>CM055122.1:323730301-324950082 GCA_029206835.1 Rana muscosa | reverse complement strand
CCAGCTGCCGAAAAGAAGGACAAGCGTGTCCCACGGGCACGTGCTGATGAGGATGCACCGTGTCCACGACCAGCACTGTTGCCTCTAGACACAGAGCCTGCTTGCCCTCTTTTATTGGCTCGTGACTGGCTGCCTCTACTTGTTTGCCTTCCAGAAATACTAATGGCCTGCAGTGAGATGTAGCTGCACAAAGGTGGGATGTATATATATATATATATATATATATATATATATATATATGTATATATATATATATGTAGCGGGGTGTTACATTTAGGGGGTAGGTGTCTGAGTGTAATCATGCTCAGATGCACTATTGCTAGGGTCTATGGACTATATTTTCCTGTGGAGGAGATCAATGGTGCCTATTTCCCTGCAGTCTATAGGTGGCGCTGTCGCCATAAACTGGGGTTGAACCATCGTTGTAAGGTTGTGCCTTTTTGTGTCCCCTCTCGGTGGTGGTACGGCGGGACAGGGAACCCTCTGTGCCTGCTGGGAGGGGGTATAAAGGGGCGGCCATCTTCCACACAGGGTCCGAGTCCCAGGCACCTTCAGCCTGGGGCTGCTTTTCCGGTTCGCCCACGCCCAGGTGCCCTTGACCTGGGTGTAGGGGATTGAATGCCATCCCAGGCACCTTCAGCCTGGGGTGAGGTACTGCTTGAGATGACCTGGGGCCCAGTACCTTTGACTGGGTCCCGCGAGGGATTGAGGAATCCTAGGGGTCCACCGAGTGAGGGAACCCGAATCTAGGACGAGGGGGACCAGAGAGGTTACCCTTCCCGAAGACCCATTGCAGCAATTTGGTGACGGTGGGGTCTCTGGTGACCGTCCCGATGGATGTCTTCTCCCTGACAGGGGTCGCAACTTTTTGAAGGTAGTCCACGTTCTCATGGTCTGTGGCAGGGACCCAACGTGAATCAGGTCGGTGGCAGAGACCCAACAATCATGGTCTGTGGCAGGGACCTTACTTCACCTGGTCCGTGGCAGGGACCAACCTCACGGTCAAGGGCAGCGACTGTGCGCCATAACTGTTGTGAAATCCTAACAGTTTATTTTCATTGATAGGATTGTGCCTGGACCTCCTTCCCACTTTGTTCTGAACTGTTCTGTGTCTGACCAGTCGCTCTCAAAGGACTATTTATTGCTCTAAAAAATAAATAAGTGTTGGACTTTCAGTGTTGTGGAACTTGACTTTCTGGGAGCAAAAAGGGTCTTACCTCCACCTGCGTGGAGGGTGGGAGTCATCCTCGAGGGAAGTTTTGGCTCTGGACGGGGACACAGGCCCGAAGGTAATAAAGTTATAGCTCACACCTCTGCACATAAGAGGATACGAGCTGGTGGTGCGCCACACTCTCCTCCCTGGTCCCCTAGACGAGAGCCATTGACCGAGAAGGGAAGGAGGGAGTGAGAGGTGAGGTCGCTACATATATATATATCTATACTGATTATACTGCAGCTAGCAGAATCAACTGCCTGCTGTGGTATTAGTATGAGAACACCAGCAATTGTCTTCAGTTAGTTTTAGGTGCACACTGTGCAGAGGACACAGTACACTAACTGAAAATACTTGCAGCTCCCTGCCTGTGGTATTAGTATGAGAACAGCAATTGTATTCAGGTACCTTTAGGTGCACGCTGTGCAAATGACACAGTACACTAAGTGAAATGAATGCAGCTCCCTGCCTGTGGTATTAGTATGAGAACACCACCAATTGTATTCAGGTACCTTTAGGTGCATGCTGTGCAAAGGACATAGTACACTAAGTGAAAATAATGCAGCTCCCTGCCTGTGGTATTAGTATGAGAACACCACCAATTGTATTGAGGTACCTTTAGGTGAACACTGTGCAAAGGACTCAGTACACTAAGTGAAAATATTGCAGCTAGCACAATCATCTGCCTGCCTGTAGGTATAGAGAATAACCGGAACGGATCTAGCTAAACTGAATACAGTGTATAAATATATATACAACACCTAGGATGCATATATATCCTCTACACACTGTAACTGCAGCTAACTGACTCGCCTGCCTGCTCTATCTAACTGAAATCAAATTACACTGTCTCTCTCTCTCTCTCTCTCTCTCTCTCTCTCTCTCTTTTAACCACTTCCATACAGGGCTTTTTATACCGCTTCCATACCGGGCCTATTCTGGCACTTCTCTCCTACATGTACAAATCATCATTCTTTTGCTAGAAAATTACTCAGAACCCCCAAACATTATATATGTTTTCTTTTAGCAGACACCCTAGGGAATAAAATGACGGTCGTTGTCACGCTTTAAATTTGCGCACACTCATGGAAGGGCGCCAAACTTCGGTACTTAAAAATCTCCATAGGCGACGCTTTGAAAATTTTTACAGGTTACCAGGTTAGAGTTACAGAGGAGGTCTATTGCTAGAATTGTTGCAAGCGCTCTAACGCACGTGGCGATACCTCACATATGTGGTTTGAACGGCGTTTACATATGTGGGCGGGACTTACGTGTGTGTTCGCTTCTAAGTGCGAGCTATTGGGGACAGGCATTTTAAAAAAAAAATATTATTTATTTTTTTTTTTTTTACTTATTTTTTTTACTTTTTTTTTACACTTTTTTTTTTTCACTTTTATTCCTATTACAAGGAATGTAAACATCCCTTGTAATAGGAATGTGTGTGACAGGTCCTCTTTATGGAGAGATGCGGGGTCAATAAGACTCCACATCTCTCCTCCAGGCTGGAAAGCATGAGATCGTGAAATTTTTTCACTGATCTCATACTTATAGCCGCAATGGCGGCTGTGTTTACATTTGAGGACCCGGGCGTGACGTCATCACATCGCGCCCGGGCCTCCGACGATCATAGAGATGACTGGTGACCATCTGGTCACCAGTCATCTCTATGCTCGTCACGTGACCCACCACCGGCGCCGACGATTATCTCCGGGTCCCCGATGGCACGGGAGAGCCCGGAGAAGCACCTGGATGGCGGGATGTCCCCTCCCGCCGCCTATAAGAACGATCAAGCGGCGGAACTGCCGCTATGATCATTCTTATGGTGCGCAGGATCGCCGGCTGAACAAAAGGATATCTGAATGATGCCTCTAGCTGCACCCATCATTCAGATATCCCCCCTCAAACCCAGGACTAGGGATGAGCTTCGTGTTCGAGTCGAACATACGTTCGACTCGAACATCGGCTGTTCGATCGTTCGACGAAGATCGAACGATTTGGGCCGTTCGCGCCAAATTCGAGTGACGCGAACCGCCCACAATGCACTACGCCATCGCAGTGTCATCCAGGCGCTGTGATTGGCCAAGCATGCACTGTGACCCCGCATGCTTGGCCAATCACAGCGCCGTCAGCGAGGAGAGCAATGATTGGCCACAGGCAGGATGCCTGTGGCCAATTATTGCTGAGGGTGTTTAGTACACGCCCCACACTATAAAAGGCCGCCAGCACGGCGGCCTAGTGTAGTGTGTTCCGGAGCAGGGATAGAGCAGCATAGGCAGGGACAGTGACTTTTATTTCTTTCTTGCTTAACCTGGATTCCTTTAGTTTAGGGAAAGAGAAGGATAGGTAGGGAGAGTGTCAGTGTGTTTTGTGCTTGTGCTATATTGTGCTTAAAAAAAACATTTTTTCTAGGGACAGAAAACTGTAGGTAGGGAGAGTGTGTCAGTTTCTTTCACTGTCAAAGTCCTTGTTTCCAGGGACCTGGAAGGACAGTGAGTGAATTCTCCTTGTGCTAAATTGTGCTTAAAAAAAACATTTTTTCTAGGGACAGAAAACTGTAGGTAGGGAGAGTGTGTCAGTTTCTTTCACTGTCAAAGTCCTTGTTTCCAGGGACCTGGAAGGACAGTGAGTGAATTCTCCTTGTGCTAAATTGTGCTTAAAAAAAACATTTTTTCTAGGGACAGAAAACTGTAGGTAGGGAGAGTGTGTCAGTTTCTTTCACTGTCAAAGTCCTTGTTTCCAGGGACCTGGAAGGACAGTGAGTGAATTCTCCTTGTGCTAAATTGTGCTTAAAAAAAACATTTTTTCTAGGGACAGAAAACTGTAGGTAGGGAGAGTGTGTCAGTTTCTTTCACTGTCAAAGTCCTTGTTTCCAGGGACCTGGAAGGACAGTGAGTGAATTCTCCTTGTGCTAAATTGTGCTTAAAAAAAACATTTTTTCTAGGGACAGAAAACTGTAGGTAGGGAGAGTGTGTCAGTTTCTTTCACTGTCAAAGTCCTTGTTTCCAGGGACCTGGAAGGACAGTGAGTGAATTCTCCTTGTGCTAAATTGTGCTTAAAAAAAACATTTTTTCTAGGGACAGAAAACTGTAGGTAGGGAGAGTGTGTCAGTTTCTTTCACTGTCAAAGTCCTTGTTTCCAGGGACCTGGAAGGACAGTGAGTGAATTCTCCTTGTGCTAAATTGTGCTTAAAAAAAACATTTTTTCTAGGGACAGAAAACTGTAGGTAGGGAGAGTGTGTCAGTTTCTTTCACTGTCAAAGTCCTTGTTTCCAGGGACCTGGAAGGACAGTGAGTGAATTCTCCTTGTGCTAAATTGTGCTTAAAAAAAACATTTTTTCTAGGGACAGAAAACTGTAGGTAGGGAGAGTGTGTCAGTTTCTTTCACTGTCAAAGTCCTTGTTTCCAGGGACCTGGAAGGACAGTGAGTGAATTCTCCTTGTGCTATATTGTGCTTAAAAAAAACATTTTTTCTAGGGACAGAAAACTGTAGGTAGGGAGAGTGTGTCAGTTTCTTTCACTGTCAAAGTCCTTGTTTCCAGGGACCTGGAAGGACAGTGAGTGAATTCTCCTTGTGCTAAATTGTGCTTAAAAAAAACATTTTTTCTAGGGACAGAAAACTGTAGGTAGGGAGAGTGTGTCAGTTTCTTTCACTGTCAAAGTCCTTGTTTCCAGGGACCTGGAAGGACAGTGAGTGAATTCTCCTTGTGCTAAATTGTGCTTAAAAAAAACATTTTTTCTAGGGACAGAAAACTGTAGGTAGGGAGAGTGTGTCAGTTTCTTTCACTGTCAAAGTCCTTGTTTCCAGGGACCTGGAAGGACAGTGAGTGAATTCTCCTTGTGCTAAATTGTGCTTAAAAAAAACATTTTTTCTAGGGACAGAAAACTGTAGGTAGGGAGAGTGTGTCAGTTTCTTTCACTGTCAAAGTCCTTGTTTCCAGGGACCTGGAAGGACAGTGAGTGAATTCTCCTTGTGCTAAATTGTGCTTAAAAAAATTTTTTTTCTAGGGACAGAAAACTGTAGGTAGGGAGAGTGTGTCAGTTTCTTTCACTGTCAAAGTCCTTGTTTCCAGGGACCTGGAAGGACAGTGAGTGAATTCTCCTTGTGCTAAATTGTGCTTAAAAAAAATTTTTTTTCTAGGGACAGAAAACTGTAGGTAGGGAGAGTGTGTCAGTTTCTTTCACTGTCAAAGTCCTTGTTTCCAGGGACCTGGAAGGACAGTGAGTGAATTCTCCTTGTGCTATATTGTGCTTAAAAAAAACATTTTTTCTAGGGACAGAAAACTGTAGGTAGGGAGAGTGTGTCAGTTTCTTTCACTGTCAAAGTCCTTGTTTCCAGGGACCTGGAAGGACAGTGAGTGAATTCTCCTTGTGCTAAATTGTGCTTAAAAAAAACATTTTTTCTAGGGACAGAAAACTGTAGGTAGGGAGAGTGTGTCAGTTTCTTTCACTGTCAAAGTCCTTGTTTCCAGGGACCTGGAAGGACAGTGAGTGAATTCTCCTTGTGCTAAATTGTGCTTAAAAAAACATTTTTTCTAGGGACAGAAAACTGTAGGTAGGGAGAGTGTGTCAGTTTCTTTCACTGTCAAAGTCCTTGTTTCCAGGGACCTGGAAGGACAGTGAGTGAATTCTCCTTGTGCTAAATTGTGCTTAAAAAAAACATTTTTTCTAGGGACAGAAAACTGTAGGTAGGGAGAGTGTGTCAGTTTCTTTCACTGTCAAAGTCCTTGTTTCCAGGGACCTGGAAGGACAGTGAGTGAATTCTCCTTGTGCTAAATTGTGCTTAAAAAAAACATTTTTTCTAGGGACAGAAAACTGTAGGTAGGGAGAGTGTGTCAGTTTCTTTCACTGTCAAAGTCCTTGTTTCCAGGGACCTGGAAGGACAGTGAGTGAATTCTCCTTGTGCTAAATTGCGCTTAAAAAAAACATTTTTTCTAGGGACAGAAAACTGTAGGTAGGGAGAGTGTGTCAGTTTCTTTCACTGTCAAAGTCCTTGTTTCCAGGGACCTGGAAGGACAGTGAGTGAATTCTCCTTGTGCTAAATTGTGCTTAAAAAAAACATTTTTTCTAGGGACAGAAAACTGTAGGTAGGGAGAGTGTGTCAGTTTCTTTCACTGTCAAAGTCCTTGTTTCCAGGGACCTGGAAGGACAGTGAGTGAATTCTCCTTGTGCTAAATTGTGCTTAAAAAAAACATTTTTTCTAGGGACAGAAAACTGTAGGTAGGGAGAGTGTGTCAGTTTCTTTCACTGTCAAAGTCCTTGTTTCCAGGGACCTGGAAGGACAGTGAGTGAATTCTCCTTGTGCTAAATTGTGCTTAAAAAAAACATTTTTTCTAGGGACAGAAAACTGTAGGTAGGGAGAGTGTGTCAGTTTCTTTCACTGTCAAAGTCCTTGTTTCCAGGGACCTGGAAGGACAGTGAGTGAATTCTCCTTGTGCTAAATTGTGCTTAAAAAAAACATTTTTTCTAGGGACAGAAAACTGTAGGTAGGGAGAGTGTGTCAGTTTCTTTCACTGTCAAAGTCCTTGTTTCCAGGGACCTGGAAGGACAGTGAGTGAATTCTCCTTGTGCTAAATTGTGCTTAAAAAAAACATTTTTTCTAGGGACAGAAAACTGTAGGTAGGGAGAGTGTGTCAGTTTCTTTCACTGTCAAAGTCCTTGTTTCCAGGGACCTGGAAGGACAGTGAGTGAATTCTCCTTGTGCTAAATTGTGCTTAAAAAAAACATTTTTTCTAGGGACAGAAAACTGTAGGTAGGGAGAGTGTGTCAGTTTCTTTCACTGTCAAAGTCCTTGTTTCCAGGGACCTGGAAGGACAGTGAGTGAATTCTCCTTGTGCTAAATTGTGCTTAAAAAAAACATTTTTTCTAGGGACAGAAAACTGTAGGTAGGGAGAGTGTGTCAGTTTCTTTCACTGTCAAAGTCCTTGTTTCCAGGGACCTGGAAGGACAGTGAGTGAATTCTCCTTGTGCTAAATTGTGCTTAAAAAAAACATTTTTTCTAGGGACAGAAAACTGTAGGTAGGGAGAGTGTGTCAGTTTCTTTCACTGTCAAAGTCCTTGTTTCCAGGGACCTGGAAGGACAGTGAGTGAATTCTCCTTGTGCTAAATTGTGCTTAAAAAAAACATTTTTTCTAGGGACAGAAAACTGTAGGTAGGGAGAGTGTGTCAGTTTCTTTCACTGTCAAAGTCCTTGTTTCCAGGGACCTGGAAGGACAGTGAGTGAATTCTCCTTGTGCTAAATTGTGCTTAAAAAAAACATTTTTTCTAGGGACAGAAAACTGTAGGTAGGGAGAGTGTGTCAGTTTCTTTCACTGTCAAAGTCCTTGTTTCCAGGGACCTGGAAGGACAGTGAGTGAATTCTCCTTGTGCTAAATTGTGCTTAAAAAAAACATTTTTTCTAGGGACAGAAAACTGTAGGTAGGGAGAGTGTGTCAGTTTCTTTCACTGTCAAAGTCCTTGTTTCCAGGGACCTGGAAGGACAGTGAGTGAATTCTCCTTGTGCTAAATTGTGCTTAAAAAAAACATTTTTTCTAGGGACAGAAAACTGTAGGTAGGGAGAGTGTGTCAGTTTCTTTCACTGTCAAAGTCCTTGTTTCCAGGGACCTGGAAGGACAGTGAGTGAATTCTCCTTGTGCTAAATTGTGCTTAAAAAAAACATTTTTTCTAGGGACAGAAAACTGTAGGTAGGGAGAGTGTGTCAGTTTCTTTCACTGTCAAAGTCCTTGTTTCCAGGGACCTGGAAGGACAGTGAGTGAATTCTCCTTGTGCTAAATTGTGCTTAAAAAAAACATTTTTTCTAGGGACAGAAAACTGTAGGTAGGGAGAGTGTGTCAGTTTCTTTCACTGTCAAAGTCCTTGTTTCCAGGGACCTGGAAGGACAGTGAGTGAATTCTCCTTGTGCTAAATTGTGCTTAAAAAAAACATTTTTTCTAGGGACAGAAAACTGTAGGTAGGGAGAGTGTGTCAGTTTCTTTCACTGTCAAAGTCCTTGTTTCCAGGGACCTGGAAGGACAGTGAGTGAATTCTCCTTGTGCTAAATTGTGCTTAAAAAAAACATTTTTTCTAGGGACAGAAAACTGTAGGTAGGGAGAGTGTGTCAGTTTCTTTCACTGTCAAAGTCCTTGTTTCCAGGGACCTGGAAGGACAGTGAGTGAATTCTCCTTGTGCTAAATTGTGCTTAAAAAAAACATTTTTTCTAGGGACAGAAAACTGTAGGTAGGGAGAGTGTGTCAGTTTCTTTCACTGTCAAAGTCCTTGTTTCCAGGGACCTGGAAGGACAGTGAGTGAATTCTCCTTGTGCTAAATTGTGCTTAAAAAAAACATTTTTTCTAGGGACAGAAAACTGTAGGTAGGGAGAGTGTGTCAGTTTCTTTCACTGTCAAAGTCCTTGTTTCCAGGGACCTGGAAGGACAGTGAGTGAATTCTCCTTGTGCTAAATTGTGCTTAAAAAAAACATTTTTTCTAGGGACAGAAAACTGTAGGTAGGGAGAGTGTGTCAGTTTCTTTCACTGTCAAAGTCCTTGTTTCCAGGGACCTGGAAGGACAGTGAGTGAATTCTCCTTGTGCTAAATTGTGCTTAAAAAAAACATTTTTTCTAGGGACAGAAAACTGTAGGTAGGGAGAGTGTGTCAGTTTCTTTCACTGTCAAAGTCCTTGTTTCCAGGGACCTGGAAGGACAGTGAGTGAATTCTCCTTGTGCTAAATTGTGCTTAAAAAAAACATTTTTTCTAGGGACAGAAAACTGTAGGTAGGGAGAGTGTGTCAGTTTCTTTCACTGTCAAAGTCCTTGTTTCCAGGGACCTGGAAGGACAGTGAGTGAATTCTCCTTGTGCTAAATTGTGCTTAAAAAAAACATTTTTTCTAGGGACAGAAAACTGTAGGTAGGGAGAGTGTGTCAGTTTCTTTCACTGTCAAAGTCCTTGTTTCCAGGGACCTGGAAGGACAGTGAGTGAATTCTCCTTGTGCTAAATTGTGCTTAAAAAAAACATTTTTTCTAGGGACAGAAAACTGTAGGTAGGGAGAGTGTGTCAGTTTCTTTCACTGTCAAAGTCCTTGTTTCCAGGGACCTGGAAGGACAGTGAGTGAATTCTCCTTGTGCTAAATTGTGCTTAAAAAAAACATTTTTTCTAGGGACAGAAAACTGTAGGTAGGGAGAGTGTGTCAGTTTCTTTCACTGTCAAAGTCCTTGTTTCCAGGGACCTGGAAGGACAGTGAGTGAATTCTCCTTGTGCTAAATTGTGCTTAAAAAAAACATTTTTTCTAGGGACAGAAAACTGTAGGTAGGGAGAGTGTGTCAGTTTCTTTCACTGTCAAAGTCCTTGTTTCCAGGGACCTGGAAGGACAGTGAGTGAATTCTCCTTGTGCTAAATTGTGCTTAAAAAAAACATTTTTTCTAGGGACAGAAAACTGTAGGTAGGGAGAGTGTGTCAGTTTCTTTCACTGTCAAAGTCCTTGTTTCCAGGGACCTGGAAGGACAGTGAGTGAATTCTCCTTGTGCTAAATTGTGCTTAAAAAAAACATTTTTTCTAGGGACAGAAAACTGTAGGTAGGGAGAGTGTGTCAGTTTCTTTCACTGTCAAAGTCCTTGTTTCCAGGGACCTGGAAGGACAGTGAGTGAATTCTCCTTGTGCTAAATTGTGCTTAAAAAAAACATTTTTTCTAGGGACAGAAAACTGTAGGTAGGGAGAGTGTGTCAGTTTCTTTCACTGTCAAAGTCCTTGTTTCCAGGGACCTGGAAGGACAGTGAGTGAATTCTCCTTGTGCTAAATTGTGCTTAAAAAAAACATTTTTTCTAGGGACAGAAAACTGTAGGTAGGGAGAGTGTGTCAGTTTCTTTCACTGTCAAAGTCCTTGTTTCCAGGGACCTGGAAGGACAGTGAGTGAATTCTCCTTGTGCTAAATTGTGCTTAAAAAAAACATTTTTTCTAGGGACAGAAAACTGTAGGTAGGGAGAGTGTCAGTTTCTTTCACTGTGCCAGTCCTTGTTTCTAGGGACAAAGAAGGAAAGTGAGGGGATTTCTCCTTGTGCTATAGTGTGCTTTAAAAAAACATTTTTTCTAGGGACAGAAAACTGTAGGTAGGGAGAGTGTCAGTTTCTTTCACTGTGCCAGTCCTTGTTTCTAGGGACAAAGAAGGAAAGTGAGGGGATTTCTCCTTGTGCTATAGTGTGCTTTAAAAAAACATTTTTTCTAGGGACAGAAAACTGTAGGTAGGGTGAGTGTCAGTTTCTTTCACTGTGCCAGTCCTTGTTTCTAGGGACAAAGAAGGAAAGTGAGGGGAATTCTCCTTGTGCTATAGTGTGCCAAAGCATTCCTCATCAACCATCTTTGAAATCCTTGTTTTTTGGACAGTCAGGGAAATTGTCGTTGTGCTATTCTGTGCAAAAGCAATAATCCTCAACCATATTTAGAAATCCTTAAGTAAAGGGACAGAGAAGGACACCTGAAGGTAGCCCTTATTGCTTTTTTCCCATCTCCCTGCAGGCCATCTATTAGAATGTCTGGAAGGCAAACAAGGAGAGGCAGACAGTCAGGAGGCAATAAAAGAGGGCAAGCAGGCTCTGTGTCTGGGGGCAACAGTGCTGGTCGTGGACGCGGTGCATTGTCATCAGCACATGGCCATGGGACACGCTTGTCCTTCTTTTCGGCAGCTGGACATGTTGAGCCACATCATGCCGAAGACTTGGTAGAGTGGATGACCAAGCCCTCCTCCTCCTCCTCATCCTCTCTCACCCAGGCTCAGGGTACTGGAAAAGCAGCTGCCAAAGCGTCCTCTTCCCTGGTATCAATGTCAGACTCATCATCAGTCACTCCTTCCCTAGACCCACCATGTCCTCCTCCTGAGGAGTCCCCCGAACTGTTTGAGCACAGTGTTGGGTACATGCTCCAGGAGGATGCCCAGCGTTTCGAAGGGTCTGATGATGAAACCCAGCTAGAGGAAGGCAGTAGCGTGAGAGCAGACAGAGGGGATGCTCAAGAAGGACACCAATCTGGCAGTCATGTTCCAGCAGCTGCAGCATACTGCCAGATTGGCTCCAGTGATGAGGAGGGAGGTGATGATGAGGTCACTGACTCCACGTGGGTGCCTAATAGGAGAGAGGAGGAGGAGGAGGATGAGGAGGAGGCACATCTCCAACGAGGCAGGATGCCCTTTGGTGGCCAGCGTAAGGGCAGTACACCGACGGAATCACACCGCAGAGCTCCGCCTGTGCACACCGCAGAGCTCCGCCTCTCATTCAAAAAGTTCTTTGGTGTGGGCCTTTTTTGAGGCTAGTGCATCAGATCGCACAGCTGCTGTTTGCAACATATGTCTCAAGCGTATATCGCGTGGCCAAAACATCAGCCGCTTGGGTACCACATGCCTGACCAGACATATGTTGACCTGCCATGCAGCTCGTTGGCAAGCCTACCTCAAAGACCAACACCAAAGAACAAAGCGGACCTCTCCTTGCACCGCATCAGCTGGGATCTCCAACCCCACTATAACTTCAGTCCTCTCTGAAACATGCACTGAGAGGAATGAAGGTGTAGAATTAGGTGTGTCACAGCCAAGTACTTGCGGCCACTCTGCTAGCAGTACACCGACGTCCGATTCTAGCAGGCAAATTTCCCTGCCCCAGCTGCTGGACCGTCGAAAGAAGTTCACTCCCAGCCATCCACATGCCCAGCGGTTGAATGCTAGCTTGGCTAAATTGCTAGCGCTTCAACTGCTGCCTTTTCAGTTGGTAGACTCGGCCCCCTTCCGTGAGTTTGTGCAATGTGCGGTTCCTCAGTGGCAGGTTCCCAAACGCCACTTTTTCTCACGGAAGGCTATTCCGGCTCTCTACCGGCATGTGGAAGGCAATGTCTTGGCCTCGCTGGACAGGGCGGTCAGCGGTAAGGTGCATATTACCGCTGACTCATGGTCCAGCAGGCATGGACAGGGACGTTACCTTTCTTTCACGGCCCATTGGGTCACTCTTTTGGCAGCTGGGAAGGATGCAGGACAAGGTGCAGTAGTGTTGGAGGTTGTCCCACCGCCACGCCTCCAAAATGCTACTACTGGTTGTGACACACCTCTCTCCTCCACCCCCTCCTCTTCTTCTTCCTCCATGGCCTCTTCCTGTGGTTTGTCCTATGAACCAGCGGTGCTCCGTAGCCGTTCACGGGGCTACGCAAGTACGCAGGCAAAAAGATGCCATGCCGTGCTTGCGCTGGTGTGTTTGGGGGACAGAAGCCACACTGGGGCAGAGGTCCTGTCTGCTCTACAGGGCCAGGCCGAGAGGTGGTTGACGCCACGCCAGCTTAAGCCAGGAATGGTGGTTTGCGACAATGGCACCAACCTCCTCTCCGCCCTCCGACAGGGACAACTGACCCATGTGCCCTGTGTGGCTCACGTCCTTAACCTGGTGGTGCAGCGGTTCTTGGGCAGGTACCCGGGCTTACAGGATGTCCTGAGGCAGGCCAGGAAAGTCTGTGTGCATTTCCGCAGATCTTATAATGCCAGTGCTCGCCTGGCTGAGCTGCAAAAGGAGTTGAACCTGCCCAAGAACCGCCTTATATGTGACATGCCCACCAGGTGGAACTCAACGTTGGCCATGCTGCAGCGGCTGCACACGCAGCAGAGGGCCATCAATGAGTACCTGTGCGACTACGGCACCAGGACAGGGTCAGGGGAGCTTGGTTTTTTTTCTCCACGCCAGTGGGGCATGATCAGGGATGCATGCACTGTCCTGGCACCATTTGAGGAGGCCACGAGGATGGTGAGCAGTGACAGTGCATGCATCAGTGACACTGTACCTCTTGTCCACCTGTTGGAGCACACGCTGCGTGGAATAATGGACAGGGCACTTGAGGCAGAACAGAGGCAGGAAGAGGAGGACTTCCTTGCCTCTCAAGGCCCCCTTTACCCAGACAGTGTTCCTTCTGTCCCACCCATCGCACAGGAAGAGGAGGAGGAGGAGGAGGAGGAGGAGGAGGAGGATTGTGTCAGCATGGAGGTGGAGGCTGGCACTCAGCATCATCAGCAGCAGTCTTTTAGGGATGATTTACAGTCCCAAGAAACCAGTGGACTTGTACGTGGCTGGGAGGAGGTGGCTGCGGATCATGTCGTCCTTAGTGACCCAGAGGACTCCGGAGCGAATGCCTCAGCAAACCTACGCTGCATGGCCTCCCTGATCCTGCAAAGTCTGCGGAAGGATCCTCGTATTCTTCGGATCAAGGAGAGGGACCATTACTGGCTGGCCACTCTCCTTGATCCACGGTACAAGGGTAAGGTTGCGGACCTTATGTTACCGTCGCAGAGGGAGCAGAGGATGAGACAACTCCGGGAGGCCTTGCAGAAAGGTCTGTGCAACGCGTTCCCAGAGACTGGGAGGTTACAAACTCCTGGTCCTGGACAACGAGTTGCTGAGGCTTCGGCCAGTCAAAGAAGGAGCGGTGGGGAAGGTGGCCGTCTGACCGATGCGTTCAGACAATTCTTTAGTCCGCAGCCCCAAAGTATGATCGGTTCCAGCAACCATCGCCAGCGTCTGATAAACATGGTGCAGGAATATCTAGGGGCAAGGTCAGACTTGGACACCTTCCCCACCGAAAATCCTCTGGCTTACTGGGTCTTGAGGATGGATCACTGGCCAGAGCTTGCACAGTATGCAATTGAGCTACTGGCCTGTCCTGCATCCAGCGTTCTTTCGGAACGCACATTCAGTGCTGCTGGAGGATTTGTCACGGATCACAGGGTGCGCCTGTCCACCGATTCGGTTGATCGACTGACTTTCATCAAGATGAACCAGTCTTGGATCACCACCAGCTACCACACACCTGATGCTGATATAACAGACTAATTGATTTTAACATGTCACATCCCTTCAAGACTGATGCTGATGCTGAGTGCCTGTGCTGTTATGTTGACTGGCTATCCTCCTCCTCCGAGTCCTCAATGATACGATTGATGATGATAGCTTGGAAGATCATTTTTGTTTATGGGTGCCGCCACCAGTGGCTAAGGCCCAATTTTTCAGCCCCTGTTTTACAGGGGCGTGTAATTACAATTTTTTTAGCAATAATTTGCCATAGGGCTCATTGCTGTGCTCCAAGTACAGTATCTGTGAGGGGTTGGAGTGTTGTGGCACCAGTGCCTAAGGCCCAATTTTTCAGCCCCTGTTTAACAGGGGCGTGTCATTACAATTTTTGAAGCAATACTTTGCAACAGAGCTCATTGCTGTGCTCCAAGTACAGTATCTGTGAGGGGTTGTAGTGTTGTGCCACCAGTGCCTAAGGCCCAATTTTTCAGCCCCTGTTCAACAGGGGCATGCAATTACAATTCTTGATCTAATAATTCACAGCAGGGCCCATTCCTGCACCCACCAAGAGTAACTCTGAGGGCTTACAGTCTTGTGGCAACGCCACCACCACCACCACCACGAAAGGCCCAATTTTTCAGCCCCTGTTCAAAAGGGGCATGTAATTACAATTCTTGATCTAATAATTCACAGCAGGGCCCATTGCTGCACCCACCAAGAGTAACTGTCAGGGCTTACAGTGTTGTGGCACCAGCACCACCATCAAAGCCCCAATTTTTACTACCACTGTTCAACAATTATATGTAATTAAAATTCCTGATATAATAGTTGACAGCAGGGCGTTCCAGCACCAACCAAGAGTAACTGAGTGCTTACAGTGTTGTGCCAACACCAACAACTAAGGGGCCTATTTCTGCAGAGTATATACGGCAGGTCCCTACTTTCAAACATCCAACTTACAAACGACTCCTACTTGCAAACGAAAGAAGACAACAGGAAGTGAGAGGAAATCTACCCCTAGAAAGGAAAATTCTCTCCTGTAAGAATAAATATGGGAGAAAGGGGTCTCATCTGTACTGATGCTTTATCAGCAATCCTTGTTTCAAGAAAAACACCACATTTCAAAAACAGTTGTCATTGGGACGGAAAGTGAGGTGAAATGTTCTGAACAGGGGCACAGACAGCAAAACAAATGTTACAGGGGTGATAACCCTTACCTATGTTTCCCAAAAAGTTTAAAAATAGATTTTTGGGCTGGAGCTACACTTCAACAATGTACCTGTTCAAAATTACAAACAGATTCTACATAAGAACAAACCTACAGTCCCTGTCTTGTATGCACCGCCTGTATACGGCTGTTCAGAGTATATAGGGCCTTTTTTATTTTATGTGCGGGGTTCCCCTTAATATCCATACAAGACCCAAAGGGGCTGGTAATGGGCTGGGGTAGGGGGGGGGGGGGTCATGGGGTAGCTATGCCATTTTTCTTAAAGATTTTCATCCATATTACCGGGACCAGACATTACATTAAAGCCGCAAGCAGTTTTAAATGGCTTTTTTTTCCTTTAGAAGTGTCATTTTGTGCAGGGACAGTTCTAAACACGGGAAACACGTGGCACTTCACAGGCATACTTTAGACACCCCCCAGGTACGATATTTAAAGGAATATTTGACTTTTTTTTTTTCACTTTATGCATCATTAAAATGACTGCTCCCGAAAAACGACCGTTTTTAAAACTTCTTTTTGCATTGATACATGTCCCCTGGTGCAGAACCCGGGTTCCCAAACCCTATTTATGACAATAACATGCATAATAGTTGTTATAATTAGCACTTTAGAATTCGAACGTTCGCATCCATTGTATTTAATAGGGTTCTAATGTTCGTTCGAACTTTCGGTCCGTTCGCGGGTTCTGGTGCGAACCGAACCCGGGGGTGTTCGGCTCATCACTACCCAGGACGTCATATGACGTCCACCCGGAGGGAGAGAGGGTTCCTGCCAGCGTCATTTTACAATAGCCCGGTATGGAAGGGGTTAACCAACGCCGCAACACATTACACAAGGCCGCCAAGCCGGCGGCCTTATATAGTGTTGGGCGTGTACCTACTCCTCTGAGCCATGATTGGCCAAAGCCACCCTGGCTTTGGCCAATTACGGCTCTCTGTACTTACGGCACTGTGATTGGCCAAGCATGCTTGGCCAATCATCAGCCAGCAATGCACTGCGATGCCGCAGTGAATTATGGGCCATGACGCGTCACTCGAATTTGTCGCGAACGCCCCATAATGCTCGAAATTCGGCGAACAGCCGATGTTCGAGTAGAACATGGGTTAGACTCGAACTCGCAGCTCATCCCTAATTGATAAGGGGAAAATCATTGATCTCTACTAGCCTCATGTAACATGTTCCCAATTTCCTATTGTCTTCTGCAGCATATCCCCACCAATAATGTATCCTGTCCTCACTCTCTGACCCTCATTTCCTCTTTTAGACAACACAAGGACTGCGGGCCGAATCTGGCCCTCCAGGCCATTTTATGTGGCTCTCACACCCAGAGGGTGGGGTGGAAGTGAGATGTAAACAGCCTGTGAAAGAGAGCTGATTCTTGCATGTTGTGCATAGCTCACCCCTAAACCCTACACTCTGTATGTAGAAGACTCCTCAATACTGCACTCTGTATGTAGCGCACCTCTGAACTCTGCACCCTGTACTTAGCGCACCTCTGAACTATGCCCCCTGCACTTAGCGCACCTCTGAACTCTGCACCCTGTACTTAGCGCACCTCTGAACTCTGCTCTCTGCATGTAGCGCACTTCTGAACTCTGCACTCTGTATGTAGCACACCTCTGAACCTTGCACTCTGTACATAGCACACCTCTGAACCCTGCACTCTGTACGTAGCACACCTCTGAACCCTGCACTCTCTACGTAGCACACCTCTGAACCCTGCGCTCTGTACGTAGCACACCTCTTAACTCTGCACCCTGTACATAGCACACCTCTGAACTTTGCACTCTCTATGTAGCACACCTCTGAACCCTGCACTCTGTACATAGCACTCCTCTGAACTGTGCACCCTGTACATAGCACACCTCTGAACTCTGCACTCTGTTAGTAGCACACCTCTGAACCCTGCACTCTTTACGTAACACACCTCTGAACTCTGCACCCTGTACGTAGCACACCTCTGAACCATGCACTCTGTTCGTAGCACACCTCTGAACCATGCACTCTGTACGTAACACACCTCTGAACCCTGCACTCTGTACGTAGCACACCTCTGAACTCTGCACTCTGTGCGTAGCACACCTCTGAACTCTGCACTCTGTGCGTAGCACACCTCTAAACTCTGCACCCTGTACGTAGCACACCTCTGAACCCTGCACTCTGTATGTAGCACACCTCTGAACTCTGCACCCTGTACGTAGCACATCTCTAAACCCTGCTAGGCTAGTCAGGTAAGCGGGTTGGGGAGTAGGCTGGTGAGGTGAGCGGGCCGGCGGGTAGGCTAGTGAGGTGAGCGGGCCGTTAGGTAGGCTGGTGATGTGAGTGGGCGGGCAGGCCAGTGAGCGTGTAGGTGTGCCAGCAGAGAGATGACATCTTATTGTTATTTCACTGCCTGCCCTCACTCTGGGACACAGCCACTGGCAAGTAACAATCCGCATCTTGTGGCAAGTGGCGTGGCAAGTGACAATATGCATCTTGTGGCAGGCGACGTGGCAGGTGACAGCGGTCCTGCTGCAGTGCATCAGGAGACCCACGGGGAGATCACAAAGATCTCCCAGTGAAGTTGATAAAAAGTGTTAAGACCGCTCCCACTGTCGTGGCTGGCCTTAACACTTTTAGCACTATTCTTCCGTACCTCCTCTGCGCTTAGAGGGAGTGGCATCATTTCAATTGGTCACTTCCTCCCAGCCGCATGGGAGGGAAGAAAAGTGACACTGTCTGACAGGATTACATTTCCAGGGATTGGTTCTGTAAGCAACACCATATTTTCTGGAAGTGCCCCTCCCGAGACTAGACTCTAGATCCACCCTTGAGCACAGCAGAGTATTTCAGGAGAGGAGAGTTATAGAGGAAGGAGCAGAGTCCTCCAGCAGAGCAGAGTATTTCAGGAGAGGAGAGTTATAGAGGAAGGAGCAGAGTCCTCCAGCAGTGCAGAGTATTTCAGGAGAGGAGAGTTATAGAGGAAAAAGCAGAGTCCTCCAGCAGAGCAGAGTATTTCAGGAGAGGAGAGTTATAGAGGAAGGAGCAGAGTCCTCCAGCAGAGCAGAGTATATCAGGAGAGGAGAGTTATAGAGGAAGGAGCAGAGTCCTCCAGCAGAGCAGAGTATTTCAGGAGAGGAGGGTTATAGAGGAAGGAGCAGAGTCCTCCAGCTGTGCAGAGTATTTCAGGAGAGGAGAGTTATAGAGGAAGGAGCAGAGTCCTCCAGCAGTGCAGAGTATTTCAGGAGAGGAGAGTTATAGAGGAAGGAGCAGAGTCCTCCAGCAGTGCAGAGTATTTCTGGAGAGGAGAGTTATAGAGGAAGGAGCAGAGTCCTCCAGCAGAGCAGAGTATTTCAGGAGAGGAGAGTTATAGAGGAAGGAGCAGAGTCCTCCAGCAGAGCAGAGTATATCAGGAGAGGAGAGTTATAGAGGAAGGAGAGGAGTCCTCCAGCAGTGCAGAGTATTTCAGGAGAGGAGGGTTATAGAGGAAGGAGCAGAGTCCTCCAGCTGTGCAGAGTATTTCAGGAGAGGAGAGTTATAGAGGAAGGAGCAGAGTCCTCCAGCAGAGCAGAGTATTTCAGGAGAGGAGAGTTATAGAGGAAGGAGCAGAGTCCTCCAGCAGTGCAGAGTATTTCTGGAGAGGAGAGTTATAGAGGAAGGAGCAGAGTCCTCCAGCAGAGCAGAGTATTTCAGGAGAGGAGGGTTATAGAGGAAGGAGCAGAGTCCTCCAGCAGTGCAGAGTATTTCAGGAGAGGAGAGTTATAGAGGAAGGAGCAGAGTCCTCCAGCAGAGCAGAGTATTTCAGGAGAGGAGGGTTATAGAGGAAGGAGCAGAGTCCTCCAGCTGTGCAGAGTATTTCAGGAGAGGAGAGTTATAGAGGAAGGAGCAGAGTCCTCCAGCAGAGCAGAGTATTTCAGGAGAGGAGAGTTATAGAGGAAGGAGCAGAGTCTTCCAGCAGTGTAGAGTATTTCAGGAGAGGAGAGTTATAGAGGAAGGAACAGAGTCCTCCAGCAGAGCAGAGTATTTCAGGAGAGGAGAGTTATAGAGGAAGGAGCAGAGTCCTCCAGCTGTGCAGAGTATTTCAGGAGAGGAGAGTTATAGAGGAAGGAGCAGAGTCCTCCAGCAGAGCAGAGTATTTCAGGAGAGGAGAGTTATAGAGGAAGGAGCAGAGTCTTCCAGCAGTGTAGAGTATTTCAGGAGAGGAGAGTTATAGAGGAAGGAACAGAGTCCTCCAGCAGAGCAGAGTATTTCAGGAGAGGAGAGTTATAGAGGAAGGAGCAGAGTCCTCCAGCAGTGCAGAGTATTTCTGGAGAGGAGAGTTATAGAGGAAAAAGCAGAGTCCTCCAGCAGAGCAGAGTATTTCAGGAGAGGAGAGTTATAGAGGAAGGAGCAGAGTCCTCCAGCAGAGCAGAGTATATCAGGAGAGGAGAGTTATAGAGGAAGGAGCAGAGTCCTCCAGCAGAGCAGAGTATTTCAGGAGAGGAGGGTTATAGAGGAAGGAGCAGAGTCCTCCAGCTGTGCAGAGTATTTCAGGAGAGGAGAGTTATAGAGGAAGGAGCAGAGTCCTCCAGCAGTGCAGAGTATTTCAGGAGAGGAGAGTTATAGAGGAAGGAGCAGAGTCCTCCAGCAGAGCAGAGTATTTCAGGAGAGGAGAGTTATAGAGGAAGGAGCAGAGTCTTCCAGCAGTGTAGAGTATTTCAGGAGAGGAGAGTTATAGAGGAAGGAACAGAGTCCTCCAGCAGAGCAGAGTATTTCAGGAGAGGAGAGTTATAGAGGAAGGAGCAGAGTCCTCCAGCAGTGCAGAGTATTTCTGGAGAGGAGAGTTATAGAGGAAAAAGCAGAGTCCTCCAGCAGAGCAGAGTATTTCAGGAGAGGAGAGTTATAGAGGAAGGAGCAGAGTCCTCCAGCAGAGCAGAGTATATCAGGAGAGGAGAGTTATAGAGGAAGGAGCAGAGTCCTCCAGCAGAGCAGAGTATTTCAGGAGAGGAGGGTTATAGAGGAAGGAGCAGAGTCCTCCAGCTGTGCAGAGTATTTCAGGAGAGGAGAGTTATAGAGGAAGGAGCAGAGTCCTCCAGCAGTGCAGAGTATTTCAGGAGAGGAGAGTTATAGAGGAAGGAGCAGAGTCCTCCAGCAGTGCAGAGTATTTCTGGAGAGGAGAGTTATAGAGGAAGGAGCAGAGTCCTCCAGCAGAGCAGAGTATTTCAGGAGAGGAGAGTTATAGAGGAAGGAGCAGAGTCCTCCAGCAGAGCAGAGTATATCAGGAGAGGAGAGTTATAGAGGAAGGAGAGGAGTCCTCCAGCAGTGCAGAGTATTTCAGGAGAGGAGAGTTATAAAGGAAGGAGCAGAGTCCTCCAGCAGAGCAGAGTATTTCAGGAGAGGAGAGTTATACAGGAAGGAGCAGAGTCCTCCAGCAGTGCAGAGTATTGCAGGAGAGGAGAGTTATAGAGGAAGGAGCAGAGTCCTCCAGCAGTGCAGAGTATTGCAGGAGAGGAGAGTTATAAAGGAAGGAGCAGAGTCCTCCAGCAGAGCAGAGTATTTCAGGAGAGGAGGGTTATAGAGGAAGGAGCAGAGTCCTCCAGCAGAGCAGAGTATTTCAGGAGAGGAGAGTTATAGAGGAAGGAGCAGAGTCCTCCAGCAGTGCAGAGTATTGCAGGAGAGGAGAGTTATAGAGGAAGGAGCAGAGTCCTCCAGCAGTGCAGAGTATTGCAGGAGAGGAGAGTTATAGAGGAAGGAGCAGAGTCCTCCAGCAGAGCAGAGTATTTCAGGAAAGGAGAGTTATAGAGGAAGGAGCAGAGTCCTCCAGCAGAGCAGAGTATTTCAGGAGATGAGAGTTATAGAGGAAAGAGCAGAGTCCTCCAGCAGAGCAGAGTATTTCAGGAGAGGGGAGTTATACAGGAAGGAGCAGAGTCCTCCAGCAGTGCAGAGTATTTCAGGAAAGGAGAGTTATAGAGGAAGGAGCAGAGTCCTCCAGCAGTGCAGAGTATTTCAGGAGAGGAGAGTTATAGAGGAAGGAGCAGAGTCCTCCAGCAGTACAGAGTATTTCAGGAGAGGAGAGTTATAAAGGAAGGAGCAGAGTCTTCCAGCAGTGTAGAGTATTTCAGGAGAGGAGAGTTATACAGGAAGGAGCAGAGTCCTCCAGCAGAGCAGAGTATTTCAGGAGAGGAGAGTTATAGAGGAAGGAGCAGAGTCCTCCAGCAGTGCAGAGTATTTCAGGAGAGGAGGGTTATAGAGGAAGGAGCAGAGTCTTCCAGCAGTGTAGAGTATTTCAGGAGAGGAGAGTTATAGAGGAAGGAACAGAGTCCTCCAGCAGAGCAGAGTATTTCAGGAGAGGAGAGTTATAGAGGAAGGAGCAGAGTCCTCCAGCAGTGCAGAGTATTTCTGGAGAGGAGAGTTATAGAGGAAAAAGCAGAGTCCTCCAGCAGAGCAGAGTATTTCAGGAGAGGAGAGTTATAGAGGAAGGAGCAGAGTCCTCCAGCAGAGCAGAGTATATCAGGAGAGGAGAGTTATAGAGGAAGGAGCAGAGTCCTCCAGCAGAGCAGAGTATTTCAGGAGAGGAGGGTTATAGAGGAAGGAGCAGAGTCCTCCAGCTGTGCAGAGTATTTCAGGAGAGGAGAGTTATAGAGGAAGGAGCAGAGTCCTCCAGCAGTGCAGAGTATTTCAGGAGAGGAGAGTTATAGAGGAAGGAGCAGAGTCCTCCAGCAGTGCAGAGTATTTCTGGAGAGGAGAGTTATAGAGGAAGGAGCAGAGTCCTCCAGCAGAGCAGAGTATTTCAGGAGAGGAGAGTTATAGAGGAAGGAGCAGAGTCCTCCAGCAGAGCAGAGTATATCAGGAGAGGAGAGTTATAGAGGAAGGAGAGGAGTCCTCCAGCAGTGCAGAGTATTTCAGGAGAGGAGAGTTATAAAGGAAGGAGCAGAGTCCTCCAGCAGAGCAGAGTATTTCAGGAGAGGAGAGTTATACAGGAAGGAGCAGAGTCCTCCAGCAGTGCAGAGTATTGCAGGAGAGGAGAGTTATAGAGGAAGGAGCAGAGTCCTCCAGCAGTGCAGAGTATTGCAGGAGAGGAGAGTTATAAAGGAAGGAGCAGAGTCCTCCAGCAGAGCAGAGTATTTCAGGAGAGGAGGGTTATAGAGGAAGGAGCAGAGTCCTCCAGCAGAGCAGAGTATTTCAGGAGAGGAGAGTTATAGAGGAAGGAGCAGAGTCCTCCAGCAGTGCAGAGTATTGCAGGAGAGGAGAGTTATAGAGGAAGGAGCAGAGTCCTCCAGCAGTGCAGAGTATTGCAGGAGAGGAGAGTTATAGAGGAAGGAGCAGAGTCCTCCAGCAGAGCAGAGTATTTCAGGAAAGGAGAGTTATAGAGGAAGGAGCAGAGTCCTCCAGCAGAGCAGAGTATTTCAGGAGATGAGAGTTATAGAGGAAAGAGCAGAGTCCTCCAGCAGAGCAGAGTATTTCAGGAGAGGGGAGTTATACAGGAAGGAGCAGAGTCCTCCA
The DNA here is from genome assembly GCA_029206835.1 of Rana muscosa. NCBI lineage: Eukaryota > Metazoa > Chordata > Amphibia > Anura > Ranidae > Rana > Rana muscosa. Next base: position 324,927,406 of record CM055122.1, on the reverse strand, counting down.
GCAGTGCAGAGTATTTCAGGAAAGGAGAGTTATAGAGGAAGGAGAAGAGTCCTCCAGCAGTGCAGAGTATTTCAGGAGAGGAGAGTTATAGAGGAAGGAGCAGAGTCCTCCAGCAGTACAGAGTATTTCAGGAGAGGAGAGTTATAAAGGAAGGAGCAGAGTCTTCCAGCAGTGTAGAGTATTTCAGGAGAGGAGAGTTATACAGGAAGGAGCAGAGTCCTCCAGCAGAGCAGAGTATTTCAGGAGAGGAGAGTTATAGAGGAAGGAGCAGAGTCCTCCAGCAGTGCAGAGTATTTCAGGAGAGGAGAGTTATAAAGGAAGGAGCAGAGTCCTCCAGCAGAGCAGAGTATTTCAGGAGAGGAGAGTCGGATAGAGGAAGGAGCAGAGTCCTCCAGCAGAGCAGAGTATTACAGGAGAGGAGAGTCGGATAGAGGAAGGAGCAGAGTCCTCCAGCAGTGTAGAGTATTTCAGGAGAGGAGAGTTATAGAGGAAGGAGCAGAGTCCTCCAGCAGAGCAGAGTATTTCAGGAGAGGAGAGTTATAAAGGAAGGAGCAGAGTCCTCCAGCAGAGCAGAGTATTTCAGGAGAGGAGAGTTATAGAGGAAGGAGCAGAGTCCTCCAGCAGTGCAGAGTATTTCAGGAGAGGAGAGTTATAAAGGAAGGAGCAGAGTCCTCCAGCAGAGCAGAGTATTTCAGGAGAGGAGAGTTATACAGGAAGGAGCAGAGTCCTCCAGCAGTGCAGAGTATTGCAGGAGAGGAGAGTTATAGAGGAAGGAGCAGAGTCCTCCAGCAGTGCAGAGTATTGCAGGAGAGGAGAGTTATAAAGGAAGGAGCAGAGTCCTCCAGCAGAGCAGAGTATTTCAGGAGAGGAGGGTTATAGAGGAAGGAGCAGAGTCCTCCAGCAGAGCAGAGTATTTCAGGAGAGGAGAGTTATAGAGGAAGGAGCAGAGTCCTCCAGCAGTGCAGAGTATTGCAGGAGAGGAGAGTTATAGAGGAAGGAGCAGAGTCCTCCAGCAGTGCAGAGTATTGCAGGAGAGGAGAGTTATAGAGGAAGGAGCAGAGTCCTCCAGCAGAGCAGAGTATTTCAGGAAAGGAGAGTTATAGAGGAAGGAGCAGAGTCCTCCAGCAGAGCAGAGTATTTCAGGAAAGGAGAGTTATACAGGAAGGAGCAGAGTCCTCCAGCAGTGCAGAGTATTGCAGGAGAGGAGAGTTATAAAGGAAGGAGCAGAGTCCTCCAGCAGAGCAGAGTATTTCAGGAGAGGAGAGTTATAGAGGAAGGAGCAGAGTCCTCCAGCAGTGCAGAGTATTGCAGGAGAGGAGAGTTATAGAGGAAGGAGCAGAGTCCTCCAGCAGTGCAGAGTATTGCAGGAGAGGAGAGTTATAGAGGAAGGAGCAGAGTCCTCCAGCAGAGCAGAGTATTTCAGGAGAGGAGAGTTATAGAGGAAGGAGCAGAGTCCTCCAGCAGTGCAGAGTATTTCAGGAGAGGAGAGTTATAGAGGAAGGGGCAGAGTCCTCCAGTATTGCAGAGTATTGCAGGAGAGGAGAGTTATAGAGGAAGGGGCAGAGTCCTCCAGTAATGCAGAGTATTGCAGGAGAGGAGAGTTATAGAGGAAGGAGCAGAGTCCTCCAGCAGTGCAGAGTATTTCAGGAGAGGAGAGTTATAGAGGAAGGAGCAGAGTCCTCCAGCAGTGCAGAGTATTTCAGGAGAGGAGAGTTATAGAGGAAGGGGCAGAGTCCTCCAGTAATGCAGAGTATTGCAGGAGAGGAGAGTTATAGAGGAAGGAGCAGAGTCCTCCAGCAGAGCAGAGTATTTCAGGAAAGGAGAGTTATACAGGAAGGAGCAGAGTCCTCCAGCAGTGCAGAGTATTGCAGGAGAGGAGAGTTATAAAGGAAGGAGCAGAGTCCTCCAGCAGAGCAGAGTATTTCAGGAGAGGAGAGTTATAGAGGAAGGAGCAGAGTCCTCCAGCAGTGCAGAGTATTGCAGGAGAGGAGAGTTATAGAGGAAGGAGCAGAGTCCTCCAGCAGTGCAGAGTATTGCAGGAGAGGAGAGTTATAGAGGAAGGAGCAGAGTCCTCCAGCAGTGCAGAGTATTGCAGGAGAGGAGAGTTATAAAGGAAGGAGCAGAGTCCTCCAGCAGAGCAGAGTATTTCAGGAGAGGAGGGTTATAGAGGAAGGAGCAGAGTCCTCCAGCAGAGCAGAGTATTTCAGGAGAGGAGAGTTGTAGAGGAAGGAGCAGAGTCCTCCAGCAGTGCAGAGTATTGCAGGAGAGGAGAGTTATAGAGGAAGGAGCAGAGTCCTCCAGCAGTGCAGAGTATTGCAGGAGAGGAGAGTTATAGAGGAAGGAGCAGAGTCCTCCAGCAGAGCAGAGTATTTCAGGAAAGGAGAGTTATAGAGGAAGGAGCAGAGTCCTCCAGCAGAGCAGAGTATTTTAGGAATGGAGAGTTATACAGGAAGGAGCAGAGTCCTCCAGCAGTGCAGAGTATTGCAGGAGAGGAGAGTTATAAAGGAAGGAGCAGAGTCCTCCAGCAGAGCAGAGTATTTCAGGAGAGGAGAGTTATAGAGGAAGGAGCAGAGTCCTCCAGCAGTGCAGAGTATTGCAGGAGAGGAGAGTTATAGAGGAAGGAGCAGAGTCCTCCAGCAGTGCAGAGTATTGCAGGAGAGGAGAGTTATAGAGGAAGGAGCAGAGTCCTCCAGCAGAGCAGAGTATTGCAGGAGAGGAGAGTTATAGAGGAAGGAGCAGAGTCCTCCAGCAGTGCAGAGTATTTCAGGAGAGGAGAGTTATAGAGGAAGGGGCAGAGTCCTCCAGTAATGCAGAGTATTGCAGGAGAGGAGAGTTATAGAGGAAGGAGCAGAGTCCTCCAGCAGAGCAGAGTATTTCAGGAGAGGAGAGTTATAGAGGAAGGAGCAGAGTCCTCCAGCAGTGCAGAGTATTGCAGGAGAGGAGAGTTATAGAGGAAGGAGCAGAGTCCTCCAGCAGAGCAGAGTATTTCAGGAAAGGAGAGTTATAGAGGAAGGAGCAGAGTCCTCCAGCAGAGCAGAGTATTTCAGGAAAGGAGAGTTATACAGGAAGGAGCAGAGTCCTCCAGCAGTGCAGAGTATTGCAGGAGAGGAGAGTTATAAAGGAAGGAGCAGAGTCCTTCAGCAGAGCAGAGTATTTCAGGAGAGGAGAGTTATAGAGGAAGGAGCAGAGTCCTCCAGCAGTGCAGAGTATTGCAGGAGAGGAGAGTTATAGAGGAAGGAGCAGAGTCCTCCAGCAGTGCAGAGTATTGCAGGAGAGGAGAGTTATAGAGGAAGGAGCAGAGTCCTCCAGCAGAGCAGAGTATTGCAGGAGAGGAGAGTTATAGAGGAAGGAGCAGAGTCCTCCAGCAGTGCAGAGTATTTCAGGAGAGGAGAGTTATAGAGGAAGGGGCAGAGTCCTCCAGTAATGCAGAGTATTGCAAGAGAGGAGAGTTATAGAGGAAGGAGCAGAGTCCTCCAGCAGAGCAGAGTATTTCAGGAGAGGAGAGTTATAGAGGAAGGAGCAGAGTCCTCCAGCAGAGCAGAGTATTTCAGGAGAGGAGAGTTGGAGGAAGGAGCAGAGTCCTCCAGCAGAGCAGAGTATTTCAGGAAAGGAGAGTTATAGAGGAAGGAGCAGAGTCCTCCAGCAGAGCAGAGTATTTCAGGAGAGGAGAGTTATAGAGGAAGGAGCAGAGACCTCCAGCAGTGCAGAGTATTTCAGGAGAGGAGAGTTATAGAGGAAGGAGCAGAGACCTCCAGCAGTGCAGAGTATTTCAGGAGAGGAGAGTTATAGAGGAAGGAGCAGAGTCCTCCAGCAGTGCAGAGTATTTCAGGAGAGGATAGTTATAGAGGAAGGAGCAGAGTCCTCCAGCAGTGCAGAGTATTGCAGGAGAGGAAAGTTATAGAGGAAGGAGCAGAGTCCTCCAGCAGAGCAGAGTATTTCAGGAGAGGAGAGTTATAGAGGAAGGAGCAGAGTCCTCCAGCAGAGCAGAGTATTTCAGGAGAGGAGAGTTATAGAGGAAGGAGCAGAGTCCTCCAGCAGAGCAGAGTATTTCAGGAGAGGAGAGTTGGAGGAAGGAGCAGAGTCCTCCAGCAGAGCAGAGTATTTCAGGAGAGGAGAGTTATAGAGGAAGGAGCAGAGTCCTCCAGCAGAGCAGAGTATCTCAGGAGAGGAGAGTTATAGAGGAAGGAGCAGAGTCCTCCAGCAGAGCAGAGTATTGCAGGAGAGGAGAGTTATAGAGGAAGGAGCAGAGTCCTCCAGCAGAGCAGAGTATATCAGGAGAGGAGAGTTATAGAGGAAGGAGCAGAGTCCTCCAGCAGTGCAGAGTATTTCAGGAGAGGAGAGTTGGAGGAAGGAGCAGAGTCCTCCAGCAGAGCAGAGTATTTCATGAGAGGAGAGTTATAGAGGAAGGAGCAGAGTCCTCCAGCAGAGCAGAGTATCTCAGGAGAGGAGAGTTATAGAGGAAGGAGCAGAGTCCTCCAGCAGAGCAGAGTATATCAGGAGAGGAGAGTTATAGAGGAAGGAGCAGAGTCCTCCAGCAGTACAGAGTATTTCAGGAGAGCAGAGTTATAGAGGAAGGAGCAGAGTCCTCAGCAGAGCAAAGTATATCAGGAGAGGAGAGTTATAGAGGAAGGAGCAGAGTCCTCCAGCAATACAGAGTATTTCAGGAGAGGAGAGTTATAGAGGAAGGAGCAGAGTCCTCCAGCAGAGCAGAGTATTTCAGGAGAGGAGAGTTATAGAGGAAGGAACAGAGTCCTCCAGCAGTGCAGAGTATTGCAGGAGAGGAGAGTTATAGAGGAAGGAGCAGAGTCCTCCAGCAGTGCAGAGTATTGCAGGAGAGGAGAGTTATAGAGGAAGGAGCAGAGTCCTCCAGCAGAGCAGAGTATTGCAGGAGAGGAGAGTTATAGAGGAAGGAGCAGAGTCCTCCAGCAGTGCAGAGTATTTCAGGAGAGGAGAGTTATAGAGGAAGGGGCAGAGTCCTCCAGTAATGCAGAGTATTGCAGGAGAGGAGAGTTATAGAGGAAGGAGCAGAGTCCTCCAGCAGAGCAGAGTATTTCAGGAGAGGAGAGTTATAGAGGAAGGAGCAGAGTCCTCCAGCAGTGCAGAGTATTGCAGGAGAGGAGAGTTATAGAGGAAGGAGCAGAGTCCTCCAGCAGTGCAGAGTATTGCAGGAGAGGAGAGTTATAGAGGAAGGAGCAGAGTCCTCCAGCAGAGCAGAGTATTGCAGGAGAGGAGAGTTATAGAGGAAGGAGCAGAGTCCTCCAGCAGTGCAGAGTATTTCAGGAGAGGAGAGTTATAGAGGAAGGGGCAGAGTCCTCCAGTAATGCAGAGTATTGCAGGAGAGGAGAGTTATAGAGGAAGGAGCAGAGTCCTCCAGCAGAGCAGAGTATTTCAGGAGAGGAGAGTTATAGAGGAAGGGGCAGAGTCCTCCAGTAATGCAGAGTATTGCAGGAGAGGAGAGTTATAGAGGAAGGAGCAGAGTCCTCCAGCAGAGCAGAGTATTTCAGGAGAGGAGAGTTATAGAGGAAGGAGCAGAGTCCTCCAGCAGTGCAGAGTATTGCAGGAGAGGAGAGTTATAGAGGAAGGAGCAGAGTCCTCCAGCAGTGCAGAGTATTGCAGGAGAGGAGAGTTATAGAGGAAGGAGCAGAGTCCTCCAGCAGAGCAGAGTATTGCAGGAGAGGAGAGTTATAGAGGAAGGAGCAGAGTCCTCCAGCAGTGCAGAGTATTTCAGGAGAGGAGAGTTATAGAGGAAGGGGCAGAGTCCTCCAGTAATGCAGAGTATTGCAAGAGAGGAGAGTTATAGAGGAAGGAGCAGAGTCCTCCAGCAGAGCAGAGTATTTCAGGAGAGGAGAGTTATAGAGGAAGGAGCAGAGTCCTCCAGCAGAGCAGAGTATTTCAGGAGAGGAGAGTTGGAGGAAGGAGCAGAGTCCTCCAGCAGTGCAGAGTATTTCAGGAGAGGAGAGTTATAGAGGAAGGAGCAGAGTCCTCCAGCAGAGCAGAGTATTTCAGGAGAGGAGAGTTATAGAGGAAGGAGCAGAGACCTCCAGCAGTGCAGAGTATTTCAGGAGAGGAGAGTTATAGAGGAAGGAGCAGAGACCTCCAGCAGTGCAGAGTATTTCAGGAGAGGAGAGTTATAGAGGAAGGAGCAGAGTCCTCCAGCAGTGCAGAGTATTTCAGGAGAGGAGAGTTATAGAGGAAGGAGCAGAGTCCTCCAGCAGTGCAGAGTATTGCAGGAGAGGAGAGTTATAGAGGAAGGAGCAGAGTCCTCCAGCAGAGCAGAGTATTTCAGGAGAGGAGAGTTATAGAGGAAGGAGCAGAGTCCTCCAGCAGAGCAGAGTATTTCAGGAGAGGAGAGTTATAGAGGAAGGAGCAGAGTCCTCCAGCAGAGCAGAGTATTTCAGGAGAGGAGAGTTGGAGGAAGGAGCAGAGTCCTCCAGCAGAGCAGAGTATTGCAGGAGAGGAGAGTTATAGAGGAAGGAGCAGAGTCCTCCAGCAGAGCAGAGTATATCAGGAGAGGAGAGTTATAGAGGAAGGAGCAGAGTCCTCCAGCAGTGCAGAGTATTTCAGGAGAGGAGAGTTGGAGGAAGGAGCAGAGTCCTCCAGCAGTGCAGAGTATTTCAGGAGATGAGAGTTATAGAGGAAAGAGCAGAGTCCTCCAGCAGAGCAGAGTATTTCAGGAGAGGAGAGTTATAGCGGAAGGAGCAGAGTCCTCCAGCAGTGCAGAGTATTTCAGGAGATGAGAGTTATAGAGGAAAGAGCAGAGTCCTCCAGCAGAGCAGAGTATTTCAGGAGAGGGGAGTTATACAGGAAGGAGCAGAGTCCTCCAGCAGTGCAGAGTATTTCAGGAAAGGAGAGTTATAGAGGAAGGAGCAGAGTCCTCCAGCAGTGCAGAGTATTTCAGGAGAGGAGAGTTATAGAGGAAGGAGCAGAGTCCTCCAGCAGTACAGAGTATTTCAGGAGAGGAGAGTTATAAAGGAAGGAGCAGAGTCTTCCAGCAGTGTAGAGTATTTCAGGAGAGGAGAGTTATACAGGAAGGAGCAGAGTCCTCCAGCAGAGCAGAGTATTTCAGGAGAGGAGAGTTATAGAGGAAGGAGCAGAGTCCTCCAGCAGTGCAGAGTATTTCAGGAGAGGAGAGTTATAAAGGAAGGAGCAGAGTCCTCCAGCAGAGCAGAGTATTTCAGGAGAGGAGAGTCGGATAGAGGAAGGAGCAGAGTCCTCCAGCAGAGCAGAGTATTACAGGAGAGGAGAGTCGGATAGAGGAAGGAGCAGAGTCCTCCAGCAGTGTAGAGTATTTCAGGAGAGGAGAGTTATAGAGGAAGGAGCAGAGTCCTCCAGCAGAGCAGAGTATTTCAGGAGAGGAGAGTTATAAAGGAAGGAGCAGAGTCCTCCAGCAGAGCAGAGTATTTCAGGAGAGGAGAGTTATAGAGGAAGGAGCAGAGTCCTCCAGCAGTGCAGAGTATTTCAGGAGAGGAGAGTTATAAAGGAAGGAGCAGAGTCCTCCAGCAGAGCAGAGTATTTCAGGAGAGGAGAGTTATACAGGAAGGAGCAGAGTCCTCCAGCAGTGCAGAGTATTGCAGGAGAGGAGAGTTATAGAGGAAGGAGCAGAGTCCTCCAGCAGAGCAGAGTATTTCAGGAAAGGAGAGTTATACAGGAAGGAGCAGAGTCCTCCAGCAGTGCAGAGTATTGCAGGAGAGGAGAGTTATAAAGGAAGGAGCAGAGTCCTCCAGCAGAGCAGAGTATTTCAGGAGAGGAGAGTTATAGAGGAAGGAGCAGAGTCCTCCAGCAGTGCAGAGTATTGCAGGAGAGGAGAGTTATAGAGGAAGGAGCAGAGTCCTCCAGCAGTGCAGAGTATTGCAGGAGAGGAGAGTTATAGAGGAAGGAGCAGAGTCCTCCAGCAGAGCAGAGTATTTCAGGAAAGGAGAGTTATAGAGGAAGGAGCAGAGTCCTCCAGCAGAGCAGAGTATTTCAGGAAAGGAGAGTTATACAGGAAGGAGCAGAGTCCTCCAGCAGTGCAGAGTATTGCAGGAGAGGAGAGTTATAAAGGAAGGAGCAGAGTCCTCCAGCAGAGCAGAGTATTTCAGGAGAGGAGAGTTATAGAGGAAGGAGCAGAGTCCTCCAGCAGTGCAGAGTATTGCAGGAGAGGAGAGTTATAGAGGAAGGAGCAGAGTCCTCCAGCAGTGCAGAGTATTGCAGGAGAGGAGAGTAGTGATGAGCCGAACACCCCCGGGTTCGGTTCGCACCAGAACCCGCGAACGGACCGAAAGTTCGAACGAACATTAGAACCCTATTAAATACAATGGATGCGAACGTTCGAATTCTAAAGTGCTAATTATAACAACTATTATGCATGTTATTGTCCTAAAAAGGGTTTGGGAACCCGGGTTCTGCACCAGGGGACATGTATCAATGCAAAAATAAGTTTTAAAAACGGTCGTTTTCCGGGAGCAGTCATTTTAATGATGCATAAAGTGAAAAAAAAAAAGTCAAATATTCCTTTAAATATCGTACCTGGGGGGTGTCTAAAGTATGCCTGTGAAGTGCCACGTGTTTCCCGTGTTTAGAACTGTCCCTGCACAAAATGACACTTCTAAAGGAAAAAAAAGCCATTTAAAACTGCTTGCGGCTTTAATGTAATGTCTGGTCCCGGTAATATGGATGAAAATCTTTAAGAAAAATGGCATAGCTACCCCATGACCCCCCCCCCTACCCCAGCCCATTACCAGCCCCTTTGGGTCTTGTATGGATATTAAGGGGAACCCCGCACATAAAATAAAAAAGGCCCTATATACTCTGAACAGCCGTATACAGGCGGTGCATACAAGACAGGGACTGTAGGTTTGTTCTTATGTAGAATGTGTTTGTAATTTTGAACAGGTACATTGTTGAAGTGTAGCTCCAGACCAAAAATCTATTTTTAAACTTTTTGGAAAACATAGGTAAGGGTTATCACCCCTGTAACATTTGTTTTGCTGTCTGTGCCCCTGTTCAGAACATTTCACCTCACTTTCCGTCCTAATGACAACTGTTTTTGAAATGTGGTGTTTTTCTTGAAACAAGGATTGCTGATAAAGCATCAGTACAGAGGAGACACCTTTCTCCCATATTTATTCTTACAGGAGAGAATTTTCCTTCCTAGTGGTAGATTTCCTCTCACTTCCTGTTGTCTTCTTGCGTTTGCAAGTAGGAGTCGTTTGTAAGTTGGATGTTTGAAAGTAGGGACCTGCCGTATATACTCTGCAGAAATAGGCCCCTTAGTTGTTGGTGTTGGCACAACACTGTAAGCACTCACAGTTACTCTTGGTTGGTGCTGGAACGCCCTGCTGTCAACTATTATATCAGGAATTTTAATTACATATAATTGTTGAACAGTGGTAGTAAAAATTGGGCCTTTGATGGTGGTGCTGGTGCCACAACACTGTAAGCCCTGACAGTTACTCTTGGTGGGTGCAGCAATGGGCCCTGCTGTGAATTATTAGATCAAGAATTGTAATTACATGCCCCTGTTGAACAGGGGCTGAAAAATTGGGCCTTAGGCACTGGTGGCACAACACTGCAACCCTTCACAGATACTGTACTTGGAGCACAGCAATGAGCCCTGTTGCAAAGTATTGCTTCAAAAATTGTAATGACACGCCCCTGTTAAACAGGGGCTGAAAAATTGGGCCTTAGGCACTGGTGGCACAACACTGCAACTCCTCACAGATACTGTACTTGGAGCACAGCAATGAGCCCTGTTGCAAAGTATTGCTTCAAAAATTGTAATTACACGCCACTGTTAAACAGGGGCTGAAAAATTGGGCGTTAGGCACTGGTGGCGGCACCCATAAACAAAAATGATCTTCCAAGCTATCATCATCAATCGTATCATTGAGGACTCGGAGGAGGAGGATAGCCAGTCAACATAACAGCACAGGCACTCAGCATCAGCATCAGTCTTGAAGGGATGTGACATTTTAAAATCAATTAGTCTGTTATATCAGCATCAGGTGTGTGGTAGCTGGTGGTGATCCAAGACTGGTTCATCTTGATGAAAGTCAGTCGATCAACCGAGTCGGTGGACAGGCGCACCCTGTGATCCGTGACAAATCCTCCAGCAGCACTGAATGTGCGTTCCGAAAGAACGCTGGATGCAGGACAGGCCAGTAGCTCAATTGCATACTGTGCAAGCTCTGGCCAGTGATCCATCCTCAAGACCCAGTAAGCCAGAGGATTTTCGGTGGGGAAGGTGTCCAAGTCTGACCTTGCCCCTAGATATTCCTGCACCATGTTTATCAGACGCTGGCGATGGTTGCTGGAACCGATCATACTTTGGGGCTGCGGACTAAAGAATTGTCTGAACGCATCGGTCAGACGGCCACCTTCCCCACCGCTCCTTCTTTGACTGGCCGAAGCCTCAGCAACTCGTTGTCCAGGACCAGGAGTTTGCAACCTCCCAGTCTCTGGGAACGCGTTGCACAGACCTTTCTGCAAGGCCTCCCGGAGTTGTCTCATCCTCTGCTCCCTCTGCGACGGTAACATAAGGTCCGCAACCTTACCCTTGTACCGTGGATCAAGGAGAGTGGCCAGCCAGTAATGGTCCCTCTCCTTGATCCGAAGAATACGAGGATCCTTCCGCAGACTTTGCAGGATCAGGGAGGCCATGCAGCGTAGGTTTGCTGAGGCATTCGCTCCGGAGTCCTCTGGGTCACTAAGGACGACATGATCCGCAGCCACCTCCTCCCAGCCACGTACAAGTCCACTGGTTTCTTGGGACTGTAAATCATCCCTAAAAGACTGCTGCTGATGATGCTGAGTGCCAGCCTCCACCTCCATGCTGACACAATCCTCCTCCTCCTCCTCCTCCTCCTCTTCCTGTGCGATGGGTGGGACAGAAGGAACACTGTCTGGGTAAAGGGGGCCTTGAGAGGCAAGGAAGTCCTCCTCTTCCTGCCTCTGTTCTGCCTCAAGTGCCCTGTCCATTATTCCACGCAGCGTGTGCTCCAACAGGTGGACAAGAGGTACAGTGTCACTGATGCATGCACTGTCACTGCTCACCATCCTCGTGGCCTCCTCAAATGGTGCCAGGACAGTGCATGCATCCCTGATCATGCCCCACTGGCGTGGAGAAAAAAAACCAAGCTCCCCTGACCCTGTCCTGGTGCCGTAGTCGCACAGGTACTCATTGATGGCCCTCTGCTGCGTGTGCAGCCGCTGCAGCATGGCCAACGTTGAGATCCACCTGGTGGGCATGTCACATATAAGGCGGTTCTTGGGCAGGTTCAACTCCTTTTGCAGCTCAGCCAGGCGAGCACTGGCATTATAAGATCTGCGGAAATGCACACAGACTTTCCTGGCCTGCCTCAGGACATCCTGTAAGCCCGGGTACCTGCCCAAGAAGCGCTGCACCACCAGGTTAAGGACGTGAGCCACACAGGGCACATGGGTCAGTTGTCCCTGTCGGAGGGCGGAGAGGAGGTTGGTGCCATTGTCGCAAACCACCATTCCTGGCTTAAGCTGGCGTGGCGTCAACCACCTCTCGGCCTGGCCCTGCAGAGCAGACAGGACCTCTGCCCCAGTGTGGCTTCTGTCCCCCAAACACACCAGCGCAAGCACGGCATGGCATCTTTTTGCCTGCGTACTTGCGTAGCCCCGTGAACGGCTACGGAGCACCGCTGGTTCATAGGACAAACCACAGGAAGAGGCCATGGAGGAAGAAGAAGAGGAGGGGGTGGAGGAGAGAGGTGTGTCACAACCAGTAGTAGCATTTTGGAGGCGTGGCGGTGGGACAACCTCCAACACTACTGCACCTTGTCCTGAATCCTTCCCAGCTGCCAAAAGAGTGACCCAATGGGCCGTGAAAGAAAGGTAACGTCCCTGTCCATGCCTGCTGGACCATGAGTCAGCGGTAATATGCACCTTACCGCTGACCGCCCTGTCCAGCGAGGCCAAGACATTGCCTTCCACATGCCGGTAGAGAGCCGGAATAGCCTTCCGTGAGAAAAAGTGGCGTTTGGGAACCTGCCACTGAGGAACCGCACATTGCACAAACTCACGGAAGGGGGCCGAGTCTACCAACTGAAAAGGCAGCAGTTGAAGCGCTAGCAATTTAGCCAAGCTAGCATTCAACCGCTGGGCATGTGGATGGCTGGGAGTGAACTTCTTTCGACGGTCCAGCAGCTGGGGCAGGGAAATTTGCCTGCTAGAATCGGACGTCGGTGTACTGCTAGCAGAGTGGGCGCAAGTACTTGGCTGTGACACACCTAATTCTACACCTTCATTCCTCTCAGTGCATGTTTCAGAGAGGACTGAAGTTATAGTGGGGTTGGAGATCCCAGCTGATGCGGTGCAAGGAGAGGTCCGCTTTGTTCTTTGGTGTGGGTCTTTGAGGTAGGCTTGCCAACGAGCTGCATGGCAGGTCAACATATGTCTGGTCAGGCATGTGGTACCCAAGCGGCTGATGTTTTGGCCACGCGATATACGCTTGAGACATATGTTGCAAACAGCAGCTGTGCGATCTGATGCACTAGCCTCAAAAAAGGCCCACACCAAAGAACTTTTTGAATGACGGGCAGAGGCAGCGCCCTGCACAGGCGGAGCTCTGCGGTGTGATTCCGTCGGTGTACTGCCCTTACGCTGGCCACCAAAGGGCATCCTGCCTCGTTGGAGATGTGCCTCCTCCTCATCCTCCTCCTCCTCCTCTCTCCTATTAGGCACCCACGTGGAGTCATTGACCTCATCATCCCCTCCCTCCTCATCACTGGAGCCAATCTGGCAGTATGCTGCAGCTGCTGGAACATGACTGCCAGATTGGTGTCCTTCTTGAGCATCCCCTCTGTCTGCTCTCACGCTACTGCCTTCCTCTAGCTGGGTTTCATCATCAGACCCTTCGAAACGCTGGGCATCCTCCTGGAGCATGTACCCAACACTGTGCTGAAACAGTTCGGGGGACTCCTCAGGAGGAGGACATGGTGGGTCTAGGGAAGGAGTGACTGATGATGAGTCTGACATTGATACCAGGGAAGACGACGCTTTGGCAGCTGCTTTTCCAGTACCCTGAGCCTGGGTGAGAGAGGATGAGGAGGAGGAGGAGGGCTTGGTCATCCACTCTACCAAGTCTTCGGCATGATGTGGCTCAACATGTCCAGCTGCCGAAAAGAAGGACAAGCGTGTCCCATGGCCATGTGCTGATGACAATGCACCGCGTCCACGACCAGCACTGTTGCCCCCAGACACAGAGCCTGCTTGCCCTCTTTTATTGCCTCCTGACTGTCTGCCTCTCCTTGTTTGCCTTCCAGACATTCTAATAGATGGCCTGCAGGGAGATGGGAAAAAAGCAATAAGGGCTACCTTCAGGTGTCCTTCTCTGTCCCTTGAAACAAGGACTTTCACAGTGAAAGAAACTGACACTGTCCCTACCTAGAGTTTTCTGTCCCTAGAATAAATGTTTTTTTTAATCACAATATAGCACAAGGACAATTCACTCAATGTCTCTCCAGGTCCCTGGAAACAAGGACTTGCAGAGTGAAAGAAACTGACACTGTCCCTACCTAGAGTTTTCTGTCCCTAGAATAAATGTTTTTTTTAAGCACAATATAGCACAAGGAAAATTAACTCACTGTCCTTACAGGTCCCTGGAAACAAGGACTTGCAGAGTGAAAGAAACTGACACTGTCCCTACCTAGAGTTTTCTGTCCCTAGAATAAATGTTTTTTTTAAGCACAATATAGCACAAGGACAATTAACTCACTGTCCTTACAGGTCCCTGGAAACAAGGACTTGCAGAGTGAAAGAAAAAAAACACTCTCCCTACCTACAGTTTTCTGTCCCTAGAAAAAATGTTTTTTTTAATCACAATATAGCACAAGGAAAATTAACTCACTGTCCTTACAGGTCCCTGGAAACAAGGACTTGCAGAGTGAAAGAAAAAAAACACTCTCCCTACCTACAGTTTTCTGTCCCTAGAAAAAATGTTTTTTTTAATCACAATATAGCACAAGGAAAATTAACTCACTGTCCTTACAGGTCCCTGGAAACAAGGACTTGCAGAGTGAAAGAAACTGACACTGTCCCTACCTAGAGTTTTCTGTCCCTAGAATAAATGTTTTTTTTAAGCACAATATAGCACAAGGACAATTAACTCACTGTCCTTACAGGTCCCTGGAAACAAGGACTTGCAGAGTGAAAGAAAAAAAACACTCTCCCTACCTACAGTTTTCTGTCCCTAGAAAAAATGTTTTTTTTAATCACAATATAGCACAAGGAAAATTAACTCACTGTCCTTACAGGTCCCTGGAAACAAGGACTTGCAGAGTGAAAGAAACTGACACTGTCCCTACCTAGAGTTTTCTGTCCCTAGAATAAATGTTTTTTTTAATCACAATATAGCACAAGGAAAATTAACTCACTGTCCTTACAGGTCCCTGGAAACAAGGACTTGCAGAGTGAAAGAAACTGACACTGTCCCTACCTAGAGTTTTCTGTCCCTAGAATAAATGTTTTTTTTAATCACAATATAGCACAAGGAAAATTAACTCACTGTCCTTACAGGTCCCTGGAAACAAGGACTTGCAGAGTGAAAGAAACTGACACTGTCCCTACCTAGAGTTTTCTGTCCCTAGAATAAATGTTTTTTTTAAGCACAATATAGCACAAGGACAATTAACTCACTGTCCTTACAGGTCCCTGGAAACAAGGACTTGCAGAGTGAAAGAAACTGACACTGTCCCTACCTAGAGTTTTCTGTCCCTAGAATAAATGTTTTTTTTAATCACAATATAGCACAAGGAAAATTAACTCACTGTCCTTACAGGTCCCTGGAAACAAGGACTTGCAGAGTGAAAGAAACTGACACTGTCCCTACCTAGAGTTTTCTGTCCCTAGAATAAATGTTTTTTTTAATCACAATATAGCACAAGGACAATTAACTCACTGTCCTTACAGGTCCCTGGAAACAAGGACTTGCAGAGTGAAAGAAACTGACACTGTCCCTACCTAGAGTTTTCTGTCCCTAGAATAAATGTTTTTTTTAAGCACAATATAGCACAAGGACAATTAACTCACTGTCCTTACAGGTCCCTGGAAACAAGGACTTGCAGAGTGAAAGAAACTGACACTGTCCCTACCTAGAGTTTTCTGTCCCTAGAATAAATGTTTTTTTTAAGCACAATATAGCACAAGGACAATTAACTCACTGTCCTTACAGGTCCCTGGAAACAAGGACTTGCAGAGTGAAAGAAACTGACACTGTCCCTACCTAGAGTTTTCTGTCCCTAGAATAAATGTTTTTTTTAAGCACAATATAGCACAAGGACAATTAACTCACTGTCCTTACAGGTCCCTGGAAACAAGGACTTGCAGAGTGAAAGAAACTGACACTGTCCCTACCTAGAGTTTTCTGTCCCTAGAATAAATGTTTTTTTTAAGCACACTATAGCAGAAGCACAAAACACACTGACACTCTCCCTACCTATCCTTCTCTTTCCCTAAACTAAAGGAATCCAGGTTAAGCAAGAAAGAAATAACAGTCACTGTCCCTGCCTATGCTGCTCTATCCCTGCTCCGGAACACACTACACTAGGCCGCCGTGCTGGCGGCCTTTTATAGTGTGGGGCGTGTACTAAACACCCTCAGCAATAATTGGCCACAGGCATCCTGCCTGTGGCCAATCATTGCTCTCCTCGCTGCCGGCGCTGTGATTGGCCAAGCATGCGGGGTCACAGTGCATGCTTGGCCAATCACAGCGCCTGGATGACACTGCGATGGCGTAGTGCATTGTGGGCCGTTCGCGTCACTCGAATTTGGCGCGAACGGCCCAAATCGTTCGATCTTCGTCGAACGATCGAACAGCCAATGTTCGAGTCGAACGTATGTTCGACTCGAACACGAAGCTCATCCCTAGAGGAGAGTTATAGAGGAAGGAGCAGAGTCCTCCAGCAGAGCAGAGTATTGCAGGAGAGGAGAGTTATAGAGGAAGGAGCAGAGTCCTCCAGCAGTGCAGAGTATTTCAGGAGAGGAGAGTTATAGAGGAAGGGGCAGAGTCCTCCAGTAATGCAGAGTATTGCAGGAGAGGAGAGTTATAGAGGAAGGAGCAGAGTCCTCCAGCAGAGCAGAGTATTTCAGGAGAGGAGAGTTATAGAGGAAGGAGCAGAGTCCTCCAGCAGTGCAGAGTATTGCAGGAGAGGAGAGTTATAGAGGAAGGAGCAGAGTCCTCCAGCAGAGCAGAGTATTTCAGGAAAGGAGAGTTATAGAGGAAGGAGCAGAGTCCTCCAGCAGAGCAGAGTATTTCAGGAAAGGAGAGTTATACAGGAAGGAGCAGAGTCCTCCAGCAGTGCAGAGTATTGCAGGAGAGGAGAGTTATAAAGGAAGGAGCAGAGTCCTCCAGCAGAGCAGAGTATTTCAGGAGAGGAGAGTTATAGAGGAAGGAGCAGAGTCCTCCAGCAGTGCAGAGTATTTCAGGAGAGGAGAGTTATAGAGGAAGGAGCAGAGTCCTCCAGCAGTGCAGAGTATTGCAGGAGAGGAGAGTTATAGAGGAAGGAGCAGAGTCCTCCAGCAGTGCAGAGTATTGCAGGAGAGGAGAGTTATAGAGGAAGGAGCAGAGTCCTCCAGCAGTGCAGAGTATTGCAGGAGAGGAGAGTTATAAAGGAAGGAGCAGAGTCCTCCAGCAGAGCAGAGTATTTCAGGAGAGGAGGGTTATAGAGGAAGGAGCAGAGTCCTCCAGCAGAGCAGAGTATTTCAGGAAAGGAGAGTTATAGAGGAAGGAGCAGAGTCCTCCAGCAGAGCAGAGTATTTTAGGAAAGGAGAGTTATACAGGAAGGAGCAGAGTCCTCCAGCAGTGCAGAGTATTGCAGGAGAGGAGAGTTATAAAGGAAGGAGCAGAGTCCTCCAGCAGAGCAGAGTATTTCAGGAGAGGAGAGTTATAGAGGAAGGAGCAGAGTCCTCCAGCAGTGCAGAGTATTGCAGGAGAGGAGAGTTATAGAGGAAGGAGCAGAGTCCTCCAGCAGTGCAGAGTATTGCAGGAGAGGAGAGTTATAGAGGAAGGAGCAGAGTCCTCCAGCAGAGCAGAGTATTGCAGGAGAGGAGAGTTATAGAGGAAGGAGCAGAGTCCTCCAGCAGAGCAGAGTATTTCAGGAGAGGAGAGTTATAGAGGAAGGGGCAGAGTCCTCCAGTAATGCAGAGTATTGCAGGAGAGGAGAGTTATAGAGGAAGGAGCAGAGTCCTCCAGCAGAGCAGAGTATTTCAGGAGAGGAGAGTTATAGAGGAAGGAGCAGAGTCCTCCAGCAGTGCAGAGTATTGCAGGAGAGGAGAGTTATAGAGGAAGGAGCAGAGTCCTCCAGCAGAGCAGTGTATTTCAGGAAAGGAGAGTTATAGAGGAAGGAGCAGAGTCCTCCAGCAGAGGAGAGTATTTCAGGAAAGGAGAGTTATACAGGAAGGAGCAGAGTCCTCCAGCAGTGGAGAGTATTGCAGGAGAGGAGAGTTATAAAGGAAGGAGCAGAGTCCTCCAGCAGAGCAGAGTATTTCAGGAGAGGAGAGTTATAGAGGAAGGAGCAGAGTCCTCCAGCAGTGCAGAGTATTTCAGGAGAGGAGAGTTATAAAGGAAGGAGCAGAGTCCTCCAGCAGAGCAGAGTATTTCAGGAGAGGAGAGTCGGATAGAGGAAGGAGCAGAGTCCTCCAGCAGAGCAGAGTATTACAGGAGAGGAGAGTCGGATAGAGGAAGGAGCAGAGTCCTCCAGCAGTGTAGAGTATTTCAGGAGAGGAGAGTTATAGAGGAAGGAGCAGAGTCCTCCAGCAGAGCAGAGTATTTCAGGAGAGGAGAGTTATAAAGGAAGGAGCAGAGTCCTCCAGCAGAGCAGAGTATTTCAGGAGAGGAGAGTTATAGAGGAAGGAGCAGAGTCCTCCAGCAGTGCAGAGTATTGCAGGAGAGGAGAGTTATAGAGGAAGGAGCAGAGTCCTCCAGCAGAGCAGAGTATTGCAGGAGAGGAGAGTTATAGAGGAAGGAGCAGAGTCCTCCAGCAGTGCAGAGTATTTCAGGAGAGGAGAGTTATAGAGGAAGGGGCAGAGTCCTCCAGTAATGCAGAGTATTGCAAGAGAGGAGAGTTATAGAGGAAGGAGCAGAGTCCTCCAGCAGAGCAGAGTATTTCAGGAGAGGAGAGTTATAGAGGAAGGAGCAGAGTCCTCCAGCAGAGCAGAGTATTTCAGGAGAGGAGAGTTGGAGGAAGGAGCAGAGTCCTCCAGCAGAGCAGAGTATTTCAGGAAAGGAGAGTTATAGAGGAAGGAGCAGAGTCCTCCAGCAGTGCAGAGTATTTCAGGAGAGGAGAGTTATAGAGGAAGGAGCAGAGTCCTCCAGCAGAGCAGAGTATTTCAGGAGAGGAGAGTTATAGAGGAAGGAGCAGAGACCTCCAGCAGTGCAGAGTATTTCAGGAGAGGAGAGTTATAGAGGAAGGAGCAGAGACCTCCAGCAGTGCAGAGTATTTCAGGAGAGGAGAGTTATAGAGGAAGGAGCAGAGTCCTCCAGCAGTGCAGAGTATTTCAGGAGAGGAGAGTTATAGAGGAAGGAGCAGAGTCCTCCAGCAGTGCAGAGTATTGCAGGAGAGGAGAGTTATAGAGGAAGGAGCAGAGTCATCCAGCAGAGCAGAGTATTTCAGGAGAGGAGAGTTATAGAGGAAGGAGCAGAGTCCTCCAGCAGAGCAGAGTATTTCAGGAGAGGAGAGTTATAGAGGAAGGAGCAGAGTCCTCCAGCAGAGCAGAGTATTTCAGGAGAGGAGAGTTGGAGGAAGGAGCAGAGTCCTCCAGCAGAGCAGAGTATTTCAGGAGAGGAGAGTTATAGAGGAAGGAGCAGAGTCCTCCAGCAGAGCAGAGTATCTCAGGAGAGGAGAGTTATAGAGGAAGGAGCAGAGTCCTCCAGCAGAGCAGAGTATTGCAGGAGAGGAGAGTTATAGAGGAAGGAGCAGAGTCCTCCAGCAGAGCAGAGTATATCAGGAGAGGAGAGTTATAGAGGAAGGAGCAGAGTCCTCCAGCAGTGCAGAGTATTTCAGGAGAGGAGAGTTGGAGGAAGGAGCAGAGTCCTCCAGCAGAGCAGAGTATTTCAGGAGAGGAGAGTTATAGAGGAAGGAGCAGAGTCCTCCAGCAGAGCAGAGTATCTCAGGAGAGGAGAGTTATAGAGGAAGGAGCAGAGTCCTCCAGCAGAGCAGAGTATTGCAGGAGAGGAGAGTTATAGAGGAAGGAGCAGAGTCCTCCAGCAGAGCAGAGTATATCAGGAGAGGAGAGTTATAGAGGAAGGAGCAGAGTCCTCCAGCAGTACAGAGTATTTCAGGAGAGGAGAGTTATAGAGGAAGGAGCAGAGTCCTCCAGCAGAGCAGAGTATTTCAGGAGAGGAGAGTTATAGAGGAAGGAGCAGAGTCCTCAGCAGAGCAAAGTATATCAGGAGAGGAGAGTTATAGAGGAAGGAGCAGAGTCCTCCAGCAGTACAGAGTATTTCAGGAGAGGAGAGTTATAGAGGAAGGAGCAGAGTCCTCCAGCAGAGCAGAGTATATCAGGAGAGGAGAGTTATAGAGGAAGGAGCAGAGTCCTCCAGCAGTACAGAGTATTTCAGGAGAGGAGAGTTATAGAGGAAGGAGCAGAGTCCTCCAGCAGAGCAGAGTATTTCAGGAGAGGAGAGTTATAGAGGAAGGAGCAGAGTCCTCCAGCAGTGCAGAGTATTGCAGGAGAGGAGAGTTATAGAGGAAGGAGCAGAGTCCTCCAGCAGTGCAGAGTATTGCAGGAGAGGAGAGTTATAGAGGAAGGAGCAGAGTCCTCCAGCAGAGCAGAGTATTGCAGGAGAGGAGAGTTATAGAGGAAGGAGCAGAGTCCTCCAGCAGTGCAGAGTATTTCAGGAGAGGAGAGGAGAGTTATAGAGGAAGGGGCAGAGTCCTCCAGTAATGCAGAGTATTGCAGGAGAGGAGAGTTATAGAGGAAGGAGCAGAGTCCTCCAGCAGAGCAGAGTATTTCAGGAGAGGAGAGTTATAGAGGAAGGAGCAGAGTCCTCCAGCAGTGCAGAGTATTGCAGGAGAGGAGAGTTATAGAGGAAGGAGCAGAGTCCTCCAGCAGAGCAGAGTATTTCAGGAAAGGAGAGTTATAGAGGAAGGAGCAGAGTCCTCCAGCAGA
This sequence comes from Rana muscosa, assembly GCA_029206835.1. Lineage (NCBI taxonomy): Eukaryota > Metazoa > Chordata > Amphibia > Anura > Ranidae > Rana > Rana muscosa. Next base: position 324,907,291 of record CM055122.1, on the reverse strand, counting down.
GCAGAGTATTTCAGGAAAGGAGAGTTATACAGGAAGGAGCAGAGTCCTCCAGCAGTGCAGAGTATTGCAGGAGAGGAGAGTTATAAAGGAAGGAGCAGAGTCCTCCAGCAGAGCAGAGTATTTCAGGAGAGGAGAGTTATAGAGGAAGGAGCAGAGTCCTCCAGCAGTGCAGAGTATTGCAGGAGAGGAGAGTTATAGAGGAAGGAGCAGAGTCCTCCAGCAGTGCAGAGTATTGCAGGAGAGGAGAGTTATAGAGGAAGGAGCAGAGTCCTCCAGCAGAGCAGAGTATTGCAGGAGAGGAGAGTTATAGAGGAAGGAGCAGAGTCCTCCAGCAGTGCAGAGTATTTCAGGAGAGGAGAGTTATAGAGGAAGGGGCAGAGTCCTCCAGTAATGCAGAGTATTGCAAGAGAGGAGAGTTATAGAGGAAGGAGCAGAGTCCTCCAGCAGAGCAGAGTATTTCAGGAGAGGAGAGTTATAGAGGAAGGAGCAGAGTCCTCCAGCAGAGCAGAGTATTTCAGGAGAGGAGAGTTGGAGGAAGGAGCAGAGTCCTCCAGCAGAGCAGAGTATTTCAGGAAAGGAGAGTTATAGAGGAAGGAGCAGAGTCCTCCAGCAGTGCAGAGTATTTCAGGAGAGGAGAGTTATAGAGGAAGGAGCAGAGTCCTCCAGCAGAGCAGAGTATTTCAGGAGAGGAGAGTTATAGAGGAAGGAGCAGAGACCTCCAGCAGTGCAGAGTATTTCAGGAGAGGAGAGTTATAGAGGAAGGAGCAGAGACCTCCAGCAGTGCAGAGTATTTCAGGAGAGGAGAGTTATAGAGGAAGGAGCAGAGTCCTCCAGCAGTGCAGAGTATTTCAGGAGAGGAGAGTTATAGAGGAAGGAGCAGAGTCCTCCAGCAGTGCAGAGTATTGCAGGAGAGGAGAGTTATAGAGGAAGGAGCAGAGTCCTCCAGCAGAGCAGAGTATTTCAGGAGAGGAGAGTTATAGAGGAAGGAGCAGAGTCCTCCAGCAGAGCAGAGTATTGCAGGAGAGGAGAGTTATAGAGGAAGGAGCAGAGTCCTCCAGCAGAGCAGAGTATATCAGGAGAGGAGAGTTATAGAGGAAGGAGCAGAGTCCTCCAGCAGAGCAGAGTATCTCAGGAGAGGAGAGTTATAGAGGAAGGAGCAGAGTCCTCCAGCAGAGCAGAGTATTGCAGGAGAGGAGAGTTATAGAGGAAGGAGCAGAGTCCTCCAGCAGAGCAGAGTATATCAGGAGAGGAGAGTTATAGAGGAAGGAGCAGAGTCCTCCAGCAGTGCAGAGTATTTCAGGAGAGGAGAGTTATAGAGGAAGGAGCAGAGTCCTCCAGCAGAGCAGAGTATTGCAGGAGAGGAGAGTTATAGAGGAAGGAGCAGAGTCCTCCAGCAGAGCAGAGTATTTCAGGAGAGGAGAGTTATAGAGGAAGGAGCAGAGTCCTCCAGCAGAGCAGAGTATCTCAGGAGAGGAGAGTTATAGAGGAAGGAGCAGAGTCCTCCAGCAGAGCAGAGTATTGCAGGAGAGGAGAGTTATAGAGGAAGGAGCAGAGTCCTCCAGCAGAGCAGAGTATATCAGGAGAGGAGAGTTATAGAGGAAGGAGCAGAGTCCTCCAGCAGTACAGAGTATTTCAGGAGAGGAGAATTATAGAGGAAGGAGCAGAGTCCTCCAGCAGAGCAGAGTATTTCAGGAGAGGAGAGTTATAGAGGAAGGAGCAGAGTCCTCCAGCAGAGTATTTCAGGAGAGGAGAGTTACGGAGGAAGGAGCAGAGTCCTCCAGCAGAGCAGAGTATTTCAGGAGAGGAGAGTTATAGAGGAAGGAGCAGAGTCCTCCAGCAGTGCAGAGTATTTCAGGAGAGGAGAGTTATAGAGGAAGGAGCAGAGTCCTCAGCAGAGCAGAGTATATCAGGAGAGGAGAGTTATAGAGGAAGGAGCAGAGTCCCCCAGCAGTGCAGAGTATTTCAGGAGAGGAGAGTTATAGAGAAAGGAGCAGAGTCCTCCAGCAGTGCAGAGTATTTCAGGAGAGGAGAGTTATAGAGGAAGGAGCAGAGTCCTCAGCAGAGCAGAGTATATCAGGAGAGGAGAGTTATAGAGGAAGGAGCAGAGTCCCCCAGCAGTGCAGAGTATTTCAGGAGAGGAGAGTTATAGAGGAAGGAGCAGAGTCCTCCAGCAGAGTATTTCAGGAGAGGAGAGTTACGGAGGAAGGAGCAGAGTCCTCCAGCAGAGCAGAGTATTTCAGGAGAGGAGAGTTATAGAGGAAGGAGCAGAGTCCCCCAGCAGTGCAGAGTATTTCAGGAGAGGAGAGTTATAGAGGAAGGAGCAGAGTCCTCCAGCAGTGCAGAGTATTTCAGGAGAGGAGAGTTATAGAGGAAGGAGCAGAGTCCTCAGCAGAGCAGAGTATGTCAGGAGAGGAGAGTTATAGAGGAAGGAGCAGAGTCCTCCAGCAGTGCAGAGTATTTCAGGAGAGGAGAGTTATAGAGGAAGGAGCAGAGTCCTCCAGCAGAGCAGAGTATGTCAGGAGAGGAGAGTTATAGAGGAAGGAGCAGAGTCCTCCAGCAGTGCAGAGTATTTCAGGAGAGGAGAGTTATAGAGGAAGGAGCAGAGTCCTCAGCAGAGCAGAGTATATCAGGAGAGGAGAGTTATAGAGGAAGGAGCAGAGTCCTCCAGCAGTACAGAGTATTTCAGGAGAGGAGAGTTATAGAGGAAGGAGCAGAGTCCTCCAGCAGAGCAGAGTATTGCAGGAGAGGAGAGTTATAGAGGAAGGAGCAGAGTCCTCCAGCAGTACAGAGTATTTCAGGAGAGGAGAGTTATAGAGGAAGGAGCAGAGTCCTCCAGCAGAGCAGAGTATTGCAGGAGAGGAGAGTTATAGAGGAAGGAGCAGAGTCCTCCAGCAGTGCAGAGTATTTCAGGAGAGGAGAGTTATAGAGGAAGGGGCAGAGTCCTCCAGTAATGCAGAGTATTGCAAGAGAGGAGAGTTATAGAGGAAGGAGCAGAGTCCTCCAGCAGAGCAGAGTATTTCAGGAGAGGAGAGTTATAGAGGAAGGAGCAGAGTCCTCCAGCAGAGCAGAGTATTTCAGGAAAGGAGAGTTATAGAGGAAGGAGCAGAGTCCTCCAGCAGTGCAGAGTATTTCAGGAGAGGAGAGTTATAGAGGAAGGAGCAGAGTCCTCCAGCAGAGCAGAGAATTTCAGGAGAGGAGAGTTATAGAGGAAGGAGCAGAGACCTCCAGCAGTGCAGAGTATTTCAGGAGAGGAGAGTTATAGAGGAAGGAGCAGAGACCTCCAGCAGTGCAGAGTATTTCAGGAGAGGAGAGTTATAGAGGAATGAGCAGAGTCCTCCAGCAGTGCAGAGTATTTCAGGAGAGGAGAGTTATAGAGGAAGGAGCAGAGTCCTCCAGCAGTGCAGAGTATTGCAGGAGAGGAGAGTTATAGAGGAAGGAGCAGAGTCCTCCAGCAGAGCAGAGTATTTCAGGAGAGGAGAGTTATAGAGGAAGGAGCAGAGTCCTCCAGCAGAGCAGAGTATTGCAGGAGAGGAGAGTTATAGAGGAAGGAGCAGAGTCCTCCAGCAGAGCAGAGTATATCAGGAGAGGAGAGTTATAGAGGAAGGAGCAGAGTCCTCCAGCAGAGCAGAGTATCTCAGGAGAGGAGAGTTATAGAGGAAGGAGCAGAGTCCTCCAGCAGAGCAGAGTATTGCAGGAGAGGAGAGTTATAGAGGAAGGAGCAGAGTCCTCCAGCAGAGCAGAGTATATCAGGAGAGGAGAGTTATAGAGGAAGGAGCAGAGTCCTCCAGCAGTGCAGAGTATTTCAGGAGAGGAGAGTTGGAGGAAGGAGCAGAGTCCTCCAGCAGAGCAGAGTATTTCAGGAGAGGAGAGTTATAGAGGAAGGAGCAGAGTCCTCCAGCAGAGCAGAGTATCTCAGGAGAGGAGAGTTATAGAGGAAGGAGCAGAGTCCTCCAGCAGAGCAGAGTATTGCAGGAGAGGAGAGTTATAGAGGAAGGAGCAGAGTCCTCCAGCAGAGCAGAGTATATCAGGAGAGGAGAGTTATAGAGGAAGGAGCAGAGTCCTCCAGCAGTACAGAGTATTTCAGGAGAGGAGAGTTATAGAGGAAGGAGCAGAGTCCTCCAGCAGAGCAGAGTATTTCAGGAGAGGAGAGTTATAGAGGAAGGAGCAGAGTCCTCCAGCAGAGTATTTCAGGAGAGGAGAGTTACGGAGGAAGGAGCAGAGTCCTCCAGCAGAGCAGAGTATTTCAGGAGAGGAGAGTTATAGAGGAAGGAGCAGAGTCCCCCAGCAGTGCAGAGTATTTCAGGAGAGGAGAGTTATAGAGGAAGGAGCAGAGTCCTCCAGCAGTGCAGAGTATTTCAGGAGAGGAGAGTTATAGAGGAAGGAGCAGAGTCCTCAGCAGAGCAGAGTATATCAGGAGAGGAGAGTTATAGAGGAAGGAGCAGAGTCCCCCAGCAGTGCAGAGTATTTCAGGAGAGGAGAGTTATAGAGGAAGGAGCAGAGTCCTCCAGCAGAGTATTTCAGGAGAGGAGAGTTACGGAGGAAGGAGCAGAGTCCTCCAGCAGAGCAGAGTATTTCAGGAGAGGAGAGTTATAGAGGAAGGAGCAGAGTCCTCAGCAGAGCAGAGTATATCAGGAGAGGAGAGTTATAGAGGAAGGAGCAGAGTCCTCCAGCAGTACAGAGTATTTCAGGAGAGGAGAGTTATAGAGGAAGGAGCAGAGTCCTCCAGCAGAGCAGAGTATTTTAGGAGAGGAGAGTTATAGAGGAAGGAGCAGAGTCCTCCAGCAGAGCAGAGTATTGCAGGAGAGGAGAGTTATAGAGGAAGGAGCAGAGTCCTCCAGCAGTGCAGAGTATTTCAGGAGAGGAGAGTTATAGAGGAAGGAGCAGAGTCCTCAGCAGAGCAGAGTATATCAGGAGAGGAGAGTTATAGAGGAAGGAGCAGAGTCCTCCAGCAGTACAGAGTATTTCAGGAGAGGAGAGTTATAGAGGAAGGAGCAGAGTCCTCCAGCAGAGCAGAGTATTTCAGGAGAGGAGAGTTATAGAGGAAGGAGCAGAGTCCTCCAGCAGAGCAGAGTATTGCAGGAGAGGAGAGTTATAGAGGAAGGAGCAGAGTCCTCCAGCAGTAAAGAGTATTTCAGGAGAGGAGAGTTATAGAGGAAGGAGCAGAGTCCTCCAGCAGAGCAGAGTATTTCAGGAGAGGAGAGTTATAGAGGAAGGAGCAGAGTCCTCCAGCAGTGCAGAGTATTGCAGGAGAGGAGAGTTATAGAGGAAGGAGCAGAGTCCTCCAGCAGTGCAGAGTATTGCAGGAGAGGAGAGTTATAGAGGAAGGAGCAGAGTCCTCCAGCAGAGCAGAGTATTGCAGGAGAGGAGAGTTATAGAGGAAGGAGCAGAGTCCTCCAGCAGTGCAGAGTATTTCAGGAGAGGAGAGTTATAGAGGAAGGGGCAGAGTCCTCCAGTAATGCAGAGTATTGCAGGAGAGGAGAGTTATAGAGGAAGGAGCAGAGTCCTCCAGCAGAGCAGAGTATTTCAGGAGAGGAGAGTTATAGAGGAAGGAGCAGAGTCCTCCAGCAGTGCAGAGTATTGCAGGAGAGGAGAGTTATAGAGGAAGGAGCAGAGTCCTCCAGCAGAGCAGAGTATTTCAGGAAAGGAGAGTTATAGAGGAAGGAGCAGAGTCCTCCAGCAGAGCAGAGTATTTCAGGAAAGGAGAGTTATACAGGAAGGAGCAGAGTCCTCCAGCAGTGCAGAGTATTGCAGGAGAGGAGAGTTATAAAGGAAGTAGCAGAGTCCTCCAGCAGAGCAGAGTATTTCAGGAGAGGAGAGTTATAGAGGAAGGAGCAGAGTCCTCCAGCAGTGCAGAGTATTGCAGGAGAGGAGAGTTATAGAGGAAGGAGCAGAGTCCTCCAGCAGTGCAGAGTATTGCAGGAGAGGAGAGTTATAGAGGAAGGAGCAGAGTCCTCCAGCAGAGCAGAGTATTGCAGGAGAGGAGAGTTATAGAGGAAGGAGCAGAGTCCTCCAGCAGTGCAGAGTATTTCAGGAGAGGAGAGTTATAGAGGAAGGGGCAGAGTCCTCCAGTAATGCAGAGTATTGCAAGAGAGGAGAGTTATAGAGGAAGGAGCAGAGTCCTCCAGCAGAGCAGAGTATTTCAGGAGAGGAGAGTTATAGAGGAAGGAGCAGAGTCCTCCAGCAGAGCAGAGTATTTCAGGAGAGGAGAGTTGGAGGAAGGAGCAGAGTCCTCCAGCAGAGCAGAGTATTTCAGGAAAGGAGAGTTATAGAGGAAGGAGCAGAGTCCTCCAGCAGTGCAGAGTATTTCAGGAGAGGAGAGTTATAGAGGAAGGAGCAGAGTCCTCCAGCAGAGCAGAGTATTTCAGGAGAGGAGTGTTATAGAGGAAGGAGCAGAGACCTCCAGCAGTGCAGAGTATTTCAGGAGAGGAGAGTTATAGAGGAAGGAGCAGAGACCTCCAGCAGTGCAGAGTATTTCAGGAGAGGAGAGTTATAGAGGAAGGAGCAGAGTCCTCCAGCAGTGCAGAGTATTTCAGGAGAGGAGAGTTATAGAGGAAGGAGCAGAGTCCTCCAGCAGTGCAGAGTATTGCAGGAGAGGAGAGTTATAGAGGAAGGAGCAGAGTCCTCCAGCAGAGCAGAGTATTTCAGGAGAGGAGAGTTATAGAGGAAGGAGCAGAGTCCTCCAGCAGAGCAGAGTATTGCAGGAGAGGAGAGTTATAGAGGAAGGAGCAGAGTCCTCCAGCAGAGCAGAGTATATCAGGAGAGGAGAGTTATAGAGGAAGGAGCAGAGTCCTCCAGCAGAGCAGAGTATCTCAGGAGAGGAGAGTTATAGAGGAAGGAGCAGAGTCCTCCAGCAGAGCAGAGTATTGCAGGAGAGGAGAGTTATAGAGGAAGGAGCAGAGTCCTCCAGCAGAGCAGAGTATATCAGGAGAGGAGAGTTATAGAGGAAGGAGCAGAGTCCTCCAGCAGTGCAGAGTATTTCAGGAGAGGAGAGTTGGAGGAAGGAGCAGAGTCCTCCAGCAGAGCAGAGTATTTCAGGAGAGGAGAGTTATAGAGGAAGGAGCAGAGTCCTCCAGCAGAGCAGAGTATCTCAGGAGAGGAGAGTTATAGAGGAAGGAGCAGAGTCCTCCAGCAGAGCAGAGTATTGCAGGAGAGGAGAGTTATAGAGGAAGGAGCAGAGTCCTCCAGCAGAGCAGAGTATATCAGGAGAGGAGAGTTATAGAGGAAGGAGCAGAGTCCTCCAGCAGTACAGAGTATTTCAGGAGAGGAGAGTTATAGAGGAAAGAGCAGAGTCCTCCAGCAGAGCAGAGTATTTCAGGAGAGGAGAGTTATAGAGGAAGGAGCAGAGTCCTCCAGCAGAGTATTTCAGGAGAGGAGAGTTACGGAGGAAGGAGCAGAGTCCTCCAGCAGAGCAGAGTATTTCAGGAGAGGAGAGTTATAGAGGAAGGAGCAGAGTCCCCCAGCAGTGCAGAGTATTTCAGGAGAGGAGAGTTATGGAGGAAGGAGCAGAGTCCTCCAGCAGTGCAGAGTATTTCAGGAGAGGAGAGTTATAGAGGAAGGAGCAGAGTCCTCAGCAGAGCAGAGTATATCAGGAGAGGAGAGTTATAGAGGAAGGAGCAGAGTCCCCCAGCAGTGCAGAGTATTTCAGGAGAGGAGAGTTATAGAGGAAGGAGCAGAGTCCTCCAGCAGAGTATTTCAGGAGAGGAGAGTTACGGAGGAAGGAGCAGAGTCCTCCAGCAGAGCAGAGTATTTCAGGAGAGGAGAGTTATAGAGGAAGGAGCAGAGTCCCCCAGCAGTGCAGAGTATTTCAGGAGAGGAGAGTTATAGAGGAAGGAGCAGAGTCCTCCAGCAGTGCAGAGTATTTCAGGAGAGGAGAGTTATAGAGGAAGGAGCAGAGTCCTCAGCAGAGCAGAGTATGTCAGGAGAGGAGAGTTATAGAGGAAGGAGCAGAGTCCTCCAGCAGTGCAGAGTATTTCAGGAGAGGAGAGTTATAGAGGAAGGAGCAGAGTCCTCCAGCAGAGCAGAGTATATCAGGAGAGGAGAGTTATAGAGGAAGGAGCAGAGTCCTCCAGCAGTACAGAGTATTTCAGGAGAGGAGAGTTATAGAGGAAGGAGCAGAGTCCTCCAGCAGAGCAGAGTATTTCAGGAGAGGAGAGTTATAGAGGAAGGAGCAGAGTCCTCAGCAGAGCAAAGTATATCAGGAGAGGAGAGTTATAGAGGAAGGAGCAGAGTCCTCCAGCAGTACAGAGTATTTCAGGAGAGGAGAGTTATAGAGGAAGGAGCAGAGTCCTCCAGCAGAGCAGAGTATTTCAGGAGAGGAGAGTTATAGAGGAAGGAGCAGAGTCCTCCAGCAGTGCAGAGTATTGCAGGAGAGGAGAGTTATAGAGGAAGGAGCAGAGTCCTCCAGCAGTGCAGAGTATTGCAGGAGAGGAGAGTTATAGAGGAAGGAGCAGAGTCCTCCAGCAGAGCAGAGTATTGCAGGAGAGGAGAGTTATAGAGGAAGGAGCAGAGTCCTCCAGCAGTGCAGAGTATTTCAGGAGAGGAGAGTTATAGAGGAAGGGGCAGAGTCCTCCAGTAATGCAGAGTATTGCAGGAGAGGAGAGTTATAGAGGAAGGAGCAGAGTCCTCCAGCAGAGCAGAGTATTTCAGGAGAGGAGAGTTATAGAGGAAGGAGCAGAGTCCTCCAGCAGTGCAGAGTATTGCAGGAGAGGAGAGTTATAGAGGAAGGAGCAGAGTCCTCCAGCAGAGCAGAGTATTTCAGGAAAGGAGAGTTATAGAGGAAGGAGCAGAGTCCTCCAGCAGAGCAGAGTATTTCAGGAAAGGAGAGTTATACAGGAAGGAGCAGAGTCCTCCAGCAGTGCAGAGTATTGCAGGAGAGGAGAGTTATAAAGGAAGGAGCAGAGTCCTCCAGCAGAGCAGAGTATTTCAGGAGAGGAGAGTTATAGAGGAAGGAGCAGAGTCCTCCAGCAGTGCAGAGTATTGCAGGAGAGGAGAGTTATAGAGGAAGGAGCAGAGTCCTCCAGCAGTGCAGAGTATTGCAGGAGAGGAGAGTTATAGAGGAAGGAGCAGAGTCCTCCAGCAGAGCAGAGTATTGCAGGAGAGGAGAGTTATAGAGGAAGGAGCAGAGTCCTCCAGCAGTGCAGAGTATTTCAGGAGAGGAGAGTTATAGAGGAAGGGGCAGAGTCCTCCAGTAATGCAGAGTATTGCAAGAGAGGAGAGTTATAGAGGAAGGAGCAGAGTCCTCCAGCAGAGCAGAGTATTTCAGGAGAGGAGAGTTATAGAGGAAGGAGCAGAGTCCTCCAGCAGAGCAGAGTATTTCAGGAGAGGAGAGTTGGAGGAAGGAGCAGAGTCCTCCAGCAGAGCAGAGTATTTCAGGAAAGGAGAGTTATAGAGGAAGGAGCAGAGTCCTCCAGCAGTGCAGAGTATTTCAGGAGAGGAGAGTTATAGAGGAAGGAGCAGAGTCCTCCAGCAGAGCAGAGTATTTCAGGAGAGGAGAGTTATAGAGGAAGGAGCAGAGACCTCCAGCAGTGCAGAGTATTTCAGGAGAGGAGAGTTATAGAGGAAGGAGCAGAGACCTCCAGCAGTGCAGAGTATTTCAGGAGAGGAGAGTTATAGAGGAAGGAGCAGAGTCCTCCAGCAGTGCAGAGTATTTCAGGAGAGGAGAGTTATAGAGGAAGGAGCAGAGTCCTCCAGCAGTGCAGAGTATTGCAGGAGAGGAGAGTTATAGAGGAAGGAGCAGAGTCCTCCAGCAGAGCAGAGTATTTCAGGAGAGGAGAGTTATAGAGGAAGGAGCAGAGTCCTCCAGCAGAGCAGAGTATTGCAGGAGAGGAGAGTTATAGAGGAAGGAGCAGAGTCCTCCAGCAGAGCAGAGTATATCAGGAGAGGAGAGTTATAGAGGAAGGAGCAGAGTCCTCCAGCAGAGCAGAGTATTTCAGGAGAGGAGAGTTATAGAGGAAGGAGCAGAGTCCTCCAGCAGAGCAGAGTATTGCAGGAGAGGAGAGTTATAGAGGAAGGAGCAGAGTCCTCCAGCAGAGCAGAGTATATCAGGAGAGGAGAGTTATAGAGGAAGGAGCAGAGTCCTCCAGCAGTGCAGAGTATTTCAGGAGAGGAGAGTTGGAGGAAGGAGCAGAGTCCTCCAGCAGAGCAGAGTATTTCAGGAGAGGAGAGTTATAGAGGAAGGAGCAGAGTCCTCCAGCAGAGCAGAGTATCTCAGGAGAGGAGAGTTATAGAGGAAGGAGCAGAGTCCTCCAGCAGAGCAGAGTATTGCAGGAGAGGAGAGTTATAGAGGAAGGAGCAGAGTCCTCCAGCAGAGCAGAGTATATCAGGAGAGGAGAGTTATAGAGGAAGGAGCAGAGTCCTCCAGCAGTACAGAGTATTTCAGGAGAGGAGAGTTATAGAGGAAGGAGCAGAGTCCTCCAGCAGAGCAGATTATTTCAGGAGAGGAGAGTTATAGAGGAAGGAGCAGAGTCCTCCAGCAGAGTATTTCAGGAGAGGAGAGTTACGGAGGAAGGAGCAGAGTCCTCCAGCAGAGCAGAGTATTTCAGGAGAGGAGAGTTATAGAGGAAGGAGCAGAGTCCTCCAGCAGTGCAGAGTATTTCAGGAGAGGAGAGTTATAGAGGAAGGAGCAGAGTCCTCAGCAGAGCAGAGTATATCAGGAGAGGAGAGTTATAGAGGAAGGAGCAGAGTCCCCCAGCAGTGCAGAGTATTTCAGGAGAGGAGAGTTATAGAGGAAGGAGCAGAGTCCTCCAGCAGTGCAGAGTATTTCAGGAGAGGAGAGTTATAGAGGAAGGAGCAGAGTCCTCAGCAGAGCAGAGTATATCAGGAGAGGAGAGTTATAGAGGAAGGAGCAGAGTCCCCCAGCAGTGCAGAGTATTTCAGGAGAGGAGAGTTATAGAGGAAGGAGCAGAGTCCTCCAGCAGAGTATTTCAGGAGAGGAGAGTTACGGAGGAAGGAGCAGAGTCCTCCAGCAGAGCAGAGTATTTCAGGAGAGGAGAGTTATAGAGGAAGGAGCAGAGTCCCCCAGCAGTGCAGAGTATTTCAGGAGAGGAGAGTTATAGAGGAAGGAGCAGAGTCCTCCAGCAGTGCAGAGTATTTCAGGAGAGGAGAGTTATAGAGGAAGGAGCAGAGTCCTCCAGCAGAGCAGAGTATTTCAGGAGAGGAGAGTTATAGAGGAAGGAGCAGAGTCCTCCAGCAGTGCAGAGTATTTCAGGAGAGGAGAGTTATAGAGGAAGGAGCAGAGTCCTCCAGCAGAGCAGAGTATGTCAGGAGAGGAGAGTTATAGAGGAAGGAGCAGAGTCCTCCAGCAGTGCAGAGTATTTCAGGAGAGGAGAGTTATAGAGGAAGGAGCAGAGTCCTCAGCAGAGCAGAGTATATCAGGAGAGGAGAGTTATAGAGGAAGGAGCAGAGTCCTCCAGCAGTACAGAGTATTTCAGGAGAGGAGAGTTATAGAGGAAGGAGCAGAGTCCTCCAGCAGAGCAGAGTATTTCAGGAGAGGAGAGTTATAGAGGAAGGAGCAGAGTCCTCCAGCAGAGCAGAGTATTGCAGGAGAGGAGAGTTATAGAGGAAGGAGCAGAGTCCTCCAGCAGTACAGAGTATTTCAGGAGAGGAGAGTTATAGAGGAAGGAGCAGAGTCCTCCAGCAGAGCAGAGTATTGCAGGAGAGGAGAGTTATAGAGGAAGGAGCAGAGTCCTCCAGCAGTGCAGAGTATTTCAGGAGAGGAGAGTTATAGAGGAAGGGGCAGAGTCCTCCAGTAATGCAGAGTATTGCAAGAGAGGAGAGTTATAGAGGAAGGAGCAGAGTCCTCCAGCAGAGCAGAGTATTTCAGGAGAGGAGAGTTATAGAGGAAGGAGCAGAGTCCTCCAGCTGAGCAGAGTATTTCAGGAGAGGAGAGTTGGAGGAAGGAGCAGAGTCCTCCAGCAGAGCAGAGTATTTCAGGAAAGGAGAGTTATAGAGGAAGGAGCAGAGTCCTCCAGCAGTGCAGAGTATTTCAGGAGAGGAGAGTTATAGAGGAAGGAGCAGAGTCCTCCAGCAGAGCAGAGTATTTCAGGAGAGGAGAGTTATAGAGGAAGGAGCAGAGACCTCCAGCAGTGCAGAGTATTTCAGGAGAGGAGAGTTATAGAGGAAGGAGCAGAGACCTCCAGCAGTGCAGAGTATTTCAGGAGAGGAGAGTTATAGAGGAAGGAGCAGAGTCCTCCAGCAGTGCAGAGTATTTCAGGAGAGGAGAGTTATAGAGGAAGGAGCAGAGTCCTCCAGCAGTGCAGAGAATTGCAGGAGAGGAGAGTTATAGAGGAAGGAGCAGAGTCCTCCAGCAGAGCAGAGTATTTCAGGAGAGGAGAGTTATAGAGGAAGGAGCAGAGTCCTCCAGCAGAGCAGAGTATTGCAGGAGAGGAGAGTTATAGAGGAAGGAGCAGAGTCCTCCAGCAGAGCAGAGTATATCAGGAGAGGAGAGTTATAGAGGAAGGAGCAGAGTCCTCCAGCAGAGCAGAGTATCTCAGGAGAGGAGAGTTATAGAGGAAGGAGCAGAGTCCTCCAGCAGAGCAGAGTATTGCAGGAGAGGAGAGTTATAGAGGAAGGAGCAGAGTCCTCCAGCAGAGCAGAGTATATCAGGAGAGGAGAGTTATAGAGGAAGGAGCAGAGTCCTCCAGCAGTGCAGAGTATTTCAGGAGAGGAGAGTTGGAGGAAGGAGCAGAGTCCTCCAGCAGAGCAGAGTATTTCAGGAGAGGAGAGTTATAGAGGAAGGAGCAGAGTCCTCCAGCAGAGCAGAGTATCTCAGGAGAGGAGAGTTATAGAGGAAGGAGCAGAGTCCTCCAGCAGAGCAGAGTATTGCAGGAGAGGAGAGTTATAGAGGAAGGAGCAGAGTCCTCCAGCAGAGCAGAGTATATCAGGAGAGGAGAGTTATAGAGGAAGGAGCAGAGTCCTCCAGCAGTACAGAGTATTTCAGGAGAGGAGAGTTATAGAGGAAGGAGCAGAGTCCTCCAGCAGAGCAGAGTATTTCAGGAGAGGAGAGTTATAGAGGAAGGAGCAGAGTCCTCCAGCAGAGTATTTCAGGAGAGGAGAGTTACGGAGGAAGGAGCAGAGTCCTCCAGCAGAGCAGAGTATTTCAGGAGAGGAGAGTTATAGAGGAAGGAGCAGAGTCCCCCAGCAGTGCAGAGTATTTCAGGAGAGGAGAGTTATAGAGGAAGGAGCAGAGTCCTCCAGCAGTGCAGAGTATTTCAGGAGAGGAGAGTTATAGAGGAAGGAGCAGAGTCCTCAGCAGAGCAGAGTATATCAGGAGAGGAGAGTTATAGAGGAAGGAGCAGAGTCCCCCAGCAGTGCAGAGTATTTCAGGAGAGGAGAGTTATAGAGGAAGGAGCAGAGTCCTCCAGCAGAGTATTTCAGGAGAGGAGAGTTACGGAGGAAGGAGCAGAGTCCTCCAGCAGAGCAGAGTATTTCAGGAGAGGAGAGTTATAGAGGAAGGAGCAGAGTCCTCAGCAGAGCAGAGTATATCAGGAGAGGAGAGTTATAGAGGAAGGAGCAGAGTCCTCCAGCAGTACAGAGTATTTCAGGAGAGGAGAGTTATAGAGGAAGGAGCAGAGTCCTCCAGCAGAGCAGAGTATTTTAGGAGAGGAGAGATATAGAGGAAGGAGCAGAGTCCTCCAGCAGAGCAGAGTATTGCAGGAGAGGAGAGTTATAGAGGAAGGAGCAGAGTCCTCCAGCAGTGCAGAGTATTTCAGGAGAGGAGAGTTATAGAGGAAGGAGCAGAGTCCTCAGCAGAGCAGAGTATATCAGGAGAGGAGAGTTATAGAGGAAGGAGCAGAGTCCTCCAGCAGTACAGAGTATTTCAGGAGAGGAGAGTTATAGAGGAAGGAGCAGAGTCCTCCAGCAGAGCAGAGTATTTCAGGAGAGGAGAGTTATAGAGGAAGGAGCAGAGTCCTCCAGCAGAGCAGAGTATTGCAGGAGAGGAGAGTTATAGAGGAAGGAGCAGAGTCCTCCAGCAGTAAAGAGTATTTCAGGAGAGGAGAGTTATAGAGGAAGGAGCAGAGTCCTCCAGCAGAGCAGAGTATTTCAGGAGAGGAGAGTTATAGAGGAAGGAGCAGAGTCCTCCAGCAGTGCAGAGTATTGCAGGAGAGGAGAGTTATAGAGGAAGGAGCAGAGTCCTCCGGCAGTGCAGAGTATTTCAGGAGAGGAGAGTTATAGAGGAAGGAGCAGAGTCCTCCAGCAGAGAAGAGTATTTCAGGAGAGGAGAGTTATAGAGGAAGGAGCAGAGTCCTCCAGCAGTGCAGAGTATTGCAGGAGAGGAGAGTTATAGAGGAAGGAGCAGAGTCCTCCAGCAGAGCAGAGTATTGCAGGAGAGGAGAGTTATAGAGGAAGGAGCAGAGTCCTCCAGGAGTGCAGAGTATTTCAGGAGAGGAGAGTTATAGAGGAAGGGGCAGAGTCCTCCAGTAATGCAGAGTATTGCAGGAGAGGAGAGTTATAGAGGAAGGAGCAGAGTCCTCCAGCAGAGCAGAGTATTTCAGGAGAGGAGAGTTATAGAGGAAGGAGCAGAGTCCTCCAGCAGTGCAGAGTATTGCAGGAGAGGAGAGTTATAGAGGAAGGAGCAGAGTCCTCCAGCAGAGCAGAGTATTTCAGGAAAGGAGAGTTATAGAGGAAGGAGCAGAGTCCTCCAGCAGAGCAGAGTATTTCAGGAAAGGAGAGTTATACAGGAAGGAGCAGAGTCCTCCAGCAGTGCAGAGTATTGCAGGAGAGGAGAGTTATAAAGGAAGGAGCAGAGTCCTCCAGCAGAGCAGAGTATTTCAGGAGAGGAGAGTTATAGAGGAAGGAGCAGAGTCCTCCAGCAGTGCAGAGTATTGCAGGAGAGGAGAGTTATAGAGGAAGGAGCAGAGTCCTCCAGCAGTGCAGAGTATTGCAGGAGAGGAGAGTTATAGAGGAAGGAGCAGAGTCCTCCAGCAGAGCAGAGTATTGCAGGAGAGGAGAGTTATAGAGGAAGGAGCAGAGTCCTCCAGCAGTGCAGAGTATTTCAGGAGAGGAGAGTTATAGAGGAAGGGGCAGAGTCCTCCAGTAATGCAGAGTATTGCAAGAGAGGAGAGTTATAGAGGAAGGAGCAGAGTCCTCCAGCAGAGCAGAGTATTTCAGGAGAGGAGAGTTATAGAGGAAGGAGCAGAGTCCTCCAGCAGAGCAGAGTATTTCAGGAGAGGAGAGTTGGAGGAAGGAGCAGAGTCCTCCAGCAGAGCAGAGTATTTCAGGAAAGGAGAGTTATAGAGGAAGGAGCAGAGTCCTCCAGCAGTGCAGAGTATTTCAGGAGAGGAGAGTTATAGAGGAAGGAGCAGAGTCCTCCAGCAGAGCAGAGTATTTCAGGAGAGGAGAGTTATAGAGGAAGGAGCAGAGACCTCCAGCAGTGCAGAGTATTTCAGGAGAGGAGAGTTATAGAGGAAGGAGCAGAGACCTCCAGCAGTGCAGAGTATTTCAGGAGAGGAGAGTTATAGAGGAAGGAGCAGAGTCCTCCAGCAGTGCAGAGTATTTCAGGAGAGGAGAGTTATAGAGGAAGGAGCAGAGTCCTCCAGCAGTGCAGAGTATTGCAGGAGAGGAGAGTTATAGAGGAAGGAGCAGAGTCCTCCAGCAGAGCAGAGTATTTCAGGAGAGGAGAGTTATAGAGGAAGGAGCAGAGTCCTCCAGCAGAGCAGAGTATTGCAGGAGAGGAGAGTTATAGAGGAAGGAGCAGAGTCCTCCAGCAGAGCAGAGTATATCAGGAGAGGAGAGTTATAGAGGAAGGAGCAGAGTCCTCCAGCAGTGCAGAGTATTTCAGGAGAGGAGAGTTGGAGGAAGGAGCAGAGTCCTCCAGCAGAGCAGAGTATTTCAGGAGAGGAGAGTTATAGAGGAAGGAGCAGAGTCCTCCAGCAGAGCAGAGTATTTCAGGAGAGGAGAGTTATAGAGGAAGGAGCAGAGTCCCCCAGCAGTGCAGAGTATTTCAGGAGAGGAGAGTTATAGAGGAAGGAGCAGAGTCCTCCAGCAGTGCAGAGTATTTCAGGAGAGGAGAGTTATAGAGGAAGGAGCAGAGTCCTCAGCAGAGCAGAGTATATCAGGAGAGGAGAGTTATAGAGGAAGGAGCAGAGTCCCCCAGCATTGCAGAGTATTTCAGGAGAGGAGAGTTATAGAGGAAGGAGCAGAGTCCTCCAGCAGAGTATTTCAGGAGAGGAGAGTTACGGAGGAAGGAGCAGAGTCCTCCAGCAGTGCAGAGTATTTCAGGAGAGGAGAGTTATAGAGGAAGGAGCAGAGTCCTCCAGCAGAGCAGAGTATTTCAGGAGAGGAGAGTTATAGAGGAAGGAGCAGAGACCTCCAGCAGTGCAGAGTATTTCAGGAGAGGAGAGTTATAGAGGAAGGAGCAGAGACCTCCAGCAGTGCAGAGTATTTCAGGAGAGGAGAGTTATAGAGGAAGGAGCAGAGTCCTCCAGCAGTGCAGAGTATTTCAGGAGAGGAGAGTTATAGAGGAAGGAGCAGAGTCCTCCAGCAGTGCAGAGTATTGCAGGAGAGGAGAGTTATAGAGGAAGGAGCAGAGTCCTCCAGCAGAGCAGAGTATTTCAGGAGAGGAGAGTTATAGAGGAAGGAGCAGAGTCCTCCAGCAGAGCAGAGTATTGCAGGAGAGGAGAGTTATAGAGGAAGGAGCAGAGTCCTCCAGCAGAGCAGAGTATATCAGGAGAGGAGAGTTATAGAGGAAGGAGCAGAGTCCTCCAGCAGAGCAGAGTATCTCAGGAGAGGAGAGTTATAGAGGAAGGAGCAGAGTCCTCCAGCAGAGCAGAGTATTGCAGGAGAGGAGAGTTATAGAGGAAGGAGCAGAGTCCTCCAGCAGAGCAGAGTATATCAGGAGAGGAGAGTTATAGAGGAAGGAGCAGAGTCCTCCAGCAGTGCAGAGTATTTCAGGAGAGGAGAGTTGGAGGAAGGAGCAGAGTCCTCCAGCAGAGCAGAGTATTTCAGGAGAGGAGAGTTATAGAGGAAGGAGCAGAGTCCTCCAGCAGAGCAGAGTATCTCAGGAGAGGAGAGTTATAGAGGAAGGAGCAGAGTCCTCCAGCAGAGCAGAGTATTGCAGGAGAGGAGAGTTATAGAGGAAGGAGCAGAGTCCTCCAGCAGAGCAGAGTATATCAGGAGAGGAGAGTTATAGAGGAAGGAGCAGAGTCCTCCAGCAGTACAGAGTATTTCAGGAGAGGAGAGTTATAGAGGAAGGAGCAGAGTCCTCCAGCAGAGCAGAGTATTTCAGGAGAGGAGAGTTATAGAGGAAGGAGCAGAGTCCTCCAGCAGAGTATTTCAGGAGAGGAGAGTTACGGAGGAAGGAGCAGAGTCCTCCAGCAGAGCAGAGTATTTCAGGAGAGGAGAGTTATAGAGGAAGGAGCAGAGTCCCCCAGCAGTGCAGAGTATTTCAGGAGAGGAGAGTTATAGAGGAAGGAGCAGAGTCCTCCAGCAGTGCAGAGTATTTCAGGAGAGGAGAGTTATAGAGGAAGGAGCAGAGTCCTCAGCAGAGCAGAGTATATCAGGAGAGGAGAGTTATAGAGGAAGGAGCAGAGTCCCCCAGCAGTGCAGAGTATTTCAGGAGAGGAGAGTTATAGAGGAAGGAGCAGAGTCCTCCAGCAGAGTATTTCAGGAGAGGAGAGTTACGGAGGAAGGAGCAGAGTCCTCCAGCAGAGCAGAGTATTTCAGGAGAGGAGAGTTATAGAGGAAGGAGCAGAGTCCCCCAGCAGTGCAGAGTATTTCAGGAGAGGAGAGTTATAGAGGAAGGAGCAGAGTCCTCCAGCAGTGCAGAGTATTTCAGGAGAGGAGAGTTATAGAGGAAGGAGCAGAGTCCTCAGCAGAGCAGAGTATGTCAGGAGAGGAGAGTTATAGAGGAAGGAGCAGAGTCCTCCAGCAGTGCAGAGTATTTCAGGAGAGGAGAGTTATAGAGGAAGGAGCAGAGTCCTCCAGCAGAGCAGAGTATGTCAGGAGAGGAGAGTTATAGAGGAAGGAGCAGAGTCCTCCAGCAGTGCAGAGTATTTCAGGAGAGGAGAGTTATAGAGGAAGGAGCAGAGTCCTCAGCAGAGCAGAGTATATCAGGAGAGGAGAGTTATAGAGGAAGGAGCAGAGTCCTCCAGCAGTACAGAGTATTTCAGGAGAGGAGAGTTATAGAGGAAGGAGCAGAGTCCTCCAGCAGAGCAGAGTATTTCAGGAGAGGAGAGTTATAGAGGAAGGAGCAGAGTCCTCCAGCAGAGCAGAGTATTGCAGGAGAGGAGAGTTATAGAGGAAGGAGCAGAGTCCTCCAGCAGTACAGAGTATTTCAGGAGAGGAGAGTTATAGAGGAAGGAGCAGAGTCCTCCAGCAGAGCAGAGTATTGCAGGAGAGGAGAGTTATAGAGGAAGGAGCAGAGTCCTCCAGCAGTGCAGAGTATTTCAGGAGAGGAGAGTTATAGAGGAAGGGGCAGAGTCCTCCAGTAATGCAGAGTATTGCAAGAGAGGAGAGTTATAGAGGAAGGAGCAGAGTCCTCCAGCAGAGCAGAGTATTTCAGGAGAGGAGAGTTATAGAGGAAGGAGCAGAGTCCTCCAGCAGAGCAGAGTATTTCAGGAGAGGAGAGTTGGAGGAAGGAGCAGAGTCCTCCAGCAGAGCAGAGTATTTCAGGAAAGGAGAGTTATAGAGGAAGGAGCAGAGTCCTCCAGCAGTGCAGAGTATTTCAGGAGAGGAGAGTTATAGAGGAAGGAGCAGAGTCCTCCAGCAGAGCAGAGTATTTCAGGAGAGGAGAGTTATAGAGGAAGGAGCAGAGACCTCCAGCAGTGCAGAGTATTTCAGGAGAGGAGAGTTATAGAGGAAGGAGCAGAGACCTCCAGCAGTGCAGAGTATTTCAGGAGAGGAGAGTTATAGAGGAAGGAGCAGAGTCCTCCAGCAGTGCAGAGTATTTCAGGAGAGGAGAGTTATAGAGGAAGGAGCAGAGTCCTCCAGCAGTGCAGAGTATTGCAGGAGAGGAGAGTTATAGAGGAAGGAGCAGAGTCCTCCAGCAGAGCAGAGTATTTCAGGAGAGGAGAGTTATAGAGGAAGGAGCAGAGTCCTCCAGCAGAGCAGAGTATTGCAGGAGAGGAGAGTTATAGAGGAAGGAGCAGAGTCCTCCAGCAGAGCAGAGTATATCAGGAGAGGAGAGTTATAGAGGAAGGAGCAGAGTCCTCCAGCAGAGCAGAGTATCTCAGGAGAGGAGAGTTATAGAGGAAGGAGCAGAGTCCTCCAGCAGAGCAGAGTATTGCAGGAGAGGAGAGTTATAGAGGAAGGAGCAGAGTCCTCCAGCAGAGCAGAGTATATCAGGAGAGGAGAGTTATAGAGGAAGGAGCAGAGTCCTCCAGCAGTGCAGAGTATTTCAGGAGAGGAGAGTTGGAGGAAGGAGCAGAGTCCTCCAGCAGAGCAGAGTATTTCAGGAGAGGAGAGTTATAGAGGAAGGAGCAGAGTCCTCCAGCAGAGCAGAGTATCTCAGGAGAGGAGAGTTATAGAGGAAGGAGCAGAGTCCTCCAGCAGAGCAGAGTATTTCAGGAGAGGAGAGTTATAGAGGAAGGAGCAGAGTCCTCCAGCAGAGCAGAGTATATCAGGAGAGGAGAGTTATAAAGGAAGGAGCAGAGTCCTCCAGCAGTACAGAGTATTTCAGGAGAGGAGAGTTATAGAGGAAGGAGCAGAGTCCTCCAGCAGAGCAGAGTATTTCAGGAGAGGAGAGTTATAGAGGAAGGAGCAGAGTCCTCCAGCAGAGTATTTCAGGAGAGGAGAGTTACGGAGGAAGGAGCAGAGTCCTCCAGCAGAGCAGAGTATTTCAGGAGAGGAGAGTTATAGAGGAAGGAGCAGAGTCCCCCAGCAGTGCAGAGTATTTCAGGAGAGGAGAGTTATAGAGGAAGGAGCAGAGTCCTCCAGCAGTGCAGAGTATTTCAGGAGAGGAGAGTTATAGAGGAAGGAGCAGAGTCCTCAGCAGAGCAGAGTATATCAGGAGAGGAGAGTTATAGAGGAAGGAGCAGAGTCCCCCAGCAGTGAAGAGTATTTCAGGAGAGGAGAGTTATAGAGGAAGGAGCAGAGTCCTCCAGCAGAGTATTTCAGGAGAGGAGAGTTACGGAGGAAGGAGCAGAGTCCTCCAGCAGAGCAGAGTATTTCAGGAGAGGAGAGTTATAGAGGAAGGAGCAGAGTCCTCAGCAGAGCAGAGTATATCAGGAGAGGAGAGTTATAGAGGAAGGAGCAGAGTCCTCCAGCAGTACAGAGTATTTCAGGAGAGGAGAGTTATAGAGGAAGGAGCAGATTCCTCCAGCAGAGCAGAGTATTTCAGGAGAGGAGAGTTATAGAGGAAGGAGCAGAGTCCTCCAGCAGAGCAGAGTATTGCAGGAGAGGAGAGTTATAGAGGAAGGAGCAGAGTCCTCCAGCAGTGCAGAGTATTTCAGGAGAGGAGAGTTATAGAGGAAGGAGCAGAGTCCTCAGCAGAGCAGAGTATATCAGGAGAGGAGAGTTATAGAGGAAGGAGCAGAGTCCTCCAGCAGTACAGAGTATTTCAGGAGAGGAGAGTTATAGAGGAAGGAGCAGAGTCCTCCAGCAGAGCAGAGTATTTCAGGAGAGGAGAGTTGGAGGAAGGAGCAGAGTCCTCCAGCAGAGCAGAGTATTTCAGGAGAGGAGACTTATAGAGGAAGGAGCAGAGTCCTCCAGCAGAGCAGAGTATATCAGGAGAGGAGAGTTATAGAGGAAGGAGCAGAGTCCTCAGCAGAGCAGAGTATATCAGGAGAGGAGAGTTATAGAGGAAGGAGCAGAGTCCTCCAGCAGTACAGAGTATTTCAGGAGAGGAGAGTTATAGAGGAAGGAGCAGAGTCCTCCAGCAGAGCAGAGTATTTCAGGAGAGGAGAGTTATAGAGGAAGGAGCAGAGTCCTCCAGCAGAGCAGAGTATTGCAGGAGAGGAGAGTTATAGAGGAAGGAGCAGAGTCCTCCAGCAGTGCAGAGTATTTCAGGAGAGGAGAGTTATAGAGGAAGGAGCAGAGTCCTCAGCAGAGCAGAGTATATCAGGAGAGGAGAGTTATAGAGGAAGGAGCAG
Source organism: Rana muscosa (assembly GCA_029206835.1). NCBI lineage: Eukaryota > Metazoa > Chordata > Amphibia > Anura > Ranidae > Rana > Rana muscosa. The sequence continues at coordinate 324,886,265 of CM055122.1, read as the reverse complement.
AGTCCTCCAGCAGTACAGAGTATTTCAGGAGAGGAGAGTTATAGAGGAAGGAGCAGAGTCCTCCAGCAGAGCAGAGTATTTCAGGAGAGGAGAGTTATAGAGGAAGGAGCAGAGTCCTCCAGCAGAGCAGAGTATTGCAGGAGAGGAGAGTTATAGAGGAAGGAGCAGAGTCCTCCAGCAGTACAGAGTATTTCAGGAGAGGAGAGTTATAGAGGAAGGAGCAGAGTCCTCCAGCAGAGCAGAGTATTTCAGGAGAGGAGAGTTATAGAGGAAGGAGCAGAGTCCTCCAGCAGAGCAGAGTATTGCAGGAGAGGAGAGTTATAGAGGAAGGAGCAGAGTCCTCCAGCAGTACAGAGTATTTCAGGAGAGGAGAGTTATAGAGAAAGGAGCAGAGTCCTCCAGCAGAGCAGAGTATTTCAGGAGAGGAGAGTTGGAGGAAGGAGCAGAGTCCTCCAGCAGAGCAGAGTATTTCAGGAGAGGAGAGTTATAGAGGAAGGAGCAGAGTCCTCCAGCAGAGCAGAGTATATCAGGAGAGGAGAGTTATAGAGGAAGGAGCAGAGTCTTCAGCAGAGCAGAGTATATCAGGAGAGGAGAGTTATAGAGGAAGGAGCAGAGTCCTCCAGCAGTACAGAGTATTTCAGGAGAGGAGAGTTATAGAGGAAGGAGCAGAGTCCTCCAGCAGAGCAGAGTATTTCAGGAGAGGAGAGTTATAGAGGAAGGAGCAGAGTCCTCAGCAGAGCAGAGTATATCAGGAGAGGAGAGTTATAGAGGAAGGAGCAGAGTCCTCCAGCAGTACAGAGTATTTCAGGAGAGGAGAGTTATAGAGGAAGGAGCAGAGTCCTCCAGCAGAGCAGAGTATTTCAGGAGAGGAGAGTTATAGAGGAAGGAGCAGAGTCCTCCAGCAGAGCAGAGTATTGCAGGAGAGGAGAGTTATAGAGGAAGGAGCAGAGTCCTCCAGCAGTACAGAGTATTTCAGGAGAGGAGAGTTATAGAGGAAGGAGCAGAGTCCTCCAGCAGAGCAGAGTATTTCAGGAGAGGAGAGTTATAGAGGAAGGAGCAGAGTCCTCCAGCAGAGCAGAGTATTGCAGGAGAGGAGAGTTATAGAGGAAGGAGCAGAGTCCTCCAGCAGTGCAGAGTATTTCAGGAGAGGAGAGTTATAGAGGAAGGAGCAGAGTCCTCAGCAGAGCAGAGTATATCAGGAGAGGAGAGTTATAGAGGAAGGAGCAGAGTCCTCCAGCAGTACAGAGTATTTCAGGAGAGGAGAGTTATAGAGGAAGGAGCAGAGTCCTCCAGCAGAGCAGAGTATTTCAGGAGAGGAGAGTTATAGAGGAAGGAGCAGAGTCCTCCAGCAGAGCAGAGTATTGCAGGAGAGGAGAGTTATAGAGGAAGGAGCAGAGTCCTCCAGCAGTACAGAGTATTTCAGGAGAGGAGAGTTATAGAGGAAGGAGCAGAGTCCTCCAGCAGAGCAGAGTATTTCAGGAGAGGAGAGTTATAGAGGAAGGAGCAGAGTCCTCCAGCAGAGCAGAGTATTGCAGGAGAGGAGAGTTATAGAGGAAGGAGCAGAGTCCTCCAGCAGTACAGAGTATTTCAGGAGAGGAGAGTTATAGAGGAAGGAGCTGAGTCCTCCAGCAGAGCAGAGTATTTCAGGAGAGGAGAGTTGGAGGAAGGAGCAGAGTCCTCCAGCAGAGCAGAGTATTTCAGGAGAGGAGAGTTATAGAGGAAGGAGCAGAGTCCTCCAGCAGAGCAGAGTATATCAGGAGAGGAGAGTTATAGAGGAAGGAGCAGAGTCCTCAGCAGAGCAGAGTATATCAGGAGAGGAGAGTTATAGAGGAAGGAGCAGAGTCCTCCAGCAGTACAGAGTATTTCAGGAGAGGAGAGTTATAGAGGAAGGAGCAGAGTCCTCCAGCAGAGCAGAGTATTTCAGGAGAGGAGAGTTATAGAGGAAGGAGCAGAGTCCTCCAGCAGAGCAGAGTATTGCAGGAGAGGAGAGTTATAGAGGAAGGAGCAGAGTCCTCCAGCAGTGCAGAGTATTTCAGGAGAGGAGAGTTATAGAGGAAGGAGCAGAGTCCTCAGCAGAGCAGAGTATATCAGGAGAGGAGAGTTATAGAGGAAGGAGCAGAGTCCTCCAGCAGTACAGAGTATTTCAGGAGAGGAGAGTTATAGAGGAAGGAGCAGAGTCCTCCAGCAGAGCAGAGTATTTCAGGAGAGGAGAGTTATAGAGGAAGGAGCAGAGTCCTCCAGCAGAGCAGAGTATTGCAGGAGAGGAGAGTTATAGAGGAAGGAGCAGAGTCCTCCAGCAGTACAGAGTATTTCAGGAGAGGAGAGTTATAGAGGAAGGAGCAGAGTCCTCCAGCAGAGCAGAGTATTTCAGGAGAGGATAGTTATAGAGGAAGGAGCAGAGTCCTCCAGCAGAGCAGAGTATTGCAGGAGAGGAGAGTTATAGAGGAAGGAGCAGAGTCCTCCAGCAGTACAGAGTATTTCAGGAGAGGAGAGTTATAGAGGAAGGAGCAGAGTCCTCCAGCAGAGCAGAGTATTGCAGGAGAGGAGAGTTATAGAGGAAGGAGCAGAGTCCTCCAGCAGTGCAGAGTATTTCAGGAGAGGAGAGTTATAGAGGAAGGGGCAGAGTCCTCCAGTAATGCAGAGTATTGCAAGAGAGGAGAGTTATAGAGGAAGGAGCAGAGTCCTCCAGCAGAGCAGAGTATTTCAGGAGAGGAGAGTTATAGAGGAAGGAGCAGAGTCCTCCAGCAGAGCAGAGTATTTCAGGAGAGGAGAGTTGGAGGAAGGAGCAGAGTCCTCCAGCAGAGCAGAGTATTTCAGGAAAGGAGAGTTATAGAGGAAGGAGCAGAGTCCTCCAGCAGTGCAGAGTATTTCAGGAGAGGAGAGTTATAGAGGAAGGAGCAGAGTCCTCCAGCAGAGCAGAGTATTTCAGGAGAGGAGAGTTATAGAGGAAGGAGCAGAGACCTCCAGCAGTGCAGAGTATTTCAGGAGAGGAGAGTTATAGAGGAAGGAGCAGAGACCTCCAGCAGTGCAGAGTATTTCAGGAGAGGAGAGTTATAGAGGAAGGAGCAGAGTCCTCCAGCAGTGCAGAGTATTTCAGGAGAGGAGAGTTATAGAGGAAGGAGCAGAGTCCTCCAGCAGTGCAGAGTATTGCAGGAGAGGAGAGTTATAGAGGAAGGAGCAGAGTCCTCCAGCAGAGCAGAGTATTTCAGGAGAGGAGAGTTATAGAGGAAGGAGCAGAGTCCTCCAGCAGAGCAGAGTATTGCAGGAGAGGAGAGTTATAGAGGAAGGAGCAGAGTCCTCCAGCAGAGCAGAGTATATCAGGAGAGGAGAGTTATAGAGGAAGGAGCAGAGTCCTCCAGCAGAGCAGAGTATCTCAGGAGAGGAGAGTTATAGAGGAAGGAGCAGAGTCCTCCAGCAGAGCAGAGTATTGCAGGAGAGGAGAGTTATAGAGGAAGGAGCAGAGTCCTCCAGCAGAGCAGAGTATATCAGGAGAGGAGAGTTATAGAGGAAGGAGCAGAGTCCTCCAGCAGTGCAGAGTATTTCAGGAGAGGAGAGTTGGAGGAAGGAGCAGAGTCCTCCAGCAGAGCAGAGTATTTCAGGAGAGGAGAGTTATAGAGGAAGGAGCAGAGTCCTCCAGCAGAGCAGAGTATCTCAGGAGAGGAGAGTTATAGAGGAAGGAGCAGAGTCCTCCAGCAGAGCAGAGTATTTCAGGAGAGGAGAGTTATAGAGGAAGGAGCAGAGTCCTCCAGCAGAGCAGAGTATATCAGGAGAGGAGAGTTATAAAGGAAGGAGCAGAGTCCTCCAGCAGTACAGAGTATTTCAGGAGAGGAGAGTTATAGAGGAAGGAGCAGAGTCCTCCAGCAGAGCAGAGTATTTCAGGAGAGGAGAGTTATAGAGGAAGGAGCAGAGTCCTCCAGCAGAGTATTTCAGGAGAGGAGAGTTACGGAGGAAGGAGCAGAGTCCTCCAGCAGAGCAGAGTATTTCAGGAGAGGAGAGTTATAGAGGAAGGAGCAGAGTCCCCCAGCAGTGCAGAGTATTTCAGGAGAGGAGAGTTATAGAGGAAGGAGCAGAGTCCTCCAGCAGTGCAGAGTATTTCAGGAGAGGAGAGTTATAGAGGAAGGAGCAGAGTCCTCAGCAGAGCAGAGTATATCAGGAGAGGAGAGTTATAGAGGAAGGAGCAGAGTCCCCCAGCAGTGAAGAGTATTTCAGGAGAGGAGAGTTATAGAGGAAGGAGCAGAGTCCTCCAGCAGAGTATTTCAGGAGAGGAGAGTTACGGAGGAAGGAGCAGAGTCCTCCAGCAGAGCAGAGTATTTCAGGAGAGGAGAGTTATAGAGGAAGGAGCAGAGTCCTCAGCAGAGCAGAGTATATCAGGAGAGGAGAGTTATAGAGGAAGGAGCAGAGTCCTCCAGCAGTACAGAGTATTTCAGGAGAGGAGAGTTATAGAGGAAGGAGCAGATTCCTCCAGCAGAGCAGAGTATTTCAGGAGAGGAGAGTTATAGAGGAAGGAGCAGAGTCCTCCAGCAGAGCAGAGTATTGCAGGAGAGGAGAGTTATAGAGGAAGGAGCAGAGTCCTCCAGCAGTGCAGAGTATTTCAGGAGAGGAGAGTTATAGAGGAAGGAGCAGAGTCCTCAGCAGAGCAGAGTATATCAGGAGAGGAGAGTTATAGAGGAAGGAGCAGAGTCCTCCAGCAGTACAGAGTATTTCAGGAGAGGAGAGTTATAGAGGAAGGAGCAGAGTCCTCCAGCAGAGCAGAGTATTTCAGGAGAGGAGAGTTGGAGGAAGGAGCAGAGTCCTCCAGCAGAGCAGAGTATTTCAGGAGAGGAGACTTATAGAGGAAGGAGCAGAGTCCTCCAGCAGAGCAGAGTATATCAGGAGAGGAGAGTTATAGAGGAAGGAGCAGAGTCCTCAGCAGAGCAGAGTATATCAGGAGAGGAGAGTTATAGAGGAAGGAGCAGAGTCCTCCAGCAGTACAGAGTATTTCAGGAGAGGAGAGTTATAGAGGAAGGAGCAGAGTCCTCCAGCAGAGCAGAGTATTTCAGGAGAGGAGAGTTATAGAGGAAGGAGCAGAGTCCTCCAGCAGAGCAGAGTATTGCAGGAGAGGAGAGTTATAGAGGAAGGAGCAGAGTCCTCCAGCAGTGCAGAGTATTTCAGGAGAGGAGAGTTATAGAGGAAGGAGCAGAGTCCTCAGCAGAGCAGAGTATATCAGGAGAGGAGAGTTATAGAGGAAGGAGCAGAGTCCTCCAGCAGTACAGAGTATTTCAGGAGAGGAGAGTTATAGAGGAAGGAGCAGAGTCCTCCAGCAGAGCAGAGTATTTCAGGAGAGGAGAGTTATAGAGGAAGGAGCAGAGTCCTCCAGCAGAGCAGAGTATTGCAGGAGAGGAGAGTTATAGAGGAAGGAGCAGAGTCCTCCAGCAGTACAGAGTATTTCAGGAGAGGAGAGTTATAGAGGAAGGAGCAGAGTCCTCCAGCAGAGCAGAGTATTTCAGGAGAGGAGAGTTATAGAGGAAGGAGCAGAGTCCTCCAGCAGAGCAGAGTATTGCAGGAGAGGAGAGTTATAGAGGAAGGAGCAGAGTCCTCCAGCAGTACAGAGTATTTCAGGAGAGGAGAGTTATAGAGAAAGGAGCAGAGTCCTCCAGCAGAGCAGAGTATTTCAGGAGAGGAGAGTTGGAGGAAGGAGCAGAGTCCTCCAGCAGAGCAGAGTATTTCAGGAGAGGAGAGTTATAGAGGAAGGAGCAGAGTCCTCCAGCAGAGCAGAGTATATCAGGAGAGGAGAGTTATAGAGGAAGGAGCAGAGTCTTCAGCAGAGCAGAGTATATCAGGAGAGGAGAGTTATAGAGGAAGGAGCAGAGTCCTCCAGCAGTACAGAGTATTTCAGGAGAGGAGAGTTATAGAGGAAGGAGCAGAGTCCTCCAGCAGAGCAGAGTATTTCAGGAGAGGAGAGTTATAGAGGAAGGAGCAGAGTCCTCAGCAGAGCAGAGTATATCAGGAGAGGAGAGTTATAGAGGAAGGAGCAGAGTCCTCCAGCAGTACAGAGTATTTCAGGAGAGGAGAGTTATAGAGGAAGGAGCAGAGTCCTCCAGCAGAGCAGAGTATTTCAGGAGAGGAGAGTTATAGAGGAAGGAGCAGAGTCCTCCAGCAGAGCAGAGTATTGCAGGAGAGGAGAGTTATAGAGGAAGGAGCAGAGTCCTCCAGCAGTACAGAGTATTTCAGGAGAGGAGAGTTATAGAGGAAGGAGCAGAGTCCTCCAGCAGAGCAGAGTATTTCAGGAGAGGAGAGTTATAGAGGAAGGAGCAGAGTCCTCCAGCAGAGCAGAGTATTGCAGGAGAGGAGAGTTATAGAGGAAGGAGCAGAGTCCTCCAGCAGTGCAGAGTATTTCAGGAGAGGAGAGTTATAGAGGAAGGAGCAGAGTCCTCAGCAGAGCAGAGTATATCAGGAGAGGAGAGTTATAGAGGAAGGAGCAGAGTCCTCCAGCAGTACAGAGTATTTCAGGAGAGGAGAGTTATAGAGGAAGGAGCAGAGTCCTCCAGCAGAGCAGAGTATTTCAGGAGAGGAGAGTTATAGAGGAAGGAGCAGAGTCCTCCAGCAGAGCAGAGTATTGCAGGAGAGGAGAGTTATAGAGGAAGGAGCAGAGTCCTCCAGCAGTACAGAGTATTTCAGGAGAGGAGAGTTATAGAGGAAGGAGCAGAGTCCTCCAGCAGAGCAGAGTATTTCAGGAGAGGAGAGTTATAGAGGAAGGAGCAGAGTCCTCCAGCAGAGCAGAGTATTGCAGGAGAGGAGAGTTATAGAGGAAGGAGCAGAGTCCTCCAGCAGTACAGAGTATTTCAGGAGAGGAGAGTTATAGAGGAAGGAGCTGAGTCCTCCAGCAGAGCAGAGTATTTCAGGAGAGGAGAGTTGGAGGAAGGAGCAGAGTCCTCCAGCAGAGCAGAGTATTTCAGGAGAGGAGAGTTATAGAGGAAGGAGCAGAGTCCTCCAGCAGAGCAGAGTATATCAGGAGAGGAGAGTTATAGAGGAAGGAGCAGAGTCCTCAGCAGAGCAGAGTATATCAGGAGAGGAGAGTTATAGAGGAAGGAGCAGAGTCCTCCAGCAGTACAGAGTATTTCAGGAGAGGAGAGTTATAGAGGAAGGAGCAGAGTCCTCCAGCAGAGCAGAGTATTTCAGGAGAGGAGAGTTATAGAGGAAGGAGCAGAGTCCTCCAGCAGAGCAGAGTATTGCAGGAGAGGAGAGTTATAGAGGAAGGAGCAGAGTCCTCCAGCAGTGCAGAGTATTTCAGGAGAGGAGAGTTATAGAGGAAGGAGCAGAGTCCTCAGCAGAGCAGAGTATATCAGGAGAGGAGAGTTATAGAGGAAGGAGCAGAGTCCTCCAGCAGTACAGAGTATTTCAGGAGAGGAGAGTTATAGAGGAAGGAGCAGAGTCCTCCAGCAGAGCAGAGTATTTCAGGAGAGGAGAGTTATAGAGGAAGGAGCAGAGTCCTCCAGCAGAGCAGAGTATTGCAGGAGAGGAGAGTTATAGAGGAAGGAGCAGAGTCCTCCAGCAGTACAGAGTATTTCAGGAGAGGAGAGTTATAGAGGAAGGAGCAGAGTCCTCCAGCAGAGCAGAGTATTTCAGGAGAGGATAGTTATAGAGGAAGGAGCAGAGTCCTCCAGCAGAGCAGAGTATTGCAGGAGAGGAGAGTTATAGAGGAAGGAGCAGAGTCCTCCAGCAGTACAGAGTATTTCAGGAGAGGAGAGTTATAGAGGAAGGAGCAGAGTCCTCCAGCAGAGCAGAGTATTTCAGGAGAGGAGAGTTATAGAGGAAGGAGCAGAGTCCTCCAGCAGAGCAGAGTATTTCAGGAGAGGAGAGTTATAGAGGAAGGAGCAGAGTCCTCCGGCAGCGTAGAGATGTCAGGGAACAAGGAGGCACATAGGGAGCCCATTACTTTCTGCTGACTCAGAAATCTCTCGGTGTAATGACTTGTAGTCGGACTTCTCCGGGTGAAATATGGATTTGCTATGTGAAGTGTGTTAACAAGTCTCACTCAGATATTATTCTAAGTTATAAAGCAGGTGGAGGATGACTCATAGATCTGGACACACGGAGAGCTGACTATTCCATACTGCCGCTATGGCTTCATCTTTCCTCTGTATTAATTCGCTCCCCGGGGGTGGCTACAAACTCTTATAAAAGTGTCATTAATTTGGTGGATTCCTCAGGTTTTGCAGAAAAAATAAATGTGCCTGGCGCCATGAAAACAATCTTTTTTTTTGTGCTTTAAGATCTGAAATGTCATAAAATAATCCTGCGATTTCACTTCTCCGGTCTATGAGGATGTCCTCCTGTGTAACCTATCGACTATGATTGGGGGGGGGGGGGGGGGGTCTGAAACTGGCCATACAACTGATGAACGGGCCAAAACTCCCTCTATGGGTGGCCCTGTTGGCATCCTACCACCCAACATCCTTTGATTAAAAAAATCAAAGTAGCTTGACGGAAAATCGTCGGCTGAACAGGTGCACTCAGATGTAGGCACTGTTTGGGTATTTTGGCAGCTGGTGCCACGGGAACACAAGAGCTGTATCGGGAGATTTATCCATCTGCGTTGTTTAGTGTGAACGGGGAAAAATACCACATTATGGCCATTAGATGGCGTTGACTATAACAGGGAATAAGTTTGCTCCTCAGCTCCATCTAGTGACCATAATGTGGTATTATAATTATGCTCCTCAGCTCCATCTAGTGGCCATTGTGTAGTATTATTAGTCCATTTAAAACTCCCCTCCCCTAGACTGACAATGCTGCTGTGCCTTATGTGCTCCTTCATCCAGAGTGGTGCTCATGATAATAGGGAATATGTATGCTTTTCATCTCCATCTAGTGACCATAATGTGGTATTATAATTATGCTCCTCAGCTCCATCTAGTGACCATAATGTGGTATTATAATTATGCTCCTCAGCTCCATCTAGTGACCATAATGTGGTATTATAATTATGCTCCTCAGCTCCATCTAGTGACCATAATGTGGTATTATAAGTATGCTCCTCAGCTCCATCTAGTGACCATAATGTGGTATTATAATTATGCTCCTTAGCTCCATCTAGTGACCATAATGTGGTATTATAAGTAGGCTCCTCAGCTCCATCTAGTGACCATAATGTGGTATTATAATTATGCTCCTTAGCTCCATCTAGTGACCATAATGTGGTATTATATGTAGGCTCCTCAGCTCCATCTAGTGACCATAATGTGGTATTATAAGTAGTCTCCTCAGCTCCATCTAGTGACCATAATGTGGTATTATAATTATGCTCCTCAGCTCCATCTAGTGACCATAATGTGGTATTATAAGTAGGCTCCTCCGCTCCATTTAGTGACCATAATGTGGTATTATAAGTAGGCTCCTCCGCTCCATCTAGTGACCATAATGTGGTATTATAAGTAGGCTCCTCAGCTCCATCTAGTGACCATAATGTGGTATTATAAGTAGGCTCCTCAGCTCCATCTAGTGACCATAATGTGGTATTATAAGTAGGCTCCTCAGCTCCATCTAGTGACCATAATGTGGTATTAGAAGTAGTCTCCTCAGCTCCATCTAGTGACCATAATGTGGTATTATAATTATGCTCCTCAGCTCCATCTAGTGACCATAATGTGGTATTATAAGTATGTTCCTCAGCTCCATCTAGTGACCATAATGTGGTATTATAAGTATGTTCCTCAGCTCCATCTAGTGACCATAATGTGGTATTATAAGTAGGCTCCTCAGCTCCATCTAGTGACCATAAAGTGGTATTATAATTATGCTCCTTAGCTCCATCTAGTGACCATAATGTGGTATTATATGTAGGCTCCTCCGCTCCATCTAGTGACCATAATGTGGTATTATAAGTAGGCTCCTCAGCTCCATCTAGTGACCATAATGTGGTATTATAATTATGCTCCTCAGCTCCATCTAGTGACCATAATGTGGTATTATAAGTAGGCTCCTCAGCTCCATCTAGTGACCATAATGTGGTATTATAATTATGCTCCTCAGCTCCATCTAGTGACCATAATGTGGTATTATAAGTAGGCTCCTCAGCTCAATCTAGTGACCATAATGTGGTATTATAAGTAGGCTCCTCAGCTCCATCTAGTGACCATAATGTGGTATTATAAGTATGCTCCTCAGCTCCATCTAGTGACCATAATGTGGTATTATAAGTAGGCTCCTCAGCTCCATCTAGTGACCATAATGTGGTATTATAATTATGCTCCTCAGCTCCATCTAGTGACCATAATGTGGTGTTATAAGTAGGCTCCTCAGCTCCATCTAGTGACCATAATGTGGTATTATAAGTAGGCTCCTCAGCTCCATCTAGTGACCATAATGTGGTATTATAAGTAGTCTCCTCAGCTCCATCTAGTGACCATAATGTGGTATTATAATTATGCTCCTCAGCTCCATCTAGTGACCATAATGTGGTATTATAAGTAGGCTCCTCCGCTCCATCTAGTGACCATAATGTGGTATTATAAGTATGTTCCTCAGCTCCATCTAGTGACCATAATGTGGTATTATAAGTAGGCTCCTCAGCTCCATCTAGTGACCATAATGTGGTATTATAATTATGCTCCTCAGCTCCATCTAGTGACCATAATGTGGTATTATAAGTATGCTCCCCAGCTCCATCTAGTGACCATAATGTGGTATTATAAGTATGCTCCCCAGCTCCATCTAGTGACCATAATGGGGTATTATAATTATGCTTCTCAGCTCCATCTAGTGACTATAATGTGGTATTATAAGTAGGCTCCTCAGCTCCATCTAGTGACCATAATGTGGTATTATAATTATGCTCCTCAGCTCCATCTAGTGACCATAATGTGGTATTATAATTATGCTCCTCAGCTCCATCTAGTGACCATAATGTGGTATTATAAGTAGGCTCCTCAGCTCCATCTAGTGACCATAATGTGGTATTAAAATAGAGGGGGGAAAAAGCCTAAGAAAATATAAAAAAAATTGGTTTTGAGTTTAATACCGCTTTAACTGAGATATTTTAAACAATAGGCGTGAAAATATAAATGTATTGTCTAAAATGCCTCCAATTAAAACAAAATATTCTCAAAACCAGAAAAGAATCATAAACCACACTTTTCAGTATGTTTTTTAAAGTATACAAATAAAACACAATAAAAAATAAATAAAAAAAGAAACTAAAAAAGAAACCTAAAGCAGTTATCCCATCTAATGATTGGTAAACTGCAATATAATATATTACATGTTTGAGAAAAGGGGAGAGGGTTGTTTGGGACTTTATATGAGGTAATGGGTCAATTACCTCCATCCCTGTTGATTATATAATAAAGAAGAAAACAAAAAAGGGCAGGACTTTGTATGAAGCATGTGCGAGAAAAATTAGGATTGGTTGGGGGTAGTTAGCATATCTAGAATACATTGTATAATTATTACTTTAATACTTTCACATAATGCATCGTACATGACTATATTACATTATTGAAGAAATAGATAAACATACACATATTAGATACCCATATAGCAGCAAAGGGGCAAGAAAATAACAGATTTAAAATTCACAGATTTTGTTGGGGGATAATTTGTTCAAGACAGGAACCCATATACACAGACATAAAATACAATAATAGAATACTGCAGTGATACATGCTTGGAGCATGAAGGTGTAATCTCTACGCGTTTCGCGACTTTGGTCGCTCATCAGGAGCCAGCATGCATTATGTTTCTGTAACGACATGGACACATATCAGGTTAATCTCCGTGCGTTTTTCCAAAAGTTCCTTGGTGTGGGCCTTTTTTCAGACGTGTGCAGAAGATCACACCGTTGCTGTTTGCAACATATGTCTGAAGCGCATCAAGCATGGCCAAAACAGCAGCCGCTTGGGCACCACATGCTTGACCAGACATATGTCGAGCTCCCATGCAGTCAGTTGGCAACAGTACTTAAAAGACCCACACCAAAGAACAAAGCGGACCTCTCCTTGCTCCTCATCAGCTGGGATCTCCAACCCCACTATACCTTCAGTCCTCTCAGAATCCTGCACTGAGAGGAATGGAGGTGTAGAATTAGGTGTGCCAAGTACTTGCAGGCAATCTGTTATCGCTACACCAACATACGATTGTAGCAGGCAAATTTCCCTACCCCAGTTGCTAAGCCGGCGAAAGAAATTCGGTCCCAGCCATCCACATGCCCAGCGGCTGAATGCTAGCTTGGCTAAATTGCTAGCACTCCAACTGCTGCCTTTTCAGCTGGTAGACTCGGCCCCCTTTCGTGAATTTGTGGAATGAGCGGTACCTCAGTGGCAGGTTCCCAAACACCACTTTTTTTTCACGGAAGGCGATTTCGACTCTCTACCGGCATGTGAAAGGCAATGTCTTGGCCTCGTTGGACAGGGCGGTCAGTGGTAAGGTGCATATTACCGCTGACTCATGGTCCAGCAGGCATGGACAGGGACGTTACCTTTCTTTCACGGCCCACTGGGTAACTCTTCTGGCAGCTGGGAAGGATGCAGGACAGGGTGCAGTATTGTTGGAACTTGTTCCACCACTACGCCTCCAAAACGCTAGTAGTGGTGATTCTGCCACACCTCTCTCCTCCACCCTCTCCTCTTCTTCTTCCTCTATGGCCTCTTCCTGTGCAGATTTGTCCTCGGAACCAGCGGTGCTCCGTAGGCGTTCAAGGGGCTACACAAGCACTCAGGCAAAAAGATGCCAGTTGGTCTGCTTAGGCGACAGGAGCCACACTGGGGCAGACATTCTATCAGCTCTGCAGGGGCAGGCTCAGAGGTGGTTGACGCCATGCCAGCTTCAGCCAGGAATGGTGGTTTGCGACAATGGCACCAACCTCCTCTCCGCCCTCCGACATGGACACTTGACCCATGTGCCCTGTTTGGCTCACGTCCTTAATTTGGTGGTGCAGCGGTTCTTGTGCAGGTACCCGGGCTTACAGGATCTCCTGAGGCAGGCTGGGAAAGTCTGTGTGCATTTCCGCCAGTCATATAATGCCAGTGCTCGGCTGGCTGACCTCCAAAAGGAATGCAACCTGCCCAAGAACCGCCTCATCTGTGACATGCCCACTAGGTGGAACTCAACGTTGGCAATACTGCAGCGGCTGCACACGCAGCAGAGGGCCATCAATGAGTACCTGTGCGAGTATGGCAGCAGGACAAGGTCAGGAGAGCTTGGCTTTTTTTTGCCACACCTGTGGCTCATGATCAAGGATGCATGCACTGTCCTGTCACCATTCGAGGAGGCCACGAGGATGGTGAGCAGTGACAGTGCATGCGTCAGTGATACTGTCCCTCTTGACTACCTGTTGGAGCACACGCTGTGTGGAATAATGGACAGGGCACTTGAGGCAGAACAGATGGTGGAAGAGGAGGACTTCCTTACCTCTCAAGGGCCCCTTTATCCAGACAGTATTCCTGCGGGCCTGACGATCTCACAGGAAGAGGAGGAGGAGGAGCATGAGGATTGTGTCAGCATGGAGGTGAAGCCTAGCACTCAGCATCAGCAGCAGTCTTCAAGGGATCGTTTTCAGTCCCCAGAAACTCATGGACTTGTACAGTACGGGAGGAGGTGGCCATGGATCATGTCGTCCTTAGTGACCCAGAGGACTCCGGACCGAATGCCTCAGCAAACATTGCTAGATAGCCCCCCTGATCCTGCAAAGCCTGCAAAAGTACCCTAGGATTCGTGGTATCAAGGAGAGGGATCAGTACTGGCTGGTAACCCTCTTTGATCCACGTTACAAGGGTAAGGTTGCAGACCTTATCTTGCCATCGCAGAGGGAGCAGAGGATGAAACATCTTCGGGAGGCCTTGCAGAAAGGTCTGTGCAACGCCTTCCCAGAGACTGGGAGGTTACAAATTCCTGGTCCTGGACAACGTGTTGTTGAGGCTTCGGTCAGTCAAAGAAGGAACAGTGGAGAAGGTGGCCGTCTGACCGATGCGTTCAGACAATTTTTTAGTCCGCAGCCCCAAGGTCTGATCGGTTCCAGCAACCATCGCCATCGTCTGATTTACATGGTGCAGGAATACCTAGGGGCAAGATCAGACTTGGAGACCTTTCCAACCGAAAATCCACTGGGTTACTGGGTCTTGAGGATGGATCACTGGCCAGAGCTTGCACAGTATGAAATTGAGCTACTGGCCTGTCCTGCATCCAGCGTTCTTTAGGAACGCACATTCAGTGCTGCTGGAGGCTTTGTAACTGAGTGCGCCTGTCCACAGACTCGGTTGATCAGCTCACCTTCATAGAAATGAATCAGTCTTGGATCACCAGCTACCAAGCACCTGATGCTGATGTAACCGATTATTTTTTTTATGAATGTGAGATCCCTTGAAGACTGCCTATGCTGATGCTGAGTGACTTTTCTGTTATGCTGAGTGACTATCCTATTTCTCCTCAATCTTCATGTTGATAGCTTCTAAGAACATTTTTGGTTCTGGGCACCACCACCAGTGCCTAAAGCCCAATTTTTCTGCCCCTGTTTAACAGGGGCTTGTAATTAAAATTTTTGCTGTAATATTTTGCAGCAGGGCTCGTTCCTGCGCTCAACTAGAGTATCTGTGAGGGGTTGTAGTGTTGTGGCACCAGCACCAGTGCCTAAGGCCCAATTTTCCTGCCCCTGTTTAACAGGGGCACGTAATTAAAATTTTTGATCTAATATTTCACAGCAGGGCCCGTTCCTGCGCCCACCAAGAGTAACTGTGAGGGCTTACAGTGTTGTGGCACCACCACCACCAAAGGCCCAATTTTTCTACCCCTGTTCAACAGGGGCATGTCATTAAAATTCTTGATATAATATTTCACAGCAGGGCCCGTTCCAGCACCCACCAAGAGTAACTGTGAGGGCTTACAGTGTTCTGGTACCACCAACACCTAAGGCCCAAATTTCTGCAGAGTATATAGGGCAGGCCGTATAGTATATACAGGTGGTCCCCTACTTTCAAACATCCGACTTACAAACGACTCCTACTTACAAATGGAGGCAGACAACAGGAAATGAGAGGAAATCTACCCCTAGGAAGGGAAATTCTCTCCTGTAAGAGTTAATAGGGGAAAAAAGGGTCTCCTCCACTGATGCTTTATCACCAATCCTTGATTCCCTAAAAACCCCAAATTTTCAAAATGCAATTGTCATTGGGAAGGAAAGTGAGGTAAAATCTTCTGAACAGGGGTACAGACAGCAAAACAAATGCTACAGGGGTGATGATAACCCTTCCCTATGTTATCCAAAAAGCTTTCAAATAGTTTTTTTTGGCTGGAGCTACACTTACAAAATGTACCTGTTCCAAATTACAAACAGATTCAACTTAAGAACAAGCCTACAGTCCCTGTCTTGTTTGGACCGCCTGTATACTGCTGTTCAGAGTATATATATATATATATATATATATATATATATATATATATAGGGCCTAGGGGCTCCACGCCTTTTCTTCTGTTAATTTGGGTGCGGGGTTCACCTTAATAAATGGGCTGGGGGGGGGGTACCCATGCAGTTTTTATCA
Source organism: Rana muscosa (assembly GCA_029206835.1). Classification (NCBI taxonomy): domain Eukaryota; kingdom Metazoa; phylum Chordata; class Amphibia; order Anura; family Ranidae; genus Rana; species Rana muscosa. The sequence continues at coordinate 324,870,756 of CM055122.1, read as the reverse complement.
ATCATTTTCATCCATATTGCCGGGACCCGACATTACATTACAGCCGCAAGCAGTTTTAAATGACTTTTATTCCTTTAGAAATGTCATTTTGTGCAGGGACTGTTCTAAACATGGGAAACACGTGGCACTTCACAGGCATACTATAGACACCCCCCCCCCCCCCCCCCCCGGTATGATATTAAAAGGAATATTTCACTTTTATTTTTTCACTTCAAGCATCATTAAAATCACTGCTCCCGGAAAAACATTTGTTTTTAAAACTTTTTTTTGCATTAATAAATGTCCCCTGGGGCAGGACCCGGGTCCCCCAAACACTTTTTAGGACAATAACTTGCATATTAGCCTTTAAAATTTGCACTTTTGATTTCTCACGTTCGAGTCCCATAGACTTTAACGGTGTTCGAATGTTCGCGCAAACTTTCGGTCCGTTCGCATGTTCTGGATGTGAACCGAACCGGGGGGTGTTCGGCTCATCCCTAATGAGCAGCTAGAAACAGCCATCTGCCATGATAGGGCTGGAAGCTTGACGTGCGCCTGGGAGCTTTAGAGGGGCGCACGCTTCTGAGTGTATTTTACTTCCCGCTGAGATATATGAGCTGTTTTATATTGACTTCCAACTGTACAGAAAAAGAAAAAAAAACTGTTCACATCTGGCAAATAACTGCAGTTTTGGGCTGTTTATATAGAAAGTGATGAGGTTTTTCCCTTCAACATTTCTGACAACAATTAGGGGCTTTGGGGGAATCTCCCAGACGTAAAGGTCAGGGGTGGGTTCAGCAGGAATCTGGATTCTGGGGAAAGCCGCGCTTTTCACGATTAGCGCAGAGCGAGCACATCTGGTATTGGTTTCATCGACCACTTTTTTTTTTTACTTGGAGTTGTTAGGATGGCATAACTCTGCCATATAGACCCCAGTGTGTGTTTCTGGCTGTCTACGGTACGTTGACGACATTTACGCCAGAGTTAAATTGTCTGACGTTGAGGGATTTGACTGTGTCCATGAGACACCACATACTTGCGAATCTTGGGTGATTTGTAGATGGTAACTTGGTAAAGTCCAGAAGTGAAGGTGTTAAGGTGCAGAAGTCCTGAAGTTAAGGGGCCTTATTCCACGTGTTAACGTGTTGAATTAAGGCGGCTCATTCGCTTTGACTGTACCACCATGCAACTTCTAACTCACCTGGACATTTCTTCCCAAAGCATGCCAATGGTTCTGAGCTGTGCATTGTGGCCCTCTATAATGCCGGTATGTTGTAGTGCTCTGTGTCTGTGCGTTAGGATAGAACAAATGCAGATAGAGTTGTGCATTGATGTACATTAATGTGCGGTTAAGTATGTGTTTTACTGCAGATCATCAGTGTGAGACCACCCCTAAGAATCAAGTCATCCATGGTAGGAACCCTTCATATAGGGCATGGCAGGTGTACAGACCCGGGAACTCAGCAAAGGGATGGTGGGAACCCCTCATAACGGGCACAGCAGGTGTACAGACCCAGTAACTCAGCACAGGGATGGTGAAAACCCCTCATAATGGCCACATCAGGTGTACAGATCCGAGAACTCAGCACAGGGATGATGGGAACCCCTCATAATGGCTACAGCAGGTTTTCCAGACTCGGCAAGTCAGCACAGGTATAGTGGCAACCCCTAATAATGGACACAGCAGGTGTACAGACCCAGGAACTCAGCACAGGGATGGTGGGAACCCCTCATAATGGGCACAGCAGGTGTACAGACCCAGGAACTTAGCAAAGGGATGGTGGGAACCCCTCATAACGGGCACAGCAGGTGTACAGACCCGAGAAATCAGCACAGGGATGGTGGAAACCCCTAATAATGGCCACATCAGGTGTACAGACCCGAGAAATCAGCACAGGGATGGTGGAAACCCCTCATAATGGCCACATCAGGTGTACAGACCCGGGAACTCAGCACAGTGATGGTGGGAACCCCTCATAATGGCTACAGCAGGTGTACAGACCCGAGAACTCAGCACAGGGATGGTGGGAACCCCTCATAATGGCCACATCAGGTGTACAGACCCGAGAACTCAGCACAGGGATGGTGGAAACCCCTCATAATGGCCACATCAGGTGTACAGACCCGGGAACTCAGCACAGTGATGGTGGGAACCCCTCATAATGGCTACAGCAGGTGTACAGACACAGGAACTCAGCACAGGGATGGTGGAAACCCCTCATAATGGCTACAGCAGGTGTACAGACCCGAGAACTCAGCACAGGGATGGTGGGAACCCCTCATAACGGGCACAACAGGTGTACAGACCCAAGAACTCAGCACAGGGATGGTGGGAACCCCTCATAACGGGCACAGCAGGTGTACAGACCCAATAAATCAGCATTGGGAGTTGCTTTTTGTGCTGTTATTGATTTTTCTTTAGCCTTCATACTCATACAGGAAAAGGAAACTGGTATGTAGATATAGGGGCGCTCCAGAGCATGGGAGTCAGGCTGGGCACATGCCCCACATCTCTTGCCAGGTAGCCTGGGTCCTGACACTGCTGCGGCTGCTAATGGTTCTCTGAGGCCTTTTGCCTTGGGCTGGCTGCCACGTTTGATCTGGGTAGCAACACTTTTTATTTACAGACATGAGGAGGGCAGCCTTAAACAGGGCACAATCCATCATGCTGCTCCTCCTCAGCGCCAACACCCCCTCTACCCCATCATAGGGGGTGCTGTGTGGTGTGTTTTATATACTTGTGACTCCAGTCCTAGACTGTGTAAGTTAAACACATCCAACACCTGCACCTATGTACATTACATGTAACACCTGACCCCTGCACTCTGCACATTACACTACACTAGAGCTGCACGATTCCTGATAAAATGAGAATCACAATTTTTTTGCTTAGAATAAATATCACGATTCTCAGCCTAACTTTATCTTTCACGTTATACAAAAAAAATTGGGCTAACTTTACTGTTTCGTTTTTTTATTTTTATTAATTGAAGTGTATTTTTTCCTGAAAAATTGCGTTTGAAAAAGTGCTGCGCGAATGCAGTGTGAAATAAAATATTGCAATGACCGCCATTTTATTCTCTAGGGTCTCTGCTAAAAATATGTATATACGGTTCGGAGGTTCTAAGTAATTTTCTAGCAAAAAATACTGATTTTAGCTTGTACGCAACAAATGTCAGAAAAAGGTTTAGTCTTTAAGTGGTTAAACTTCCCTCATTTGCAGACCGAAGTTCATCCCTTTGATCTTTAAAAAAAGAACAGAAGAATACAATGTTTCTTTTTATCTCTCAGTGTTGAGCAATGTTGTTGATAAACATTTCTGCTTTTTTTTTTTGACAGCTGTGAGCAAAGAACGGCTCTGCATTAGTTACATGAATCGTGGAAATGCTGGATTAAGATCATGAGGGGGTTAAATCGAGATTTTTATTAACGATTAATCGTGCAGTTCTACATTACACACACCTGACCCCTGATCTCTGTACATTACACACTCCTGACCCCTGCACTCTGTACATTACACTCTCCTGACCCCTGCACCAGTGGCGGCCCGTCCATAGGGGGCGCCCGGGCGCCGCCCCCCCTCCTGTGGTCACCAAAATAAAACGGGCCCTTTAAGAGTTTTTTTTTTTTAAATGTCTTTTTTTTACACATGGCGGCGCGACCATAGTGGGCACAGAAGCGCCGCTACCGCTCGCTTCTGCGCCCGGCCGTCACTCACCACAACAATACATAGGTTCATGCATTGCTACCGCCCACTATTCAGATGGCCGGCCCCTTAAGCGCCGGCCATCTGAATCACAGCGTCTGATTGGCCTTTAGAAGTGCCTATCAGAGCCAGCAGGCTCTGATAGGCTTCCCGACTACAGCCTGAGGGCTGTAATCGGCTTCTAAATATCTAATGAGAGGACGCACAGGGGTGCGTTCCCTGGCCAATCAGGTTCACCGAGTCTGGTTACCGGTAACCTGATTGGCTAAAGTGACATCGAGGGCGGGAGAAGACATCGAGGACGGAAGAAGGACGGCGCTGACCCGAGGAAGGTAAGTGCAGGGCTGGGGGGACAAACTGGCTGTATTATGGGGGAGAAACTGGCTGCATTTGGGGGAGAAACTGGCTGCATTATGGGGGAGAAACTGGCTGCATTATGGGGGAGAAACTGGCTGCATTATGGGGGAGAAACTGGCTGTATATGGGGGAGAAACTGGCTGCATATGGGGGACAATCTGGCTGTATTATGGGGGAGAAACTGGTTGTATTATTGGGGGAGAAACTGGCTGCATATGGGGGAGAAACTGGCTGCATATAGGGGAGAAACTGGCTGCATATGGGGGAGAAACTGGCTGTATTATGGGGGGGAAACTGACTGCATATGGGGGAGAAACTGGCTGTATATGGGGGAGAAACTGGCTGCATTATGGGGGAGAAACTGGCTGCATTATGGGGGAGAAACTGGCTGTATTATGAGGACAAACTGGCTGCATATGGGGGAGAAACTGGCTGTATATGGGGGAGAAACTGGCTGCATATGGGGGACAATCTGGCTGTATTATGGGGGAGAAACTGGTTGTATTATTGGGGGAGAAACTGGCTGCATATGGGGGAGAAACTGGCTGCTAGTGATGAGCCGAACACCCCCGGGTTCGGTTCGCACCAGAACCCGCGAACGGACCGAAAGTTCGAACGAACATTAGAACCCTATTAAATACAATGGATGCGAACGTTCGAATTCTAAAGTGCTAATTATAACAACTATTATGCATGTTATTGTCCTAAAAAGGGTTTGGGAACCCGGGTTCTGCACCAGGGGACATGTATCAATGCAAAAAGAAGTTTTAAAAACGGTCGTTTTTCGGGAGCAGTCATTTTAATGATGCATAAAGTGAAAAAAAAAAAGTCAAATATTCCTTTAAATATCGTACCTGGGGGGTGTCTAAAGTATGCCTGTGAAGTGCCACGTGTTTCCCGTGTTTAGAACTGTCCCTGCACAAAATGACACTTCTAAAGGAAAAAAAAGCCATTTAAAACTGCTTGCGGCTTTAATGTAATGTCTGGTCCCGGTAATATGGATGAAATTCTTTAAGAAAAATGGCATAGCTACCCCATGACCCCCCCCCCTACCCCAGCCCATTACCAGCCCCTTTGGGTCTTGTATGGATATTAAGGGGAACCCCGCACATAAAATAAAAAAGGCCCTATATACTCTGAACAGCCCTATACAGGCGGTGCATACAAGACAGGGACTGTAGGTTTGTTCTTATGTAGAGTCTGTTTGTAATTTTGAACAGGTACATTGTTGAAGTGTAGCTCCAGCCCAAAAATCTATTTTTAAACTTTTTGGAAAACATAGGTAAGGGTAATCACCCCTGTAACATTTGTTTTGCTGTCTGTGCCCCTGTTCAGAACATTTCACCTCACTTTCCGTCCCAATGACAACTGTTTTTGAAATGTGGTGTTTTTCTTGAAACAAGGATTGCTGATAAAGCATCAGTACAGAGGAGACACCTTTCTCCCATATTTATTCTTACAGGAGAGAATTTTCCTTCCTAGTGGTAGATTTCCTCTCACTTCCTGTTGTCTTCTTGCGTTTGCAAGTAGGAGTCGTTTGTAAGTTGGATGTTTGAAAGTAGGGACCTGCCGTATATACTCTGCAGAAATAGGCCCCTTAGTTGTTGGTGTTGGCACAACACTGTAAGCACTCACAGTTACTCTTGGTTGGTGCTGGAACGCCCTGCTGTCAACTATTATATCAGGAATTTTAATTACATATAATTGTTGAACAGTGGTAGTAAAAATTGGGCCTTTGATGGTGGTGCTGGTGCCACAACACTGTAAGCCCTGACAGTTACTCTTGGTGGGTGCAGCAATGGGCCCTGCTGTGAATTATTAGATCAAGAATTGTAATTACATGCCCCTGTTGAACAGGGGCTGAAAAATTGGGCCTTAGGCACTGGTGGCACAACACTGCAACCCCTCACAGCAACTGTACTTGGAGCACAGCAATGAGCCCTGTTGCAAAGTATTGCTTCAAAAATTGTAATGACACGCCCCTGTTAAACAGGGGCTGAAAAATTGGGCCTTAGGCACTGGTGGCACAACACTGCAACTCCTCACAGATACTGTACTTGGAGCACACCAATGAGCCCTGTTGCAAAGTATTGCTTCAAAAATTGTAATGACACGCCCCTGTTAAACAGGGGCTGAAAAATTGGGCCTTAGGCACTGGTGGCACAACACTGCAACTCCTCACAGATACTGTACTTGGAGCACAGCAATGAGCCCTGTTGCAAAGTATTGCTTCAAAAATTGTAATTACACGCCCCTGTTAAACAGGGGCTGAAAAATTGGGCGTTAGGCACTGGTGGCACAACACTGCAACTCCTCACAGATACTGTACTTGGAGCACAGCAATGAGCCCTGTTGCAAAGTATTGCTTCAAAAATTGTAATTACACGCCCCTGTTAAACAGGGGCTGAAAAATTGGGCGTTAGGCACTGGTGGCGGCACCCATAAACAAAAATGATCTTACAAGCTATCATCATCAATCGTATCATTGAGGACTCGGAGGAGGAGGATAGCCAGTCAACATAACAGCACAGGCACTCAGCATCAGCATCAGTCTTGAAGGGATGTGACATGTTAAAATCAATTAGTCTGTTATATCAGCATCAGGTGTGTGGTAGCTGGTGGTGATCCAAGACTGGTTCATCTTGATGAAAGTCAGTCGATCAACCGAGTCGGTGGACAGGCGCACCCTGTGATCCGTGACAAATCCTCCAGCAGCACTGAATGTGCGTTCCGAAAGAACGCTGGATGCAGGACAGGCCAGTAGCTCAATTGCATACTGTGCAAGCTCTGGCCAGTGATCCATCCTCAAGACCCAGTAAGCCAGAGGATTTTCGGTGGGGAAGGTGTCCAAGTCTGACCTTGCCCCTAGATATTCCTGCACCATGTTTATCAGACGCTGGCGATGGTTGCTGGAACCGATCATACTTTGGGGCTGCGGACTAAAGAATTGTCTGAACGCATCGGTCAGACGGCCACCTTCCCCACCGCTCCTTCTTTGACTGGCCGAAGCCTCAGCAACTCGTTGTCCAGGACCAGGAGTTTGCAACCTCCCAGTCTCTGGGAACGCGTTGCACAGACCTTTCTGCAAGGCCTCCCGGAGTTGTCTCATCCTCTGCTCCCTCTGCGACGGTAACATAAGGTCCGCAACCTTACCCTTGTACCGTGGATCAAGGAGAGTGGCCAGCCAGTAATGGTCCCTCTCCTTGATCCGAAGAATACGAGGATCCTTCCGCAGACTTTGCAGGATCAGGGAGGCCATGCAGCGTAGGTTTGCTGAGGCATTCGCTCCGGAGTCCTCTGGGTCACTAAGGACGACATGATCCGCAGCCACCTCCTCCCAGCCACGTACAAGTCCACTGGTTTCTTGGGACTGTAAATCATCCCTAAAAGACTGCTGCTGATGATGCTGAGTGCCAGCCTCCACCTCCATGCTGACACAATCCTCCTCCTCCTCCTCCTCCTCCTCCTCCTCTTCCTGTGCGATGGGTGGGACAGAAGGAACACTGTCTGGGTAAAGGGGGCCTTGAGAGGCAAGGAAGTCCTCCTCTTCCTGCCTCTGTTCTGCCTCAAGTGCCCTGTCCATTATTCCACGCAGCGTGTGCTCCAACAGGTGGACAAGAGGTACAGTGTCACTGATGCATGCACTGTCACTGCTCACCATCCTCGTGGCCTCCTCAAATGGTGCCAGGACAGTGCATGCATCCCTGATCATGCCCCACTGGCGTGGAGAAAAAAAACCAAGCTCCCCTGACCCTGTCCTGGTGCCGTAGTCGCACAGGTACTCATTGATGGCCCTCTGCTGCGTGTGCAGCCGCTGCAGCATGGCCAACGTTGAGTTCCACCTGGTGGGCATGTCACATATAAGGCGGTTCTTGGGCAGGTTCAACTCCTTTTGCAGCTCAGCCAGGCGAGCACTGGCATTATAAGATCTGCGGAAATGCACACAGACTTTCCTGGCCTGCCTCAGGACATCCTGTAAGCCCGGGTACCTGCCCAAGAAGCGCTGCACCACCAGGTTAAGGACGTGAGCCACACAGGGCACATGGGTCAGTTGTCCCTGTCGGAGGGCGGAGAGGAGGTTGGTGCCATTGTCGCAAACCACCATTCCTGGCTTAAGCTGGCGTGGCGTCAACCACCTCTCGGCCTGGCCCTGCAGAGCAGACAGGACCTCTGCCCCAGTGTGGCTTCTGTCCCCCAAACACACCAGCGCAAGCACGGCATGGCATCTTTTTGCCTGCGTACTTGCGTAGCCCCGTGAACGGCTACGGAGCACCGCTGGTTCATAGGACAAACCACAGGAAGAGGCCATGGAGGAAGAAGAAGAGGAGGGGGTGGAGGAGAGAGGTGTGTCACAACCAGTAGTAGCATTTTGGAGGCGTGGCGGTGGGACAACCTCCAACACTACTGCACCTTGTCCTGAATCCTTCCCAGCTGCCAAAAGAGTGACCCAATGGGCCGTGAAAGAAAGGTAACGTCCCTGTCCATGCCTGCTGGACCATGAGTCAGCGGTAATATGCACCTTACCGCTGACCGCCCTGTCCAGCGAGGCCAAGACATTGCCTTCCACATGCCGGTAGAGAGCCGGAATAGCCTTCCGTGAGAAAAAGTGGCGTTTGGGAACCTGCCACTGAGGAACTGCACATTGCACAAACTCACGGAAGGGGGCCGAGTCTACCAACTGAAAAGGCAGCAGTTGAAGCGCTAGCAATTTAGCCAAGCTAGCATTCAACCGCTGGGCATGTGGATGGCTGGGAGTGAACTTCTTTCGACGGTCCAGCAGCTGGGGCAGGGAAATTTGCCTGCTAGAATCGGACGTCGGTGTACTGCTAGCAGAGTGGGCGCAAGTACTTGGCTGTGACACACCTAATTCTACACCTTCATTCCTCTCAGTGCATGTTTCAGAGAGGACTGAAGTTATAGTGGGGTTGGAGATCCCAGCTGATGCGGTGCAAGGAGAGGTCCGCTTTGTTCTTTGGTGTGGGTCTTTGAGGTAGGCTTGCCAACGAGCTGCATGGCAGGTCAACATATGTCTGGTCAGGCATGTGGTACCCAAGCGGCTGATGTTTTGGCCACGCGATATACGCTTGAGACATATGTTGCAAACAGCAGCTGTGCGATCTGATGCACTAGCCTCAAAAAAGGCCCACACCAAAGAACTTTTTGAATGACGGGCAGAGGCAGCGCCCTGCACAGGCGGAGCTCTGCGGTGTGATTCCGTCGGTGTACTGCCCTTACGCTGGCCACCAAAGGGCATCCTGCCTCGTTGGAGATGTGCCTCCTCCTCATCCTCCTCCTCCTCCTCTCTCCTATTAGGCACCCACGTGGAGTCAGTGACCTCATCATCCCCTCCCTCCTCATCACTGGAGCCAATCTGGCAGTATGCTGCAGCTGCTGGAACATGACTGCCAGATTGGTGTCCTTCTTGAGCATCCCCTCTGTCTGCTCTCACGCTACTGCCTTCCTCTAGCTGGGTTTCATCATCAGACCCTTCGAAACGCTGGGCATCCTCCTGGAGCATGTACCCAACACTGTGCTGAAACAGTTCGGGGGACTCCTCAGGAGGAGGACATGGTGGGTCTAGGGAAGGAGTGACTGATGATTTGTCTGACATTGATACCAGGGAAGACGACGCTTTGGCAGCTGCTTTTCCAGTACCCTGAGCCTGGGTGAGAGAGGATGAGGAGGAGGAGGAGGGCTTGGTCATCCACTCTACCAAGTCTTCGGCATGATGTGGCTCAACATGTCCAGCTGCCGAAAAGAAGGACAAGCGTGTCCCATGGCCATGTGCTGATGACAATGCACCGCGTCCACGACCAGCACTGTTGCCCCCAGACACAGAGCCTGCTTGCCCTCTTTTATTGCCTCCTGACTGTCTGCCTCTCCTTGTTTGCCTTCCAGACATTCTAATAGATGGCCTGCAGGGAGATGGGAAAAAAGCAATAAGGGCTACCTTCAGGTGTCCTTCTCTGTCCCTTGAAACAAGGACTTGCAGAGTGAAATAAACTGACACTCTCCCTACCTACAGTTTTCTGTCCCTAGAATAAATGTTTTTTTTAATCACAATATAGCACAAGGACAATTCAGTCACTGTCCTTCCAGGTCCCTGGAAACAAGGACTTGCAGAGTGAAATAAACTGACACTCTCCCTACCTACAGTTTTCTGTCCCTAGAATAAATGTTTTTTTTAATCACAATATAGCACAAGGACAATTCAGTCACTGTCCTTCCAGGTCCCTGGAAACAAGGACTTGCAGAGTGAAAGAAAAAAAACACTCTCCCTACCTACAGTTTTCTGTCCCTAGAAAAAATGTTTTTTTTAATCACAATATAACACAAGGACAATTCACTCACTGTCCTTCCAGGTCCCTGGAAACAAGGACTTGCAGAGTGAAATAAACTGACACTCTCCCTACCTACAGTTTTCTGTCCCTAGAATAAATGTTTTTTTTAATCACAATATAGCACAAGGACAATTCAGTCACTGTCCTTCCAGGTCCCTGGAAACAAGGACTTGCAGAGTGAAATAAACTGACACTCTCCCTACCTACAGTTTTCTGTCCCTAGAATAAATGTTTTTTTTAATCACAATATAGCACAAGGACAATTCACTCACTGTCCTTACAGGTCCCTGGAAACAAGGACTTGCAGAGTGAAATAAACTGACACTCTCCCTACCTACAGTTTTCTGTCCCTAGAATAAATGTTTTTTTTAAGCACAATATAGCACAAGGAGAATTCACTCACTGTCCTTCCAGGTCCCTGGAAACAAGGACTTGCAGAGTGAAAGAAAAAAAACACTCTCCCTACCTACAGTTTTCTGTCCCTAGAAAAAATGTTTTTTTTAATCACAATATAACACAAGGACAATTCACTCACTGTCCTTCCAGGTCCCTGGAAACAAGGACTTGCAGAGTGAAATAAACTGACACTCTCCCTACCTACAGTTTTCTGTCCCTAGAATAAATGTTTTTTTTAATCACAATATAGCACAAGGACAATTCAGTCACTGTCCTTCCAGGTCCCTGGAAACAAGGACTTGCAGAGTGAAATAAACTGACACTCTCCCTACCTACAGTTTTCTGTCCCTAGAATAAATGTTTTTTTTAATCACAATATAGCACAAGGACAATTCAGTCACTGTCCTTCCAGGTCCCTGGAAACAAGGACTTGCAGAGTGAAATAAACTGACACTCTCCCTACCTACAGTTTTCTGTCCCTAGAATAAATGTTTTTTTTAATCACAATATAGCACAAGGACAATTCACTCACTGTCCTTACAGGTCCCTGGAAACAAGGACTTGCAGAGTGAAATAAACTGACACTCTCCCTACCTACAGTTTTCTGTCCCTAGAATAAATGTTTTTTTTAAGCACAATATAGCACAAGGAGAATTCACTCACTGTCCTTCCAGGTCCCTGGAAACAAGGACTTGCAGAGTGAAAGAAAAAAAACACTCTCCCTACCTACAGTTTTCTGTCCCTAGAAAAAATGTTTTTTTTAATCACAATATAACACAAGGACAATTCACTCACTGTCCTTCCAGGTCCCTGGAAACAAGGACTTGCAGAGTGAAATAAACTGACACTCTCCCTACCTACAGTTTTCTGTCCCTAGAATAAATGTTTTTTTTAAGCACAATATAGCACAAGGACAATTCACTCACTGTCCTTACAGGTCCCTGGAAACAAGGACTTGCAGAGTGAAAGAAACTGACACTCTCCCTACCTACAGTTTTCTGTCCCTAGAATAAATGTTTTTTTAAGCACAATATAGCACAAGGACAATTCACTCACTGTCCTTCCAGGTCCCTGGAAACAAGGACTTGCAGAGTGAAAGAAACTGACACTGTCCCTACCTACAGTTTTCTGTCCCTAGAATAAATGTTTTTTTTAAGCACACTATAGCACAAGCACAAAACACACTGACACTCTCCCTACCTATCCTTCTCTTTCCCTAAACTAAAGGAATCCAGGTTAAGCAAGAAAGAAATAACAGTCACTGTCCCTGCCTATGCTGCTCTATCCCTGCTCCGGAACACACTACACTAGGCCGCCGTGCTGGCGGCCTTTTATAGTGTGGGGCGTGTACTAAACACCCTCAGCAATAATTGGCCACAGGCATCCTGCCTGTGGCCAATCATTGCTCTCCTCGCTGCCGGCGCTGTGATTGGCCAAGCATGCGGGGTCACAGTGCATGCTTGGCCAATCACAGCGCCTGGATGACACTGCGATGGCGTAGTGCATTGTGGGCCGTTCGCGTCACTCGAATTTGGCGCGAACGGCCCAAATCGTTCGATCTTCGTCGAACGATCGAACAGCCGATGTTCGAGTCGAACGTATGTTCGACTCGAACACGAAGCTCATCCCTACTGGCTGCATATAGGAGAGAAACTGGCTGCATATGGGGGAGAAACTGGCTGTATTATGGGGGGGAAACTGACTGCATATGGGGGAGAAACTGGCTGTATTATGGGGGAGAAACTGGCTGCATATGGGGGAGAAACTGGCTGCATATGGGGGACAAACTGGCTGTATTATGGGGGAGAAACTGGCTGCATATGGGGGAGAAACTGGATGCATATGGGGGAGAAACTGGCTGTATTATGGGGGAGAAACTGGCTGCATATGGGGGAGAAACTGGCTGCATATGGGGGAGAAACTGGCTGCATATGGGGGAGAAACTGGCTGTATTATGGGGGAGAAACTGGCTGCATATGGGGGAGAAACTGGCTGCATATGGGGGAGAAACTGGCTGTATTATGGGGGAGAAACTGGCTGCATATGGGGGAGAAACTGGCTGCATATGGGGGAGAAACTGGCTGTATTATGGGGGAGAAACTGGCTGCATATGGGGGAGAAACTGGCTGAATATGGGGCACAAACTGGCTGCATATGGGGGAGAAACTGGCTGTATTATGGGGGAGAAACTGGCTGTATTATTGGGGGAGAAACTGGCTGCATATGGGGGAGAAACTGGCTGTATTATGGGGGAGAAACTGGCTGCATATGGGTCAGAAACTGGCTGAATATGGGGCACAAACTGGCTGCATATGGGGGAGAAACTGGCTGTATTATGGGGGAGAAACTGGCTGTATTATTGGGGGAGAAACTGGCTGCATATGGGGGAGAAACTGGCTGTATTATGGGGGAGAAACTGGCTGTATTATGGGGGAGAAACTGGCTGTATTATTGGGGGAGAAACTGGCTGTATTATTGGGGGAGAAACTGGCTGTATTATGGAGGAGAAACTGGCTGTATTATGGGGGAGAAACTGGCTGTATATTGGGGGGAAACTGGCTGCATTTGGGGACAAACTAGTGGCGTTTGGGCACAGTGGCTGCGTTTTAATGGGCACAGTGGCGGCAATTGATGATTTTTTTTTTTCAGTTTGTTTGCGCCCCCTAAAAAAATTTGAGCACCAGCCGCCACTGCCCTGCACTCTGTACATTACACACACTTTACCCCTGCACTCTGTACATTACACAGTCATGACCCCTGCACTTTGTATTTTACACACTCCTGACCCCTGCACTCTGTACATTACACACTCCTGACCCCTGCGCTCTGTACATTACACACACCTGACCCCTGCACTCTGTACATTACACACTCCTCACCCCTGCACTCTGTACAATACACACTCCTGACCCCTGCACTCTGTACATTACACACTCCTGACCCCTGCACTCTGTACATTACACACTCCTGACCCCTGCACTCTGTACATTACGCACTCCTGACCCCTGCACTCTGTACATTACACACTCCTCACCCCTGCACTCTGTACATTACACACTCCTCACCCCTGCACTCTGTACATTACACACTCCTCACCCCTGCACTCTGTACATTACACACTCCTCACCCCTGCACTCTGTACATTACACATACCTGAAAGCTCATGTAAATGAGCCTGAAGGGAGAAGGGGAAGAAAGAGTGAATTAGAGCTGATTATTGTAAACTAAGGGTTAATATAGGGTTAAATAGACACATTTTATATTTAAAAAACAGACTTTTCAAACAAAAACTTTTTAGGTTCCTTTAGTCCCCATTCACACTTTTGCGACTTGCCATGCGGCTTTGGACATCAAAGTCGCATGACAAGTTGTTTCCCATGTTTTCCAGTGATGATAACCACTTATATATGTGCAAACCTAAAGTCGCAGCGACATCAAAGTAGCTCATGCACTACTTTAATGTAAACCATCAAAAGTCACATGAAAGTTGCACCTAAATGTTACACATGTGACAGTTGTGTGACAGTTTTCCATTATCACTGGTCAGAGTCGCATCTATCCAAATCGAATTTCCCCAAAAAATGTCTGCAGTGCACATGTCTAGCTGTAACGGACTGAAAAGCACGGAGGCTGAAATGCGCGAATCGGCTAACACCAAACTTTTACTAACACGCGGTAACACGAGATCAGCAAAAGCAGCCCAAAGGGTGGCGCCGTTGGATTTGAACTTCCCATTTATAGTGCCATCACGGCGTTTGGGACGGTCGGAATTTTGTCTGATGGTGTGTAGGCAAGACTGATGGAAGTCTGCTTCATTGGAATTCTGATGGAAAAATCCATCGGATTTGATTCCATCGGAAATCCGATCGTGTGTACAGGGTTTGACAGACCTCCAGCTTTTCTCTATGGAGAGAGGAGAACCTTCCAGAAAAACTCTGCAGCACTCCACCAATCAGGCCTGTATGGGGGAGTGGCCAGAAGGAAGTCACTCCTCAGTAAAAGGCACATGACAGCCGCCTGGAGTTTGCCAAAAGGCACCTGAAGGACTCTGACCATGAGAAACAAAATTCTCTGGTCTGATGAAACCAAGATTGAACTCTTTGGCCTGAATGGCAAGTGTCATGTCTGGAGGAAACCAGTAGAAAAAATCATTAGTGTTCGTTTTCATTCCATCAGTTTTTTGGGGGGGTTTTTTGGGACATTTGTTATGATCGCAATTCGGAAATTCGAAAAAAATCATAAATTCGAAAAAAAACGGAAATGAAAAAAAAAAAAATCTTACATTTTGAAAAAATCGGAAATACGAAAATCTGAAATAATAACTAACTAATAATAACTTAACTGTTACTAACTATTAAATTATAGGTATTGGAATTTTCTTCCAAGTTTGGCTGTTAGTGAACATAACGAATAGGAATTTATCCGAAGTTACAAATTATCCCAAATAAAGAATGCTGCATCTAAACGAATGGAAAGGAACCAATTAATAATAAATAATAATAAAAACTTTTTTTTAATTATTATTATTGTAATTTATTATTATTAATTTGTTCCGTTTGTTTAGATACGGCATTCAATATTTCGGATAATTCGTAACTTCGGATAAATAGAATTTGTTACGTTCACCAACAGCCAAATTTGAAGGGATATTGAACCTTCGCCCCAGTCTGAGGTGCACCTATAATTTAATAGCTAGTAATAATTAAGTTATTATTAGTTAGTTATTATTTCCGATTTTAAATTGAAATTTTCGACTTTTGAAATGCCTGATTTTATTTTTTCGAATTTCTGAATTTCCGTTTTTTTATTTTTTTATTTCTGAATTTCCGATATTTTACGAATTTGCGAATTTTCGAATATTCAAATTTATGAATATTCGGAAAAGTTTGTTAAACGGGTTTTCGACTAAATTTGTGAAAAAAACTAATTCAGAACAAAACGAATTGCAAATGTCTAGAAACCACCTGGCCAATTCCATCCTTACAGTGAAGCATGGTGGTGGCAGCATCATGCTGTGGGGATGTTTTTCAGCAGCAAGTACTGGGAGACTAGTCAGGATCGAGGGAAAGATGAATGCAGCAAATGTACAGAGACATCCTTGATGAAAACCTGCTCCAGAGCGCTCTGGACCTCAGACTGGGGCGAAGGTTCATCTTCCAACAGGACAACGACCCTAAGCACACAGCCAAGATAAGAAAGGAGTGGCGACGGGACAACTCTGTGAATGTCCTTGAGTGGCCAGAGGCCAGACTTGAACCCGATTGAACATCTCTGGAGAGATCTGAAAATGGCTGCACACCGACGATCTCCCTCCAACCTGATGGATCTTGAGAGGTCCTGCAAAGAAGAATGGGAGAAACTGCCCAGAAATAGGTGTGCCGAGCTTGTAGCATCATTCTCAGAAAGACTGGAGGCTGTAATTGGTGCCAAAGGAGCTTCACCAAAGTATTGAGCAAAGGCTGTGATACTTATGTACATGGGAGGAGCCTGTGATACTTATGTACATGGGAGGAGTCTGTGATACTTATGTACATGGGAGGAGCCTGTGATACTTATGTACATAGGAGGAGCCTGTGATACTTATGTACATGGGAGGAGCCTGTGATACTTATGTACATGGGAGGAGCATGTGATACTTATGTAAATGGGAGGAGCCTGTGATACTTATGTACATGGGAGGAGTCTGTGATACTTATGTACATGGGAGGAGTCTGTGATACTTATGTACATGGGAGGAGCCTGTGATACTTATGTACATGGGAGGAGCCTGTGATACTTATGTACATGGGAGGAGCCTGTGATACTTATGTATATGGGAGGAGCCTGTGATACTTATGTACATGGGAGGAGCCTGTGATACTTATGTACATGGGAGGAGCCTGTGATACTTATGTACATGGGATTTTTTTCATATTTTATTTTTAATAAATTTGCTAAGATTTCAAACAAACTTCTTTCCTGTTGTCATTATGGGGGATTGTTTGTAGAATTTTGAGGAAAATTATTAATTTAATCTATTTTGGAATAAGACTGTAACATAACAAAATGTGGAGAAAGTGAAGCTCCGTGAATACTATCCGGATGCACTGTAGCATGTGTGCATTTTATCCCAGCTCATTGCGCCGCACCTCCAGGGTACATTGCAGCGTGAAAGCGGCACATAGAAAAAAATATGTTTTCTGTGATTCCTGGCAGTGGCCTGCATTCATCCATTGTGGTAAAATGCAGGTCACCGCACTATATGAACTGGGTCTAAGGCTTCATTTTCAGGGTCTAAAACTGCTGGCAATTGGGAGGGGGGGGGAGGTGCGGCA
Organism: Rana muscosa; assembly: GCA_029206835.1. Taxonomy (NCBI): domain Eukaryota; kingdom Metazoa; phylum Chordata; class Amphibia; order Anura; family Ranidae; genus Rana; species Rana muscosa. Next base: position 324,853,663 of record CM055122.1, on the reverse strand, counting down.
AAGAGGCAGAAGCACTGTAAGTACTACACGCCAAGTATATACACATCTCAAAATAAAGCCGGCACTCCCGTAAATGTCAATGTCAGCAAGGGGTTATCCGTTATTGAATATAGTGAAATACAGCCATAAAAGCGCTAACGCGTTTCGGCCACTCAGGCCTTAATCATGGCTTGATTTAGCCATAATTAACCACTTGCCCTCCGGAAGGTTTAGCCCCCTTCCTGACCAGGCCATTTTTTTGCGATGTGGCACTGCGTTAGTTTAACTGACAATTGCGCAGTCGTGCGACACTGTACCCAAATAAAATTTATGTCCTTTTTTTCCCACAAATAGAGCTTTCTTTTGGTGGTATTTGATCCCCTCTGCGGTTTTTATTTTTTGCACTATAAACAAACAAAAAAAAGAGCGCAAAATTTGAAATAAGAACAATATTTTTAATTTTCTGATATGAAAAATATCCAATAAAAAAATATTTTATTTTTTTTATTTTTTATCAATTTAGGCCAATATGTATTCTGCTACATGTTTTTGGTGACAAAAAATCCCAATAAGCGTATATTCATTGGTCAACAAACTATGGGATAGATTTATGTTTTTTTTTCTTTTTTTTACTAGTAATGGCGGCGATCAGCAATCTTTAGCGGGACTGCGACATTACAGCGGACAAATCTGACACTAAGGGACACTTTTTTGAGACCAGTGACACCAATACAGTGATCAGTGCTAAAGAAAATGCACTGTCACTGTACTAATGACACTGGCAGGGAAGGGGTTAGCATCTAGGGGCAATCAAAGGGTTAAATGTGTTCCCTGGGATTGCTTTCTAACTGTGTGGAGGGAGGTGCTTTGACTGGGGGAAGACAGAGATATGTGTTCCTGCTTAGCAGAAGCACAAGATCTCCATCTTCCCCTCTCACAGACCGGCGTTCTGCCTCTCTCGGGAACAATTGGCGGGTTCCAGCAGACATCAGGTCCGCCGGACCCGCTGATTGGCTACCGCTGTGTCCAATCACAGCGGGAGTGGCTCTCCGGCAGCGCATGCGCGTGCCTGAGACCTGAAGAAAGAATTCACGTACAGGTAAGTGATTTTGCGCATAAGGGCCGCCCTGCTGCAGTATATGTACGTGGGGCAGTTCTTAAGCGGTTAATCACTTGAGCTCCGGAAGATTTTACCCCCTTCGTGACCTGGCCATTTTTTGCTATTTAGCACTGCGCAACTTTAAAGGGGAGTTCCAGCCTTTTTTTATGTTTATTAAAAGTCAGCAGCTACAAAAAGTGTAGCTGCTGGCTTTTAATAAACATACACTTACCTGTTCCACTGTCCAATGACGCTACGCCCGGAGCTCGGCTCCTCTCCTCTCCCCCCTCTCTCCGCCGGCGCCTCCATTCGTTGTGTGGGCACCCGGCCCTGACAGCTTTCGGCTTCACGGCCGGGCACTCACTGCGCATGCGCGAACGGCGCAGCGCTCTCTGAGTGGACAGGTGATCGCCTGTCACGTCCCAGGTGATCGCCTACAGGGAGGGGCCGCCACAATGCAATATGACGTATCGCCTAGGCGACCTCAGGGCAAAAGGAGGAAGTGGGACAGGAAGTACCACTCCTACTGAAGCCCCCTACCCCCCCCCCAAAAAAAAAAATTACATGCCAAATGTGGCATGTAAGGGGGCGAGGAGTGGATAAAGTAAAAGTTCCAAATTTGGGTGGAACTCCGCTTTAACTGGTAATTACGTGGACATGCAATGCTGTACCCAAATACAATTTATATCATTTTTTGTGGTTTTTGATCACCACTGTGTTTTTTATTTTTTATTATTATATATATTAAAAGAGGCCGATATTTAAAAAACAAAAAAACAAAAACAAATTTTTTTTTTACTTTCTACTATAAAACAGATCCAATAAAATAAAAAATAAAAAATAAAATGTCTTCATCAATTTTGGCCAAAATGTATTCTGCTTCAGGTCTTATGTTAAAAAAAAAAATCGCAATAAGCGTATAGTGATTGGTTTGTGTGAAAGGTAAAGCTTCTACAAACTAATTTATATATATATATATATATATATATATATATGGGATATATACATATATATATATATATATATATAAAATGTATTTAATTTTTTTATAGTAGTAATGGCAGTAATCAGCGACTTATAATGGGACTGCGGCGGACAATCTGACACTAACTGATGCTGGGGGGAACTAACTAACGGGCACTGACATCACTAATGACACTAATACAGTGATAATACTATACACTGTCACTGTACTAATGACACTGGCTGGGAAGGGGTTAACACTTAGGGGCAATCAAGGGGTTATTTGTGTGCCTAACAATGTTTACCGAGTGTGCCGTTTCCACTAAGCAATGTGCCGGTTTTTACTTGCTTTTCAGGGAGGAAAAAACTGACACATCGCTGCTGTCTGTAGAGAGCTCTGTGTTGTTTACCTACACAGGACTCTCTTCTGTCATTCGCTCAGCCGATTACCATAAATCAATAATTTAAACAATGCTGTGCTAAATCATTGGCCGGGGCCAGTTGATCGGCCATATCTCTTCTGCAAGCTGCCTCATGGTCCCCAGCCGTGAACCTATAGACTGTTCCAGTCCAACCGTATCTGTTCTGCAAGCTGCCTCATGGTCCCCCTCCATATACATATAGACTGTTCCAGTCCAACCGTATCTGTTCTGCAAGCTGCTTCATGGTCCCCCTCCATATACATATAGACTGTTCCAGTCTTGCCATATCTGTTCTGCAAGCTACTTCAAGGTCCCCAGCCGTGAACGTATAGACCAGTGGTGGCCGGTCCATTTTTTTTAAGAACGTGATTAGAGCCATAGGCTTCAAAAAAGGGTGGGCTTGGGACGCAGAGCAATGCTCTCCGAGCCCACCCAGTTGTGTGACAATAGCGAATGAATATTTGCTATTCTCACACTGATCCTCCTCCCGGAACCTAGATGGCGTAATGGTGGGGGGCGGCTGAATTACCGTCTGCGAGATGGAGGGGGTGCACCGCCGACTGGGAGGGGGGGATGGTGGTTGTTTGCTGCACCCCCCCCCAAAAAAAAAACACCAGCCGCCTGGAACAGTCTGGTATAGACTGTTTCAGTCTAGCCATATCTGTTCTGCAAGCTACTTCATGGTCCCCAGAAGTGAACCTGTACACTTTTCCAGTCTTGCTGAACCTAATCTGCAAAAAATCCCAGGTGTGAGTGGAGACTGTGTCATTGCTGCCTAAAAAGTTGTCCTCTGTAGGGATGAGCCGAACACCCCCCGGTTCGGTTTGCAGCAGAACATGCGAACAGGCAAAAAATTTGTTCGAACGCGCGAACACCATTAAAGTCTATGGGACACGAATGTGAAAAATCAAAAGTGCTAATTTTAAAGGTTAATATGCAATATCCCCCAGGGGACATGTATCAATGCAAAAAAAAGTTGTAAAAACTGTGTTTGTTTTGGGAGCAGTGATTTTAATAATGCTTAAAGTAAAACAATAAAAGTGAAATATTCCTTTTAATTTTGTACCTGGGGGGATGTGTATAGTATACCTGTAAAGTAGCGCATGTTTCCCATTTTAGAACAGTCCCTGCACAAAATGTAATTTCTAAAAGGAAAAAAAGTCATTTAAAACTACTCGCGGCTGTAATGAATTGTCGGGTCCCAGCAATACAGATAAAAGTCATTGAAAAAAATGGCATGGGTCCCCCCACCCCCCTGTCCATTACCAGGCCCTTTGGGTCTGGTATGAATATTAAGGGGAACCCCGAACCAAAATCTTTAAGAAAAATGCATGGTGGTCCCCCCAAATTTCATACCAGGCCCTTCAGGAATGGTATGGATATTAAGGGGAACCCTGCGGCATTTTTTTTTAAATGGCGTAGGGGCCCCCCTCTATATCTATATCAGACCCTTCAGGTCTGGTATGGATTTTAAAGGGAACCTTGCGCCAAAATGTAGAAAAAAATGGCGTGGGGTTCCCCCCAAAAATCCATACCAGACCCTTATCCGAGCATGCAACCTGGCAGGCCGCAGGAAAAAAGGGGGGGACGAGAGAGCGCCCCCCCTGCTAAACCGTACAAGGCCACATGCCCTGAAGGGTCTGGTATGGTTTTTGAGGGGGGCTCCTACGCCATTTTTAAAATAAAATTGGCGCAGGGTGCCACTTAATATCCATACCAGACCCAAAGGGCCTGGTAATGGACTGGGGGGGGAACCCATGCCTTTTTTTTTTAATGACTTTTATCTGTATTGCCGGGACCCGACAATTCATTACAGCCGCGAGCAGTTTTAAATGACTTTTTTTCCCTTAGAAATTACATTTTGTGCAGGGACTGTTCTAAAAACGGGAAACATGCACTACTTTACAGGCATACTATAGACACCCCCCAGGTACGAAGTTTAAAGGAATACTTCACTTTTATTGTTTCACTTTAAGCATTATTAAAATCACTGCTCCCGAAAAAACTGCAGTTTTTTAAAACTTTTTTTTGCATTGATACATGTCCCCTGGGGCAGGACCCGGGTCCCCAAACACTTTTTATGACAATAACTTGCATATTAACCTTTAAAATGAGCACTTTTGATTTCTCCCATAGACTTTTAAAGGGTGTTCTGTGGCTTTTGTCCAAGCATTTTGGAGTATTCCACACCACCCCAAATCCCTTCCCCAGTTCCTTTAAGCAATAAAATACAGAAAAAGACAAATCCTTAGACCAGGGGTCTCAAATGGCGGCCCTCCAGCTGTTGCGAAACTACAAGTCCCATCATGCCTCTGCCTGTGGGAGTCATCCTTGTAACTGTCAGCCTTGCAAAGCCTCATGGAGGGCCGCCAGTTTGAGACCCTTGCGGCTGAAGCCTCATACACACGACCGGTTTTCTCGGCAACAAACGACAAGAAAACTGTTAAGAGAGCTTTCTTGCCAAGAAAACTGTGCGTGTGTACGAGGCTTTCAAGAAAACTGCCCAGAATCTCGACGAGAAAAAAAAAGAAGACCTGCTTTCTTTTTTCTCGTCGGGAGTCTCAGTTTTCTCGTCGTGATTCTCGTCAGACTGTATTTGGACGAGAAAACCGTTTGTGTGTATGCTTTTCCGAGTCTTCAAAAACCGCGCATGGTCAGACTCAAGTTTGAGACGGGAGCGCACCTTCTTGTAAAACTAGCGTTCGTAATGGAGATAGCACATTCGTCATGCTGTAACGGGCTGAAAGCACGAAGACTGAAAATCGTGAATCGTCTCTCCCCAAACTTTTACTAACACGCGGTAACACGAGATCAGCAAAAGCAGCCCAAGGGGTGGCGCCATTGGAATCGAACTTCCCCTTTATACTGCCGTCGTACGTGTTGTACGTCACCGCGCTTTACAACGACGAGATTTTGGATTGACAGTGTGTATGCAAGGAAAGCTTGACAAGAATCTTGTCAAGCTTGACAAGAAACCCGTCGAGAAAAACTACGTTTTTTTTGCGACAAGATACTCGGCCGTGTGTACAAGGCTTGATTCTGATCAATGAGCCAGAGTGAATGGACTGTTGCTGTTGCCTCTGCACTATAGTGGGAAAGAACCAGTTAATCCAAGTGGCCCCTGCAGGGGTACCACTACACTTAATTGGACACAGCAATTTCATTGCTCTGTTAGTAAGAATGATTGTCACTCTGAATTATCCCCCTGGATTTTGTGCCATCCAAAATATTAAATGAATCTGAAGATTATTTATTAATCTAGCAAAGCAACCATTGTCGGGAACCCGGTCCAGATCCATGATGTGAAGCCGACACTGGAGTGAGTACATGTACGCAGGAAGTTAAAGTGAAAAACTAGAAGTCATTCAGTTTGTCTTTGATCTCTTTTAAATAAAAATAAAATATTATAATTGAACTGTTAGTACAGTTAGAGATTTCCAAATGTTGTGTATTGCATTTCAGCAGAGCTATGTTTTCTCATTTGTTTGTGTAGCGGGGTCTCCTTTAAGGCCCCTGGACTACCCAGGGTGCATTGGGCCGCCGCAGAGACTCATGGGTGGGGCTATATAAGAAGAGGGCGAGGCTAAGCTCGGCCTCTTTGGACACCGCGCTGCAATAGGACTCCCTGTGTGCGGATCCGCTGCTGTGTAAGGCCTGAAGCCTGGGCCTTGCATACCGACCAAAGAGCCTTCCACCCCACTGCGGAGCCTGGGTGGCACCTGTTCCTGCTCGAGTTTGCTGACGTCAGCTGGACCGGAGATCCAGCCGTTGGAGACACTGTGTGCGGATACACAGTGGTGGAAGCCCGGACTGGGATCGCGTCCGGAGTGGTGAGCGAGCACTTGCTCCCTTCATTACCTTTTTACTTTGTTGGGCCTAGTGACTGCCTTGGCCCACCTTGTTTATTTACTACCATTGGATTACAAATATTGTTTCCTGAAAGTGCACCACCATTCAAGTTGCATGCAAAGAATTGTTCTCATAAGGGACTGAGTTTTAATCTGGGTCTGGCCTGACCCGGGTGGGGGTTAAAACTTTGTTGCTGTGCCATATTGCGCATAAGGAAAGAAGATAGTTGCACGTGGCGAGTGATCACTCTGCACTATCACTGATGAATATGTTTATTGCTGCAGGACTCTGAATGTATGCTGTGTGATGTGTTTAACCTTGAACCTTTATACCAAAAGTAAATCCAGTTATATTTTATTGTCTTGGTATTAGTGTCATCTTTGCATATAGTAGTTATCTATCAATATTGCCAGATTGTGTATAATCAGGTATAGACCGTTACGATGTAACAATCCCTAGACTAACTGTGCCAGTGTGGGTTGAGTAGATTGCCGGGGGTTGGCGGTGCTGTATACAGGGTCCGAAACAAAACCCAGCGGCTCTCTTAACTGGGGGTAGCGCTACATTAACTTTCCTTAAAAAAAAAAACCAAAAGATAAAACCCAAAGATTCTGCAAAATAAACAAATAAAATAAAATGCAATATTGAATTCTCCTGGATTTTGTGCCATCATAAATAATAAATTAATATGAAGACTATTCATTAATCTAGCAAAGCAATCATTGTTGGGAAGCCGGTCCAGATCCACGATGTGAAGCCGGCAATGGAGTGAGTACATGGACGCAAGAAGTGGAAGTGAAAAACTAAAAGTCATTCAGGTTGGCTTTGATCGCTTTTAAATAAAAAAATAATTATAATTTACCTGTTAGTACGGTTGGATATTTCCAGATTTTGTGTATTGCACTTCACCAGAGCTATGTTTTCTCATTTGTTAACTTTGCTAAAAAAAAAAAAAAAAAAGATTCTGCAAAATAAACAAATAAAAAAATAAAATGTAATACTGAATTATCCTCCTGGATTTTGTGCCATCCAAAATAATAAATGAATCTGAAGATTATTTATTTATTAATCTAGCAAAGCAACCATTGTCAGGAAACCGTTCCAGATCCATGTTGTGAAGCTGGCACTGGAGTGAGTACATGGACGCAGGAAGTGAAAGTGAAAGACTAAAAGTCATTCAGTTTGGCCTTGATCTCTTATAAATCAAAACTAATTATGAACATTACTATGTCCAAATTTTGTGTATTCTACTTCAGCAGAGCTATGTTTTCCCTTTTGTAAACTTTTCTTAAAAAGTAGAGATTCTGGAAACAAAAACAAACATTTTTATTGAATTTTCCTCCTGGATTTTTTGCCATCCAAAATATTAAATTACATGTTAATTATTATAAATTTTGCTTAAAGAATAAGTTTAAAAAATAAAATAAGAAAAAAAGTGCATTTTAATATTTTTAATTATAATAATTATTTATTTAATGATTTAATTAATTAATAAATAAATAATTATTTTATATTTAATATTTAACATTTTAATATTAATATATTTTAAATAATCACATCTCTCATTTTTTTTTTTTTTTAGTTCAATATTTTTATTGATATTTCAAAAAGTCAAAACATATGAGAATAGAAAATAAACTTGCCATACTGTATCTCTCAAATTTTTTGATTGACTCAAGTCTATAGAATGTTTTACTAAATCATCCATTTATCACCTAGTTGTGATAATGTGATAGCTGAATATAGAGACTGGGATTTTAATGTATTTTTTACATATGTTAATTTGTTTTATACAGTGGGTAAAATAAATATTGAACACATCACCATCTTTCTAGGTACATATATTTCTAAAGGTGCTATTGACATGAAATTTTCACCACATGTTGGTAACAACCCAGTCAATCCATACATACAAAGACACCAAATACGTTTAGAAATGAAGTTATGTGTAATAAAATGGAATGACAAAGGGAAAAAGTATTGAACGCATGAAGAAAGGGAGGTACAAAAAGACATGAAAAAACCAAGACACCAGCTGAAATCTCTCATTAATTAGAAAGCAATCCTGCCCCTTGTCAATGCAAATTAATATCAGCTGGTTCAGTTTCAACTGATGGCCTATAAAAAAGGTGTCTCATTACCAAAGTGTCACACAAGAAACATTTCATGATGGGTAAAAGCAAAGAGCTCTCTCAAGACCTTTGCAACCTTATTTTTGCAAAACATACAGATGGCATTGGTTACAGAAGAATTTCTAAACTCCTGAATGTTCAGTGAGCACTGTTGGGGCCATAATCCAGAAGTGGAAAGAACATCATTTCACCATAAACCGGCCACGACCAGGTGCTCCTCATAAGATTTCTGACAGAGGAGTGAAAATAATTATCAGAAGAGTTGTCCAAGAGCCAAGGACCACTTTTGGAGAGCTTCAGAAAGACCTGGAATTATCAGGTACAATTGCTTCAAGGAAAACAGTAAGTAATGCACTCCTCCGCCATGGCCTGTATGCACGCTCACCATGCAAGACTCCATTGCTGAAGAAAAAGCACGTTGAAGCTCATTTATAGTTTGCTGCACAACATTTAGAGAAGCCTGTGAAATACGGGGAGAATATAGTCTGGTCAGATGAGACCAGAATTGAACTCTTTGGACGCCGTAACACAAACCATGTTTGGAGTTTAAATGGCACATCACCCCAAAAACACCCCCCATACCAACAACGAAGTTTGGAGGTGGGATCATCATGGTTTGGGCGGCGCCATTTTTCAGCATACGGTACTGGCAAACTTCATAACACTGAAGGAAGGATGAATGAAAAAATGGACCAAGACCTTCTTGATTAAAATCTGCTGCCATCTACCAGGATGATGAAGATGAAACGAGGGAGGGCATTTCAGCAAGACAATGATCCCAAACACAAAGCCAAGGAAACTCTCCATTGGTTTTAAAAAAAGAAAATAAAGCTTCTAGAATGGCCCAGCCAATCACCTGACAATAGAAAATCGATAGAAAGAACTAAAGATCAGAGATCATAGAAGAGGCCCACGGAACCTTCAAGAGTTAAAAAGACTGTTTGTGTGGAAGAAATGGGTCAAAATCACACCTGGGCAACGCATGCGACTCGTTTCTCCATACAGGAGGCGTCATGAAGCCGTCATTAGTACCAACAAAGGATTTTGTACCAAGTATTAAATACATTTCAGTTAGCGGGTTCAATACTTTGTCCCTGTGTCCTTCCATTTTATTACTGTGACAGCAGGAAGGTAAAGTCACCTGGTTGCATCCAGGGGGGTAGATATATTTCGCCCAGATTCAGGCTTTACGCCGACTTATACAACTAGGTGGAGAGTTGTATAAGCCCAGCTAAGGCTAGTGGGCTCATGGATGACTCATACCTCTAGGGAGAGTGCTGGGCGTCGTGCAGACAGGGAGTTGATGAGACCAGCTGAAGCTTGTCAGCTCATTTAGGCCTCTATAAGAACTCCCAGCTTCATTAGATGTTAGCTCATGCCTGGAACCAGACCTGTGTGGACTGTCTAGGGAGAGTGAACCCCTGTGCGGTGAGACAAAGCCTGTGTGGCTATTTGCTTGGACATTTAAAACCAGGGACTTAGGGACTAGGACAGCACTAGGCTGATCCCAGTTGTTAGTTAGGAAACCTGTATGTTTAGTCAGAGGTCAAGTTGACCAGGATTTATTTTGTTTATGTTTCTTTTGCTTTGCTGTGTTTTGTCACTGTAAACAGAAAATAAACCGCACCTTTTTGATTTTGAAAACCACAACCTCCGTTTGCTGGGCCTGTTTTGTGTGGGGAGCCCATCCCGGGGGTCACACACACCCGCTGCCGAGCTAACCCCCTCACAGTTGGTGGAGAATGCGGGCAGTTTTTTTTAAGCCAGCATGGAGGAGATACTGAAACAGCTGGCTCTAGCAAATGCCAATCAACAGCAGACAAATGCAGGTTTGCAAAGGAGCCTTGCAGCTCAGCAACAAGCCCAGCAGCAATCTGAGGCCCGCTTCATAGACCTGTTACAGAAGCAAGAGCAGAGACTACAACAAATGGAAGCAGTAATGCAGCAACGTCCGCAGACCAGTGAGGAAAGCCGTCCCACTAATACCGCGTCCTTTGGGGTGAGTCGTTTATTGACAAAAATGACTGGAGAGGATGATCCAGAGGTATTTTTGACCACATTTGAAAGGACCGCTGAAAGAGAAAAGTGGCCTGAGGAGCAGTGGGCTGGACTGGTGGCTCCTCTGTTAACTGGTGAATCGCAGAAAGCTTACTATGACCTAGAGCCTAACCAAGCAAAAGACTATGTGATGCTAAAAGCTGAAATTTTGGCAAGGCTGGGTGTCACCCAGGCTGTCCGGGCTCAGCGTGTGCATAACTGGACTTTCCAGCTTGGAAAACCCCCCAGGTCTCAAATGTATGATCTCATTCACCTGAGCAGAAAGTGGCTACAGCCAGAGACTTTGTCCGCACCAAAGATTGTGGAACGTGTTGTAATGGATCGGTTTTTGAGAGCTCTTCCTACTGCCATCCAAAAGTGGGTAAGCCATGGAGACCCAGAGACGGCCGATGGTCTTGTGGATCGTGTGGAGAAATACTTGGCTACAGAGAACCTGACGGCCTCTTCCAGAGACACTCGGACTTTCCACCCTAAGACCAGACCATCCCCAGGGGCGGATAAGAGGATTCCAAGGGCTGAGGGTGGAGAGAGTGAGAGGGTGGGAGCTCTACCCCAAGTTTGGCGAGAACAGCCTGGGAAATCAGCGGCTCAAGAGGCGGCAAGAAGGATCGTTTGCTACCGCTGCCGGCAAGCGGGACATATTGCAGCCAATTGCCCGGTTGTGGAGGAACCCATGCAGTGTGACTTTCTGACGGGCAGACGTCAGTCGCTGTGTGCGACAGTCGCATGCACTGCCATTCGAAGAACTGAGAAACATTTATGCAAAATGTGTGTTAATGGTAGAAATGTTGTGGTATTGCTGGATTCAGGTAGCCTTGTGACCCTGATAAAGGCTGAGTTAGTTAAAACAGAGGTCTTTGGGAATAGCAAGGTAGCTGTTATTTGTGTGCATGGGGACACCCGAGAGTATCCAGTGACTACAGTGTGTTTCGAGACCCCCAAAGGTACCCTCTCTCATCCAGTGGGCTTAGTATCTCAGTTACCGCATGACGCCATTGTGGGAAGGGATTTTCCGAAGTTCTGGGAACTGTGGGATGATCCTGAGCCCCCCACTGGTGCCCCTATGTACCAGGAATGTGATAGCCAGAACTCCCCTGAGAGTGGTGAGGACTCTCCGGAATTTCCCTTATCAGTATTGGCAGGGGAGACTCAAGAAACTGGAGAGGAGCCCACCTCCTCAGACGAAAACCTACCGTCTGTGGAGTTTTCTGATCTTGAGGTTCACAGGGAAAACTTTGCCACAGAACAGTTGAAAGACCCCGCCCTAATAAAGGCACGGGAAAACGTAGTGAAAATAGATGGCGAGTTAGTGAACCCAGATAATACCTGCACTTACCCATACTTCAGCGTAGAGAAGGACCTACTGTATCGGGTGGCAAAAAGGGCAGAAGAAACCGTTGGACAGCTTGTGGTGCCCAAACCTTACAGGAAGTTGGTGTTGGAGTTGGCCCATGGGCACATTCTTGGAGGTCATCTGGGGACAGAGAAAACCCGAGAGAGGGTATTACAGAGATTCTATTGGCCGGGGGTGATGAAGGACATAGAAAATTATTGTTCCTCCTGCCCTGTGTGTCAGAGGTCGGCCCCGATGCCACATTTCCGTAGCCCGCTGGTCCCTCTACCCATCATTGAGGTCCCGTTTGAGAGGATCGCCATGGATTTGGTAGGGCCTATAATCAAGTCCGCTAGGGGGCACCAGTACATATTAGTTATAATGGACTATGCCACCCGTTATCCAGAAGCGATCCCTCTCCGAAATACCTCGGCCAAAACCATAGCCAAAGAGCTATCTCTTGTGTTTAGCCGGGTGGGTATTTGTAAAGAACTGCTTACGGACCAAGGTACACCCTTTATGTCCCGGGTTATGAAGGAGCTGTGTAAATTGTTCAAAGTGACGCAATTACGTACATCTGTGTATCACCCCCAAACCGATGGGCTGGTTGAAAGATTCAACAAAACCCTAAAACAAATGTTGAAGAAAGTGGTGGCTAGAGATGGAAAGGATTGGGACTGTCTACTTCCTTATCTGATGTTTGCTATTAGGGAGGTGCCCCAATCCTCTACGGGATTCTCCCCCTTTGAGTTACTGTATGGGAGACACCCAAGAGGGCTGTTGGATATTGCCAAGGAAACTTGGGAAAGTGAGAGTTCTCCCCACAGGAGTGTGATTGAGCATGTCGCCCTGATGCAAGACCGAATTGCACAGGTAATGCCCATCGTGAAGGAACATTTGGCCCAAGCGCAGTTAGCACAGCAGAGAGTGTACAACCGTGGAGCCAAGACCCGTACCTTTTCCCCGGGGGATAGGATACTGGTACTTGTCCCTACGGTTGAAAGTAAATTCCTTGCCAAATGGCAAGGCCCCTATGAGATAATGGAAAAAGTGAGCGAAGTGAATTACAAGGTCAGACAACCAGGAAGGCGAAAGCCCGAACAGATCTATCACGTTAATCTGTTGAAAGCCTGGAGGGATAGAGAGTCCCTAGTCGCAGACACTTGGTCACCAGCTCAAACTGGTTGCGTGATTCCTGAGGTTGGAATAGCAGCCACCTTGTCACAACCCCAACAACAGGAGGTTAAGGAGTTTGTGCTTCGCAACAAGGAGGTATTCTCTGAGCTGCCGGGACAAACATCTGGGGTAGAGCATGACATCATTACCCCGCCCGGTGAAAGGGTGAAGTTAAAACCCGACGGGAGGCAATACGGGAGGAAGTACAGAAAATGCTGAACTTAGGGGTGATAGAGGAGTCCCAAAGTGATTGGTCTAGTCCCATTGTGTTGGTGCCTAAACCGGATGGGAGCTGGCGATTTTGTAACGATTTTCGTCAGTTGAACAAAGTTACAAAATTTGACACCTACCCCATGCCACGTATAGATGAGTTGATCGACCGGCTGGGAACAGCCCGATACATGACGACTCTTGACCTCACAAAAGGGTATTGGCAAATCCCCCTGGCCAAGTCGGCCAAAGAGAAAACCGCATTTGTAACCCCAGACGGGGCGTTCCAATATAAAAGAATGCCGTTCGGGTTACAGAATGCGCCGGCCACATTCCAGCGGAAAATGGACCAGATGCTGAGGCCCCATCGGAAGTATGCTGCGGCTTACCTGGATGACGTAATTGTCCATAGCACAGATTGGGCCTCACATCTGCCAAAAGTGCAAGCAGTCCTGGACTCTGTTCGGGAAGCGGGGTTTACGGCTAACCCCAAGAAGTGTACCATTGGGCAGGAGGAGGCCAAATATCTTGGGTACACCATTGGGAGGGGAGTAATAAAACCCCAACTCAACAAAGTCGAGGCCATCCAGAGTTGGCCACGTCCCAACAGCAAGAAGCAGGTACGAGCCTTTCTGGGAATCGCTGGGTATTATCGGCGATTCATTCCCCACTTTGCTTCTAAGGCTGTGCCCCTAACCAACCTGACGAAGGGGAAAGGGTCGGTCATGATTAAATGGACCCCCGAGGCTGAGGCAGCATTCCAATTCTTGAAACAAGCCTTATGTAGCCAGCCAGTGTTGTACTCACCCGACTTCTCTAAAGACTTTGTCGTACAAAGTGATGCGTCAGATGTGGGGTTAGGAGCAGTATTGTCCCAGGTCTGGAACGGGGAAGAGCACCCAGTCATTTACCTCAGCAGGAAGTTGAAGTCCCATGAGGTAAATTACGCCACCGTTGAAAAGGAGTGTTTAGCGGTGAAGTGGGCTCTAGATTGCCTTCGGTACTACCTGCTAGGTAGGCACTTTGACATGGTTACGGATCACGCTCCGTTAAAGTGGATGGCTCAAAACAAGGAGACAAATAGAAGAGTGAATAGGTGGTTCCTGGCCCTCCAGGAATTCAACTTCACAGTAAAGCATCGCCCTGGTGTTCAAATGGGGAATGTGGATGCTTTGTCTCGAGTACATGAATGCCTGATTGCTGGTGTTCCAACCCCGAGGTTAAAACAAGAGGGGGGGGGTATGTGACAGCAGGAAGGTAAAGTCACCTGGTTGCATCCAGGGGGGGTAGATATATTTCGCCCAGATTCAGGCTTTACGCCGACTTATACAACTAGGTGGAGAGTTGTATAAGCCCAGCTAAGGCTAGTGGGCTCATGGATGACTCATACCTCTAGGGAGAGTGCTGGGCGTCGTGCAGACAGGGAGTTGATGAGACCAGCTGAAGCTTGTCAGCTCATTTAGGCCTCTATAAGAACTCCCAGCTTCATTAGATGTTAGCTCATGCCTGGAACCAGACCTGTGTGGACTGTCTAGGGAGAGTGAACCCCTGTGCGGTGAGACAAAGCCTGTGTGGCTATTTGCTTGGACATTTAAAACCAGGGACTTAGGGACTAGGACAGCACTAGGCTGATCCCAGTTGTTAGTTAGGAAACCTGTATGTTTAGTCAGAGGTCAAGTTGACCAGGATTTATTTTGTTTATGTTTCTTTTGCTTTGCTGTGTTTTGTCACTGTAAACAGAAAATAAACCGCACCTTTTTGATTTTGAAAACCACAACCTCCGTTTGCTAGGCCTGTTTTGTGTGGGGAGCCCATCCCGGGGGTCACACACACCCGCTGCCGAGCTAACCCCCTCACATTACACAGAACTTAATTTGTGAACTTTTTTGTTTTGGTGTCTTTGTTGGATTGCATGGCCTGTTACTGTTATGTGGTGAAAAATTCTTGTCAATAGCACCTTCAGAAATGTATTTACCTAGAAAAATGGTGGCGTGTTCAATACTTATTTTGGAAAAGTGAAAGTGAAGGAGTGTGGCGCTCAAAATGATAATATACTCAGAAAATATAAAGTGAATTGTAAAATAAGACCCCTTGTAATGATATACGGATGAATATAGCCAAAAATATAAAAAATTGAATTATATACTGTATGAAGTGGTGAACAGTTGAGATGGGTGATGAGCACCATCAATGCCTATTAACCAAATAGCTAGTACACAAGTGTACAAAATTCAAGAATGTGAATATAATACATAAAGTAACAATAATGAAAATAGGCAGTATATAACAATATACAAAATCAACACCATCAAGGTAATAGAC
Source organism: Rana muscosa (assembly GCA_029206835.1). Lineage (NCBI taxonomy): Eukaryota > Metazoa > Chordata > Amphibia > Anura > Ranidae > Rana > Rana muscosa. The sequence continues at coordinate 324,838,120 of CM055122.1, read as the reverse complement.
CAGGAGTGCTAGTGAGTGGGTGAATATAAAGTCCAAATGTTCCAAAAGTGAAAAAAGTGACTGTATAATAAGTTGTCTGCAGGTAATCCGCCACCATGAAGATCTAAGGCTTACCAGACAGGGTGGACCCAGCAAGGCTTACACCTGATGAGTCAAACAAGCTTGGTGGTGTAGCACACCCAAGGAGAGGTACAGCCAACACAGCTTCCAATAAAAACCAGGCAAGGATGTATCACAGCAATGACATCAATGAGTATCCACCATAAGTTAGGCAACGGTACTTCGTGTAATATCCTCCCAAAATGTTTATATAGCAAAAGGAGAGAAATGGGGCCACATAGTGTAATTCCGTTTAAAAAAGGAACATTTATTGATAAAATAATAAAATGGTCACTCACATTTGAGAAGACAAGTAAAAGCGCTTGTAATTAAAATGACGCAGTGGCATCAGCAGAGCCCTTCCCGACGTGTTTCGTCCAGATGATGCCTTATTAGGACGAAACGCGTCGGGACGTGCTCTGCTGATGCCACTGCGTCATTTTGATTACAAGCACTTTTTCTTGTCTTCTCAAATGTGAGTGACCATTTTATTATTTTATCAATAAATGTTCCTTTTTTAAACGGAATTACACCATGTGGCCCCATTTCTCTCCTTTTGCTATATAAACATTTTGGGAGGATATTACACAAAGTACCAATGCCTAACTTATGGTGGATACTCATTGATGTCATTGCTGTGTTACATCCTTGCCTGGTTTTTATTGGAAGCTGTGTTGGCTGTACCTCTCCTTGGGTGTGCTACACCACCAAGCTCGTTTGACTCATCGGGCGTAAGCCTTGCTGGGTCCACCCTGTCTGGTAAGCCTTAGATCTTCATGGTGGCGGATTACCTGCAGACAACTTATTATACAGTCACTTTTTTCACTTTTGGAACAGTTGGACTTTATATTCACCCACTCACTAGCACTCCTGGTCTATTACCTTGATGGTGTTGATTTTGTATATTGTTATATACTGCCTATTTTCATTATTGTTACTTTATGTATTATATTAACATTCTTGAATTTTGTACACTTGTTTACTAGCTATTTGGTTAATAAACATTGATGGCGCTCATCACCCATCTCAACTGTTCACCACTTCATATATAATTCAATTTTTTATATTATTGGCTATATTCATCCGTATATCATTACACTGGGTTTTATTTTACACTTCACTTTATACTTTGAGTATATTATCATTTTGAGCGCCGCACTCCTTCACTTTCACTTTTTTTATATTACAGTATATCTGTTGTGCAGGCAGCCAATTACACCCATCCACCATTGGCCTCGCGTTTTTTCCCCTCCCCTTTTTTCTTCAATACTTATTTTACCCGCTGTATACAGTATATGAGGTAAAATAAATTTAAGTAAAAGCTATATTGTTTATGATTGAGTTTATCTTTTGTGGTGCCTTAATAATCTCTACATGTTTTTGTTTTTTATTTTTTATTTTTTTGTGCTTTTATTAAAAGGTATTCTGCAAGAAAAAAAAAAATTGTAATATTGATAAATATCTAAAATAATAATATCTCTCTCATTTTCCGATGGACTAAGGTCTGTAGAATATTATCATAATCACCAAATCTGTTACCTCAAAATACATCATATTTTAAAAAATCCCTGCGGTGATGCTGTTCCTAATAATATTTACTCTATAATGGACATTAAACATAAAATATTGTTTTCCCCCCCCCCCCTAGCTCTCCCCATATTATAGTTGAGTTCCTTGTATCACACATCATTTGGCAGGAACCGTGATGGATGTCAGTGATCAACTCAACAGAGCAAACCTCCGATAAGACCAAGTAAAAAAAATGACTGCTCGTTAGCCAAACTACTTTGGCTCAAACTGTCCATATAGTTATATCAGTCTTTGAGATCTCGGAAGATCACGGCGTCTGGAAAACATATCAAGCGTGCCATTAAACACACGACAGTACAAAAAAAAAAAAAAGGAGGAGGGGGGTGGTGGACTCTGGAGAAATAGTCCAGGTTGGCGGTAATGTCTTCTGGTTTCCAGTGTAATCCAATTTTAAGCAGTTAACATTAACCAGGCAGCTGCATTCGGCCAATACAGCTCAGCGCATACTTTTTTCCATTGGTTTGGTTCAAAATGTGAAGGTCGAGACTTCCACAAGTCATCCGTCTTGCTCATTCTATCGTCGCCTGCAAAAATAAATGTTTTGGAGGTTTGAGGTTGGATCGGGGCTCGTGACTCTGGAAGGTCAGAAATGAATAAAGGGTTCAGGGCAGAAAGTATTTGACAATGTGTTTGCTTATATGATGTATGGACGTTAAAGTGGTTCTAAAGGCAGAAGGTTTTTTACCGTAATGCAGAGGCGTAACTAGAATCCTCAGGGCCTCCCTGACCCTCAGCTGGGGCTCTTCCCTCTGAGCCTGGTGGTGGATAGTGATGAGCCGAACACCCCCGGGTTCGGTTCGCACCAGAACCCGCGAACGGACCGAAAGTTCGAACGAACATTAGAACCCTATTAAATACAATGGATGCGAACGTTCGAATTCTAAAGTGCTAATTATAACAACTATTATGCATGTTATTGTCATAAATAGGGTTTGGGAACCCGGGTTGTGCACCAGGGGACATGTATCAATGCAAAAAGAAGTTTTAAAAACGGTCGTTTTTCGGGAGCAGTCATTTTAATGATGCATAAAGTGAAAAAAAAAAAGTCAAATATTCCTTTAAATATCGTACCTGGGGGGTGTCTAAAGTATGCCTGTGAAGTGCCACGTGTTTCCCGTGTTTAGAACTGTCCCTGCACAAAATGACACTTCTAAAGGAAAAAAAAGCCATTTAAAACTGCTTGCGGCTTTAATGTAATGTCTGGTCCCGGTAATATGGATGAAATTCTTTAAGAAAAATGGCATAGCTACCCCATGACCCCCCCCCCCCCTACCCCAGCCCATTACCAGCCCCTTTGGGTCTTGTATGGATATTAAGGGGAACCCCGCACATAAAATAAAAAAGGCCCTATATACTCTGAACAGCCGTATACAGGCGGTGCATACAAGACAGGGACTGTAGGTTTGTTCTTATGTAGAATCTGTTTGTAATTTTGAACAGGTACATTGTTGAAGTGTAGCTCCAGCCCAAAAATCTATTTTTAAACTTTTTGGGAAACATAGGTAAGGGTTATCACCCCTGTAACATTTGTTTTGCTGTCTGTGCCCCTGTTCCGAACATTTCACCTCACTTTCCGTCCCAATGACAACTGTTTTTGAAATGTGGTGTTTTTCTTGAAACAAGGATTGCTGATAAAGCATCAGTACAGATGAGACCCCTTTCTCCCATATTAATTCTTACAGGAGAGAATTTTCCTTTCTAGGGGTAGATTTCCTCTCACTTCCTGTTGTCTTCTTTCGTTTGCAAGTAGGAGTCGTTTGTAAGTTGGATGTTTGAAAGTAGGGACCTGCCGTATATACTCTGCAGAAATAGGCCCCTTAGTTGTTGGTGTTGGCACAACACTGTAAGCACTCAGTTACTCTTGGTTGGTGCTGGAACGCCCTGCTGTCAACTATTATATCAGGAATTTTAATTACATATAATTGTTGAACAGTGGTAGTAAAAATTGGGGCTTTGATGGTGGTGCTGGTGCCACAACACTGTAAGCCCTCACAGTTACTCTTGGTGGGTGCAGCAATGGGCCCTGCTGTGAATTATTAGATCAAGAATTGTAATTACATGCCCCTTTTGAACAGGGGCTGAAAAATTGGGCCTTTCGTGGTGGTGGTGGTGGTGGCGTTGCCACAAGACTGTAAGCCCTCAGAGTTACTCTTGGTGGGTGCAGCAATGGACCCTGCTGTGAATTATTAGATCAAGAATTGTAATTGCATGCCCCTGTTGAACAGGGGCTGAAAAATTGGGCCTTAGGCACTGGTGGCACAACACTCCAACCCCTCACAGATACTGTACTTGGAGCACAGCAATGAGCCCTGTTGCAAAGTATTGCTTCAAAAATTGTAATGACACGCCCCTGTTAAACAGGGGCTGAAAAATTGGGCCTTAGGCACTGGTGCCACAACACTCCAACCCCTCACAGATACTGTACTTGGAGCACAGCAATGAGCCCTATGGCAAATTATTGCTAAAAAAATTGTAATTACACGCCCCTGTAAAACAGGGGCTGAAAAATTGGGCCTTAGCCACTGGTGGCGGCACCCATAAACAAAAATGATCTTCCAAGCTATCATCATCAATCGTATCATTGAGGACTCGGAGGAGGAGGATAGCCAGTCAACATAACAGCACAGGCACTCAGCATCAGCATCAGTCTTGAAGGGATGTGACATGTTAAAATCAATTAGTCTGTTATATCAGCATCAGGTGTGTGGTAGCTGGTGGTGATCCAAGACTGGTTTATCTTGATGAAAGTCAGTCGATCAACCGAGTCGGTGGACAGGCGCACCCTGTGATCCGTGACAAATCCTCCAGCAGCACTGAATGTGCGTTCCGAAAGAACGCTGGATGCAGGACAGGCCAGTAGCTCAATTGCATACTGTGCAAGCTCTGGCCAGTGATCCATCCTCAAGACCCAGTAAGCCAGAGGATTTTCGGTGGGGAAGGTGTCCAAGTCTGACCTTGCCCCTAGATATTCCTGCACCATGTTTATCAGACGCTGGCGATGGTTGCTGGAACCGATCATACTTTGGGGCTGCGGACTAAAGAATTGTCTGAACGCATCGGTCAGACGGCCACCTTCCCCACCGCTCCTTCTTTGACTGGCCGAAGCCTCAGCAACTCGTTGTCCAGGACCAGGAGTTTGTAACCTCCCAGTCTCTGGGAACGCGTTGCACAGACCTTTCTGCAAGGCCTCCCGGAGTTGTCTCATCCTCTGCTCCCTCTGCGACGGTAACATAAGGTCCGCAACCTTACCCTTGTACCGTGGATCAAGGAGAGTGGCCAGCCAGTAATGGTCCCTCTCCTTGATCCGAAGAATACGAGGATCCTTCCGCAGACTTTGCAGGATCAGGGAGGCCATGCAGCGTAGGTTTGCTGAGGCATTCGCTCCGGAGTCCTCTGGGTCACTAAGGACGACATGATCCGCAGCCACCTCCTCCCAGCCACGTACAAGTCCACTGGTTTCTTGGGACTGTAAATCATCCCTAAAAGACTGCTGCTGATGATGCTGAGTGCCAGCCTCCACCTCCATGCTGACACAATCCTCCTCCTCCTCCTCCTCCTCCTCCTCCTCTTCCTGTGCGATGGGTGGGACAGAAGGAACACTGTCTGGGTAAAGGGGGCCTTGAGAGGCAAGGAAGTCCTCCTCTTCCTGCCTCTGTTCTGCCTCAAGTGCCCTGTCCATTATTCCACGCAGCGTGTGCTCCAACAGGTGGACAAGAGGTACAGTGTCACTGATGCATGCACTGTCACTGCTCACCATCCTCGTGGCCTCCTCAAATGGTGCCAGGACAGTGCATGCATCCCTGATCATGCCCCACTGGCGTGGAGAAAAAAAACCAAGCTCCCCTGACCCTGTCCTGGTGCCGTAGTCGCACAGGTACTCATTGATGGCCCTCTGCTGCGTGTGCAGCCGCTGCAGCATGGCCAACGTTGAGTTCCACCTGGTGGGCATGTCACATATAAGGCGGTTCTTGGGCAGGTTCAACTCCTTTTGCAGCTCAGCCAGGCGAGCACTGGCATTATAAGATCTGCGGAAATGCACACAGACTTTCCTGGCCTGCCTCAGGACATCCTGTAAGCCCGGGTACCTGCCCAAGAACCGCTGCACCACCAGGTTAAGGACGTGAGCCACACAGGGCACATGGGTCAGTTGTCCCTGTCGGAGGGCGGAGAGGAGGTTGGTGCCATTGTCGCAAACCACCATTCCTGGCTTAAGCTGGCGTGGCGTCAACCACCTCTCGGCCTGGCCCTGCAGAGCAGACAGGACCTCTGCCCCAGTGTGGCTTCTGTCCCCCAAACACACCAGCGCAAGCACGGCATGGCATCTTTTTGCCTGCGTACTTGCGTAGCCCCGTGAACGGCTACGGAGCACCGCTGGTTCATAGGACAAACCACAGGAAGAGGCCATGGAGGAAGAAGAAGAGGAGGGGGTGGAGGAGAGAGGTGTGTCACAACCAGTAGTAGCATTTTGGAGGCGTGGCGGTGGGACAACCTCCAACACTACTGCACCTTGTCCTGCATCCTTCCCAGCTGCCAAAAGAGTGACCCAATGGGCCGTGAAAGAAAGGTAACGTCCCTGTCCATGCCTGCTGGACCATGAGTCAGCGGTAATATGCACCTTACCGCTGACCGCCCTGTCCAGCGAGGCCAAGACATTGCCTTCCACATGCCGGTAGAGAGCCGGAATAGCCTTCCGTGAGAAAAAGTGGCGTTTGGGAACCTGCCACTGAGGAACCGCACATTGCACAAACTCACGGAAGGGGGCCGAGTCTACCAACTGAAAAGGCAGCAGTTGAAGCGCTAGCAATTTAGCCAAGCTAGCATTCAACCGCTGGGCATGTGGATGGCTGGGAGTGAACTTCTTTCGACGGTCCAGCAGCTGGGGCAGGGAAATTTGCCTGCTAGAATCGGACGTCGGTGTACTGCTAGCAGAGTGGCCGCAAGTACTTGGCTGTGACACACCTAATTCTACACCTTCATTCCTCTCAGTGCATGTTTCAGAGAGGACTGAAGTTATAGTGGGGTTGGAGATCCCAGCTGATGCGGTGCAAGGAGAGGTCCGCTTTGTTCTTTGGTGTGGGTCTTTGAGGTAGGCTTGCCAACGAGCTGCATGGCAGGTCAACATATGTCTGGTCAGGCATGTGGTACCCAAGCGGCTGATGTTTTGGCCACGCGATATACGCTTGAGACATATGTTGCAAACAGCAGCTGTGCGATCTGATGCACTAGCCTCAAAAAAGGCCCACACCAAAGAACTTTTTGAATGACGGGCAGAGGCAGCGCCCTGCACAGGCGGAGCTCTGCGGTGTGATTCCGTCGGTGTACTGCCCTTACGCTGGCCACCAAAGGGCATCCTGCCTCGTTGGAGATGTGCCTCCTCCTCATCCTCCTCCTCCTCCTCTCTCCTATTAGGCACCCACGTGGAGTCAGTGACCTCATCATCCCCTCCCTCCTCATCACTGGAGCCAATCTGGCAGTATGCTGCAGCTGCTGGAACATGACTGCCAGATTGGTGTCCTTCTTGAGCATCCCCTCTGTCTGCTCTCACGCTACTGCCTTCCTCTAGCTGGGTTTCATCATCAGACCCTTCGAAACGCTGGGCATCCTCCTGGAGCATGTACCCAACACTGTGCTGAAACAGTTCGGGGGACTCCTCAGGAGGAGGACATGGTGGGTCTAGGGAAGGAGTGACTGATGATTTGTCTGACATTGATACCAGGGAAGACGACGCTTTGGCAGCTGCTTTTCCAGTACCCTGAGCCTGGGTGAGAGAGGATGAGGAGGAGGAGGAGGGCTTGGTCATCCACTCTACCAAGTCTTCGGCATGATGTGGCTCAACATGTCCAGCTGCCGAAAAGAAGGACAAGCGTGTCCCATGGCCATGTGCTGATGACAATGCACCGCGTCCACGACCAGCACTGTTGCCCCCAGACACAGAGCCTGCTTGCCCTCTTTTATTGCCTCCTGACTGTCTGCCTCTCCTTGTTTGCCTTCCAGACATTCTAATAGATGGCCTGCAGGGAGATGGGAAAAAAGCAATAAGGGCTACCTTCAGGTGTCCTTCTCTGTCCCTTGAAACAAGGACTTTCACAGTGAAAGAAACTGACACTCTCCCTACCTACAGTTTTCTGTCCCTAGAATAAATGTTTTTTTTAAGCACAATATAGCACAAGGACAATTCACTCACTGTCCTTACAGGTCCCTGGAAACAAGGACTTGCAGAGTGAAAGAAAAAAAACACTCTCCCTACCTACAGTTTTCTGTCCCTAGAAAAAATGTTTTTTTTAATCACAATATAGCACAAGAACAATTCACTCACTGTCCTTACAGGTCCCTGGAAACAAGGACTTGCAGAGTGAAATAAACTGACACTCTCCCTACCTACAGTTTTCTGTCCCTAGAAAAAATGTTTTTTTTAATCACAATATAGCACAAGGACAATTCACTCACTGTCCTTCCAGGTCCCTGGAAACAAGGACTTGCAGAGTGAAAGAAAAAAAACACTCTCCCTACCTACAGTTTTCTGTCCCTAGAAAAAATTTTTTTTTAATCACAATATAGCACAAGGACAATTCACTCACTGTCCTTACAGGTCCCTGGAAACAAGGACTTGCAGAGTGAAATAAACTGACACTCTCCCTACCTACAGTTTTCTGTCCCTAGAATAAATGTTTTTTTTAAGCACAATATAGCACAAGGACAATTCACTCACTGTCCTTCCAGGTCCCTGGAAACAAGGACTTGCAGAGTGAAAGAAAAAAAACACTCTCCCTACCTACAGTTTTCTGTCCCTAGAAAAAATGTTTTTTTTAATCACAATATAGCACAAGGACAATTCACTCACTGTCCTTACAGGTCCCTGGAAACAAGGACTTGCAGAGTGAAATAAACTGACACTCTCCCTACCTACAGTTTTCTGTCCCTAGAATAAATGTTTTTTTTAAGCACAATATAGCACAAGGACAATTCACTCACTGTCCTTCCAGGTCCCTGGAAACAAGGACTTGCAGAGTGAAAGAAAAAAAACACTCTCCCTACCTACAGTTTTCTGTCCCTAGAAAAAATGTTTTTTTTAATCACAATATAGCACAAGGACAATTCACTCACTGTCCTTACAGGTCCCTGGAAACAAGGACTTGCAGAGTGAAATAAACTGACACTCTCCCTACCTACAGTTTTCTGTCCCTAGAATAAATGTTTTTTTTAAGCACAATATAGCACAAGGACAATTCACTCACTGTCCTTCCAGGTCCCTGGAAACAAGGACTTGCAGAGTGAAAGAAAAAAAACACTCTCCCTACCTACAGTTTTCTGTCCCTAGAAAAAATGTTTTTTTTTATCACAATATAGCACAAGGACAATTCACTCACTGTCCTTACAGGTCCCTGGAAACAAGGACTTGCAGAGTGAAAGAAAAAAAACACTCTCCCTACCTACAGTTTTCTGTCCCTAGAAAAAATGTTTTTTTTAATCACAATATAGCACAAGGACAATTCACTCACTGTCCTTACAGGTCCCTGGAAACAAGGACTTGCAGAGTGAAATAAACTGACACTCTCCCTACCTACAGTTTTCTGTCCCTAGAATAAATGTTTTTTTTAAGCACAATATAGCACAAGGACAATTCACTCACTGTCCTTCCAGGTCCCTGGAAACAAGGACTTGCAGAGTGAAAGAAAAAAAACACTCTCCCTACCTACAGTTTTCTGTCCCTAGAAAAAATTTTTTTTTAATCACAATATAGCACAAGGACAATTCACTCACTGTCCTTACAGGTCCCTGGAAACAAGGACTTGCAGAGTGAAATAAACTGACACTCTCCCTACCTACAGTTTTCTGTCCCTAGAAAAAATGTTTTTTTTAAGCACAATATAGCACAAGGACAATTCACTCACTGTCCTTCCAGGTCCCTGGAAACAAGGACTTGCAGAGTGAAAGAAAAAAAACACTCTCCCTACCTACAGTTTTCTGTCCCTAGAAAAAATGTTTTTTTTTATCACAATATAGCACAAGGACAATTCACTCACTGTCCTTACAGGTCCCTGGAAACAAGGACTTGCAGAGTGAAAGAAAAAAAACACTCTCCCTACCTACAGTTTTCTGTCCCTAGAAAAAATGTTTTTTTTAATCACAATATAGCACAAGGACAATTCACTCACTGTCCTTACAGGTCCCTGGAAACAAGGACTTGCAGAGTGAAATAAACTGACACTCTCCCTACCTACAGTTTTCTGTCCCTAGAATAAATGTTTTTTTTAAGCACAATATAGCACAAGGACAATTCACTCACTGTCCTTCCAGGTCCCTGGAAACAAGGACTTGCAGAGTGAAAGAAAAAAAACACTCTCCCTACCTACAGTTTTCTGTCCCTAGAAAAAATGTTTTTTTTAATCACAATATAGCACAAGGACAATTCACTCACTGTCCTTACAGGTCCCTGGAAACAAGGACTTGCAGAGTGAAATAAACTGACACTCTCCCTACCTACAGTTTTCTGTCCCTAGAATAAATGTTTTTTTTAAGCACAATATAGCACAAGGACAATTCACTCACTGTCCTTCCAGGTCCCTGGAAACAAGGACTTGCAGAGTGAAAGAAAAAAAACACTCTCCCTACCTACAGTTTTCTGTCCCTAGAAAAAATGTTTTTTTTAATCACAATATAGCACAAGGACAATTCACTCACTGTCCTTACAGGTCCCTGGAAACAAGGACTTGCAGAGTGAAATAAACTGACACTCTCCCTACCTACAGTTTTCTGTCCCTAGAATAAATGTTTTTTTTAATCACAATATAGCACAAGGACAATTCACTCACTGTCCTTACAGGTCCCTGGAAACAAGGACTTGCAGAGTGAAAGAAAATAAACACTCTCCCTACCTACAGTTTTCTGTCCCTAGAATAAATGTTTTTTTAAGCACAATATAGCACAAGGACAATTCACTCACTGTCCTTACAGGTCCCTGGAAACAAGGACTTGCAGAGTGAAATAAACTGACACTCTCCCTACCTACAGTTTTCTGTCCCTAGAAAAAATGTTTTTTTTAAGCACAATATAGCACAAGGACAATTCACTCACTGTCCTTCCAGGTCCCTGGAAACAAGGACTTGCAGAGTGAAAGAAAAAAAACACTCTCCCTACCTACAGTTTTCTGTCCCTAGAAAAAATGTTTTTTTTAATCACAATATAGCACAAGGACAATTCACTCACTGTCCTTACAGGTCCCTGGAAACAAGGACTTGCAGAGTGAAATAAACTGACACTCTCCCTACCTACAGTTTTCTGTCCCTAGAATAAATGTTTTTTTTAAGCACAATATAGCACAAGGACAATTCACTCACTGTCCTTCCAGGTCCCTGGAAACAAGGACTTGCAGAGTGAAAGAAAAAAAACACTCTCCCTACCTACAGTTTTCTGTCCCTAGAAAAAATGTTTTTTTTTATCACAATATAGCACAAGGACAATTCACTCACTGTCCTTACAGGTCCCTGGAAACAAGGACTTGCAGAGTGAAAGAAAAAAAACACTCTCCCTACCTACAGTTTTCTGTCCCTAGAAAAAATGTTTTTTTTAATCACAATATAGCACAAGGACAATTCACTCACTGTCCTTACAGGTCCCTGGAAACAAGGACTTGCAGAGTGAAATAAACTGACACTCTCCCTACCTACAGTTTTCTGTCCCTAGAATAAATGTTTTTTTTAAGCACAATATAGCACAAGGACAATTCACTCACTGTCCTTCCAGGTCCCTGGAAACAAGGACTTGCAGAGTGAAAGAAAAAAAACACTCTCCCTACCTACAGTTTTCTGTCCCTAGAAAAAATGTTTTTTTTAATCACAATATAGCACAAGGACAATTCACTCACTGTCCTTACATGTCCCTGGAAACAAGGACTTGCAGAGTGAAATAAACTGACACTCTCCCTACCTACAGTTTTCTGTCCCTAGAATAAATGTTTTTTTTAAGCACAATATAGCACAAGGACAATTCACTCACTGTCCTTCCAGGTCCCTGGAAACAAGGACTTGCAGAGTGAAAGAAAAAAAACACTCTCCCTACCTACAGTTTTCTGTCCCTAGAAAAAATGTTTTTTTTTATCACAATATAGCACAAGGACAATTCACTCACTGTCCTTACAGGTCCCTGGAAACAAGGACTTGCAGAGTGAAAGAAAAAAAACACTCTCCCTACCTACAGTTTTCTGTCCCTAGAAAAAATGTTTTTTTTAATCACAATATAGCACAAGGACAATTCACTCACTGTCCTTACAGGTCCCTGGAAACAAGGACTTGCAGAGTGAAATAAACTGACACTCTCCCTACCTACAGTTTTCTGTCCCTAGAATAAATGTTTTTTTTAAGCACAATATAGCACAAGGACAATTCACTCACTGTCCTTCCAGGTCCCTGGAAACAAGGACTTGCAGAGTGAAAGAAAAAAAACACTCTCCCTACCTACAGTTTTCTGTCCCTAGAAAAAATGTTTTTTTTAATCACAATATAGCACAAGGACAATTCACTCACTGTCCTTACAGGTCCCTGGAAACAAGGACTTGCAGAGTGAAATAAACTGACACTCTCCCTACCTACAGTTTTCTGTCCCTAGAATAAATGTTTTTTTTAAGCACAATATAGCACAAGGACAATTCACTCACTGTCCTTCCAGGTCCCTGGAAACAAGGACTTGCAGAGTGAAAGAAAAAAAACACTCTCCCTACCTACAGTTTTCTGTCCCTAGAAAAAATGTTTTTTTTAATCACAATATAGCACAAGGACAATTCACTCACTGTCCTTACAGGTCCCTGGAAACAAGGACTTGCAGAGTGAAATAAACTGACACTCTCCCTACCTACAGTTTTCTGTCCCTAGAATAAATGTTTTTTTTAATCACAATATAGCACAAGGACAATTCACTCACTGTCCTTACAGGTCCCTGGAAACAAGGACTTGCAGAGTGAAAGAAAATAAACACTCTCCCTACCTACAGTTTTCTGTCCCTAGAATAAATGTTTTTTTAAGCACAATATAGCACAAGGACAATTCACTCACTGTCCTTACAGGTCCCTGGAAACAAGGACTTGCAGAGTGAAATAAACTGACACTCTCCCTACCTACAGTTTTCTGTCCCTAGAATTAATGTTTTTTTTAAGCACAATATAGCACAAGGAGAATTCACTCACTGTCCTTCCAGGTCCCTGGAAACAAGGACTTGCAGAGTGAAAGAAAAAAAACACTCTCCCTACCTACAGTTTTCTGTCCCTAGAAAATTTTTTTTTTTAATCACAATATAGCACAAGGACAATTCACTCACTGTCCTTACAGGTCCCTGGAAACAAGGACTTGCAGAGTGAAATAAACTGACACTCTCCCAACCTACAGTTTTCTGTCCCTAGAATAAATGTTTTTTTTAAGCACAATATAGCACAAGGACAATTCACTCACTGTCCTTCCAGGTCCCTGGAAACAAGGACTTGCAGAGTGAAAGAAAAAAAACACTCTCCCTACCTACAGTTTTCTGTCCCTAGAAAAAATGTTTTTTTTAATCACAATATAGCACAAGGACAATTCACTCACTGTCCTTACAGGTCCCTGGAAACAAGGACTTGCAGAGTGAAATAAACTGACACTCTCCCTACCTACAGTTTTCTGTCCCTAGAATAAATGTTTTTTTTAAGCACAATATAGCACAAGGACAATTCACTCACTGTCCTTCCAGGTCCCTGGAAACAAGGACTTGCAGAGTGAAAGAAAAAAAACACTCTCCCTACCTACAGTTTTCTGTCCCTAGAAAAAATGTTTTTTTTAATCACAATATAGCACAAGGACAATTCACTCACTGTCCTTACAGGTCCCTGGAAACAAGGACTTGCAGAGTGAAAGAAAAAAAACACTCTCCCTACCTACAGTTTTCTGTCCCTAGAAAAAATGTTTTTTTTAATCACAATATAGCACAAGGACAATTCACTCACTGTCCTTACAGGTCCCTGGAAACAAGGACTTGCAGAGTGAAATAAACTGACACTCTCCCTACCTACAGTTTTCTGTCCCTAGAATAAATGTTTTTTTTAAGCACAATATAGCACAAGGACAATTCACTCACTGTCCTTCCAGGTCCCTGGAAACAAGGACTTGCAGAGTGAAAGAAAAAAAACACTCTCCCTACCTACAGTTTTCTGTCCCTAGAAAAAATGTTTTTTTTAATCACAATATAGCACAAGGACAATTCACTCACTGTCCTTACAGGTCCCTGGAAACAAGGACTTGCAGAGTGAAATAAACTGACACTCTCCCTACCTACAGTTTTCTGTCCCTAGAAAAAATGTTTTTTTTAAGCACAATATAGCACAAGGACAATTCACTCACTGTCCTTCCAGGTCCCTGGAAACAAGGACTTGCAGAGTGAAAGAAACTGACACTGTCCCTACCTACAGTTTTCTGTCCCTAGAATAAATGTTTTTTTTAAGCACACTATAGCACAAGCACAAAACACACTGACACTCTCCCTACCTATCCTTCTCTTTCCCTAAACTAAAGGAATCCAGGTTAAGCAAGAAAGAAATAACAGTCACTGTCCCTGCCTATGCTGCTCTATCCCTGCTCCGGAACACACTACACTAGGCCGCCGTGCTGGCGGCCTTTTATAGTGTGGGGCGTGTACTAAACACCCTCAGCAATAATTGGCCACAGGCATCCTGCCTGTGGCCAATCATTGCTCTCCTCGCTGCCGGCGCTGTGATTGGCCAAGCATGCGGGGTCACAGTGCATGCTTGGCCAATCACAGCGCCTGGATGACACTGCGATGGCGTAGTGCATTGTGGGCCGTTCACGTCACTCGAATTTGGCGCGAACGGCCCAAATCGTTCGATCTTCGTCGAACGATCGAACAGCCGATGTTCGAGTCGAACGTATGTTCGACTCGAACACGAAGCTCATCCCTAGTGGTGGAATGGCAGGGCCCGGTCGCAAGTGCGACCTTTGTGATCCTGGTAGTTCCGCCACTGATGCCAGTAGTTCTTTTGATTTGTTTTTACCATTTTTTTTAATATATATTTTTATTTTATTTTTTAGGAGCGCCGTTGGGGGGGGGGGGGGTTTATGAAATATCAAGGGTCTAAACAGACCTCTAAAGTTTCACCTTTAAGACACAGCCCTCAATCTCCATCTTTGCAGCCTCAGCTGCACAGAATGAATGGACAGGAATAGCTCTGTACAGAGCTCCCTGCCCATTCATAATTTAAATGCATACTAAACACAGTTTACTATGCCTCAGTTATGAATGAACAGAGTCAGTGATCAGTACGGAGCACTGATTCTATTCATTCTGAAAAGGAAGTGGTAAATTACACATTGACCTGCCCCTTCCCCACTCTCCATCCTGACAGCATCCCCAGCAGCAGCCAGTGGGAGAGGGGAGGGAGGAACCTGGCACAGCACAGCAGCCCGGAGAAGGCATGGGGGCAGGAGAGAGCACAGGAGCCCAGAGAAAGCACGGGGGAGGGATAGAGCACAGAAGCCCGGAGAAAGCATGGAGGCAGGAGAGAGCACAGGAGCCCAGAGAAAGCAGGGGGCGGGAGAGAGCACAGGAGCCCAGAGAAAGCACGGAGATGAGAGAGAGCACAGGAGTCCAGAGAAAGCATGGGGTGGGAGAGAGTACAGGAGCCCGGAGAAAGCACGGGTGGGAGAGAGCACAGGAGCCCAGAGAAAGCATGGGCGGGAGAGAGCACAGGAGCCCGGAGAAAGCACAGGGCGAGAGAGAGCACAGGAGCCTGGAGAAAGCATGGGGCGAGAGAGAGCACAGGAGCCCGGAGAAAGCAGGGGGATGGGAGAGAGCACAGGAGCCTGGAGGAAGCAGGGGAATGGGAGAGAGCACAGGAGCCCAGAGAAAACACCGGGTGGGAGAGAGCACAGGAGCCCAGAGAAAGCATGGGGCGGGAAAGCGCACAGGAGCCCGGAGAAAGCAGAGGGACGGGAGAGAGCACAGAAGCCTGGAGGAAGCAGGGGGATGGGAGAGAGCACAGGAGCCCAGAGAAAACACCGGGTGGGAGAGAGCACAGGAGCCCAGAGAAAGCATGGGGCGGGAAAGCGCACAGGAGCCCGGAGAAAGCAGAGGGACGGGAGAGAGCACAGAAGCCTGGAGGAAGCAGGGGGATGGGGGAGAGCTCAGGAGCCTGGAGGAAGCAGGGGGATGGGAGAGAGCACAGGAGCCCAGGGAAAGCACGGGGGCGGGAGAGAGCACAGGAGCCCAGAGAAAACCAGGGGGCGGGACAGAGCACAGGAGCCCAGAGAAAACACAGGGTGGGAGA
The DNA here is from genome assembly GCA_029206835.1 of Rana muscosa. Taxonomy (NCBI): domain Eukaryota; kingdom Metazoa; phylum Chordata; class Amphibia; order Anura; family Ranidae; genus Rana; species Rana muscosa. The sequence continues at coordinate 324,822,129 of CM055122.1, read as the reverse complement.
GAACAGAGGAGCCCGGAGAGAGCATAGATGCCTGGAGGGGCCCTGGGGGCAGCAAAAGGAAACTAGATAGGCGGGGCAGCAGGGGCGGCAGCATGTAGCGAAAAAGATCCCCTCCATCTTCCCCCTGCAGCCTCTGAATGCCGGTGGGATTTAGAAGAGGAGAAGCAGGCATTCTGCAGCTGCAGGAGGAAGATGAAGGGGATTAGTTCCTCTACATGCTGCTCTCCCACAGCAGTGGGTGGAAGAGTGGAGGGGGGAACACAGCAGTGTTTCGGGGGGGGGCTGGGACAGAGCACAGGAGCCTGGAGAAAGCAGGGTGGCGGGAAAAGAACACAGGAGCCCAGAGAAAGCACAGGGACAGGACAGCGCACAGGAGCCTGGAGAAAGAACAGGGTGGGAGAGAGCACAGGAGCCCAGAGAAAGTTCGGGGGCAGAAGAGAGCACAGGAGATCAGAGAAAACACCGGGTGGGAGAGAGCACAGGAGCCCAGAGAAAGCACGGGTGAGAAATAGCACAGGAGCCCGGAGAAAGCAGGGGGACAGGAGAGAGCACAGAAGCCTGGAGGAAGCAGGGGGATGGGAGAGAGCACAGGAGCCTGGAGGAAGCAGGGGGACGGGGGAGAGCACAAGAGCCCAGGGAAAGCACGGGGTGGGAGAGAGCACAGGAGCCCAGAGAAAACAAGGGGGCGGGAGAGAGCACAGGAGCCCAGAGAGAGCACAGATGCCCGGAGGTGTATAGGGGGCGCAAGGCCCCCCGGGTTGCAATTGTGACCCCTGTAGCTACATCCCTAATTCTATGCATTAGGATAAAAAACCTTTTGCAGCCCCCTGCCTCAGCCCCCACTTATACTTTCCTGAGCACAATCTTGATAAAGCTCTCTTGGCTCTCTCTCTCCTCATTGGACAGAGGCAGCAGTGGGAGCCATTGTCTCTACCTGATTTCAATCACAGCCAGTGAAGAGAGGGGGGTAGGGGTTGATCCATGCTCTGCGTGTCAATGGACACACAGAGCTGGCTCAGGAGTGAGCATGCGTGAGTGCCCCCATAGCAAGCGCTTTCCTATGGGTGCACTCGGCAGAGGGGAGGGGCCAGGACCGCCGGTGGGGGACCTGAGAAGAGGAGGATCAGGGATGCTCAGTGCAAAACCATTACACAGAGCAGGTAAGTATAATATGTTTGTTATATTTAAATTAAGGGTATTATATTTAAGGGTACACACCAGTCAAAATGGCAAACAGCATTCCAATAGGATTTTTAAGTGGACCTACCACCAGATATATTTTTGATATTAAGTGTATGCCTGCTAAGTATTCTGCTAGTGTATTACTTTCAGGTATTCATTATCTCTCATGGAGCTCACAAGACTCCCCCTGACAATGCCTTCATTTGGCTACTACCATCTTATTTCAGGCATTATACAGGTTTAGCATCTAATTACAGGACAAAAGGTTCAGTAATGACTGACACAGCTACAAAGTTACAATGTTGCAGTCTGATCACTGGGGGAGATTGAGGAAATCTCTCCTCCCTGCAGCAAACCGATGACAGCATTGTAGCCTAGGCAAAGTCACTGTACAGAATGGCTGTAGCTGTATATCTGCAGTGTGAGATCATCTGACAGCAAGTCTCACCAGATTTAGATTTGGTGAGGTCACTACTGTTCTGTTCATGGTTCTCCTTGCTGAAGAGGACGCTGTAGCTGAGGACCTGCAGTGCAAGGATCTCCCTGCTTCTGCTTTATTAATTCTGTACATGTTTGCTTTCTACACATCTCCTGCCGCTTCTTAAAGTGGAACTTGAGTCAGAAAATTAAGTCCTGCTAGATAACTTCAAGCTGGCCGCTTTTGCTGATAAAACATTAAAGATAAGTGCCTATACTGGTTAAAATCCAGTAATGCACTGCCTCACCCTGCTCTGTACATTCTCAGTTGCTTTCTATTAAGCGCTGTGCCTAAAATCAGAGCCATCAGAGGCCAATTAGCTGACAGCTTTAAGATTTAATGTTGGTGAAAGGGGAAGAAAACAACAGGTCCCTGATATCTCCCTGATATTCTCTCCTTTCTCCCTCATTGGCAGCCTGTGAACTTCAGCACTGTAAAGCTTCTGTCAGCCTTCATCTCTATCTGAGCCAAGGCATACAATCAAGGCTGGAAATGTACATATTTTAATTGAAGAAAGTGACATCGTTTTTGGTGAACGGGGAAGAAAGCAACAGGAATCACACAGACTGTGTGGAGGGAACACAGTTTAGGGAGGGAGAAGAGAAAAGCAGGAGGGGGGACAGGGCAAACTCTGCTGCCAGGGAGACACAAAAGTGTTAAATATACAAGGATAGTGTCTTATCTTATCTCCCTGATAGTTTCATCCTTCTCCCTCATTGGCATGGGTGACAGCTTTAAGATTTAATGTTGGTGAAAGGGGAAGAAAACAACAGGTCCCTGATATCTCCCTGATATTCTCTCCTTTCTCCCTCATTGGCAGCCTGTGAACTTCTGCATTGTAAAACTTCTGTCAGCCTTCATTTCTATCTGAGCCAAGACATACAGTCAAGGCTGGAAATGTACATTTCTTAATTGATAAAAAAGTGACATATTGTTTTTAAAACCAAGGAACCAAGGAGAGGGGGAGAGTTTCCGAAGTGACTGCTTTGGGCTTCAACAAAAGTGGTGGCCTCCAGCAAGAAGAAACTGGGGCAATGCTGGAGGCAATTTACAGCACACCCACGTTTGTAGCATAATTCTTAATGTGGAGTATACAGTATCTCACAAAAGTGAGTACACCACTTACATTTTTGTAAATATTTTATTCTATCTTTTCATGTGAAAACACTGAAGAAATTACACTTTGCTACAATGTAAAGTAGTGAGTGTGGGGCGTGGCCGCGATGTGAGAGAAGAAGGACGTGTTCAGCACAGGCTCCCGCCATCCTTCTACCTAATCCGCCTGGATCCTCCCTTTCCCCGGCCATCCTGCTCAGCAAACATCTTGCTGTGGTCTGGGGGGACACTCCGGTCCTCCCCTTGACTGGGAAGCGCAGATTATCAAAGAAGGCAGCCGCTCAGACCTCCCAATTTTCGCCGCCGGTCACTCGTACAGTGGCCATCTTGCCCACCATCTCCTTGCCTCTGGCTTCTATCGCAGTGCAGACGGACCCAGGGATGGCGGCTCTCGGGACATCAGCTCTGGAAGGAGCCTCGGCAGCATCTCAGGCGGACCCGGAGCTGTTAGGGAAGCAGTACACCGCGACGATTTATCGTAATTTCTGAATAAAGAAAAAATTGTCCGAATTTCAATTTGGAACAAAACAAACAGAATGTGTATTAACCACTTCCATACCAAGTGAATTCCAGCACTCCTCTTCTACATGTAAAAAATCAAAATTTTTTGCTAGACAATTACTCAGAACCCCCAAACATATATATATTTAGCAGAGACCCTAGGGAATAAAATGGCAGTCATTGCAACTTTTTATGTCACATGGTATTTCATGAATAATATATAAAAAAAAAAAGTAAAGTTAGCCCAATTTTTTTGTATACTGTAACAGATGATGTTCCGCCGAGTAAATAGATACCTCAGATGTCACGCTTTAAAACTTCACACACTCGTGGAAAGGGCGCCAAACTTCGGTTCTTCAAAATCTCCATAGGCAACGCTTTAATTTTTTTTACAGGTTAACTGTTTAGAGTTACAGAGGGTTAGAATTATTGCTCATGCTCTTAACGTTTGCGGGGATACCTCACGTGTGTGGTTTGAACGTCGTTTCCATATGCGGACGTGACCTACGTATGTGCTTCTGCGTGTGAGCATTAGGGATGAGCTTCGAGTTCGAGTCGAACTCATGTTCGACTCGAACATTGCCTGTTCGCCCGTTCGCTGAACAGCGAACAAATTGGTGTGTTCGCGGCAAATTCGAAAAATCTATGGGAGAAATCTAAAGTGCTAATTATAAAGGCTTATTTGCAAGTTATTGTCCTAAAAAGTGTTTGGGGACCCGGGTCCTGCCCCAGGGGACAAGTATCAATGCAAAAATAAGTTTTAAAAACGGCCGTTTTTTCGGGAGCAGTCATTTTAATAATGCTTAAAATGAAAAAATAAAAGTGAAATATTCCTTTAAATTTCGTACCTGGGGGGTGTGTATGATATGCATGTAAAGTGGCGCATGTTTCCCGTGCTTAGAACTGTCCCTGCACAAAAATGTCATTTTTGAAAGAAAAAAATGCATTTAAAACTGACTCGCGGCTATTAATGAATTGTCGGCTCCCGGCAATACATACAAAAGTCATTGATAAAAAAAAAAAAAAAAGCGTGCGGGTTCCCCAGAATTCAATTACCAGGCCCTTCAGGTCTGAAATGGATATTAAGGGGAACTCCGCCGCAAATTTAAAAAAAAATTGACGTGGGGTTCCCCCAAATATCCATTCCAGGCCCTTCAGATCTGGCATGGATTTTAAGGGGAACTCCACCCCAAATTTTTAAAAAAATGGCGCGGAGTCCCCCTAAAAATCCATACCAGACCCCTTATCCGAGCACGCAACCTGGCCGGCCGCAGGGGAAGAGGGGGGGGACGAGAGAGCGGCCCCCCCTCCCTCCTGAACCGTACCAAGCCACATGCCCTCAACATGGGGTGGATGTCCCCATGTTGATGGGGACAAGGGCCTCATCCCCACAACCCTTGCCCGGTGGTTGTGGGGGTCTGCGGGCGGGGGGCTTATCGGAATCTGGAAGACCCCTTTAACAAAGGGGACCCCCAGATCCCGGCCCCCCCCTATGTGAATTGGTAAGGGGTACATTGTACCCCTACCATTTCAAGAAGAAAGCGTAAAAAAATGTTTAAAAAAACACACAAACACCTTGAAAAAGTCCTTTATTTAAAAACAAAACAAAAACAAAACATTCCAGCGGTGAAATCCAGTGTCCCGCGGCGATCCTGATGTCCAGCGCTGTCCTTCATTGGTTGTGCCTGAGCGGACCTGATGGGGAACTCCCTCTCAGTGTTTTAAATGTATAGACCCGCCCCTTCTAAAGTTCCCCATCAGGTCCGCTCAGCGGACCAGATGCGGAACATGAGAAGGGGCGGGTCTATACATGTATTACCAAAGTGAGAGCAGTTCCCCATCAGGTCCGCCCCCTCGGTATGTCGGACCCGCCTACGTCATTGACTTGAGCGGGGAACTTCCTTCACTGTGTAATTTAAATTTACACAGTGAAGGAAGTTTCCCCGCTCAGGCCAATGACGTAGGCGGGGTCTGACATACCGAGGGGGCGGACCTGATGGGGAACTTCTCTCACTTTGGTAATACATGTATAGACCCGCCCCTTCTCATGTTCCGCATCTGGTCCGCTGAGCGGACCTGATGGGGAACTTTAGAAGGGGCGGGTCTATACATTTAAAACACTGAGAGGGAGTTCCCCATCAGGTCCGGTCAGGCACAACCAATGAAGGACAGCGCTGGACATCGGGATCGCCGCGGGACACTGGATTTCACTGCTGGAATGTTTTTTTTTTTTTAATAAAGGACTTTTTCAAGGTGTTTGTGTGTTTTTTTAAACATTTTTTTACGCTTTCTTCGTGAAATGGTAGGGGTACAATGTACCCCTTACCAATTCAAATAGGGGGGGCGGGATCTGGGGGTCCACTTTGTTAAAGGGGTCTTCCAGATTCCGATAAGCCCCCCCGCCCGCAGACCCCCACAACCACCGGGCAAGGGTTGTGGGGATGAGGCCCTTGTCCCCATCAACATGGGGACATCCTCCCCATGTTGAGGGCATGTGGCCTGGTACGGTTCAGGAGGGAGGGGGGCCGCTCTCTCGTCCCCCCCTTTTCCCCTGCAGCCGGCCAGGTTGCGTGCTCGGATAAGGGGTCTGGTATGGATTTTTAGGGGGACTCCACGCCATTTTTTTTTAAATTTGGGGTGGAGTTCCCCTTAAAATCCATGCCAGATCTGAAGGGCCTGGAATGGATATTTGGGGGAACCCCACGTCATTTTTTTTTTAAATTTGCGGCGGGGTTCCCCTTAATATCCATTCCAGACCTGAAGGGCCTGGTAATTGAATTCTGGGGAACCCCCAGGTTTTTTTTAATTTTTTTTATCAATGACTTTTGTATGTATTGCCGGGAGCCGACAATTCATTAATAGCCGCGAGTGAGTTTTAAATGACTTTTTTTCTTTCAAAAATTACATTTTATGCAGGGACAGTTCTAAGCACGGGAAACATGCGCCACTTTACATGCATATCATACACACCCCCCAGGTACGAAATTTAAAGGAATATTTCACTTTTATTTTTTCATTTTAAGCATTATTAAAATCACTGCTCCCGAAAAAACAGGCGTTTTTAAAACTTTTTTTTGCATTGATACATGTCCCCTGGGGCAGGACCCGGGTCCCCAAACACTTTTTAGGACAATAACTTGCATATAAGCCTTTATAATTAGCACTTTAGATTTCAAACGTTCGAGTCCATTGTGTTTAATAGGGTTCTAAAGTTCACACGAATGTTTTGTCTGTTCGCAGGTTCTGGTGCGAACCGAACAGGGGGTTGTTCGGCTCATCCCTGGTGAGCATGTGGAACCGGAGGCATTTTAATTTTAAATTTTTATTTTTCATTGTTTATTTTATTAAAACATTTTTTTACATTTTCCCTTAAAAAAAAAAACCTAATCACTTTTATTCCTATTACAAGGAATGTAATTAACTCTTGTAATGGGAATATGGCATGACAGGTCCTCTTTATGGAGAGATGTGGGGTCTATAAGACCCTACATCTCCCCTCCAGGCTAAAGAGCCTGAGATAAAAAAAAAAAAACGATCTCAGGGTTTCCAGCCGAGTCCCTGGCATTGTTTACTTCCGCCGGCCTGGACGTGACATCATAAGGTTGCGCTCAGGCCTTTGATTTTCTCTACGACTATGACTGTAAGAACGATCAAGTGGCTGAACAGCCGCTATGATTGTTTTTACGGTTAAGGGAATCGCGGGCTGAATTTTTTTTTATATCTGAGTGATGCCTGTAGCTGCACCCATCATTCAGATATCCCCACTGAAAGCCCAGGACGTCATTTGACGTTCTGCGGTATGGAAGGGGTTAAGAACTATTTTTAGCGTAAAGAAGAACAAGGAAACCTGTAAGTGATGGTTTGGCCCCAGGATGAAACAAAGTCTGTCTAGGATGAAACAAAGAGACAGAAGGATTTGAAGCCTCCGACATCCACAGAAGATCTGTGCTTAGTTCTCCAAGATGTTTGGAACAACCCACCTGCCGAGTTCCTTCACAAACTGTGTGCAAGTCTATCTAGAACAGTGGTTCTCAACCTGGGGGTCGGGACCCCCTCGGAGGTCAAATGATGATTTGCCAGGGGTCACTGAATCCTGAGCTGTTCCTGAAGCCCACACCGCTCTCCCAGCCTTTTTGTGGCCACCCAGCAGGGCTGTCCCTGGAGCCTGTGGCCGCCCAGCTGGGCTGTTCCTGGAGCCCGCAACTGCCCACTTAGCCTCTTTGCAGCCGCCCATTCAGTTCACAGCATGGCTCGGGGGCAGAGACTAGAGGTCAGCAACTGGTGAGGAATGTGAAGTGGGAGGGGCTGGAGGAGACCCTATCTTCAGATTTCGGAATAGGTGTCACTGCTACGAGACACCACGAAGTTGGAGTCACAGTGAGGAACACTACCATGTTATTATAGTTGCCATTAAAAGTCCCCACTACAGTTCTGAGATCATCAAGAGCACCCAAGTTGGCTGATCAGAACTCCCCCCAGCATTGCCACTCATCCCAACTCCCCCCACCCTCCCAGCAAGGAGTAAGAGAAGGAATAAAAATAGAGAATACATGGAAGGGAGAGGAAAAGAGGGGGAAGAACAAATAAAAAGGGAGAGAAAAAATAAGAGAACAAGAAAGACAGCTAGAGAGAGAGATGGGGGGGGGGGGGGGGAGAAAGAAATTAGGATAGAGAGATAAAAGGGAAAGAAAAGAGTGGTACATCCTACAATTTACCATAAGGGGTTTTAATACTGTACGAGTGGAAGGGACTCAGGGAGCACTAAAGATCCGTGGGTTAGGGGCGCACATTACTTGCCTTGCCCTGGGTGCTGACAACCCACGCTACGAAAATAATTTTACTGTTAGGGTCCCCACAACTTGGGAAATTTTATCAAGGGGTTACGGCACTAGAGAGGTTGAGAACCACTGATCTAGAAGAATCGATGGCAAAGGGCGGTCACACTAAATATTGGATTTGGATCTCTCTTCTCTTCATTTACTTTCCATTTTGTTAATTGATAAAAAAAATTATTAACACTTCTATTTCTGAAATCATTCTTCATTTACAGCATTTCTTCACACCGGCCTAAAACCATTGCACAGTATCTTTCCCTACTTTGCACCTCAATTATATAACAAATGTATGTCCAGCCCCAACATTTTTCTTGGTTTTGGATACAATGGGCCCCCATCTGTTTTTTACTGCTATCCAGGGCTCCACTCAAGATATTTCCTCTTCCTGTAAGGCTGGCAGGCTTTTGCCAAACAAGAAATGAGTGGAACTCTCCAAAAGCAACACATAGAGAAATACAAATGTTTTCCTTTAGTAGAGTAGAGGAAGCCTAGAATACTTGGCAGATGTTTCAGATTTTCCTTCACTTCCTGTCTGGTAAAAGCGCTGTCAGCAGGACAGGAAGTGAGGAGAAACCTCTGTAATAGTTCTAATTCTTTCCCTTTACTTCCAACACTAACAAAAAAAAAAGTTTTTTCATTGACACACACTTTAATATTGTTCATGGAAAGTGTCAACAGGTTCATTGGTCTAACCCAGCCTTTCTCCACCAGGGTTCCTCCAGAAGGTTCTAGGGGCTCCTTGAGTAATGGGCAACTTCTGCCTCTCATTTAAGTAACCACACTGACTCCAATGATCTTTTTAGCGATCTGTAAAGAGCATTCTTCCCACCGACCACAAAAATGTAAGGGACATTCTTCCCACTGATCACCAATGTAAGGAACATTCTTCCCACTGATCACCAATGAAAGGACATTCTTCCCACTGATCACCAATGTAAGGCACATTCTTCCCACTGATCACCAATGTAAGGCACATTCTTCCCACTGATCACCAATGTAAGGAGCATTCTTCTCACTGATCACCAATGTAAGGAGCATTCTTCCCACTGATCACCAATGTAAGGAGCATTCTTCTCACTGATCACCAATGTAAGGGACATTCTTCCCACTGATCACCAATGTAAGGAACATTCTTCCCACTGATCACCAATGAAAGGACATTCTTCCCACTGATCACCAATGTAAGGGACATTCTTCCCACTGATCACCAATGTAAGGAACATTCTTCCCACTGATCACCAATGTAAGGAACATTCTTCCCACTGATCACCAATGTAAGGAACATTCTTCCCACTGATCACCAATGTAAGGAGCATTCTTCCCACTGATCACCAATATAAGGAACATTCTTCCCACTGATCACCAATGTAAGGGACATTCTTCCCACTGATCACCAATGTAAGGAACATTCTTCCCACTGATCACCAATGAAAGGACATTCTTCCCACTGATCACCAATGTAAGGAGCATTCTTCTCACTGATCACCAATGTAAGGAGCATTCTTCCCACTGATCACCAATGTAAGGAACATTCTTCCCACTGATCACCAATGTAAGGAGCATTCTTCCCACTGATCACCAATGTAAGGAGCATTCTTCCCACTGATCACCAATATAAGGAACATTCTTCCCACTGATCACCAATGTAAGGAGCATTCTTCCCACTGATCATCAATGTAAGGAACATTCTTCCCACTGATCACCAATGTAAGGAGCATTCTTCCCACTGATCACCAATGTAAGGAGCATTCTTCTCACTGATCACCAATGTAAGGAGCATTCTTCCCACTGATCACCAATATAAGGAACATTCTTCCCACTGATCACCAATGTAAGGACATTCTTCCCACTGATCACCAATGTAAGGACATTCTTCCCATTGATCACCAATGTAAGGAACATTCTTCTCACTGATCACCAATGTAAGGAACATTCATCTCACTGATCACCAATGTAAGGAACATTCTTCCCACTGACCACCAATGTAAGGAACATTCTTCCCACTGATCACCAATGTAAGGAGCATTCTTCCCACTGATCATCAATGTAAGGAACATTCTTCCCACTGATCACCAATGTAAGGAGCATTCTTCTCACTGATCACCAATGTAAGGAACATTCTTCTCACTGATCACCAATGTAAGGAACATTCTTCTCACTGATCACCAATGTAAGGAGCATTCTTCTCACTGATCACCAATGTAAGGAACATTCTTCCCACTGATCACCAATGTAAGGAACATTCTTCTCACTGATCACCAATGTAAGGAACATTCTTCCCACTGATCACCAATGTAAGGAACATTCTTCTCACTGATCACCAATGTAAGGAGCATTCTTCTCACTGATCACCAATGTAAGAAACATTCTTCCCACTGACCACCAATGTAAGGAACATTCTTCTCACTGATCACCAATGTAAGGAACATTCTTCTCACTGATCACCAATGTAAGGAACATTCTTCTCACTGATCACCAATGTAAGGAACATTTTTCCCAATTTTCCTTTATTAAAAGTCTTGCAATCAATAAGCATAAAATCACTATATAATAAAACATACATAAATATATACATATTTACATAAATGAAAATAAATATAGCAAATCTGCCCTCAAACAAAAAAAAAAGACTTTACGGCTAAAACAAAACTCATCATGAACATGTCATTATTGGGGATAATCTTACTATGATTTACACCACTACACCAGACAAACCTGCAAGGTCAAGAAACAAACCCACACCCATTATGCATGCAGCCCTTCTTCAAAAAGAAGATACTAACCAACAAAAGCTAAGGGAGTGAAAGACACAGAAAAAGAAAGGAACTCCTCCAATCGGAGTGGGAACTGCCATCAGGATGATTGGGGTAGTCGTTTCTTAACCCTTACCACACTCATCACCAGAAACAGCTCTCTTCGGACTACGTGATTCCCCCTCTTCCATAGATGATAAAAAGAAAGATATATCGGACATCTCGTCATCACCCGACAAAACAGAAAAGGTGTTGCCAAGAGGAACCCCTCCTGGGTCCGACTCTGAAGAAGAAATGACCACTTTTCTTGTCGTCCTCTTTTTTTTCTTCCTCCTGATCTTCTCCCACCCCTCCTCATCCGATTCCCCATCAACAGAGGGTGAGACATGGGGTATGGACACCCTTCCATCAGCCCTACCCCCATCCAGCGCCCCCACATTCCCCTGACCACGTTTGCGCTGCCAAGGGGCAGGGACTGGAGACTGAGTGGGAAGATCCGCTAAACCTGCCCCCCCCAGCAGCTTCCACTAGTCTGGAGGATCTACGTATAGACGGATTAGGGACTACCACATGGGTAACAGATTCATGGACCACATCACTAGGGGAAACAGAAACAACAGATGTCACAGACACAGGAGGGACAGACTCAGGGACCACATCACTAGGGGAAACAGAAACAACAGATGTCACAGACACAGGAGGGACAGGCTCAGGGACCACATCACCAGGGGAAACAGAATCAGAAACAACAGATGTCACAGACACAGGAGGGACAACAACAGTTTCAGCGGCCTCATCCTCCTTATCTAGCCTCTGCAGCTCAGCCTCCAATCCCGGCAAGTTATGTAATGCCTCCGGGCACTGGCTATAAGGATGACCGGGTCTTTGGCACAAATTGCACCGAATTTCGGTACAATCCTTAGCCAAATGGTGCAGATCCTGGCACAGTGAACACTTTTTACGGGTGCAGGTAGATGCAAAATGGCCCTTTTCACCACATTTATTACAGACTTTAGGCTGACCTTGGTAAAAAATGGTCAGCCTATCCCTCCCTGGAAAGGCTGAACAGGGCAGATGTTGGACTACATTTCCCAGCACCCCTAATTTTAGTGACACTGTCCAGGCCCCTGTCCAAATCCCATGCAGATCAAGGACCTTCCACAGTGGAGCGAGGACCTCACCATATCGGCGTAGCCACACGATCAAATCAGCCTCTGGTATAGATTCATTACGCACAAGGATCTTCACCGATTTTTATCAGCGGCTGCCTGGAAATCACCTTTGGCACCCAACCATTCCACTGTGGAAGGCCCCTGCACCACCTAAATCGTTCCCAAAATAAATCCAGACCCTCAGGCTTTACAAAGGCCAGATCAAATTCATAACTCCCCACGGGGCAAATCAAAGAAAATATATCCAAAACTTTAAACCCCATTTCCAGAACCAACTTGGCCACCCTCCCCCTTACTGGGGGGGTCCCCTCCCCCCTCCCACTTCAACTGGACCACATTTTTCCTCTTGTACCCACTAACCATCCCCCCACCAAACCTCCCCAAATTGTGACCACTAACATTTGCAACATCCCCCCCCCCACCCTCCTTGGTGCGACTCCCCAAAACTGATGCGTAACTCCCCACATTTCTCCCAGCAGATAAACCATTTGTTTGTTTTGAACCATCTGACACATTTGTAGCAGATATCGATTGTACAGATTTGGTCTGAACAATCGATGAGTCTTTGCTCTGCTGAGCAGGGGGAGGAATGTCATTTTTATTTTTCCCAGCAGTATTAACCCCTTCACCACCACCTAGCACAGTATTAACCCCTTCACCACCACCCACCACATCCATTGCTTTATCATTACTGTCATTCTTAGTACTTGCTGGAATATTCACAGTTCCTGCAGTCTTCCCAGCAGTGTCAGTTCCCTCTGCTGTGCTTGTAGAAGCTTCAGCTGGCCGGTTCTCTTCCATCAGGACAGGACTTCCATCAGGGGACAGTGCAGGCTGGTCTGACACTGCAACAGGTGAAACCTCCATGGCTTCTTCCACTGCACATGGTGCAATATGCTGATCCCCTCCCCCACCACAGGGAGGCTCAGGTGAGGCAATCTCCTTGCAAGCAGTAGGCATACCTTCTGCAGCAAACTTAGCAGAGGAACTACAGGTCCCAGCAGAAACTCCAGGCAACTCTTTGCACAAGGCCTTCTCTTTCTGCTCCTCAGTCAGGACACCGTCCACCACAGCAGGTGGGGCAGACATGTTGGAAGGCAGCATGGTGTACTGGGATTTCTCCACCTGTACTGGCTTTGCTGGTTTGCATTTCCTCTTCTCCTCTTCAGGGACTTCTGATGGATCACCAGTAAAGGCAGGCTTGTTTGCTCTCAGGCGTGACTCCATCTCCTGGATAAATTTAAGGATGCCATGCTCACTCTCAACCCCCTGGCTGGGTGCCGTTGGCGATTCCAAGCCCTGACATGGGGGGAGAGGTGCAGAGGCAGATGGACCCGGGTCATCCATTACCTGAGGCTGCTGCTGATCCATGGAACTTGCTGTCTGGCTGGCAAATCTCCTCTCATTATCAAACTTTTCTTTAACCACTTAAGGACCGCCTCACGCCGATATACGTTGGCAGAACGGCACGGCTGGGCACATCAACGTACAGGTACGTTGCCCTTTAAGAGCCCAGCCGTGGGTCGCGCGCACGCCCCCGGTCCTGAGCTCCGTGACCGCGGGACCCGTGGACCCGATCGCCGCCGGTGTCCCGTGATCGGATCACAGAGCTGAAGAACGGGGAGAGGTGAGTGTAAACAAACCTTTGCCCGTTCTTCTCCGTGGCATGTCAGTGATCGTCTGTTCCCTGTCATTGGAACAGACGATCAGTGACATGTAACGTGTAGCCACGCCCCCCTACAGTAAGACTCACTTCTTAGGGTACAATTAACCCCTACAGCGCCACCTAGTGGTTAACTCCATTCACTGCCAGTGTCATTTTCACAGTAACCAGTGCATTTTTATAGCACTGATCGCTGTGAAAATGACAAAAGTGTCCGATGTGTCCACCATAATGTTGCAGTCACGAAAAAAAATCACTGATCGCCACCATTACTAGCAAAAAAATGTTTTTTTTATAAAAATGCCATAAAACTACCCCCCATTTTTTAAACGCTATAACTTTTGCGCAAACCAATCAATAAACGCCCATTGCGATTTTTTTTACCAAAAATATGTAGAAGAATACGTATCGGCCTAAACTGAGGAAAAAAAAATGTTTTCTTTAATATATTTTTGGGGATATTTATTATAGCAAAAAGTAAAAAATATTGCATTTTTTTCAAAATTGTCTCTTTATTTTTGTTTATAGCGCAAAAAATAAAAACCGCAGAGGTGATCAAATACCACCAAAAGAAAGCTCTATTTGTGGGGAAAAAAAGAACGCCAATTTTGTTTGGGAGCCATGTCGCACGACTGTGCAATTGTCAGTTAAAGCGATGCAGTGCCGAATCGCAAAAAGGGGCCTGGTCTTTTAGCTGCATTTTGGTCCGGGGCTTAAGTGGTTAAACGCTCCACTTTTATCTTTCAGCTTTTCCAATAATAAAGATTGTTTCTTTACATTTTCTTCCAATTCCTGTAGCTCAGGCTTCATGGCCAAACGATTTTTACTCCAGGCCTGGCAGTATTTGGCTCTGAAGGATTTGTGTTCAACCTTCAAAACTTTAAGTTTTTCTTCAGCTCTGCCAATCGCCCTAAAACAATCGATAATCTTCTGACTGAAGACATTTACATCCACAACAGGGCCTGGACCCACAGTCAGGTCCTCCACCTAGGGTGACCACATGTCCCGGATTGCCCGGGACAGTCCCGCATTTTGCAGGTCTGTCCATAATACAGTGTCCCGGAATGAAACTGACACAGAAACCCCCCGGGCCAATCTGATGCCCCCAAAAATGGCCGCCACATGACTGCTTTACTCACTGACAGTACTTGTCCTGGGCGGGAATGCCTGGAGGAGCACAATCCCGCCCCATGCTTGTGATTGGAGAAATCATAAATCCTGCCTCTTGTGTCCAATTACTGTGCTTTGATTCGCTACAGCACAAGCTGACTTTTGGGAAGGGAGGGTGTCCCTGAATGGTAGTTTGGAAATGTGGTCACCCTACCTCCACCTCATCCTCACTAGGCCTGGTATCATCAGGGTGATCCCTCCCAGGGCCTCCCCCAGGATCAGGCATTATTCCTGGGCCAAGCTAGCAGGCAAGGCCCCGGCTTGAAAGAAAGGCTGGTTCTCTCAGAGAGCTCCTAAGGTGTGTCCTCCTCCTTTTTCCCACTGATCACCAATGTAAGGGACATTCTTCCCACTGATCACCAATGTAAGGAGCATTCTTCCCACTGATCACCAATGTAAGGAACATTCTTCCCACTGATCACCAATGTAAGGATCATTCTTCCCACTGATCACCAATGTAAGGAACATTCTTCTCACTGATCACCAATGTAAGG
The DNA here is from genome assembly GCA_029206835.1 of Rana muscosa. NCBI lineage: Eukaryota > Metazoa > Chordata > Amphibia > Anura > Ranidae > Rana > Rana muscosa. Next base: position 324,806,765 of record CM055122.1, on the reverse strand, counting down.
AACATTCTTCTCACTGATCACCAATGTAAGGGACAATCTTCCCACTGATCACCAATGTAAGGGACATTCTTCCCACTGACCACCAATGTAAGGAGCATTCTTCTCACTGATCACCAATGTAAGGAACATTCTTCTCACTGATCACCAATGTAAGGAACATTCTTCCCACTGATCACCAATGTAAGGAACATTCTTCCCACTGACCACCAATGTAAGGAGCATTCTTCTCACTGATCACCAATATAAGGAACATTCTTCCCACTGATCACCAATGTAAGGAGCATTCTTCTCACTGATCACCAATGTAAGGAACATTCTTCTCACTGATCACCAATGTAAGGAACATTCTTCTCACTGATCACCAATGTAAGGAACATTCTTCTCACTGATCACCAATGTAAGGAACATTCTTCCCACTGATCACCAATGTAAGGAACATTCTTCCCACTGACCACCAATGTAAGGAGCATTCTTCTCACTGATCACCAATATAAGGAACATTCTTCCCACTGATCACCAATGTAAGGAGTATTCTTCTCACTGATCACCAATGTAAGGAACATTCTTCCCACTGATAACCAATGTAAGGAACATTCTTCCCACTGATCACCAATGTAAGGAACATTCTTCCCACTGATAACCAATGTAAGGAACATTCTTCTCACTGATCACCAATGTAAGGAACATTCTTCTCACTGATCACCAATGTAAGGAACATTCTTCTCACTGATCACCAATGTAAGGAACATTCTTCCCACTGATCACAAATGTAAGGAACATTCTTCTCACTGATCACCAATGTAAGGAGCATTCTTCCCACTGATCACCAATGTAAGGAGTATTCTTCTCACTGATCACCAATATAAGGAACATTCTTCCCACTGATCACCAATGTAAGGAACATTCTTCCCACTGATCACCAATGTAAGGAGCATTCTTCCCACTGATCACCAATGTAAGGAACATTCTTCCCACTGATAACCAATGTAAGGAACATTCTTCTCACTGACCACCAATGTAAGGAGTATTCTTCTCACTGATCACCAATATAAGGAACATTCTTCCCACTGATCACCAATGTAAGGAACATTCTTCCCACTGATCACCAATGTAAGGGACATTCTTCTCACTGATCACCAATGTAAGGAGCATTCTTCCCACTGATCACCAATGTAAGGAACATTCTTCCCACTGATCACCAATAGTGATGAGCCGAACACCCCCGGGTTCGGTTCGCACCAGAACCCGCGAACGGACCGAAAGTTCGAACGAACATTAGAACCCTATTAAATACAATGGATGCGAACGTTCGAATTCTAAAGTGCTAATTATAACAACTATTATGCATGTTATTGTCCTAAAAAGGGTTTGGGAACCCGGGTTCTGCACCAGGGGACATGTATCAATGCAAAAAGAAGTTTTAAAAACGGTCGTTTTTCGGGAGCAGGCATTTTAATGATGCATAAAGTGAAAAAAAAAAAGTCAAATATTCCTTTAAATATCGTACCTGGGGGGTGTCTAAAGTATGCCTGTGAAGTGCCACGTGTTTCCCGTGTTTAGAACTGTCCCTGCACAAAATGACACTTCTAAAGGAAAAAAAAGCCATTTAAAACTGCTTGCGGCTTTAATGTAATGTCTGGTCCCGGTAATATGGATGAAATTCTTTAAGAAAAATGGCATAGCTACCCCATGACCCCCCCCCCTACCCCAGCCCATTACCAGCCCCTTTGGGTCTTGTATGGATATTAAGGGGAACCCCGCACATAAAATAAAAAAGGCCCTATATACTCTGAACAGCCCTATACAGGCGGTGCATACAAGACAGGGACTGTAGGTTTGTTCTTATGTAGAATCTGTTTGTAATTTTGAACAGGTACATTGTTGAAGTGTAGCTCCAGACCAAAAATCTATTTTTAAACTTTTTGGAAAACATAGGTAAGGGTTATCACCCCTGTAACATTTGTTTTGCTGTCTGTGCCCCTGTTCAGAACATTTCACCTCACTTTCCGTCCCAATGACAACTGTTTTTGAAATGTGGTGTTTTTCTTGAAACAAGGATTGCTGATAAAGCATCAGTACAGAGGAGACACCTTTCTCCCATATTTATTCTTACAGGAGAGAATTTTCCTTCCTAGTGGTAGATTTCCTCTCACTTCCTGTTGTCTTCTTGCGTTTGCAAGTAGGAGTCGTTTGTAAGTTGGATGTTTGAAAGTAGGGACCTGCCGTATATACTCTGCAGAAATAGGCCCCTTAGTTGTTGGTGTTGGCACAACACTGTAAGCACTCACAGTTACTCTTGGTTGGTGCTGGAACGCCCTGCTGTCAACTATTATATCAGGAATTTTAATTACATATAATTGTTGAACAGTGGTAGTAAAAATTGGGCCTTTGATGGTGGTGCTGGTGCCACAACACTGTAAGCCCTGACAGTTACTCTTGGTGGGTGCAGCAATGGGCCCTGCTGTGAATTATTAGATCAAGAATTGTAATTACATGCCCCTGTTGAACAGGGGCTGAAAAATTGGGCCTTAGGCACTGGTGGCACAACACTGCAACCCCTCACAGATACTGTACTTGGAGCACAGCAATGAGCCCTGTTGCAAAGTATTGCTTCAAAAATTGTAATGACACGCCCCTGTTAAACAGGGGCTGAAAAATTGGGCCTTAGGCACTGGTGGCACAACACTGCAACTCCTCACAGATACTGTACTTGGAGCACAGCAATGAGCCCTGTTGCAAAGTATTGCTTCAAAAATTGTAATGACACGCCCCTGTTAAACAGGGGCTGAAAAATTGGGCCTTAGGCACTGGTGGCACAACACTGCAACTCCTCACAGATACTGTACTTGGAGCACAGCAATGAGCCCTGTTGCAAAGTATTGCTTCAAAAATTGTAATTACACGCCCCTGTTAAACAGGGGCTGAAAAATTGGGCGTTAGGCACTGGTGGCGGCACCCATAAACAAAAATGATCTTACAAGCTATCATCATCAATCGTATCATTGAGGACTCGGAGGAGGAGGATAGCCAGTCAACATAACAGCACAGGCACTCAGCATCAGCATCAGTCTTGAAGGGATGTGACATGTTAAAATCAATTAGTCTGTTATATCAGCATCAGGTGTGTGGTAGCTGGTGGTGATCCAAGACTGGTTCATCTTGATGAAAGTCAGTCGATCAACCGAGTCGGTGGACAGGCGCACCCTGTGATCCGTGACAAATCCTCCAGCAGCACTGAATGTGCGTTCCGAAAGAACGCTGGATGCAGGACAGGCCAGTAGCTCAATTGCATACTGTGCAAGCTCTGGCCAGTGATCCATCCTCAAGACCCAGTAAGCCAGAGGATTTTCGGTGGGGAAGGTGTCCAAGTCTGACCTTGCCCCTAGATATTCCTGCACCATGTTTATCAGACGCTGGCGATGGTTGCTGGAACCGATCATACTTTGGGGCTGCGGACTAAAGAATTGTCTGAACGCATCGGTCAGACGGCCACCTTCCCCACTGCTCCTTCTTTGACTGGCCGAAGCCTCAGCAACTCGTTGTCCAGGACCAGGAGTTTGCAACCTCCCAGTCTCTGGGAACGCGTTGCACAGACCTTTCTGCAAGGCCTCCCGGAGTTGTCTCATCCTCTGCTCCCTCTGCGACGGTAACATAAGGTCCGCAACCTTACCCTTGTACCGTGGATCAAGGAGAGTGGCCAGCCAGTAATGGTCCCTCTCCTTGATCCGAAGAATACGAGGATCCTTCCGCAGACTTTGCAGGATCAGGGAGGCCATGCAGCTTAGGTTTGCTGAGGCATTCGCTCCGGAGTCCTCTGGGTCACTAAGGACGACATGATCCGCAGCCACCTCCTCCCAGCCACGTACAAGTCCACTGGTTTCTTGGGACTGTAAATCATCCCTAAAAGACTGCTGCTGATGATGCTGAGTGCCAGCCTCCACCTCCATGCTGACACAATCCTCCTCCTCCTCCTCCTCCTCCTCCTCCTCTTCCTGTGCGATGGGTGGGACAGAAGGAACACTGTCTGGGTAAAGGGGGCCTTGAGAGGCAAGGAAGTCCTCCTCTTCCTGCCTCTGTTCTGCCTCAAGTGCCCTGTCCATTATTCCACGCAGCGTGTGCTCCAACAGGTGGACAAGAGGTACAGTGTCACTGATGCATGCACTGTCACTGCTCACCATCCTCGTGGCCTCCTCAAATGGTGCCAGGACAGTGCATGCATCCCTGATCATGCCCCACTGGTGTGGAGAAAAAAAACCAAGCTCCCCTGACCCTGTCCTGGTGCCGTAGTCGCACAGGTACTCATTGATGGCCCTCTGCTGCGTGTGCAGCCGCTGCAGCATGGCCAACGTTGAGTTCCACCTGGTGGGCATGTCACATATAAGGCGGTTCTTGGGCAGGTTCAACTCCTTTTGCAGCTCAGCCAGGCGAGCACTGGCATTATAAGATCTGCGGAAATGCACACAGACTTTCCTGGCCTGCCTCAGGACATCCTGTAAGCCCGGGTACCTGCCCAAGAAGCGCTGCACCACCAGGTTAAGGACGTGAGCCACACAGGGCACATGGGTCAGTTGTCCCTGTCGGAGGGCGGAGAGGAGGTTGGTGCCATTGTCGCAAACCACCATTCCTGGCTTAAGCTGGCGTGGCGTCAACCACCTCTCGGCCTGGCCCTGCAGAGCAGACAGGACCTCTGCCCCAGTGTGGCTTCTGTCCCCCAAACACACCAGCGCAAGCACGGCATGGCATCTTTTTGCCTGCGTACTTGCGTAGCCCCGTGAACGGCTACGGAGCACCGCTGGTTCATAGGACAAACCACAGGAAGAGGCCATGGAGGAAGAAGAAGAGGAGGGGGTGGAGGAGAGAGGTGTGTCACAACCAGTAGTAGCATTTTGGAGGCGTGGCGGTGGGACAACCTCCAACACTACTGCACCTTGTCCTGAATCCTTCCCAGCTGCCAAAAGAGTGACCCAATGGGCCGTGAAAGAAAGGCAACGTCCCTGTCCATGCCTGCTGGACCATGAGTCAGCGGTAATATGCACCTTACCGCTGACCGCCCTGTCCAGCGAGGCCAAGACATTGCCTTCCACATGCCGGTAGAGAGCCGGAATAGCCTTCCGTGAGAAAAAGTGGCGTTTGGGAACCTGCCACTGAGGAACCGCACATTGCACAAACTCACGGAAGGGGGCCGAGTCTACCAACTGAAAAGGCAGCAGTTGAAGCGCTAGCAATTTAGCCAAGCTAGCATTCAACCGCTGGGCATGTGGATGGCTGGGAGTGAACTTCTTTCGACGGTCCAGCAGCTGGGGCAGGGAAATTTGCCTGCTAGAATCGGACGTCGGTGTACTGCTAGCAGAGTGGGCGCAAGTACTTGGCTGTGACACACCTAATTCTACACCTTCATTCCTCTCAGTGCATGTTTCAGAGAGGACTGAAGTTATAGTGGGTTTGGAGATCACAGCTGATGCGGTGCAAGGAGAGGTCCGCTTTGTTCTTTGGTGTGGGTCTTTGAGGTAGGCTTGCCAACGAGCTGCATGGCAGGTCAACATATGTCTGGTCAGGCATGTGGTACCCAAGCGGCTGATGTTTTGGCCACGCGATATACGCTTGAGACATATGTTGCAAACAGCAGCTGTGCGATCTGATGCACTAGCCTCAAAAAAGGCCCACACCAAAGAACTTTTTGAATGACGGGCAGAGGCAGCGCCCTGCACAGGCGGAGCTCTGCGGTGTGATTCCGTCGGTGTACTGCCCTTACGCTGGCCACCAAAGGGCATCTGCCTCGTTGGAGATGTGCCTCCTCCTCATCCTCCTCCTCCTCCTCTCTCCTATTAGGCACCCACGTGGAGTCAGTGACCTCATCATCCCCTCCCTCCTCATCACTGGAGCCAATCTGGCAGTATGCTGCAGCTGCTGGAACATGACTGCCAGATTGGTGTCCTTCTTGAGCATCCCCTCTGTCTGCTCTCACGCTACTGCCTTCCTCTAGCTGGGTTTCATCATCAGACCCTTCGAAACGCTGGGCATCCTCCTGGAGCATGTACCCAACACTGTGCTGAAACAGTTCGGGGGACTCCTCAGGAGGAGGACATGGTGGGTCTAGGGAAGGAGTGACTGATGATTTGTCTGACATTGATACCAGGGAAGACGACGCTTTGGCAGCTGCTTTTCCAGTACCCTGAGCCTGGGTGAGAGAGGATGAGGAGGAGGAGGAGGGCTTGGTCATCCACTCTACCAAGTCTTCGGCATGATGTGGCTCAACATGTCCAGCTGCCGAAAAGAAGGACAAGCGTGTCCCATGGCCATGTGCTGATGACAATGCACCGCGTCCACGACCAGCACTGTTGCCCCCAGACACAGAGCCTGCTTGCCCTCTTTTATTGCCTCCTGACTGTCTGCCTCTCCTTGTTTGCCTTCCAGACATTCTAATAGATGGCCTGCAGGGAGATGGGAAAAAAGCAATAAGGGCTACCTTCAGGTGTCCTTCTCTGTCCCTTGAAACAAGGACTTTCACAGTGAAAGAAACTGACACTCTCCCTACCTACAGTTTTCTGTCCCTAGAAAAAATATTTTTTTTAAGCACAATATAGCACAAGGACAATTCACTCACTGTCCTTACAGGTCCCTGGAAACAAGGACTTGCAGAGTGAAAGAAAAAAAACACTCTCCCTACCTACAGTTTTCTGTCCCTAGAATAAATGTTTTTTTTAAGCACAATATAGCACAAGGACAATTCACTCACTGTCCTTACAGGTCCCTGGAAACAAGGACTTGCAGAGTGAAAGAAAAAAAACACTCTCCCTACCTACAGTTTTCTGTCCCTAGAAAAAATGTTTTTTTTAATCACAATATAGCACAAGAACAATTCACTCACTGTCCTTACAGGTCCCTGGAAACAAGGACTTGCAGAGTGAAAGAAAAAAAACACTCTCCCTACCTACAGTTTTCTGTCCCTAGAAAAAATGTTTTTTTTAATCTCAATATAGCACAAGGACAATTCACTCACTGTCCTTACAGGTCCCTGGAAACAAGGACTTGCAGAGTGAAAGAAAAAAAACACTCTCCCTACCTACAGTTTTCTGTCCCTAGAATAAATGTTTTTTTTAAGCACAATATAGCACAAGAACAATTCACTCACTGTCCTTACAGGTCCCTGGAAACAAGGACTTGCAGAGTGAAAGAAAAAAAACACTCTCCCTACCTACAGTTTTCTGTCCCTAGAAAAAATGTTTTTTTTTAATCACAATATAGCACAAGGACAATTCACTCACTGTCCTTACAGGTCCCTGGAAACAAGGACTTGCAGAGTGAAATAAACTGACACTCTCCCTACCTACAGTTTTCTGTCCCTAGAATAAATGTTTTTTTTAAGCACAATATAGCACAAGGACAATTCACTCACTGTCCTTACAGGTCCCTGGAAACAAGGACTTGCAGAGTGAAAGAAAAAAAACACTCTCCCTACCTACAGTTTTCTGTCCCTAGAAAAAATGTTTTTTTTAATCACAATATAGCACAAGGACAATTCACTCACTGTCCTTACAGGTCCCTGGAAACAAGGACTTGCAGAGTGAAAGAAAAAAAACACTCTCCCTACCTACAGTTTTCTGTCCCTAGAAAAAATGTTTTTTTTAATCACAATATAGCACAAGGACAATTCACTCACTGTCCTTACAGGTCCCTGGAAACAAGGACTTGCAGAGTGAAAGAAAAAAAACACTCTCCCTACCTACAGTTTTCTGTCCCTAGAATAAATGTTTTTTTTAAGCACAATATAGCACAAGGACAATTCACTCACTGTCCTTACAGGTCCCTGGAAACAAGGACTTGCAGAGTGAAAGAAAAAAAACACTCTCCCTACCTACAGTTTTCTGTCCCTAGAAAAAATGTTTTTTTTAATCACAATATAGCACAAGGACAATTCACTCACTGTCCTTACAGGTCCCTGGAAACAAGGACTTGCAGAGTGAAAGAAAAAAAACACTCTCCCTACCTACAGTTTTCTGTCCCTAGAAAAAATGTTTTTTTTAATCACAATATAGCACAAGGACAATTCACTCACTGTCCTTACAGGTCCCTGGAAACAAGGACTTGCAGAGTGAAATAAACTGACACTCTCCCTACCTACAGTTTTCTGTCCCTAGAATAAATGTTTTTTTTAAGCACAATATAGCACAAGGAGAATTCACTCACTGTCCTTCCAGGTCCCTGGAAACAAGGACTTGCAGAGTGAAAGAAAAAAAACACTCTCCCTACCTACAGTTTTCTGTCCCTAGAAAAAATGTTTTTTTTAATCACAATATAGCACAAGGACAATTCACTCACTGTCCTTACAGGTCCCTGGAAACAAGGACTTGCAGAGTGAAATAAACTGACACTCTCCCTACCTACAGTTTTCTGTCCCTAGAATAAATGTTTTTTTTAAGCACAATATAGCACAAGGACAATTCACTCACTGTCCTTACAGGTCCCTGGAAACAAGGACTTGCAGAGTGAAAGAAAAAAAACACTCTCCCTACCTACAGTTTTCTGTCCCTAGAAAAAAATAGGATTTTTATAACAGCTTACCTGTAAAATCCTTTTCTTGGAGTACATCACGGGACACAGAGCGACATAGTCATTACTAATGGGTTATATAGTTACCGTCAGGTGCTGGCACTGGCAACTTCCAAAACCGGAAGTACCCTCCCCTATATAAGCCCCTCCCATCCGGGAGCACCTCAGTTTTGTAGCAAAGCAATAAGTGTCCCCAAAGAGGGGCGGGAGCTCTGTGTCCCGTGATGTACTCCAAGAAAAGGATTTTACAGGTAAGCTGTTATAAAAATCCTATTTTCTTTCTCGTACATCACGGGACACAGAGCGACATAGTCATTACTAATGGGATGTCCTAAAGCAATGCCAAATGAGGGGGGGGATACACCATATATAAGCTGAGCGCTATCAGACATGAGGATCTTTTGCGGCCTGCAACACACTGCGCCCAAAGGCGACATCCTCCCGACTTCTAACGTCCACCTGGTAGGACCTAGTAAACGTGTGTACCGAAGACCATGTTGCGGCCTTACAGATTTGAGCCAGGGAGGCCTGGTGATGCACTGCCCATGAAGTTCCAACTGCTCTCGTGGAGTGCGCCCTAACTTTGAACGGAGGCGGTCTACTTCTCAAGCTATAGGCTTGTATTATGACCTGTCGAATCCACTTGGCTAAAGTAGATTTTGACGCTGCCTGACCCTTTCTGGGGCCTTCCGGCAGAATAAACAAAGTATCCGTTCTGCGAATCTGAGCAGTGGCTTTTAGATAAGCTTTAACTGCTCTTACTACATCCAAAGAATGCAATAACTTTTCCTCTACCGAAGTAGGTTTGGGGAAAAAAGAAGGAAGAACCACATCTTGGTTCAAATGAAACCTCGATACCACCTTAGGAAGAAAGGCTGGATGAGGACGTAACACTACTCTGTCCTTATGGATAACCAGATATGGCTCCTTACAGGACATAGCTGCTAATTCCGATACTCTTTTTAGCCGAACAAATGGCTACTAGAAAAATCAATTTCCTGGTAAGAAGCACCAAGGAAATATGCTGTAATGGTTCAAATGGTTGTTTCTGTAGAACCGACAGAACCAAGTTTAGATCCCATGGACATATGGGAATATTAACCGGAGGACTAATACGCATCACTCCTTGTATAAAGGCTTTGACTAGTGAATGCGAAGCCAAGGGCCTTTGAAAAAATATTGACAAGGCCGAAATCTGACCCTTGATAGTACTCAAGGCAAGCTTCCTATCTACAGCCCACTGTAGGAAGTCCAGAATCCTACCTATTACGTACTTATGTGGATGCCATTTCTTGGCCTCACACCACGCGATGTACGCCTTCCAGATTCTATAGTAGATCTGCCTGGATACCGGCTTCCTGGCATTGATCATGGTAGATACCACAGCATTAGAGAGCCCTCTCTTTTTTAGAATGTGGGCTTCAATAGCCAGGCCGTCAAACCTAGGGCTGGTAAGGAAGGGTGGCACATCGGTCCTTGCGAAAGCCGGACGACGTGGGAGAGTCCAAGGACTCCCCACTGAGATTTTACAATCTCCGCGTACCACGCTCTTCGGGGCCACGCTGGAGCCACCGGAATCACTGGTTTCTTTTCTACCCTGATTCTGCGGAGTAATCGAGGTAACCATTGGCGGTGTGAATGCATATATCAGCTTGAACTGATCCCAAGGGAACACTAGGGCATCCGAGCCGCAAGCTAGGGGATCCCTTGTCCGAGAGACAACACTGTCCCCCTTTGCGTTGAATCTGGATGCTAGAAGATCTACATCCGATGTTCCCCACCGCTGACATATTGTCCAGAAAACCTCGGGGTGAAGGGACCCTTCCTCTGGGCCTAATTGCTGGCGACTTAGAAAGTCCGCCTTCCAATTCTCCACTCCTGGAATGAATACCGCAGATATGGCTGGGACATATTCTTCTGCCCATTTCAGGATGTAATTTACTTCCCTCTGGGCTGCACGACTCCTGGTGCCCCCCTGATGATTGATATATGCCACTGCTGTGGCATTGTCTGATTGAAATCTGACAGGGGACCCTTGGAGTTTGGATGTCCATGCTACTAGGGCATACCGGGCTGCTCGTATCTCTAAGAGATTGATGGGCAGGGCCTTTTCTGCATCCGACCATCTGCCCTGGAGAGACTATTGCTCCAGTACTGCTCCCCAGCCTATAAGGCTGGCATCTGTAGTGACCACCTTCCAAGAAACCGGACTGAAGGATTTCCTTTTTTCCAGATTCTGGGGAACCAACCACCAACGGAGGCTCTTGCGAACGGAAGGGGACAAGGACATTGTAAGTCTAGGGCCTGAACTTTTTTTGTTCCAGGCTGACAGTATGGCCCCTTGCAAATTCCTTGAATGGAATTGACCGTAGGGTACTGCTTCGAATGATGCCACCATTTTTCCCAGCAGCCTCATATACAGGCGTATGGACGGCTGTCTTTTTTGTACCCACTAAGTGGATCAAATCTTTCAAAGACAACACCTTTCCTCGAGGCAAGAATATTTTTCTCTGGCCTGAATCCAACCTTAGCCCCAAGTATTCCAGACTTTTGACTGGTTTTTAGGGCTGACTTGTCTCGGTTGATAATCCAACCGTGAGATTCCAGATACTTGATCGTCTTGTGAACGACCACGTCTAGTTTTTTCACTGAGTGGTCTATCAGCAACAAGTCATCCAGATATGCCATTATCATTACACCTTGTGTTCTTAGATTGGCCAATAAAGGGCCAGAATTATTGTGAACACTCTTGGTGCTGTGGCCAAACCGAAGGGTAAGGCTCTGAACTGAAAATGGCGCCCTTCTACTGCAAAGCGTAGAAATTTTTGGTGGACTGGAAAGATGGGAATGTGCAAATAAGCATTTTTGATGTCGATCGTGGCTAACCAATCCTCCCCTTGTAGGGCAGTGGCCACCGATCGGATCGACTCCATCGGAAAGTCCTGATATACAGGAATTTGTATAGCCCTTTTTAGAATTAATATGGGCCTCCCGTCCGCGTTTGCTTCGGGACTGTAAAGAGGTTTGAGTAAAACCCGAACCCTCATTCTTCCAGGGGAACCTCCATAATTACTCCTTGGAGCAATAGTTGTTCTAGTGCCAACAGGAGGGACTCTCTCTTCCGGGGATCCCTTGGCACGTCTGACCTCAAAATGGGAAGGAGGGGAGTCTTTTAACTCCAAACTGTATCCCAAACCTACTGTGGAGAGCACCTATCTGTCTTGATCGTGTCCCGCCAGGTCTCTTGCGAACAACTGGAGTCCTCCCCCCACCCGACTGAGTGGGGGCTTCAATGAATTTAACTTTGGGGGAGGTTTTGTACCTCCCCTGACCCAGGGTTTCTCATGCCCCAGGGACTGGAGAAGCAGGCCTCTTAAAGAGGGACCTCTAACTCTGCTTTTAACCGGCAAGAGCGTATTTTTACCGCTGGAAATTTTCTGGATATATTTGTCCAGGTTTTCCCTGAATAAGCGTTCACCATGAAATGGGACGCTAACCAGCCATTCTTTACAGGGAGCTTCAGCAGACCAGTTTTTGAGCCATAGGAGCCTACGCATATGTACTATAGACAGCGTAAGGCGGGAGGCCTGATGGACTGAATCCTCTATGGCGTCAACCGCAAAGCCTAAGGCTCTAGGTAGATCAGCTAGGGCAAAGCCTGCTGATCTGTCAAGTCCCTCAAGACCTGTTTCAACTGATCCTTCACTGCTTAGCAGACCCCAATAGCTGCTACTGCTGGTTGTATCACCAAGCAGATTTTCATAAGGACTCCAATCTTTTATCTATTGGGTTCTTGAACATTTGGACATTATCCACTGGACATGTCAGTGATTTATACATACAAGAGATGGCTGCGTCCACTGTAGGGACCTTCCATTTTTTTTTTTTTTTTTTTGATGAACTTATCCTCCATGGGATAGACCACCGGAAATCTCTTGGGGGAATAAATATTTTCTCAGGACGTTCCCAATCCTGGTAAATGAGCCCTTTCAGTAAAGGGTGAAGTGGAAAAGAACAAACAGTCTGGGGGCTTCTAGCGACCCCAACGAGGATACAGTAGTGGTTGATGGTTCCGCAAGGTGCATTTTTAAATGCTGATCGGACCATGTTAGTCAGAGACTGAACCCATAATCTTTCAGCTTAAGATGCTGAGAAAAGGTTCCCCCACTGTTGATTCCTCTATAACAGAATCAACCTCATCCTGATCCCCTTCAGGCAGGTCGATCCCTGTATGGGACTGTTGCTCTGCTAACAGGCACTCTGAAGGAGGAGACGGAGATCGGACGTGCTTTCCCTGACAGGGAGGCAGCGATAAATGTTGACAATCTCTCTCTAATCCTCCCAGAGCTGAGGAAAAAACCTCCTCTGTTACATACACAGGAGCAGGTGACTGAGGACAGCCACAGTACCAAGTACCCCTGCGGGGTCTCTACGGTCACTTACCTCTGAACTTCAGGGGAGACTGGTGCAGCAGGAGTATGCCCAAGATCCTCAGAGCCCGATGAGACCCCCTTCGCTTCCTGGAAGATTCAGTTCCGGAGCTACTGGACGGCATATTCCTAAGCCTAAAGCTGAGGTATTCCAGCCGTAATACACCACTTTTACTGAGAATAGTCTAGCACAATTGCTGCTATATCACAGTTGGTGTCTACTAATGTGCCTTTCTAGGGGATGCCTGTATCAACCGCTTGCTGTATGCCTTTAAATGTTGCCAGCTCTGTCTCTGTACTTCATAGCCAGCTTACTGCAATAATGTGGCTTTTTAAAAACCTGCTGGGACGCCCGCACATGCGCAGAAGCGCTGCGGCGCGCACAGAGCGTCATCCCCCAGGCCCCGCCCCTTTTTCCGGCCACCTCTATATATAGAGGCGCGTGCACGCGCACGCGCGCGGCCACGTGCGCCTCGGCGCTAATTTTCAAACATGGAAACCAGGGACAGGAGCCAGGGCCCCCTTTGCCGCAGGCCGGGGGATAGACGAACACTGCAACATGGCAGAGGAAACAGTTTCCTGTAGGAGAACTCACCAGCTGCCTGGACTTTGCTCTCTGAGAAGAAACTAGTCCATATGACAAGAAAAACATTCCACAGCGGCCTCTAGTGGACAAACACAGGTACCGCAGTTTAATATACTAAACATATATAAAAAAACATTCTTTTTTTTTTTTTTTTCTTGACCACCATTAAAAATTATTAAATTTTTTTAGTAGTTACAGGCATGCACAGATATTAGCGGGAATACCGTTAGGTAACAGACAGAAAGACAAATTAGGCTTGGGGGTCCCCCAATAGAACCAAGTTCCTGGGGGCCCCCACTTACCTGTTCCCCGCCGCAGGACTTTGTTTGGTCCACAAAAGCCCAAACTTCACCTATCACGGCAGGCATTGTAATCAAACCTTCAGGGACCGGGTTCCCAAGGATTCCACTCCCCTGGACCTGTATAGCACCCTGCACAGAAAACATCTTGGTCGTGGGTATGACCAGAGCTCTGGATCCCAGGGTCCAGCTCTCCTAAGAGAAGCATTACAGGCAGAACCTTGCTCTTCTCTGCAAGGCCCGGGTACCGACCGTTTAGCTATGAAGCTTTTTTGGTCGGATCCGGAATAGCTTACTGAGGCCCAAAAGAACCTGTACGCAAGCTCAGTGAAAAACACATGTTTCTTCTTGGCCAACACCTTAGACACTGGCAAAAAACTGAGGTGCTCCCGGATGGGAGGGGCTTATATAGGGGAGGGTACTTCCGGTTTTGGAAGTTGCCAGTGCCAGCACCTGACGGTAACTATATAACCCATTAGTAATGACTATGTCGCTCTGTGTCCCGTGATGTACGAGAAAGAAATGTTTTTTTTAATCACAATATAGCACAAGGACAATTCACTCACTGTCCTTACAGGTCCCTGGAAACAAGGACTTGCAGAGTGAAAGAAAAAAAACACTCTCCCTACCTACAGTTTTCTGTCCCTAGAAAAAATGTTTTTTTTAATCACAATATAGCACAAGGACAATTCACTCACTGTCCTTCCAGGTCCCTGGAAACAAGGACTTGCAGAGTGAAATAAACTGACACTCTCCCTACCTACAGTTTTCTGTCCCTAGAATAAATGTTTTTTTTAAGCACAATATAGCACAAGGAGAATTCACTCACTGTCCTTCCAGGTCCCTGGAAACAAGGACTTGCAGAGTGAAAGAAAAAAAACACTCTCCCTACCTACAGTTTTCTGTCCCTAGAAAAAATGTTTTTTTTTAATCACAATATAGCACAAGGACAATTCACTCACTGTCCTTACAGGTCCCTGGAAACAAGGACTTGCAGAGTGAAATAAACTGACACTCTCCCTACCTACAGTTTTCTGTCCCTAGAATAAATGTTTTTTTTTAAGCACAATATAGCACAAGGACAATTCACTCACTGTCCTTACAGGTCCCTGGAAACAAGGACTTGCAGAGTGAAAGAAAAAAAACACTCTCCCTACCTACAGTTTTCTGTCCCTAGAAAAAATGTTTTTTTTAATCACAATATAGCACAAGGACAATTCACTCACTGTCCTTACAGGTCCCTGGAAACAAGGACTTGCAGAGTGAAAGAAAAAAAACACTCTCCCTACCTACAGTTTTCTGTCCCTAGAAAAAATGTTTTTTTTAATCACAATATAGCACAAGGACAATTCACTCACTGTCCTTCCAGGTCCCTGGAAACAAGGACTTGCAGAGTGAAATAAACTGACACTCTCCCTACCTACAGTTTTCTGTCCCTAGAATAAATGTTTTTTTTAAGCACAATATAGCACAAGGACAATTCACTCACTGTCCTTAGAGGTCCCTGGAAACAAGGACTTGCAGAGTGAAAGAAAAAAAACACTCTCCCTACCTACAGTTTTCTGTCCCTAGAAAAAATGTTTTTTTTTAAGCACAATATAGCACAAGGACAATTCACTCACTGTCCTTCCAGGTCCCTGGAAACAAGGACTTGCAGAGTGAAAGAAAAAAAACACTCTCCCTACCTACAGTTTTCTGTCCCTAGAAAAAATGTTTTTTTTAATCACAATATAGCACAAGGACAATTCACTCACTGTCCTTACAGGTCCCTGGAAACAAGGACTTGCAGAGTGAAAGAAACTGACACTCTCCCTACCTACAGTTTTCTGTCCCTAGAATAAATGTTTTTTTAAGCACAATATAGCACAAGGACAATTCACTCACTGTCCTTACAGGTCCCTGGAAACAAGGACTTGCAGAGTGAAAGAAACTGACACTGTCCCTACCTACAGTTTTCTGTCCCTAGAATAAATGTTTTTTTTAAGCACACTATAGCACAAGCACAAAACACACTGACACTCTCCCTACCTATCCTTCTCTTTCCCTAAACTAAAGGAATCCAGGTTAAGCAAGAAAGAAATAACAGTCACTGTCCCTGCCTATGCTGCTCTATCCCTGCTCCGGAACACACTACACTAGGCCGCCGTGCTGGCGGCCTTTTATAGTGTGGGGCGTGTACTAAACACCCTCAGCAATAATTGGCCACAGGCATCCTGCCTGTGGCCAATCATTGCTCTCCTCGCTGCCGGCGCTGTGATTGGCCAAGCATGCGGGGTCACAGTGCATGCTTGGCCAATCACAGCGCCTGGATGACACTGCGATGGCGTAGTGCATTGTGGGCCGTTCGCGTCACTCGAATTTGGCGCGAACGGCCCAAATCGTTCGATCTTCGTCGAACGATCGAACAGCCGATGTTCGAGTCGAACGTATGTTCGACTCGAACACGAAGCTCATCCCTAATCACCAATGTAAGGAGTATTCTTCTCACTGATCACCAATATAAGGAACATTCTTCCCACTGATAACCAATGTAAGGATCATTCTTCCCACTGATCACCAATGTAAGGAACATTCTTCCCACTGATCACCAATGTAAGGGACATTCTTCCCACTGATCACCAATGTAAGGAACATTCTTCCCACTGATCACCAATGTAAGGAACATTCTTCCCACTGATCACCAATGTAAGGGACATTCTTCTCACTGATCACCAATGTAAGGGACATTCTTCTCACTGATCACCAATGTAAGGGACATTCTTCCCACTGATCACCAATGTAAGGAGTATTCTTCTCACTGATCACCAATGTAAGGAGCATTCTTCCCACTGATCACCAATGTAAGGAGCATTCTTCCCACTGATCACCAATGTAATGAGTATTCTTCTCACTGATCACCAATGTAAGGAGCATTCTTCCCACTGATCACCAATGTAAGGAGCATTCTTCCCACTGATCACCAATGTAAGGAGCATTCTTCCCACTGATCACCAATGTAATGAGTATTCTTCTCACTGACCATTACTAATGTGCCGAGTTTTAGATATAGTAATTATTAGTAGAGGTTCCCTGAGACCAGAAATTAATTTAACCACCTTGCAGCTATCCTTAGTACTTTTACTGCAAGCGGGTGGCAGCTGCAGGCACCAAGATGTACTGGTACATCGCAGTGCACATGCACACTTGTGGACCCCAGCGCACCGCATTCCACCGGACACAGCAGATCACCGTGCTCAGTACCCGGCTCGCTGTCGGCGGCCAGGGTATCATGTGATTGCCATAACCAATCATAGCATTCACATGCCTACAATGTAAGCAAACTGTGATGAATGGCTTCCACTCATGACAGGTTGCTTACGGTTGTGATGCTGTGACTGGCCCACAGCTATTACATGGTACCTGGCACCCTGTACCATGTGATTAGCTGTAGCCAATCACAGATCACAATGTCTTTAATGAAAGTCATGCATGGCAGTTAAAAAAAAATCAGAATTTTCGTTCGTCTGGATGCAATTCCGACGGACTAAAAACCACGCATGCTCAGAATCAAGTCGCCGCATGCTCGGAAGCATTGAACTTAATTTTTCTCAGCTCGTCCTAGTGTTGTACGTCACCACACTCTTGACGGTCGGAATTTGGTGTGACAGTGTGTATGGAAGACAGCTTGAACGGAATTTCGTCGGAAAAACCCGTCAGAGTTTATTCTGACGGAAAATCCAACCGTGGGTACGGGACATTAGGGTGTTTAGTTATTTTTTTTTTTTTTTTTAAGGGGTAAGGGTTAAAGTTAAGGTTTAATTATTTATTTATTGTTACTTAGTATTAATTTATTGCATTTTTTTTATTTATTATTTATCGGTGTATTTATTTTACATTTATTTATTAATTTACTATTATTTGAATAATAATAAATAAAATAAAATAAAAAATCAATAAAATAATATTAAATAACCCTAACCCCAACTCCTAATCCTAGCCCTAACCTAAACTGAACTCGAACCCCTAACCCTAACGGAAAAACATTATAATAAATTAATAATAATAAAAGAAGAAATAAAAGCTAATGGTAAAGATAAAAAAAAGCTGAAATACCTAGCAACAAATGATGCAACAGATAACAGTTTTCTCTATTGACTAATAAAAAAAATGCCAAAGCCCAAAAACGCGCAAAAATCGAGGATAAAAACGAGTGAATAAATGTCAGAAAAGCGCTCAAAGATGCTCAGGTGTGAGTGCAGCCTTAAAGTAGCGCAGTGCTGTATAGCAAAAAAAATGCCCTGTTCTTGAAGGGGGTAAAACCTTCAAGTGGTTAAAGGGTCCCTCCATGTTTAAATGGTTGAAAAAGGCTGGCCTAACCTGTACCTGCAGGTCACAAGCCTTGTAAATAGAAGGGTACAATACTGTACATTTGGTCAGAATCCTTTCCACTCAACAAAGTGGAACCGTATTTTTTTTTCTTCCTGTAAACTCGGAGTTTCACTTAAACAAAAACTCTGCGGTGTGATATTCTAAAGATTCTAATTACATTTAAAACAATCTCAAACTAAACAAAGCAGCGTCCAGCAATAGCCCCCCAAACCCCCATTTAATACTGAGTAGTTTGTTTGTTACCATTTTTACAGCTTCAGTATTTCAATAATACTAGTCAACTTTTTCCCATAAACCGAAACCCAGAACAGTAAGTGTCGTATTCCAGATATGAGGAACGCAGAAACACCTTTTTTTGGGGGGGGGGGGGCAAACAGAAATACCAGCGTGTTTTATGAAGAAGGTTTGACGCTGTGTAAAATCAGCATACGAGAATTACATAAAGTCCCATCTGACTTTTTCTTTTTTTCTTTTTTTTTTAGGCGGCATGCGCCATGTGTTAAACTTCAGGCTTTCCGGTGGAGCAGTAAGAAAGTTCGAGGAGCGTAGAGAAGCCAAACAGTAAATCACTTCTCGACAAATTGAACAATTAATACAACACAAAAGTAATAAGGAGGAGGACGCCAAGCCAAGAACCACAGAAGTGTTTCTAATTCATTTGTAAATACTGGAAGTGGAGTACAAAACGAGTTTGAAAATATTCTTCAATAAACATGGCTAGAAAGTGAGAATGGAAGAGGGCGGATGTTTAGTTAATGAAAATGAATAAACTACTGTCTTGGATTGAAGAACAGTAAATTAAAATAGAACTTTTTTTTTTTTGGACTTTTGAGTCCTTCTGTATTAAAAAAATTGCCCAAAGTTTACTTACCCTCTCCATGCTCAAACGCTGTCCCGGCTTCCTTCTCAGTCAAGTGCGGTTGGTTCTCTTTGGGGTTTGAGGAGCGCCTGGTACAAAACTTCATATCACTTGGAGGTCTTATTTAAATGTTTTTGGTTAAGACTATCAAATAAATCCAACTTGTTTTAAGGAAAAGGCTACCCCTTCCTCAGGGCTTGAGCAGTGGGTGCTATTAGACCAATGATAGGATGCAATAGAAGACCTATGTTAGGGTTTGGTAAAGACTGGCAGATCCTAGTAGCACTATGAACTGTTATTAGGTAGTTCTCTCTTGGTTTGGAGAATGGACAAATTTAAAATGTTCTTTTTTTTCTTTTGTACTTTTCAGTCCCTCCTTCTAAATTAAAAAAAATGGCCAGTATTTTTCAACCCTCTACATGCTCCAGCGCTGTCCCTGTGTCTTGTCGACCTAGTTCCCCTATCGATATGGTTCCGAGCTCGACTACGCATGCGCACTCGGAACACACGGAAATCTACGAACATCTACAGCTGTTTGTCAGCTGTAGACGCGCTCGCTCCCGAGGATACACGCCGCGCAGAAAGCGGCGGGGGCGGAGACTGGGACACGCCGCTCTCTAGGGCGGCATTAAACAAGTTGATGGCCAGGTGACACTCCGCTCTGTGATATTTTAAATGTTCATGAGCGGGCGCAAGGGGCGGGGGGCGGACACTGTGACACGCCGCTCTATAGGGCGAGTGTTGTACATATAATTGCCGTCTAACATTGCAGGGAGCGCACACTCACTCATCCGCCCCTTGCTGTACAGAGCGGCGTGTCACCCGGCCATCAACTTGTTTAATGCTGCCCTATAGAGCGGCGTGTCCCAGTCTCCGCCCCAGCCGTTTTTTTGTCGAGCTGGTTCCCCTAGCATCGAGAGCGAGCGCGTCTACAGCTGCCGAACAGCTGTTCACGCTCTGAGAATTCCGTCGCCTCGGATTGCGCCTGCGCAGTCGAGCTCAGAACCATATCGATAGGCAGAACCAGCTCGGCAGAACACCGGCTTCCTCCTCAGTCCAGTGCTGTTGGTTTACTTCATGGCAGGTATTAAGGAGCACCTAGTTCAAAAGTTCATATCACTTATGCCCTGTACACACAATTGGAATTTCGATGGTCTAAAATCCGATGTATTTTTCCGTCGGAATTCCGATGAAGCTGACTTCCATCAGTCTTGCCTACACCCCATCAGACAAAATTCCGACCGTCCAAAATGCGGTGACGTACAACACGTACGACTGCACTATAAATGGGAAGTTCAAATCCAATGGCGCCACACTTTGGGCTGCTTTTGCTGATTTTGTGTTACCGCGTGTTAGTAAAAGTTTGGTGTTAGCCGATTCTCGCTTTTCAGTCTCCGTGCTTTTCAGTCCGTTACAGCATGACGAATGTGCTATCTCCATTACAAACGCTAGTTTTACCAGAACGAGCGCTCCCGTATTGTAATTCAGTCTGAGCATGCGTGGATTTTTCTCCGATGGAGTTCCACACAGACGATCGGAATTTCCTATCGTTTGGGGGCGATGGGCCCACACGATCATTTTTTTAGATGAAAAAAATCCATCAGACTTTTTTAATCGGAAAAAACGATTGTGTGTACAGGGCATAAGAGGTCTTTTTTAAATGGTTTTGGTTGAGAGCATCAAATACATCCAACTCGTTTCAAGGGAAAGGCTACCCCTTCCTCAGAGCTTGAGCAGTGGATGATATTAGAACAATAATAGGATGCAATGGAAAACTTATGTTAGGGTTTTGATAAAGACTGTCAGATTCTAGTAGCACTATGAACTGTAGTTCTGTCTTGGTTTGGAGAATGGGTGAATTAAACTATTTTCGGGAGTAGTGATTTTAATAATGCTTAAAGTGAAACAATAAAAGTGAAATATTCCTTTAAATTTCGTACCTGGGGGGTGTCTATAGTATGCCTGTAAATTAGCGCATGTTTCCTGTGTTTAGAACTGTCCCTGCACAAAATGTAATTTCTAAAGGAAAAAATGTAATTTAAAACTACTCGCGGCTATTAATGAATTGTCGGGTCCCGGCAATACAGATTAAAGTCATCAAAGGGGGAACCCTGCACCATTTTTTTTAAATGGCGTGGGGTTCCCCCCAAAAATCCATACCAGACCCTTCCAGTCTGGTGTGGATTTTAAGGGGTACCCGCACCAAAAAAAAAAAAATGGCTTGGGGTTCCCCCCAAAAATCCATACCAGACCCTTATCCCAGCACGCAACCTGGCAGGCCGCAGGAAAAGAGGGGGGGACGAGAGAGCGCCCCCCCCTGAACCATACCAGACCACATGCCCTCAACATGGGGAGGATGTCCCCATGTTGATGGGGACAAGGTCCTCATCCCCACAACCCTTGCCTGGTGGTTGTGGGGGTCTGCGGGCGGGGGGCTTATCGGAATATGGAAGCCCCCTTTAACAAAGGGGACCCCCAGATCCCACCCACCCCCTATGTGAATTGGTAACGGGGTACATTGTACCCCTACCATTTCACAAAAAAAAAGTGTCAAAATGTTAAAAAACACAGGAGGCAGTTTGGGACAAGTCCTTTATTAAAAATAAAAAAATAAAAAAAAAGGTTCCAACGATGTAATCCACTCTCGAGCGATACGGAAGAAAAAAAAAAAACCTGCCGATACGAACGGTACCGCCTCATAGGAGGCGCCCGGCGGAATCGACTTCGTCTGACTTTTTTCATCGGGAATTCCTATCGTGTGTACGCGGCATAAGTGTACACTCTAGTTTATTAATAATCAATAGGCTTGTGAAATTCGTTTCGTAACGAATCGAAATTCGCCCGAATTTAGCAACTTTCGGACATTCGGAAGCATTCGAATTTCCGAACAAAGCAATTACAAATAAAACTGAATCCGAAATAAATTATACCGCAAATAGCGAATGCCCGAATGTCTTCAGCATAATTCGTTATGAAAAAAGTTACGAATGTACGAATCCATACGAAGCACAATAACACTCTGCTCTGCTTCTCCCTCACCGTGCTGAACTCTCAAAATGGTGTACAGGGGCTATAGCCGCATGTAAAAAACGAAAGTAAAATACTAGATTTCTAATCCATTCGAAGCACAATAACACTCTGCTCTGCTCTCTGCTTCTCCCTCACCGTGCTGATCCCTCTCAAAAGTAAAATACGAGATTTTGAATTGTTACAAATAACCGCTATGTATTTAGAAAAGTACAAACCCATTCAAAGCACATTAGGCATAATAGGCAGCGCCATTGTGAGAGAGAAACGGAAAATTACGAATCAACGAACCCCAAAAAAGTTACGAAAGTAGGAGTTGTGTCCAGAATCAACGAAAAACAATGTACCCTACCGAAAGTACGAATTATAAATCAACTAAAAATTCAACGAAAAATGTCGCTTGCGAAAATACGAATTAGTCCGAACACGAAAAATCCCGTCTAGCAAAATTACGAATGATTAAGAATCAACAGGACCGAAAAGAAACAAACCGAAACTAACCAAATTTTTCCGTTGTGCACAAGAAACGAACCGAAACTAAACAAACTTTTCCGTTGTGCACAAGTCTAATAATCAATTTACAATAAAAATATAATGCAATAACTTCTTGTGTGAAAATTGTGATTGAAAATGAAAAATATTTTGATCAAGAAATAAAAGAAACTAAAAAAGTCTATGTCAAACTGTGATATGTCCACTGAAAATATATTATGGTGATTTAAAGCCTCCACCGATCCCCATTGGGGTTTCTCTCACCTTTCTGCTTGACCCTTGAGGAAAGCAGAAGTTCAGGACAGGTGGGTAAACGTCCCTCCCTCACATTTTCGTTCCATCTTCGTTCATTGATGAAAATTGGAATTGATTTAGTCAATTGACTTAATTTAAATTTTATTTTCATTTAGATTTCGTCACTGAAAACATGCAGCTGATGAAAATTATGAGAAAAATATTTTCGTGGATGAAATTAACACTGCCTGACTTCCTCTACAAGCTTTCATGCTGTTCCGGTCGGGCGCCATCTACAGTGGAGGGAGCGAACCTCAAATGCCTACATCCTTCTCTCCTCGTATCTTCTCTTCTTTTCTTCTCTCTTCTCCCCCACCATCTCCTCTTTTTCCCATTATCTCCTCATCTCTTCATTTCTCCTTTCATTTCTTCTCCTTTCCGCCCTCTCTCCTCTCTTCTCTCCTTCCTCCCTCTCTTCTCTCTCTCTCCACCTCACTTCTCTTCCTCACTTCTCTTGCTCTCCTCCCTTCCTTTTCCTCTATCCTATATTATTCTCCTCTCTCCTCCGTATTTCTATTCTATCCTCTCTTTTTTTTCTGCTCCCTTCTCTTGTTTTTGGATGTATTTTTTTCTGTATTTAGAAACGTGCAACTCTTTAACAAGGTCACCCTCCTATCCTTTTACAGCAACCACATAAAAGGTAGTCCCCAAAATAGCCTTTCTAAGCTTTTCTAAAAGGGAGGAACTCTTGAAAACTACTTCCCAGCAGTGGTGGCCGCCCCCCCCCCGGTCCATGTGCTCGGCCCCTAATCTGCATGTGGGGCGCAGGATGCATGAATTTCTACTATGGGCTTTTTTTTTTTTTAAGCACGTCATTAGACCCTAAGGCTCTAATTAATAATAAAAGGTAATACTGCGCTAATGTGAACAAATGAAAATATCGTGCTTATTAGCAGCTAGGCTGCGACATAAAAAATATGTGAAACCATATCAAGTAAATAGGAATTAGAAAATGTCGCGCACAGACATGTGAAAAGAGTAAAACACTGATGAGAGTTCCTCTACAAAAGTGAAAAATATATATGAGTAAAGGTGAATAAATGAATATGTATATAAACACCAAAAAATAAATAAGCAAAACAGGGACTCAACCACTACTCAGAATACTAAAATAGTGATCAACTTAATATGTGATATTAAAATGAAACATATAAGGCACAATACTGTTGTCAAGTATTACTGCAATAGTGCTCTAAATATTGAAAAGACAGAAGAGGGAATAGTCTATTCCTTGATAGTTCAAATGAGGTCCAATATAGCAAACAGTTCCAATGCGACAAACAGTTGCTTCAGATGAAAAAACAGGGGGTTGTGAGGAGATGTTTGGAAAAAGATAGAGCCCAAGATGAATCCACAGAAAGCATAGAAGAACTGCATCCACCACGGTGTGTAGGGAATCAAGATGGGTACCTTACCACAAAAGGTGGACCTCCACTGTGGCAAGGTCAGAAGAGCCTGCAGATATCACCCTCTGCGGGGTATTGGTACTGATCCTGGGGGTGTCACGACTCCGGAGTCATTATATTCCCTCTGCCTCTCGTTGTACTGTTTCCTCCACTGGTGGCTGGTAGGCTTGTGCAATTCGTTTCGTAACGAATCGAAATTCGTCCGAATTTAGCAACTTTCGGACATTCGGAAGCATTCGAATTTCCGAACAAAGCAATTACGAATAAAACCGAATCCGAAATAAATTATACCGCAAAATAGCGAATGCCCGAATGTCTTCGGCATAATTCGTTATGAAAAAACTTACGAATGTACAAATCCATTGGAAACACAATAACACTCACTCTGCTCTGCTCTCTGCTTCTCCTTCACCGTGCTGAACTCCCTCTCAAAATGGTGTACAGGGGCGGAGGCTATAGCCGCATGTAAAAAACGAAAGTAAAATACGAGATTTCTAATCCATTCGAAGCACAATAACACTCTGCTCTGCTCTCTGCTTCTCCCTCACCGTGCTGAACCCTCTCAAAATGGTGTACAGGGGCGGAGGCTATAGCCGCATGTAAAAAACGAAAGTAAAATACGAGATTTCGAATCGTTACAAATAACCGCTATGTATTTCGAAAAGTACAAATCCATTCGAAGCACATTAGGCATAATAGACAGCGTCGTCGTGAGAGAGACACAGAAAATTACGAATCAACGAACCCAAAAAAAGTTACGAAAGTAGGAGTTGTGTCCAGAATCAACGAAAAACAACGTACTCTACCGAAAGTACGAATTATAAAGCAACAAAAAATTCAACGAAAAATGTCGCTTGCAAAAATACGAATGAGTCCGAACACGAAAAATCCCGTCTAGCAAAATTACGAATGATTACGAATCAACAGGACCGGAAAGAAACGAACCGAAACGGAACAAATTTTTCCGTTGTGCACAAGCCTAGTGGCTGGTATAATCCAATCATTTAAAAAGAACCAACAGACCTTCCTGCAGTGTGCTCTGCCTCCTGATTCTCCCAGCCACCAGTGGAGGAAACAGTACAACGAGAGGCAGAGGGAATATAATGACTCCGGAGTCGTGACACCCCCAGGATCAGTACCAATACCCCGCAGAGGGTGATATCTGCAGGCTCTTCTGACCTTGCCACAGTGGAGGTCCACCTTTTGTGGTAAGGTACCCATCTTGATTCCCTACACACTGTGGTGGATGCAGTTCTTCTATGCTTTCTGTGGATTCATCTTGGGCTCTATCTTTTTCCAAACATCTCCTCACAACCCCCTGTTTTTTCATCTGAAGCAACTGTTTGTCGCATTGGAACTGTTTGCTATATTGGACCTCATTTGAACTATCAAGGAATAGACTATTCCCTCTTCTGTCTTTTCAATATTTAGAGCACTATTGCAGTAATACTTGACAACAGTATTGTGCCTTATATGTTTCATTTTAATATCACATATTAAGTTGATCACTATTTTAGTATTCTGAGTAGGGGTTGAGTCCCTGTTTTGCTTATTTATTTTTTGGTGTTTATATACATATTAATTTATTCACCTTCACTCATATATATTTTTCACTTTTTTAGAGGAACTCTCATCAGTGTTTTACTCTTTTCACATGTCTGTGCGCGACATTTTCTAATTCCTAAGGCTCTAATTGCCTTCAAAAAAGGGTGGGCACTGTGCCCCGAGCCCACCCACTTGTGTGCTGTGTGCAGTGGTGGTTGGAGCGGAAAGGAGGAGTGGAGGAGGTAGAGGAGGCTGGGGGGAGCTGGAGTCAGCCAATGAGTGTGCAGTCTCCGGTGTTCTGCCAAAACACCAGCGGTGACATGCAGAGGCAGAGTTGAAGCAGGGAGAAGAAAGATAGCGATTTCTGTTGGGAGCGTGCCACAGCCTGGCTCTGTCCACCTGCCATTTCTCCTACTGCTTCTGCCGAGAAGGAGGAGAAGCGATCGTAGATGGGGTAAGTGTGGACCCGGTGGTGTGGGGGGGTGGTTTGGGCCCACCCCCCCCCGAAAAAAATGAAGCACCAGCCACTGCTTCCCAGCCTCAGGGAACCACCCCCCCCCAACCCAACTGCATCTTATAGACAGCTAAAAAGATCATTGATCAAGTGGGCACTCAACTGAAAGGCAGAAGTTGCTCAAGGAACTGCTTACAGCCCTGGAGGAACCCTAGAGTTCCACAGAACCCTGGTTGAGAAAGGCTTCCCCAAATAAGAGATGATGTCCCATGTGTTAGTGAGATTTCCCCTCACTTACTATGTGTCTTCTGCATGTAAGGGTGAATCTCCCAACAGACAGCAATTCCTGGTAGACAAAAAAATAAAAAATAACAGGAGTTTTACTTTAACGCACAGTAGGACAGGATATGTTTGTTCCCAGTGGTGACTGTGGGCTTATTATATCATTGTGATATCATGTGATGTGCCCATTTCATTTCTGGGGAAAAAAAAAATAATCTTGTCTTTGCAGCCACCTCGAGATCCTTTAAGGATAACCCAACCTAAATTCAAATAGGATGTTTGCTCGCTTGGACTCAGCTGCCTCTGCATACTCATAAAGCAGGATATGATGGTAAATGACAGCATTATGGTAATTCTCTAAAAGTATCACATTCACCTTAATTCCATCACTGCCATTTAAGCCGTAAGAAGAAATCTGCATTTCAAACAGCCTCCCGCTTCCATGCGAGAGAATCTCATGTTGTATAAAACAGCCTAAAAAGCATAATAAGACAATTTGGCCAAAACCGAGGGCGAATCTGAAATCCACACTTCTGCGGTTTGGCCAAATTATCTTTTTTCCCTTTTATGCTGCCACTCCGCTTAATTACAGCCTTTCCTTCCATTGTTACACGGAGCCCACATTCCTTGATTTTGCCAAAACCCCTCTCTTGTCTGGGAATTTGCTTTAGTCGTGCCGTGGTATGCTGGGCTTTGATCATCCCCGAGTCCGGCCCTTCTGACCAAACGGCTGATTATTTTTCATATACATGTATATAAAATGATGAGATTTAAGAAAAAAAAATTGATTTAAAGAAATTTATTTTGAAGTTGAAATATGAAATATGCAGCTTAGACTTACACAAACCTCATTGAGAACAGACGGGGGAACTTTAAATTCACCACATTGGTGGCTACAAAATAATGCAGACCATGTCCTTAGATGGTCTTTTTTCAGCATAAGGTGGGCCGTAACAATCGGGCCGAATTATTTTGATTTTATTGCAACCGAAGAGGAAAACCCATAAGACTTAAACCCTGTACACACAATCGGTTTTACCGATGAAAACCGTCCGATGGATTGTTTTCATCAGACAAACCGATCGTGTATGGGACCCATCGGTCTTTTTTCCATCGGTTTTAAAAAATAGAACATGTTTTAAATTTTTCCGATGGATAAAAAACCGATCGAAAACTCCGATCGTCTATGGGCAAGTCCATCAGATAAAAAACCCATGCATGCTCAGAATCAAGTCGACGCATGCTCAGAAGCATTGAACTTCATTTTTCTCGGCTCATCTGAGTGTTTTACGTCACCGCGTTTGGAACGGTCGGTTTTTTGACTGATGGTGTGTAGGCAAGACTGATGGAAGTCAGCTTCATCGGATTTCCGATGGACAAAACCATCGGATTAGAATCCATAGGATATCCGATCGTGTGTACGAGGCTTTAAAGTGAAACAAAGTTTTGATTACTTTTTTATTTTATTTCAGATAGACATATAAACCTGATCAATTTAAATTATATATAAAGCCAACAATTTTTTGTATAAATGTGATCAATTTGAAGTTTATATAATGGCAAATCTTAAAAAGTAATGTAATGTTTTGCATCAAATCATCAATTGCAAAAAAATTGAATGCATGTGTAGCGGCCTCACCCCATCTCCTTTTGCTAGGGGTATGTCACATGACAGGGTGAGATGCGCTACGGCCCATGTCCTCCCCATAGCTGTGGGTGAGGTGAAGGCCAGTATCAGTACATTCCTCGGGCCAATGTGCGTTAGTTATGAAGCTCAATCCTGCTATGCTGAAACCTCCCTTGCTCCCATTAACCAGAGTCCATACACCGATGCATCCATATACCTTCGCTGCGTTGCGGCCCCTATCAGGGGAAGATGTCCCTCTAAGGGACTTACCAGAGGCCCATCCGTCACCGGGTTGATGCTGCTCCGGAATCTCCGGACGGGTGACCTCCCCGGCCTTCTCACCTCAGATGCGGGTCCCCTCGCAAGGCGGCACCCTCGGATCACTTCGCCCTCGCGGGACCCAGTCAAAGTTACTGGGCCCCAGGCCTACGATATAGTACCTCACCCCAGGCTGAAGGTGCCTGGGATGGACCCCAACTTCATTCCGGTCAGGCCTAGGGTGCCTGGGCCGGAACCTTTTGAACCGCCCGCACCCAGGCCTAAGGTGCCTGGGCGCGTGAAGAGAGAATCCTCGAAGACCTTGTGGCGAGGGCGTCTCCCCCTTTTATCCCCTCCCTTCAACACCACGGCGGGTTCCCCGCCCCAGCCGTACCATCTCCGGAAAGGGACAAAAAGGGTAGCACTGCGGCAGTGATTCTACCTTGGGCCTGTAGGTACCCCGCCACCCACAGGCCAAGGAGAATAATACACCACCCAATCCTCCACGAATTACAAAAAGGGGTCCAGAACCTTTACAATTACACACCTGGGTCACACTACCCCCAGGTTTACCCCAACTAAATTTAAAGACCCCGCTACATACTCCCCCCTGTGATTTGACGCTGGTCCCCAGCGTCTGGTGCAACCCCATGTCTCCCAAAGAGTGATGACATGGAGCGAGCCTCAGAGGCTATCCCTAAAAATTTTGAATCCCGTGTGTGCCAAGACCTGCTCAAGGGGAAAGGGAACTATAAAACAATAAAACTTTTGTATAAAACATTTATCATGTACACACATACAATCCCTCCCGTCACTGTCTAAGAACCACCCCATACTCAGTAGTCTTGACTCTTGACCGACGAATCTCCTGCAGAAGGGGAAAAAAAAAAAAACAGACAACATCCTAACATCATGTGAAAATTTGGAATGAATGGGTCCATCAGCCGAGGGACCCATTTGCTCCAACGAGTGTGGTGTAAAAGTGTGCAGAAAAACAAACGTTGCACAACACTGCCACCTGGTGACAGCGCCGCGGTAATGACACTTGGTGCTCCTTCATTCTTCATGCGTCCCTACACTAATTCTACCCCAAAGTCTGTCCTTGACTCGTAAGAAAAGAGAGTGGGAAGGAAAAAAAAAAACAAATAAAAAAACAGGGTATTGTTCAGACGTTCTAGCAAAGGCTCTTCCAGGAAAATTTGTAGCTGAAAACATACTCATGAGTCTCTCCTCACAAGTAAAACCTCGGATCAGGTAAGAACAACGGCTTCAGATGCTTATCAAACACTTTGACTGAATATTCAACATCCTCTCCCTCCTTTCTGCAGATAAGCACTTTATCAGCATGAATATGGCGCCCCAACTTCCAGTCCACTCTGCAGTCCTTGAATTTCTTGGACACAGGCGGCGAACAGGACAAGTATCGCCGGGCCTGAGGCACTTTGAGCTTCTCCCAGACAAATTTGTCGTACCATCTCTGTCGCAGGACCTCAACTTCGTAAAGTAAGTCCCGAGGCAAGTAGGGATACTCCCATCCGTACTCACGGGCGACTCTCTGGGAGAAAAGTCGTTGCAATCTGGCCAAAGGAGGCATGACATCCTGCTCACCTTCTCCTGGCTGCACGATGGCCTCCGGGTGCCGAGGTACCTTCACTACCTCGGGTGGCTTTGCCTTTGGCGCACGCAATGACGCGCGCTGCATCCCACAACCAAAGCAGGTGATGTTGTGGAATGTGGAAAGTCAATCGGAGGACTAGACTCCCTCCTAAGCTCCGGGGCCTGCGCCCGGGGCGTGCTGTCTCCTATAGACATAGGGGAATCCTGCGGTTCACGTAGCACGGGTAACGGGCGTTTGTCCCAGCCCTTCCGGTAAAACAGTTCATCTATTTCCCCGTCATCCCCACAGTCCGACAGCGATTCCAGGTCGGAGGTGTCATACATCTCGGCGGGAAGGTAGTCTTTAGTAGACGGAGAACTACCCTCCCTTGCGGGCTCCACCTCCAGTGGACCCCCGACACCTCCAACCACCACCACAGTCCCAGCCCCTGGCTCACCTGGACCTTTTTCAGCACTGGGATGTCCAGGACTCTTCCAACCGGATCCATCCAGGTCCGGCAAGCGGCGGGGTGAAGCCCGACCACGACCACAGGAGGCCTGCACCAGGCCTATCTTCCTCTTCGGAGGTGGCAGCAGGGAATCTGTGGTGACCGAAGCAGCATCCTCTGATTTTTCTCTCTCAGTCTTTGGTTGGGCAGTCTTGTCGCCCTGGTCAGCGCGTACGGGGACCTCCGCAAAGGCCTGGATCTCCCCTTCCGGAGTGGCGGTACCTGTGGAGCAATTGAGGCGAAGGGCCCGGGGCCTTACTGTGGATGATTCGACCTCAAACAGAAATTCTTTACACGCTTCACAACGCCCAAATGGCTTTAGTTGGACCACCAGTCCCGAGCATCCGGGACAGATCACACCGAGGGCCTCCGTGTCTCTGCATGAGTACAAAGCCAACTGTCCTCGGGGCCTGAGTCTTATCCCCGTGTCTGTAAGGGGAGCAGCAAAAGCAGTCATCTTCGTGGGGTATGATACCGGCATCCACGGGGAGCTTGAGGCCATCCCGACCACCTGCTGCTCCATCACGCGCTGACCACGCGCCGGAGTCTCCACGTGTATCTCCACATATGGCCAGACTCCTCCCATGACTTGCACGTTTTCGCGGGCTTCCCACAGTCCCCGCCCACGAATTGCGCAGTCATGGGGTGCCTCATGGCGCAGTGCACCAAACAACCCCACATGTAGTACGTCACACGGCTGGGCTTTTCCCTCTTCCCGCTCTTTCTGCATGGGCCTTTCCCGTCTTGGGGTAATTTCCACGACTTCGAGCACAGGGACGCACTTTGGCCAATCACATGGCCGACCTGCTCGGACCTCCTCCGGGCAGCAAAGTCCAGACACAGCCATTTCAAATTTCAAAGTCAACACACATTTTATCCCGGACGAGCCCCCACGTGTAGCGGCCTCACCCCATCTCCTTTTGCTAGGGGTATGTCACATGACAGGGTGAGATGCGCTACGGCCCATGTCCTCCCCATAGCTGTGGGTGAGGTGAAGGCCAGTATCAGTACATTCCTCGGGCCAATGTGCGTTAGTTATGAAGCTCAATCCTGCTATGCTGAAACCTCCCTTGCTCCCATTAACCAGAGTCCATACACCGATGCAGGGTTCAACACTTGTTTATTATACTTCCACAACAAACAGTTCTTTCACAGCCGACTGGTTGCGACCCATAACATAACGCAAACGGTGGGATGAGCAGGCCGAGGCACTATCCTGATTTCAATCTAAACCCCTGTGGTTTCACCAGGGGTTATAGCAGCTTTGCTTAGCACAGAACATAGAACTTGTGAGTCTCTACCAGCGACTCCATAGAAACATAGATGGGAGTACCTTCGCTGCGTTGCGGCCCCTATCAGGGGAAGATGTCCCTCTAAGAGAGTTACCACAGGCCCATCCGTCACCGGGTTGATGCTGCTCCGGAATCTCCGGATGGGTGACCTCCCCGGCCTCCTTACCTCAGATGCGGGTCCCCTCGCAAGGCGGCACCCTCGGATCACTTCGCCCTCGCGGGACCCAGTCGAAGTTACTGGGCCCCAGGCCTACGATATAGTATAAGGTGCCTGGGTGCGTGAAGAGAGAATCCTCGAAGACCTCGTGGCGAGGGCGTCTCCACCTTTTATCCCCTCCCTTCAACACCACGGCGGGTTCCCCGCCCCAGCCGTACCATCTCCGGAAAGGGACAAAAAGGGTAGCACTGTGGCAGTGATTCTACCTTGGGCCTGTAGGTACCCCGCCACCCACAGGCCAAGGAGAATAATACACCACCCAATCCTCCACGAATTACAAAAAGGGGTCCAGAACCTTTACAATTACACACCTGGGTCACACTACCCCCAGGTGTACCACAACTAAATTTAAAGACCCCGCTACACATGTATGCCCAATTTCTTATTTACCAATGTCTGTCCCCCTGGTGCCCAAGCTGCGACCCAAGGGCTCCATGTGGCCCTCAGACCTCAGCAATCTATAGGTGGAACATTGATTATGGTAATATCCAGTGGTGGCTGGTGAAGTTTTAGGATGGGGGGGCGTCAGACCCCACCCTTCCTTTCTGACCCATCCCACTTCTCATAAGCCCCACCCCTTATAGAATCCCCCCACTCTGTCCCCTGTATTCCACTTGCTTCCACCCATAGTGTCAAGAGTATACAGCTCAGCATCACAGGACAGAGTATACAGCCCCAGAATCACAGGAGAGAGTATACAGCCCCAGAATCACAGGATAGAGTATACAGCCCCAGCATTACATGACAGAGTAAACAGCCCCAAAATCACAGGATAGAGTATACAGCCCTGGCATCACAGGACAGAGTATACAGCCCCAGCATTACAGGACAGAGTATACAGCTCCAGAATTACAGGACAGAGTATACAGCTACAGAATCACAGGACAGAGTATACAGCCCCAGAATCACAGGATAGAGTATACAGCCCCAACATCACACGGCAGAGTAAACAGCCCCAAAATCACAGGATAGAGTATACAGCCCTGGCATCTCAGGACAGAGTATACAGCTCCAGAATCTCAGGACAGAGTATACAGCCCCAGTCTCACTGGACAGAGTATACAGCCCCAGTCTCACTGGACAGAGTATACAGCCCCAGAATCACAGGACAGAGTATATAGCTCAGCCTCACAGATCAGAGTATATAGACCAGCCTCACAGATCAGGGTATACACAGCTCAGTCTCACAGAATTGTCATGTGTACCAGTTTATCACTGCCTCTGTGTTCACCATTAGTAAATATCTGCCCAAAAACATAGCAACCATTGTAAATAGTAAAAGACAATATATTACATTTTAGTTCACTCTCTCTCTGAACCTACCAATCCGGCCGATTCTGCAAGAAGGTGCCGCTCGAGCCATGCAATCCATCCACGGAGCCGCAATGTCACTTCCGGTTTCACACTGGCACAGAGAAACCGAAAGTGATGCCACAGCTCTGGAGAAAAGCACCGCCCATGTTCTACGGCGGTGCCAATAGAAAATCTGACAACAAGGACAATTACTGCAATAAGGGAGTGTTGCGGCGCATTGCTTTGCACCACAAGGACTCCCAAAAGCAGCCAAATGAAGCATCTCACCTGCAATCACGTGATAGCATAGACGTCACGCTGCCTATATTGCACTGTGTCCGGCGCCCGTACACAGTGCATTTAAAGGACTTTTTTTTGTTTTTTTAAAGGAACTTTTTATTTAATTCATTTTTATTTTTTGGTGACTAGCCCGTGGGCTGCCACTGGTAACATCATTGATCTGTTCTAGCCTCATGTACGTATGGTCTTCTGCAGCCAACAATGTATCCTGTCCACACTCTCTGACCTTCATTTCCTCTATTAGGTCTGCAGTCTCTGACAGTCCCCCCAAGCTTTAAATATATTGAACATTACATACGACCCTCTGGTGGGGGCTGCATTTGAGACCCCCTTTAACTCAGAAGTTGACAACTACTACTTTAGAGAGATTCCACAGGTATGGTACATGCAGCTACATTAATCCAAACTGGAATCAAGCTATCCAGTGTGAAGACCTACCTGAATTACCAATTAATTTTATATCAATGCAGATAGGCTCTTACACTATATACTGTGGCAAAAGTAATTATAATTTTGCCCACTTACAAAGAAATGAAGGGTCTATAATTTTTATCATAGGTGTATTTTATATGATAGAGGCGGAATATCAACCAAAAAACCAGAAAAAACACAAAAAACAGATGCTATAAATTAAGTTGCAGTTAAGGGAGTAAAATAAGTATTTGATCCCCAAGCAAAACATGACTTAGTACTTGGTGGAGAAACCCTTGTTGTTTCTTGTAGTTGGTGACCAGGTTTTCACACATCTCAGGTGGGATTTTGGTCCACTCTTCTTTACAGATCTCTAAATCCCTAAGTTTTCTTGGCAACTCGAAGTTTCAGCTCCCTCCATAAACTTTCTGTAGAATTATGGTCTGGAGACTGACTAGGCCACTCCGTGACCTTAATGTGCTTCTTCTGGAGGCACTCCTTTGTTGCCTTGGCGGTATGTTTTGGGTCATTGTCATGCTGGAAGACACATTCATGACCCATCTTCAGTGTTCTGGCTGATAGAAGAAGATTCTCATTCAAGATTTTACAATACATGGCCCCTCAATGAGGCAAAGACAGTCTGGACCTTTAGCAGAAAAACAGCCCCAAAGCATCACGTTTCCACCTCTGTGCTTGACTGTAGGGATGGCGTTCTTAGGGTCATAGTCAGCATTTTTCTTCCTCCAAACACACCGAGTCAAGTTATTGGCAAAGAGCTAAATTTTGGTCTCATCTGACCACAGCACTTTCTCCCAATCCTTCTCTGAATCATTTAGATGTTCATTGGCATGACTGTACATGTGCCTTCTTGAGGAGGGGGACTCGCCATGTTTTGAGGAAGAAAAATGCTGACTATGACCCTAAGAACACCATCCCTACAGTCATTTACTGAGGTGGAAACATGATGCTTTGGGCTGTTTCTCTGCTAAAGGTACAGGCCGACATTGCCGCATTGAGGGGCCAATGGACAGGGCCATGTATTGTAAAATCTTGGATGAGAACCTTCTTCCCTTAGCCAGAACACTAAAGATGGGTCATGGATGGATCTTTCAGCATGACAATGACCCAAAACATACCGCCAAGGCAACAAATTAGTGGCTCAAGAAGAAGCACATGAAGGTCATGGAGTGGCCTAGCCAGTCTCCAGACCTTAATCCTATAGAAAATTTATGGAGGGAGCTGAAACTTTGAGTTGCCAAGAGACAGCCAAGAATCCTTAAGGATTTAGAGAAAATCTGTAAAGAAGAGTGGAGCAAAATCCCTCCTGAGATGTGCAAACCTGATCACCAACTACAAGACACGTCTGACCTCTGTGCTTCCCAACAAGGGTTTCTCCACCAAGTACTAAGTCATGTTTAGCTTGGGGATCAAATACTTATTTTACTCACTGAACTGCAACTCCATTTATAACATTTGTATCATGTGTTTTTTCTGGATTTTTTTGGTTGATATTCTGTCTCTATCATGTAAAATACACCTAGGATAAAAATGATAGACCCTTCATTTCTATGTAAGTGGGCAAACGTGCAAAATCTGCAGGGGATCAAATCATTATTCTCCCCCACTGTAACAGAATACATATTGGCCGAAATTTATGAAGAAATTTGACTTTTTACATTTTTAATTGGGTGTGTTTTATAGCAAAAAGTAAAAAATATTGTTTATTTTCCCCAAATTGTTTCTCTTTTTTCGTTTATAGCGCAAAAAAACCCAAAAAAAAAACGCACAGGTGATCAAATACCAGCAAAAGAAAGTTCTACTTGTGGGAAAAAAAGGACAGAAAATTTATTTGGGTACAGAGTTGCACGACCGCGCAATAAGGCCCCTTTCACACTGGGGCGTTTTTCATGCGGTTTAGCGCTAATAATAGCGCTATTATACCGCATGGAAAAATCCTGCCCTGTAGCCTTCAATGTGAAAGCCCGAAAGCTTTCACACTGAAGCGGTGCGCTAGCAGGACCGCTCCAAAAGTCCTGCTAGCCGCTTCTTTACAGCGGTAAAGGAGCGGTGTGTTCACCGCTCCTTTACCACGGGTGCCCATTGAAATCAATGGGACAGCGCGGTAATACCGCACGCAAACCGCGGCAATAGCCGTGGTTTGCGGGCGGTATTAACCCTTTTTTGGCCGCTAGCGGGGGTTAAATTTACCCCACTAGCGACCGCATACCGCGGTAAGAACGACGGTATAGCAGCGCTGCAAACCGCGCTGCTATACCGCCACCGCTCCTGCCCGCCCCAGTGTGAAAGGGGCCTAATTGTCAGTTAAAATAACAGCTTCACCCAATCCACACATTATGCATTATTAGGAAGACCTAAAAAAAAATGATAATAACAAAAATGTAATTATAATTGCAATAATGCTTCAACCACCGCAGGGAAATAGAAGCAATACATTCTGTCATTCATATTTATTATATGTTACATTGTAAGTAATACAAGATTTTGCTATATTATTAGGATGTAAAAGGATCTATAGTGGCCGGTGCTGATAGACCTCTTTTTAATATTGTGGTAATAAGAATGGTGGGGAGAAGAATTTGTTCTGCAGGTGCAGCAGAAGGAAGCCAAGGACACAGTCTGAGCATCCAGGGAACTAATCTCCCCTTTCAGCAATGGTGGGTGAGATTCAGGGGCTGCAATGCTGAACTTTAAATCAGCACTAAGGTAGGGCGCTGGGTGCTTCTAAAGTATCACTGCAACCCGAATTACAGCAAAAAAAAAAAAATTCCTATAACAATTGAGTATGAATTATGTAAGCCTAATTCTTGTAAATTACTACCGTATATACTCAAGTATAAGCTGACCCGAATATAAGCCAAGGCACCTAATTTTACCACAAAAAAATGGGGAAAATTATTGACTCGAGTATAAGCCTAGGGTGTCCATCTGCATGCCTCACTTTGCCTCACTGTGTCCATGCCTCACTGTGCCCATGCCTCACTGTGCCCATGCCTCACTGTGCCCATGCCTCACTGTGTCCATGCCTCACTGTGCCCATGCCTCACTGTGCCATGCCTCACTGTGCCCATGCCTCACTGTGCCCATGCCTCACTGTGTCCATGCCTCACTGTGCCCATGCCTCACTGTGCCCATGACTAGACTGACGTTTAACATGGGAGTCTATGGAAGGGGGGCCCGGATTTGAAAAATCTTTGCTCCCCGGCTGTAGGTCCCCCAAACAAAAAACTTTGCACACTTATAGAGGAGAAATGGGGCTACATGTGTGCCATGTTTCCGGTCCAGGGGACCTATGACCGGCCAGTACCGGGTCCCCAAATTCACCAGAGAAATTACCATTTAACATGGGAGTCTATGGAAGGGGTGCCCAGGTTTGAAAAATCGGTGCTCCCCGGCCGTAGGTCTCCCGGACAACAAACTGTGCACACTTGTAGAGGAAGAGTGGGGCTACATGTGTACCAAGGTTGGGGTCCAGGGAACCTACGGCTGGCCAGTACCGGGTCCCTAAAGTCTCGGCGATCAGGCGCAAAAAGGTGACTCGAGTATAAGCCTAGGGGGGCATTTTCAGCACAAAAAAATGTGCTGGAAAACTCGGCTTATACTCGAGTATATACAGTACTTGCTTTGCGGATTTCATTACCTGTTGAATCCATATGCTTCTGGATCTGTGTGTGTGTGTGCTGCATATTATGTCAATATGGAGCATTTGTTGTCAATGACGGGTTTTTTTTTCATGAACAAAACCCAGTCTGCTGCTTAACCACTTGCCTACCGGACACTCCCCCCCCACCCCCTCCTGCCCAGGCCAATTTTTCACACTTTGAATGACAATTGCGCGGTCATGCAACACTGTAACCATGTGACATTTTTAGCATTTGTTTTCACACAAGTAGAGCTTTCTTTTGGTGGTATTTAATCACCACCGGGGTTTTTTATATTTTGCTTAATAAATGAATAAAGACCGAAAATTTGGAAAACGCAAACAAACTTTTTCATAGTTTGTTATAAAATTTTGCAAACAGGTAATTTTCTTCTCCTTCACTGATGTGCGCTAATGGGGCAGCACTGATGGGCATTGATGAGCACTGATAGGTGGCATTGATGGCGGCACTGATAGGTGGCACTGATGGGCAGCACTTATAGGTGATACTGATGAGGAGGCACTGATAGGCGGTACTGATAATTCACACTGATGAGAAGGCACTGGTAGGTGGCACTGATAGATAACACTGATGAGGAGGCACTGATGGACACTGATAGGTGACACTAATGAGGAGGCACTGGTGGGCACTGATAGGCGGCGCTGATAGGTGACACTGATGATGAGGCACTGATGGGCACTGATAGGTGGCACTGATAGGTGACACTGATGATGAGGCACAGATGGGCACTGGTAGGGGGCACTGATGAGGAGACACTGATGGGCACTGATAGGTGGCATTGATAGGTGACACTAATGATGAGGCACTGATGGGCACTGATAGGTGGCACTGATGATGAGGCACTGATAGGCACTGTTAGGCGGCACTGATAGGTGACACTGATGAGGAGGCACTGATGGGCACTGATAGGTGATACTGATGAGGAGGCACTAATGGCCACTGTTAGGCGGCACGGATGGGCATTGATGAGCAATGATAGGCCACACTGATAGGTGACACTGATTATGAGGCACGGATGGGCACTGGTAGGCAGCACTGATAGGTGACGCTGATGATGAGGTACGGATGGGCACTGGTAGGCAGCACTGATAGGTGACGCTGATGGGCACTGATAGGTGGCATTGATAGGTGGCACTGGTGGGCACTGATAGATGACACTGATGAGGAGGCATTGATGGGCACTGATAGGTGACACTGATGATGAGGAGGCATGGATGGGCACTGATTGGCAGCACTGATGGGCACTGATTGACAGCACTGATAGGCACTGGTTGGCACTGATAGACTGCACTGATGGGCACTATTGGAGCTGCACTGATAATCAGTGCCTGCTGTCTGCCTGCCAGGACCTGCCAGCCTGTCACATTAGCAATCACAGTCTGGTCTGCATATGAAAACACACAGACAACTCATATGCATCTGTCAGGCACTCATGCCACTCTGTGCTCTATTGTCCCCTGTTACCTTACCAGGGGCACCGAGCCTGGAGGTGTAAGAGACGCCTACCTCATGTCAGGCTCTATCGCCAGGTACGTGCCACTTGAGCAGAGAACAGTGGAAGACTGATCTACTGCCTGATGGTTCCTACAACATAATTATACAGAAAGGCTACAGAAGGGGTGGAAGCCATTTTGACCAACTGATATATATATACACCTGTATATGGTTTTTTGATTGTCTTTTAAAAACAAATGCTGAGGTTATAGATGAAAGGTATGTTTTAACCTATTTTTGTGACTCTAAAAAGCACCTGAAAATTCCCAAGCTTCTCTATTTTTTAAAATTGCATTTAAAATATTGATATTAGCCTATATATATTTACAGAGATCGATGATCTCTGATGATCCCTTCTAAGGAGATCAGAGGATAGAAGGATGTATGGAGAAGCTACGTGTTTTCACCAATCTTTCAGGAAATGTTCTGTCCTCCATTCCTCCATTCCCTGTCCAGCTAGTTTGTGGTGAGACAACATTCTCAAAGAATTGATTCATACTTTTATATTCAAGGACATTTTGGAGACGGCTCCGTTTTAAAAAGTATGCCATGAATCCTTTGGGTCTTCTTTAGGTCATGAGAATGATAAAATTAATTTAGAACAAGCTCATTGCCTACATAGAGTGGTGACCCCGTGTTTTATATATGTGGGATGGAGCCTACCATAGGGTGACCAGACATCCCCGGTTTCCGGGGACAGTCCCCGGATTGAGGACACTGTCCCCGGACCAAGTCTGTCCCCAGTTTTGTCCCCAGATTGGATTTGAACAGGGGCTGGGGCAATTTCAAAGACAGTCAGTGCAGAATAAAAAAAAAAAAATCTGAATTACCACCCCCCCCTCCGCTCCGCTGCTCCTACTAGCTTAGGGGGAGGTGTATTTTTTTCCATTATCTGTGCTCCTTTCTGATGATCATGTGCTGGTCGGAGCGGAGTGAATATTTCTTCAGTTTCGGGTGCCCATTCAGCTCCGCTCGCATGTTCTTCTGCCTTGGCTCAAGCCCCGGCCAGCCGCCTGGCTGCTTATCTCCTTGCCTTCCCTGGCAGAGTGATCTTCCTCCGCTCCCCACCCAGTAGTCCCCGCCGCCCCCGGAGAGTAAGACTTGACAGGCTTTGAGGCGAGCGGCGGCGGTGACGGGCAGAGAGTCGCTGATTGCCACCATTACTAGTAAAAAAAAAATATGTCCCCGGATTTAATTTAAAAAATCTGGTCACCTTATCCTACCAGCCAGTCCACTAGCAGTTAGTTACATCATCATGTATGAACTAGGGTTGCTTTGAACCCATTCATTGAGTCCACACGTTTTCTCAGCACAAATGGAGTAGGAGTTTGCCTAATTTATAAACTAAGGCAAATGCATAACCTTACAGCTCACCAATATCTACAGTAGTTGTTAATTGCAATACAATAAATCCCAAAATGTCCTAGTGTAGCACCCTCTACCTAGATTTTTGAGAGAGCAGGAAAATTTAGGCAGGCCTATTTGTTTTGATCTGTGAGGGCTGGGAGTGGCCTAGAGTAGGCTGGTGACTCACAGACAGCATCATCTTTTGGTTACCTCCCTTCTGCTTCTAGAGGCTTCTAGAAGGAAGGATGGGAAGAAGGGTGGAGCTGTCTGGGGTATTCTGAGAAGCCCTGACCAATCCCCAACCTGGATTGGCAGGGGGCAGGCCTCCTTAAATACCCACAGTCAGCCCAGCTGGGGAGGGGGGGGAGTTGTTTGGGTGGAAGAACTGGAGATGGAGTGTTAGGCTATTGGGGCCTTGGAGGGAGCCCCCCAGTCTGGGGGGGTGACCTTGGGCCAGGGACTCGGAGCTGTGAATGAACCCCACACAACCCAAGGGGTGTCCTGAACAGGAGCAGGAGAGAACAGCGGGGAATACTGCCGGGCAAGTCTCCAGGTGGGATCGATGAGTGAAAGGCACAGTCAGGAGAGCTGGGAGAGAACTGGGAGGCAGTCTGAGATGGATGTAGAGCCAGCGGGAGAGTCTGTGATGTTTCTGGCATTGAAGTCAGGCCGCTGCAGTCAGGAGGGCTGGTAGGGCCTGCAAAGGGCTGACTGGGATCAACAAAGGCTCAGTGGAACTCTAGGGCTGCCGATTGATCTACTGCCTGATGATTCCTGCATCGTTTTTGGGCCAACGTAATTTGACAGAGTGAGCAGTTGGAACCATCAAAGCTTCCCTTGTTTCTCAGATAACTATTGGGGACACCATTGCCCACTTAGCTGTCTGTAAAGATGGAATCCTTCTCAAAAACTGAAGAATGTGAGGTACATTCAATGTAATGGAGCATTGTTACCCACTAACCACCTATTTAACAGGGTCCTCTTTCCACTGACCAACCTGTGAAAAGGCCTTCTGCTCAAAGACCACCAATTTAACAGTTTGCCACCTTCTTTCCACTTACTACCAATGTAACAGGGCCTTTTTTTTCTGAGCACCAACGTAACAGGGTCTTCTTTCCACTGAGCACCAATGTAACCGGGTCTTCTTTCCACTGAGCACCAATGTAACAGGGTCGTCTTTCCACTAAGCACCAATGTAACCGGGTCTTCTTTCCACTGAGCACCAATGTACCAGGGTCTTCTTTCCACTGAGCACCAATGTAACCAAGTCTTCTTTCCACTGAGCACCAATGTAACAGGGTCTTCTTTCCACTGAGCACCAATGTAACAGGGTCGTCTTTCCACTGAGCACCAATGTAACAGGGTCTTCTTTCCACTGAGCACCAATGTACCAGGGTCTTCTTTCCACTGAGCACCAATGTAACCAAGTCTTCTTTCCACTGAGCACCAATGTAACCGGGTCTTCTTTCCACTGAGCACCAATGTACCAGGGTCTTCTTTCCACTGAGCACCAATGTAACCAAGTCTTCTTTCCACTGAGCACCAATGTAACAGGGTCTTCTTTCCACTGAGCACCAATGTAACAGGGTCGTCTTTCCACTGAGCACCAATGTAACAGGGTCTTCTTTCCACTGAGAACCAATGTAACAGGGTCTTCTTTCCACTGAGCACCAGCGAAAGAGGGTCTTCTTTCCACTGAGCACCAATGTAACCAAGTCTTCTTTCCACTGAGCACCAATGTAACAAGGTCTTCTTTCCACTGACCACCAGCGAAAGAGGGTCTTCTTTCCACTGAGGAACAATGTAACAGGGTCTTCTTTCCAGGGAACACCAACGTAACAGGGTCTTCCTTCCACGGAGCACCAATGTAACAAGGTCTTCTTTCCACTGACCACCAGCAAAAGAGGGTCTGCTTTCCACTGAGGAACAAAGTAACAGGGTCTTCTTTCCAGGGAACACCAACGTAACAGGGTCTTCTTTCCACTGAGCACCAATGTAACAAGGTCTTATTTCCACTGAGCACCAATGTAACAATGTTTTCTTTCCACGGAACACCAAAGTAACAGGGTCTTCTTTA
This sequence comes from Rana muscosa, assembly GCA_029206835.1. Lineage (NCBI taxonomy): Eukaryota > Metazoa > Chordata > Amphibia > Anura > Ranidae > Rana > Rana muscosa. Next base: position 324,764,072 of record CM055122.1, on the reverse strand, counting down.
CACTGAGCACCAATGTAACAGGGTCTTCTTTACACTGAGCACCAATGTAACAGGGTCTTCTTTCCACTGAGCACCAATGTAACAATGTTTTATTTCCACTGAGCACCAATGTAACAGGGTCTTCTTTCCACTGAGCACCAATGTAACAGGGTCTTCTTTCCACTGAGCACCAATGTAACAGGGTCTTCTTTCCTCTGAGCACCAATGTAACAGGGTCTTCTTTACACTGACCACCAGTAAAAGAGGGTCTTCTTTCCACGAAGCACCAATGTAACAGGGTCTTCTTTCCACTGAGCACCAATGTAACAGGGTCTTCTTTCCACTGACCACCAGTGAAAGAGGGTCTTCTTTCCACGGAGCACCAATGTAACAAGGTCTTCCTTCCACTGACCACCAGTGAAAGAGGGTTTTCTTTCCACGGAGCACCAATGTAACAGGGTCTTCTTTCCACTGAGCACCAATGTAACAGGGTCTTCTTTCCACTGAGCACCAATGTAACAGGGTCTTCTTTCCACTGAGCACCAATGTAACAGGGTCTTCTTTCCACTGAGCACCAATGTAACAGGGTCTTCTTTCCACTGAGCACCAATGTAACAGGGTCTTCTTTCCACTGAGCACCAATGTAACAGGGTCTTCTTTCCACTGAGAACCAATGTAACAGGGTCTTCCTTCCACGGAGCACCAATGTAACAAGGTCTTCTTTCCACTGACCACCAGCGAAAGAGGGTCTTCTTTCCACTGAGCACCAATGTAACAGGGTCTTCTTTCCACTGAGAACCAATGTAACAGGGTCTTCTTTCCACTGAGCACCAATGTAACCGAGTCTTCTTTCCACTGAGCACCAACGTACCAGGGTCTTCCTTCCACGGAGCACCAATGTAACAAGGTCTTCATTCCACTGACCACCAGCGAAAGAGGGTCTTCTTTCCACTGAGGAACAAAGTAAGAGGGTCTTCTTTCCAGGGAACACCAACGTAACAGGGTCTTCTTTCCACTGAGCACCAATGTAACAAGGTTTTATTTCCACTGAGCACCAATGTAACAGGGTCTTCTTTCCACTGAGCACCAATGTAACAATGTTTTCTTTCCACTGAGCACCAATGTAACAGGGTCTTCTTTCCACTGAGCACCAATGTAACAATGTTTTCTTTCCACGGAGCACCAAAGTAACAGGGTCTTCTTTCCACTGAGCACCAATGTAACAATGTTTTATTTCCACTGAGCACCAATGTAACAGGGTCTTCTTTCCACTGAGCACCAATGTAACAGGGTCTTCTTTACACTGAGCACCAATGTAACAGGGTCTTCGTTCCACTGAGAACCAATGTAACAGGGTCTTCTTTCCACTGAGCACCAATGTAACCGAGTCTTCTTTCCACTGAGCACCAACGTACCAGGGTCTTCGTTCCACGGAGCACCAATGTAACAAGGTCTTCTTTCCACTGACCACCAGCGAAAGAGGGTCTTCTTTCCACTGAGGAACAAAGTAACAGGGTCTTCTTTCCAGGGAACACCAACGTAACAGGGTCTTCTTTCCACTGACCACCAGCGAAAGAGGGTCTTCTTTCCACTGAGGAACAAAGTAACAGGGTCTTCTTTCCAGGGAACACCAACGTAACAGGGTCTTCTTTCCACTGAGCACCAATGTAACAAGGTTTTATTTCCACTGAGCACCAATGTAACAGGGTCTTCTTTCCACTGAGCACCAATGTAACAATGTTTTCTTTCCACGGAACACCAAAGTAACAGGGTCTTCTTTCCACTGAGCACCAATGTAACAATGTTTTCTTTCCACGGAACACCAAAGTAACAGGGTCTTCTTTCCACTGAGCACCAATGTAACAATGTTTTATTTCCACTGAGCACCAATGTAACAGGGTCTTCTTTCCACTGAGCACCAATGTAACAGGGTCTTCTTTACACTGAGCACCAATGTAACAGGGTCTTCTTTACACTGAGCACCAATGTAACAGGGTCTTCTTTACACTGAGCACCAATGTAACAGGGTCTTCGTTCCACTGAGAACCAATGTAACAGGGTCTTCTTTCCACTGAGCACCAATGTACCAGGGTCTTCTTTACACTGAGCACCAATGTAACAGGGTCTTCTTTCCACTGAGAATCAATGTAACAGGGTCTTCTTTCCACTGAGCACCAATGTAACAGGGTCTTCTTTACACTGAGCACCAATGTAACAGGGTCTTCTTTCCACTGAGCACCAATGTAACAGGGTCTTCGTTCCACTGAGAACCAATGTAACAGGGTCTTCTTTCCACTGAGCACCAACGTACCAGGGTCTTCGTTCCACGGAGCACCAATGTAACAAGGTCTTCTTTCCACTGACCACCAGCGAAAGAGGGTCTTCTTTCCACTGAGGAACAAAGTAACAGGGTCTTCTTTCCAGGGAACACCAACGTAACAGGGTCTTCTTTCCACTGACCACCAGCGAAAGAGGGTCTTCTTTCCACTGAGGAACAAAGTAACAGGGTCTTCTTTCCAGGGAACACCAACGTAACAGGGTCTTCTTTCCACTGAGCACCAATGTAACAATGTTTTATTTCCACTGAGCACCAATGTAACAATGTTTTATTTCCACTGAGCACCAATGTAACAGGGTCTTCTTTCCACTGAGCACCAATGTAACAATGTTTTATTTCCACTGAGCACCAATGTAACAATGTTTTATTTCCACTGAGCACCAATGTAACAGGGTCTTCTTTCCACTGAGCACCAATGTAACAATGTTTTATTTCCACTGAGCACCAATGTAACAGGGTCTTCTTTCCACTGAGCACCAATGTAACAAGGTCTTCTTTTCTCTGAGCACCAATGTAACAGGGTCTTCTTTCCACGGAGCACCAATGTAACAGGGTCTTCTTTCCACTGACCACCAATGTAAGGCCGCAGTACACTGACCACGAGTGTAAGGGAACCCTTTATCACTGCCCCCCAAATATAAAGAAGCATTACTCTGTGAGCAGATAGCCTATGCTCTCTGACTCTTATAATGTGTTCCCAGCTATCTCTGAGGACTACAGAAGCCCTCCTCCTTTTGCTATGGAGAAGACATGAGAGGGAGGTTTTTGTAGTCCTTCCCTGTTTCTGGGGTCCTGACACAGTACAGTGACTGAGCATTGTTACCTTAGAAGTGTGTTACTGGCAGGATCACTTGGTTCAAAATTATGGAACAAAAGACTAAACTGATAAGCTGCAATACAATTTTGTTTTTGGGTTTGTTAAACACCTTAAGAATTATTACTGAAAATAATTTTGTCATATGGAGTGAATGTTGAAAAAAATGATCCACCTGGGTATCAAGCATTATTATTTATTGTTATATAGAAATTACTGATCACGCTAAATGGAACAGGAGCTGTAGATATTTTATGTAGGGTTTTCCCAGACCTGCAAAAATGGTCTCAGGAAAAAAGGTTGAGAAACTTTGATGCAGGTAATCAGAAGTAACACCCTTAAATATTTAATTGGGGATCTATTTATAAAATAAATCACATAGGAATAAATCCAGTGAATTTTCATGAGCCTTTGTTCTGTGCATCTTTGTAACAAGAGATACAATGTAAAAAAAAATCTAGAGAACGCTAGAGGGAATCAGCCAAAAAATAAATAAATATATAACACATATATTTCCTATGCTACCATCTAGTGGCCATAATATGGCATTTTACTACTCTGCCTATAATAAAAACATCTCCGTTCAGAAGGGAAAATAGGCTAAAGGATATTTATTTATTTTTTACCAGTTCGCACAGATCAAATGCACATGCAGAATTATTGGAGAAATTACTATGTTTTTTTTTTTTTTTATTATTAAATGGGCCCCCAAGTGAACTCCTGCATGTTCAATGTATTTTATTGGAAAAATAGTTCCTATTTAACAATTGTTTTTTTTTTAACAGTTTTACCCCATAGGAAATGCATGTGATTATTTTTTTTATTTTTCTTGCTGTTGTTTTGGAAATCTCTCTCTCTTAGTGGGTTTGGACTTATTGTATGAAAGAACAAACCGCAATGTTTTGTATGAATTTTTCAAAATAATCTTCAATCTGAGAAACCTTCTAGAAACGAATAATGTTGACATGAAGCATAAGCCTCTCCGGTATTAAATGGCAAAAATAAGGAAATTCCCTCCTCTGTTATTACAGGGTGCAGACGGCAGAGAAGGATGTGTGCAGATTGAGGTTTTTGGTATCTAAAGCTTTTTATACGCCCATTTAATCATTTTTTTTTGTTTTTCATCGTTAGTAAATATTGGTTAGAAAGTCACATTCTAAGGATTTCTTTATTGATAAAAAAATGCCTGGCTAGAAGGTTCATACAATATCATACAAATACACAAAGTCTGGAGTTTAAAGAGGAGTTCCACCCTGAATTTTTTTTTCTATATTCAGACTCCTTTAAACCCATAAAGAAACATTTGGAAGATTTTTTTTTTTTTATACTTACCACAAACACCCTGTTGCTATGTAGTCCCCCTAATCTGCCACTTCCCCCTAATCTGCCACTGGTCCGCAGTGCTCCTCGTCACTTCCTCCCTCGCCTGTGCTCCTCGCCGCCCGTTGTTATGGCAACTTTAGAAACAATCGGCGCTACGGCCCCGCCGGTGAATCGCGCATGCGCGAGAGGTGCATGCTGGTTACCCAGCATGCACCTCTCCAAAGCTTTCCCAGGAAGAGGTATCGATTGGGCTTCACATGCCCACAATCATGATGGCAACGGCCACAACAGGAGGGAGAAAATAGTGAGTATGACATTTTTATTTTTGCAACATCCAAAATGAACTTGTTTTTTCATTTAGTTACAGTTGCAAAAAAAAGTATGTGAACCCTTTCGGAATTATATGGATTTCTGCACAAATTGGTCATAAAATGTGATCTGATCTTCATCTAAGTCACAACAATAGACAATCACAGTCTGCTTAAACTAATAACACACAAAGAATTCAATGTTACCATGTTTTTATTGAACACACCATGTAAACATTCACAGTGCAGGTGGAAAAAGTATGTAAACCCCTAGACTAATGAGATCTCCAAGAGCTAATTGGAGTGAGGTGTCAGCCAACTGGAGTCCAATCAATGAGATGAGATTGGAGGTGTTGGTTACAGCTGCCCTGTCCTCTAAAAAACACACACCAGTTCAGGGTTTGCTTTTCACAAGAAGCATTGCCTGATGTGAATGATGCCTCGCACAAAAGAGCTCTTAGAAGAACTACGATTAAGAATTGTTGACTTGCATAAAGCTGAAAAGGGTTATAAAAGTATCTCCAAAAGCCTTGCTGTTCATCAGTCCTCGGTAAGACAAATTGTCTATAAAGGGGGAAAGTTCAGCACTGCTGCTACTCTCCCTAGGAGTGGGTGTCCTGTAAAGATGACTGCAAGAGCACAGCGCAGACTGCTCAATGAGGTGAAGAAGAATCCTAGAGTGTCAGCTAAAGACTTACAAAAGTAAAATAACATCCCTGTTAGCGAATCTACGATACGTAAAACCCTAAACAAGAATGGATTTCATGGGAGGATACCACAGAGGAAGCCACTGCTGTCCAAAAAAAACATTGCTGCACGTTTACAGTTTGCACAAGAACACCTGGATGTTCCACAGCAGTACTGGCAAAATATTCTGTGGACAGATGAAACCAAAGTTGAGTTGTTTGAAAGAAACACAACACTATGTGTGGAGAAAAAGAGGCACAGCACACCAACATCAAAACCTCATCCCAACTGTGAAGTATGGTGGTGGGGGCATCATGGTTTGGGGCTGCTTTGCTGTGTCAGGGCCTGGACGGATTTCTATCATCGAAGAAATAATGAATTCCCAAGTTTATCAAGACATTTTGCAGGAGAACTTAAGGCCATCTGTCCACCAGCTGAAGCTCAACAGAAGATAGGTGTTGCAACAGGACAACGACCCAAAGCATAAAAATAAATCAACAACAGAATGGCTTAAACAGAAGAAAATACGCCTCCTGGAGTGGCCCAGTCAGAGTCCTGACCTCAACCCGATTGAGATGCTGTGGCATGACCTCAAGAAAGCGATTCACACCAGACATCCCAAGAATATTGATGAACTGAAACAGTTCTGTAAAGAGGAATGGTCAAGAATGACTCCTGACCGCTGTGCCCGTCTGATCTGCAACTACAGGAAACGTTTGGTTGAAGTTATTGCTGCCAAAGGAGGTTCAACCAGTTATTAAATCAAAGGGTTCACATACTTTTTCAACCTGCACTGTGAATGTTTACATGGTGTGTTCAATAAAAACATGGTAACATTTAATTCTTTGTGTGTTATTAGTTTAAGCAGAAGACTGTGATTGTCTATTGTTGTGATTTAGATGAAGATCAGATCACATTTTATGACCAATTTGTGCAGAAGTCCATATCATCCCAAAAGGGTTCACTTACTTTTTTTTGGAACTGTATTTATAATCCTAGGATCAATACAAAAAAAATAAAAAAAATTGTCTGGAACGCCGCTTTAAGGTAATACTCTTTATTGGCTAACTTAAGCTTTTTGTTTGTTTTTTATTTAAATTTTATTAAACGTCACATTATACAAAATATAAAATACTTTGTTCAAAATTCTCTTTCATAAAAATATAGTTTTCCCCTATCCCCCCTCCCCCCGCCTTCCCCATCCCACATTCCTTAAACATATGCTAACTTAAATTTTACATTTTATTGACTTAGCAGCCAATTTAATAACTTAGTTAGCCAATCAGGGGTATTGTCTAGCCAATAGCTCCCAACCGTCCCTGATTTAGAGGGGCTGTCCCTGATTTTTAACAAATTTCCCTGTCCCTCCTTCCTCCTCATTTGTCCCTCATTTTGGTCTGATTCATATAATTGTAAATAAAATGCATTACTTATCTATCAAAAAATGTTTCCCAGTGCTGAACATTTCATCCAATTTCTAAATTGCTGCATTTGCAAATTGTAAAAGCCAATATAAAGGAATAGTAGTGGTAAAAAACCTTGTGAGTTTCAATAATAAAAAAAAATAATTGTGTACAATTCTCTTTTAAGGGGGCGTGGAAGGGGGCGTGTCCTATGCCTACATACTTTTGCTAATAAGTGTCCCTCATTCCCATCTCAGAAAGTTGGGAGGTATGGTTTAACCTATTTTCTGCCAGAGTCCTGTTATGCATTTTTTGCATACACTTAAAAAATATTTTTAGGCCTGAAGATTACATGATACCATAGGCATGCGCACGGGGTTTGCCGGGTGTGCCTAATCACCCCGGTGCTCTGTCTTTGCTTTCAGTTTCAAATGCTACTGCTTGTGCTGACTGCTGGAACATGTTTGTGTAACTCACGTGGGTCAGGTCCGGGCTGACAAAAACAGCTGTGCTGCGAGTGGGAAGGGGTTGGACAGGGGCGAGGGACCACAACCGCAGAGTAATTCAGCTGCATTTTCTGATGCAGCTTCTATAGTTCCGGCTGCAGATCCCGCAGGCGCCGGCAGAGTGATTTACATCTGCACTCCGGCCTCACTCTCCCGACTCTCTTCCCCGGCAAGAAGCAGCGGAGCCTAGATTGCAGCAGGCGGGTGGCACCATGGCAGCAACAAGATAGCTGTGAGACTGAGCGGGGCAGGCACATGGTCAAAAAAAGCAACAATTCAAAATCAATATGAACCCTGGCTTGTCAGCAAAAAGTGTGTATCCATTTATATACACACTGAAATGGTGTCAAATTTCAGTATCTTGTATATCAGGGGTCCTCAACCCCTGGGTCGTGGACTGGTGGTGGTCCATGCCCTGTTGGGAAACAGGCCATGCGGCTGGGGGTGGGCAGCAGGTGAGCTAGCCAGCACAACCTGCACTGCCACCCTCCCACCACCTGAGGGTCGTCCGCTCTCTGTCTCCTAACACTATTAGTCCCTTCCCTCTCTGTGGTCATCTTACCTATGGAGAGGAAGGGGGAGAATAAGAAGAGGAGGGATGAGAGCCAGGCCGGCCCAGATGTGACAAGCTGCACATACCCATACCCTCCGGAGGTGACAGGCTGCACACACACCTTCCCCCTGGAGGTGACAGGCTGCACACACACCTTCCCCCTGGAGGTGACAGGCTGCACACACACCTTCCCCCTGGAGGTGACAGCCTGCACACACACCTTCCCCCTGGAGGTGACAGCCTGCACACACACCTGCCCCCTGGAGGTGACAGCCTGCACACACACCTTCCCCCTGGAGGTGACAGCCTGCACACACACCTTCCCCCTGGAGGTGACAGCCTGCACACACACCTGCCCCCTGGAGGTGACAGCCTGCACACACACCTTCCCCCTGGAGGTGACAGGCTGCACAAACACCTTCCCCCTGGAGGTGACAGGCTGCACACACACCTTCCCCCTGGAGGTGACAGGCTGCACAAACACCTTCCCCCTGGAGGTGACAGGCTGCACACACACCTTCCCCCTGGAGGTGACAGGCTGCACACACACCTTCCCCCTGGAGGTGACAGGCTGCACACATACCTGCCCCCTGGAGATGACAGGCTGCACACACACCTTCCCCTGGAGGTGACAGGTGGTGCTCAAACAAGGAAGGTGACATCTATTTCTTGGACTGAGATGCCGGCTCAGAGATGACACATTGATGTAAATCCAGATACCTGTCTGTTTACAATTGTCTGACACAGATCAACCCCTGCTGCAGCCTTCCACCTTGGGACTTACTAAAAAAAAAAGCAATGGTGCAGGCTGATCACTGGGGGTGGCTAAGGAAATGCCTCCTCTTGCCTGCAGCAGACTGATGACATTATCCCAATTCCCTAATTGATTATAAAAGCTTTCCCTTAGTCACCTGGCTGAAGGTACATGGATTTGTTAGGATAAAGAATGCTGAAGATATCTCCATTCAACAGATCATCTGCTTTGTGTTTAACAAAAAAAAATTAAGAATAAAAAAAAAAATCTAATTTAAAGAGAGGGAGGGGAGAGGAGGCATGGAATGAGAACATTGGGTTTAGTTTGGAGGTCCACTTTAAGCTTCTCCTGTTGGAGTCCTTAATATAGAGTCTCAGTACACTGAGCGGCTGTTGAGTCATCAATTTTCGCAGTATGTGACCAGCTGATGGTGAGGGGGCTCCATGTTGGGAGAACTGCCATCATGACCATCAAAACTCAGTGGCTTCCAGTGCAAGATGTGTGCAAGTCAATGCCCCTGCTAAGGAATGGATGATCCTGAGACTGCAAGAACTGAGACTGCAATTTCTAGTAACCTGTCATCTGTTGTCAGTTGAATAAATGTTGTCCACTTGTGTGTGTGTGTTTGATTCAATGGCAATATATTGAGATCTTTTAAACTGCACATTAATTATTTTTCTTGGAGTCATTGTAAATTAGGATTAATGATGAATAGTGCCAGGCAATTGGAGATCTTGCTTGCTAAATTAAGAGTCTAGGAGGCAAGCACTACAAATAGTGGCAGTGAAGGGCCGCCATCAGGAATTTACACAGCTTCAGGCATGGGCCCCCTGGAGCAGTGGAGAACCGGGGGGGGGGGGGGGGGTGTGCTGCCGCCGCAAATTGAGGAGCGGGGGGTGCCACGAATTGAGAATCGGGGGTGCTGCTGCCGCAAATTGTTGAGGTCGGGGGGACTTTGGGTGCTGACGAACACAAAAAAAAGTGGGGGTTGCCATCCGGGGCCCTGGGGACCTCCGGGGGGCCTTTGGGGACCTCTGGGCCCCTTACAAAAAATAATTAAAATAAATATATAATTTTTTTTTTTTACAAAAAAAAAAGAAGGGAGGTTGTCATCCGGGGCCTTGGGGACCTCCGGGCCTCTGGGGACCTCTGGGCCCCTTACAAAAAAAATAAATAAAAATAAAATAAAAAAAAATAATAATAATTTTTATAAAAAAAAAGGAGGTTGCCATCCGGGGCCCTGGGGAAATAAAATAAAAATAAATAACATAAATAAATAAAAAAAATTAAATAAAAAAAAAAATAAATAAAAAAATAAAATAAAAAAATAAATAAAAAAAGGGGGGTTGACATTCGGGGCCCTGGGGAACTCCGGGCCCCTGGGGACCTTTGGGCCCCTTACAAAAAAATGGCGACCCTGATGTCAGGTCATGAGGTCAAGGCCACACTACAAATGGTGGCAATGGTGGGAATCTTTATGTCACGTCATAAGATCAAGGCCAAACACTACAAATGGTGACAATGGTGGGATTCTTTATGTCACGTTATAAGATCAAGGCCAAACACTACAAATGGTGGCAGGGGTGGGATTCTTTATTTGGTATGAGATGAAAGCCAAGTACTACAAATGGTGGCAATAGTGGGATTATTTACGTCAACTCATGAGATCAAGATCAAGTACTACAAGCAGTGATGGTATTTTATTTTTTAGGTTATGAGAGCAAGGCCAAACACTACACATGGTTGCAGTTGTGGGCTTCATTATTTTAAGCTATGAGCTCAAAGCCAAAGAGTACAAATCGTGGCAATGGTGGGATTCTTAATTTCAGGTCATGAGATCAAGGTCAAGCACTACAAATGGTGGAAATGGTGGGATCTTTATGATAGGTTATGAGATCAAGATCAAGAATTACAAATAGTAGCAGTTGTGGGCTTTGTTATTTTAGGCTATGAGATCAAATAGTGGCAGTGGTGGGATTCTTTATTGCAGGTAATGAGATCAAGGGCAAGTGCTACAAATGGTGGAAATGGTGGGATTCTTTATTTTGGGTCATGAGATCAAGGACAAACAGTACAAATGGTGGCAATGTAGGGATTCTTTATTTGGCATGAGATCAAAGCCAAGCACTACAAATGGTGGCAATAGTGGGATTCTTTATGTCAGGTCATGAGATCAAGATCAAGCACTACAAATAGGTGCAGTGGTGGGATTCTTTATTGCAGGCCATGAGATCAAAGCCAAGTGCTACAAAATAGGAATAAGCCGAACACCCCCCCGGTTCGGTTCGCAGCAGAACATGCGAACAGGCAAAAAATGAGTTTGAACACGCGAACACCGTTAAAGTCTATGGGACACAAACGTGAAAAATCAAAAGTGATCATTTTAAAGGCTAATATGCAAGTTATTGTCATAAAAAGTGTTTGGGGACCTGGGTCCTGCCCCAGGGGACATGTATCAATGCAAAAAAAGTTTTAAAAACTGCCGTTTTTTCGGGAGCAGTGATTTAAATAATGCTTAAAGTGAAACAATAAAAGTGAAATATTCCTTTAAATTTCGTACCTGGGGGGGTGTCTATAATATGCCTGTAAAGTGGCGCACGTTATCCGTGTTTAGAACAGTCCCTGCACAAAATGTAATTTCTAAAGGAAAAAAAGTCATTTAAAACTACTCGCGGCTATAACGAATTGTCGGGTCCCGGCAATACAGATAAAAGTCATTGAAAAAAACGGCATGTGGTCCCCCCCCAGTCCATTACCAGGCCCTTTGGGTCTGGTATGAATATTAAGGGGATCCCCGAACCAAAATTAAAAACAAATTGCGTGGGGTCCCCCCAAATTCCATACCAGGCCCTTCAGGTCTGGTATAGATATTAAGGGGAACCCTGCGCCAATTTTTTTTAAATGGCGTAGTGGTCCCCCTCAAAATCCATACCAAACCCTTTAGGTCTGGTATGGATTTTAAGGGGAACCCTGCGCCAGAATAAAAAAAATGGCGTGGGGTTCCCCCCAAAAATCAATACAGGACCCTTATCTGAGCACGCAACCTGGCAGGCCGCAGGAAAAGAGGGGGGCCCCTCCTAAACCATACCAGGCCACATGCCCTCAACATAAGGGGGATGTCCCCATGTTGATGGGGACAAGGGCCTCATCCCCACAACCCTTGGCCGGTGGTTGTGGGGGTCTGCGGGTGGGGGGCTTATCAGAATCTGGAAGCCCCCTTTAACAAAGGGGACCCCCAGATTCCGGCCCCCCCATGTGAATTGGTAACAGGATACATTGTACCCCTACCATTTCACCCAAAAAAGTGTCAAAAATTGTAAAAAAACACACAGACACAGCTTGGGATAAGTCCTTTATTAAAAAAGAAAAAAAAAATCCAGCGATGTAATCCTTCCTCGTCCCGACGATACACGCCACCACAATCGATTCTGCCTCCATTGGAGGCGGCCGCCGAATGACTCAAGACTCGCCTCATCCCTACTACAAAATTGTGGCAATGGTGTGATTTTTAATTTCTGGTCATGACTAGGTTTGAGCGAACCCGAACTGTAAAGTTCGGGTTGGTAACCGGACTTTTGGGTTTTTGGTACCCGGACCCGAACCCGAACAATTTACTGTATGTTCGGGTTCGGGTTCGGTGTTCGGCAATGTAATGGCGCACTGCAGGGCAGCCAATCAACATTCGTTTAACTCGTGTGCCCTTAGAAGCCATCACAGCCATGCCTACTAATGGCATGGCTGTGATTGGCCAGTGCAGCATGTGACCCAGCCTCTATATAAGCTAGAGGCACATAGCACAGCACGTCACTCTGCTTTAGATAGTGTAGGGAAAGGTTGCTGCTGCTGCTTTGAGGGAGAGAATTAGATAGGAGTCCTGATTCAGAAATCAAATTACTCAGCGATCTACCTTGATTTTGTTGTGTGGGTGCAGTGCACAATCTTTTTATCCTGCCCTGAGCCCAGTGCCAGAGAAAAGATAACTTTTATCCGTCTGTTAGTTAAGTTGGCGTCGGCGGGCATTTTATGCAAGCTCAGTGCACCAGCACTGCATATGTTACTGTGAGATACACACTTTAGATACTGTTGCTCTATTCTGCTATTCAAAAAACACCCATTTAGGGCAAAAACAAATATTTTGCAGTGTTTCCTGCATATCTGTACGTGTGAGATACACACTTTAGATACTGTTCTTCTATTCTGCTATTCAAAAAACACCCATTTAGGGCAAGATCCTAAATTTGAGAAATATGAGGAGAACATCAAATAAGGGACGTGGCCCCGGTCGTGGTGCTGCTGGTGGAGCTCCTGTTGCAGGGAGAGGACGTGGTCGATCTGTGCCAGCTACACGCACAAGTGAAACACCTTCCTCAGGTGCGAGTAGGAGACAGAGCCTGCAGCGGTATTTGGTCAGGCCTAATGCGGCTCTACGAATGTTGAGGCCAGGACAAGTACAGGCAATAGTAGATTGGGTTGCTGACAGTGCCTCCAGTTCCTTCACATTGTCTCCCACCCAGTCTCCTGCTGAAAGATCAGAGTTGGCACCTGCAGCTGATGTCCATCAGTCTTTCACCTCACCCCCCTGCAAATCAGCCAAGCAGTCTATCCAGAGCCAAAGTGAACAAGCTCACGTTCATTAAAATGAACCAGGCATGGATCCCACAGGACTTGTCCATACCTTGTGCAGAATAGCGATGTATACCGGCCTTACCCAGCCATTGTTGTATTTTTGATCTTTCTTACTCTTTTGGGGTGTACCCTAATTTAAAAATAAATAAAATAAAACCAAAAACCAGTGTTGGCTACCTCGTCCTCCTCCACCGCCGCTTCCACCTACACCGCCACATCCACCGCCACCTCAACCTCCTACTCCATATGGACCTTGTCCTCCTATGTCAAGATTATTATTTTTTATTTTTATGTCTTTTATGTTATTTTAAGTTATTTCCCTATCCACATTTGTTTGCAGAGCACTTGCCATGCTCTTAACAACATTTTGCTGCCATTTGCAGCTCTCTTCCATTACTTTTTTAGAGCCATTTTAGTCCTCAAAAGTTCGGGTCTCCATTGACTTCAATGGGGTTCGGGTTCGGGGTCAAGTTCAGGTCAAGTTTGAGTCCCGAAGTCAAACTTTTTTGCAAAGTTCGGCCAAACCCGTCGAACCCGAACATCCAGGTGTCCGCTCAACTCTAGTCATGACAACATGGCAAAGTACTACAAATGGTGGCAATGGTGCAGTTCTTTTTTTCAGGTCATGAGATCAAGGCCAAGCATTACAAATGGTGGCAATAGTGAAATCTTTATGATGGGTTATGAGATCAAGGCCGAGCACTATAAATGGTGGCAATGGTGGGATTCTTTATTTTAGGTCATGAGCTCAAGACCAAGCACTACAAATTTTGGCAATGATGGGATTTCTTATTACAGGTTATGAAATCAAGGGCAATCACTATAAATGGTAGCAGTGTTAGGGTGCTTTTTTTTTTTTGCAGGTCATGAGATCAAAGCCAAGCACTACAAATAGTGACAGTGGTGAGATTCTTTATTTCTGGTCATGAGATCAATGCAAAGTTATAAAAAAAAGGTGGCAGTGGTGGGATTCTTTATTTCAAGTCATGGGATCAATGCCAAGCATTACAAATGGTGCAGCTGTTGGGAATTTTTGTTTCAGGTCATGAGATCAAGGCCAAGCTCTACAAATGGTGGCAGTCATTGGACTCTTTATTTCAGGTAATGAGATCAAGCCCTAGCACTACAGCTAAGTGCCAAGCATTACACTAGGAAGTTGAGATACCATAGGCAGCTCTCTGCAATCAGATAATAATGCTAACAGCACTATTCTGCCAGCTGTACCTGCATATGTTGGTTTAAAAACCTACAACTCTGCTCAAGTCAAATAGTTTACTCAAGTCATGTTTCAAAATTTGTATCCTCTATTTTGTATCATATATTTTATATTTTAAGTTGATGCCTTGCAGTCAGATTTTGCAGGCAGGCATATATAAATGTTTTTCTTGGGGTCAATGCAAATGAATTTTTAAAGATAAACAGTGCCAGGTCATTGGGGCTATCTCCAACATCTGATTGTTGAATTAGAAGTCTAAGCGCCAAGCATTACAAATGGTGGCATGGTTGGAATTCTTCATTTCAGTTGATGAGATCAAGCCCTGGTGGTACTACAGCGGTGAGGCAGATAATTGCCAAGCACTACACTAGGAAGTTGAGATTGACAGATCTGTGGAACAGATCATATAAGTAAAGGTTAGTGCTAATAGTTTTATTCTGTCAGATCTGTATGCATATGCTGGTTTTAAAAATCGTCAAACTCTGCTCAAGTCAAATAGTCTCCTCAATTTGTTATAACTTCATCTATCGTCTATTTTGAATCATATATAATATCTTTTTAATTTGATCCCTTGCAGCCAGATTGTGCAGGAAGGCATATATAAATATTTTTTGGGTCATTGCAAATTAAATTCAAAAGTGAACACTGCCAGGCAATTGGGGATCTCAGCAAGATCTTGTCATTGAATTTAAAGTCAAAGCGTTAAGCAAGCAGTACAAAAGTGGCAGTGGTGAGATTATTTACTTTACGTCATGTGCTCAAGGGTAAGCTCTACAAATGGTGGCAGTGGTGGGATTCCTTATTACAGGTCATGAGCTCAAGGCCAGGCAATCCAAATGAGGACAGTGATGGCATTATTAATTTCAGATCATGACATCAAGGCCAAACACTACAAATGGTGGTAGTGCTGGGATTCTTTATTTCAGCTCAGGAGATCAAGGCCAAGTACTACAAAAGGTGGCAGTCATTGGATTATTCATTTCAGGTCATGAGCTCAAGGCCAGGTACTACAAATGGTGGCAGTGATGGGATTCTTCATACCAGGTCATGAGTTGAAGGCCAACCACTACAAATGGTGACAGCGA
Organism: Rana muscosa; assembly: GCA_029206835.1. Taxonomy (NCBI): domain Eukaryota; kingdom Metazoa; phylum Chordata; class Amphibia; order Anura; family Ranidae; genus Rana; species Rana muscosa. Next base: position 324,748,480 of record CM055122.1, on the reverse strand, counting down.
TGGCATTTTTTTTTTCAGCTCATGAGATCAAGGCAAGCACTACAAATGGTGGCAGTTATGAGATTTTTCATTTCAGGTAATGAGATCAAGGCCAAGCACTACAAATGTTGGTAGCGATGAGATTCTTTATTTCAGTTCACGAGATCAAGGCCAAGCACTGTAAAACCCTGTATACACATTCGGATTTCCTATAGATTCAAATCCGATGGTTTTTTACATCATAATTCCGATGAAGCTGACTTCCATCAGTCTTGCCTACACACCATCAGTCAAAAATCCGACCGTCCCAAACGCCATGATGTAAAACACTCCGACAAGCCGAGAAAAATTAAGTTCAATGCTTCTGAGCATGCGTCGACTTGATTCTGAGCATGCGTGTGTTTTTTCTCCGATGGAGTTCCACACAGACGATCGGAATTTGCTATCGGATTTTTTTCCATTGGATAAATTTAAAACATGTTCTATTTTTTCTCACCGATGGAAAAAAGACCGATGGGGCCCATACACGATCGGTTTGTCCGATGAAAAAAGTCCATCGGACTGTTTTCATCGGTAAAACCGATCGTGTGTACAGGGCATAAATGGTTGCAGTGATGGAATTCTTCATTCCACCTTTGAAGATCAAAGCCAAGTGCTACAAATGGTGGCAGTCGTTGGATTGTTTATTTCAGTGATGAGATCAAGGCCAAGCATTACAAATAGTGGCAGTGGTAGGATTCTTAATTTCATGTCATGAGCTCAAGACCAAGCACTACAAATGGTGGCAGCAATGGGATTCTTCATTTCAGGCCATGAGAACAAAGCCAAGCACTACAAATATTGGCAGTGATGGGATTTTTTATTTCAGGACACAAGATCAAGGCCAAGCACTACAAATGGTGGCAGTGGTGAGATTCTCCATTTCACTTCATGAGCTCAAATCCAAGTACTGTAAATGGTGGTAGCAATGGGATTCTTCATGAGATCAGGGCTCACTTAATTGTGTGTGAGCATTAAACAGATGGTATTAAATGATTATATATGTAGCCAGGTTCCCAATGGTGACAAATGCCTTTACCCTGTTTGGAAGCTTTGCTCTGTACATAAGGTTAAATGAATTTGCCTGCCATGCTGAGCTGCAGTGACCATTTTGGGGAAGGCCATGAACAATGATGTGTCTTCAACCCAGGGGTCAGCCATTTTGGGTGAGCCAATATGTGTACTGGACAGATTGTGATTGGCTGAAGGAGGACACTGAGGAAGGTGATATGGACTGCTGTGCATCCTGGGACAGCAAGAGTCTGCTGTAAGGAATTGAGTCCCCAGTAAGACTGTGTGTCAGATTGGCAATGGAACTACACATCCCTGCTTGACCGCATCTCTGTGGCGAAGGAAAGGAAAGTCTGTTCCCGAGCTTGAGGGAGATGTGTTGAGGACATTGTGGGAAACAGACTTTGCTGGAGGCTGTTAGCAGAACTTTTTTCCACAGCATCAGTGAGGCGGAGGGGTGGAATAGTAGACATCTTCTGGTTCATGAGAATGCCACTGTCGCTGACCGATGCTGCTGCCTGATCGTTGGGGAGAACACCACTGCCACTGACTTTGCTAAGGCAGGGAAGGAGAAGAGAAGGAGACTAACTGTCACCCCAGTAGTTGCAATGGACCACTGGCCAAACCCTATTGCACCCTATTAAAGAGGAATAGTATTGCTTGCTTGGGACACAGTGCAGGTGCCTATACCTGGATTAGGGTCAACCAATTTGAGTACTCCAGTGATGGACCTGGTCCCCAACATGCTGGCCAAGAGGGAAAGGGTTTAATACGGATTGACAGACTGCTATTGTAACATTGTCCCTTAGGGAGGACCAGCTCCAGTATAGAGCTATGGGGGTCATCCTCTGGACCATTTTAATTTTATAAACAGTATACCCTATTTACTACTGTATTACTTATTTGTTTGAGGGGTTGTTGCTATTTCTATCTCTTTGGTTATTGTTGTAGTAAGAATATTGTTACAACAAATATCCTCTCTTCAGTCCGGGTATGTTGGAGAGTATGGTGCTGCTTGCAGAGTCTTGGACTCTGGGAACAGGGGACCCGAGAAATCAGCAGTTCCTTCAAGGGATAAGCACTACATATACACTATATTGTCAAAAGTATTGGGACGCCTGCTTTTACATGCACATGAACTTTAATGGCTGTAACGGAATGTCCCACACTCCGCTTGAGTGCTTCCGTCATATACCACTTCCTCCCAGTCTGGATATTCCAACTGCTCACAAGCACACAACGAGACGATACTTGTTTGTCTGCTGAACATTTATTAGAACAAGAATACAATCTTATATACAGTTAAAGAGGAGGTAACCAGAACATAAATTAACCACTTCCATACAGGGCACTTATACACCTTGCTGCCCAGACCAATTTTTAGCTTTCAGCGCTGTTGTACTTTGAATGACAATTGCGCGGTCATGCTACACTGTACCCAAACTAAATTTTTATCATTTTGTTCCCACAAATAGAGCTTTCTTTTGGTGGTATTTTATCGCCTCTGGGATTTTTATTTTCTGCAAATTTTTTTTTAAAAAGACCGAAAATTTTGAAAAAAAAAAAATGATTTTTTTGTTTCAGTTACAAAACTTTGTAAATAAGTATGTTTTCTCCTTCCCTGATGGGCACTGATGGGGCTGCACTGACGGGCATTGATAAGGTGGCACTGATGGGCACCGATGAGGTGGCACCAATGAGGTGGCACTGATGGGCACTGATGATGGGCACTAATGGGCACTGATAGGTGGCACTGATATGCAGCATGGATGGGCACTGATAGGCGGCACGGATGGGCACAGATAGGCGGCATGGATGGGAACAGATAGGTGGCAAGGATGGGAACAGATAGGCGCATGGATGGGCATGGATAGGCGACACGGATGGGCACTGATAGGCGGCATGGATGGGCACTAATAGGTGGCACGGATGGGCATGGATGGGCACTGATAGGTGGCACGGATGGGCATGGATGGGCACTGATAGGTGGCACTGATGTACTGTAATGTGTTGTACTAATGGATGCCAATCAGTGCCAAACAATAATGCCTGCCAATCAGTGGTGTCCATTGTGGGCACTGATTGGCATCCATTGTGGGCACTGATTGGCATCCATTAGGCATTTCTGATTGGCATCCTTGGTGGTCTAGGGTGGCATACCTTATGGTGGGCATCCCTGGTGGTCTGGTGGCATCCCTGGTGGTCCAGTGTGGGCATTCTGGGGGGGGGGCTGCGCTGATAATAGATCAGCACAAACCCCCCCTGTCAGAGGAGCAGCCTATCGGCTCTCCTCTACTCGCGTCTGACAGACGCGAGTGAGGAAAAGCCGATCACCGGTGATTGGACACGGCTGATCACGTGGTAAAGAGTCTCAGTCAGAGACTCTTTACCTAGATCGGTGTTGTGGGGTGTCAGACTGACACTCCGCAACAACGCAACAACGATCAGACTGACACCCCGCAACAACAATCGCCGCGATGCGCGCCCCCGGGGGCGCGCAGCGGCTCAATATCCTGAAGACGTCATATGACGTCCAGTCAGGATATTGAAACCACTTTGCCGCCATCATTTCGCTATAGGGCGGGCGACAAGTGGTTAACATGAGCTAATTAACTAATCATTTACCCAGACTAGGTGACTCAAAGATATGACCTTTTAGGGTAGACTTTACGTCTCCTAGCTCACCTGCTATACAATACACATTATCATAAGTGTAAACACAGGACATCTTCACACAATAGCAAGGTCAATTAGCACAGACAACAGATAGGTGGCTGGAGGTGATGACATTAGCATCTCCTTACAGTGTATGTCCCAACAGTATGAATCAGTCACTCTAATATGGCATATTATTTTTTTTTTTTATGGTTGAACTGGATGGACTTGTGTCTTTTTTCAACCTGACTAACTATGTAACTATGTATTTATATACAGGGTCCCCAGGCATACAGCTCACAAAGAGCACCATTCCCCCAAATGCCAGGGCCCATGATCGCAAGGCAAGAGGCTAGCATTCAGTCCCCTCCAAAAGCCTCTGCCCCGGGTGAGTCTGTCACAATGGTATCCCAGTCTTAGTCCATAGGGTTCAATATTGAGTTGGCCCTACTTTTGCAGATATAACAGCTTCAATTCTTCTGGGAAGGCTGTCCACAAGGTTTAGGAGTGTGTCTATGGGAATGTTTGACCATTCTTCCAGAAGCGCATTTGTGAGGTCAGGCACTGATGTTGGACGAGAAGGCCTGGCTCACAGTCTCCGCTCAAATTCATCCCAAAGGTGTTCTATCAGGATGAGGTCAGGACTCTGTGCAGCACAGTCAAGTTCCTCCACCCCAAACTTGCTCATCCATGTCTTTATGGACCTTGCTTTGTGCACTGGTGCGCAGTCATGTTGGAACAGGAAAGGGCCGTCCCCAAATTGTTCGCACAAAGTTGTGAGCATGAAATTGTCCAAAACATCTAGGTATGCTGAAGCCTTAAGAGTTCCCTTCACTGGAACTAAGGGGCCAAGCCCAACCCCTGAAAAACTACCCCACACCATAATCCCCCCTTCACCAAATAATTTGGACCAGTGCACAAAGCAAGGTCCATAAAGACATGGATAAGCGAGTTTGGGGTAGAGGAACTTGACTGTGCTGCACAGATTCCTGACCTCAACCAGATAGAACACTCCGAGCCAGGCCTTCTTGTCCAACATCAGTGCCTGACCTCAAATGTGCTTCTGGAAGAATGGTCAAACATTCCCATAGACACACTCCTAAACCTTGTGGACAGCCTTCCCAGGAGAGATTGAAGCTGTTATAGCTGCAAAGGGTGGGCCAACTCCATATTGAACCCTACGCACTAAGACTGAGATGCCAGTGAAGTGTGAAGCTAGGCATCCCAATACTTTTGGTAATATATATAGTGCACATATCCCTAAATACTTTCTATATAAACATATTCATTTTACAACAACCCATTTGCACATACCATAAATTTCCTTCAAGAAGGGGCTCAGTTGTGCCCCAGGACATTTAGGACCCTAGAAATCTGACTCTCCCACAATTTTTTACTTGCAAACAATCTATTAGGGAACATGATGCCAACAGTTGGCTCTAAATAGTTACGGCAGTTGGACGGTGATGAAAATCCTGTCTCTAATATCTCCCAATTGGTTCCACCATAGATACAGTATTTAAAGCCAACACGTGACTCAGCTTGACAGCAACCACAAAAAGCTGGAATATAAGTTTGGGGTGGGTTGGCCTTTAAAGGCACGGTGTAGGTAGCCTGCATCCCTTGCGTCTATTTAAATGGCATGTTTTCCTATTTTTCTGGGAGTGTACCTTTAACCCTAACAGATCCAGGTCTCCATCTTTATTGCAGGAGCATTGAGTTCCTGGCAAATCTGTCTTAATGTGATTAGTGCGTTCCATGTGAAAGTACTTATTACAGCCAGACATTATATCACTACCTAATCCCAGAAAGACAATAAACTGACTGAGATTATGTGCTAGATTCATATTTAATCAAATCCAAGTTACTGAATCCTCCAGGACCCTCCAATGTGAAGAGTTCAAATATATATACATATATGAGTTGATGTTATGAGGATAATATATATCTCCCCGTCCTGGCAGTTTTCACGACTTCCTCCCTGTTTTTACAGAGATCCACAATCAGCAAAAAAAATAAAAAATTAACTGCCTGGTTTGATTAATGTTTTGCAAATTTTTTCTTACAATGTTGACTGTTCCATCAACTTTTTATTTAAAGTACAGTGCTGTGAAAAAGTATTTACCCCCTTCCTGATTTTTAATTTTTCTTTCATATTTGTCACACTTAAAGGATTTAGATAATCAAACAAATTTTAACTACTTTAAGGCCAGGTTCACACTGGGGCGACGAACGCTCCGACATTGGGAGCTCATGTCGAATGACGTGTGAAAATAAATGTTTCCCTATGGGGGAGCCATCTTAACGGGTCCGACACAAGTCGGTCCGACTTTGAAAATGATCCCTACACTACTTTGGTCCGACTTTGATCCGACTTCAGCCCATTGAATATCATTGAAGTCGGATCAAAGTAGGATCCTTGTCCTAACCATCCGAATTGTGACATCCGACATGGTGATTACAGCAGCAGTAAAAGGAATTTATCTCACACTGGGATTGTTTTGATTGGTCAAAGAACAAGTCAGACTAGCACAAAGTCGGATCAAAGTAGTATCCTGTTCATGAAAGTTGGATGGATGTAGGAATGATGTAGGACTGATGTCGCAGAGCAAAGTAGGATGATAGTCGTATGACTGTCGTGTAGTATCAGTGTGAACCCGGCCTAAATAGGACCAGGCCTATTTTTCAGACTTGGTATTTACAAGTGTAGCGGGGTCTCCTTTAAGACTCTAGGACTGCATTTCCCAGAACCCTGTTTGGCACCCAGGGTGCAATGTTGCTACCGCAGAGACTTGTGGGTGGGGAGATAAAAGGAGGAGGCGAGGCTAAGCTCGGCCTCTTTGGACGCCGCACGGCTATCAACCGGTCTTCCTGTGCGGATCTGCTGGAGTACCAGGCCTGAAGCCTGGGGCCTGGTACAACTTCCAAAGAGCCTTCCACCTTGTTGCGAGCCTGGGTGGCATCTGACTTTCTTCAAGTTGCTGACATTCGTTGGATCAGAGACCCGATCGTTCAGACGCTGTGTGCGAAGACACAGTGGTGGAAGTCCCGAACTGGGATCGCATCCGGAGTGGTGAGCGAGCACCTCCTCAATCCAATAGACTGTACTGTTGCTAGGCCTAGAGACTGCCTTGGCCCACCGGCCTTTATTTGCTATTTTACTGGAGACTAGTAGCGGAACTGAGTGAGTGGTCTCCAGTGAACTGTTCTTTTTGATTGCCTACTCTGTGGATTACAAGTGTTGTTTCCTGTATGTGCACCATCGTTCAAGTTGCATGCAAAGAAAGTGTTATTCTAAGGACTGGGTTAAATCTGTGTCAGGCCTGACTGGGGGGGGGGGGGGGAGAATATTGTTTGGTGCGCCACAGGGCGCATAGATACTAATAGCTGCATGTGGTGTATAACCGCGCTGTGCTATTAGTGTATACTATATCAGAAGCTGCAGGGCTCTGTAAGCAAGTTATGTGTTATGTTTTAACCTATGCCTTTTAACCAAAAGTAAAACAGTTATACTTTACCACTTGCTATCAGTGTGTTATCATTGCACAAAGTGCTTGCCTCTTAATATAGTTGAGGTGTGTGTACAATCAGGTATAGATTGTGATAGATAACATCCCCTAGACTAACTGTGCCATAAGTGGGTTGAGTAGATTGCCGGGGGTTGGTGGAGCTGTACTCAGCGCCCAAAAATCAAACATGGGGTTCTCCTAGCTGGGGGTAGCGCTATACAAGTTAAAAAAATTTTTGCTAGAAAATAAGACAACAGTAAAGTTAGCCCAATTTTTTTTTTGAAAATAGAGAGCAGGTTCTCTATTTTTCTCGTCGAGATTCCCGGCAGTTTTCTCGACGAGAAACCATACACACGGCCGGTTTTCTCGGCAAGAAAGCTCTCCCAGCAGTTTTCCTGTCGTTTCTTGCCGAGAAAATGGTCGTGTGTACGAGGCCAAGCGTATGGATGTCTGGCAGCAGGGTGAATATGCGTGGATGTTAGTAACTAGTGGCAACACACCGCTACATATATAAATTGTGACGGTATGCGAGGTGATGTAGTGGATAATCGCTACATTTCACCTCGCATTCGCTCTATTGTAAGGGAATAAACCAGAATCCGGCCGGGGTTTTTCCAGCCTCTGTGGCAGGCTGAGTTCCGGTCCTGATGTTCTGGTCCACTTGAGTCCACACTCAGGTGGAATTTAAAAGACCAGGAAGAGAGCAAAGACTCAGGAAGGAACCTGAGTGAGAGGAGCTCTGGGTGTTGGACTAAAAAGGTTTGCTTTACCGTATGTTTTGTGGGTGACGGGGACCAGCCCCGCACTGTATAGAGAGGAGACTATTTGTTTAGTTAGCGCCGGACGGACGGCAAGGATTTCGTTAAGAGACGGTTCACACAGGGGCAACATGACTTTGAGCGCGACTCTGCGAGGCAACTTGGACATGACTTGAGCCTGAACCACAGCGCGACCTGGAGCGACTTGAAGTCGCCTCCAGGACAGGCTGCCCCCTGTGTTTGGTATAAATCATGAGGGGGAACTCCAAACCAAATTTTAAATAAAAAAATGGCATGGGTTCCCCTCCAAGAGCATACCAGGCCCTTAGGTCTGGTATGGATTTTAAGGGGAACCCCCTACGCCAAGAATAAACGGCGTGGGGGTCCCCAGAAAATCCATACCAGACCCTTATCCGAGCACGCAGCCCGGCCGGTCAGGAAAGGGGGTGGGGACGAGCGAGCGCCCCCCCTCCTGAACCATACCAGGCCGCATGCCCTCAACATGGGGGGTGGGTGCTTTGGGGCAGGGGGACCCCAAAGCACCCTGCCCCCCTGTTGATGGGGACAAGGGCCTCTTTCCGACAACCCTGGCCATTGGCTGGCTTATCGGAATTCGGGAGCCCCCTTTAATAAGGGGTTCCCCCAGATCTCGACCCCCCACCCTATGTGAATGAGTATGGGGTACATAATACCCCTACCCCTTCACCTGGGGGAAAAGTGTCAATAAAAAAAAAACACACTAGACAGCTTTTTAAGGTAATTTATTAGGCAGCTCCGGGGGTTTTATAATGTGACAGACAATGTTATGCAGAGTAAATTGATACCCAACATGTGACGCTTCAAAATTGCAATGAGTAAGCACGATTAATTTGAAAGGCATCTGCTGAGCATCCTGTCAATTGTGTGTCATGCTTTTTTATTCATGGATTTCTAAAGAAATTCGAATTTCTTTATTTTGGATGTGCCACCATTATTCTTTTTGTTGCATGGATTCTTTGGTCGCGGACCCAGGCTGGCACCCGACTCTTCACAGCAGTGTTTGAGACCTTTCATTAGCTTGGAGCGGTGTGTACCATTTTGCTCCTTCAATGCTTTAAAATTGCGCCCGCTTGTGAAATGGCGACAAACTTTGGCCCTTAAAAATCTCCATAGGCGACGTTTACAAATTTCTACAGGTTACCAGTTTTGAGTTACAAAGGAGGTCTAGTGCTAGAATCATTGTTCTCGCTCTAACGATCACGGCGATACCTCACATGTGTGTTTTTTTTATATTCGGGCATGACTAAGTATGCGTTCGCTTCTGCGTGTGAGTTTGGCGGGATGAGACGCTTAAAAAAAAAAAAAATCGTATTTATTTTACTTTTCATTTTTTATTTTTACACTGTCCTTTTAAAAAAAAAAAATTGGGCGACTTTTATTCCTATTGCAAGGAATGTAAACATCCCTTGTAATAGAAGAAAAGCATAACAGGACCTCTTTAATGTGAGATCTGGGGTCAAAAGACTCTCACATTTACACTTCATGCTTCATGCCCACGGACGTTTTTACAGCTGCATTTTTTACAGCTTAAAAACGCCTGTCCATGTGTAGCAGACAGCTTGTTCCACACTCCCAATCCCCTCTATTAAAGTTCCCGCTCGCAATGTCTCTGGTCTAGGGGTATGATAGGAAAGGGAGTGCGCCCGCTACGCCAGGCTTCCACCACAGATGTATAAGTGGTATTGGCCAGAGTTGTTTCTTTACCTTCGGGCCTGTATTGTGCATCGAATCCAACCGTCTGCCAGGAAACTGAGTCTCACACCGTTGCAAGTCCAACACTCCTTTATTCAGAGACTTACTTGCTTACAACCAAAACATGAGGTGTGAAAGTGTAGATACATAGGCCCAGACACAAGTTCTTTCCTCCACTCTCCTCCAAAGAGTGGGCAATGGTCTCCGCACAAGGGAATTCCTCTTCCGGACGGTCTCCGACAAGAGGCTAACCCGTCACTGGCAGTATGCTGCACCGGGTCTTCAGATGAGGAGCTCTCCCCGGTCCATTACGTCCACCTCGGATTAAGGCGTCCACCTCCGGAGCACCCTAGGATCCTTCCCTCGCGGAACTCAGTGCTGGGCACTGAGCTCCGGACCTTCAACTGAGTACCTCACCCCAGGCTAAAGGTGCCTGAGATGGAACACGACCTCCGGTGGTCCTCCAGGCCTAGTGCCCGGAGAACGAGAACACGAACTCCGTCCGCAAGCTAAAGGTGCCAGGGACAACGAACCCCGTGACAAAATGGCCGGCCCCCTTTATACCTTCCCCCGGCATGCGTAGCGGGTTCCCCGCCCCACCACACGGCTGCCGAAGTAGGACAAAAAGGGATTCGACACAGCGATGACCCGTCCGTCGGTCCAAAGTGACAGCGCCACCCAATGGACCGCCGGAGATACACCACTGGTGTCACCTCAAAAATTCAAATTTACTGGCGGGAAAGTAAGTACCCGCTACACATGTTATTGTAAAAAAATTTTTTTTGAGAAAAAAAAACAAAAAAACGTCGGAGCTAAAAAACGCGACCGCGCGTTAGTGCGCGTTTTTTGACGCTTGCGTTTTTTTTCTGCCTAACTCCGACGCTGAGGAACGCACTGGTCCTGGGTTTTTTTTACAGCTTAAAAACGTCTATGCTATTTGCAGCTCAAAAACATCTAGGTGGGCATGAAGCCATAGACTAACATGGACAGGCGTTTTTAAGCTGTAAAAAACGCTCAAAAACGCGGCTGTAAAAACGTCCGTGGGCATTAGGCCTTAAATACAATAAATAAATAAATAAAAATAAATAAATAAATTTATTTTTTTTGTTTGTTTTTTAACAAAAAGACCATTGGGCAGAAGTGACGTTTCTCTTCAGCCTCAGCTACTGCACTGCACAGTAATAACTAACTATTAAATTATGGGTATTGGAATTTCCTTTCAAATTTGGCTGTTAGTGAATGTAACGAATACAAATTTATCCGAAATTACGAATTATCCAAAATAACGAATGCCGCATCTAAACAAATGAAACGGAACAAATTAATAATAATAAATAATAATAATATTAATAATAAAATGATTTTTTATTATTATTGTTATTTATTATTATGAATTTGTTACGTTCCATTCGTTTAGATACGGCATTCGTTATCTTGGATAATTCGTAATTTCGGATACATTTGTATTCGTTACGTTCACTAACAGCCAAATTTGAAAGGAAATTCCAATACCCATAATTTAATAGTTAGTAATAGTTAAGTTATTATTAGTTGGTTATTATTTCAGATTTTTAAATTTTTGGATTTTTGGGTTTTCGAATTTTTGAATTTTACGAATTCCGGAAATTACGAATATTTGGAAAAAGTAATTAAATGGGTTTTCGTTAATTCGGATATTTCCGAATTAGCGAATTTGTCAAAATTAGTTAAAAAATGAATTTGGATCTAAACGAATTGCACATGTCTAGATCTATGGGGACTCTGCTCTAAAGGGGGATCTATGGGGACCGTGCTCTAAAGGGGAATCTATGGGGACCTTGCTCTAAAGCGGATCTATGGGGACCCTGACCTGCTCTAAATGGGGCTCTATGGGGACCCTGCTTGATGGTTTTAATTTGAAAATGTACCTTGGTGTCCTTCACTAAGGTCTGTACTTTGGAAAATGTCCACCACCGCCTTGGTCCGCGTGCCTATCCCTGGTCATCAGCGCGTTGTGCATTTTCCATGCCTTATGCCGCGTACACACGATCATTTTTCCCGTCGGGAAAAATTACATTTTTTTTAACAAGAAAAACAACCGTGTGTGGGCTTTTTGTCATTTTTCCCGACGGGAAAAACGGCATTAATCACGACGAGAAAAATTAGAACATGCTCTAATTTTTCTCGTCGTGATTCACGTTGTTTTTTTTCCGCGGCAGTTTTCCCATAGGCAAACACTGCCACGGAGCCCACACACGGTCGTTTTTCTCGACCAAAAAAAAAAATTTAGTTTTTCCCGTCGATTTTCTCGACGGTGTTTTCACCGTCGAGAAAATCGATCGTGTGTACGCGCATAACTGGTGAACTCTATGTAACACGCAGCCTCTTTGTTCCACCTAAAACATGAAGATGGGAACAGGCCTCTGACTATTTCATTTGGTGAGATAATATTGAAGAAAGATGGATGTCTAAAGGTTGCTCGGGTGCATGATTGGTGCAGTGTTAGTAATGAAATGAATATGTGTAGCTTTAATAATTGGCTGTTAGAAGGTCAATGATTACAATTCTGGATTCTGTATGCAGACTCTGGAGGGATATTCGGTGTTGTACACCAGAAATATTGACAAACACTTTCCAGATTTTGAAGTATATGCTATGCAATATATACAGAAGCAACAATGTAACGTTAAAGTATTTTTTTTTTCCATTGATACTTCTTAACGTTAAGAAAAAAAGTCTTTAAAGCTACATTGTTGCGATTACCGATAAAAAAAATTAATGTCATGTGACAGTAGCACTGATGGACACTGATAGGTGGCACTGATGAGGTGTGGACTGTGTTAGTAGTTTTTTTTTATTATATATATATATATATATATATATATATATGGTATATTGTCTCATTTTGTTGTGTACTCTTTACTGGGTCATTTGGGGTGTGGCTGTATTCCACTGTTCTATTGTGTCTGTCTGCCTTGGATATTATGGAATGTGTAAGTGTGTTTGCTGTGAGGAGGGAGGGGGATTCCTCCAACAGCTCTCACTGCTGATTGGACAATCTACCCCACCCGGAATGCAAAGGGGGGGGAGTGTTCCGAGTATTACCTATGTACATGGGCGTGGCATAAGGGGTTGCAGGGGTCACAATCGCAACCCCGTCCCTAGCTCCAGGGGGCCCCAGCAGCCTCCCTGTCATATTATCATATCCTTCACAAAGTCCAGCTCCGATCTTCCCTAGGGCCCCACAGCCACGCTCCAGTACTGGGCTTCTACTTTGCCTTCCACAGTCCACACCTCTCCAATCCAATTGGCTGGGGAGAAGCTGTGAGGCATTTCCTGAATGGAGAGGAGCACAAGGTGAGAACAGCCCAGGATGGGGAAGTGTCTGTGCTGTGTGCTGTCAACATGGAATGGTAACCGTGCTTAGCGAGGCAAGAGAAGGAGAGTGCCATCCTATAGCCAGGATGGCACCAATGTCACTGGTGAGGTAAGACACCGCTCAGTGTCTCCTAGTCACCAGCTGGGATTCTATGTACCCCCCCCACCAGAGGATGTCCGCTTACCCCACTTCCCTGACAACTGGGGAAAAGACACACACCTACGGGAGGTGACCTTCCCCCAACACTGACAGAGAAACCTTCAGAAATTTCTAAAACAAATCCCTTAACACCTCCTCAGGGGGCACCTGAAGGGCTGCAGGCTCCAGATTTTGTGTCACATAGCTTTGCCCTCCTAGATCTAAGTTTCACCCCCCCCCCCAAAGCCCCCTGACCACCCCCTCTGCCCTGAATACTATGCTTTGCTGCTGAGCTCCTTTCCCATTACAGCACTCTATACTGTTCCTCCTCTGCAGGGCTGAAATCACATTCCTTTACAACACAGCCAGTCAGCCACGATCTGCACAGGGTGTATCTGCCTCCTGCAATTACACTGCCGTTCTGACCAGAGAATTTCACAGGTCAGAAGGGCAACATAAAAGCCAGAAACAGCCTGTCAAGACTGACAGACTGTGTGTAGAGGAATGTGATTTCAGCCCTGTGTAGTGTGTGTGTGGGGGGGGGGGGGAGCTGCATACAGTGTTGGGATGGGAAAGGAGCTCTGCCAAGTGACCTGCCAGGTGTCCCTGTCCTCTGATTTTCCAGGGGTAATCCCTGTCCTCTGATGTAAAGAGGAACTCTGGGAACTCAAAACTCTTAAGCCACTTTGAGTATCTTGGCGTGCGGTGGTTGTATCTGCACGAACTGTGGAAGTGGTGGGTGGTAATAGGGGGGGGGCCCAGGTCAACTTTTGCATTGGGGCCCAAGCTTCAAGCTGCGCCTCTGCCTGCTTACCTGTGTTTTTCAATAAACAGTTCATGGCGAGCAACCAAACGAGTATTGTCTTGGTTGTTGTTGTCAGAGGTTGGAATATCTGATATCTATATTCAGACTGGAAGGAAGCGGTATATGACGAAAGCACTCAAGCGGAGTGTGGGAAATTTTTCGTTGCAATCAATATATGCCCTAAATGACTTTTCGGGAAGATATAAATTGTTAGTCTATGTCCAGTTCACATTTGGTCATGGAATGGGATTTGGAAAAGAATGAGTTGCCTGATATGCCTGCTATGCCTGAGATAATGAGATACCCTTGCACAATATCATTGGTGTATTAACCACTTGCCGACTAGCGCACGACGATATACGTCGACACAATGGCACGGCTGGGCATATGGGCATACAGGTACTTCCCCTTTAAGACACGGCATTGTGGGAGCGCACGCCCCCGCCGCGAGCTCCGTGAGTGTGTCCGCGGGTCCCGCAGACTCGATGTCCGCCAGGAGTCCCGCGATCGTCTCACGGAGAGGAAGAACGGGGAAATGCTGATGTAAACAAGCATTTCCCCGTTCTGCCTAGTGACAAGGACACTGATCACAGCTCCCTGTGATCGGGAGCAGTGATCCGTGTCATGTCACACGTAGCCCATCCCCCCTACAGTTAGAACACATCCCTAGGACACACGTAACCCCTTTAGCGCCCCCTACTGGTTAACCCCTTCACTGCCAGTGTCATTTACACAGTAATCAGTGTATTTATAGCACTGACCGCTATAAATGACAATGGTCCCAAAATGGCGTCAAAAGTGTCCGATGTGTCCGCCATAATGACAAACAAAAACAGAAACCGCTCAGGTGTGGACGTCCTCCAGGTGACTATCTCCTCCCAACAGCCAAGGGTGCAGGCAATGCAATTTCAGGCAAAATAAAAGATCAAGTCTTCTGGACAGCAGCACTCCAATAAAAAGCCTTTATTATGTAAAATCTTCAAAAATCCAAATACAGCACAGCAAGTCACAAAATTCTGGTTAGAGCTGACTAGTTTCACACTTTCTTAGTGTTTAATCATAGCTCATAATGTCGCAGTCACAATAAAAATCGATGATCGCCTCCATTACTATTAAAAAAAAAATATTAATAAAAATGCCATAAAACTATCCCCTATTTTGTAAACGCTATATTGTGAAAACCAATCAAAAAACGCTTATTGCGATTTTTTTTTTTTTTACCAAAAATATGTAGAAGAATACTTATTGGACTAAACTGAGGAAAAAAATAGTTTTTTTATATATTTTTGGGGGATATTTATTATAGCAAAAAGTAAAAAATATTGATTTTTTTTCAATTTTGTCGCTCTTTTTTTGTTTATAGCGCAAAAATAAAAATCGCAGAGGTGATCAAATATCACCAAAAGAAAGCTCTATTTGTGGGAAAAAAAGGACGTCAATTTTGTTTGGGAGCCACATCGCACGACCGCGTAGTTGTCAGTTAAAGCGACGCAGTGCCGTCCCAAAAAGTGCTCTGGTCTTTGGGCAGCCAAATGGTCCGGGGCTGAAGTGGTTAAAAAAAAAAAAAAAAACAATATATTTTGGGATTCATAAAGAAATAACAAAGATCTGGGTTCAGTCTTGAAGACTTTTAAAAAAAAAAAAAACTTTGTCAAAGCAGCTTTAAATGAAAGATCTATTTTTGATGCTGTAGTTAAGTAAGCAGTACTGCGCCATCTGAAAATAATCAGAGGCATTTTACAAAAATTAGCCGAATGTCGCTGTTTTATGCCTCAAAGCAACTGCACTCAAATGTGTAGGTTATATCTTTAAGCCATAATGTCAAAAGTTTTTTTTTTTTAGAAATGTAGATACATTTTAAAGTCCTTGTAAAAGCACCATGATTGAGGTTAACCACTTCAATACCGGCCACTGTCACCCCCTTCATATCCAGATCAATTTCCAGCTTTCAGCGTTGTCACACTTTGAATGACAATTGCACGGTCGTGCAACACTGTACCCATATGACGTTTTTATATTTTCTTTCACACAAATATTTAATCACCTTTGTTTTTTTTTTTTTTATTTGAAATAATAATGCTTTTTCTTCATTTCTGTTATAAAATTTTGTAAATAAATAATCTTTCTACATAAATTTAGGCCCCACTCTATTCTGCTCCATTTCATTGGTGAAAATAACCCAAATCAGTGTATATTATTTAGTCTGTAGCAAACTATGGTATTCATATCTGAGAAATAATCAATCCTGATGTACTGATGGCCGATCTCATTTCTTGAGGCCCAAAAATGCCAGGAAAGTACAAATACCCCCCAAATGACCCCTTTTTGGAAAGTTGACAGTCCAAGGTATTTAGTAAGAGGCACGGCAGGTTTTCTGAAGTTGTAATTTTTTATCCCGAATTTTTTGGAAAATGAAGAAATAAAAAAAATAAAGTTTTTTCAGATTTTTTTTTTAACCACTTCAATACCGGGCTTTTTATACCACTTCCATACCGGGCCTATTCTGGCACTTCTCTCCTACATGTACAAATCATCATTTTTTTGCTAGAAAATTACTCAGAACCCCAAAACATTATATATGTTTTTTTAGCAGACACCCTAGGGAATAAAATGACGGTCATTGCAACTTTTTTTCTTGCACGGTATTTGCGCAATAATTTTTCAAACGCCTTTTTAAAAAAAAAAAATGGTTTCATGAATTAAAAAATAACAAAACAGTAAAGTTAGCCCAATTTTTTGAGAAAATATGAAAGATGATGTTACGCCGAGTAAATAGATACCTAACATGTCACGCTTTAAAATTGCGCACACTCATGGAATGGCGCCAAACTTCGGTACTTAAAAATCTCCATAGGCGACGCTTTAATATTTTTTACAGGTTACCAGGTTAGAGTTACAGAGGAGGTCTAGTGCTAGAATTGTTGCACGCGCTCTAACGCACGCGGTGATACCTCACATATGTGGTTTGAAAGGCGTTTACATATGTGGGCGACTTACGTGTGCATTCGCTTCTGATCGCGAGCTACCGGGGACAGGGGCGTTTAAATTTTTTTTATTATTATTTATTTCTTTTTTTTACTTATTTGTTTCTTTTTTTACAATTATTTTACTTTTTTTTTTTTGATCACTTTTATTCCTATTACAAGGAATGTAAACACCCCTTGTAATAGGAATGTGTGTGACAGGTCCTCTTTATGGAGAGATGCGGGGTCAATAAGACCCCACATCTCTCCTCCAGGCTGGAATTTTTTTTCACTGATCTCATACTTACTAGCCGCAATGGCGGCTTTGTTTACATTTGAGGACCCGGGCGTGACATCATCACATCGCGCCCGGGCCTCCGACGATCATAGAGATGACTGGTGACCATCTGGTCACCAGTCATCTCTATGCTCGTCACGTGACCCACCAACGGCGCCGGAAGATTCTCTCCGGGTCCCCGATCGCACGGGAGAGCCCGGAGAAGCACCGGATGGCGGCGGGAGGGGGGGATGTCCCCTCCCGCCGCCTATAAGAACGATCAAGCGGTGGAACCGCCGCTATGATCATTCTTATGGTGCACAGAATCGCCGGCACTTCAAAAGGATATCTGAATGATGCCTCTAGCTGCAGGCATCATTCAGATATTCCCCTACAATCCCGAGGACGTCATATGACGTCCACCCAGGATGGGAGATCCCATCTGTGGACGTCATTTGACTATGGCTGGGTAGGGAAGTGGTTAAATACTGTCACCATAGCAGTACAGCATCATCATATAACTGGTGCGGCGATGATCATGAATACTTTTTTCCACAATTTTTTTTTTTTTACAAATAATACCATAAAACATATGACCAAGATGAAAGCACATGGTTCCAACAAAGGGGAGAAGCAGAGGTCAAATTTCATGAGAGCAATGCCGGCCATACACGGGTCGAATTTCGAAAGAACTTTCTTTGCAAAATCTTATCTAAGAATTTTCGTTCGTATTTCGAACAACAGCCCATTTTCGTGCGGCCTACCAATTTTTAATAATCCAACATGTTGGATATTTTTTTTTTTTAAAACTAACGATTTTCTAATCAATGATGGGAGAATCGTGCGATAAATGTAATCGAAAAAGAAATGCGCATGTGCAAGAAAAGAAGATTCCTGGAAAGATAAGAAGATTCCCAGACACGGAAATTCTTTTCTGTAGGAACATGAGGTGAAATTGAAGGTTTGGTCGGTCGAATTTCGAAATCAATAGTGGCGCCATCGGATCTCAAAACGCACAAATTTTCGGATTTTCAAAAAAAAGTTCTTTCGAAACTCGACCCCTGTATGGCCAGCATAAGAACCAACAGATGCCGCCTCTACGTACAGCCAATAATAAAGCAACATAAAGAAACATAGATTCTCCTAGAGCAGGGGTGCCCAACCTTTTGAAGAGCGAGGGCCACTTAAGCGACTTGGTAACCGGTCACGGGCCACAATGAGTGGAGCGGGTGGATGGCAGCCCACTCTACTCTATAGAGCCCACTCTATTCTTCTTTTTTTTGTGGATCGGAATGGAGGTAGGCATTTGTAAATGGACAGAAGTCCATTTACATCTGCCACTCCTTATGCCTTGTACCCTGGTGTAAGGGAGGGGGCTCTCTGGGGAACCTGGTGTAAGGGGGGGCTCTCTGGGGACCCTGATGTAAGGAGGGTCTCTCTGGGGACCCTGGTGTAAGGGGGGGCTCTCTGGGGACCCTGGTGTAAGGGGGGGCTCTCTGGGGACCCTGATGTAAGGAGGGGCTCTCTGGGGACCCTGGTGTAAGGGGGGCTCTCTGGGGACCCTAATGTAAGGAGGGGATCTCTGGGGACCCTGATGTAAGGGGGGGCTCTCTGGGGACCCTGATGTAAGGAGGAACTCTCTGGGGACCCTGATGTAAGAGGGGCTCTCTGGGGACCCTGATGTAAGGGGAGGCTCTCTGGGGACCCTGATGTAGGCTCTCTGGAGATCCTAATGTAGGGGGAGGCTCTCTAGGGACCCTGATGTAAGTAGGAAGGCTCTCTGGGGACCCTGATGTAAAGGGAGGCTCTCTGGGGACCCTGCTGTAAGGAGGGGATCTCTGGGGACCCTGATGTAAGGGGGGCTCTCTAGGGACCCTGATGTAAGGGGGGTTCTCTGGGGATCATAATATAAGTAGGGGCTCTCTGAGGACCTTGATTTAAGGGGAGCTCTCTGGGGACCCTGATGTAATGAGGGGGGCTCTGAGGACCCTAATATAAGTAGGGAGGCTCTCTGGGGACCCTAATGTAGGGGAGGCTCTCTGGGGACCGTGGTGTAAGGGGAGGCTCTCTGGGGATCCTAATGTAGGGAGAGGCTCTCTAGGGACCCTGATGTAAGGAGAGGCTCTCTGGGGACCCTGATGTAATGAGGGGGGCTCTGAGGACCCTAATATAAGTAGTAAGGCTCTTTGGGGACGCTAATGTAGGGGGAGGCTCTCTAGGGACCCTGATGTAAGGGGAGGCTCTCTGTGGACCCTGATGTAAGGAGGGGCTCTCTGGGGACCCTGTTATAAGGAAGGGCTCTCTGGGGACCCTGATGTAAGGAGGGGCTCTCTGGGGACGCTAATGTAAGAGGGAAGGCTCTCTGGAGACACTAATGTTAGGGGGGGGGGCTCTCTGGGGACCCTGGTGTAAGGGGGGGCTCTCTGGGGACCCTGGTGTAAGGGGGGGCTCCCTGGGGATCCTGGTGTAAGGGGGGGCTCTCTGGGGACTCTGATGTAAGGAGGGTCTCTCTGTTGATCCTGGTGTAAGGGGGGCTCTCTGGGGACCCTGGTATAAGGGGGGCTCTCTGGGGACCCTGGTGTAAGGGGGGCTCTCTGGGGACTAGGGCTGCAAATAACGATTATTTTCATAATCGATTAGTTGGCCGATTATTGTATCGATTAATCGGTTAATAACCTTTAAAAAAAAAAAAAAAGGTAATTTTGCTGCGATTGGCATTTTTTATTTATTTTTGGCCAATTTGTTGTTGGGCAGATTAAAAAGCACAAATTGCCGCAAAAAAACGCATTATTGCATGCTTTTCTGCAGCTTCTCCATTGAACTATATTGAACCAAAAAAACAAATTAGCACAGTTTTGCGTTAAAAAAAGTCCCTGCCCTTTCCAAATACGCAGCAGCTGAAAAAAAATCATAGATGTGAACGTGCCCCATAGGAAACCATGTAAATGAACTGTAGTGCGTTTCTGCAAAAAGCACCAAGAAAAAGAGGTGTGACCCAGGCCTGAGATGTTTAGTAACATAATGGGGTTAAAAAAAACTAAAATTAGTACAAAAAGAGCAAATAATCGCTACTCGGTTCATTTTTTACTGTGGGACAGTGAAAGTAATATTTACAGTAGAGATTTGCTCTTTTTGTGCTATAAAGGGAAAATCTTAGTTTTTTTTAACCCCATTATGTTGCTGGCCGATTAATCGATTATGAAAATAGTAATCGATTAATTTCATAATCAATTAGTTGTTGATTAATCGATTAGTTGTTTCGGCCCTACTGGGGACCCTGGTGTAAGGGGGGGCTCTCTGGGGACCCTGATGTAAGGAGGGGCTCTCTGGGGACCCTGATGTAAGGAGGGGCTCTCTGGGGACCCTGGTGTAAGGGGGGGCTCTCTGGGGACCCTGATGTAAGGGGGGCTCTCTGGGGACCCTGGAGTAAGGGGGGGCTCTCTGGGGACCCTGATGTAAGGAGGGGCTCTCTGGGGACCCTGATGTAAGGGGAGGCTCTCTGGGGACCTGGATGTAAGGGGAGGTTCTCTGGGGATCCTAATGTAGGGGGAGGCTCTCTAGGGACCCTGATGTAAAGGGGAGCTCTCTGGGGACCCTGATGTAATGAGGGTCTCTCTGGGGACCCTGGTGTAAGGGGGGGCTCTCTGGGGATCCTGGTGTAAGGGGGGCTCTCTGGGGACCCTGGTGTAAGGGGGGCTCTCTGGGGACCCTGATGTAAGGAGGGGCTCTCTGGGGACCCTGGTGTAAGGGGAGGCTCTCTGGGGATCCTAATGTAGGGGGACGCTCTCTAAGGACCCTGATGTAAGTAGGGAGGATCTTTGGGGGCCCTGATGTAAGTAGGGAGGTTCTTTGGGGACCCTGATGTAAAGGGAGGCTCTCTGGGGACTCTGATGTAAGGAGGGGCTCTCTGGGGACCCTGATGTAAGGAGGGGGCTCTGAGGACCCTAATATAAGTAGGAAGGCTCTTTGGGGACCCTAATGTAGGGGTAAGCTCTCTAGGGACCCTGATGTAAAGGGAGGCTCTCTGTGGACCCTGATGTAAGGAGGGGCTCTCTGGGGACCCTGATGTAAGGGGGGCTCTCTGGGGACCCTGATGTAAGGAGGGACTCTCTGGGGACCCTGATGTAAGGAGGGGGGCTCTGAGGACCCTAATATAAGTAGGGAGGCTCTCTGGGGACCCTAATGTAGGGGGAGGCTCTCTAGGGACCCTGATGTAAAGGGAGGCTCTCTGGGGACCCTGATGTAAGGGGGGATCCCTGTGGACCCTAATATAAGGAGGGGCTCCCTGAGGACCTTGATTTAAGGGGAGCTCTCTGGGGACCCTGATGTAATGAGGGGGGCTCTGAGGACCCTAATATAAGTAGGGAGGCTCCCTGGGGACTCTAATATAGGGGAAGGCTCTCTGGGGATCCTATTGTAGGGGGAGGCTCTCTAGGGACCCTGATGTAAGTAGGGATGCTCTCTTGGAACCCTGATGTAAGGGGGGTTCTCTGGGGACCCTAATATAAGGAGGGGCTCTCTGAGGACCTTGATTTAAGGGGAACTCTCTGGGGACCCTGATGTAATGAGGGGGGCTCTGAGGACCCTAATATAAGTAGGGAGGCTCTCTGGGGACCCTAATGTAGGGGGAGGCTCTCTGGGGACCCTGATGTAAGGGGAGGCTCTCTGGGGATCCTAATGTAGGGAGAGGCTCTCTAGGGACCCCGTGTGAAAGGGGCCTAAGGCTGCTTTCACACTGATGCACTGTTGTTTACCCACACCGTGGGTGCAGCACAATTCACCTGTGGCTTTTCTTCAGGTTAGCTGCACTTTGCAATAGACTTCTATTGTATTCTGCAGGTTTGGTGCACTTTCAGAAAACTCACCAAACTCGCAGGTAATAGAAGTCTATGGCTCAGTGCAGGTAACCCGCAGGTTCACCGCTTTGCACCTGCGGATCAGTTTGAAAGCAGTCCAGTAACCACTGCAGAACAGATATGCCCATAATATATACTGTGATTTTAGTAATAAACTTACCTTTAATAACAGTATTCTATTCTATCCCAGAGCAGGAGGTCGTGGGCCACATCAGAGGGCTCCGCGGGCCACATGTGGCCCCCGGGCCACTGGTTGGGCACACCTGCCCTAGAGGTTTAGTAAGAAATTATATTTTAGGAAAGATATACTTCAGTGTGTTACAGGCCTGTCAGAGTCACTTTGGAATGGGAGCCTTCAAAGAAAGGTACTTAATCTGGCTTCTGGATGTACTATAAAACAAACAAGGATTAGGAATAGCGTCCGACTACTAGGTCGGCTCACAACTCCACATCCTTCTTATACAAAAAAATAAAAAATTATTAAAGAAAGGAAATTAAAAAAAAAGGAGAAAGGACATAGTAGAGAGGAGGGGGGGGGGAGGAATGAGGGGGTGCACTTACTTTTCTTTTTTTTATTACAATTATTTTTTTACATACTGTGAGCAGAGGCCAGGGAAGGGGAAATATTAGTTTGAAATATCCAAGATTGATGGCGCACCTCAAAAGCCCCTTTGCTTTTGATGACTCCTTGTAAGCTCAATTTTTTCACATACTGTATACACTATATTGTCAAAAGTATTGGGACACCTGCCTTTACACGCACATGAACTTTAATGGCATCACAGTCTTAGTCCGTAGGGTTCAATATTGAGTTGGCCCACCCTTTGCAGATATCACAGCTTCAACTCTTCTGGGAAGGCTGTCCACAAGGTTTAGGAGTGTGTCTATGGGAATGTTTGACCATTCTTCCAGAAGAGCATTTGTGAGGTCAGGCACTGATGTTGGACGAGAAGGCCTGGCTCGCAAGTTTCCGCTCTAAATTCATCCCAAAGGTGTTCTATCGGGTTGCAGGCCAGTCGAATTCTTCCACCCCAAACTCATTCATCCATGTCTTCATGGACCTTGCTTTGTACACTGGTGTGAAGTCATGTTGGAACAGGAAGGGGCCGTCCCCCAAAATGTTACCACAAAGTTGGGAGCATGAAATTGTCCAAAATGTCTTGGTATGCTGACGTCTTAAGAGCTCCCATCTGTGTGGGAACAGTTTGGGGGACGGCCCCTTCCTGTTCCAACATGACTGCACATCAGTGCACAAAGCAAGGTTCATAAAGACATAGATGAGCGAGTTTGGGGTGGGGGTGGAGGAACTTCACTGTCCTGCACAGAGTCCTGACCTCAACTCAACATCAGTGCCTGACCTCACATTTGCACTTCTGGAAGAATAGTTAAACATTTCCATAGACACACTCCTAAACCTTGTGGACAGCCTTCCCAGAAGAGTTGAAGCTGTTATAGCTGCAAAGGGTGGGCCAACTCAATATTGAACCCTATGGACTAAGACTGGGATGTTATTAAAGTTCATGTGGGTGTAAAGGCAGGCGTCCCAATACTTTTGGTATTATAGCGTATGTTCTGATACCAAAACTATTGCTTTAGTGAACATAGCTGCCAGAAGTTTTCCATGAGGGCAGAACGATGGCTTAGACCAGACCAGTTTTTATAAGTGAACCCTCATGAACAAACTCTTTCTGGTAAAGATCAAACCCTGAACCCCTAGACCTAGGGCAAGCTTCCCAATACTTTTGGTACCATAGTGTATTTGGAATGTGGTGTTGGGACAAAGATAGGAAATATTAATTTGACACATTTAAATGTACTTTGAGAACAATTGTATGGGAAGATCTTCTAAACTTTAACAAAGAACCTCACAAGGAGAAAAATGAATAAATAATCATACAACAGCCGGAATTCTCATAAAAGTTCTTCACTTCGGCACCATTCCAAAGATCTTCAACCCCATAGACTGCTCTCATTGTGTGAGCTTCCCCTATTTTGAAATCTTATGCCGCGTACACACGATCGGAAATTCCGACAAGAAAAGTCAGATGTGAGCTTTTTGTCGGGAAATTCCGACCGTGTGTAGGCTCCATCAGACTTTTGCTGTCGGAATTTCCGCCAAGAAAAGATTAAGAGCTGGTTCTTAATTTTTCCGACGGAAAAAGTTCCTATCGGAAATTTCCCATCGTCTGTATGCAATTCCGACGCGCAAAATTCCTACGCATGCTCAGAAACAATTCAACGCATGCTTGGAGGCATTGATCTTAATTTTCTCTGCTCGTCGTAGTGTTGTACATCACCGCGTTCTTGACGGTCGAAATTTCAGAGAACTTTTGTGTGACCGTGTGTATGCAAGCCAAGCTTGAGCGGAATTCCGTCGGAAAAAACATCCAAGTGTAGCGGGGTGTTCAGTTTAAGGGAAGTGTCTGAGTGGTAATTAGGCTCAGACACATTAAATTGATGAGGTTCATGGACCATTTTTGTTCTCAGGGGTTAATGCTTGTGATGTGTTCCCTGTAGCTGGAGGGTGACGCTGCCACCCTGGGCCAGGGTTGAACCGCGAGCGCAGTGCTGTGCCTTTTGTGTCCCCTCTCGGCAGCCGTACGGTAGGGCGGGGAACCTGCTGTCCATGCCGGGAAAGGGTATAAAAGGGGTGGACATCTTCTGAGAGGGGGTCTTCGTCCGTCCACGCCCAGGCACCTTCAGCCTGGGTGTGTGGGAGCGTGGTTCTTCATCTCCGGGTGCCCTAGGCCCGGAGGCCTTGTTCCGGTTCCACCTCAGGCACCTTTAGCCTGGGGTGAGGTACTACCTCACCGTTCCTGTTTGCCTGGGCATGGGGGCCCAGGAGTAGCGGTGACGGCCTGGAGTCCAGCCGCCTTTGGCTGGGGTCCGCAAGGGATCGAGGAGTCCAGGGTACCGCCTTGCGAGGGGACCCGCACCCTAAGAGAAGGGAGGATCCTGTTCCGAGGGACCGGTGCTGTGGACACGGTGAAGGAAGGGGTCTGTTGACTCTCTGGGGGGATGTCTTCTCCCTAAAAGGGGCTATGTCCTATTAAGGAAACCCTGTTTGCCAGGTCAGTGACAGTGACCTTATCCACCAGGTCTGTGGCAGAGACCAACTTCATGGTCTGTGGCAGAGACCATGCGCCAAAGCTGTTTGAGAATCGAAACAGTCCTAAAAGTTGAGCTACGTTTGTGCCTGGACCTCCTCCACACCTTGAAGTTATCCTGTGTCTTATTTCCACCCTTTCGTTCATCCAAGAGAAAAATGTGTTGTGCAAGTGGAAAATAAAGATTAAGTTGGACTTTCATTTGGTGTGGACATTTACGTTCCTGGGGAAGTCAAGGACTTGCATGTACATACTGTAGCGGTGAGAATCAATCTCAGGAGGACTTTATGCTCCGGCTGCAGACAAGGCCCAAAAACAACACCGCCTAACCTCTTAACACAGGAGGGTGCGGGCTTGTGGTGCGGTGTGCCCCTTTCTCCTGAGAGGAGCCGAAGGAGAAGGGGGTAAGTGCACTACACGTGGGGGCTCAAGTCCGGGATTTGTCTGCGGTTGGAAAGTGTGAGGACCCCCCCAGAGTTTGAACTTTATTCCCCAGTGAAGTTCCGTGGAGGTCGGCCATATTGAGAACTGCGCCACGAGGAGAACCCTGACTGCGTAGTTCATGGGTGTGCCTATAGAGAAAGCCCGCAAACAGTGCAGAAGATGGGAGGAGTCTGGCCATGTGAGGAGTTGCACGTGGGGACTTTGGCGCGAAAAGGACAGTGTGCAATGGAGCAGCAAGCGAGCAACATGGCGTCTTATGCCTCGTGGATTCCATCCGCAACCACCATGAATATGGCCTCGTTTGCTGCTTCTGTGACGGATACAGGGATTCGGCTGAAGCCCCGGGGACATTTTACCCTCTACGTTTGCAGAGATGTGGAGGCCCTCGAAGTGGTTTGTCCCGGCTGCTCGGGACTGCTGGTGCATCTCAAGCACTTCGGCAGATGCGAGCAGTGTAAGGAGTACTTGTTTGAGGTGGAACAACCTACAGAGAAGCCTCTGGCTTTCCGCCTCAGTTGCCTTACAGGCGCCACTACTTCGGAGGAAGGAGCCAGAGCTTTTGCAGCCACCCCTATGCGCACTGTTGAGACTTCGGAGGAAGTCGCGATCAGAGATGTTCCGGAGATTGAGGAACCGGAATCGGAGAGACCAGAGGATGTCGCCTCGGTCACCACAGAGTCCTTACTCCCACCGCCCAAGAGGAAGATTGGCTTTGTGAAGGCTTCCTGCGGCCGTGATGGAGTTACGCCCCAGCGCTTACTCGGAACGGATGCATCCGAAGGGAAAAAATCCGGACGTCCTGGCTCAGCTACAAGGGTAAGCCGGCGAAGAAGACTCTGTCGGAAGTCCGAAGTATCGGGGATGCTTGGGTCAGGGATCCCAGGGCCCTTGAACTGGTTAGAGGCGGTGACTCGTCTTCTATCCGGAGTTACTTGCCTGCAGAGGAATGTGATACCTCTGACCTGGAGTCGGTCTCTGACATGGGAGACGCCGCCGCCATTGATGAGGTGTTTGAGAAATAGGGTTGGGATAAGATGCCCCTGTCCTTGTCCCGTAGAAGTAGGGACCCACCAATGTCTACTGGGGAGCGTACACCCCGGGTTGAGGCCCCGGAGCCTGAGGAGGGATCTGTCCACTTGCCTGCCCTTCCACCGTTAGAGATGCCTGGATCCGTTGCTGGGATGGAGCGGGTGTCACTGCGGGCCCCTGTGTCTGGTCCGGAGGTAGTGAAAGTACCTAGGCACCCGGATGCCATAGTCATGACCGGTATGGGAGATCATCTGACCATGCCGCCGCTATCCCGTTTGCAGAGGTTATTTAACCAAAAGGTTGCTAGCGAATATGAGTGGAAGTACCCGTACCCGCCAAAGGAACTTTTGTTCGAGGTGGACGCCTATAGACATCGGTGTCACGCGGACTTTGTATGGACACATATTAAAGTACCCCCGGCCCGCAGGTTCTGTTCATGTTCTCCCACAGCTACCAAACGGTACAAGGACTGTAGGAATGCCTGGATGCTCGGTCGGCACATACTGTACATGCAGACAAGGTGGTTATTTGCCGAAAGGACAAAGATAATGTTGAGTACCACATTGACACATTTGATAAGCATTGGAAGCCGTTGGTGTTGCCGCATCCTCAATATTATTTGTGAAGAGACTGAACTCCTGTTGTTGCCTTTTATGTCCGGAGTGTACTCTCTGGAGCCCAGAACTGTTTGCCTTGAAACAGGGTGTTCTACTTGTTGAAGGAACGGGAGCAGTTGTTTTTTTTTTCCCTCTTTCACACTACAAAGACGTAAGGACTTTGGGGTAGAATAGTTCAGAGCAGGGCCAAAGAAGAAGAGGAAGTTTTGCCAAGGAAAAAAAAGAGTTTTTCTTCTTTCAGGACAGGTGTTCTGACGGTGACACTCCCACCAGGTGGCGGTGTTGCGTAACATTTACAGTACATTTGAAAGTGTGTGTTTCACTTTTGGAAGGAAGGGATTGTTCCTTCGGGGAGAATCTTTTCACTTCTATTTTGAATGTGTGGGTCTATGTTTGTGCTTTCTCCCTCTGCAGGTGGACGTCAAGCAAATCACAGAGAAGAGGGTGATTTCAGTTAGTGTAGGTTGAGAGGGAATGTCAATGATTGAGATAATGTTTATGTGACATTTGAGACTGTGATGTGCATACTATGTTTTACGGAACTTCTTTCATCTCTGCTTTTAAAATCCCTTTTCCCCATGTTAGGTTCCGGCACAAACAAGCAGTTTTAAATTTGTTTTTTTTTTTAGTTTTTCTGTCTCTGGACCAGGCCTATGTTGACTCGGATTTTTGAGGCATGGGTTTGCTCCAGACACTGGGGACCAGTGTCCATAAGTGGGGGGAATGTGTAGCGGGGTGTTCAATTTAAGGGAAGTGTCTGAGTGGTAATTAGGCTCAGACACATTAAATTGATGAGGTTCATGGACCATTTTTGTTCTCAGGGGTTAATGCTTGTGATGTGTTCCCTGTGGCCGGAGGGTGGCGCTGCCATCCTGGGCCAGGGTTAAACCGCGAGCACAGTGCTGTGCCTTTTGTGTCCCCTCTCGGCAGCCGTATGGTAGGGTGGGGAACCTGCTGTGCATGTCGGGAAAGGATATAAAAGGGGCGGACATCTTCTGAGAGGGGGTCTTCGTCCGTCCACGCCCAGTCACCTTCACCCTGGGTGTATGGGAGCGTGGTTCTTCATCTCCGGGTGCCCTAGGCCTGGAGGCCTTGTTCCGGTTCCACCTCAGGCACCTTTAGCCTGGGGTGAGGTACTACCTCACCGTTCCTGTTCGCCTGGGCATGGAGGCCCAGGAGTTGCAGTGACGGCCTGGAGCCCAGCAGCCTTCGGCTGGGGTCCGCAAGGGATCGAGGAGTCCAGGGTGCCGCCTTGCGAGGGGACCAGCACCCTAAGAGAAGGGAGGATCCTGTTCCGAGGGACAGGTGCTGTGGACACGGTGAAGGAAGGGGTCTGTTGACTCTCTGGGGGGATGTCTTCTCCTTAAAAGGGGCTATGTCCTAGGAAGGAAACCCTGTTCGCCAGGTCAGTGACAGTGACCTTATCCACTCATGGTCTGTGGCAGAGACCATGTGCCAAAGCTGTTTTAGAATCCAAACAGTCCTAAAAGTTGAGCTACGTTTGTGCCTGGACCTCCTCCACACCTTGAAGCTGTCCTGTGTCTTATTTCCAACCTTTTGTTCATCCAAGAGAAAAATGTGTTGTGCTAGTGGAAAATAAAGTTGGAGTTGGTCTTTCAGTTGGTGTGGACATTTACGCTCCTGGGGAAGTCAAGGACTTGCATCTACACACTGTAGAGGTGAGAATCATTCTCAGGAGGACTTTATGCTCCGGCTGCAGACAAGGCCCAAAAACAACACCGCCTAACCTCTTAACACAGGAGGGTACGGGCTTGTGGTGCGGTGTGCCCCTTTCTCCTGAGAGGAGCCGAAGTAGAAGGGGGTGAGTGCGCTACACAAGGTTTTTCCGACGAAAATTCTGATCGTGTGTACGCGGCATAAGTGTCTATTCTTTCTTCTACCACCTTTGTTCAGCTGCGTTGTTTTGTTTTTTTTTCTCTCTGATTCATATTTATGATGGTGCGTTTGGAATTTGGGCATGCATTACCGGAGATGGAATTGTTTCACGAAAAACCAGAAGTCTGCCTGATCTGAATTTAATGCGGTCAACATTGAAGGAGGATGAATCACGCCGGTTGCACTGGGCCAAACAGCCACACACTCAATGTCAGAGGAATTTGGTGGAAGGAGAGGAAGACATCGCGGAGACATCCTCCGACGGCTTCCCAAACTCCCTGCTGGGCTGTTCCCCAATAAAGATTCTCTTTCACTTGGAAAAGACAATCAATTTAGTCTGGTTGTGGCTTATTGCGGTTAGTTGATCTAATGTTTTACAGATGAAAACAATTCATTATTCAAAAACCATCCAGCGGTGCATCAACGACATCGGAAATTAAAGCCGGTATGCTTGAAAGACAACAAAAATTTGAATGGTTTTGGACAATTGACATTACCTCCATGTAACAGATGAACAAATCGCTGTAACAATTATTTAAATTAGATGTAAACTCTAACTGAACGACGTTCATGTGCATCATAAACAATCGTAATTAATAAAAAAATGTGTTTTCAATTTTATTTGTCATTGTTACAGCACAACGCTGCTGATCTCCGGCAGTCTCTTGCATTCACGTCTACTTGATCTCTAGGGATGTGCCGAACTCTAGGAATGGGCACTACCCTAGGGAACATGTGCCAATGCAAAATAAATAAATACATACAAAAAATCTAAAACAATAAAAAAATAAAAAAATAAAAGTATAACTAAGGGCAAAACTTTTTTTTTAATGCTGTCAGATTAAAAATGGCCAGTTTCTAAGCTAATAGTGAAGGGGGAGTACAATATATATATATATATATATATATATATATATATATATATATATATAATCATAAAGAATGGGCACTACCCTAGGTAACATGTGCCAATGCAAAATAAATAAATAAATAATAAAAAATATAAAACAAAAACAAAAAAAAAGTATGACTAAAGGCAAAACTTTTTTTTGAAGCTGTCAGATTAAAAAAAAATTCAATTTTCTAAGCTAATTGGGAAGGGGGAGTCAAAAAATAAATAAATAAAACTACCAGAAGGAATGGCCACTACCCTAGGGAACATGTGCCAATGCAAAAAAAAAATATATATATTAAAAATATAAAACAATACAAAAAAAAATAAAAAAATAAAAATAAAAGTATAACTAAAGGCAAAACTTTTATTTTTTTTTAATGCTGTCAGATTAAAAAAATTGCCATTTTCTAAGCAAATAGGGAAGGGGGGAGTAAAAAAAATATATGTAGCAATACCCTCTTCAGGGCCACTGATTAGTTTTGGGTTTTGCACGTTACCTCTTCAGCTGCGTTGTCCGGGTAGGAAAGTCCGTAGTAATGCAATGTCCACACAGATGTAAAACCTCAAACAGTTTTATTTTTCTTATGCAGTATAACTTTGAGAAGTAGAAGGTACGAAAGAGTAAGGGAAGGTTCAGGCACTCGCCACAAAAGTCGACAAAGGTAGAAGTTCAAAGTCACTCACCACTCTCAGTGTTTAGAGTGGGTATTGGTCACCCGGATAGTCCCCTCTCACATGGCCCAGCAGCCGGGATGACACACGAATCAGCAAGAGGGCCGTCTCTGCCACAGACTGCCCAAGGTGAAGAAGGTCTCTGCCACAGACCTGTTCAAGTGTACAAAGTCTCTGCCACAGACCTGTTTGAAGTTGAGCAATGGATAGCATGGGCGTCCGCTCCATAGGGCAAGGGGGGTCAATTGCCCCCCCCCCCTGGAAGTCAAAGTGAAGACACACACTTGCCCCCTGTGTTGCAATGGCCTCCACGGCAGCCGTGGACTTTTTCTTCTAAGTCTGCAGACTGCTGGCCTGGGGGCTGGGGCTGCTCTCAGTCTTTTCCGACTATCCGTCCCTCCCTCCTCACCCCCGGCCCGAGCATCAGATTGGCTTGACATCACCGTGACCCTGCTGTTCTGTGATTGGCTGCTGCCTCAGCCTGCCTCTGCCTGTGTAAATGTGCCTATGCCGATCCGGCCGGCGCGGTGCCGGCTCCTCCCACAGATGCGTGGCGTGCAGTGGCCGAGACAAGAGACTGAATACGCTGCCAGTGCCTGCCCTATCGCTGAAGAACTACAGGTAACAGCAGTGCCTGTGCCACGACACCACTGTGTACATCTTTTTGTATTGCAATGTATTGCAATACATCTGTGTTGTGGGCGGCCATATTTTGATCTTGATGAAAACAACCTATACATACAGTATACAGTACAGGCTGTTTTCATCAAGATCAAAATATGACCACAACAGATGTATTGCAATACATTGCAATATAGAAAGATGTACATTCTCTAGGCTATATTTATATGGACATGGAGTGAAGCTGAATTATCCTCAAGAGCTATTTCACACTGCCAGCTGGCCGCGTTATCGGTAAAGCGTTGCTAGTTTTAGCGATGCTTTACCATCGTTTTAGTGGCGCTATTCGGCTGCTAGAGGGGGGGGGGGGGGGTTTAATAAAAAATAGAAATTGCTAATCAGACAATGGCAGCTTGATCCTTCTATTAAGCTTTTGCATCAGGCTTCTCAAACCTTTGCATGCCTGCGCTTTATGTCATAATGACTAAGCCCCTCCCCTTCATGACATTGTCAAAAAGGGACCGAGCATGGATGACCTTAACCACTTAAGGACCGGACCAATACAGACCATAATGACCAGAGGTGATTTCAGAATTTTGCACTGCGCTGCTTTAACTGTAAATTGTGCGGACATGCAATGTTGTACCCAAACGAAATTTGCGTCCTTTTCTTCCCACAAATAGAGCTTTCTTTTAATGGTATTTGATTGCCTCTGCGATTTTTATTTTTTGCAATATAAACGGAAAAAGACTGAAAATTTTGAAAAAAAAAAACATATTTTCTACTTTTTGTTATAAGAAAAATCGAATAAACTCAATTTTAGTCATACATTTAGGCCAAAATGTATTCAGCCACATGTCTTTAGTAAAAAAAAATGTCAATAAGCGTATATTTATTGGTTTGCGCAAAAGTTATAGCGTTTACAAACTAGGGTACATTTTCTGGAATTTACACAGCTTTTAATTTATGACTGCCTATCTCATTTCTTGAGGTGCTAAAATGACAGGGCAGTACAAACCCCCCCCCCCCAAATGACCCCATTTTGGAAAGAAGACACCCCAAGAAAATTGCTGAGAGGCATGTTGAGCCCATTGAATATTTTTTTTTTTTTTGTCCCAAGTGATTGAATAATGACTAAAAAAAATAAATAAATAAAAAATGTACAAAAAGTTGTCACTAAATGATATATTGCTCACACATGCCATGGTTATATGTGGAATTGCACCCCAAAATACATTTTGCTGCTTCTCCTGAGTACGGGGATACCACATGTGTGGGACTTTT
The DNA here is from genome assembly GCA_029206835.1 of Rana muscosa. NCBI lineage: Eukaryota > Metazoa > Chordata > Amphibia > Anura > Ranidae > Rana > Rana muscosa. Next base: position 324,715,836 of record CM055122.1, on the reverse strand, counting down.
TAGGAGCCTAGCCACGTACGGGCCCCCGGAAACCAAGCACCGCCTTCAGGATTTCTAAGGGCACAAATTTTTGATTTCACTCCTCACTATCTATCACAGTTTTGAAGGCCATAAAATGCCAAAATAGCACAAAACCCCCCAAATGACCCCATTTTGGAAAGTAGACACCCCAAGCTAGTTGCTGAGAGGCATGGTGAGTATTTTACAGCTCTCATTTGTTTTTGAAAATGAAGAAAGAAAATATATATATATTTTTTCAATTTTCAAAACTTTGTGACAAAATCACTGACGTCTGCCCCTTAAGTATCCACTCCCAGCAGGCACAGCGGGTTGACCACTCCCACTATACCGCTGCCGAGAGGGGCCACTCAATGCACCATAATTTGCCCGTGTTCCAACAAGTGCCTGAGGTGGTAACGCCACCTACAGGCAAAAAGGGAAATCACTACCAGGCAAACCATAACTGAGACAGTCAAATTTAAATGTAATTATCAACCGTCTGAGCCCAACTACTGGCTCAGATATCCCTCTAAATTTGAATAGTGTCCCAACCATTTGGGATGGGCGCTACATATATCATAAGGAATGGGCACTACCCTAGGGAACATGTACCAATGCAAAAAAATATATATATAACTAAAGGCAAAACTTTTTTTAAGTTTTGGGTAAAGGGGTGAGCGATTAGAACCCCTGTCAGATTCAGTAAAAGAAAATCCCAAATTTTGGGTTGTCCCCAGAACAGTAATAGAGGGGAAATCTTCCAAAGGGGACACTAGTTCTGGTGATCTGGGGATCCCCAAGGAATTCCCTTAAATTACAGGGATTTCCTCTCACTTCCTGTTTTGGCCATGGAACAGGAAGTGGAGGGAAATCTCCCCAATGGGACAAAGATGGAAAAAAATATTAATAATATACATCGATCAGCCATGACAGGTAATGTGAATAACATTGATTTTCTGGCCGCAATGACACCTGAAAATCAGTGGGATATATTAGGCAGCCAGTGAACATGTTGTCCCCAAAGCCGAAGGGCAGGGGTATAGTCATTGGTCAAGTGGTATGTGATGCCTCAAGTCTTTTTAAGGATATGTGACTGCTTGGAAGTTTTTTCTGGGAAAGTCTGCCTTCAAATTTTTTAACCATCTGGGAGCTTCGTTTATTAAGATATCATCCACCATTGGCTGACTAGTTCCGAAATCTGTATTCTGAGATAGAACTCTACTTCTTGGAACCTGTATGTCCATCTCTGTGATACACTAGATTTCTCCGCATCTTTCAATGTCCTTCAGACATCAGGGTAGTGACCCCCATAGATAGGACACGTTTTACAGTTCAGTGACCATATTATGCAGTGCTTATTGGAAGTCTCCTGAGGAAGCCATTGCATGGCGAAACATGTAGAGCATGAAGCTACTGGTGGTTACTCATATGATGGTTATTGTATGATGATACTGTGATAGTTTTTAGATATTTTGTATTAATAAATTCAGTATATATGTAGCGGAGCTCACCCCTCTCTCTATCTTTATCGGTTATGCGGCTGTTGTCTAGGGGTACCTGGGAGAGGGAAATGAGACGCACCACGGCCCATGTCCTCCCGTAACTAAGAGGTGAAGGCCAGAGATTGGGCTTTTGTGTAGGTGTCCTAGAGCCAAGTCCAGTCCTTCGTCCCTGACTCCTTTGCTTTAGTAACCCGAGTTCCACACAGTGAATAGGTACAACTCAGTTTTATTCTTCTTGCCAAGCAATAAAACAATCTCTTTTCTTTGGAAAATGGGGACAGATCGAGGCACAATCCTTTCCCTTCTTGCTGCTGCCCACTGTGGTGTCACCAGTGGTGAATAGTCACTGCCACTGACTAGGTAATATAGAACGTGAATTACCTTCGCTCACTCTGCCCCTGTCAGAGGAAGAAATTAGTCCAAGGGAGAAGTGGAGGCCTCTCCATCACCAGCGATGCTGCGCCGGACTCTTCAGAGAAGTTACTGCGCGACAGTCCTCACAAACTCAGACACGGGCACCCAAGGAGTTAGGGCCCCCTCGGATTCCTCCACCCTCGCGGAACTCAGTCGAAGGTACTGAGCCCCAGGCATCCGCCATAGTACCTCACCCCAGGCTAAAGGTGCCTAAGATGGACTCCATCTCCATCTCCGCTCCAGCTAGGCCAAGGGCACCTAGGCCTGGAGCACCGGAACGCACCGGAACGCCGGCACCCAAGCTGAAGGTGCCTGGGTGCGGCCGCGTCTTCCAACTCTGAACCCGTGATCAGGGCGTCCGCCTTTCGCGCCACAGCGGGTTCCCCGCCCCGCTGTACCAGCTCCAGGGGAGGACAAAAAGGCACAGTCTTGCGGTGCGAGCCCAGCCCCAGTCCAAGGCAACAATGCCACCTATAGGCCGGCAGGAACTTCACACCACCAGTGTCCTCCAAGACTCACAAAGGGAACCTTGAATTTCCTAACAATCAAGGCACCTGGGTTACACTAGCACCCAGATGCTTCCCCAAATTCAAGTACCCGCTACATATATTTTTATGCATCTGACTATTACATTTTCTTGGGCACCCTAAAAATCCCATTCCCTTTCTTTTGCCAACAAGATTAGAGGAGACAGTTACCAGCAGCCCTTGTTAGTGCTACACCGGTTTAGGGACGTTTCTATGTCATCTACAAAGCACATCCTGGTGATGTCTTTCTGTAGGTACCGTATATGTTTCTTTGCACATTCAGGAAAATGTCATTAAAACCTGTTCACTAGTAATTCTCTAGACAGTTACCGATAGATCTTGACTTTGTCAATGCCAAGGTTTATATTTTATTTACAATGTCGTTTTGAATGGTTTCCTTATGTCTCTGCATAGAGATGAGTAATACACCAGATACTGCTGAAACAAATGCTGTTGATGGTGGTGTAACATAAGGGGAGATTTACTAAAACTGGTGCACACAGGATCTGGTGCAGCTCTGCAAACAGTGCCTTGAAAAAGTATTCATACCCCTTGAAATTTTCCACATTTTGGTCATGTTACAGCCAAAAACGTAAACGTATTTTATTGGGATTTTATGTGATAGATCAGTGTTTCTCAACTCCAGTCCTCAAGGCACCCCCAACAGGTCATGTTTTCAGGCTTTTCATTACTTTGCACGGGTGGTTTAATCAGTTTCACTGCCTTAGTAATTACCACAGCCATTCCAGCTGAGGGAAATCCTGAAAACATGACCTGTTGGGGGCGCCTTGAGGACTGGAGTTGAGAAACACTGTGATAGACCAACACAAAGTGACACATATGGTAATTGTGAAGTAGAAGGAAAATTATAAATGGTTTTCTAACATTTTTTACAAATAAATTTGTGAAAAGTGTGGGGGGGGGGTACATTTGTATGGCGCCCCCCGGAGTCAATACTTTGTAGAACCTCCTTTCACTGCAAATACAGCTGCAAGTCTTTTTGGGGGTGTCTCTACCAGCTTTGCACATCTAGAAAGGGACATTTTTGCCCATTCTTCTTTGCAAAATATCTCAAGCTCTGTCAGATTGGATGGAGAGCGTCTGTGATCAGCAATTTTCAAGTCTTGCCACAGATTCTCAATGCGATTTAGGTCTGGACTGTGACTGGGCCATTCTAACACATGAATATGCTTTGATGTAAACCATTCCATTGTAGCTCTGGCTGTATGTTTAGGGTCGTTGTCCTGCTGGAAGGTGAACCTCCGCCCCGGTCTTAAGTCTTTTGCAGACTCTAAAGCCCTGTACACACGGTCGGATTTCCTATGGATTCTAATCCGATGGATTTTTCCATCGGAAATCCGATGAAGCTGACTTCCATCAGTCTTGCCTACACACCATCAGTCAAAAATCCAACCGTCCCAAGCGCTGTGACGTAAAACACTCCGACAAGCCGAGAAAAATTAAGTTCAATGCTTCTGAGCATGCGTCGACTTGATCCTGAGCATGCGTGGGTTTTTTGTCCGATGGAGTTCCCCACAGACGATCGGAATTTGCTATCGTTTTTTTCCCATCGGATAAATTTAAAACATGTTCTATTTTTTCTCACCAATGGAAAAAAGACCGATGGGGCCCATACACGATCGGTTTGTCGAGAAAAGTCCATCGGACTGTTTTCATCGGTAAAACCGATCGTGTGTACAGGGCATAACAGGTTTTCTTCTAAAGCCCCGTACACACGGTCGGACTTTTTGCCAACAAACTTCATTTTGAGCAAGTTTGACAAAAAATCAGACCGTGTGTACGCTCCATTGGACAAACTTTTTTGGTTTTCATCGGACAAATGTTCGGTCTGCAAACAGACAAACTTTTTGCCAACAAAAGTCCGATGGTGCAAAGTCCGACCGTGTGTACAGAAATCCATCGGACATTTGTCCGATGGACAAAACAAATAATGTTACAATCAACCAACAATAGCAGAAGTTGACCAAATGGTGGCGGTAAAGAGCAGAAAAGAGCAGAAAAACCACGTGATGTTGGAAAAGTTTTGGGAAAGTTTGCAGAAAAGTCCGAGCGTGTGTATGCTATGGGTGTTCCAGACCAACTCCGTTCGGACAAAAAACCACGGAAAAGTCAGATGGAAGTCCGACCGTGTGTATGGGGCTTAAGATTGTCCTGTATTTTGCTCCATCCATCTTCCCATCAACTCTGACCAGCTTCCCTGTCCCTGCTGAAGAAAAGCATCCCCACCACATGATGCTGCCACCACCATGTTTCACAGTGGGGATGGTGTGTTCAGGGTGATGTGCAGTGTTAGTTTTCCGCCACACATAGTGTTTTTCTTTTATTTCCCAGGCCAAAAAGTAAAATTTTGGTCTCATCTGACCAGAGCACCTTCTTCCACATGTTTGCTGTGTCCCCCACATGTTTGCTGTGTCCCCCACATGGCTTCTCACAAACTGCAAACAGGACTTCTTATGGCTTTCTTCTTGTCACTCTCCTACATAAAGGGCAGATTTGTGGAGTGCACCACTAATAGTTCAATTTTAGTCTCATCTGGCCAATCTTCTCGCAAACTCTGACCAGCTTCCCTGTCCCTGCTGAAGAAAAGTATCCCCACAATGGAGAAGGCTCACAATGCTGCGGATAATTTTTTTACCCATTGCATTCAGTAACGTTTGTTTGTTCATTGGCAGCCATGGCACAAAACTCCGGATAACACACCGTAGACGTGAGCATGTATCGTTCCTGCGTCCGGGGCACCTGTTGCTGGATGGGCGCGGTGTATAATCGCAGAGGAACTATCTTTCCCAGCACACTTGTATAAACTTTATTTTAGCGGACCTGCTGTCAAAAATCTGTATCAAATGACGATGTGTAAAACTGTGATTTGGCTCCAATTCATGAAAATAAAACCTTGTGTATCGCTACATCTGTTTTTACTCCAGAATTAATTTGATTACCTGAACGTTAACTTTTTTTTTTTTTTTTTTTTGTCTGAATGTGCTGAAAGGACAATGTATAGGATTACCTTTCGGAGAGAATATTTTATTCTTAAAGCTGAATTCCAGGTATGGATTTTACAGCATAGTTACATTGTTTCAGTTTGGACCAATGTAAAAATGTATTTGCTCTACCTGTGGGGTGGAAGTGGAGAACCAATGTAGTGGTCATTGTGTTGGCATTGGATGGCTCTTCAGAGGTATTATGTTGCCTCCTCACTGCGAGTTTTAACTCCTAAAAAAACCTGCGCCACTATACGGCAACCGCGTGCATGGAACGCGGTAGCGACACGGTTGTGTCATGCCCCTGTTCAGTTGAATTGGTCGCGTTTGCTGCGCCCTGATTAGTATGGCCACGCTATATGTACACCCCCATCCATTGCTTTTGCCAGTAAAAATTAAGCTCAGCCATACCTCCCAACTTTATGAAATGGGAATGAGGGACACCCATTAGCAAAAGTATGTAGACATAGGACACACCCCCTGCCACACCCCTCTAAAGGAGAATTATACAAACAAATGATTACTTAAAGGGGTTGTAAAGGTTCGTTTTTTATTTTCTAAATAGGTTCCTTTAAGCTAGTGCATTGTTGGTTCACTTACCTTTTCCTTAGATTTCCCTTCTAAATATTTTTTTCTTTGTCTGAATTTCTCACTTCCTGTTCCTCCTCACTAAACTTCACACCATCATCCGAGTGGTGTGGAGTCAGCCAGAACAGCTCACTGAACAGCTTACTGAGGAGGAACAGGAAGTGAGAAATTCAGACAAAGAAAACAAAGAAAACAAATATTTAGAAGGGAAATCGAAGGAAAAAGTAAGTGAACCAACAATGCACTAGCTTAAAGGAACCTATTTGGAAAATAAAAAACGAACCTTTACAAACCCTTTAAACAAGTCTCTATTTTTTAACACTTATTGCTTCATATTGGCTTTTGACATTTACAAATACAGCAATTTAGAAATTGAATGAAAGGTTTAATACTGGGAAACACTTTTTGAAAGATAAATAGTGCATTTTATATTCAAGTATATAGATCAGACCAAAATGAGGGACAAATGAGGAGCAAAGAGGGACAGAGGGACATTACTTCAAATCAGGGACAGTTGAGATCTATGGCTCAGCTAATGTGTTTTTAAGACCCCCTCCCCCCCAACCATGAGTGGAAATGAGGCTTAAATTGGATATAAACCCTAATTTATTTTTTTAATTAAGGCTTGCACCTTGTACAGTATAGGATTTCATGTCATCTGTGCCCAGTCTTGCCACGCAGAGTTAATCCAGCTATTAGCAATCCTCTTTTCTTTTTTAAGTGAAATAAAAACTGACGCACAGAGAAATAGAGGTCTGTTCTTCCCAGTTGCTGTGAGTGACAGGTGATTTATTTTATCTCCTGCACAAGCCTGAGAGAGACATTCTGTGTACTTCAGATACCCTCCTCCTTTCTTCTACAGCTCTCCCAGGATTGGCTGCTCCACACCTCAGCAGGATTGGGCATGCTGAAGTCATGTGGTGCCTTTTCTGGGTTTTGACTGGATGTTAGTGATCATAGCAGAAGTTTAGTGTAAGAAATACACATGAGAAAATGCATGTTGACAAGGGGAGTGTACAGGTGGGCGGGGAGTCTACTGACATCACGACTCCACCCACCGAGCTCCAGACAACAGACCCACCCACAGAATCTGCAGTTTTTCAGGTCTTATAACAGACAGAGGGGAGACATTTGACAGGTAAGGATACATGCAGGAGGCATCTATATCCTTATAGATCAGCACTATGGCAGGAGTTTAGAAAGGATGAGAGTGGCTTTACATCCACTTTCCTAAAGATGAACTCCACTTTAACCACTCTAGGTACAGGCCTTTCGTGACACTTGTTGTTTACAAGTAAAAATCTGTATTTTTTGCTAGAAAATTACGTAGAACCCCCAAACATTTTATATATATATATATATATATATATATATATATATATATATATATTTAGCAGAGACCCTAGAGAATAAAATGGTGGTTGTTGCAATATTTTATGTCATACTATATTTGTGCAGTGGTCTTTCAAACGCAATTTTTTGGGAAAAAAATAAATTTTGATGAATTAAAAAAAAAAAACAGTAAAGTTAGCCCAATTTTTTTGTATAATGTGGAAGATGGTGTTATGCCGAGTAAATAGATATCTAACATGTAATGCTTTAAAATTGCGCACGCTCGTGGAATGGCGACAAACATACAGAAAATAAAAAAAACTCAATAGGCGACTCTTTAAACATTTTTAAAGGTTACCTGTTTAGAGTTACAGAGGAGGTTTACCACTAGAGTTATTGCTCTCGCTCTACAAATCACAGTTTTACACATGTGCGATTTGAACCCCGTATACATATGCAGGCGTAGCTTACGTATGCGTTGGTTTCTGGGCGCGAGATGGGGTGCTTTAAATAATTTTTTTCTTATTTATATATTTTTTTTATTTTTACACCGTCCCCCCTTTTTTTTTTTATCACTTTTATTCCTATTACAAGAAATGTAAACATCCCTTGTAATAGAAATAAGGATGACAGGTCCTCTTTATTGAGAGATCTGTTTTTTTTTTTTTTACCCCAGTTTTTTTATGCTGTCTCTGTATATTTACTTAAAAATTAAAATTTTTACTTAAAAATTTATTCTACTTAAAATTTTTACAATGTATTTCTTAGTGCTTACCAGTGTTCCTTTTGGCAGAAAATTTAAATTTAGTTTTAGTCTTAGTCTTAGGACCAAAATGGCATTTTAGTCTTCTGCAATTGTTTTAGTTTTAGTTGTATTTAGTCGACTAAATCTCCAGTACATTTTAGTCGTCTAAAATCTAATGAGTGTAATTAAATTGTAATGCATTAGTTAACATTTCTCTACAATTTCCAAACTCCTTCTATACTGCTGGAATGAAAAATCGAATATGTTATTTTTTATGGTATTGAGGTATGAACATGCACTAGAGACCAGTGTTCATTTGGAAGTAAAATTTCAATTTACCGGTAGTTTTATTCTTATACTGCGTACACATGACCGTTTTTAATGACGAGAAAAATGCAATTTTTTAAAATGGTCATTAAAAACGATCGTGTGTGGGCTTCAGAGCATTTTTCACGACGTGAAAAATAGCCATGAAAAAATCGGAACATGCTCTAATTTTTCTTGTCGTTTTTCACATCGTCGTTTTTCTCCTCATGAAAAACGATAGTGTGTATGCTTTGACGACGTGAAAAAAAATGCCCATGCTCAGAATCAAGTATGAGACGGGAGCGCTCGTTCTGGTAAAACTAGCGTTCGTAATGGAGATAGCACATTCGTCACGCTGTAACGGACTGAAAAGCACGAGGCTGAAAAGCGCAAATCGTCGCTCAACAAACTTTACTAAGATGAAGGGTGGTGCCATCTGAATGGAACTTCCCCTTTATAGTGCCGTCGTACGTGTTGTACGTCACCGCGCTTTGCTCGAGCGTTTTTTTCCATGATAGTGTGTAGGCAAGGCAGGCTTGAGAAGAATCACGTAGAGAAAAATGCATTTTTTTTCAATGACATTAAAAACGGTCGTGTGTATGCGGCATGAGTCTTTTGACTAAAATGCCATTTTAGATTTAGTCGTATTTTAGTCATCTCAATTGTTTTAGTTTTAGTCGTATTTTAGTCGACTGAAATAGTATTCATTTAGTCGACTAATTTAACACTAGTGCTTACACAACACGTTTTATTTTGGTTTGCTTATAACTACAGTTCTAACAAATGCACAAATTACCCCTTTTTGTCCACTTGTTAACTCTTTTCTCTCCTTTTTTTTAACTTATTTATATTTTTCTTATGTAAACTTTTTTGCATGTCCATTTTTTAGTGTTGCATTAAAAAACAAAAAACAAAAAAAAAATCTTTATTTTATATAAAAAAATATAAAGGGTGGGCTTGGGGCGCAGAGAATGCGCTCATAGCCCAACTAGGTGTGTTACGATAGCGAATAAATATTCGCTATTCTAACTCTGATCCTCCTCCCGGCCAATCAGGAAGCAGGTCTGATTGGCTGAAAGGATAGGCAATCCTATTAGATGCCTAGGAGGGGGGGGGGGGGACTCACAGCCGCCGTGATGGAGGAAAGGGACACAGGAGCCACTGCTCAATGCCCGATGTCCGATGCCTGATGTCCGATGCCTGATGTCCGATGCCCGCTGCCTGATGTCCGATGCCCACTGCCTGATGTCCGATGCCTGATGCCCGATGCCTGATTTCTGATGCCCGCTGCCTGATGCCTGCTGCCTGATGCCCGATGTCCGATGCCTGCTGCCTGATGGGGTAAGTGCCGGACCAAAGACAGGGGGTGGGGTGGTTGATTGCCCCCCCCCCCAAAAAAAAAAAAAAACACCAGCCGCCACTGCTCCCTTGTGTAGACTTCCAAAAACCCTGAGACTGATACTGGGTGCGGCCATCTTGGATGTGATGCCAGCAGCTCCAGCAGACTCAGAGCTGTCACTCAGGTAGCAGATCAGCTTAAAAATTATAGAGGACCTCAAATGCAGCTCCGACAATCCCAGAATGACGCATAACAGCTTGTTTTCATGCACAGAGGTGCATTAATTAACTTGGGCAGCCAATTCAAAATGTATGGGCTGTAATGCATCAAAATGTCAGTCCTGCTGCACTTTTGATAATGTACTGCAATGTACACTGAAAAGAAAGTGGGAGCCCTATTGTTAGTGGCAGTGGCAGCAATAATAATTCCCAGCACTGATGTCAGCGGCCACAATAAGAATTCCCAGTATTGTATGTCAGTGACTACAGTATTAACCCCCAGAATTGGTGTCACTGGTCTCAAAACTAACCCCCAGCATTAGTGTTAGTAGCCTCCATGTTAACTCCCAGCATTAGTGTTAGTGGCCACAATAAAAATCCCCAACATTGATGTCAGTAGGCTTTAATACTAACACCCAGCATTGTCATTACTGGTCTCCATATTAACCCCCAGCATTGGTATCAGTGGTCTTAATAATAACCCCCAGCATTGGCATCAGTGGCCTCAATAATAACCCCAAGCATTGGCATAAGTGGTCTCAATAATAACCCCCAGCATTGGCATCAGTAGCCTCAATAATAACCCCAGCATTGGCATAAGTGGTCTTAATAATAACCCCCAGCATTGGTGTCAGTGGTTTAAATACTAATTCCCAGAATTGGTGTCAGTGACCTCAACAATAACCTCCAGCATTAGTGTCAGTAGCCTCCATATCAACTCCCAGCATTAGTGTTAGTGGCCACAATAAAAAATCCCCAACATTGATGTCAGTAGGCTTAATACTAACCCCCAGCATTGGCATCATTGGTCTCTATAATAACCCCCAGAATTGGTATCAGTGGTCTTAATAATAACCCCCAGCATTGGCATCAGTGGCCTCAATAATAACCCCCAGCATTGGCATCCGTGGTCTTAATAATAAGCATTGGTGTCAGTGGTTTAAATACTAATTCCCAGCATTGGTGTCAGTGACCTCAACAATTACCTCCAGCATTAGTGTCAGTAGCCTCCATATTAACTCCCAGCATTAGTGTTAGTGGCCACAATAAAAATCCCCAACATTGATGTCAGTAGGCTTAATACTAACCCCAGCATTGGCATCATTGGTCTCTATAATAACCCCCAGCATTGGTATCAGTGGTCTTAATAATAACCCCCAGCATTGGCATCAGTGGCCTCAATAATAACCCCCAGCATTGGCATCAGTGGTCTTAATAATAACCCCCAGCATTGGTGTCAGTGGTTTAAATACTAATTCCCAGAATTGGTGTCAGTGACCTCGAGAATAACCTCCAGCATTAGTGTCAGTAGCCACAATAACAATCCCCAGTATTGGTGTCACTGTACACAATACTTACCCCCAGCATTGGTGTCAGTGGTCTTAATAATAACCCTCTACATTAATGTCAGTAACCACAATAATAATTTATAGAACTGGTGATGGTGGATACAGTAATAACTCCTAGCTTTGTTATGAGTGGCCAAAAATAATAATGGTCAGCACTGGTGTCAGTGATCACAATATTAACCCCCAACATGTGTCATTGAGCAAAATAATATCTTCCAGCATTGGTGTCAGTGAGCGAAACAATAACCCCCAGAGTTGGTGTCAGTGGGCACGATACTAACCCCTATATCTCCTATACCCAAGAACTGGCTGCTACACGAATTGCCTTCGTCATCGAAAATTGGGTAGTAAATCTCTTTCCATTTGAGCGTTGACTTATTAGCAATATTGCTAATGTATTTCAGTGGATTGATCTTGGATATTACTGGATGAGTCAGATGAACTTGAAGCTTTAACACAATGATTTGCATTACTCATGCCGATGTGGTTAATGGTATGACACACGGAAAGAATAGGAGGATGCGCACAATGAAATGGCATGTAACCTGCTCTAAATTTGGACACATTCATGAGGCCATCTGGAATTCTGATTCAGTGGTCAGAGAGTTTACGAGAGGCATGGCAGAATGGAATGGGTTTCCAGTATGATATGACTCTTCCTGTGCCAGTAAAATAGATCTGATACAAGGCTATCAATGAGCGAGCTCTTTTCCCAAATTTCCACCAGGTTTTGGAGTGTCTGTGGGAATTTGTGCCTATTTGTGAGGTCAACTACTGGTGTTGGATGAGAAGACCTGGAGTTTTAGCTAATACCAAGTGTAGTATCTGTTCTTACCAGTGTCCAGTAGAGGTGCTTTACCATCATTCTGGCCTTTTGGCTAGGATAGCTGGCTGCATAATATTCCTGCTGATAAGCAGGGGGTTGGTGCTTCAGCCGGGGGGGGGGCATAAACAAACCACCCGACCCCCCCCCCCCCGGGGGCAGCAAACAGATCACCTGACCCCTCCTCTTGATTGGTGGTACTCACGCATTCGGGCGGGATGCAGAGCAGAGAGATCGCTCCGTGCTGCGATGCAGAGCAGAGAGATGACGGCGGCCATCTTCTGGATCTCCCCGTACATCCACCCTGCCCCCGTTTCCGACCAATACGATCGCTTCTCCTCTCTGCCAATCGCGCTCCTCCCACTAACTGATTGACCGGGAGAAGAAGCAGGAAGACAATAGCGAATATTTATTCACTATTGTCACACAACTGGGTAGGCTCGGGCGCAGAGCACTGCGCCCCGAGCCCATCCTTTTTTTTTAAGCCAATTAGAGCTTCAGGCTCTAATCATGTGCTTCAAAAAAAAAAAAACGCCATTGGAATCCATGCGTCTGGCGCCCTGCATGTATGTTAGGGGCCGGGTGAATGGATTAGGGGTGGCACCCCTGCGCCCCATATGAAGTGGCCGCCACTGTTCTGAGGGATCTTCCTCGTGGGAAGGAATCCGAATCGAGCGCCCACCAGTTCAGGTGTGGGTTGGTTGTACTTTGTGGGTTGGATGTACTTCCCTAATGTGGAGGGTTCCAAGTGTCCCAGTGCCTCCTGTTTGAAGCTCTGCCTTGTCTGGTCAGGGGTCGGTGAGGTAGAGAGCCTGCAGTGTTAACCATGTAAGAGGGGCTTTGCAGTTGGCTGATTTTGGTGCCAAAGCACAAGTCCCTACCCCCGCTTCTGTCCTGTTAGAATACTGTCCCTTCTGCTGAGGCTAAATCCTCTGCCATCTTGTGCAGTGCTCCTTGCCATGGAACTTTATATCCAAAGGAAGCAATATCCATACAAGAATAGATTCACTGCACTTTAGAGGTGTTGCTCAGGAAACGGCATTACAGTCACATCACAAGAATATACATTCTGGATTCACTTGACATACACAGTCAATCACATATAGTGGACGGTCCACAGTAGTCACAAGTGAAAGCATGTGCAGATCTTTTAGCAGCCATTTCCCTACAGTCTCTCCTCTGCCCAGGGTCATAAGTACTCACAAAACTGTGCTCTCTGTAGACACTTCCTTGCTAGATACATACCTCCTAGGAACCCTCCAGGGAAATAACCTTACACAGGGACCTCCAGCCTGATCTAAAAAGCCTTTTGTAATCAGCCCTAGTTCCCACCTCCATAAAGGACAGAAAGACTACATCTGGATCTCGCGAGTACAAGGCCACTTCTCCTGGCCTCCCGCCATGTCCAAGGCCTACATATGCTGTCTAAATTCACATAGGTGTGGGGTGTTTAGCTCCCATGCTCCAAGTGTGTGTGAGTGGTCAAACCATGTTTATGGAGCTGGCCACCATTTATGAGGTCAGGGTCTGATGTTGGATGAGAAGACCTGGCTCACAATCGGGATTGCAGTTCATCCCGAAGGTGATCAGTAGGGTTGAGGTCAGGGCTCTGGGCAGGACACTCGAGTTTCTTCACATCAAACTGGTCCAATCGTGTATTTATAGAGCTGGCTTTGTACACATGGGCAAAAGTCATGGTGGGACAAAAAGGGTCTTCACCAAACTGTTACCACAAGGTTGAAAGAGCACAATTGTCTACAATGTCTTTGTATGATGGAGTGTTAACAGGACCATTCACTGGAAGCTAGTAATGTTTATTCTGCTTCCCAAATCCTTCCTCTCTCCAACATTCTAATGAAACCTTTCTGTTTTTATGACATACCTTATTTTTGACCTTGTGATGTAATCACTAGATCTCAATGTTGTTCTGTGAATTGCAGGCAGATGATTCTCGGTGGCAGGGGGCTGTACATGGCTTCCTGAATCGCAGCACCCCGCCTCAGTACTCCTCTCAAGAGGCCTGATGCAAACAGTGAACTGGCTCTTGGGAGGCGTTATACAAATATCAAAATGCCTCAAGGGGTGGATGTCAGGCTGGAGGAGTGGGTGTCCCTAGGCAGACTGTATTTGCATGCAGACCACACTAGGTACACTTGTGATGCTGAGCCTTCATGACTTAGAGCAGGGGTCTTCAAACTTTATAAACAGAGGGCCAGATTACTGTCCTTGTGACCTTAGGGGGGCCAAACTGAGGACAAGGAGAGTAGAAAATCCCCCATCATTAGTTGGAGTGGACAATGTCTCAGAGTTGGTGGTCAGTAGGAGGAGGAATAGCGCCCCATTCTTGGTATCAGTGGGAGGAATAGTGCCCCATCATTGGTATCAGTGAGAGGAATAGTGCCCCATCATTGGTGTCAGTGGGAGGAATAGTGCCCCATCATTGGTGTCAGTGGAAGGAATAGTGGTAGGAGCAGTACCCCAAGGGCCAGATAAGGGCATGCAAAGGGCCTTGGAGATCACTGATTTAGAGAATGGAATTTTGATGGATGAAAGGGGCAGGCAAGGGACATTCAGCAGGGGGAAGAAAGGGATAGATGAACCTGGAGATTCCCCAGCAAGGAAATGAGGCGGAGCTCCGTCTGACTTGCTGCAGCTTCTAATGCACATGGTGAGAAGCTCACAGTGTGCAGGGAACTCACAGGAAGCCTTTTCAGTCCAGGAGAGGAGCCGCTACAACTTTAGAAGACTGAAGGAAAGGCCGGAGGTCAGATTTAATTAAAATAATCATTTTTTGTAACTTTTCACATTTATGAATGAACATAAGCTTCACAATTTTTTTTTTTCTCTTTGAAATTTTTATTTCCACAAACTCCCGTTGAGCACGCACGCCTCCGCACACAAGGACGGTCTCAGCCTCCCCGTCCAAGAAACGTATTCAATAATGCCGTAATAAATGCGGCTTTAAAATTTGATAAATTGCCTTGACATTAAAAACGTCAAAAATGATGTATCTTTGCTGACCGCGTTCACATATGTTTCACATAAACGACGCGTCGGACAGCGGAGGGGAAGCTTAGGCGGGGCGTGGCGCGGCCTCTAATCTTCTCTAATGGAAATTGGATGAGAATAAAGCAGCCGGGGTCTTCTCTTTAAAGTTGGGGAGATATTATGGGGAGCCGACAGGGTTGATGGATAAAGAGATTTTTTTTTTTAAAGTCCTGTCACTGCTCTGGGCAAGGATCCACTTAGTCTAAATGTAAACAGTTGCGGTGTTTTAATATATAACGCATTATTCATTTTACTGGAGGTTTGAGGGACCTCACTGACTGGCTGAGGCTTGCTCAGGGCTTTCCAAGCTGCAGGGATTGGTTGTGGTAAAAAGGGACTCCGCTACATCTGTAAGGGCTCATTCACAAAACGTCAGTTTTTAGAAGATTTACCCCCCTCCGCCTCATGACCAGGCCATTTTTTTGCGATACGGCACTTTAAAGGGGTTGTAAAGGAAAACGTTTTTTCACCTTAATGCATTCTATGCATTAGGGTGAAAAAACATCCGACAATGTCAGTTAAAGGGTTTGTAAATATATATATATTTTTTTAAACTAACAAACATGTTATACTTACCTCCACTGTGCAGCTTGTTTTGCACAGAGTGGCCCCGATCCACGTCTTCTGGGGTCCCTCGGCGGCTGTCTTAGCTCCTCCCTGCAATAACTCACCACCTATATGCGAGCTTGCATGATGGTGAGTGATTGCGGGCGCACTCCAGTGATACAGCCAGCGGCTATTGCCGCTCACTGTATCACTCGGCCCCGCCCCCTGGCGCGCCGCGTCATTGGATGTGATTGACAGCAGCGCCAGCCAATGGCTGTGCTGCTTTCAATCCATCCACTGTAGCCAATCAACGACCAGGCTGAACGGCGAGGAGGATGTCGGGGCCGAGCGTGGGACTTTCGAGGGCTCAGGTAAGTAAAACGGGGGCTCGGGGCGGTATTGTTCACAAAGGGGATAAAAAGTCTCTAATTTATTACATGCTTTTTATATACACGCGGAAAGAAAAACAAGTAAATGTACACAGGGAAAACAAACAATTCACATTTGCAAAAGAACCAGGCAGAGGAACCCCCCACCAAGCTTTGAAGAGGAGGTTGTCCTGCCTACAGGCCACCTTAACTGGTACAGCCTGACCAGATGTGCCAGGGGGTG
Source organism: Rana muscosa (assembly GCA_029206835.1). NCBI lineage: Eukaryota > Metazoa > Chordata > Amphibia > Anura > Ranidae > Rana > Rana muscosa. The sequence continues at coordinate 324,699,485 of CM055122.1, read as the reverse complement.
AGCTAGGGTTGCCCTCCACCAAATTTACAGTGGAAGGACCAGGCATATCAATTGTCCTTTTTGAAGTGAGAATAGCTTCTTCAGAGCATTCACCCAATTGATCATAAGTCAGTCTCTTGAGAGGGTGAATGACTCTTCTCTCTCTTTGTTCTTTAGGTGTCAGAGTCTCAAGAGTAATAGACTCGGTTGTCTCTATGACCTCCTCTGTTGCTCTTTCTTCTTGTTCAGGCAATCTGGGCTCTTTTACTTCGGGAGCATCCAGTTCTCCTTCGGAAAGAGATGAAGCCTCTTTAGGGTCTTCTATTGACAAGGAATCCGGATCGTTCTCTATTTCCTCGGTGAGCATGTTGGGAGGCACAAACTCAGGGACCTCTGGGTGAAGAGTTCCATTGTCAGCCACTTCAGATGGAGACAGGGGTGTGGTCATGGGTTCTGGCAATTGAGATGACCACAGCCAATCTCTTCATCCTCTAAGTCTTCATCTTCAGAATCGCCATTTTCCACATCTGGAAGTGTTGACTGAGATCTGGTAACTGGTTTGGACCCTTGAGAGGTTGAAGGGAGCTCTTTTGAATCTGACACGGGAGGTAGGCGAACTGCTTCAGAGAGGGGCAACAGGTGATTCCGGTGCCAAGTCTTTAGTGGGCCTACACGCCCTTTGGGTCTGATCTGATATACTGGGAGGCCTGGTAACTGTTTGCAGATGATGTATGGTTGTGACCTCCAGCGGTCAGCCAACTTGTGTTTTCTAGGAATGCCCAGATTTCTTAGTAACACTCTATCCCCTGGCTGTAAGTCTTGTATTCTGACCTTGAGGTTGAAGTTTCTCTTATTCCTCAGCCCCCTTTGGTCTGACGTAGCTTGGGCTTTCTCATAGGCCGTTTTCAGACTCTTCCGTAACCGATCCACATACCCCTTGTGGGATGCTACTGAAGCATGATCAAGTGATATGCCAAAGGCCAGGTCCACTGGTAACCGAGCCTCCCGCCCAAACATCAAATGGGACGGTGAATATCCAGTAGCATCACTGGTGGTACTGATGTATGCATGTACAATGGCAGCTACATGCTTGCTCCAGTGCTGCTTCTTCTCTGAGCTCAGGGTCCACCAACATGTCTAAAAGGGTCCGGTTAAACCGTTCAGGCTGAGCATCCCCTTGTGGGTGGTACGGGTGGTTCTAGTCTTTTTAATGCCCAACAAGTCTAACAACTTCCTTATCAGTTTGCTTTCAAAGTCTCTCCCTTGATCTGAATGAAGGCCTTGGGGCAGACCATAGTGCACGAAGAACTTCTCCACAAGTACTTTTGCCACTGTCGAGGCTTTCTGATCCTTTGTTGGGAATGCTTGAGCATATCTGGTGAAATGGTCTGTTACCACTAGAACATTCCCTTGTCCACTCAGATCAGGCTCCAGGCAAAGGAAATCAATGCACACCAGTTCCATGGGTCCCTGACTCTGTAGATGGCCCATTGGGGCGGCTTGATGGGGCAGGGTCTTCCTCTGGATGCATCAGACACAAGAATGACAGTACCCTTCAACTTCGGCCCGCATACAGGGCCAATAGAATCTGTCTCTTACTAGATGGAAAGTTCTTTCAGACCTCAGATGACCATGATCTTCATGAAGAGTAGTTAGGACCGCCTCCCTGTGTTTAGCTGGCAGGAACAGTTGCCACTTTTCTTCTAGATCATCAGAGGGGCCCCTTCGGTAGACCACCCCTTGATGTATCTGCAGCCTGTCCCACACTCTGTGTAACAGTCGGGCTTCTTTAGGAGAGTCTGTTAGAAGCATCTCAGGGCACTGGTTCTCCAAGGCCTTCAATACCAGTTTTCCCAGAGGGTCTTCTAGTTGATCCCTCCTTAAGTCTTTCTTGGACAGTTTAGATAGGCCCTCTTCTCCGACCCGAGTCACATTACAATAACATTTTGGTACTCCGACAGCCAAAACTCCAATCTCTTCGGCTCTTGATCCTCCTCCGGCCTGAAGTTCCTCTCCCTGGTATAGGGCTCGCACTCCTTCCGGGGTCAACTGAGCCCACTCTTCAGTAAGGTCACTGGGGGCATGGGACCTTCTGGATAGGGCATCTGCTTCCCTATTTCCAACTCCAGGTCGGTACATTTAGGCTGAATGTGAAACCCGAAAGGGCAGCCAACCACCTATGTCCTGTTGCATCCAGTTTGGCGGTGGTCAGGAAGTAGGTGAGTGGATTGTTATCCGTCTTGACTATGAATTCAGCCCTGTATAAACAGTCTTTCAACTTGTCCACTACAGCCCACTTTAATGCCAGGAATTCGAGCTTGTGTGTGGGGTAATTCTTCTCAGCGGGGGCTAGACTCCTACTCACAGGCCGCAAGTGACCACCGTGCTCCTGGTATAGTACCCCACCTAGCCCTTCTCGACTGGCATCAACATGCAATTCGTAGGGTTTTGTGGTATGTGTGTAGGCCAAAACGGGGGCAGTGGTTAGGCTTTCCTTTAACTGGATGAAGGCCTCTTCACACTTGGTGGTCCACTGGTCCTGGATAGACTCTTTAGGCTTCCTGGGCCCCACGGTGGATTTCACTGGTTTGATCGGTTCTGTGACATCATCTTCCCCTTCACTCTTCAGTAGTTCATTAAGGGGCCGGGCAATCTTGGCAAATCCCTCCACGAATCTCCTATAGTAGGAGCAGAACCCCAGGAACGACCAAAGCTCAGTCATGTTAGTGGGTCTTGGACAAGAGGTGACGGCATCCAGCTTCTCCGGGTCTGTGGCTATCCCTTCCACAGATACGATATGGCCCAGGTAATGGACTGAAGGCTGGTAGAATTGGCACTTCTCTAAAGAAAGCTTCAGACCATCTTCATGGAGCCTCTTTAAGACCTTTTCCAACTGCTCTTCATGTTCTTCTAGAGTTCTGCCGAACACAATAATGTCGTCCAGGTACACCAGCACTTCAATCAGGTTCATGTCTCCCACTGTTTTCTCCATCAGTCTTTGAAAAGTGGCTGGGGCTCCTGACAAGCCCTGGGGCATGCGGATGAACTAAAAAAAAAACACTGGGGTGATGAAGGCTGTTTTCTCCTGATCTCCAGTGTCCATGGGAATCTGATAGTACCCACTCTTCAAGTCCATCACACTGAACCACTTGGCCCCTGACAAACTCTGCAAAGCGTCTTCTATTCGGGGGGTGGTGTACTGATCAGGTATAGTCCTTCTGTTCAGTGTTCGGTAGTCGATACACAGCCTCAGTGACCCATTTTTCTTCCGGACTACCACTATTAGAGACTGGAGAGGCGTAGGGGCTACGGGACTCTCGGATAATGCCCGTCCTCTTAAGTTCTGCTAACTGCTCGCGCAGGTCCTCTAGATCACCCAGGGGAACCCGTCGGACTCTTTCCCTAAACGGTTTATCTTCCTGTAGGCGAATCTTGTGGGTGACACTCTTCGCACATCCCACATCAAATTCATTTTTAGAGAATATCTTTTGCCATCGAGCAAGTTGGGCCTTGGCCCTCTCCTTCCATACTGGGGGGAGGGTCGTGTCTTCAGAGCAGAGCTTCTCCACGGTGGCTTCACCCCTTTCTTCCTTCTCCAAGTCAGATAGGGCAACTGGGGTGCCTGGGTTCACCCGGCCCAGCAGCATTCTGGCCGGTAACCTCACTGGTGTGGTAGCAGTATTCCTAATGCTTACTGAGATCATCCCATGACTTTTCTTTAGGGCCTTCAACGGGACCACTTCGGGAATTACTTCTAGTCCCCTTCGATTCTCCTTTGGATCCGGTTCAAGGACGACAAAGGGTCCTGGTTGTTCCCAGGTAAGCTTGACAGAAGCTCTCAAACAAGTCACCTCTCATGGCTGTAATACCTTCTCCGTCCTATCCAGATTCCAGATCTTTCCAACCCCTTCTGCTGGGGCATTTTTTTCCAACACTAGGCGCTTGTAGACTTGCTGTAACATGGGGTGGACTCTTGTTGTTGAGTCATCCTGTTCTTGGGCTACAGGGGTCAGCAGCCTCCTGACCAGGTCAGTGTTGGTCCCTATAATGAGGGAACTCTTGTTGGCTCCTGGCGGCTGAGGACAAACTACGGCCAGGGTGTCGAAGGTCTCCGCTTCTCCCACCACTGAAGGGTCAAATGATAGTCTGATTGGGAGATATCCATCGTAGGGGAAACTCTGTGTCCCAATGCCCCATATCTCCAGGTCTTCAAGCTTCTTTAGTGGTAGATGTCTGAGGTGCTTGTTATAAAAGTCTCGATATAGAAGAGTCACTTGGGCTCCAGTATCAAGGAGGGCCTTTGTGTAGATTCCTTCCACCTGGATTGAGACTACTGGGGAGGGCCCCACTAATTTGGCAGGAAGTTTCCTTGGAGAAGCCTTCTTACTTGACTCTGTAATCTGCACTTTTTTCCTCTCTTCTTGAGCCTTTTTCTGGATCTCAATCCTTGCTGGGCCTGGTATGCACTGATTTCCCGCCGTTGAGCATTTTTGGGCATGGAATTGGAGGTATTTGGCAAGGGACTATGCCCCCGCTGTTGTCTCCCCGTGTTGTTGAACTCTTTGGAGTTAGCTGGGACTGACGGGCATCCGGTTGACTCCTTCACCGGGGCCCTCTGAAGTTTTTCCGCCGGCTTGCGGTATGGTGCTGCAGCTTTCTTCGGGCTGGGGCACATTCGTCGATGGTGTCCAGTCCCTCCACAATTGAAACAAACTTCATCATCCTTTCAGCGTTGAGATGGGGAAGTGGATGTAGTCTGAATTACTTCTGTTGTGGTTCCTCTTTCCATACTTGTTCCTGAGACCTTTGCCATCAATGAAGTCAGCATCTCCATCACTTGTGTCATTTGAGACTTTAAAATAGCTACTTCAGAGTCCCGTTCCACGGTCATTGCAGATCTGACCCCGGCTGAAGGGGTAGAGATTGGTTGAATAGTTGCTTGTTGATCACTCAACAAGCTAGTTAAAGTGACGTAGTGCCGTATTGCAAAAAATGACCTGGTCGTTAAGAGGCTGAAGTGGTTAAGCATTATTAAAATCACTGCTCCTGAAAAAACTATTGTTTTTTTTTTTTAAATTGCATTGATAGTATATCACCTGTCTAAAATGGTGACCACTGTTTGCTTTTGTTTTTTCCAAAAATCATATTTTTTTTGGAAAGGGGGAGTGGTGTCCCTGAATGGAAGTTTGGAAATGTGGTCACCCTACCCCCATCAAGCTTCCTCCACAGAGAACCCTACCACCCATATTCACACCCTCCATAGACCCTCCCTACCACACACCTCACCCCTTCTTTCGGAGCATCCCTTCCCACGTATCCTCCTCATCAGCCTTCCAACATACCTGCCATAGACCCTCCCTGCAGGGCCACCATCAGGAATTTTGGGGCTCCTTTCACAGCTTCAGGCATGGGCCCCCTGGAGCAGAGAACCCGGGGGGGGTGCTGCCGGAAAAAAGTGTAATCTCACCTCTCTTCCTCCTTCTGCCGCGAATTGAGAAGCGGGGGGGGGGGGGGCTGTTGCTGCCGAAAATTAAATGACCAGTGTCATCTCACCTCTCTTCCCTCCTGCCGCAAACTGAGAGGCGAGGCGGGGGGTGCTCTTCCTCCTCCTGTTTTCTCTCCGCTCAGCCGAGAGCTGAGAACGGGGGGCGACCGGGCCCCTGGAAACTTTAGGGGCCCTTACAGGTGTAATGCCTGTACCCCCCTGATGGCGGCCCTTCCACACACCTCAAACCTTCTTTCAGACCATCCCTGCTATGTACACCCCCCCCCCGCATCACCCTACCTCGACAGAGAACCCTGCCATCAAAATCAAATTCACAACCTCCATACCACACACATCACCCCTTCTTTCAAAACATCCCTTCCACGTATCCCCCCATCAACCTTCTTCCACAGAGAACCCTACCACTGACAACATACCCACCATAGACCCTCCCTGCCACAAATCCCACCTGTTTTTGCAGAGCATCACTTCCATGCATCCCCCTTAATAAACCTTTCCCCACAGAGAACCCTACCACCCACCCACCTCACACCCATCATAGACCTCCCCTGCCACACACCCCACCCCTTCTTTTGGAATAACCCTGCCATGTATCCCCCGCACCATCAACCTCCCCCTCCACCTCACACCAGCAACAGACCCTCCCTACCACACACCTCACCCTTTCTTATGGAGCACCACTGCCACGTATCTTCCCCTTTAACGTTCCCTCACAGAAAACCCACCATAGATCCTCTGCCCCTGCCACAAACCCCATCCCTTCTTATAGAGCATTCCTGTCACCCATCCCTCTATACACTTAAAGCAGACGTTCAGTAATTTTTTCATCTTTCCATCAATAAATCCTCTGCCCTTGTTGTTGTTTTAACATTGGATAGTAAAACATTTTTTTTTCTGCCAGTAAATACCTTATACAGCCCACTACCTGTTTCTTGTCTGATCAATAGCCTAGGCTTATGACATCATGCACAGCTCTCTCTCACTCTCGTGAGAATTTGCCAGGAAGGGAGGGTGAAAGAGTCATAATATGGCCAATGAGAGCTGCAGAGCTAAAGGTATGCCTCTGTGTGTCTGTGTAAATCCAGGAAGTGAACAGACAGGAGCTTCAGCTGCCTACAGTTAAATTGGCTGCAGCCAGACTCAGTGGAGGGAGATTTCTGGAGCTTATTTGGCAAGCACAGAATCACAGTATACAGTTGTGTTCAAAAGTTTACATACTCAGGCAGAATTTATAATTTCTTGGCCATTTTTCAGGGAATATGAATGATAACACAAAAACTTTTCCTTCACTCGTGGTTAGTGTTTGGCTGGAGCCATTTATTATCAATCAACTGTGTTTTACTCTTTTAAAACCATAATGACAACAGAAACTACCCAAATGACCCTGATCAAAAGTTTACATACCCCAGTTCTTAATATCGTGTATAGCCCCCTTTAACATCAATGACAGCTTGAAGGCTTTTGTGGTATTTGATGAGGCTCTTTATCTTCTCAGATGGTAAAGCTGCCCATTCCTCTTGGCAAAAAGCCTCCAGTTCCTGTAAATTCTTGGGCTGTCTTGTATGAACGGCACGTTTGAGATCTTCCCAGAGTGACGCAATGATATTGAGGTCCGGAGACTGAGAGGGCCACTCCATAACCTTCACTTTATTCTGCTGTAGCCAATGACAGGTCCACTTGGCCTTGTGTTTTGGATCCTTGTCATGTTGGAATGTCCAAGTACGTCCCATGCGCAGCTTCCAGGCTGATGAATGCAAATGTTCCTCCATTATTTTTTAATAACATACTGCATTCATCTTGCCAACAATTTTGACCAAATTTCTTGTGCCTTTGTACCTCACACATCCCCAAAACATCAGCGATCCACCTCCATGTTTCACAGTAGGAATGGTGTACCTTTCATCATAGGCCTTGTTGACTCCTCTCCAATAGGGATGAGCTTCGAGTTCGAGTCGAACTCATGTTCGACTCGAACATTGCCTGTTCGCCCGTTCGCCGAACAGCGAACAAATTGGGGTGTTCGTGGCAAATTCGAAAAATCTATGGGAGAAATCTAAAGTGTTAATTATAAAGGCTTATATGCAAGTTATTGTCCTAAAAAGTGTTTGGGGACCGGGGTCCTGCCCCAGGGGACATGTATCAATGCAAAAAGAAGTTTTAAAAACGGCCGTTTTTTCGGGAGCAGTGATTTTAATAATGCTTAAAATGAAAAAATAAAAGTGAAATATTCCTTTAAATTTCGTACCTGGGGGGTGTGTATGATATGCATGTAAAGTGGCGCATGTTTCCCGTGCTTAGAACTGTCCCTGCAAAAAATGTCATTTTTGAAAGAAAAAAATGCATTTAAAACTGACTCGCGGCTATTAATGAATTGTCGGCTCCCGGCAATACATACAAAAGTCATTGATAAAAAAAAAAAAAAAAGCGTGGGGGTTCCCCAGAATTCAATTACCAGGCCCTTCAGGTCTGGAATGGATATTAAGGGGAACCCCGCCGCAAATTTTAAAAAAAATTGACGTGGGGTTCCCCCAAATATCCATTCCAGGCCCTTCAGATCTGGCATGGATTTTAAGGGGAACTCCACCCCAAATTTAAAAAAAAATGGCGTGGAGTCCCCCCAAAAATCCATACCAGACCCCTTATCCGAGCACGCAACCTGGCCGGCCGCAGGGGAAAAGGGGGGGACGAGAGAGCGGCCCCCCCTCCCTCCTGAACCGTACCAAGCCACATGCCCTCAACATGGGGAGGATGTCCCCATGTTGATGGGGACAAGGGCCTCATCCCCACAACCCTTGCCCGGTGGTTGTGGGGGTCTGCGGGCGGGGGGCTTATCGGAATCTGGAAGACCCCTTTAACAAAGAGGACCCCCAGATCCCGCCCCCCCCCCTATGTGAATTGGTAAGGGGTACATTGTACCCCTACCATTTCACGAAGAAAGCGTAAAAAAATGTTTAAAAAAACACACAAACACCTTGAAAAAGTCCTTTATTTAAAAAAATAAATAAATAAACATTCCAGCGGTGAAATCCAGTGTCCCGCGGCGATCCCGATGTCCAGCGCTGTCCTTCATTGGTTGTGCCTGAGCGGACCTGATGGGGAACTCCCTCTCAGTATTTTAAATGTATAGACCCGCCCCTTCTAAAGTTCCCCATCAGGTCCGCTCAGCGGACGAGATGCAGAACATGAGAAGGGGCGGGTCTATACATGTATTACCAAAGTGAGAGCAGTTCCCCATCAGGTCCGCCCCCTCGGTATGTCGGACCCGCCTACGTCATTGGCCTGAGCGGGGAACTTCCTTCACTATGTAAATTTAAATTTACATAGTGAAGGAAGTTCCCCGCTCAAGCCAATGACGTAGGCGGGTCCGACATACCGAGGGGGCGGACCTGATGGGGAACTGCTCTCACTTTGGTAATACATGTATAGACCCGCCCCTTCTCATGTTCCGCATCTGGTCCGCTGAGCGGACCTGATGGGGAACTTTAGAAGGGGCGGGTCTATACATTTAAAAAATACTGAGAGGGAGTTTCCCATCAGGTCCGCTCAGGCACAACCAATGAAGGACAGCGCTGGACATCGGGATCGCCGCGGGACACTGGATTTCACCGCTGGAATGTTTTTTTTTTTTTTTTTTTAAATAAAGGACTTTTTCAAGGTGTTTGTGTGTTTTTTTAAACATTTTTTTACGCTTTCTTCGTGAAATGGTAGGGGTACAATGTACCCCTTACCAATTTACATAGGGGGGGGCCGGGATCTGGGGGTCCTCTTTGTTAAAGGGGTCTTCCAGATTCCGATAAGCCCCCCGCCCGCAGACCCCCACAACCACCGGGCAAGGGTTGTGGGGATGAGGCCCTTGTCCCCATCAACATGGGGACATCCTCCCCATGTTGAGGGCATGTGGCTTGGTACGGTTCAGGAGGGAGGGGGGGCCGCTCTCTCGTCCCCCCCTTTTCCCCTGCGGCCGGCCAGGTTGCGTGCTCGGATAAGGGGTCTGGTATGGATTTTTAGGGGGACTCCACGCCATTTTTTTTTTTATTTGGGGTGGAGTTCCCCTTAAAATCCATGCCAGATCTGAAGGGCCTGGAATGGATATTTGGGGGAACCTCACGTCAATTTTTTTTTAAATTTGCGGCGGGGTTCCCCTTAATATCCATTCCAGACCTGAAGGGCCTGGTAATTGAATTCTGGGGAACCCCCACGCTTTTTTTTTTTTTTTTTTATCAATGACTTTTGTATGTATTGCCGGGAGCCGACAATTCATTAATAGCCGCGAGTCAGTTTTAAATGCATTTTTTTCTTTCAAAAATGACATTTTTTGCAGGGACAGTTCTAAGCACGGGAAACATGCGCCACTTCACATGCATATCATACACACCCCCCAGGTACGAAATTTAAAGGAATATTTCACTTTTATTTTTTCATTTTAAGCATTATTAAAATCACTGCTCCCAAAAAAACGGCCGTTTTTAAAACTTCTTTTTGCATTGATACATGTCCCCTGGGGCAGGACCCGGGTCCCCAAACACTTTTTAGGACAATAACTTGCATATTAGCCTTTATAATTAACACTTTAGATTTTGAACGTTCGAGTTCATTGTATTTAATAGGGTTCTAAAGTTTACACGAACATTTTGTCTGTTCGCAGGTTCTGGTGCGAACCGAACAGGGGGGTGTTCGGCTCATCCCTGCTCTCCAAATGTAGTGTTTATGGTTGTGGTCAAAAAGCTCAGTTTTTGTCTAATCACTCCGAATGACTTTGTGGCAGAAGGTTTGAGGCTTGTCTCTGTGCTGTTTGGCATATTGTAAGCCGGGATACTTTGTGGCATTTGCGTAGTAATGACTTTCTTCTGGTGACTCGACCATGCAGCCCATCTTTCTTCAAGTGCCTCCTTATTGTGCATCTTGAAACAGCCACACCACATGTTTTCAGAGAGTCCTGTATTTCACCTGAACTTATTTGTGGGTTTTTCTTTGCACCCCGAACAATTTTCCTGGCAGTTGAGGCTGAAATTTTAGTTGGTCTCCCTGACCGTGGTTTGGTTTCACCAGAACCCCTAATTTTCTACTACTTGATTAGAGTTTGAACACTGCTGATTGGCATTCTCAATTCCTTGGATATCTTTTTAGATCCCTTTCCTGTTTTTATACAGTTCAAATACCTTTTCCCGCAGATCCTTTGACAATTCTTTTGCTTTCCCCATGACTCAGAATCCAGAAACGTCAGTGCAGCACTGGATGAAAGATGCAAGGGTCTGTCAGGAGTCCAGAAACTCATTGACCTTTTATACACACACACTTATTACAAGCAAACAGATCACAGGTGAGGATGGTTACCTTTTACAGCCGGCTCACACAGGGGCAACACGACTTCCAGCGCGACTTTGGGAGGCAACTTGGACACGACTTGAGTATGAATCACAGCGCGACTCCAGGCAACTTACAAGGCAACTTCAAGTTGCCTCCAGGACAGGCGACTTTCCAGTGGCCAATCAAACAATAATCAGATCTGTGGGAGGGGTTTGCCTGGAAAACTATTTTTACTTCCTGGAAAGTTGCTTCAGTTAAGACAGGGGATCCGACTTGGAGGCAACTTCCATTGAAATCAATGGGTACAAGTCGCCTAGAAGTCGGATTGAAGTAGTACAGGAACCTTTTCTGAAGTTGGAGCGACTGCAGTAGTGTACATTAAGACGGCTCCATTCACTTCCATTACTTTTCTAAACCGCGCGACTTGGGGCGACTTGAAGTTGGATCCCAGGATGCCCCTGTGTGAACCGGCTCTTAATAACCATTCAAACCCCTTTGTGTCAACTTGTGCGCATGTTATCAGGCCAAAATCACCAGGGTATGTAAACTTTTGATCAGGGTCATTTGGGTAGTTTCTGTTGGCATTATGATTTCAAAAAGCGTAAACACAGTTGATTGATAATAAATGGCTTCAGCCAAACACTAACCATGAGTGAAAGAAAAGTTTTTGTGTTATCATTCATATTCTCTGAAAAATGGCCAAAAATGTTAAACTTATGAGCACAACTGTATATAAAATAATATGCAAAGTGGTTGGAGGGAAGCTTCATGCCTCGTACACACGGCCGTTTTTCCCGACGAGAAAACTGCCATTTTTTTAGATTGGTCAGGAAAACCGGTCGTGTGTAGGCTCCACAGCAGTTTTCCCGACGAGAAAACTGGCCGCAAAAAAAAAATTAAAACCTGCTCTATTTTTACCTGTCGTGTTTCCTGACGGTCTTTTTCTCGTCGCGAAAACCGCTCGTGTGTATGCTTTTCTGAGTGGGAAAAAAAATGCGCATGCTCAGAATCAAGTATGAGACGGGAGCGCTCGTTCTGATAAAACTAGCGTTCGTAATGGAGATAGCACATTCGTCACGCTGTAAACGGACTGAAAAGCACGAGGCTGAAAAGCGCGAATCGTCTCTCACCAAAACTTTAACTAACACGCGATAACACGAAATCAGCAAAAGCAGCCCAAAGGGTGGTGCCATTTGAATGAAACTTCCCCTTTATAGTGCCGTCGTACGTGTTGTACGTCACCGCGCTTTGGTCGAGCGTTTTTTTTTTTTTTTTTTTAATGAACGTGTATATGCAAGGCAGGCTTGAGAGGAATCACATCGGGAAAAACTTCGGTTTTTGGCATGTCAGGAAAACCGGTCGTGTGTACGAGGCATAAGAATGGCAAAGATGTTTTTATTACAAATTATGTGAGCAGACTGCAGTTCCTCTTTAACCAGTTGTCAACCGGCCGCCGTCAATTGACGGCAGCAGGAAGACACTGTTATCCTGGGTGGACGTCATATGACGTCGCGCCTTTAAAATCCACTAGGGGGCGCGCACCCGCCGCGTCGCTGGGCACCCGATGCGTGTGCCCGGCGGCCACGATTGCCCAGTAACCGAGCATGGATCTGTGTGTGTAAACACAGAGATCCACGTCCTGTCAGGGAGAGGAGACCGATAGTGTGTTTCTTGTACATAGGGACAACCATCAGTCACCTCCCCCAGTCAGTCCCCTCCCCCCACAGTTAGAACACATTTAACCCCTTCCTAGCCCCCTAGTGTTAACCCCTTCCCTGCCAGTCACATTTATACAGTAATCAGTGCATTTTTATAGCAGGGATCGCTGTATAAATGTGAATGGTCCCAAAAATGTGTCCAAAGTGTCCGATATGTCCACCGCAATATCGCAGTCACGATAAAAATCGCAGATCGCCGCCATTACTAGTAAAACAAAACAAAAAAAATGCTATAAATCTATCCCCTATATTGTAGACGCTATAACTTTTGCGCAAACCAATCAATATACGCTTATTGCAATTTTTTTTTTTTTTTTTTACCAAAAATATGTAGAAGAATACGTATCGGCCTAAACTGAGGAAAAGTAAAAAAAAAAAAAAAAATGAATATTTATTATAGCAAAAAGTAAAAAATATTGTGTTTTTTTTCAAACTTGACGCTCTTCTATTGTTTATAGCACAAAAAATGAAAACCGCAGAGGTGATCAAATACCACCAAAAGAAATCTCTATTTGTGGGAAAAAAAGGACACAAATTTCGTTTGGGAGCCACGTCGCACGATCGCGCAATTGTCATTCAAAGTGTGACAGCGCTGAAAGCTGAAAAATGGCTTGGGCAGGAAGGGGGTTTTCGTGCCCGGTAGGGAAGTGCACATTAATTATTATTATTATCTATTTATTTTTTACATTTAAGCTATTTCATTTAGTTGGCACTTTTTTTTTTGCACTTTGAATCGCAAGCTGTTTCTTGGGAACTTTTTACTTGATTTTTATTTTTTTTTATTCCAACCCTGTTTAAAAATCCCTGGAAGACGTTCACCTCAGGAATAGGAAACATGTCTGTTCTCCAAACTGTTTGTTTAACATGAGCCTGACATACACAATACACCTGCTTCATGTAACGCGGCCGCTCGGACTGGCGGGACATTTTACATGTTTTACATGCGCTCTGTTACAAACGACTCGAAACCCACTTCATGATTTGTGAAATGTGTAGTCTATCGGATTATCCGTGTTTATTTTTTCAGAAACGTCGACTGCGAGAGGATTTTCAACACTTAGTACAGAAAGAAAAAGAAAAAAAAAAAAAAATGTTGAGCGTCCCAGATGGATCAAGTGGCTGCGGAGGTCCGTAATCTGTCCCCGGGCAAGATATCTGTCGGTTGGTACGGCGGGCCGGTCTGCCTTGTGTCATGTTATGATACAATAGCGATATTATGACATGGCTTTCATGAGCTGGTGGATAGTTTAACTTCGGCTGGCCAGATTTTAAGGTTATCCAAGTGCAGCGCTCCATTCTGGAGTCCCCATGGACGATAAACGAGCTGGCTTATTGTATTAAAGTGATATCTTGGAAACGGTGACCTAATAAGCCGTACCACACACACACACATATATGCCACACGTACACGGGGAAGGTGGACATTTTTTTTTAAAGGCAAAGAGCACAAAAAAGGTGGCGTTGTAAGATGCAAATTGCATTCTATCGATTTCTTGACTTAGTCCTACCTATCGATTTGCCTAACCGCTTGCCGACCAGACGCCGTCATTATACCGCGGCAGTGAAAACAAAAATGGTGAGGACAGCCGCACTCCAATCCAACGTATGTTTATTGAAGAAAGACAGGCACTACAAAAACCAGCATAAACCAGGACACTGACGCGTTTCACACTTGTTCAGTGTTTACTCATAGCTGAATGGAGCGGCAATTTTTGGTCTTCGTATTATACCGCGGCAGGTTGGCTCAGGCGCGCGAATCGCCGTAGGTGTATGTCGGGCGCTTTAAGAGCAATAGGGGGCGCTTGCGCGTGCCCGCGGCGCCGGAGCCGATGCGCGTAGGCCTGCGGCCGCGAAAATCCCCCGGCCACCCGCGATCGCTCCTCAGAGAGCCAAAACAGGGATGTAAACCGACAGATCACCGTTCTGGCAGGGAAGTAGAGAGAGATCTGTTGTTTCTAGTGATTAGGAACAGTGATCTCTCTCCTCCTCCAGTCAGTCCTCTCCCCCCAACAGTTAGACACACCTCCCTAGGGAACACTTAAAGGAGTAGTAAAGGTAAATGTTTTTTTACCTTAATGCATCCTATGCATTAAGGTGAAAAAACATTTGACAATACCGCAGCTCCCAGCCCCCCCGTTTTACTTACCTGGCCCCTCGAAAGTCCCACCCTCGCTCCCGTCATCCTCCGAGTTCCTGTGCCTGGCCGTTGATTGGCTACTGTGGATGGATTGAAAGCAGCGCAGCCATTGGCTGGCGCTGCTGTCAATCACATCCAATGACGCAACACGTCGGGGGGCGGGGCCGAGTGATACAGTCGGCGGCTATGGCCGCCGCTGTATCACGGGAGCGCGCCCGCAGTAACTCCACACCATGCGAGCTCGCATTATGGTGTGGAGTCCTTGCGGGGAGGAGCCGAGACAGCCGCCGAGGGACCCCAGAAGCGGAGGATCGGGGCCACTGTGTGCAAAACGAGCTGCACAGTGGAGGTAACTATAATATGTTTGTTATTTAAAAAAAAAAAAAAACGGGAACCTGTAGTGTTCCTTTAACCCCTTGATCGCCCCCTAGTGTTAACCCTTTCCCTGCCAGTGACATTTATACGGTAATCAGTGGCTATTTTTTAGCTCTGATCGCTGTATAAATGTCACTGGTCCCAACAAAGTGTCAAAAGTGTCCGATCTGTCCGCCGGAATGTCACAGTCCCGCTAAAAATCGCAGATTGTGCTCTTTGCCTTTAAAAAATGTCCACCTTCCCTGTGTATGTGTGGCATATGTGTGTGGTACGGCTTATTAGGTCACCTTTTTCAAGATATCACTTTCATACAAAAAGCCATTACTAGTAAAAAATAAATAAATAGTAAAAATGCCATAAATCTATCCCCTATTTTGTAGACATGATAACTTGTGTGCAAACCAATCAATATACGCTTATTACGATTTTTTTTTTAGATTTTTTTTTACCAAAAATATGTAGAAGATTACATATTGGCCTAAACTGATGAAGAATTTTTATTTTATTTTTTTATTTTTTTTAATTGGGATATATTTTTAAAGCAAAAAGTAAAGCATATTGGTTTTATTTTTCAAAATTTACGCATTTTTTTGTTTATAGCACAAAAAATAAGAACCGCAGAGGTGATCAAATACCACTAAAAGAAAGCTCTATTTGTGGGGAAAAAAGGACGTCAATTTTGTTTTCGTACAGCGTCGCACGACCGCGCAATTGTCAGTTAAAGCGACGCAGTGCCGAATCGCAAAAAATGGCCTGGTCATTAAGGGACAAATCCTCCCGATCCTTAAGTGGTTACTTCAAGGTTACCTGTGCCTTGTCTCTGAACCACTTCAATACCGGGCACTTTCACCTCCTTCCTGCCCAGAACAAAATTTCAGCTTTCAGCGCTGTCACACTTTGAACGACAATTGCGCTGTCATGCAACGATGTACCCAAATGAAAATGTTATCATTTTGTTCACATAAATAGAGCTTTCTTTTGGTGGTGTTTAATCACCACTGTTTTTTTTTTTTTTTTTTGCTAAATAAACAACAACATGTTTTTCTTTGTTTCTGTTATCAAATTTTGCAAACAAATATTCGTTCTTCATAAATTTAGTCCAAAATGCATTCTGCTACATGTCTTTGGTGAAAATGACCCCAGCATCAATACAGTGCCTTGAAAAAGTATTCATACCCCTTGAAATTTTCAACATTTTGTCACGTTACAACCAAAAGACGTAAATGTATTTTTATTGGGATTTTATGTGATAGACCAACACAAAGTGGCACATAATTGTGAAGTGGAAGGAAAATTATAAATGGTTTTCAAAATTTTTTACAAATAAATATGTGAAAAGTGTGGGGGGTACATTTGTATGGCGCCCCCCGGAGTCAATACTTTGTAGAACCGCCTTTCTCTACAATTACAGCTGCAAGTCTTTTTGGGGATGTCTCTACCAGCTTTGCACATCTAGACGGACATTTCTGACCATTCTTCTTTGTAAAATATCTCAAGTTCTGTCAGATTGGATGGAGAGCGTCTGTGATCAGCAATTTTCAAGTCTTGCCACAGATTTTCAATGTTATTTAGGTCTGGACTGTGACAGGGCCATTCTAACACATGAATATGCTTTGATGTAAACCATTCCATTGTAGCTCTGGCTGTTTGTTGAGAGTCGTTGTCCTGCTGGAAGGTGAACCTCCGTCCCAGTCTCAAGTCTTTTGCAGATTCTAACAGGTTTTCTTCTAAGATTGTCCTGTATTTGGCTCCATCCATCTTCCCATCAACTCTGACCAGTTTCCCTGTCCCTGTAGAAGAAAAGCATCCCCACAACATGAAGCTGCCACCACCATGTTTCACGGTGGGGATGGTGTGTTCAGGGTGATGTGCAGTGTTAGTTTTCCCCACACACAGTGTTTTGCTTTTAGGCCAAAAAGTTCAATGTTGGTCTCATCTGACCAGAGCACCTTCTTCCACCTGTTTGCTGTGTCCCCCACATGGCTTCTCACAAACTGCAAACAGGACTTTGGACAGATTCTCCCACCTGAGCTGTGGATCCTTGCAGCTCCTCCAGAGTTACCATGGGCCTCTTGGTTGCTTCTCTGATGAATGCTCTCCTTGCCCGGCCCGGTCAGTTTAGGTGGACGGCCATGTCTTGGTAGGTTTGCAATTGTGCCATACTCTTTCCGATGATGGATTGAACAGAGCTCTGTGAGATGCTGAAAGCTTGGGATATTATTTTATAACCTAACCCTGCTTTATACTTCTCCACAACTTTAACCCTGACCTGTCTGGTGTGTTCCTTGGCCTTCATGATGCTGTTTGTTCACTAAATTTCTCTAACAAACCTCTGAGGGCTTCACAGAACAGCTCTATTTATACTGAAATTGAATTACACACAGGTGGACGCTATTTACTAATTAGGTGACTTCTGAGGGCAATTGGTTCCACTAGATTTTAGTTAGGGGTATCAGAGTAAAGGGGGCTGAATACAAATGCCCCCCCCCCCACACTTTTCACATATTTATTTGTAAAAAATGTTGAAAACCATTTATCATTTTTCTTCCACTTCACAATTATGTGCCACTTTGTGTTGGAAAATTGTATGCTCCCAACTTTGTGGGAACAATTTGGGGATGGCCTCTTCCTGTTCCAACATGACTGCGCACCATTGTACAAAGCAAGGTCCATAAAAACATGGTTGAGCGAGTTTGGGGTGGAGGAACTTGAGTCCTGACCTCAACCTGATAGAACACCTTTGGAATGAATTAGAGCGAAGACTATGACCCAGGCCTTCTCTTTTGGACAACCTTCCCAGAAGAGTTGAAGCTGTTATAGATGCAAAGGGTAGGCCAACTCAATATTGAACCCTACGGACTAAGACTGGGATGCCATTAAAGTTCATGTGCGTGTAAAGGCACTTTGGTAATATAGTATAAGTATATGTTCTGATACTAAAACTATAGCTTTAGTGAACATAGTTGCCAGAAGTACTCCATGAGGATAGAACGATGGCTTATGCCTTGTACACACAATCGGAATTTCCGATTGAAAAAACTGATGGAATTTTTTCATCGGATATTCCGACCGTGTGTGGGCCCCATCTGACTTTTTTCCGTCGGAGTTTAGAAACAGAACATGTTTTATTTTTTTGTGATGGAAAAAAAATCCAATCGGAAATTCCGATCGTCTGTGTGGAACTCCGACAAAGAAAAAAACCATGCATGCTCAGAATCAAGTCAACGCATGCTCGGAAGCATTGAACTTTATTTTTCTCGGCTCGTCGTAGTGTTGTACGTCACCGCGTACTTGACGGTCGGAATTTGGTGTGACAGTGTGTGTGCAAGACAGCTGGAACGGAATTCTGATGGAAAATTCCATCGGATTTTATCCCATCGCAAATTCCGATCCTGTGTACAGGGCATTACCCATTTACAGACCAGCTCAAGCGACAGTTGCTTTGGGCCCCACAACAAAGACTGGGCCCAGGGCAGCTGCTCCTTTTCCCCCTTGTTAAAGACGGCCCCGCTTGCAGGTAGCCTACAGGACACAGTTGACTAGTCCTTTGCCATCAGGTTGCCTATTTTGAGTACATCTTTCACAGTAGACATTCTCTTTCAAAGGGAACAAAATCTAAATATCATCCTGAATTCAGTTGCATTCCTTTTGAAAAAAAAACAAAACACAAGAATAAAAAATAATGGGTAGAACATATTTATTTTCAATCATGATAGGCCCATATTTTTCTTTCTCTTACCTCCTCACACTGACCAGCTGCACACTAAGATTGAACTGTTTTTTCTTGCGCCCCGGAGACCTGGGAACTCACAGTTAATTATTCTTCTCACAATTTACCATTGACCATAGAAACATGTTATTCTTTCCTGTCACTTATTTGAAGTGAGTAAACGTTTCTCCGTAACAGTTTTCCATCTTCCTAGGAAGTCCCCGCCATTAACACCCTTGTCCTCGTAATGCGTTCCTCACCATTAGGATTTGCCATATACCACCTACCTTCCAAAGCTCTCCTGGCATGTACAGTTCATTATCCTAAAGGTCTCTTATTCCCACAGTACTTAGCTGTATTGGCGTGGAAATGAAAACATACTTTGGATTGGCATTACGACTTTCCTGCGTATCATTAATGCCATCAATACTGTGAGTCATTCTTTCGTCTTTCGGAGCATAACCCTGGATTTGGTTGGCGCTCTTTGGCGGCTTAAGATATTCTGATCTTGAAAATGATCTTTTCCTGTCGAAGAGTCATTAAGTCATGTACTATTAGGTTTGACTTGCTCGTTGGAACGCTGTGTGTTTCGACTCAAAAAACTTAAGCGTAGGATCTTGAAAGCTGACTGCAGCCGTTAGAAGGGTTTCACCTGCAAGCCCAAAAATAAAAGCATGGGGAAAGACAGCTTGTCAAAGGCTCTTAAAGCGTTTAATTCACTCTTTATAAAAACAAAGGATCGTATCGTTGCAAAAATATCATCTGAATGAAAAGCAAAAAAAAAAAAGAAGATAATTAACCAATAGCTGAAATAGCTAAAGAGAGATTGCCGTGTTAATTAATCTTGACAAGTATTGAAGAAAATGCATGCAACTTGGAAGAAAAAAATTTAAATAAGCATGAGCTTGTCCATTCATCCACGCTTCACCAAAAGTGATGACATCATATGACCATTTAGTTGAATCACTCAGAACTATTGAGCTTCCAGAGTCTGCACTGGTTTTATGCCAGTTTGTACTATAAATGTTTCTATTTTTCTAGACACAGATCTGTGAAGATGGTGGGGGGGGGGGGGGGTGAAAAATCCAACATTAGTTTTTCTCAAGATTTCATTGCAAGATTCAAAGAACCCCAAAAAAACCCCCCCAAAAAACAAAAAAGGGGGGGGGTGGAAGATCCAACATTATTTTTTCTCCAGATTTCATTGCAAGATTCAAAGAACCCAACCCCCCCCCCAAAAAAATAAAAAAAGGGGGGGGGAAGGTGGAAAATCCAACATTTTTTTTTTTTCCAGATTTCATTGCAAAATTCAAAGAACCCAAACCCCCCCCCCAAAAAAAACAAAACAAATAAGGGGGAGGTGGAAACTCCAACATTACTTTTTCTCCAGATTTCATTGCAAGATTCAAAGAACCCAAACCCCCCCCCCCCCAAAAAAAAGGGGGGGGTGGAAAATCCAACATTACTTTTTCTCCAGATTTCATTGCAAGACTTAAAGAACCCAAACCCCCCCCCCCCCCAAAAAGAAAAAAAAAGGGGGGGGAAGGTGGAAAATCCAACATTTTTTTCCCCAGATTTCATTGCAAAATTCAAAGAACCCAAACCCCCCCCCCCCCAAAAAAAACAAATAAGGGGGAGGTGGAAACTCCAACATTACTTTTTTCTCCAGATTTCATTGCAAGATTCAAAGAACCAAAAAAAAAAACCCCAAAAAAAGGGGGGGGGGTGGAAAATCCAACATTATTTTTTCTCCAGATTTCATTGCAAAATTCAAAGAACCAAAAAAAAAAAACCCCAAAAAACAAAAAAGATGACAATGTAGAAAGGAATCAGCAAAACGAAAGCAGCAAAGGACTGCTTGAACTCATATTGAATATGCAGTTTAGTTACATCCATAGTTACATAGTAGGCGAGGTTGAAAAAAGTCACAAGTCCATCAAGTCCAACCTATGTGTGTGATTACTGTATATGTCAGTATTACATTGTATATCCCTGTATGTTGTGGTCGTTCAGGTGCTTATCTAATCGTTTTTTGAAATTATCCATGTTTCCCACTGAAACCACCGCCTTTGGGAGAGAATTTCACATCCTTACCGCTCTTACAGTAAAGAACCCTCTACGTAGTTTAAGGTTAAACCGCTTTTCTTATCATTTTAATGAGTGGCAACGTGTTTTGTTAAACTCCCTACTGCAAACATTTTTTATCCCTATTGTGGGGTCACCAGTACGGTATTTCTACATTGAAATCATATCCCCTCTCAAGCGTCTCTTCTCCAGAGAGAATACGTTCAGTGCCTGCAACCTTTCCTCATAACTAATATCCTCCAGACCCTTTATTAGTTTTGTTGACCTTCTCTGGACTCTCCCCAGTTCCAGCACATCCTTCCTGAGGACTGGTGCCCAGAGCTAGACAGCATACTCCAGGTGCGGCCGGACCAGAGTCTTGTAGAGTGGAAGAATTATCGTTTTGATCCCTTTTTAGTGCATGCCAATATTCTGTTTGCATTGTTAGCAGCAGCTTGGCATTACATGCCATTGCTGAGCCTATCATCTACTAGGACCCCCGGGTCCTTTTCCATTCTAGATTTGTGCACCACAAATGTATCCTTGTGATACCAGAAGGACTGCAGACAAATGCAACCGAATTAATAAGCATAATAGAGGAACTCCACTATGAGGGAAGAATAGCTGAACTGAATGTATTCCCCCCATGTAGAGGGGCATTTAAGGGAGAATATGATTACTAGGCTTGTGCAATTTGTTTCGTAACAAATCGAAATTCGTCCGAATTTAGCAACTTTCGGACATTCGGAAGCATTCGAATTTCCGAACAGAGCAATTACGAATAAAACCGAATCCGAAATAAATTATACCGCAAAATAGCGAATGCCCGAAGGTCTTCGGCATAATTCGTTATGAAAAAAGTTACGAATGTACAAATCCATTCGAAGCACAATAACACTCACTCTGCTCTCTGCTTCTCCCTCACCATGCTGAACTCCCTCTCAAAATGGTGTACAGGGGCGGAGGCTATAGCCGCATGAAAAAACGAAAGTAAAATACGAGATTTCGAATCCTTTCGAAGCACAATAACACTCACTCTGCTCTGCTCTCTGCTTCTCCCTCACCGTGCTGAACCCTCTCAAAATGGTGTACAGGGGCGGAGCCTATAGCCGCATGTAAAAAACGAAAGTAAAATACGAGATTTCGAATCGTTACAAATAACCGCTATGTATTTAGAAAAGTACAAACCCATTCGAAGCACATTAGGCATAATAGGCAGCGTCGTTGTGAGAGAGACACGGAAAATTACGAATCAACGAACCCAAAAAAAGTTACGAAAGTAGGAGTTGTGTCCAGAATCAACGAAAAACAACGTACTCTACCGAAAGTACGAATTATAAAGCAACAAAAAATTCAACGAAAAATGTCGCTTGCAAAAATACGAATGAGTCCGAACACGAAAAATCCCGTCTAGCAAAATTACGAATGATTACGAATCAACAGGACCGGAAAGAAACGAACCGAAACGGAACTAATTTTTCCGTTGTGCACAAGTCTAATGATTACCTTGTCTGAATTCATAAATGGTCCACATAGTATAGATACTTTGGGATCATTGCAAGAAACAAGGGGGCATTTTTTGCACCTGAAAGAAAAGTCACGCCCCTGCTCCCTATGGCTCCGCTACCCTCAGTTTCTCCAGTGGGACCTGGAAGTGAAGGGAGAAGTGCTGGAGCAATGACAGGAGCCAGCTTAAATTGATACTAAAGCCTTGTTTTTTTTTTTTTTTTTAAATGACAACCATTTTATACTTACCTGCTCTGTGTGATGGTTTTGCACAGAGCAACCCAGATCCTCCTCTTCTCGGGTAGCTCTCCGGCACTCCTGGCTCCTCCCTCCTGCTGACAAGCTGCTTGCTGTGGGGGCACCCAAGCAGGCGCGCTGCTGACCCGCGGCTCTGTGTGCCTCTACGGGGGACTCGCACTCCTAAATGGCTTTTGGCAGCAACGGGAGCCATTGGCTCCCACTGCTGTCAATCACAACCAGTGAGCCAATTAGGAGATGGAGGTGGTGGGGCCGAACTGCGGGGGGGGGGGCACACCCTAAAAATGCATTACATTAAAGATGGTGCAGCTATAAGACCATTCACACAGAACAAAAGATTATAGCGCACACATACAAAAATGGCATTTAAATCCTGCAAGGCTATTTAAAGCATCTGAACATATTCAGCAAAAATATGGGGATTTGGTCACACCATATGGCCATACAGTGCTTAAGTCTACTACTGCGTCATAGTACCCCATTATCAGTGGGTTCAGGAGTGTATTTCTCCCATGGTTGAGAAGCAGGATCTTTCATTCTATGAATAGTGTAGGACCCACTGATAATGGGGTACTTTAATGCAGTAGTAGGCTTAAGCACTGTATGGCCATATGGTGTGACCCAATCCCCATATTTTTGTTTATTTGCTGAATAGGTTCAGATGCTTTAAATAGCCTTGCAGGATTTAAATGTAATTTTTGTATGTGTGCGCTGTAATATTTTGTTCTGTTTCTATGGTCTTATAGCTGCACCATCTTATCCAGGTAATGCATTTTTAGGGTGTGCCTCCCAAGTCTTTGTCCATTCACACACAGAGCTGCAGTTCGGCCTGCCACCTCCACCTCCTGATTGGCTCACTGGCTGTGATTGACAGCAGTGGAAGCCAATGGCTCTTGGTGCTGCCAAAAGCCAACCAGGAGTGCGAGTCCCCGTAGAGGCAAGGCTCTCGTGGACATCACTGGATCTAGAGGGGGTTTAGGTAAGTAATAGGGTGGTCTGGGGGGCTCCTGCACACCGAAGATTTTTTACCTCCATACATTGAATGCATGAAGGTAGAAAACCTTGTGCCTTTAAGTGTTTAGGGATGGGGGGAGCTAGTGTTTTTTTTTTTAACCTTAACTGGTTCCCGACTGGCTCACGCAGATTTACTGCGGCACAATGGCTCTCCTGGGCGAAATCCTGTATATATACAGGTTTCCCTTTAAAGTGATACGATGTTATACTTACCTCCACTGTGCAGCTCGTTTTGCACAGAGTGGCCCCGATCCTCGTCTTCTGGGGTCCCTTCTGGGGTCCCTCGGCGGCTGTCTCGGCTCCTACCCGCTTCTTATAACACCCTCTGGGAAGTGCTCTCCCAAGGGGGTTACCTTGCGGGCGCGCTCCCGAGTCCTGTATTCAGTGTCCATAGCCGCCAACTGCAGGACTCGGCCCCGCCCCCTGGCGCGCCACATCATTGGAGTTGATTGACAGCAGCGCGAGCCAATGGCTGCGCTGCTATAAATCTATCCAATGAAGAGCCGAGAAGAGCCGAGAAGCCCGGGCAGAGAATCCCGGGCCGAAAATCCAGTGCGTTCACGCCGCGGGACTTTCGAGGGCTCAGATAAGTAAATGGGGGGGCTGAGGGGCCTTTAAGCATCGTATGTTTTTTCACCTTAATGCATAGGATGCATTAAGGTGAAAAAACGGGAAGCTTTACAACCCCTTTAAGAGCCGCCAGAGGGCGCGCATGCCGCCGAAAGATATAAAAAGTCTACACACCCCTGTTAAAATGTCAGGTTTCTGTGATGTAAATAAATGAGACAAAGATAAATCATTTCAGAACTTTTTCCACTGTATATATGTAGCACACAAACCTTTTTCTTGCCTGGCTCACTTGCAAGTCAAGGCACACCAAAGGTGCCCGAGACCTCTCGGCCAGTCACCGCACCCCCGAGAGGCACACCCCTCCGGCTCCTCCACTCCAACTCCCTTCAGATGGAGTATGCCCCTTATGTACTCCCTCCCGGCTTGCACAGCAGGCCGACCACGCCCACTGCACCGCTGCCGAGCGAGGACACCCTAAGGCCAGCAATGCCACCCCTGGCTCAACCCTGACCTGACATGGCAGCGCCACCCACAGGCCACACCAGGCAGCATCACATAAGCAGAAGCAAATACCTAGCAATCAAAATGATCCGAGCCTGGCTACCAGCTCAGACCAACCCCTAAATTTAGGCACATAACACCCCTAAAAAGTAAATGCCAGCTACACATAGAAACTGAAAAATGCTGAAGCAATAAAATAAATTGCATTCATTTTTTGTTTACACCAGACAGATACAATAGATGATGGGGGGGGATTTGAAAAATAATCTTTCTAAAAGGTCAAATTTTTCCCAACAGCCCAAGAAGAAAATTTGAAGTTGCATAAGCTAGAATAACCATGTGTGCTGACAAAATTTCCAGAACTTTGCACAAGATTTCAGATAACATAGGCCACCGGGGAACTTGAAATAACACTACAGCTTGAGCTGCAAACTGGAAAGTGTGAGATTACCATAAAGAGAAAGCATGTGACAATGTGATAGCCAATAAAAAAAAAACTCCCACTAGGAAGCATTCTTTGGACCCGTACAATTAATAACGCGTCCGAGTGTGACGTACCCACGACATCTGTGCTTGTATAAACGATTACGGACACTTCGGTAAGCTTGGATTCACACATTTGCAAAAGAAAACGCCCTTCGCTGGGTATCGTTTTTTTTGCACCTGATGAGGAGGCGAAGCCGGGGGCCATTCCGCTCTGAAGACAATGGCCAATTAGTTCTGGCACTCAGGTCCTTTTTCCTGATGGGTTTCAATTTAGCTGCCGTGCAGGAAATGTAAAGTCCTATTACATTTATTACTTCTGCTTGATCCAAACGTTAAGCTGGATGTCAAAAACTTTCAACACGTTCATGTCAACGGTTGCGTTACGCGGCAGGGTTAGTAACCACCCTTATTAGTTTTTCAGCCTCGGGTCCCTTGACCACCATAAAATTACACCCTTGAAACAGTTCAACCGCCTTCGTGCTGTTTACCATTGGATATGTTTCGGCCCCTTGGCCTGACTTTTCGGGAGGGTCCAGGAAAAAGGATCGCTAAATCGTCCCTTCAGGAATGATCCTGTCCATCTCCTCTCCCAAATGTTTAATCCTCCGTCCACTTAACACCATGATCAGCCATTCTTGGGAGTAGACGGTGAGACTTTTACTGCATCATGCGCTCAATAATGTCTCCAGATGTCAAGAATCCAGTTACATTCGCCTGTTCATAGAAAGGACAGAAAACCACAACCTATTACACAGATTAATGCTAAGTAGCATAGAGAGCATCTTTGGCAGGGTGCAGACTTCTGCACTGAGAGATCTTATGAATGAGAACAAAAATATGCACAGGTAATCATGTTAATCTAACAATTAAAAAAAAAATTAATATAAAATTGTTCTACATAGAACCAATTGAAAAAAAATAGACCAAAAAATGGAACATTGTATCAAATACTTATCGTACATTTTCTCTTTCCTGGCGCCAATCCATGGCAGTCTCCGCTCTAATTCATTCCAAAGGTGTTCTGTCGGGTTGAGGTCAGGACTCTGTGCAGGCCAGTCAAGTTCCTCCATCCCAAACTTGTTCATCCACACTATAGTGCCAAAAGTATTGGGCCATCACTCCAAATCATTTGGTGGAGGGGGGATTATAGTGCAGGGTTGTTTTTCAGGGGTTGGGTTTGGCCCCTTAGTTCCAGTGAAGGGAACTGTTAAGGCGTCAGCATACCAAGACATTTTGGACAATTTCATGCTTCCAACATTGTGGGAACAGTTTGGGGATGACGCCTTAAGAGTTCCCTTCACTGGAACTAAGGGGCCAAGCCCAACCCCTGAAAAACAACCCCACACCATAATCCCCCCTCTACCAAATGATTTGGAGGGGTGGCCCAATACTTTTGGCAATATAGTGTGGATGGGCGAGTTTGGGGTGGCCTTCACAGAGTCCTGACCTCAACCCGATAGAACACCTTTGGGATGAATTAGAGCGGAGACTGCAGGCCACGCCTTCTCGTCCAACATCAGTGCCTGACCTCACAAAATGCGCTTCTGGAAGAATGGTTAAACACTCCAATAGTCACACTCCTAAACCTTGTGGACAGGCCTTGAAGAGGAGTTGGAAACTGTTATAGCTGCAAAGGGTGGGCCAACGCAATATTGAACCCTACAGACTAAGACTGGGGTGCCATTAAAGTTCATATGCGTGTAAAGGCATGTGTCCCAATACTTTTGACAATATAGTGTATGTGCAACTTAAAGACATAGCTTCTTCAAAGTAGTTCATACACTACTTTGGTCCAACTTTCATGCAACTTGAGGCCCATAGGCTTCGATGTTTACCCTCAAAATTTGCATGGAAGTCGTACCTGAATGTTTTGCATGCAACAGTGGTGTAACAGTAGGTTTGACTTTGCTGAAGGACAGCAAGTCTCATCCAAGTTAGAGTCCATTCACACTTGTACGACTTACCATGGGACTCTGGACATCAAAGTTGCATGACGAATCGTACCCCATGCTTTCCAAATGATAACCATTCATATATGTGCCACTTGAAATTGCAGCGACTTCAAAGTAGTTCATGCACTACATTGGCCTGACTTTCATGCAACTTAGGGGCCATAGACTTCAATGTTAACCCTCAAAAGGTTCATGAAAGTCATACCTGAATGTTTTAGATGCAACAGTTGTGCAGCAGTTGCCCATTAGTTGCCCATTATTATTGGTCAAAGCCAATGTCGCACTCATCAAAAGTTGCGCCAAAGTTGTCCTGCAAGTAGAAATAGAGCCTAATGCCTAGTACACACGACCGTTTTTTCTGCAATGAGAGCTTTTGGCCAGGGATCCCGGCTGTGTGTATGCTCCATCGCAGTATTTCCGCTGGGAAAACTGCCAAAAAAAAAAAGAGCAGGATCTCTTTTTTCCCGTCAGGAAAAAATCCTGGCGGGAAAACCGTTGAATATCATTGAAGTCGTATCCAAGTTGGATCACCATCTTAACCATCTGACTTGTGACATCCGACATGGATTACAGCAGCAGGAAAAGGAATTTATGTCCCTCTGGGATTGTTTTGGTAAGTCCGACTTTTCCTTTGACCATCTCAAAGTCAGAGCAAAATCGTATCCCGTTCATTAAAAGTATGGGTTTGGTTTTTTTTCCTCCATCATACTTACCTAGGTGGATGTAGCATCGGTCTGATGCTGCATCTGTCCCCTGGCACCTCTACACTGAGAACCAAGCGATCGAACATCGCAGATGGCTCGGTTCTCACAGCTCCCCAAGCAGAGAGCTGCTGACTGTCAATCAGCAGCTCTTTGCTCTGCTCCTTCACACTCACTGGAGCGCTGAGCAGTGGAGGGGTGGGGAGTGGCCGTCTCAGGCTCTCAGCCGCTCGCTAAGAGCCTGAGATGGGTGTCAGTCCCGGCACCTGGCGGATCCAGACTCCCATTGTCTGTGATAACGTGGTGCCTGGACTGATTTCTAATTGCACTCCGGTGACCCAGAGGAGAAGCCCAGCCAAACGAGCTCAGGCTGGACTTCTCCTTTAACCACTTGGCAACCACCTGCCGACAAATAACGTCGACAAGGTGGTTGCTTAACTCTGGGAGGACGTTATATAACGTCCTCCCAGAATCGCGCTCCCGCGCGCCCCCTGGGGCGCGCACATGGGAAACTCCGTGACTGCCGGGTGTAGAGGACCCGGCGGATCACGAATCGCGGTAAATCGCCGCTGATAGCGGCCGTTTACCACGTGATCGCTCCGTCAAATGACGGAGCGATCACTTGTAAACAGGCCGGCGTCATGTGATGACGCCGGTTCCTCCCTCCCCGCTCTGTACCGATCGGTACAGTGTGAGAGGGGAGGGGGAGGGAGCGGATCATGGCAGCAGCACTGTGGGCTGGATCTGTGACAATTGCAGTCACAGATCCAGCCATCCATCCATCCCTGCTCAGCCATCCCTGGTGCAATACCCAGCCAATACTCTGCAATACACCCTGCCAATACTCTGCAAAATACCCTGCGCAATACTCTGCAAAATACTCTGCAATACCCTGGCGCAATACTCTGCAATACCCTGGCGCAATACTCTGCAATACCCTGCGCAATACTCTGCAATACCCTGCACAATACTCTGCAATACCCAGCACAATACTCTGCAATACCCTGCACAATACCCTGCAAAATACTCTGCAATACCCTGCGCAATACCCTGCAAAATACTCTGCGCAATACCCTGCAAAATACTCTGCAATACCCTGCGCAATACTCTGCAATACCCTGCAATACCCTGCGCAATACCCTGTGCAATACTCTGCAATACCCTGCGCAATACTCTGCAATACCCTGCGCAATACTCTGCACAATACTCTGCAATACCCTGCACAATACTCTGCAATACCCTGCACAATACTCTGCAATACCCTGCACAATACTCTGCAATACCCTGCACAATACTCTGCAATACCCTGCAATACCCTGTGCAATACCCCCTGTGCAATACCCCGTGCAATAACCTGCCATACTCCGCAATACCCTGCCATAGTCCGCAATGCCCTGCAATACTCCGCAATGCCCGGCAATACTCCGCAATGCCCGGCAATACTCTGCAATGCCCGGCAATACTCTGCAATAACCACTTCCCGCCCGCCGGCCGTCATATGACGTCCTTGACTTTGTGCGGGGATATCTGAATGATGGGAGCAGCTACAGGCATCATTCAGATATTAGTTTTTTCACCCGGCGATTCCCTACACTAGTGATGAGCCGAACACCCCCGGGTTCGGTTCGCACCAGAACCCGTGAACGGACCGAAAGTTCGCGCGAGCATTAGAACCCTATTAAATACAATGGATGCGAACGTTCGGATTCTAAAGTGCTAATTATAACGACTATTATCCATGTTGTTGT
The DNA here is from genome assembly GCA_029206835.1 of Rana muscosa. Lineage (NCBI taxonomy): Eukaryota > Metazoa > Chordata > Amphibia > Anura > Ranidae > Rana > Rana muscosa. The sequence continues at coordinate 324,669,954 of CM055122.1, read as the reverse complement.
CAGAAACAGAGTTTGGGAACCCGGGTTCTGCACCAGGGGACATGTATCAATGCAAAAATAAGTTTTAAAAACGGACGTTTTCCGGGAGCAGTCATTTTAATGATGTATAAAGTGAAAAAAAAAAGTCAAATATTCCTTTAAATATTGTACCTGGGGGGTGTCTAAAGTATGCCTGTGAAGTGCCACGTGTTTCCCGTGTTTAGAACTGTCCCGGCACAAAATAACATTTCTAAAGGGAAAAAAGTCATTTAAAACTGCTTGCGGCTTTAATGCAATGTCTGGTCCCGGTAATATGGATGAAAATCTTTAGGAAAAATGGCATAGCTACCCCATCACACCCCCCCCCCCCCTACCCCAGCCCATTACCAGCCCCTTTGGGTCTTGTATGGATATTAAGGGGAACCCCGCACACAAAATAAAAACGGACCTATATACTCTAAACAGCCGTATACAGGCGGTGCATACAAGACAGGGACTGTAGGTTTGTTCTTATGTAGAATCTGTTTATAATTTTGAACAGCTGCATTGTTTAAGTGGAGCTCCATGGCAAATTCCTTTTTTTTAGCTTTTTGTAAAACATAGGGAACGGTTATCACCCCTGTCACATTTTTTTTGCTGTCTGTGCCCCTGTTCAGAACATTTCACCTCACTTTGCGTCCCAATGACAACTGTTTTTGAAATGTGGTGTTTTTATTGAAACAAGGATTGGTGATAAAGCATCAGTAGAGAGGAGACACCTTTCTCCCATATTAATTCTTACAAGAGAGAATTTTCCTTCCAAGGGGTAGATTTCCTCTCACTTCCTGTTGTCTTCTTCCGTTTGCAAGTAGGAGTCGTTTGTAAGTTGGATGTTTGAAAGTAGGGACCTTCCGTATATACTCTGCAGAAATTGGCCCCTTAGGTGTTGGTGTTGGCACAACACTGAAAGCACTCACAGTTATTCTTGGTGGGTGCTGGAACGCCCTGCTGTCAAGTATAATATCAGGAATTGTAATAACATATAATTGTTGATCAGTGGTAGTAAAAATTGGGCCTTTGATGGTGGTGCTGGTGCCACAACACTGTAAGGCCTGACAGTTACTCTTGGTGGGCGCAGCAATGGTCCCTGCTGTGAATTATTAGATCAATAATTATAATTGCATGCCCCTGTTGAACAGGGGCTGAAAAATTGGGCCTTAGGCACTGGTGGCACAACACTGCAACCCCTCACAGATACTGTACTTGGAGCACAGCAATGAGGCCTGTTGCAAAGTAATGCATCAAAAATTTTAATTACACGCCCCTGTTAAACAGGGGCTGAAAAATTGGGCCTTAGCCACTGGTGGCGTCACCCATAAACCAAAATGATCTTCCAAGCTATCATCGTTAATCGTATCATTGAGGAGGAGGAGGAGGATAGCCAGACAACATTACAGCACAGGCACTCAGCATCAGCATCAGTCTTGAAGGGATGTGACATTTTAAAATCAATTAGTCTGTTATATCAGCATCTGGTGTGTGGTAGCTGGTGGTGATCCAAGACTGGTTCATCTTGATGAAAGTCAGTCAATCAACCGAGTCGGTGGACAGGCGCACCCTGTGATCCGTGACAAATCCTCCAGCAGCACTGAATGTGCGTTCTGAAAGAACGCTGGATGCAGGACAGGCCAGTAGCTCAATTGCATACTGTGCAAGCTCTGGCCAGTGATCCATCCTCAAGACCCAGTAAGCCAGAGGATTTTCGGTGGGGAAGGTGTCCAAGTCTGACCTTGCCCCTAGGTATTCCTGCACCATGTATATCAGACGCTGGCGATGGTTGCTGGAACCGATCATACTTTGGGGCTGCGGACTAAAGAATTGTCTGAACGCATCGGTCAGACAGCCACCTTCCCCACCGCTCCTTCTTTGACTGCCCGAAGCCTCAGCAACTCGTTGTCCAGGACCAGGAGTTTGTAACCTCCCAGTCTCTGGGAACGCGTTGCACAGACCTTTCTGCAAGGCCTCCCGGAGTTGTCTCATCCTCTGCTCCCTCTGCGACGGTACGATAAGGTCCGCAACCTTACCCTTGTACCGTGGATCAAGGAGAGTGACCAGCCAGTAATGGTCCCTCTCCTTGATCCGAAGAATACGAGGATCCTTCCGCAGACTTTGCAGGATCAGGGAGGCCATGCAGCGTAGGTTAGCTGAGGCATTCAGTCTGGAGTCCTCTGGGTCACTAAGGACGACATGATCCGCAGCCACCTCCTCCCAGCCACGTACAAGTCCACTGGTTTCTTGGGACTGTAAATCATCCCTAAAAGACTGCTGCTGATGATGCTGAGTGCCAGCCTCCACCTCCATGCTGACACAATCCTCCTCCTCCTCCTCCTCCTCCTCCTCGTCCTCTTCCTGTGCGATGGGTGGGACAGAAGGAACACTGTCTGGGTAAAGGGGGCCTTGAGAGGCAAGGAAGTCCTCCTCTTCCTGCCTCTGTTCTGCCTCAAGTGCCCTGTCCATTATTCCATGCAGCGTGTGCTCCAACAGGTGGACAAGAGGTACAGTGTCACTGATGCATGCACTGTCACTGCTCACCATCCTCGTGGCCTCCTCAAATGGTGCCAGGACAGTGCATGCATCCCTGATCATGCCCCACTGGCGTGGTGAAAAAAACCCGAGCTCCCCTGACCCTGTCCTGGTGCCGTAGTCGCACAGGTACTCATTGATGGCCCTCTGCTGCGTGTGCAGCCGCTGCAGCATGGCCAACGTTGAGTTCCACCTGGTGGGCATGTCACATATAAGGCGGTTCTTGGGCAGGTTCAACTCCTTTTGAAGCTCAGCCAGGCGAGCACTGGCATTATAAGATCTGCGGAAATGCACACAGACTTTCCTGGCCTGCCTCAGGACATCCTGTAAGCCCGGGTACCTGCCCAAGAACCGCTGCACCACCAGGTTAAGGACGTGAGCCATACAGGGCACATGGGTCAGTTGTCCCTGTCGGAGGGCGGAGAGGAGGTTGGTGCCATTGTCGCATACCACCATTCCTGGCTTAAGCTGGCGTGGCGTCAACCACCTCTCCACCTCCATGCTGACACAATCCTCCTCCTCCTCCTCCTCCTCCTCGTCCTCTTCCTGTGCGATGGGTGGGACAGAAGGAACACTGTCTGGGTAAAGGGGGCCTTGAGAGGCAAGGAAGTCCTCCTCTTCCTGCCTCTGTTCTGCCTCAAGTGCCCTGTCCATTATTCCATGCAGCGTGTGCTCCAACAGGTGGACAAGAGGTACAGTGTCACTGATGCATGCACTGTCACTGCTCACCATCCTCGTGGCCTCCTCAAATGGTGCCAGGACAGTGCATGCATCCCTGATCATGCCCCACTGGCGTGGTGAAAAAAACCCGAGCTCCCCTGACCCTGTCCTGGTGCCGTAGTCGCACAGGTACTCATTGATGGCCCTCTGCTGCGTGTGCAGCCGCTGCAGCATGGCCAACGTTGAGTTCCACCTGGTGGGCATGTCACATATAAGGCAGTTCTTGGGCAGGTTCAACTCCTTTTGAAGCTCAGCCAGGCGAGCACTGGCATTATAAGATCTGCGGAAATGCACACAGACTTTCCTGGCCTGCCTCAGGACATCCTGTAAGCCCGGGTACCTGCCCAAGAACCGCTGCACCACCAGGTTAAGGACGTGAGCCATACAGGGCACATGGGTCAGTTGTCCCTGTCGGAGGGCGGAGAGGAGGTTGGTGCCATTGTCGCAAACCACCATTCCTGGCTTAAGCTGGCGTGGCGTCAACCACCTCTCGGCCTGCCCCTGCAGAGCAGACAGGACCTCTGCCCCAGTGTGGCTCCTGTCCCCCAAACACACCAGCGCAAGCACGGCATGGCATCTTTTTGCCTGCGTACTTGCGTAGCCCCTTGAACGCCTACGGAGCACCGCTGGTTCCGAGGACAAACCACAGGAAGAGGCCATGGAGGAAGAAGAAGAGGAGGGGGTGGAGGAGAGAGGTGTGTCACAACCAGTAGTAGCATTTTGGAGGCGTGGCGGTGGAACAACCTCCAACACTACTGCACCTTGTCCTGCATCCTTCCCAGCTGCCAAAAGAGTGACCCAATGGGCCGTGAAAGAAAGGTAACGTCCCTGTCCATGCCTGCTGGACCATGAGTCAGCGGTAATATGCACCTTACCGCTGACCGCCCTGTCCAGCGAGGCCAAGACATTGCCTTCCACATGCCTGTAGAGAGCCGGAATAGCCTTCCGTGCGAAAAAGTGTCGTTTGGGAACCTGCCACTGAGGAACCGCACATTGCACAAACTCACGGAAGGGGGCCGAGTCTACCAACTGAAAAGGCAGCAGTTGAAGCGCTAGCAATTTAGCCAAGCTAGCATTCAACCGCTGGGCATGTGGATGGCTGGGAGTGAACTTCTTTCGACGGTCCAGCAGCTGGGGCAGGGAAATTTGCCTGCTAGAATCGGACGTTGGTGTACTGCTAGCAGAGTGCCCGCAAGTACTTGCCTGTGACACACCTAATTCTACACCTTCATTCCTCTCAGAGCAGGTTTCAGAGAGGAGTGAAGGTATAGTGGGGTTGGAGATCCCAGCTGATGCGGTGCAAGAAGAGGTCAGCTTTGTTCTTTGGTGTGGGTCTTTAAGGTAGGCTTGCCAACGAGCTGCATGGCAGGTCAACATATGTCTGATCAAGCATGTGGTGCCCAAGCGGCTGATGTTTTGGCCACGCGATATACGCTTGAGACATATGTTGCAAACAGCAGCTGTGCGATCTGATGCACTCGCCTCAAAAAAGGCCCACACCAAAGAACTTTTTGAATGACGGGCAGAGGCAGCGCCCTGCACAGGCGGAGCTCTGCGGTGTGATTCCGTCGGTGTGCTGCCCATACGCTGGCCACTCAAGGGCATCCTGCCTCGTTGGAGATGTGCCTCCTCCTCATCCTCCTCCTCCTCCTCTCTCCTATTAGGCACCCACGTGGAGTCAGTGACCTCATCATCCCCTCCCTCCTCATCACTGGAGCCAATCTGGCAGTATGCTGCAGCTGCTGGAACATGACTGCCAGATTGGTGTCCTTCTTGAGCATCCCCTCTCTCTGCTCTCACGCTGCTGCCTTCCTCTAGCTGGGTATCATCATCAGATCCTTCCAAACGCTGGGCATCCTCCTGGAGCATGTACCCAACACTGTGCTCAAACAGTTCGGGGGACTCCTCAGGAGGAGGGCATGGTGGGTCTAGGGAAGGATTGACTAATGAAGATAATGATACCAGAGAAGAGGACGCTTTGGCAGCTGCTTTGCCACTACCCTGAGCCTGGGTGAGAGAGGATGAGGAGGATGAGGTGGGCTTGGTCATCCACTCTACCAAGTCTTCGGCATGATGTGGCTCAACATGTCCAGCTGCCGAAAACAAGGACAAGCGTGTCCCATGGCCATGTGCTGATGACAATGCACCGCGTACACGACCAGCACTGTTGCCCCCAGACACAGAGCCTGCTTGCCCTCTTTTTTTGCCTCCTGACTGTCTGCCTCTCCTTGGTTGCCTTCCAGACATTTTAATGGATGGCCTGCAGGGAGATGGGAAAAACAGCAATAAGGGCTACCTTCAGGTGTATATTGTGCAGGAGGCTTAGCAACAATGACACTGACACTGTCCCCTGCCTATCCTTCTCTGTCCCTAAACACAAGGATTGAAAATATGGTTCAGCAAAAAAGTTTTAGAACAGAATAGCACACTGACACTTTCCCTCACTGTCCTACTCTGTCCCTCCCTACAAACAAGATTTAGCACAGAATAGCACACTGATAATTTCTACGAGTGTCCTTCTCTGTCCCTCAACTCAAGGATTGAAAATATGGAACAGCAAAATTGGTTTAGAACAGAATAGCACACTGTCAGTTTCACTCACTGTCCTACTCTGTCCCTCCCTACAAACAAGATTTAGCACAGAATAGCACACTGATAATTTCTACGAGTGTCCTTCTCTGTCCCTCAACTCAAGGATTGAAAATATGGTTCAGCAAAATAGTTTTAGAACACAATAGCACACTGACACTTTCCCTCACTGTACCTCTCTGTCCCTCAACTCAAGGATTGAAAATATGGTTCAGCAAAATAGTTTTAGAACAGAATAGCACACTGTCAGTTTCCCTCACTGTACCTCTCTGTCCCTCAACTCAAGGATTGAAAATATGGTTCAGCAAAATAGTTTTAGAACAGAATAGCACACTGTCAGTTTCCCTCACTGTACCTCTCTGTCCCTCAACTCAAGGATTGAAAATATGGAACAGCAAAATTGCTTTAGAACAGAATAGCACACTGTCAGTTTCACTCACTGTACCTCTCTGTCCCTCAACTCAAGGATTGAAAATATGGTTCAGCAAAATAGTTTTAGAACACAATAGCACACTGACACTTTCCCTCACTGTACCTCTCTGTCCCTCAACTCAAGGATTGAAAATATGGTTCAGCAAAATAGTTTTAGAACAGAATAGCACACTGTCAGTTTCCCTCACTGTACCTCTCTGTCCCTCAACTCAAGGATTGAAAATATGGAACAGCAAAATTGCTTTAGAACAGAATAGCACACTGTCAGTTTCACTCACTGTACCTCTCTGTCCCTCAACTCAAGGATTGAAAATATGGTTCAGCAAAATAGTTTTAGAACAGAATAGCACACTGTCAGTTTCCCTCACTGTACCTCTCTGTCCCTCAACTCAAGGATTGAAAATATGGTTCAGCAAAATAGTTTTAGAACGGAATAGCACACTGTCAGTTTCCCTCACTGTACCTCTCTGTCCCTCAACTCAAGGATTGAAAATATGGAACAGCAAAATTGCTTTAGAACAGAATAGCACACTGTCAGTTTCACTCACTGTACCTCTCTGTCCCTCAACTCAAGGATTGAAAATATGGTTCAGCAAAATAGTTTTAGAACACAATAGCACACTGACACTTTCCCTCACTGTACCTCTCTGTCCCTCAACTCAAGGATTGAAAATATGGAACAGCAAAATTACTTTAGAACAGAATAGCACACTGTCAGTTTCACTCACTGTACCTCTCTGTCCCTCAACTCAAGGATTGAAAATATGGTTCAGCAAAATAGTTTTAGAACACAATAGCACACTGACACTTTCCCTCACTGTACTTCTCTGTCCCTCAACTCAAGGATTGAAAATATGGTTCAGCAAAATAGTTTTAGAACAGAATAGCACACTGACACTTTCCCTCACTGTACCTCTCTGTCCCTCAACTCAAGGATTGAAAATATGGTTCAGCAAAATAGTTTTAGAATGGAATAGCACACTGTCAGTTTCCCTCACTGTACCTCTCTGTCCCTCAACTCAAGGATTGAAAATATGGAACAGCAAAATTGCTTTAGAACAGAATAGCACACTGTCAGTTTCACTCACTGTACCTCTCTGTCCCTCAACTCAAGGATTGAAAATATGGTTCAGCAAAATAGTTTTAGAACACAATAGCACACTGACACTTTCCCTCACTGTACCTCTCTGTCCCTCAACTCAAGGATTGAAAATATGGTTCAGCAAAATAGTTTTAGAACAGAATAGCACACTGTCAGTTTCCCTCACTGTACCTCTCTGTCCCTACAAACAAGGATTAGCACAGAATAGCACACTGTCACTGACACTCTCCCTACCTATCCTTATTTGTCCCTAAACACAAGGAATCCAGGACTAGTAAAGGAAAAAAAATGACACTGTCCCTGCCTATGCTTCTCTTTCCCTGCTCCGGAACACACTACACTAGGCCGCCGTGCTGGCGGCCTTTTATAGTGTGGGGCGTGTACTAAACCCCATCAGCAATAATTGGCCACAGGCATCCTGCCTGTGGCCAATCATTGCTCTCCTCGCTGCCGGCGCTGTGATTGGCCAAGCATGCGGGGTCACAGTGCATGCTTGGCCAATCACAACGCCTGGATGACACTGCGATGGCGTAGTGCATTGTGGGCCGTTCGCGTCACTCGAATTTGGCGCGAACGGCCCAAATCGTTCGATCTTCGTCGAACGATCGAACAGCCGATGTTCGAGTCGAACGTATGTTCGACTCGAACACGAAGCTCATCCCTACCCTACACCATAACAACAATCATAGTGGCTGTTCCGCCGCTTGATCATTCTTACGGGAGGCGAGAGGGGATGTCCCCCCCTCCCGCTGCCCTCCGGTGCTTCTACCGACTCACCGCTACGATCAAAGCCAGGATTGTTGTTTTTTTTGTTTTTTTTTCAGGCTTCCCAGCCTAGAGGTGAGATGTGGGGTCTTATTGACCCCATATCTCACTGTAAAGAGGACCTGTCATGCCATATTCCTATTACAAGGGATCTTTACGTTCCTTGTAATAGGTATAAAAGTGATAAAAAAAAAATTTGGGGCGGAAAAACATATCAAACTAAAATAAATAAAGTAAAATGAACAATAAAATTTTTTTATTTTTTTTTAAAGCGCCCCTCTCCCCGTGAGCTCGCATACAGAAGCGAACGCATACGTAAGTCCCGCCCACATATGAAAACGGTTTTCAAACCATACATGTGAGGTATCTCAGCGAACGTTAGAGCGAGACCAATCATTTTGGCCCTAGACCTCCTCTGTAACTCAAAACATGTAACCAGTAAAAATATTTAAAGCGTTGCCTATGGGGATTTTTTAAGTAGCGAAGTTTGGCGCCATTCCACGAGTGTGTGCAATTTTTAAGGGTGACATGTTAGGTATCTATTTACTCGGCGTAACTTCATCTTTCACATTATGCAAAAACATTGGGCTAACTTTACTGTTTTTTTTTTTATTAACACAAAACATTTTTTTTCCGTAAAAAACGCGTTAAAAAAATTGCTGCGCAAATATCGTGCGAGATAAAAAGTTGCAACAACCACCATTATATTCTCTGAGGTCTTTGCTAAAAAATCATATATAATGTTTTGGGGTTCTATGTAATTTTCTAGCAAACAAATGATGATTTTTACATGTAGGAGAGAAATGTCAGAATTGGCCTCGGTGCTCCAGAACGCCTGAAGGTGCTCCCTGCATGTTGGGCCTCTGTATGTGGCCACGCTGTGTAAAAGTCTCACACATGTGGTATCGCCATACTCGGGAGTAATAGCAGAATGTGTTTTGGGGTGTAATTTGTGGAATGCATATGCTGTGTGTGAGAAATAACCTGCTAATATGACAATTTTGTGAAAAAAAAAAGAGAAAAAAAAAATCTTGATTTTGCAAAGAATTGTGGGAAAAAATGACAACTTCAAAAAACTCACAATGCCTCTTTCTGAATACCTTGGAATGTCTTCTTTCCAAAAAGGGGTCATTTGGGGGGTATTTGTACTTTTCTGGCATGTTAGGGTCTCAAGAAATGAGATCGGCCGTCAGTACTTCAGGTGTGATCAATTTTCAGATATTGGCACCATAGCTTGTGGACTCTATAACTTTCACAAAGACCAAATAATATCCACCAATTTGTACTTATTTTTACCAAAGATATGTAGCAGTATAAATTTTGGCCAAAATTTATGAAGAAAAAATTGTAATTTGCTAATTTTTATAACAGAAACGAAAAAAAAAATCATTTTTTTACAGAATTTTCAGTCTTTTTTCTCTTATAGCGCAAAAAATAAAAAACCCAACGGTGATTAAATACCACCAAAAGAAAGCTCTATTTGTGTGAAAAAAAGGACAAAAAATTCATATGGGTACAGTGTTGTATGACTGAGTAATTGTCATTCAAAATGTGAGAGCACCGAAAGCTGAAAATTGGTCTGGTTATTAAGGGGGTTTAAGTGCCCAGTGGTCAAGTGGTTAAAGTTGGATCAAAGTCACAGGGCAAAGTCGGATCAACAGTTGTACGACTGTCATGTCGCACCAGTGTGAACTGGGCCTAAAGCAGAACTTCACACTCTCAATCCGCATTGACTATTTGAAATTCTTATGCTGCTATTATTAGTAAATAGATAGGAAGGTATATCATATTTACTTGTTTTAAACTTTTTTTTACATTTCTTCAGTTACTTCCTGGTTTCCAGGCCTAGGCAAAAGATGGCAAACATCCCAGGAGTCTTAAAGAGGAAGTAAACCCCGGTCCACGTTTCCTTTTTTTCAGTTATTATGTTACTCAAGGTTATTCCAATGCTTATGACATATATTTTCTTTAGAAACGAGGCCCGCAAATGCAGACGGGGGCAAGGCGCAGACACTGTGGCTCTTTCCTGAGTGGCTCTGTCACGAGTGATGCGCAGTTTCACCGCCGCAGTTTAACGAAAGCAGGATAACTAAAGCTGGATGAAGATACAACAAGAACTCTGCTCCACTCTGATGCTGCGTACACACGACCGTTTTTAATGTCATTGAAAAAAACTGCATTTTTCTCGACGTGATTTTTCGTGTTTCCTCTCAAGCCTGCCTAGCCTACACACTATCGTGGAAAAAAATGTTAGAGTAAAGCGCGGTGACGTACAACACATACGACGGCACTATAAAGGGGAAGTTCCATTCGGATGGCGCCACCCTTCATATTAGTAAAGTTTGATGAGAGCCAATTCGCGCTTTTCAGCCTCTTGCTCTTCAGTCCGTTACAGCGTGACGAATGTGCTATCTCCATTACGAACACTAGTTTTACCAGAACGAGCGCTCCTGTCTCATACTTGATTCTGAGCATGCGCATTTTTTTTCACATTGTTAAAGCCTACACACCGCCGTTTTTCATGAGGAGAAAAACGACGATGTAAAAAACAACGTGAAAAATTAGAGCATGTTCCAATTTTTCTCGTCGTGATTCTCAGCGTTTTTCTCGTCAGGAAAACTGCTGGAAAGCCCACACACGATCATTTTTAATGACCATTTTAAAAAATTTCATTTTTCTCGTCATTAAAAACGGTCGTGTGTACGCGGCATGAGACTACAAGCAAGCCAGCATTTGACATTTTATATGAAGTCAGATTCCCACTCTCTATCCAATATAATGCTCCTTCTCTTCCTTCTCACATCTGTGTCTTCTATCCTCAAATTATCTTCACTCTACCCCTCCTCTCTACCCTGCAGCATGCACATATCACCCTCACTCCTACCCTCTCCCAACTACTGCACCCATCATCTCCTGCATTTGCTGCACCCACATGCTGACATAAACACCAGGGCCATTAGACACGTGCACTTATGCACATCCAACTCCCATCATGCCTTCCTCACCCTCCTCCTTCTCCTAGTCTCAGGAGACATTTCTCCTAATCCTGGTCCGCCATTTTCCAACTGCAAGCCACATGTCCAATACCCCTCCTCTGGCAACCACCGCAATCCACTCAGTTTAATTTCTATCCCCCTGCTTCCTCAAAGCAGCCCACCAATATCATGCACTCTTTGGAACGCCCGTTCCATCTGTAACAAGCTAACATCGGTACATGACCTCTTCATCTCTCATGGCTTTAACATACTTTGCCATAACTGAAACCTGGCTTCAAAATTTGGACTCGGCTTCTCCTGCTGCCCTATCCCATGGAGGCCTCCATTGGACTCACTCCCCCAGACCTAACAGACAGAAAGGAGGTGGAGTTGGATTTCTTCTTTCCCCACAAAGCACCTTCCAAGTCCTTCCTATCCCTCCCTCTCCATCCCTCTCTTCTTTCGAGATGCACTGTATCCGTTTGTTTTCTCCTATTTCTTTGAGGATTGCAGCAATTTATCGGCCTCCCGGACCAGTATTGCGCTTTCTTGATGACTTTGCTGCCTGGCTACCCTACTTTCTCTCCTCTGAAATACAAAGTATCATTCTTGGTGACTTCAACATTCCTGTCAATCTTAACAGCCCAACTACGGCTAAACTTCTTAACTTAACCTCTTCTTTTGACCTAACTCAATGGACACATACTTCCACTCACTCCAATGGTAATACCCTTGACCTTGTATTCTCCCATCTCTGCAATCCTGGCAACCTCACCAACACCCCCTTTCCTCTCTCTGATCACAACCTCATCAGTTTCACTGTATCCTTGCCTCCAACCAACCATCCCTCTAAGCAGCAAACAATTACTTGTAGGAACCTTCGCAACTTTAACCCTTCTCTTCTCTATTCTGCTACTGACCACCTATAGTCTCTGAAATCGCCATTAGTAGTCCTGTTCTTTGATTCCCTTTCTGATGCCACTTCCGCCCTTACTAGGTCCCTGTTACAAATCTCGTGCATGCGCCGTAGCGGCGTAACCAAGGTTCAATCTGGATAGCCGTTACCGCGGCAACCAATATACAAGGCTTGTGTTTGGTTTCACACCCCTTTTGTGACGTCTTCTATATTCACAAGGGGGAGTATTGAAGGAGGTAAACAGCGCAAGACTTCCCCTCTGTGCCGGACAGAGGGGAAGTTCTTGCTTACTGCATTCCGGATATAATGTTAATGACAAACCGGCAAGCATTAGTTGCCGGTTTTGCCGCGGTAATGTGCGCAACTAAATATGACTTTTGCAAAGGAAATACAGCAGGGAGTACACTTACACAGGCAGCGATCAGCTGCCTGTGTTATGGGGAATGATTTTAAGCAATGTTATTACAGAGGGTTTACAACCACTTTAATGATGGGAGAAGTGATTTTCTCATCTAAGCACACCCTTCTGCCTGCATGCCTGACCTAAGGGCAGATGGATTCCAGGAAGTAAAACGCTACATGAATCATCTGCCCTTCCTCAAGATGGCTGCAACCAGAAATGCTAGGAGGGTGTTTTTCAAAGTGATTTCTCAGTAAAATAAAGTATGGAGACTTTGAAGGATGGGAGGGAGGGGAGTGTCAGTTACCACTGTGTATATGCCCTCAATATTCATGTGGGCTGGACAGTTAAGAAAAAGGAGGAAATTAAGAGCTTAGAAGGGAACTGAAATTGAGCATGCTCCAAAGAGGACACCAGATGATCTACACAATCACAAACACAGAGAAGATGGGAGGAACAGCTCAAGGCAGGATTAACCAGGTATATTTTACTCTACTATGAACACTCTGTTATATAGCATGTCATATATAAGTTTTTCATAGTCTGTGTTTAATTACATTTTAACATTCTCCTAAAATAGAGGTAAAAAATTAACTTGTTAAAATGCTTCTTTTTTTTTTTTTTTTTTACCCTTCGGAAGTACTTGCATGGGAGAGAAATAGCACCAGGACCTAAATCAGAGGATGTACAGAGGATCTGCAATTGGGGTTTCTAAACAGATTGGTGATATCTGGGAGAAGTTACAAAATTTTAAAAATATTTAGCCATTTTCTAATTAATTTTCAACCCAATATAGTTTTTTTTTGTTTTTTTTATAAGATGCCAAACCTGAATTGTATGTCGTACTTTTTTCATGTCACTAACGTAACAAAAGCAGTAGATCACAAAATGTAAGTTACAAATAATGTTTGAAAAACTTGGAGAAGAGAACCCAAAGCCAACATTAGGTTGACATTATAGAAGTTGGCTTTGGGTTCTCCTCCAAATTTTTCAAACTTTATTTGTAACTTATTCTTTAGATACAACATTGACTTTCCCTAGAAGTGCACCATGAATTTTGGATTAGGTACAGCCTAATATTTAGCCTAGTATTTAGCAATTTTCCAATTATTAGGCTATATTTAGCCTAATATTTAGCCATTTTTTAATTTTCAACCCAATATAGTTTTTTTTTTTTTTTTTCATTTTTTTTTTTTTATAGGGTGCCAAACCTGAATTGTATGCCATACTTTTTTCATGTCACTGACGTAGCAAAGGCAGTATATCACAAAATGTAAGTTGATGAGTTGATCCGGGGAATATCCGATTGCCTCTCGGGGGATCAGGAAGGAATTTTTTCCCCTGCTGTAGCAAATTGGATCGTGCTGTGCTGGGGTTTTTCGTCTTCCTCTGGATCAACTGTGGGTATAGAATTAGGTATATGGGATTGTATGATATTATTATTTTATTTTTTTATGGTTGAACTGGATGGACTTGTGTTTTTTTTTCAACCTGACTAACTATGTAACTATGTAACTATGTAAGTTACAAATAAAGTTTGAAAAACTTGAAGGAGAGAACCCAAAGCCAACTTCTATAATGCCAACAATATATTGGCATTATAGAAGTTGGCTTGGGGTTCTCTTCTCTCCTCCAAATTTTTCAAACTTTATTTGTAACTTATTCTTTAGGTACAACATGGACTTCCCCTAGAAGTACACCATGAATTTTGGATTAGGTACAGCCTAATATTTAGCCTAATATTTAGTAATTTTCAAATTTTCAACCCAATATAGTTTTTTTTTTTTTTTTAGGATGCCAAACCTGAATTGTATGCCATACTTTTTTCATGTCACTGACGTAGCAAAGGCAGTAGATCACAAAATTAAAGTTACAAATAAAGTTTGAAAAACTTGGAGAAGAGAACCCAAAGCCAACTTCTATAATGCCAACATTAGGTTGACTTTATAGAATTTGGCTTTGGGGTTCTCTCCTCCAAATTTGTCAAACTTTGTTTGTTACTTATTCTTTAGGTACAACATGGACTTCCCCTAGAAGTGCACCACGGATTTTGGATTAGGTACAGCCTAATATTTAGCCTAATATTTAGTCATTTTCTAAGTTTCAACCCAATATAATTTTTTTTTTTATAGGATGCCAAAGCTGAATTGTATGTCGTACTTTTTTCATGTCACTGATGTAGCAAAGGCAGTAGATCACAAAATGTAAGTTACAAATACATTTTGAAAAACTTGGAGGAGCAAACCCAAAGACAACTTCTACAATGCCAACATTAGGTTGACATTATAGAAGTTGGCTTTGGGTTCTCTTCCAAATTTTTCAAACTTTATTTGTAACTTATTCTTTAGGTACAACATGAACTTCCCCTAGAAGTGCACCATGAATTTTGAATTAGGTACAGCCTAATATCTATGGTAACTAGGAAAATATTTCTTCTTAAGAAAAAAAAAAAAAAAACCCCACCAGTGACTAAGGATCCAGTTAAATATAGAAAAAAAAAATCTTACGTAAAGATTTCCCCAAAAATAGAAAGCTACTGCAAGATTTTATGATAAATTATAGACATTGGTATGGTAGCCAAAACCAGTAAAAGTAAACGGCTTCCCATGACAAACAATATATTCTGTTGCCCTATGGAAAATTATAAAAAAAAAAAAAAAATTCTATCTAAGACCCAGAAATAAATTATATGTCTGTTGTAATCCATTACTTTATTTTATTTTTTTGTTTTAAGATCTAATCATTTTATTATTATATTAAAAGCCATAGCAACATTGTGAGAAGTGATTCATAATTATTTTCCTCACCATAGTAACAGTGCTAATGTACACACACTTATCTTTACTCCTTCATCCTAGGATTAATAATACACCGCGACCTATGCCAAAAAGTACAATGTGGTAATGACTCAATAATACCTAACAGGTAATCCTTTTCTTTTTTTTTTTTTTTCTTTCTTTCTTTCTTTAACTTCATACAGGTTCACAAATTTGATTGAAATTTCAAATGGTTCAATTTGTCAAACTAAAAAGAAATGTAATAAAAATGATTTGTGTGAAATAAAAAGTATAAAATCGCAAAGGGTGGCAAAACCCTTGTATTATGTCATGGTCTGATAATAATCCTCTGAAGTCATTTCATACATAAATATTATTGTCTGCATGAGATAAATCAATCCGGGGGAAACCCAAGGCAAAGCTGTGAAATAGGCGATTTTATTTTATTCTTCCATGCATTATTAATTTCTTTAGGACTTCTGGCGTTGGTCCTTTTTCTTCTTCGACCAACGTCTAAAGGAGAACTCCAGGCAGATGTTAAAAATATTTTCTATAAAACATTGCTTAAAAGTAATTTTAAGGTAAAATATGTGTAATAAGTTGCAGTTGGAGAAGAGATAATAATTAAAAATTAGTTCTACTAATGATTCTCTTTTTGATGTAATCTGTGTCTAATCTACCAATGTTGGTTAATATTTCATGTAACTCTCTTTTTTGACTTTTTTTTAAACAATGCAATAGAAAGCCACAGAAAAATTGGACTTTTGGGGCGCCTTTACACATATAGGAAACCCATTATCATTTAAAGTCTTGTACTTTTATTTATGTTGAGCTAAAAGATTGATCATAGGATTCAGTGGCGGCTCGTGTTTTTTTTTTTCTGGGGGGGGGTGGCAAAACTTCCCCAGGGCCGCCGGTGGAGTGGCACTAGCACAACTGCCCCTATCCCCCCGTGGCACAGCACGGCACTAACACCGCCAGCAAACCCCCCCCACCACCCGCTTTCCTTACCCTGGTTGTGGGTGGTGAGAGCAGTGGTCGGAGCTGATGCGGCCATCTTCCAGCCCTGTCCTTAAGTTTGGCGGACTCAGGGAAAGCTGCTCCGGTGCCCTCTCCTGGAGAAGCCTCCGCGGTGCGTCTCCTCTCTGCTCCTGCCAGTACTAGGCATCCAATAGGATCACCTGATGTTTTAACCAATTGGGAAAGGGGTTTCATACCTGCTTCCCGATTGGCCGGGAGAAGGATCAGTGTTGCAACAGCGAATAATCATTTGCTGTTGCAACACACCTGGGTGGGCTCCGGTCACATCCTCTGCGACCCGAGCCCACCCTATTTTGAAGCCTAATAGGGCCTTTGGCTCTAATCAGGTGCTTCAAAAAAATAACCTGCCCGCAGTAATTCATGCGCCCGGTGCCCTAAAAGGGGCCGGACACATGAATAGGGGGCGGTCGCGGCGGCATGTGGATAGATTTGTGATATGCATGAATCTATCCACTGCATATAGGGGGTGGCAAGGAGAGAGGGGGCGGAGCTTGGTTGCCTCTAATGGACGGGCCACCACTGATAAGATCCATAAAGTGTATATACATCCTGGCCACAAATTGCACATACAATATCACATACAATGTGGGAAGGCTAGGTGTTATGGTGGTTCCCAAGCCCCTGGTCCTATTATCTAAAAATGATGACCTTTTGTAATGCATTTTGAATATTTAATTGGAACTCGGAATATATTAGGATATCTTAAAGCAGAGCCCGCCTCCCAAAATTAAAAGTCAGCCGCTACAAATACTGTAGCGGCTGACTTTTAATATTAGGACACTTACCTGTCCAGGGGTCCTGCGATGTCGGCACCCCCAGCCAAATTTTTCATCGGCTCTCAGGTGCCGCCGCCATTCCTTGTAAGGGAAACCATCAGTAAAGGCTTGCGGCTTCACAGCCAGTTCCCTACTGTGCATGCGCCATGGTCATACAGGGTGAGGCAGCAGCGTGGACAGGCAGAGCAAGGTTCAGTAGCAGGTTGAGGTCAGTACTGTGATAGACTCACCCAGGACAGAGGCTTTTGGAGGGGACTGAATGCTAGCTTATTGCCTACTGGCTATGGGCCCTGGCATTTGAGGAAGCTGCAAGCATTTGCGAAGATGTTCTGTTATGTAATGCAAAAGGACATTATTAAGGAGGCCATGATGGTCTCTGCCAGCTTGAGACTCATAGCTGATATTGATGTCATCAGCAAGCCACCTGTCTGGGGCCCCCTGCCATAATGTGTTTATTGTAAGTAGGACTAGTGTGCTGCCTTAGGGTCTTTCACCCATTGTTGTTTGTGCTAACTAACTCTGCTATTGTCTAAAGGTGTTCTGTGTTTCTACTTATGATAATGTGTATTGTAGCTTGTGAGCTAGGAGACGGCAAGGCTGACCTGGAAGGTCAGACCTCTGAGTCATCCAGGGGGTTAATTAACGTCATGTTTATAGTATATGTCTGTTGTTGTAATTATATTCCTGTGTGCAGTTTGTATTGTTAGGGTAATCTGATCAGAAGGGGGAATGTCCTTCTCAAGTGTATAAAAGCCTGTGTACTTGTTCAAATAAACAGTTATTATTCTGGTTTACTTCAAAACTGGCATTGCCTAGTTCTTGAGGAAACTATAGCCAGATCCACTGGTCTTGTGTTCCAGAGCTTAGGAAGCGATATACTAACGGAAGCACTCTAGCAGAGTGTGGGACGTTCCATTACAAGTCCTGGGGAAGCAGGCAGAGAAAGGTCCAGTAGCTGACTGAGGTCAGTACCAGGGAATCAGGTAGGGAATAACCAGAGGGAATACAAGGATGGTATCCATAATCCACAGAGCAAGGTCAGGAAGAAGCCGGGTCAGCAACAGAAGATCAGTCAGCAAAAGCAGGAACACAAGAATAAGGGAAAACTAAAGAACATCCAGCAATTAGCACACACTAGGATCTTACTTAAATAAACAGCTTAGCGCCAAAGCGCGTGGACGTGTGTGCAGATGCGTGCTGGCGCGCACAAATGTGCCTATGTATTAGTGCATGCTGGATACTAGCCTGAGCTCGTCTGCATGCTGGTAAACGTGCACAAGCATTAGTTGCACGGGAATGAGTATTAGCTGTGTGAAAATAGTATTAGCTGTATTCATTTCCTGACCACCTCCCAACTTTACCAACACACAGGATTCTGGGAAATAATCCTCTGTAAAATATACAAAATGCTGTGCTGAAGGGTGGGGGTAAGGACAGCAAACTGGGAAATAATTATTTTATGCATTGTTCTGTTTTGTTGTTTTTTTGAAGGGGGGGAGGGGGGATGGGCATTTGTGGCCATGATGTTATACATTGTATACATTGTATAGATTTTACAATCAAACTTTTAGCTCAACATAAATAAACGTACAAACATTTAAAAAATAATGGGAATCTAATATGTATAATGGCACCCTAAAAGTCTTATTTTTCATTTTTTCTATTGCATGTGTTATGAGAGATGTTGGTGCGTAAACTGGGTAACCCAAACAGCTATAAACTTATATTTTATTAAAACAATTTTTTTTTTATAGCACAATTATTGATTTTGTCTTCCAAATTGTCGTTAAAATTAACCACTTTGCCTGCAAAGCAATAAAAAAAAATCAATCAAAAGTTTGGGTTAGCATAAATATAAGGCCTCATGCCCACGGACGTTTTTACAGCCGCGTTTTTGAGCGTTTTTTACAGCTTAAAAACGCCTGTCTATGTTAGTCTATAGCTTCATGCCCACCTAGACGTTTTTGAGCTGCAAATAGCATAGACGTTTTTAAGCTGTAAAAAAAACCCAGGACCAGTGCGTTCCTCAGTGTCAGAATTAGGCAGAAAAAAACGCGAGCGTCAAAAAAGCGCACTAACGCGCGGTCGCGTTTTTAGCTCCGACGTTTTTTTTTTTTTTTTTTAAATATTTACAATAACATGGACAAGCGTTTTTAAGCGCAAAAAACGCAGCTGTAAAAACGCCAGTGGGCATGAGGCCTAAAGGATAAAGTTAGGATTAGCATAATAGACATGTGCACTGCCAAACAATTTGTTTGTTTTATTTTTCTTCGTTTTTCGGGTCATTCTTTATGATCGAAATTCGTTATTTCTAATAAATTCGTAAATTAAAAAATTCGTAAATTTGAAAATTTGAAAATTTGAAAATTTGAATCTGGAAATTAGGAGATTCTAAAATTCGAAAAATCCAAAAATTTGAAAATTTGAAATAATAACTAACTAACTAATAATAACTAACTATTCAATTTTAGGTATTGGAATTTCCTTTCAAATTTGTCTGTTAATGTAATGAACACAAATTTATCCAAAGTTACGAATTATCCGAAATAACGAATGCCGCATCTAAACAAATGGAACGTAACAAATTAATAATAATAACTAATAATAATATAAAGGTTTTATTATTATTATTATTTATTATTATTAATTTGTTGCGTTCCATTCGTTTAGACGCGATATCCGTTATTTAGTATAATTCATAACTTCAGATAAATTCGTATTTGTTACGTTCACTAACAGCCAAATTTGAAAGGAAATTCCAATACCAATACCTCTAATTTAATAGTTAGTAATAGTTATTATTAGTTAGTTATTATTTCAGATATTCAAATGTTTGGGTTTTCTAATTTTCTGATTTTCGTTCTTATTTTCAGATTTTCGTTCTTTTGAATCTTCAAGTTTTCGTTCGTATTTTTAGATTTTCGAATTTCCGAATTTTCTCATTTCCTAATTTTCGAATTTTCGATTTTCGGACTTTATAATTTCCGAATCTTCGAATTTCCGAATTTTTGGGTTTTTGAATTTTCGTTAATTCACATATTTCCGAATTAATGAATTTGTTGCATTTGTCAAAAAAACGAATTCAGAACAAATCATGTCTATAGCATAAAGGTTAGGGATAGAATAATGCCGCATACACACGATCGGACATTCCGACAACAAAACCGTTGATCATTTTTCCGACGGATGTTGGCTCAAACTTGTCTTGTATACACACAGTTAAAAAAATGTTGCTCGGAAATTTCGAAGGTCAAGAACGCGGGGACGTACAACACTACGACGAGCCGAGAAAAATGAAGTGCAATGATTCTGAGCATGCATCAAATTGATTCTGAGCATGCGTAGGATTTTTGTGCATCGGAATTGGATACACACGATCGGAATTTCCGACCACAACTTTTGTTGTCGGAAAAATTGAGAACCAGCTCTCATCCATTTGTTGTCGGAAATTCAGACAGCAAATGTCCGATGGAGCCTACACACGGTCGGAATATCCGACCAAAAACTCACATCGAACATTTGTTGTCGGAAATTCCGATCGTGTGTACGCGGCATTAGGTTCCATGGGAGAGTTATGCCGCGTACACACGATCACTTTTCTCGTCTGGAAAAATTACATTTTTTCTCTTGGACGAGAAAAATGTCCGTGTGTAGGCTTTCCAGCATTTTTCCCGACGAGAAAAACGACAAGAATCACGACGAGAAAAATTAGAACATGCTCTAATTTTTCTCGTCGCGAATCGCGGCATTTTTTTCCGCGGCAGTTTTCCCATAGGAAAACACTGCTAGGGAGCCTACACACGGACGGTTTTCTCGACCAAGAGAAAACATGTCGTGAAAAACGGCCATGTGTAGGGGACCAAGCCGGTCCTCGTTTTTCCCGTCGGGTTTCACGGCGGTGTTTTCACCGCCGTGAAACTCGATCGTGTGTACACAGCATGAGTGTTAGGGTTCCTCAATTTCTAACTTTATATTCCCTAACTAACGGGTGAATGTTTTTTCACTAGAACAAGTCCAGGATAATTGGAAGGAGATTTAGTAATCCTCAGTAACAATTTCAAGTCTTTTACAGTTAATTAAGATTACAGATCAATTACACCAATTTAGCATTTCTGATTGACTCTAATGCACTTCATCGCAATGTTAAAATAATGAAATGTGCCAATTTATTCACTTTTTATAGAAATCATCTGATTGGTGTAAAAAATTGTGTATAATCTTTTAGATGCTTTTTTTTTTGTTAATTGCCTTCAAGAACATAAGATAATTCACACTTATAACCTTCCCTATATAATATAAATGAAAGTTTTTGCAGGAACCAGGCCTTGTGTAATTAAAGATCAAATCATTTCCAAATACATAATGAACATAAAAATGGCATTGATTGGCATTGGCATACCAAATGGCAATGGCATTGATGCCCATCACTGTGCAAAACAAAAAGCCCCTCATCTATTCCATTGCTAGGACTATTTTACTTATTGGAGCCCACCATCCAGTGACCCTCTGCATAGCCACCTCCCAGTAGTGGGCCCTCTAGGCCAGTATCCCAGTCTTGTTGCGTCCTTTCACACTGTGACATCATGATTCCACACGTGGTAGGCTTGAAGACCCTGTTAAAAGCTTGGTGATGGACTCTTCTAACAGCTAGACATGTGCGATTCCTTTCGTATGAATCGAAAATTCGTACAAATTTCCAAAAATTCGTACATTCAGAAGCACCCGAAATGTGAATTTATATGCTTCAGAATTTTACGAAATACAAAATTTCGTTGACGAATTTCGGATCCGAATTTCTCAGACAAAATAAGAATGTTTGTTAATATCGTTTTATTATTGTCATAATTATTACGATTTTTCGTTATGATGAAGTAAAAAAAAACAGGAAGTCAGCACAGCACAGGGATGGTGGGAGCCTCTCATAATTAGCACAGCAGGGGCACAGCCCCAGGAGGAAGTCAGCACAGCACACTGAGCACAGGGATGGGGGGAGCCCCTGAATTTTCGTTAGGTTCGTTAACTTTTTGTAACAGTTACGAACATTCGTTGTGATGAGTTTAAAAAGCAAACCCAGGAAGTCATCATAACGAATGTTCGTAATTTTACGAAAAATTTACGAATCTAACGAAAATTCGTATTTCGTATGAATCCAAATTGAATTTCGGCTAATACGAAACAGAACGGAACGAATCGAAAGAAACTTATTGACGGCGCACATGTCTACTAACAGCCATTGGACACCATCCAAGTTACTTTGAAAAAATGTGGGCACTGTGGGCAAGAAATACCTTCCCACACTGCTAAGCTAGCTTTTATATAGATTTTTTTTTAAATAAAACCTTAGACTAGTTGAAGAGGCTTAGGGTTGGATAGTTTTTTTATGTGCTGTCATGCACTATCTTAACCACTAGAGGCCCGCGCTATAGCCGAATGACGGCTACAGCGCGGACCTACAATGCCTGGAGGCCGTCAATTGACACCCACCCCTTTCCTTGTTCCCCCCGCGCGCTCCCGGGAATAGGGGAATAGCCCTTAGTTATTGTTCATCAATTACCGAATAGAATATTGTGGCTGGACCCTGAAGAGGCAGCACAGTTAGAGGTGTCCTCCATTATGTTTCTCTTAGTTTGGAGTATCCCAAGGCTCCCCCGCACCCTACCCAAGTTATACAAGCAAATAAACTACAAAAATACATGCACTGCCTGCTTTTTGATTGAGTGGCTGTGAACTGCTGTGTGCCTGGCTGCCATGTGCCTCACAGAGAATGGAACCTGGGATAATACAGCCAGCCTAGACCTGGGTCTGTGCTACATTTCGGCCATATCTAGGCTATAAGCCAGTAGGTCTGAATGGCCATTTGGATACATTTCTATATAATTAGACCATATCTGGGCCATAAACCAATGGCTCTGGATGGGCAGTTGGATAAATAGCTCAGTATGTAGGCTATAAACCTATGGATTTATATTTGGATAGAAAACCTGTATCAGAGTTGTAAACCACTTGCTCTAGAAGTACAATTAGATAAATGCCTCTGCATTATTTTTGCATCTGATCTACAACTAGAGGCTTTGGATGTACAGTTGGATATTTGACTCTGTTCTAATGCCGCGTACACACGATCGGAAATTCAGTTGGAAAAAACATCCAAGGTTTTTCCGACTGAATTCCGCTCAAGCTTGGCTTGCATACACACTGTCGCACAAATGTTCTCTGAAATTTCGACCGTCAAGAACGCGGTGACGTACAACACTATGACGAGCCGAGAAAATAAAGTTCAATGCTTCCGAGCATGCGTCAAATTGTTTCCGAGCATGCGTAGGAATTTTGCGCAACGGAATTGCTACAGACGATCGGAATTTCCAATAGGAACTTTTTCCATCGTAAAAATGGAGAACCAGCTCTCGATCTTTTCTTGGCAGAAATTCCGACAGCAAAAGTTCGTTGGAGAATACACACGGTCGGAATTTCCGACAAAAAGCTCACATCGGACTTTTCTTGTTGGAATTTCTGATCGTGTGTACGCCGCATAAGGCTGCATCTGGGCTATAACCCAGCAGCTTTGGGCATACAGTTGGATAAAGTCCTCTATATTTAGGCTGTATATGGGTTATAAACAAGAGGTTCTGTATGGTCCATTGGATTTTTTGGTTCTATATCTATGCCATATCTAGAATATAAACCAGTGGTTCTGAATGGTCAGGTGGATAGATTCCCCTATTATTATCCCATATCTGGGCTTTAAACCAGCATCTCTGGATAGATAATTGAATAAATGGCTCTATATGTAGGATGTATTTGGTCTATAAACCAGAGACTCTTGATGGGCAGTTGCATAAAGGGTTCTATATTTTGGATGCATCTGGTCTATAAAACCAAAGGCTCTTGATGGACAGTTGGATAAATGGCTCTATATTTAGGAGGTATCTGGTCTATAAACTAAAGGCTCTTAATGGACAGTTGGATAAATGGTTCTATATTTAGGATGCATCTGGTCTATCAAAACCGCGGCTCTGGATGGACAGTTTGATAAACAGCTCTATATTTAGAATGTATATGGTCTATAAATCAGAGGCTCTTGATGGACAGTTGGATAAACGGCTCTATAATTAGGATATATCTGGTCTATAAATCAGAGGCTCTTGATGGACAGTTGGATAAATGGCTGTATGTTTTAGATGTATCTAGTCTATAAACCAGAGGCTCTTGATTGACAGTTGGATAAATGGCTCTATATTTTGGATGTATCTGGTCTGTAAACTAAAGGCTTTGGATGGACAGTTGGATAAATGGTTCTATATTTAGGATGCATCTGGTCTATAAAACCAGCGGCTCTGGATGGACAGTTTGATAAACTACTCTACATTTGGGAAGTATCTGGCCTATAAACCAGAGGCTCTTGATGGACAGTTGGATGAACAGCTCTATATTTAGGATATATCTAGTCTATAAATCAGAGGCTCTTGATGGACAGTTGGATAAACAGCTCTATATTTAGGATATATCTAGTCTATAAACCAGAGGCTCTTGATGGACAGTTGGATAAACTGCTCTATATTTGGGAAGTATCTGGCCTATAAACCAGAGGCTCTTGATGGACAGTTGGATAAATGGCTCTATATTTTGAATGTATCTGGTCTAAAAAACAGAGGCTCTTGATGGACAGTTGGAATAAATGGCTCTATATTTAGGATTTTTCCGGTCTATAAACCAGCGGCCCTGGATAAATAGTTAAATATTTAGGATGTATCTGGTCTATAAACCAGAGGCTCCGGATGGACAGTTGGATAAACGGCTCTATATTTAGGCTGTATGTGGGCTACAGACCAGGATGCAGAATTGCTCACATGGGTATAGAGGAATGCTCTTCTAGGCTTTCCTATTATCCATACATGAAAATGAAAACTCTTTGTTTTTCTGGAATTGTTTTGGAAGTCATGATGTTTTAAAAAAGGCAGAATTGTACTTTTTTTACTATACAAGTAATTCAAACAAACCTCATTGAGATGGCCAAGCAATTCTATTGTCAATGCCTCTCTACATCTGGAATGAGATGGTTAAGGAGATGTTCCATCTAGGCTCTTTGGGATAACATGTGCTCCATCTGTTTGAGGAGTTTACTTTAGCCGCCCATGCCGTCACCTGCGTAGGTTCATTCTGCTGTGAAATCTTTTTGGCAGAAAGTTACATTTACAGAAAGCTTTGGACAGGATTTATCGGCACAGGTTTGGCTGTGCATATTTCACAAGGGCGCCAAAAAAACAGCAGTCATGCAACCGCCTTCATTCTATACCGTGAGACAAGCTATTTTTATGATTTAAGGTTCATCGGCTTTCAGTTTATAGAGATTTGTGGCATTTGGAGAACACGAAGAACACAAAGAGAGCAGATTCTATGAGGTGTGAAGTGACGGTGTTTGGTGATACTGATTGCTTAACCCATTTCTGTCACTTTGTCAAGATGATGGTAATCTCTTGTAAAGCACCGCTTTATCAGCTGAAGGTACATGCTGTCCTCCTGTGAAAACATTCAACAATAAAATTCCTAATATTGTGATGTTCATACTGATTGTATCTAGCCCCGGTTGGGCATCTGTTCTTGGTAACCACGATACAGTCTAAATATTTAAAAGAAACAAACCAAAAGGAGAAGACGTTGAGATGCCAGAGGTGAATTTGATCAGTTTGCGTGTCACCAAAGGTCCTCAACAAGATAGAAGGAAAATATGGATTAGACAGTGAGTCATTGGCAGATGGCAAGGCAAACGATGACTGAGTCGCTCTGTATAAGCTGTGGCTGGTTTGGCCAAACGACAGGTTATTTTAGCATCAATCCAGGAGAGGAACTCCCAGTTCCAAGCTGAGTTTTTTGGATCGAGAGTTGACATTTTCTAATTTTAAACCTGCTCAACAGTATGTGTATGGTGCTTACCCCCGCAGGAGCCACTTGATATGATGGGTTCTCCTTGAGTCGGTCCTCATTGACACACCTGGATATAGGACGCTCACACCTGTGTAACTTACCGTATATACTCGAGTATAAGCCAAGTTTTTCAGCCCTTTTTTTAGGGCTGAAAGTACACCCCTCGGCTTATACTCGAGTCAGTACCTGAAAATCTTCTTATACTGCGGCCGGCGTCCATTGTTTAAATATCGCAGCTTTCTCCTGGTCCCTTCCGTGATAGGCGTTTCCAGCAAACACTTTGTTGAGTGTTCCGCCTATCACGGAGGTCCTCTCATTCTCGGACTCCGTTTCCCAGCAGGCACTGTGTTGAGTGTTCCGCCTATCATGGAGGTCCTCTCATTCTCGGACTCCGTTTCCCAGCAGGCACTGTGTTCAGTGTTCCGCCTATCATGGACGTTCTCTTGTCCGAGGATGAAAAGACGTCCGTGATAGGCGGAAAACTGAACACAGTGCCTGCTGGGAAACGGAGTCTGAGAATGAGAGGATCTCAGTGATAGGCGGAACACTCAAAACAGTGTTTGCTGGAAACGCCTATCACGGAAGGGACCAGGAGAAAGTCGCGATATTTAAACAATGGACGCCGGCCGCAGTATAAGAAGATTTTCAGGTACACTGACTCGGGCACAGGGAGGCTGCAATGGACACAGTGAGGTTGGGTACAGTAAGCTGGCAATGGGCACAGTAAGGTGGCACAGTGAGATGGCAATGTGCGCAGTGAGGTGGCAATGGGCACAGTGAGGTGGCAATGGGCACAGTAAGGTTGCGCAATTGGCACAGTGAGGTGGCAATGGGCACACCCCCCCCCCAGGCTTATACTCGATTGTGTATTTAATTGGCAGTCCAAAGAGAGTGTATTAAGGGCCAATGAAAGTAATCCTAACAACATGGAGACTTCAGCTCCTTTCAATAAGGAATTACGGCCACAACAACTAGCAATAGCTCAGCCATCTGGCCGCCCACTTAGTGCCAGGGAACATAATCAAAGGCAGCCTAATACACGCACCCCCACCACTCAATACCACGGTTCGTACTCTATACCTGGTGGTAGAGGGAGAGGCCATCGAGGAAATAACAGAGGAAGAAGAGATAGTTCTCGAGAACATCGGCGATATGATTCACCACAGGGAAGAGAATATCATAATTCTAATGATTATGATTATCATTATCAACCCCAAAGGACACCCATACAGACATACAATAGATTCTCACCTCTGAGAGAAGAACGAGGAACATACCAGTCTCAGTACAATCACAGAGATAGAGATGAGAATTACCAATACAACAGATCTCCATTTAATTACAATCAAAACCACCCCGGACCATCTTATTCAGGGGGTTTTTACAAAGAACAGGGTGGACACAACAGAAACCCCGATCCAAACGTGGAAGCAGAGGTGGATGGCGCGCCCAGAAAAAGAAAATGCGTATAGATGCCAGCGGAATTTTTAACTTGAGTTCAGCTATTTTCACCGAAGCTGAGAACATAGTATTGAATAAAGGATTAAAATATGTCCCCCCAAAAAATTTAAATAAATTTGCCACCTTCATTGATGTGCAAAAATATGTGCGCAAATTGAATATACAGAGATTTTTCCTCTCGAAACCCATTAGACCAACATTACCTGAAATTACCTCTTCGATTGTACACTCAGGTTTTTCGAATCCTTCACTTTTTAACCCCCCATGTATAACAGCCCCTTCCATTCAAGTTTTCAAGGAACCTGTCTTGAAGGACTTGGAGACATTACCCAGGAAAAAAACATACAATAACCCTAATATTAAAGTGGGCTTGAAGTCACTATGTGAACGGAAAAATTTGACCATACGCCCCGCTGATAAGTGGGGTGGTATAGTCGTCTTAGATAAGGAAGCCTATCACTTGGAAATGATGAATATTCTAAGTGACAGTGAAACATATGTACGCCTTCCGAAGAATCCTACGCAGAGCTTTAAAAGAGAGTTGGTCGACCTTATTGATACAGGGACACAATTGGGCATCCTCGATAAAAAAGAGGCCAACTATTTGGTTCCAGTTGCCCCACGCATTCCTGTTATCTACTACCTACCAAAGGTACATAAGGATGCTGACCATCCTCCAGGCCGCCCAATCATCAGCGGCATCGACTCTGTGACCTCCCGAATAGGGAGGTATATAGATTTCTATTTACAGCCGATTGTGAGACGTATTCCATCATACCTTAAAGATACGAGGCACACCATCTCTCTATTACAACAGATTAAGTACAGTGATGACATGCTATTGGTTACAGCAGACGTGACTTCACTGTACACGTGTATCCCGCATCAACTGGGGTTAACAGCAGTTGAATCTTTCTTATCTAGGGAAGACAACCTCCCAAGGACCCAGAAAAGATATGTCATGGACCTGTTGAGGTTCGCGACTACACACAACTATTTCTGGTATAACGGGGATTTTTTCCTGCAACAAAAAGGGGTTGCCATGGGGGCTAAATTTGCCCCCAGTTTGGCCAACATTTTCATGGCCAAATGGGAGGAGGATGTCGTCTATGCTTTCAATCGACCAGAGATAGCCCTCTGGGTTCGATACATCGACGACATCCTCCTCCTATGGAAAGGCAATCATGACACCCTCCAGTCTTTCATATCCATATTGAATGACAACCAGACCGGCATTCAT
This sequence comes from Rana muscosa, assembly GCA_029206835.1. Taxonomy (NCBI): domain Eukaryota; kingdom Metazoa; phylum Chordata; class Amphibia; order Anura; family Ranidae; genus Rana; species Rana muscosa. The sequence goes on along the minus strand of CM055122.1, from coordinate 324,641,297 downwards.
TTGTCCTATGAGTCCAGTCGTACTAACATTCATTTCTTGGACTTAGAAATATTTTGTAATGAAGGTCAATTAGAGACTAGAACTTTCTTCAAAACAACAGACCGGAATGGCTATATTCCGGTCGACAGTTGTCACCATTCCACCTGGTTAAAATCAGTGCCACGCAGCCAATTGTTGCGGATTAGGCGGAATTGTACCAACCTTACAGATTACTACCATCAAGCGACTATGCTTAAAACTAGATTTGTTGAAAAAGGCTATAGACCAACGGCAATCGAGGAAGAAATACAACAGATTGCAGCGGGGAATCGTGAATCATTATTAATTGAACGACCAAAACGGTCACAGGATTCGAAATACAAATGGTCATTTTTCACCACATTTTCGACCCAACACAAACAAATTAAAGATATTTTCCAAAGACATTGGAGAATATTAAAAAATGATCAAATATTGGGTCCTACTCTTCCGGATAAGGCAGGAGTGATATATAGAGGAGCAACATCTCTGAAAAATCAAATTGCTCCAAACGTTACGGATCCCCCCACCATTCCAGTGTTTTTTCCCCACATGAAAGCCTACTACCCATGCAGAAAATGTAAAGTGTGTCAGGTTAATGTCTGTGGGAAGCGGAGGACCGACACCTTCTGTTCTACATCCACTGGAATCAATTATCAAATGAAACAATTTACAACTTGTGCCAGTAAGCACATTGTTTACTTACTTACCTGTCCTTGTGGGAAGCAGTACGTGGGGCGTACGATCCGTACGTTTTCAATCAGGGTAGGAGAACATCTCACTAGCATCAAGAAGGGCAAAACAAATCATAGCGTACCAAGACATTATTCTGAGTTCCATAATAAATACCCAATGGGAACCAAATTTCAGATCATAGACAAGTTTGTCCCCAATTGGAGGGGAGAATCTAGTCTAAGGGGGGTCTCCAGACTGGAGACTTATTGGATCTATCAGCTCAGATGTTTCAGGCCTTATGGCTTGAACATAGAATGGGATATTAATGCTTTTATTAATAAGGCATAGCTCCCCATTTTTCTTATAGGTCCATTTTGTTTATACACATATTTTTATATATTTTTTATTTATTTTTTATTTTCCAGGTTTTATATAAAACCATTTTCCTACACGCAATTTCTATCGATTAGTTTGGATATGTTTAGAATATTATCATTGAGATCTGCTAGTACATTGACCTATATCTAGGCAATTTCAAGTTTCCTAGGGGATTTATAAGTCTCCATAAATATTGTGATATAACCTTTATTTGTATATGATGAGATCAGCCATCTTTGCTCAGTCCGGTTATCATCCATCACGGTTATCTTCAGTATATATATATATATGCCATTTAGTTCCCACAGGCATCTGTGTAGGTGATGGGTTTTTCCTGTACTGGGTAAAAGTTATTCCTGGTTTAAGCACTTGGCATACTATGGAACTGCATATCCCAGTCTGTTCCCCACCTAGCCTCTGATCCATATGAAGGACCAATGCGGAGCGTGTGATGTTATGTCAACATGCTGGATTAGTGTTTACATCTGTGATCATGGTTTCCAGCTCGCACCGTTTTAGGTTCGGACTGGTGAGGCATAGGACAGGTGCTTGTGGGTTAACCATTAGCGCATTAAGTATGATACTACAATGTCCAGAACACCCAGCGCCTCACTTCCGGTCTTTACCGGTATTGTTTTTTCAATTGGCTCTTTATGTTTAGATAGTTACTACAACTTCCAAGATGCTTTGCGTCGCGCTTCCGGTTTTTTGCCGGAAGCGTCATTGATATTTGTACCCAGTATATTGCGGTAAAATACCGCAATACCCAGGCTACCTAGTGTCCATTCCATGGTTGGCCTGTTATTTACTATTGACACCCATTCTGCCCAAAGATTTCAAGTCTGTGTTCTCCGATTGGGAGATCTTTGAACTACATCTCCCGGCACCCTTGGCGCCTGTTCATCACCTGTTTAGATATCAGTGTTGTCATTGGTTTAGAAACCCGGAGAGGGTTCCACTTGTTATCCATTGGCTTTTAAGTGTGCAATGACGTCAACACGTCCGCGCGGTGACCCACGTGATGCGGTGATCCCGGAAGTGAGTTCGGAGCGGCTTTTTCAATTACAATTTCAATTTTCCTCCTTCTATATAAAGCGTGGAGGTGACACACTAGCTTGTACCCCAGTTGATGTCTGCAGTAGATGAAACGCGTCAGGACCACATGCTAGTCATCTAGCCCACGCTTGTTTGTTATATTCGCTGGTTTGCTTTTCCAGTATTTTGGATTTTTGGATATTATTTTATTCATTTTAAAAAATATTTTTTTGTGCAGTGGTTTTTTGCCTTTTGTACCTTTTAATTTTAATAAAAACCCAGTTATTTGGTTTTACACCATGCGGAGGATTTTTCTTTCTTTTCTTGGAATTGATTCCTTTCCTGGACATCTGATCGTGGTTTGAGCAAGGATCTGATCGGGTGTAGACTTCCATTCGTGGATCAAATAAGGACAACACGACATCACACCACCACAATCTGAGTCCATGTGAGGACATAAGCCTGCATGACCCAGCATCGTATGGTGGCTTGGGTCCGAGTCTTGCGGTAAGAGTATTTTATTCTCTTCAATGCTTATGATGATGATGTTATCACCGTGTATCAGCTGAAAACTTTGAAGTACTTTCTTCCTTCCCACTACTGGTGTTTCTACACCTGCAGGAATAGGATTTATCCACAATACATCCCAGGAAGTTCCAAGTGGACATTATACCCACATCTAGGGTTTCCCAGTACCCCCATGTGATTGACATTTATTTGGGGAACACTGGATATATACCTGACGGTGTGGATACAAGTTACAGACTTTATTTTTTGTTGTTTTCATGTCAGATATGCACTTTATAGACTGTCCCTCTATTTATATCTCATGATAAGCTATATTGCTCACATCTTTTTTTCTCACTCATATAGAGGTTCACATACCCTGTATTTTTGAGAGTGCGATCTATATTTTGTTTTCTGTTTTTGGTCACTTTGACACGGATTAAGTATAAGATTGCATCATTTGTAAAGAATTTATTAGTTGTTATCATTGATCATGCATCATTGATACATAAAATAAATCTTTTGTGATTTTTAGTGATTTTCACAGACATAACAACACTGTGGATACATTTGTTGTTATATGTCTATATAGGCACTTTTCCTAGGAATTAGGATCGTATTTAGCGCTCACATATTTCACACTTATACTCGAGTCAATACGTTTTCCCAGTTTATTGGGGTAATATTAGGTACCTCGGTTTATACTCTGGTCAGCTTATACTCGAGTATATACGGTAAGTCTTAGTTTGTCACCACACTATATTAGTATCCGGGAAATAGGCCACAGATTACTGGATATTAAATTAAGTAGGTTTATTGTGGTAAGGCAAGTCAAACACAATGCATAAACCAGTGGACAGGCAACTGAACAAGGTTATGAACTAAATAGGGTGAATGAACACTGGCCTATAATATGGCAATTTAATATACTGCGACAATGCTAACCAAAGTGGCATAAACAGTGAAAAATTAACTGAAAATCAAATGGAAAACAGTGAAAAAAACAACATTAGTTAACCAAAATGTGTTCTTGAGTGCACTCTGCAAATACACCACTGAGAGTGCCTTTCTGAGGAGCTGGCTGTGGGACTTCATCTTACGAAAGGCCCTCAGAGCCCTCTAATGTGGCCCTCGACCTCAAAACAGGGAACTGCATGCCCGCGGTCAGCAACCCGTTGATCTTGATCTGGGCTTGCCGACCCACCATCCCAGAGGATCAGAGTGCATCGAGCTGGCCCCAGCAGTGGAGGGAGCAGGTGGCAGCGAAGAGAGCAGGAGCCACATAAGCTGATGCTTCCTCTGTAGAGCCGGCTCCTGTCCCAGGCAGAGTGATATCAAGTGCACTTCCCTGGGACCTTTGTAGTAGCCTGGAGACAGAGAGCAATGCAAGCAGAAGCTAAAAAAAAAAAAAAGTCAGTGTATTAAATCACACATACACTGCACTTTTGTAATGGCCATGTTAGCATCTAAAAAAGGGTTAACAACTAGTGGCGGCCCATACATTAGGGGCACCCAGGCGCCGCCCCGTCTATCCATGGCACCCCCTATATGAATAATGGATAGATTTAAGCATAGCATGAATTCATGCATCCAGCCCCTTTTGGGACGCTGGGTGCCTGAATTACAGCAACGAGGGGTGTTTTTTTGAAGTACCTGATTAGAGCCAGAGGCTCTAATAGGCTTCAAAATAGGGTGGGCTCGGAGCGCAGAGCATTGCGCCGTGAGCCCACCCAGGTGTTACAACAGCGAATGAATATTCGCTGTTGTAACACTGATCCTCAATCTGGCCGAGGAGGAGGGAGGAAGCTAAAGCCGCCAATGCCCACAGAGAGCAGAGAAAGGGGAAGCTGTCGCCGCCACCCCTAAAAAAAATTACCACCGGTCGCCACTGTTAACAACTATAATGCTTCGTACACACAAACGGATTTTCCGTCGGCAAAAAAATTGGATGGTTTTTCCGACCGAATTCCGCTCAAGCTTGGCTTGCATACACAAGGTCACACAAAAGTTCATTTAACGTTCGACCGTCAAGAACATGGTGACGTACAACACTATGAAGAGCCAAGAAAATGAATTTTAATGCTTCCGAGCATGCGTCAAATTGTTTCCGAGCATGCGTTGGAATTTAGCGCGTCGGAATTGCTACAGACGATCGGAATTTCCGATCGGATTTTTTTTCGTCGGAAAAATAGAGAACTTGCTCTCTATCTAAGTCCGTCGGAAATTCCAACAGAAAAAGTCCGATGGGGCATACAAACGGTCAGAATATCCGACGAAAAGCTCCCATTGGACTTTTTCTGACGGAAAATCTGCGGGTGCAGTGCAACTGTAGCTTTCCTGCAGGTTAGCTGCACTAAGCCATAGACTTCTATTATATTCTGGGGGTTTGGTGTGCTTTCTGAAAGTGCACCAAAACGCCTGAATGCAGAAAGTGCACCACACCCGCAAGAACTAATAGAATATTATGGCAAAGCGCAGATAACCCACAGGAAAGCCGCAGGTGCACTGCACTGCACCCGTAGATCAGTGTAAAAGCAGCCTTACAGGGGGCTCAGGACAGTAAGGGCTTGTTTACATTTGAGGCATAGGCATACGCACAGGGTGTGCCTGGGGTGCTGCTGGGGCACACCCTAATCACCTAGTGTGCATCATTGCTCTGTGTAGCAGCGGTGAGATGGGAAAGATCTCCTTCGTACCGACTCTGCAATAGTAAAAGTGCTTACGCACTTCGCTTTCACTGTGCTGGAAGGGAGATCAGTGTGCCAGGGCCATATACAGTTGCAAAAAAAAAGTATGTGAACCCTTTTGTAATGATATGGATTTCTGCACAAATTGGTCATGTGGGTCTGTGCTTTTTCTCATTTTTTTTTTTTTTAAGCAAACTGTTGGATGTGTCTTGTTGTATATTGCCCTTTTACAAAAATAAAGATTATGAAATGTGATCTGATCTTCATCTAAGTCACAACAATAGACAATGTCTGCTTAAACTAATAACACACAAAGAATTAAATGTTACCATGTTTTTATTGAACACACCATGTAAAACATTCACAGTGCAGGTGTTAAAAGTATGTGAACCCCTAGACTAATGAGATCTCCAAGAGCTAATTGGAGTGAGGTGTCAGCCAACTGGAGTCCAATCAATGAGATGAGATTGGAGGTGTTGGTTACAGCTGCCCTGCCCTATAAAAAACACACACCAGTTCTGGGTTTGCTTTTCACAAGAAGCATTGCCTGATGTGAATGATGCCTCGCACAAAAGAGCTTTTAGAAGACCTACGATTAAGAATTGTTGACTTGCATAAATCTGGAAAGGGTTATAAAAGTATCTCCAAAAGCCTTACTGTTCATCAGTCCACGGTAAGACAAATTGTCTATAAATGGAGAAAGTTCAGCACTGCTGCTACTCTCCCTAGGAGTGGGCGTCCTGTAAACATGACTGCAAGAGCACAGCGCAGACTGCTCAATGAGGTGAAGAAGAATCCTAGAGTGTCAGCTAAAGACTTACTAAAGTCTCTGGCATATGCTAACATCCCTGTTAGCGAATCTACGATACGTAAAACACTAAACAAGAATGGATTTCATGGGAGGATACCACAGAGGAAGTCCCTGCTGTCCAAAAAAAAACATTGCTACACGTTTACAGTTTGCACAAGAGCACCTGGATGTTCCTCAGCAGTACTGGCAAAATATTCTGTGGACAGATGAAACCAAAGTTGAGTTGTTTGGAAGAAACACAAAACACTATGTGTGGAGAAAAAGAGGCACAGCACACCAACATCAAAACCTCATCCCAACTGTGAAGTATGGTGGTGGGGGCATCATGGTTTGGGGCTGCTTTGCTGCGTCAGGGCCTGGGCGGATTTCTATCATCGAAGGAAAAATGAATTCCCAAGTTTATCAAGACATTTTTCAGGAGAACTTAAGGCCATCTGTCCACCAACTGAAGCTCAACAGAAGATGGGTGTTGTAACAGGACAACGACCCAAAGCATAGAAGTAAATCAACAACAGAATGGCTTAAACAAAAGAAAATACGCCTTCTGGAGTGGCCCAGTCAGAGTCCTGACCTCAACCCGATTGAGATTCTGTGGCATGACCTCAAGAAAGCAATTCACACCAGACATCCCCAGAATATTGCAGAACTGAAATAGTTCTGTAAAGAGGAATGGTCAAGAATTACTCCTGACCGTTGTGCACGTCTGATCTGCAACTACAGGAAACGTTTGGTTGAAGTTTTTGCTGCCAAAGGAGGTTCAACCAGTTATTAAATCCAAGGGTTCACATACTTTTTCAACCTGCACTGTGAATGTTTACATGGTGTGTTCAATAAAAACATGGTAACATTTAATTATTTGTGTGTTATTAGTTTAAGCAGAAGACTGTGATTGTCTATTGTTGTAACTTAGATGAAGATCAGATCACATTTTATGACCAATTTGTGCAGAAATCCATATCATTCCAAAAGGGTTCACATACTTTTTTTTTACAACTTTGTATATATATATATATATATATATACACACATGCAATTTCTGTTGGACTCTGGACTGGGACCTAATACAGTATGTGGGCTTCAAGCCATTCAGGCTAGATGGATTCAAGGCTGCAAAAACATACAGTATATTTTTTTAATGTTTAACATGCTACGACTAAGGCTGTTGTTGAAACGCGTCAACTGTTTTGCTTGTTACTTCATGCAACCAACCATTATATGGACTACAGAGTTGCCGGCTCAATCCTTTTGCTTAGATATCTTTAGAAATGTAGTTTGTGACTAGGTAATTTCTCATTAACCAACATCAGTTCATCTTCAGCAGCATCAAGTTCATCTTCTCTTTGACCTCTTGAAAACAGAATGTGGACTTCTTCCAAGCTTTGGCAATCACTTGGGCAGCAGCCATAGATAAGTATGTGGTCAGTTTCTATTGAGGTATGAAAATCCCAGGGCCATATAGTGCAGAAGGATCATGTGTCCTTTGGTTTGGAGGAGGCCAAAGGTCCCGGACCAGAATGGTCAACATAAGGCAGGACCACCAGATGTGTAACACATTTTTCTGAAGCTCACAACCTCTAAAACATTTATCAGTGTATGGCGGGATGGTGTGAGCCAGTCATGCTGATATCTAATACCACCGAAAGAGAATCTTCATCAGGGATTATTTTAAAGAAAGTTGCAGATTTAAAAAGACTGAAAAATTGCATTAACATGTTAAATCTGACATGAGATTTTAGTAAATAGGTTTAGAACAACTATAACCAGTTCCCCAGTTTCTGCCTGTGCTATAGCCGAAAGAATGTTCCAGCGCGCCTCTCCAGTTCTGGGAGGACATCCACAGACGTCTTCCCACGCGCGCGTCTCCAGCGCACCACCAGGGGCGTGCATCTGGTGCACTCTGTGACTGCTGTGTCCTTTGGACACAGCTGATCACAGATCTCCATAAAGGGCCAATCATAGCTGGTCAGATGTAAACAGACTTACCGGTTATCGTCATTCCTTTCCTTACATGCTGTCTCTGTGTGAGGAAAGGAGAGCCGATAACTGACAAGTCTGACAGGGCACAGTGAGTACATCGTTTACAATATTGATCAGTGCCCATCAGCGCTGCCTATCAGTGCCCATCAGTGCAGCCTCATCAGTGCCACCTCATCAGTATCCATCAGTGCCACCTCATCAGTGCCCATCAGTGCATATCAGTGTAGCTTCATCAGTGCACATCAGTGCCGCCTCTTCAGTGCCTTATCAGTGCAGCCTCATCAGTGCCCATTAGTGCACATCAGTGCCGCCTGTTCAGTGCACATCAGTGCCGCCTCATTAGTGCCCATCAGTGAAGAAGAAAAATTACTTATTTGCAAAATTGTATAACAGAAACTAAGAAAAAGTTTTTTTTTTCACATTTGTTGGTCGTTTTTAGTTTGTTTAGCAAAATATAAAAAAACTGTGGTGATTAAATACCAGCTCTATCCATCTCTATCTGTCTCAAAATAATGATAAAAATGTCATATGGGTACAGTGTTGCATGACCGCACAATTGTCAATCAAAGTGCGACAGCACTGATAGCTGAAAATTGGCCTAAGCAGGATGTGGGTGAAAAGGCCTGGTATTGAAGGGGTAAAGGGAAACTAGTATATTTTAATTTGTGAATCATTCAAGATACTAGTGAATTCCTCATCAACCAGCATCAAGTTCATCCGTTCTTTAACCTCTTAAAAAAGGACTGTGGGCTTCTTCCAAACTTTGGCAATCACTTGGGTAACAGCCAAAAATAAGCATGTGGCCAATTTCTGTTGCGGTATTAAAAGGCCCAGGGCTGTATGGTGCAGAAGGGCCATCTTTGTGTCCTTTGAGATAACTATGTGGAATAAGGTTTGTAGGAGGCCAAAGGTCCTAGACCAGAATGCAGTCAACTTAGGGCAGGACCCCCAGATGTGTAACACTTCCTCTAGAAGCCCACAGCCTCTAAAACATTTATCACTGTATGAGGGGATGGTGTGAGCCAGTTATGCTGGTACCTAACACCGCAAATTTCTGTTGAAATTGTAAAAAGGACCAGGACCGTATATGGTGAAGAAGGGCCATCTTTGTGTCCTTTGGGACAACTACAGTATGTGGAATAAGGTTTGGAGGAGGCCAAGCGTCCTAGACCAAAATGCTATCAACTTAGGGCAGGACCACCGAAAGTGTAACACTTCTCCGGGAAGCCCACATCCTCTAAAACATCAGCCACTATTTGATGGTGAGCTAATCATGCTGGCACCCAATACCACTAAAAAAGAACCCTCACCAGGAATTCTTTTAAATAAATTTGCAGATTTAAAAAAAATACATTAAAATGTTAAAGCTTATATGATATTTTAGTGATTAGGCTTAAATCAACTTACAAGGGAAAATAGTGTAGCGATACCCCCGTAGGAGCTGCTGGTTTATATTTGGGCCTGCCGTTACTTTACTGTTCCGTATGCTCGTCTCAGGGGTTCTCCTTGAAGAGATGTCCAGAAGAAGTTTGCACCAACACAAAGTCTCTTTCAAGGGTTTTATTAAACAAAGTTTCAACAGAGGGGGATGAAAGGATGGGGAGGACTCAGGTACCTTATTTACGGATCACTGGAATTTTCCTAGGTCCAGAGGAGCAACTGTCTCCACGCTGGACTCAGCAAACACCGGATAGGCCCAATCTCACAGGCCTAGCAGCCGATGCGTAGCGCAATCACATATAGTCTCTGCCACAGACTTTGTGAAAATAGAACAGTCTCTGCCACAAACTTGGTGAAAATAGAACAGTCTCTGCCGCAGACTTGTTGTAACCCTTCCCTGGGTTACCTTCTGAATGAAGAACACAGCTCTCTACCTGTGAGGTAGATTATGATCCGGATGCATCCTCCAATTAAGTCCTCAATTGCTTGGTCCCTTCCAGCAGGCAAGGCGACACAGGATCATCCCCGGATCAGTAGGCCCCCAGTAACTTCTGGGCCTACATTTCAGTAACAGAGCCTCAGGCCAACGTGGCCCGAGGCGGAAACTGCCAGCACTTCCCTGAGGCCATGAGGGCCCTCAGGTCGGGATAGGGGGGGTGGTGCCCACCACCAACCAACGACCCCCAACTCTCAAAAACGCCTCCACCCTAATGGCGACTGTCACTTAAATACCCTCTCCCAGCATGCACCGCGGGTACACCACGCCCCCTGGGCTGCTGCTGGAAAAGTGATACCCAATACGTTCAGCCTGCTGCCTTTCCTATCCCGACCAGTGGTGACAGCGACACCCACTGCCAGGAGGAAAGTCATGCAACCAACCAAACTGAAACAGTGCCATAATTTAAATGAACAATCTCTCTGGGCTAAACTAATGCCCAGACAACTAAATTTCAAATATAGAGCCCACTCATTGGGAGCAGGGTGCTACAATAGTATATGTTTATTTATTATGTCAGCTGAAAAAAAAATTAACAGGTTTTTCACATATCTGCTTCATATTTAATTCCATCTCTATTTATTTGACCATTGCGAGAACTGGAGCCAGTTTCTCTTTGACCTGCAGAAAATAACAAAATCCAGCATCCATTCTTGAAGTAGCGGCCTCAGACACGCTGATTTTCACTTAGAAGGTTTTAGTATGTGTTGTCTAAGACTTCTGCCAGTTTATCTCATAAATCAAAAAGAAAATTCTTCCCTTGTATGCCTAGGAGGCAGAGACATTTCCAGCGCTCCAAATACATGAAAAGCATCAGACCACACTAACAGCGAAGGAAAAGGTCAGCGTCTGACTAGCCAGGAAAGAGGAAAATGTGAAAGTCGATTGAGAGAGGCACAGAAGGCCAACAAAATGCCACACCCCGCTAAGAAAACAAAGAAAATTAGAGCACAATGTTGGAAAAATAATATGCGAGGATAATACTCCCTAAACAATTCCAAGTTATATAAACCCATAACTATTCAATAAATAACAACTTCAAACTTCGTCAATGAGCTCCAAAAACACTGGAGATGCGGATTTGGCAGAGGCAGGTTTGGGCCCTTTCGTCTCTCAAGGTTAGGGTTTGGCGGATGTCTCGGTGAGGGGTGTACCATGACTTCAGTGGGTGGGGGTGGCTGAGTGATTAGGCCGAAAAGTATGTCTTGTTGTTGTTGTTCCAACCTCTTTCATGTCCAAATAAGATCATAAAACTAGGAAGCTACCGAGCTCGTATTATGGTACTTGAGAAACAGCTTTGCAAAATTTATTAGGCAGTTATATCAATCAAGCTAAAGCTCACAGATAATCTGCAATTAATGCTGAAGTTTTTTTTGTTTTTTTTATGGATTCTTCAAGCTTTAATTTGCTTAGAGGGATAATTTGTAAATGCAATTTTTTATTTGAAAAGCAATATATATATATATAGCGGCCTCCTCACTCCCCTCTTTGCTTCAGCTCGTCTTTCTCTTGTCTAGGGGTACCTTAGAGGGGAGAGAGTGGGGTCACCACGCCAAGCCTTCACCACATGCGCCCGTGCGGTGTAAGCAAAGTTCCTTCTCTACCTTCGGGTCAGTGTTGTGCACCTGGAGTTACCTTGAACAATGTCCACCAGAAAAGAGCCCCACACCCTTAAAGTTCAACACTCCTTTATTCTTCTCTTGTGAACAGCATAATCAGTTAGACTCCCTTAGAGAACAGAACAAACAAGGAGGTGTGGATACGAGTAGGCCCAGACACAATATACTCTCCACTTTCCTTCCTGAAAGTGGGCTGAGGTCTCCTAGCGAGGGGGGATTTTCCTTCCAGGCGGTCTCCGATGGGAGGCTCACCTGTCACTGGCAATATGCTGCACCCGGTCTTCAAGTGAGGAGCTCCCCCCGGTCCATTACGCCTTCTGGATTCGGGTACCCACCCCCTGGGTTTCCTAGGACCTCCTTCCCTCGCGGAACTCAGTGTTGGGCACTGAGCTCCAGACCTCCATCCGAGTACCTCACCCCAGGCTAAAGGTGCCTGGGATGGAACACGATCTCCGGACGTCCTCTAGGCCTAGGCCGCCTAGAGGACCGACACGAACCACACGCCCTCAGGCTGAAGGTGCCTAGGACTCGACCCCGTGACAAAGATGGCCGGCCCTTTATACCCTCTCCCAGAAAGCACGGCGGGTTCCCCGCCCCACCATACCGCTGCCGAGGGAGGACAAAAAGGAGGCACAGCACACAGTGATGGTTCAACCCCAGCCCGAGGCGACAGCGCCACCCACTGGACCGCAAGGAACTGCACATCACTGGTGTCTCTGCCAGTTTGAATTACACCCGGGAAAGTACATACCCGCTACATATATATATATATATATATATATATATATATATATATATATATATATATGTATATATATATATAATAGGGCTGTTACTGATTACATTTTTCGTGTTCGATTAATCTTTTTTTTTTTTATCGATTAATCGACTAGTTTCGATTAATTATAACGCACATACAGATCCAACTACTTTTAGCTGATCTCCTTGCAGGCCGATTCCCAGTGCAGCTCCCAACCACTGGAAAAATGGATAGCAGGATACAAAAAACACACAAAGGCAGCGCTCGATGGGAATAGCATTAAAACTTTTATAGTCTTCAAGTAGGTAACCAAATAAATATTGCACTGGAGATAAAATCGATGTAGCTTCATAAACTGTAAAAATGGTGCGAGTAATACCAAACGGTAGCAAAATCAGTCACAAAAACATGTAGCTAAGTATGATACTGGTATAAAAATGTGTACAACGATACCACTGCTGAATCCAGATGAGGAGGGGTTAACATCAGTCCGTCGGCATGTAGATGTCCCGTGAAGGGAACTATCACAACTCCCAGTGGATGGCTGTAGAATCCCAGGTTGATAGAGGGAAGTGATAGAGGGAAGTGTAACATCCCTTGCGTGTGGCAAGATAGTAAGGTCCTGCCGGCATGCAGATATGAAGGCACAGCAAAGGAGCCCTTCAGATGGACACGGCAAGCCCCGCCGGTGTAGAGGTGACAGGCGGAAGCCGGCGGAGAGGTGAGTAGCGATCAAAAGAATTTTGATCGATCAAAAAAATGTATCGATTAATCAAGGAATTAATAGTTAATTTCAACAGCCCTAATTGGGCTGTTACAACATTAAAACCTAAGTTTAGTCAAATATATATATACATATAAAAAAAAAAAAAGAATATCAGCACACGGAACTTTACTCACTATCAGTGTCCCTTGTGCTAATGGCTGCTGTTTTAGTTGAAATCTGAAGTCCTCCCTCGCTACCTCATCAGAGGTAATCTTTTAGGTGCTGCAGGGGTTAATAGAGTCAGGGGAACTGTGGCAGGTTCTCATTAAGAGTGCTGACTATTAGACATGTGCATTCGTTTTCGTCCGAATGCATTTTCGTCCGAATTTCAGGTATTTTCGTTTTCGTTTTAACAAACGAAAACGAAAGCACAGAATCAGAAAACCGAAAGACCCGACATAAACAAATGCTTTATTTTCATTTTCGTTGTGACAACACTTCGATATAGATAGGAGATTCGACGTGACGCTGACAATAACAATCTGTGTCCATCGAACCTGTGGTCAAATGTGCCTAACCTTAACTCTATTAGTCCAAGATTATTCTACATAGAGAGAAAAGATTCGACATTATAGAGAGAAAAGATTCGACATTATAGAGAGAAAAGATTCGACATAGAGAGAAAAGATTTGACATAGAGAGAAAAGATTCGACATTATAGAGAGAAAAGATTTGACATTATAGAGAGAAAAGATTCAACATTATAGAGAGAAAAGATTCAACATTATAGAGAGAAAAGATTCGACATTATAGAGAGAAAAGATTCGACATTATAGAGAGAAAAGATTCGACATAGAGAGAAAAGATTTGACATTATAGAGAGAAAAGATTTGACATAGAGAGAAAAGATTCGACATTATAGAGAGAAAAGATTCGACATTATAGAGAGAAAAGATTTGACATTATAGAGAGAAAAGATTCGACATTATAGAGAGAAAAGATTCGACATAGAGAGAAAAGATTCGACATTATAGAGAGAAAAGATTCGACATAGAGAGAAAAGATTTGACATTATAGAGAGAAAAGATTTGACATAGAGAGAAAAGATTCGACATTATAGAGAGAAAAGATTCGACATAGAGAGAAAAGATTTGACATAGAGAGAAAAGATTCGACATTATAGAGAGAAAAGATTTGACATTATAGAGAGAAAAGATTCGACATTATAGAGAGAAAAGATTTGACATTATAGAGAGAAAAGATTCGACATTATAGAGAGAAAAGATTCGACATAGGAGAGAAAAGATTTGACATTATAGAGAGAAAAGATTTGACATAGAGAGAAAAGATTCGACATTATAGAGAGAAAAGATTTGACATTATAGAGAGAAAAGATTCGACATTATAGAGAGAAAAGATCGCTGCTGGAATTGGGTGGGGGAAGTAAAAAAAAATAATGATGATGATGAATGTTATTGGCTAATTGTAACCAAAGAGGAGGAGCAGTAAAATAGCTAGAACTAACTTCACAATTCAACATGAACGACAAAGATTCGACAAAGCATCGAAAAACATACAAACGTCGAATCTGTCATTGAAGGCTTATGGTGTCTGTCGAAAGTTAGAAGATTCGACGGAGCAGCGAAACTGTACGACGCCGCAATCGTACATTTCCGGTCAAATGCATCCGCCCATAGGCTATAGAAGAATTCTAATGTTGGTTGACTAGTAATAGTAATTAATAAATATAATTATTACTAGTCATACAACATTAGAATTCTTCTATAGCTTGTAGGCAGAACATTCGACCGGAAATGTACGATTGCGGCGTCGTACAGTTTCGCTGCTCCGTCGAATCTTCTTTGAACATTCGACAGACACCATAAGCCTTCAAGGACAGATTCAACCTTAATTCAGATTTTCGGACGAATGCAATTTCTAACGAAAAACTAAATAAATAAAAACGAATTTCGGGAGTAACAAAATAAATTAATTTTTCGGACGAAAACGAAATTCCGAAACAAAATATTTCAGTGTGCACATGTCTACGGACTATGTCTTTCCCCTCCTCTGTTCATATAAGCAGTATTATATCTTCCATGAATGAAAATCTATGATTGGAAGGCAGACTGATGAATGAAACACTGTTGGAGCGGAACAAACATTTGTCCCCTGATCATCTCGCATGCCCACCTGGTGGAGTCAGAGATACCCAGCTACCATTTTTTTCCCTCAGAATCACCAGTCCTTCCTCCAAGAAGCCCCCATGTAGGGACAGGAAAAACACTTTAATGCTGTTTTTCAGCTGGTATGGCTGGTGTACAGGAGCCACCCTGGGCCAGACATTCTGGCAGCTTTTCAGGGGGAGGCAGAGAAGTAGCTAACTCCAAGCCATGGGGGGTTCTGTGGGACAATGGCACCAAACTGGTAGGTGACCTTCGGCATGGAAATTTCACAGATGTGCCTTGCATGCACATGTCCTGAACTTGGTGGTGCAGGGAGCAGTTCCTGGTTAGGTATGATGACCTCTAGAGAGACAAATTTGCCTGTTCCCTAACACTGTGGAATGGCTTACTTGCATAAAAATGTGCCAGTCCTGGATTGGCAATTTTTAGAAAAACCCTGCAGATGATTATACCAACTGAATAATTCCTTGCTATCCAATCCCAAAAATGACACCTTACACCATAATCAGCTCCTGCCACCATTGCAAGACTAACACTAGTACCAGCTCCTGCTACCTTTGCTGGATTTCCACCGATACCAGCTTCTGCCACCTTTGCTGTATTGCCACCATTACCAGCTCCTGCCTCCTCTGACGGACTGCCACCAATACAAACTCCTACCATGGCTGCTGGCCTACTGACCATTATCAGCTCCTGCTAATTTTTCTGGACTGCCATTGTTACCAAGCACTGCCACCTTTGCTGGATTGCCTCCATTACCAGCTTCTGCCACCTTTACAGGCCTGCCACCATTACCAGTTCTTGCCACCTCTCCTGGACTGCCACTGTTATCAGCTTCTGCCACCTCTGCTAGCTAGACTGACACCATTACTAGCTCCTAAAACCTTTGCTGGCCTGCCACCCATACCATCTCCAACCACCACTGCAAGACTGGCACTATTACCAGCTCATGTCACCTCTGCTATACTGTGACCATTACTAACTCCTGAAACCTTTACTGGACTGCCACCATTACAAACTTCTACCACTGTTGCTGGCCTGCCACTATTGCCAGTTTCTGACACCTTTCCAGGTCTGCTATGATTACAATCTCCTGCCAGTTCTGTTGGACTGCCGCCATTATCAGTTCTTGCCACCTCTCCTGACCTGCTTCTGCCACTATCACCAGCTCCTGCCACCTTGGGTGAACTGCCACTATTACCAGCCCCTACCACCTGTGTTAGAATGCCACATTATGAGCTCCTTCCATCATGCCTAGCCATCAACATTACCTGTGCCTGCCACCTCAACTGGACTGACACCATTACCAGCTCTTGACAACTCTGCTTGCCTTTCAACATTACCAGTTCCTGCTACTTCTGCTGGCCTGCCACCATTACCAGCTTTTGCCACCTCAACTGGACTGCCACCATTAGCAGCTTCTTCCACCTCTGCTGCCATTAATAGCTCTTGCCACCTCTGGCTTATCACTATTTACCAGCTCATGACACCTTCTATCCCATCCCCTACCCAAGGATTGGGTTTGGAATTACTGCCATTGAGTCACTATTCTTCCCACTGATACCAAGAGTGGGGCATTTTTCAATCCACTGACACCAACAATAGAGCACTATTCTTTCCATTTACACCAACAATAGGGCATGATTTTTCCCACAAATATAAATTATAGGGCAATATTCCTCCCACTGACAACAATGATGGGGCATTATCCCCCACCCTACTGACCACAGGCTCTCTCTATATATATATATATATACAGTCAGGTCCATAAATATTGGGACATTGACACAATTCTAATCTTTTTGGCTCTATACACCACCACAATGGATTTGAAATGAAACAAACAAGATGTGCTTTAACTGCAGACTTTCAGCTTTAATTTGAGGGTATTTACATCCGAATCAGGTGAACGGGAATACAACAGTCTATATATGTGCCTCCCACTTTTTAGGGGCCAAAAGTAATGGGACAGATTAACAATCATAAAATCAAACTTTCACTTTTTAATACTTGGTTGCAAATCCTTTGCAGTCAATTACAGCCTAAAGTCTGGAACGCATAGACCTCACCAGACGCTGGGTTTCATCCCTTGTGATGCTCTGCCAGGTCTCTACTGCAACTGTCCTCAGTTCCTGCTTGTTCTTGGGGCATTTTCCCTTCAGTTTTGTCTTCAGCAAGTGAAATGCATGCTCAATCGGATTCAGGTCAGGTGATTGACTTGGCCATTGCATAACATTCCACTTCTTTCCCTAAAAAACTCTTTGGTTGCTTTCACAGTATGCTTCAGGTTATTGTCCGTCTGCACTGTGAAGCACCGTCCAATGAGTTCTGAAGCATTTGGCTGAATATGAGCCGATAATAATATTGCCCGAAACACTTCAGAAATCATCGTGCTGCTTTTGTCATCAGTCACATCATCAATAAATACAAGAGAACCAGTTCCATTGGCAGCCATACATGCCCACGCCATGACACTACCATCACCATGCTTCACAGATGAGGTGGTATGCTTTGGATCATGAGCAGTTCCTTTCCTTCTCCATACTCTTCTCTTCCAATCACTCTGGTACAAGTTGATCTTGGTCTCATCTGTCCATAGGATGTTGTTCCAGAACTGTGAAGGCTTTTTTAGATGTTGTTTGGCAAACTCTAATCTGGCCTTCCTATTTTTGAGGCTCACCAATGGTTTACATCTTGTGGTGAACCCTCTGTATTCACTCTGGTGAAGTCTTCTCTTGATTGTTGACTTTGACACACATACACCTACCTCCTGGAGAGTGTTCTTCATCTGACACACATACACCTACCTCCTGGAGAGTGTTCTTCATCTGGCCAACTGTTGTGAAGGGTGTTTTCTTCACCAGGGAAAGAATTCTTCGGTCATCCACCACAGTTGTTTTCCGTGGTCTTCTGGGTCTTTTGGTGTTGCTGAGCTCACCGGTGCGTTCTTTCTTTTTAAGGATGTTCCAAACAGTTGATTTGGCCACACCTAATGTTTTTGCTATCTCTCTGATGGGTTTGTTTTTTCAGCCTAATGATGGCTTGCTTCACTGATAGTGACAGCTCTTTGGATCTCATATTGAGAGTTAACAGCAACAGATTCTAAATGCAAATAGCACACTTAAAATGAACTCTGGACCTTTTATCTGCTCCTTGTAAATGGGATAATGAGGGAATAACACACACCTGGCCATGGAACAGCTGAGCAGCCAATTGTCCCATTAATTTTGGTCCCTTAAAAAGTGGGAGGCACATATACAAACTGTTGTAATTCCTACACCGTTCACCTGATTTGGATGTAAATTCCCTCAAATTAAAGCTGAAAGTCTGCAGTTAAAGCACATCTTGTTAGTTTCATTTCAAATCCATTGTGGTGGTGTATAGAGCCAAAAATATTAGAATTGTGTTGATGTCCCAATATTTATGGACCTGACTGTATATATATATATATATATATATATATATTTATTTTACTCCAGCTGACCACCAAGTCTGAAACATTGTCTTCTCCCACTGACACTGGGACACTTTCTACTCCCACAGTCCAGCTCCCCTAAAGTCTGAAGAACAGTAAACTGGCCCTTTGTTTGGAAAGTTTGAAGACCCCTGGGTTAGACGAATGCCAGCAAATTGAACCCAGACACATTAACTCATCTAAAGTCACTACACGACACAGTAGTGATGTAGGGGCCAGGAAGTTGACAGACTAAGCACAGCATGGGTGGATGTGTTCGAATCTGAAGGTTCTTCAGCCAGCAGTTTCCCTTGACTACGAAGGAGAGTCTATGATGAATGCAGAGGTTCGTATTAAGTGTCTTCTTTGCAGAGAACACTTTTTTTGAGAAGTATTGCATTTTTTACTCTTTAAACATGAACAGTATTTTTTTTTTTTTTTTTATCTTGGTGTTCTAGCAGTACAAACATTAATTTTACAGTGAATTATAAGATAACTCTTCAAACCACCAGCATTTTCTAGTAAAGCAAAGTTCTAAAAATAGCAACCACAATATGACCCTTTGTTTCAAGTGAGACGAGGAAACGGCAGATGATAAACTGAATTTTATCTTAACTAGTTTCTTACAAGTGAGTTAAGAAAGTGGGAAACCACCCACTGATAAATATACGCCTTTATGTAATCTACTGTGGTCAATGCACAATGTACTCCCTAAAAGGGGTCAGTAGGGGGGACAGTGATTAGCCAAATCTTTGACACTTGCACTTTTAATGAATCTGAACTGAGCAAAATCTGTATTAAAACTGAACTCCAGGCAAACAGCTAAATACACAAATTAAATATGTACACGAGAGCTGTTTTACCTGCTAAAGTAGACCTGGGCAGTGGTGGTGCGTCCATAAAGGGCGCAGGAGCGCCGCCTCCTCTCTCCTGCACCTCTCTACCATCATAGATAGATTCATGCATTGCATAAATCTATCTATGGTCGCCGCTGACACCGCCTATTCAGGTGTCCGACCCCATTTCGGGCACCGGGCACCTGAATTACAGTGGCGGGGGTGTTTTTGGAAGCACCTGATTAGAGCCATAGGCTCTAATAGGCGCCCAGAAATGTGAACAGCGTCCGCCATGCTGGGCATTCGTTGTTTACTCAGCTGTGTGTTAGCAAAGAGAAGGAATTCGGTTTGCTAACACTGAACTGCCTCTCAGCCAATCAGGTTGCCGGGTCTGTTACCGGTCACCTGATTGGCTGAAACGCTAGGCATTGTGATTGGACGCCTGAGAGAGGACGGAAGAAGACATGGAGGAGTTAAGTGTCGGGCAGCATCTGATGGGGCACAGTATCAGCAGTTGATGGGCACATTGTCAGCATCTGATGGGGCACAGTAGCTGCAATTGATGGGCACACTGGCAGCATTTGATGGGGCATACTGGCGGCAATTGATGGGCACAGTGTCAGCAATTGATGGGTACAGTGGCTGCGTTTGATGGCACAGTTTCGGCAATTTATGGGTACAGTGGCTGCAATTGATGGCACAGTAGCTTTGTTTGATGGACACAGTGGCTGCAATTGATGGGTTTTTTTTTTCAGTTTGTTTGCGCCCCCCCAAACATTTTGAGCACCAGCCGCCACTGGACCTGGGCAAATTACAGCCACAGGGCCACATTCGACCCATTGGCTGTCCCTGTCTGGCTCGCAATGCCTCCACTGTCAGGATGCCTCTCTAAACGTGTCTGCTTCCTCATTGAACTCAATGGGTGAATTTGGTAAGTGGTGGCACTTGTCAAACACTTTACCCCAAGTTAAAATGGGTGTAAGCAGGTGCTTACAGGTTGGTTGTTTGGAGTTAGTTAGTTTCTTTAGGCTGCCCCGAGGGTTAGGGATTAGGCTAGGCTTAGCATTTTCTCAGGGATTTCTGGGCTCTGCCCTCCACCCTGTGCTATAAATAAATAGGGGGAGGCTCAGCCTCAGAGAGCCACCTGCATAGAGAGGAAGCCAAGTCTGAAGATGTAATCACCATCTGCATCAGGAGCGCAGGAAGTCTTGCCTGAGACGGGACTCTACCACAAATGGACTCTCACCTTGGGGATGGCATGCACCGGGTAGCCCGGAACTAGCTAGTTAGCTGTTATTACACTTTTGGATTTTTAGCACTACCCCGTAGGGGTTGGAGATGACAGGGTTTCCCACTGCTGCTCAGCCAGGCACACAACATCTTCAGCTTTCATCCAGACACAGTGAACAGTCCTTGAGTTTTGTTTGTTTTTATTTTTATTAGGGGGGAAATAACTTGGATGGGGAATTGGAATTTTATGGGATGCCCAATTTGACAGTAACAAAACCAGGGACAACTTTCTCCCTATTTACAGCTCCAATTGATTCTTCTCCTTTATCCTATACAACTCCAATTGATTCCTCTTCCTTGGTCTGTAGAGCTATGATTGATCCTTATTTAGTAGCTAACAGTCTCTGTTAGATCAGCAACAGCCCCTTACAGGCTAGCACCACTCAGTCCCTTTGGAAAGTAGCACAATGTGTTGTAAACTGCATCCTGGAGGTCCAACTCCCCTGTAGACACTGGTCCCAGCCCTACCACTGCAAGAAATACTAGCCCACCTGGCTGCCTCTTCACCCACCTGGCTGCTTCTTCACCTGTCTACCTGACTGACTGTCTTCACTAGTCTACCCAACTGACTCTCTGTAGATCTCCCAGGGCAAGGTAAGGAAGATTTAAGCACATCGATATCTTCCAGAGAGACCTGCAACATGTGGCAGTCTCCCTCCTTGTAAGTCCCTGAACCTTGCTGTAGTATTCACACTGTCCTCTCCTTGCTCCCGCTGCCTCTCAGGAAAGCCTACTTTCAACTTCTCCTGTGGTAGGATCCTTCCAGACGAGCACCTGAGGCCCAGCCCAAGGTAGAGCCCCTCCCTGGCAGGGGACCCTCGAGAGCCACAGACAGTTCCCTCAGCACTGCATCTTCATCTTCCACCCGACTCCCTTGTCAGCATGACTCATCCAATATTTAAGGGCTAGCCCAACCATCCTGCCAGACCCACTGCCTGTGGATTGGTCAAGCTCTCTTAAGTATGCAGATCATTCCTCCTGGCCTTCACCCACTAGCGTCTAGAAGTTTCCCCAAACTTCCAGACCCAGGGGGAGGCACCAGAGACTTGACTGTAAGAGTCACCCAGCCCTGAACTCTAACAACCCTGACCCAGATTAGGACAGGGTTTAAATATGAGTCAGAATATGTTTTACCTACTCTGACACTAGTAGCACACTAGTGGGTGCTACAGACTGTATTGCTGAGTTGTCCAGTAAAGTCTTACCAACTGTTTAATGCCTGGTCTGAAGTTATTCAAAGGGGTGCATGCCCCCCCCCTCGCAAATCGTCTTTTCCCCATGTAGATGAGGTGAAGGGCCCCTTCCTCACAACCCTGGCCAGTGGATGTGGGAGTCTATGGGCAGGGGGATTATTGGAATCTTGAAGCCACCTTTATTAATAAGGGGGTCCACAGATACCAGCTTTCCTCTACATGTAGGAGTATCGAGTGCCTAGTACCCCTGCTCATTCACAAAAAAAAAAGAACAAGATTTGTAACCTAGAAAAAAAGACACCCAAACATTTGAAAAGTCCTTTATTAAAAAAAAAAAAAAAATCACATAAATGTCCTTCATTGTAAATCCATCATTGATCGTCAATCACAATGCCTGCCACCTGCCGACTCTCCAAAAAAAAAGACCTGATGACCCAAAGCACACGACCGATCCTGATGGTACCACTAACTGATTAACAACTCCCTGAACTGTCAACAACTATATGAGTGTAGCGCACCAACCCCAGACTTTACCTGCTTTTCTTGTGCTTGGCTCCTCCGCAGGAAAAGAATGAGGCACACCACACCACAAGCCCGTACCCTCCTGAATAGGGAGGTTGAGCGGTGTTAGTTTCTCGGGCCTGCTTGCAGTCAGTGTTTAAAAACCTGCAGTGCTGACCTCGTTTCTGCAGTAGTCAGAAACAAGTCTTTCATTCTCCCCAGTAAGCAACTGTCCACACCAACTGAAAGGTCCAACACTTATTTATTCCTTTTAGCACAATAAACAGTCTCTTTGAGAGCAGACAGGTTGGGACAAGACACAGGTCAGATAAGGTGGGAGGAGGTCCAGGCACAAACTTGAATTGGGTTTTCTCCTGCTCTGATTAGCACGAACAGGCTTGGCGCACGGTCTCTGCCACAGACCATGAGGTCATCCCTCCGGAGAGTTAGCAGAGGCCCCATCTGTCACCACGACTCTGCGCTGGGTCTTCAGAAAGGGTCACCTCCCTGGCCTCCTCGTCCTGGATACGGGTCCCCTCGCAAGGCAGATCCCTGGAAGTCTCGGACCCCGGCGGATCCCAGCCGAAGGCTGCTGGGCTCCAGGCCTTTCTCCAAAGTACCCCAGACTGAAGGTGTCTGAGATGGAACAGCAGCTCCGTCTCTGGGCCTAGGGCACCCAGAGACAACCCGACCAGGCCTCCGGGCCTAGGGCACCCGGAGGCGACACAGACGCACCCAGGCCTAAGGTGCCTGAGCGCCGAACCAACCCCTCTGGAAGATGGCCGCCCCTTTTATATCCTCTCCCGACAGGCACAGCAGATTCCCCGCCCCGCCATACTGCTGCCGAGAGGGGACAAGAAAAGGCACAACTTTGTACTGCGGTTCAACCCGGGCCCATGACAACAGCGCCACCTATAGGCCCCAGGGAACTTACACACCAGTACCATCTCCCAGGGATAGAAATGGTCCATGAGAACTAGCAATTAGTGCATCTGAGCCTGTAACGACAGGGGTTAACGTTGTTTAAATATATTCCATTCCCGAACACACACCAGCTACCAGACACTCCAACCAGCCGAATAAGACCCCATACAAATAATTCTCCCCGCACAAACGAGACAACGCTCTGTGTCATACCTCCCAACTTTTCAACATTGAGCTGCGGGACACTTGGGGAGCAGGGACGTTTGAGAGGCGGGGGGGGGGCTGCTAACAAAGGTTGTTGAGCAGGGGGGGTGCTGTGCTGTCATTTTTTGTATTTTTTTAAAGTTGTTGAGCGGGGGGGGGGGGGGGGGTTGGGTTGGTGGTCGACCGACCGCTGAACAAACATGACTTCCGATTTTAACGTTACTAAGTTACTTCACTCCTGTTACAGATCTATTTTTCTCCGAGCTCCGAGCTCTGCAAGTTTGTGTAACCAGAATTACAGGGGTGAGAGGCAGCTTACTCAAGATGACGGAATCTGTACACTCACCTCGAGGGGGGGGGGGGGGGCGCCGGGTGCTTGTCTCCTTCCTTCTTCCTCGCAAGCTGTTAAGATGACGGCATCTGTACACTCACCTCAGGGGGGTGCCGGGTGCACGTCTCCTTCCTTGCAAGCTGTTAAGCGAGGGGGGGCGGGTGAATCTTACCTCTACTGCTTCCTCCTTCTGCATCCTGTGCTGCATTATGCGGGAAAATTTCATGTATTGCGGGAGCGCGGGAAAAATGTATCAATGCAGGAAAGTCCCGCCCAATCCGTGACGGTTGGGAGGTATGCTGTGTTGAAGTTCCAAAACAGGGAATTAATCTTTATTACAAGCACATGGTAACACACTTCTCTTCAAAACACTTCCCTCCTATCCTTGGGAAACAGGGCGGGTTAAACTGTCCAATGACAATAGTGATACAGGTCAGGTGTGTTCAAACTTCTCCTTCAGTAAACAGTCTTAGCAGGAGGGGTTGCTGGAGTGATTCCCCCCCCCCCTTCCTTTCCTCACAGCAAGACAATTAAACATCCCATAATAGGCAGCCAGACTGTCTACCAGCTCCAATCCACATCACCACAAACAACAATGAAACGGTCTTTGGAAGCTAGTCTGGATTTAATCTACATTACACAGGCAGACAGGTGGTTGAAGTTGAACACATCAGCATCTCTCAATTAACCTGTTGAGTTCAGAATCAAACAACCAGTAAATAGTCCTTTACAGATATCCTGGGGAATATTGTGGATTAATATTAGAGACCCATTTTAAAGCAATCCAAGACATATTCTCAATGTCCATTATTTTCTGGCTCATACTTTCTAAGAACTTCTGGGTTCCACGGGCCCACCCATTACAGAGCCTAGTTACCACTCCGATGCTTCCCCCTAAATGTAACCACCTGCTACATGAGGAAAAGGACAGTGATAGTGGCCCTTGGCCATATTTGAGCAAGGATGTCACTGCTATACCCGTTTCTTTGCTTACATGGTGGCGATTCCCAGTCAGTGGTTCCAAGGGATGTAGTGCAAGCAACCATAGCTTCCTTAGGAACCAGTGACAGCGGGAAGCTGTTTTATATATATATATATATATATATATATATATATATATATATATATATATATACCGTATATACTCGAGTACAAGCCAAGTTTTTCAGCCCTTTTTTTAGGGCTGAAAATGCCCCCCCTCTGCTTTTACTCGAGTCAGTGTTTTTTTGTACCTGAATTCTTGACAGGCGTCCATTTTTTTAAAAGTCGCGGCTTCCTCCTGGCGTTCCGTTCCGTGATAGGCATTTGACACTGTTCCGCCTATCACGGAGGTCCTCTCATCCTCTGACAGTTTCCCAGCAGACACTGTGTTCAGTGTTCTGCCAATCACAGACGTCCTCTTGTCCGAGGATGAAAGAATGTCCGTGATTGGCGGAACACTGAACACAGTGTCTGCTGGGAAACTGAGACCGAGGATGAGAGGACCTCCATGATAGGCGGAGGAGGAAGTTGCGACTTTTAAAAAAATGGACGCCTGTCAAGAATTCAGGTACTCTGGCACAGTGAGACTGCAATGGGCACAGTAAGGTATGGCACAGAGTGAGGTATGGCACAGAGTGAGGTATGGCATAGTGAGATTGCAATGGGCACAGTGAGGTTGCAAATGGGCACAGTGAGGTGTGCAAATGGGCATTGTTGACCCTCTTTTTCGCTTACAGTAGCTGCTGCATTCTCACCCTTGGCTTATACTCGAGTCAATACGTTTTCCCATTTTTTTGTGGTAAAATTAGGTCCTCGGCTTATACTCGGGTCGGCTTATACTTGAGTATATACGGTAAGTGGTAGAAATACTGCTTCTCTAAATGATGCTCAGTTCCTGACAAATAAGGGTGTGGACAGCCGAACCTTTGTTTGAACCGAACCATTGGCTCTTCCCTAGTGATCACCATTAGAGTTGAGCGGACACCTGGATGTTCGGGTTCGTCGGGTTCGGCAGAACTTCGGGAAAAAGTTCGGGTTCGGGACCGAACTTGACCCGAACTTGACCCCAAATCCGAACCCCATTGAAGTCAATGGGGACCCGAACTTCTGAGGACTATTCGCGCTTGTTTCCCGTGCTTAGAACTGTCCCTGCACAAAGTGTCATTTCTGAAGGAAAAAAAGGAAAAAAAGTGATTTAAAACTCACTCGCGCAATTTTCGGCTCCCGGCAATACATACAAAAGTCATTGATAAAAAATAAAAAAAAGCGTGGGGGTCCCCCCAAATTCAATTACCAGGCCCTTCAGGTCTAGGGAACCCTGCCGCAAATTAAAAAAAATAAATGCGTGGAGTTCCCCCAAATATCCATACCAGGCCCTTCAGGTCTGGTATGGATTTTAAGGGGAACTTCACCCCAAATTGAAAAAATTGCGGCAGGGTTCCCCTTAATATCCATGCCAGACCTGAAGGGCCTGGTAATTGAATTTGGGGAACCCCCACGCATATTTTTTTTTTATCAATGACTTTTCTATGTATTGCCGGGAGCCGACAATTCATTAATAGCCGCGAGTTTTAAATGACTTTTTTCCTTCAGAAATGACACTTTGTGCAGGGACAGTTCCAAGCACGGGAAACAAGCGCGACTTTACATGCATATTGCCGAACACCGGACCCGAACCCGAACCTGAACATACAGTCAATTGTTCGGGTTTGGGTCCGGGACCCAAAAACCCAAAAGTTCTGTACGGACCTGAACTTTACAGTTCGGGTCCGCTCAACCCTAATCACCATGTATTTTTCTTTACTTGCACAATTGTTAAAGTGGTTCATAAGGCAGAAGGTTTTTTACCTTAATGCATTCTATGGAGACACAGAGTTGATTTGAAAGAGAGCCCCCATGAGTGCCCCTCATAACAAGTGACTTGCTATGGGGGCTCTCAGCAGGGTGGAGGGGCCAAGAGTGCTGGTGGGGAACCTCAGAAAGAGGATTGGAGCTGCTCTGTGCAAAACCATTACACAGAACAGGTAAGTATAACATGTTTGGTATTTAAAAAAAAAATACTCAGTCTTCAAAAACACTTTAACCACCTCCCGCCCGCCGTATAGACAAATGACGGTGGGCGGGGTGCTTTCTTGTTCTGGGGCAACATCATATGACGTTGCCGCAGTCCCACCATGCTTGCACACTCACGGGAATGCACAGCGCGGCGATCACTGTGTCCAATCACAGCTGATGACATGTAGACGAGGAAATGCAGGTTAACGGCTCTTCTTGCCTCACACTGACAGAGTGTGAGGAGAGGACAGCTGATCAGCGGTATTTTCTCACAGGGGAGACCTGTACAGATAATCATCATCATGATAATCATCAGTACCCTGATTATCAGTGCAGCCCCAGCAGTGTCCAACAGAGATTCCAATCTGTGCCCATCAGTGATGCCAATCTGTGCCCATCAAGGATGCAAGTCAGTGCTGCCTTTCAGTGCCTGCTCATCAGTGCCCATCAGTGCCACCGATCATTGCTGCCCATCAGTGCTGCCTACACATGCCGCCTACCATTGCCCATAGGTGCCGCCTATCAGTGTCACTTATTAGTGCCCATCAGTGCCACCTATCAGTGATGCCTATCAGTGCTCATCAGTGCTGCATATCAGTGCTGCCTATCAGTAACCATTAGTGTTGCATATTAGTGCCTCTTCATCAGTGCCATCTCATCAGTGCCCATCAGTGCAGCCTCATCAGTGCCCATCAGTGTAGCCTCATCAGTGCACATCAGTGCCACCTTTTCAGCGCCTCATCAGTGAAAGAGAAAAATTACTTTTTAACTTTTTTTTCCCCCAAATTTTCGATCTATTTTTTTTTTTTTTTTTTTAGCAAATAATAAAAAAAAAAAACAGTGGTAATTAAATACCACCAAAAGAAAGCTCTATTTGTGTGAAGAAAATTATAAAAATGTCATATGTGTACAGTGTCACATGACCGCGCAATTGTCATTCAAAGTGTGAGAGTGCTGAAAGCTGAAAATTGGCCTGGGCAGGAAGGGGGTGAAAGTGCCCCCCCCCCCCCCGTATTGAAGTTGTTAAAAAAACAGTACATTGGAAAATGTGCATGTATCTCAGAGAACGATTGAATATGTTTTTGTTTTTTTTTCTTAATATTTTTCAGACATACGAAAAAAAAAAAATATTTTTAAATGCTCCAGTCTTTAAAAAACGATTTACGTCTTTTCGGTTTTGTTGGCCTGTAGGTCGCTGCCTTAAACGTGTTAACCTGATCAGCGAATTCTCTTGGGCTTGATTCAGTTTGCGGTCTCTCTATGGACGGGCCCCAAAGTGTTGCTCTAAAACTCTGTACAATATTTCACGGGACATTATCACATTTTTTTTTTTTTTCTTCAAGCTGAGAGAATTTCAATTGTTTTTAATAAACTTCTTTTGATGAGTCATTGTTCAGCTACGTGTTGGCTGGCAGTATTATTGGAGGATAGCACACCTAGTCATTTTTTTTTTTTTTTTTTTTACTTATTGGTCTGACCTATGTACTCCCTTCAGCTGGAACCGTGTTTCCTCCAAGCGAGCTGTTAAAAAAGCGCAGTTTCACTACCTTCACAGCTCATCAGAAGGCTTTGGGAAAGCTCACTCACAAGACGCAAAAAATCGAGACATAATCTATGATAGAGCCTCGCCGTGCCAAAATCCATATGGTTTTACTGCCGGCCCTGCCAGAAAGACGTGATTATGAGTTAAATTTACCCGTAACGGGGAAGATGGGGCTCACCCAAAAAACTCAGCTGTAAAACGACCTACAATTTTATGACCAGAAATAAAAGAGAGAATAACAAGAAGAGCTGACTTCTTCTCTCAGCTTCGCTCTACGGGAGGAAGAGTCTTCGCAGATCTGATGTATTGAGCCTTATGCCGCGTACACATGACCGTTTTTAATGACGAGAAAAACAAATTTTTTTAAAATGGTCATTAAAAATGATCGTGTGTGGGCTTTCCAGCAGTTTTCCCGACGAGAAAAACGCAGAGAATCACGACGAGAAAAGTTGGAACATGCTCTAATTTTTCACGTCGTTTTTTACATCGTCGTTTTTCTCGTCATGAAAAACGGCCGTGTGTGGCCTTTAACGACGTGAAAAAAAATGCGCATGCTCAGAATCAAGTATGAGACGGGAGCGCTCGTTCTGGTAAAACTAGCGTTGGTAATGGAGATAGCACATGCGTCACGCTGTAACGGACTGAAAAGCACGAGGCTGAAAAGCGCGAATCGTCTCTCAACAAACTTTACTAACATGAAGGGTGGCGCCATCCGAATGGAACTTCCCCTTTATAGTGCCGTTGTACGTGTTGTACGTCACCGCGCTTTACGCAAACATTTTTTTCCACGATAGTGTGTAGGCAAGGCAGGCTTGAGAGGAAACATGAAAAATCACGTAGAGAAAAATGCAGTTTTTTTCAATGACATTAAAAACGGTCTTGTGTACGCGGCATAAGAGCCGGTTCACACTGGGGCGACTCGTCAGGCGACTCAGCCGCCTGACAAGTCGCGCTCGACTCCATTAAATGGAACCGTTCTAATAAGAGCGACGCAAGTCGCTCCGACTTAGAAAAAGGTTCTTGTACGACTTTGGGGGCGACTCGGAGTGACTTGCATTGACTTCAATACAGAAGTCATTTTGCAAGTCGCCTCTTAAGTCGTCTTGAGATCGCCTTGCCGAGTCGCCCCCAAAGTCGTGCCGCACCAGTGTGAACCGGCTCTTAGAGAACGTAGATGCAGTGAAAAGGGTTGTTGTTATTGATTTGTGTTATAGCAAGCATTAAAGAGATTAAAGCAGAACTCCAGACACCTGCTCAGGGTATATATCTAATGCCCCGTACACATGGCCGGTTTTCCCAACGAGAAAACTGCCATTTTTTAGATTGGTCGGGGAAAACCGGTCGTGTGTCTTTTCGCCCATGGACGGACACAGCCTTCTCAATCATTGACATATGGGTTATGTTCCTGTTCATAGGAGAGGACTAGGCAGAACATGTTAAAAGTTTAAACTCATGATACATTAATCAGAGTTGAACAGCCCCGCCCAGGGGGCGGTCCCTCTAGACATAACCCTCCACCCTGCAGTCAGCAGCTCAGCTCATTTTTTTTTTCTGCCTAGCAGAGGAGAAGGACGTGGGCATCCTTTGGGCCCAGAGTCCAGAAGAATTTTTTATTTTACAAATTTTTTTTTTGTGATATCTTCTATCAACTGTCAGCTGGGCGACAGGCTGGATATTATAGATCCTTGTAGTCTTCCCAGTTCTGGCCATCGAGCGTGGCAGTCCTTAGCTTTGCGCTGGTTCTGCCATGACGTACCCCATGGCTCCAGGGGTGGCCGGTGAGCACATGCTCTGGGGTCCACATATTACTGGGCTGATTGTTGTCTCACTCACAGTGGACTGGGCTGACAGCTACTCCAACTCGGTTGTAGGCCTGTCAGGGACGCACCAGCGAGTCCTCACGGGACGGATAAGTATTATTCCCCCTGCCTCGGCAGGTGGGAACAGCTGGGCATTTCAGGGAATTAGGGGTTCTCCTGTCCTCCCTTTCCCTGCTCTCTGTCACTCCCCTTCTGCTCTAGCGGGGCGCGCTGCGACCGGGGCGTACCTGTGGGGAGGCTCCGGATCCCGGTGGGGGACTGTGGGGTGCCTGGGCTCGCTTGTCTGTGAGGGGTGCTCTGTTCTGGAGATGTCCCTGTGTTCGGCCTTCTCGTCCACATCGCATTGCGGGCGCCATTTTTGCTGCGCCGCCGCCATTTTCTTGTATGCCTGCTGTTTTACATATAATTTCCCATTGGCGGCCATTTTGCCGTGGCCGCGCTATGGCGCAGGTTGTTATTGCGGGCGGCCATTTTCTTGTGGTCGCGCCCTTTTCTTGCTGGCGGCCATTTTGGATGGGGTTTTTGGCCTCTAGTGCTGGCTTCATGTAAAGCGCGCAGCACAATTCTCCTCACAGTTTTCTCCTCACACACGTTGTGTACAGACGGAGGCGGTGCTGAGCGGTCTCCTGCTGGGTGGTGAGTCCCCTGGGTAACCCCCCCCCAGTCAGTGCAGCAAGGAGGGTGGACTTTTCAGTCTTTGTCTGAGTCCCTGAGAGCTGTCAGTTATGGAGTCAGTGTCTGGTCCTTCTTCCCCGACGAGAAAACTGCCCGCAAAAAATTTAGAACCTGCTCTATTTTTTCCCGTCGTGTTTCCCGTCAGTCTTTTTCTCATTGCGAAAACCGTTCGTCTGTATGCTTTTCCGAGGGAGAAAAAAACGCGCATGCTCAGAATCAAGTGATGAGACAGGAGCGCTCGTTCTGGTAAATCTAGCGTTCGTAATGGAGATAGCACATTTGACACGCTGTAACGGACTGAAAAGCACGAGGCTGAAAAGCGCGAACCGTCTCTCACCAAACCTTTACTAACACGAGATCAGCAAAAGCAGCCCAAAGGGTGGCACCATTTGAATGGAACGTCCCCTTTATAGTGCCGTCGTACGTGTTGTACGTCACGGCGCTTTGGTCGAGCGTTTTTTTAAATGAACGTGTGTATGCAAGGCAGGCTTGAGAGGAATCACGTCGGGAAAAACGTTGGTTTTTGGCATGTCAGGAAAACCGGTCGTGTGTACGAGGTATAAGAGAAAATTAGAGCAAATGGGATGGGACTGTAACGGTGTGGTAATCAAGCAGAGAAATAATTTTTAGGTAAAATCTTCAAAATGTATTAACAAAAAATTAACAAAGGCTTAATCCCATGAATTATGGTTCTGTGAACTACTTGGAGCGGTGACATGCGGGGATGCATACAGGCCACAAGACTTGTGGTTTCTTCTTATCTGGTCCATGTCTGTCTCCTGTGGCCACCTGCAGGCATTGCAGCGGATTTAGCGCTTAAGCTTCCATTGAATAAAATAGTTATTGCTGTTTTAAGTGTAATTTCAGAAACACAGGAAGGCTGAGACTCCAGCGGATAGCAATCCCCTGAAGAAGCCCAATATATAGGGTGAAATATGTCAGGATTCAGTACTATATCGCTCCAATTAGTTCACGGACCATAATTCATGGGTTTAAGCCTTTGTTTAAAAAAATAAAAATAAATTTAACCTATTTTTTTATTAATACATTTTGAAGATTTTACCTAAAAATTATTTCTGTTTGATTACTGCACCATTACAGTCCCATCCCATTTGCTCGAATTTTCTCAATAATTTGAGGTGCTCTCTAAATGTGATAGTCTATCCACATTAGTCTATATATCTATGGTTTACAGTATCCTGACCTCTACAGATGACAAACTCCCTTATATGGAAAAATGGGAACAGGATGTAGGGGAGGTCTTGGACCCTGAAGAGTGGCATAGGCTGGCCAAAGGGGCAGCAAAATCAATTTTAAACACCTCCTAAAGCGGAGTTCCGCCGAAAAAAAAAATTAAAAGTCAGCAAATACTGCATATTTATTTTAAAATAGGGACACTTACCTGTCCAGGGCGCCCGCGATGTCCTCACCCGAAGCCGACCTGTCCCTCGGCTCCCGGGGTGCAGGCGCCGGCATCTTCAGTAAGGGAATCAGGAAGTGAAGCCTTGCAGCTTCACAGCTTGGTTCCCTACTGCACATGCACGAGTTGTGCTGTGCGTTCTGAGTGGTCCCTGCTGTCTTCTGGGACCTGTGTGTCTTCCAGAAGACAGCGGGGGGGGGGGGGGGGGGGTGGCGGAGGAGGGGCCAGACATGGCGTAGATCTCCGCGGATTCTGCGGCGATCTTTCGCCAGAGGTGGGAGCAAATACCTGTATTATGGAGGGGTTCCCACCATCCCTGTGCTGGGTTCCGGGGTCTTTACACCTGCTGTGCCCATTATGAGGGGTTCCCTTGATTCCTATGCTGTGTTTCCGGGTCTGTACTCCAGCTGTGCTCATTATGAGGGGTCCCCATCATCCCTGTGCTGGGTTCCGGGGTCTTTACACCTGCTGTGCCCATTAAAAGAGGACACTATCATCCCTAATCTACTGTAAGTTCTCAAGTCTGTCCACCTGCTGTCCCTATTATGAGGGCTCCCCCCACCCCTGTGCTGAGTTTCTGGGTCTGCACACCTGCTGTGCCCATTATGAGAGTTCCCCTCCATCCTTACTAATTTTTTTATTTATTTTATGTTATGAAGAACGTAACAGAAGAAGCTGTAACACTAAATGGTGGATGAGAACACCGAAAACTCCCATGTGGACAGGAGCAGGGCTGGGAATTATGGCGGGCAGATCTCACTGTTGCTTGATCCAATTTGACGACCTTCCCTTAGCTGGATCTAACAGCAGAGGTCAATAGAGTTCCCCCGGCTGGCATAGGCGTAGAAAAATACAGTAGACTTGTTTGAGGTTGTTACTATGTTACACAAGTACATTATTCTTTTCCCGCCCTGTTTTCATCTGCGGCTACATTTCCCAGAGCACTCGGGGCGTCCTCTCTTGTCACTCTTCCTAATAGGGCTGAAGAAGTGGAACATTTGGTAGCTGTGCTGTTTTAACTCAGTCATCCCGGGCACAGCTCTGGGTGGCCTGCCTCTGTGGGTTAAGCGCTACAAGCCTCCTCAGTAAACGTCGGCATAATAAGGCGCTCAGAAGTCGGCCGGTGACCTTTTTTTTTTTTTCTTCTTTAAACAGGCACGAGTGCAAAATAAACATAAATAGTTTTTTTGTCAGAGAGAGAGACAGAAAGGACCTGGAAAAGTTGAGTCGAGCCAGAGTGATATCATTCTGACATCACAGGGTCCTCGTGCCAACGAACACAGCCGTACGCTACTTTATAACTACACCATCATCATCTGCGTTTCCTCGTTTGCCGATGACCAGCGCTTCTCATGGAAAAGGTCGGTTTGTAGTCAATGGCTCACACTATGTCAGAAAGTTTAAGAATCTTTGGGGGATAGCATTAAAGGCAAACAAAATCAGACCTGGCCACTCACTTGAATTTTCTTGAGCTGTCTGCTAATTGCCAAAGTAAATTAATTTTCTCCAATGAACATGAGTGTCGTAAGTTTTTGTAGGTGTATTTTTTATTTATTTTTTGGGTGGAAGATTTTAATATTTCATAGGGTGAAACATGTCGGGATTCAGTACTCTATATTTTTTTTAATATATGAAAAGCTTTATTCCAAATAAAAATTACAAGCACAAACAGGATTTGGGGGGTGAGTGACGAGAAAAATTGTGAGTGTTGACTTCAGAGAAATTTAGGTGAAAACTAGGACATTTTGGTAAATTTTGATGATTTGGCAGAATGCATTGAAGTCAACGGAGAAATGCACTATGTTTTTGGTGGTAGATTTTAATATTTGAAAAGTTTAATTCTGCATAAAAATTACAAGCACTTTTATAAAACCCAGGGTAGGGGTAAGTAACAAGCAAAATTGGAAATGTTGGCTTCAAAGAAATTTAGGCAAAAATTGGGACATTTTGGTGAATATAGATGATTTGGTAAAATGCATTGAAGTCAACAGAGAGGTACATTGTGTGTATTTTTTTTTTTTGTGGCAAATTTTGATATTTCAAAAGCTTCATTCCGCATAAAAATATCCAGCACATTTAGAAAAACCTTTGTAGGGGTGAGTAACAAGCAAAATTGGGAGTGTTGGCTACAGAGAAATTTCGGTTAAAATTGGGACACTTTGGTACATTTTCATGATTTGGTAAAATATATTATGTGTATTTATTTTTTAAGTGGTAGATTTTAATATTAAAAAAGTTTCATTCCACATAAAAATTACAAGCATATTTATAGAAACCAGGGTAGTGGTGAGTGTTGACTTCAACAAAATTTAGGCAACAATTTGGTACATTTTGGTGAATTTTCAGAATTTGGCAAAATGCATTGAAATCACCAGAAAAGTTTTTTTTCAATATATATATATATGAAAATCTTTATTCCACATAAAAATTACAAGCACTTTAAAAAAACAGAATGGGGGATGAGTGACGAGCAAAATTGGGAGTGTTGACGTCAGAGAAATTTAGGTGAAAACTAGGACATTTTGGTAAATTTTGATGATTTGTCAAAATGTATTGAAGTCAACGGAGAAGTACACTATGTTTTTGGTGGTAGATTTTAATATTTCAAAAGTTTCATTCCCCATAAAAATTACAAGATCATTTATAAAATCCAGGGTAGGGGTGAGTGACTAGAAAAATTGGGAGTCTTAGTTTCAACAAAATTTAGGCAAAAATTGGGACATTTTGGTGAATTTTCAAGATTTGGCAAAATGCATTAAAATCACCAGAAAAGTACATTGTGTGTATTTATATATATATATATATGAAAAGCTTTATTCCACATAAAAATTCAAGCACTTTAAAAAAAAAACAGGATAGGGGTGAGTGACGAGCAAAATTGTGAGTGTTGATTTCAGAGAAATTTAGGTGAAAACTAAAATTTTGGTGAGTTTTCATGATTCAGTAAAATGCATTGAAGTCAAAGAGGAGGTAAACATCAGTGTTTTCCTCGTTTGCCGATGGCCAGCAATTGGAAAAGGTAGGTTTGTAGTAAATGGCTCACACAAGTTCAGGAATCTTTGGGGGTAACGTTAAAGGCAAACAAAATCAGACCTGACCAATCAAATAAATATTTTTGAGTTGTCTGCTAATTGACAAAGTAAATGTATTTTTTCCCATGAACATGGGTCTTCTGACTTTTTGTAATTTTTTTTTTTTTGCTAGATTTGCATATTTTGAGGGCTTAATTCCACCAACCAGAAAGTGAAATAAACTCTTTCACTACATAGTTACATAGTTGGAAAGGTTGAATAAAGACACTGGTCCATCTACAGTGCCTTGAAAAAGTATTCATAGCCTTGAAATTTTCCACATTTTGTCATGTTACAACCAAAAATGTAAATGTATTTTACTTTATGTGATAGACCAACAGAAAGTGGCACATAATTGTGAAGTGGAAGGAAAATGATAAATGGTTTTCAATTTTTTTTTTACAAATAAATCTGTGAAAAGTGTGGCGTGCATTTGTATATCTCAAGCTCTGTCAGATTGGATGGAGAGCGTCTGTGAACAGCAATTTTTAAGCCATAACACAGATTCTCAATGAGATTTAGGTCTGGACTGTGACTGGGCCATTCTAACACATGATTATGATTTGATGTAAACCATTCCATTGTAGCTCTGGCTGTATGTTTAGGGTTGTTGTCCTGCTGGAAGGCGAACCTCCGCCCCAGTCTCAAGTCTTTTGAAGTCTCTAACAGGTTTTCTTTTAAGATTGCCCTGTATTTGGCTCCATTCATCTTATCATTAATTCTGACCAGCTTCCCTGTCCCTGCTGAAGAAAAGCATCCCCACAAAATGATGCGTCCACCACCATGTT
The DNA here is from genome assembly GCA_029206835.1 of Rana muscosa. NCBI lineage: Eukaryota > Metazoa > Chordata > Amphibia > Anura > Ranidae > Rana > Rana muscosa. Next base: position 324,604,916 of record CM055122.1, on the reverse strand, counting down.
TCACGGTGGGGATGGTGTGTTCAGGGTGATGTGCTGTGTTCGTTTTCCGCCACACATGGTGTTTTGCTTGTAGGCCAAAAAGTTAAATGTTGGTCTCATCTGACCAAAGCACCTTCTTCCACATGTTTGCTGTGTCCCCCACATGGCTTCTCACAACCTGCAAACAGGACTTCTTATGACTTTCTTCCAAAAATGTCTTTCTTCTTGTCACTCTTCCATAAAGGGCGATTTGTGGAGAAGCACGACTAATAGTTGTCCTGTGGACAGATTCTCCCACCTGAGCTGTGGATCTCTGCAGCTCCTCCAGAGTTACCATGGGCCTCTTGGCTGCTTCTCTGATGAATGCTCTCCTTGTCCGGCCGGTCAGTTTAGGTGGACGGTCATGTCTTGGTAGGTTTGCAGTTGTGCCATACTCTTTCCATTTTCGGATGATGGATTAGAGATGCTCCATGAGATGTTCAAAGCTTGGGATATTTTTTTATTTCCTAACCCTGCTTGAAACTTCTTCACAACTTTATCCCTTTGTTCCTTGGCCTTCATGATGCTGTTTGTTCACTAAGGTTCTCTAACAAACCTCTGAGGGCTTCACAGAACTGCTGTATTTATACTGAGATATTACACACAGGTGGACTCTATTTACTAGTTAGGTGACTTCTGAAGGCAATTGGTTCCACTAGATTTTAGTTTGGGGTATCAGAGTAAAGGGGGCTGAATACAAATGCCCCCCACACTTTTCAGATATTTATTTGTAAAAAAAAATTGAGAACCATTTATCATTTTCCTTCCACTTCACAATTATGTGCCACTTTCTGTTGGTCTATCACATAAAATCCCAATAAAATACATTTACGTTTCTGGTTGTAACATAAGAAAATGTGGAAAATTTCAAGGGGTATGAATACTTTTTCAAGGCACTGTAGTTCAGCCTATGAGGGTGTGTGTGTATACATGTCTCTACCAGTTCCCAAATCCATGTATATTATTTTCACTAAGATTTAAAAAAAATGAAATTATCAACACTCCCTGATGAAACCACCAATTATGGAAGGAAGTTCCACATCCTTTTTAAATTTTTTTGCAGACATTTCAAAATGCACAATTTAGGCATGAAGATTACTTAAAGCAGTAGTAAAGGCATTAAAACACAAACAAAAAACAAACCCTGCAAGCTAAAGGCTTAATGTGCTAGTATGCATCGCATACTAGCACATTATGAAAGACTTACTTTAGAATGAAGCCCTCCAGTGGCACGCTGTCACCGCTGCAGAGGCTTCCATCTTCACCCAATCTTCCTTTCGGGTTCGGTATGCCGTTCCTTCAGAGTGCAGGAGCCAGTGACGCCACCGGCTGCTGCTCGCTAGAATATCTCCTAAATGGTGCATGTTTAGAATATATTTATTTTACCTACAGGTAAGCTATATTATAAGCTTACCTGTAGGTAAAAAAAAAAGTTTACTACCACTTTAAAACTACCAAACAGTATACAGGTGCATCTCAAAAAATTAGAATATCATCAAAAAGTTATTTTTTTTCAGTAATTTACCGTATATAGTCGAGTATAAGCCGAGTTTTTCAGCACATTTTTTTGTGCTGAAAATGCCCCCCTCGGCTTATACTCGAGTCAACTTTTTGCGCCTGATCTCCCGGACTTTGGGGACCCGCTACCGACCACTTGGCACACATGTAGCCCCACTCTTCCTCTACAAGTGTGAAAAGTTTGTTGTCCGGGGAACCTATGGCCGGGGAGCACCAATTTTTCAAAGCCGGGCACCCCTTCCATAGACTCCCATGTTAAACTGTAATTTCTCCAGTGACTTTGGGGACCCGGTCCTGGCCGGTCGTAGGTCCCCTGGACCCGAAACTTGGCACACATATAGCCCAATTTCTTCTCTATACGTGTGCAACGTTTTTTGTCTGGGGGACCTACGGCAGGGGAGCACTGATTTTTCAAATCCAGGCACCCCTTCCATAGACTCCCATGTTAAACATCAGTCTAGTCATGGACACAGTGAGGCATGGACACAGTGAGGCATGGACACAGTGAGGCATGGACACAGTGAGGCATGGACACAGTGAGGCAAAGTGAGGCACAGTGAGGCATTCAGATGGACACCGTAGGCTTATACTCGAGTCAATACGTTTTCCCAGTTTTTTTGTGGTAAAATTAGGTGCCTCTGCTTATATTCAGGTCGGCTTATACTCGAGTATATACGGTAACTCAAAAAGTGAAACTCATATAATTTCTATAGATTCATTACACACAGAGTAATATATTTCAAGCATTTCTTTCTTTTATTTTTTTAATGATTGTGGCTTACAGCGAGTGACACCCCAAAATTCAGTATCTCAGAAAATTAGAATATTACATAAGACCAATAGAAAAAAAGGATTTTTAATACAGAAATGTTGGTGTAGTGAAAGGTATGTCCATGTACAGTATAGTATGCACTCAATACTTAGTCGGGGCTCCTTTTGCATGAATTACGGCATCAATGCGGCGTGGCATGGAGGGGATCAGCCTGTGGCACTGCTGAGGTGTTATAGAAGCCGATGTTGATTTGATAGCGGCTTTCAGCTCATCTGCATTGTTGGGTCTGATGTCTCTCATCTTCCTCTTGACAATACCCCACAGATTCTCTATGAGGTTTAGGTCAGGGAGAGTTTGCTGGCCAATCAAGCACAGTGATACCATGATCATGTGACCAGGTATTGGTAGTTTTCGTAGTGTGGGAGGTGCCAAGACCTGCTGGAAAATGAAATCGGCATCTCCATAAAGTTGGTCAGCAGAGGGAAGCATGAAGTGCTCTAGAATATCCTGGTAGACGGCTGCGCTGACTTTGGACTTGATAAAACACAGCGGACCAACACCAGCAGATGACACGGCTCCCCAAATCATCACGGACTGTGGAAATGTATGCATTTCTTTTGGGGTCGAGAGGAAGAGTCACAGAATCCAAGTTGCATGAGGTCCGGTGGAACGTTTCCACAGTCAGTGATGATTTAGGGAGCCGTGTCATCTGCTGGTGTTGGTCCGCTGTATTTTATCAGGTCTAAGGTCAGCAGGAAATTTCTAAAGCACTTCCCCTCTGCTTATCACTTTTAATGGAGATGCTGATTGCATTTTTCAGCAGGACTTGGCACCTTCCCACACTGTCAAATGTAGCAATACCTGGTCACATGATCATGGTATCACTGTGCTTGATTGGACAGAAAACTTGCCTGGCCATACCCCCATAGAGAATCTGTACAGGAATGTCAAGAGGAAGATGAGTGTCAGGACCTGGGCTTAAACCTGGGATCTCTTCTGTGTCTGGCATTGATTCTTCTCACCAAGCTATCTGGGATGCTGGACAGCTCCTTGCCTGATCCATTGGAAAACCCTGCCTTGTGTCTTGATTGCTGTTGAACCTTGAACTCCTTGCTCCTCCCATGAACTTCCTATATAAGCCTTGCCTCTTCACTTCCTGTCGCCAGATTATTGTGGTCTGATCCTGCTTACTACTTGAGCTACAGTGGGGCAAAAAAGTATTTAGTCAGCCACCAATTGTGAAAGTTCTCCCACTTATAAAGATGAGAGAGGCCTGTAATTGTCATCATAGGTATACCTCAACTATGAGAGACAAAATGTGGAAACAAATCCAGACAATCACATTCTCTGATTTGGAAAGAATTTATTTGCAAATTATGGTGGAAAATAAGTATTTGGTCCCCTACAAACAAGCAAGATTTCTGGCTCTCACAGACCTGTATCTTCTTCTTTAAGAGGCTCCTCTGTCCTCCACTCATTGCCTGTATTAATGGCACCTGTTTGAACTTATCAGTATAAAAGACACCTGTCCACAACCTCAAACAGTCACACTCCAAACTCCACTATGGTGAAGACCAAAGAGCTGTCGAAGGACACCAGAAACAAAATTGTAGACCTGCACCAGGCTGGGAAGACTGAATCTGCAATAGGCAAGCAGCTTGGTGTGAAGAAATCAACTGTAGGAGCAATAATTAGAAAATGGAAGACATACAAGACCACTGATAATCTCCCTCGATCTGGGGCTCCACGCAAGATCTCACCCCGTGGGGTCAAAATGATCACAAGAACGGTGAGCAAAAATCCCAGAACCTACACGGGGGGACCTAGTAAATGACCTGCAGAGAGCTGGGACCAACGTAACAAAGGCTACCATCAGTAACACACTACGCCGCCAGGGACTCAGATCCTGCAGTGCCAGACGTGTCCCCCTGCTTAAGCCAGTACATGTATATTGTTGAATGAAAAAAAATGGACTTTGAAGGCACTGATATATCAAAAATATAACAACTTTAATATTGAACAATGTACAAATTCATACAGTGGTTGTATTCCCAGAACACAACCATTTCTAAAATGAAAAATCGTGGACAAAACCAAATAGGGCACTCAATGATACAAGTTACTCATGCTGTGGGTGTAACTGATGACTCATCCCACTGAAGGTTATGAACACCAAAGAGCTGTCCCTAAGATGGAGGTCCATAAATTCCTTGGAGTTTAAAAGTTGCTCAACATGTTTCACGATTATCTAACGAATTGCTTCCTCAGGAGCTTCTACATTCCAAAGTAGAAAATAGGATATAAATATGCATCATAAATATATAACAAACATTTACATAATTACTTTGCCAGTACATCGGACACTGATACCAACATCCGATTCTTACCCAAAGTAACAATTAAATTTGCCAAATGCAGTTTCTCCACCTCCTCCCAGGTGTCTCAACCCAAGCCCTTGCCCAATGGAGGGGGCCGTCCCATCAGGCGAGGAAAAAGGAGAACGATGGGTGACAGGAATATGGGGATGCACCAAGTATCTATTGAACAAACCAACATAAGCTATAAAAAATATATATGTACGTTTATAAAAATACCAAAGGGCTAACCAAACAGATAAGGTTTAAAGCATAGCTTACTTGTAAGTATGGAGAGATTAGGGGTGGTAAATAAATTTGCAGGACAAAGGGGCGGCCATCAATATGTGTAGGATCGCATGGGACTAAAAGGTTGTCAAAAAGAATAATGAGCGAGCTGGAATAGATTGAAATAATTCTCTCAGCAGGTCTCTATGGTAGTAATACATAAACTATAAAAACTATAAAAAATAATAATATAGTAACAGAGTATTGTTAAAATTAAGCATATACCTTATTAAATATTTAAACCTGGAGATAGGTGGTTCCCCCTCAATGTGGGGTCCTGCTAGGAATTTTAGATGGATAAAATTCCACTAGTAGATAGATTATACCTGGCTGTAACTATAGAACATATAGAGTAAAAATAATATTGTTCCCAGGTATGAATATTCAAAGCAAAAACTGATAGAATATAATAATTACCTAGCTAAAATACGCTGTCAGGGTCTTAGATGTAAGCCACTGATAATCAAAGAGTGATGTGTCAGCTTGCTTATCTAGTATAGAATAAACAGCAAAAAGAAAAAAGGGGTCAGACATCAAAAGACAGACCTCATTGCTGTTATTGCTCATATTAAAGTTAGCAAGACCGAATTAAGGCCATTATAGAGTTACCTTTAGTTGTTCCGTCCTAAATATAGTGCCGCCGTCTTCTGCTGCTTAGATGGCGAGCGACTGCTCTCCCCAGTAACATCTGAAGCACTGGAGAGAGCGCCTCGCTTATGTGTGCATCCTGATCACATGACTGTCACGACGTGTGACGTCACATGAACCGGCCAAAAGAGCGCACTCCACGTCCATCCCGGGTAGGCGCCTGCGTCAGAGGGAACTGCTGGCTGACCCCCTGCGCAGGTATGGGCGGAAGTGCTGCTAGGGACGCAAGTTGGAGGCGTCAGGTTGCCATCAAGAACGTCGTCAAGCCTGGAGGGCGTAAGACGGCGTCTGACGGCTTGAGTGGCCGCATATTCCTCGCATCGCATCCTCACTCCACACCAACCTGACGGGGACCTGGGACAGAGAGACACCTAGAGGTGGAGGACTGCATAGGGCAGTGTACAATGCATATACAAAAATGCTTATTTCACAAAGTAATGAAAATTAAATTGTAATTAACTGCCAGGATATCTGCATATAATTGTTAGCAGTCACATTAATTGGAAACAGTTGCCCTAGGGGGGAAAAAAACCACAACCCCAAGACCCCAAACAGACCAAAACAATAAAAAAATAAATAAATAAATAAAAAATAAAAATAAATAAATAAATAAACCCAAAAAGCCAAGCTTGGGGAAACCCACAGTCATTAAGTCAGAATTTCCACACCACCAAATCACCAGTTGTCTAATCAATTAGCATATTGGCCAACCAGGCCTCTAGGCCTTGGCCAAATATGCTGATTATATTGAATAGGCCAGTGTATGCCGAGGCGTCAACTATGGGGAGCATTGTATATGATTAAGTAATAATAATTACAACTACATCCCCCTATAACTATAGCCGCCACAAATGATGTAATGTGGCCCTTATAAAAAGGGTCGATAGGATAGCATCTCATTTATACCTGGTGGCTTGGTTGGTTCAAGGCGTTCTATCCAAAAAGTTTCCTTTTGGAGTATCCGTTTATCCCAATTGCCTCCTCGAGTGTCTTGTGGGATTACTTCCAGTATCAAAAACTTGACCATAGACGTGTCAAATCTATGATAAAGTCCCAGATGGCGACTTACCGGTGTGATCATTTTGGCAAACTGTGAGTAATAAATGTGATCATATATGCGTTGCTTAAACTGTTGAATTGTTTTTCCCACATAAAATGCCCCGCATCTGCAAATCATAAGGTATACTACCCCTTCTGTGTTACATGTGGCATGAAATCGGGGGCAAAAGCTTTCACCATTTGGAAGTTTAAATTTCTTGCCTGATAATACCCAAGGGCAATAGGTACATTGTCCACAGGTAAACAGGCCTCGGCCTGTATTCACTTGATGGTACGTTGGTTTGTACTCGCTGTTTGTTAATCTACTGCCAATTGAAGTGGCTCTTCGAAAAACTATTTCTGGGGTATTTCTCACATATTTGCCTATTGTAACATCTTCACTGAGTAGGTGCCAGTGTTGTTCCAGGCACCTTCGCAGTGATATGTGCTGTGCCGAATATTTGGTGATAAATTGTCCGGGCCCGTCTGAGGTTTGCTAGAGAGCATTTGGATGATCCAGAAGAGGATTGGGAGAATGTCATATGGTAAGATGAAACCAAAGTAGAACTGTTTGGTAGAAACACAACTCATCGTGTTTGGAGGAGAGAGAATGCTGAGTTGCAACCAAAGAACACCATACCTACTGTGAAGCATGGGGGTGGCAACATCATGCTTTGGGGCTGTTTCTCTGCAAAGGGAATAGGACGACTGATCCGTGTACATGAAAGAATGAATGGGGCCATGTATCGTGAGATTTTGAGTGCAAACCTCCTCCCATTAGCAAAAGCATTGAAGATGAAACGTGGCTGGGTCTTTCAGCATGACAATGATCCCAAACACACCGCCCGGGCAACGAAGGAGTGGCTTCGTAAGAAGCATTTCAAGGTCCTGGAGTGGCCTAGCCAGTCTCCAGATCTCAACCCCATAGAAATTGGAGGGAGTTGAAAGTCCGTGTTGCCCAGCGACAGCCCCAAAACATCACTGCTCTAGAGGAGATCTGCATGGAGGAGGGGCCAACATACCAGCAACAGTGTGTGACAACCTTGTGAAGACTTACAGAAAACGTTTGACCTCTGTCATTGCCAACAAAGGATATATAACAAAGTATAGAGATGAACTTTTGATATTGACCAAATACTTATTTTCCACCATAATTTGCAAATAAATTCTTTCCAAATCAGACAATGTGATTGTCTGGATTTGTTTCCACATTTTGTCTCTCATAGTTGAGGTATACCTGTGATGACAATTACAGGCCTCTCTCATCTTTTTAAGTGGGAGAACTTGCACAGTTGGTGGCGACTAAATACTTTTTTTCCCCACTGTACTTATACTGAGCAAAATTATGAATGCAACTCTTTTGTGTTTGCCCCTATTTATCATGAGCTGAACTCAAAGATCTATGACTTTTTCTATGTACGTAAAAGGTCTATTTTTCTCAAATATTGTAGACAAATCTGTCTAAATCTGTGTTAAGCCGGCCATACACGGTTCGAATTTTGAAAGAATCTTCTTTCGAAAATCGTATCTAAGAATTTTCGTACGGATTTTGCACCGTTAGTGGGCTGCAGCAACAGCCGATTTCCGCGCGGCAATCAAATTTGAGGAATCGCACATGTTGGAAATTTTTTGAAAAATTAACGATTTTCTAATCAATGATGGGAGAATCGTGCAAGAAATGTAATAGAAAAAAAAAATGCACATGTGCAAAAAAAAAAATTCCCGGAGAGAAAAGAAGATTCCCGGCCACGAAAATTCTTTTCTGTAGCAACATGAAGGTTTGGCCGGCCAAATTTCGAAAATCAATGGTGGCTTCATCGGATCACAAAAAAACGAACCTTCTGATTTTGAAAAAAAAATGTGTTCGAAATTCGACCCGTGTATGGCCTGCTTAAGTGAGCACTTCTCCTTTGCCGAGATAATCCATCCACCTCACAGGTGTGGCATATAAAGATGCTGATTAGACAGCATGATTATTGCAGATGTGCCTTAGGCTGGCCACAATAAAAGGCCACTCTAAAATGTGCAGATTTTTCACACAGCACAATGCCACAGATGTCACAAGTTTTGAGGCAGCATGCAATTGGCATGCTGACTGCAGGAATGTCCACCAGAGCTGTTGCCCTTGAATTGAATGTTCATTTCTCTACCATAAGCCATCTCCAATGGCATTTCAGAGAATTTGGCAGTACATCCAACCGGGTGGGTCACCTCTGTGGTTTTGATTTTTGAGCTATAGACAAAAAAAGAGCGACAATTTAAAAAAAAAACAACATATTTTTGACTTTTTGCTATAATTTCCCCAATTCCCCAATTTTAAAAAAAATATATATATTTCTTTATCAGTTTGGGCCGATATGTATTCTTCTACATATTTTTGGTAAAAAAAAATTGCGTATATTGATTGGTTTGCGCCAATGTTATAGCGTCTATAAAACAGGGGATAGATTTATGGCATTTTTATTATTACTACTTTTTTTTTTACTAGTAATGGTGGCGATGTGCGATATTTTTGGCGGGACTGTGACATTGTGGCGGACAGATCGGACACTTTTGACACTTTTTTGGGACCATTGACATTTATACAGCGATCAGTGCTAAAAATAGCCACTGATTACTGTATAAATGTCACTGGCGGGGAAGGGGTTAACACTAGGGGGCAATCAATGGGTTAAATGTGTTCCCTCATGTGTGTTTCTAACTGTGGGGGGAGGGGACTGACTGGAGGAGGAGACATATCGCTGTTCCTAATCACTAGGAACAACAGATCTGTCTCTCCTCCCCTGTCAGAATGGGGATCTATGTGTTTACATACACACGTCCCCGTTCTGGCTCTCATGCCCATGAACGTGGGTGGCCGGCAGATAACGTGCCCGCCGGCCACGCGCATCGGGTCCCCCGCCGTGGAATGGGCACGCGCGCTCCTGCTATCACCCTTGTGCCCACGTGCACCTATGGTGATTTGTAGGATGGTGCCGACCTGCAGCAGTATAATGACGGCGGCTGGTCGGTAAGTGGTTAAAGCGGAGCTCCACCCACTTTTACAACTTGGTCTTAAAAGAAAGACCACCCCTCCACCCCTCTTTTTTAGATAACGTATTATTTTTCCTTTCCTACATTTTCTGAAGTACTTAATGTACTCTCGTCCTGGCTCGGCCACGGCTCAGTGCGTAATTTCCTCCTGCCCCCCCCGCTGCCTTCTGCTACCTGTGTGTGTCCCAGAAGATGACTGGGCCATTCAGAAAGTGCCGCGCAACTCGCGCATGCGCAGTAGGAAACCAGCTGAAGGCTCCACTGCCAGTTTTCCTTAGTTACGATGGCGGCAACTGCACCCGATCCAATGGACGGATCGGCCTCGGGCAGGGAGGTGACATAGCGGGATACCCTGGACAGGTAAGTGTCCTTATTAAAAGTCAGCAGCTACAGTGTTTGCACTACAGCTCCTATTACCCAACCTCCTGTCATCCTTTCCTTGTATAATCCTCATTATTTCACTTTTTGCAAAAAGAAAAAAAAATCTAAGTAGAAAAAAATAAATGAAAACTAAATGAAGCTTTTTGGTTACTTTTATAATGAATCCATCTCAGCTGACATGGTTTCAGATAAGGGCTGACATATTGCACAGCCCTCCCATGGAGATCAATGAGGTGTCTGATAAAAAAGGGTGGAAGGGGAATGAGATAAATTCTTTCCCGGAGATCCTCTTTAAATGAAAAAAATAGAATAGCATTAGAAATATTCTAAAGTTCTAACAGACACAAAGCAGAAGTCAAAGTGAAATAAATATGTTTATATTTTGCAGACCTCACTCGAATATAAATTGGCCAATTAAAATTTTAAAAGCCACAACCGAGGCCAAATTTCCATCGTGCATAGAACAAAAATCCCACGCCCTTCCCGCCAAGCCAAAGATTCATGATTTATACACTTACAGTAATATTTGCATTTATAACCTCTGATGCTTCTCATGTCCTTCCAGCGCGTTCGCTGTCATAAATATATACGCAAATGAGAGAATTATTTGCTCAATCCACAGGGGATGTATAATATGGCCAGTCGTCAGCAGATTCAGGACCAGTTCTAGGGCCTCCCTCTATGTACTATCCATAAATATCTTTATTTTTAAATAATATATACAATTTAAAGCACTGGTTCTCAACCTTCTAGTGTCGTGACCCCTTGATAAAATTTGGGGGGCCCCTAACATTAAAATTATTTTAGTAGTGTGGGTTGTCAGCACCCAAGGCAAAACAAGTAATTTGCGCCCCTGACCCACTGACATTTAGAGCTTCCTGAGTCCTTTTAATGGCAACTATAATCACAGGTAGTGTTACTCACTGTGTCTCCGGTTTCACTGTGTCTCCGAATTTGTGGTGTCTTGTAGCAGTGACACCTATACTGAAATCAGGAGATAGGGTCTCCTCCAGCCCCTCCCACTTCACATTCCTCATCAGTCAGCTGACCTCTAGTCTTTGCCCCCCAGCCATGTCGTGAACTGAATGGGCGCCTGCGAAGAAGCTGAGTGGGCAGCTGCGGGCTCCAGGAACAGCCCAGCCGGGTGGCCACAGGCTCCAGGGATAGCCCTGCTGGGTGGCCGCAAAAAGGCTGGGAGAGCGGTGCGGGCTTCAGGATCAGCCCAGGATGCGGTGACCCCTGGCAAATCATCATTCGACCCCCAAGGGGGTCCCGACCCCAGGTTGAGAACCACTGATTTAAAGGATGCCAGGTACTGTATATTTATCATAATAAAAGAGAAGTATGGACTTGAAAAAAACAATAATTTATACTCACCTAGGTGGATTCAGCATCGATCCAATGCTACATCTGTCCCCCTCCAGCTCTACAGTGAAAACTCAGCGATCAAACACAGCTGATCACTCAGTTTTCACCTTGGCTCTGAGCTGAGAGTGGTGACCAGTGTTTGGCTGGTGGGTTCTTCTTCTGGGGGGTGGCAAACAAACAAACAACGGTGTCCTCTCCCCCAGCTTCCTCCGAGGTGTGTCTCCTCTTCAGCCAATGCGCTAGGCATCCAATAGGATCGCCTGACGCTTTGGCCAATCGGGAAACAGGTCTCACGGACCTGCCTCCTGATTGAGGGGGAGGAACTTTAGTGTGATAATAGCGAAAATTCATTCGCTATGGTCACACAACTGGGTGGGCTCGGAGTGCAATGCTCTGCACTCCAAGGCCTTCCTTTTTTTAAGCCTATTAGAGCATCTGGCTCTAATCAGTTGCTTCAAAAAAACACCCACCCCGCATTGGAACCCATGGTACGGTGCCATTTATATGTAGATCAGGGAGTTGGAGCCATATATAGGGGAGGCGGCGCTCGTGCACCCTCTATGGACGGGCCGCCATTGGTGGTGTCTGTCAGTCAGTGGCTCCCTGCTCTGCCCCTCCAGCACTCACTGGAGCGCTGAGCTGTGGAGGGGGCGGGAGTGGCTGGCTCATTCCCTTGGTGTGCCAAGAGCATCTAATGCTCCTACTCCTCATTCCAGCATCTGGGATTTTGACTATGGCACTCTCCTTGTCTGTCTGTCCATCTGCAAGGTGATCAGTCTCTGGGTGTAAACCAAACCTGTTATAAGCCAGCCAAACCCTGACTCGCATGCTTGTGATAGAGAGTGATACATGTGTCATTCCTTATCAAACCCCCTGTCTTTCTGCCCTCCTTTGCTAGATTGGATTTCCCTGTGTATGACCTTGGACCGGATTTTGGACTATTCCCTGAACTCAGCCTGCCTTTTACCTGAACTGTCATAGAACCACGCTACCTGTCTGCCAACCAAAAGTACCTGTTTGCTTTGCTCAGTTCATGCCTGTCCTGGCGTGGTGGCCAGTAGGGATGAGCTTCGAGTTTAAGTCGAACGTACCATATATACTCGAGTATAAGCTGACCCGAATATAAGCCGAGGCACCTAATTTTACCACAAAAAATGGGAAAACTTATTGACGCGAGTATAAGCCTAGGGTGTCCATCTGCATGCCTCACTGTGCCTCACTTTGCCTCACTGTGTCAATGTGCATGCCTCACTGTGCCCATGCCTCACTCTGCCCATGCCTCACTGTGCCCATGCCTCACTGTGCCCATGCCTCACTGTGTCCATGCCTCACTGTGCCCATGCCTCACTGTGCCCATGCTTCACTGTGCCCATGCCTCACTGTGTCCATGACTGACGTTTAACATGGGAGTCTATGCAAGGGGTGCCCGGCTTTGAAAAATCGGTGCTCCCCGGCTGTAGGTTCCCCAGAAAAAAGTCTTTGCATACTTATAGATCAGTAATGGGGCCAGAGAAATGACCGTTTAACATGGGAGTCTACGGAAGGGGTGCCCGGGTTTGAAAAATGTAGGTCCCCTGGACAACAAACTTTGCACACTTGTAAAGGAAGAGTGAGGCTACATGTGTGCCCAGTACCGGGTCCCCAAAGTCCGTGAAATCAGGCGCAAGAAGGTGACTCCTGTATAAGCCGAGGGGGGCATCTTCAGCACAAAAAAAGGGCTGAAAAACTCGGCTTATACTCGAGTATATACGGTAAGTTCGACTCAAACATCGGGCGTTCGACCGTTCGTTGACTTACAAACATTATGGGCCGTTCGCGCCAAATTCGAGTGGCGCGTCACGGCCTATAATTCACTGCGGCATCGCAGAGCATTGCTGGCTGATGATTGGCCAGAGACTGGGCTGCAGGGCAGTATTCTAACATGATAATGACCCCAAACACACCTCCAAGACGACCACTGCCTTGCTAAAGAAGCTGTGGATAAAGGTGATTGACTGGCCAAGCATGTCTCCAGACCTAAACCCTATTGAGCATCTGTGAGGCATCCTCAAACGGAAGGTGGAGCTGCGCAAAGTCTCTGTGATATCGTCATGGAGGAGTAGAAGAGGACTCCATTATTAACCCGTGAAGCTCTGGTGAGCTCCATGCCCAAGAGGGTTAAGGCAGTGCCAGAAATATTGACACTTTGGTCCCAATTTGGACATTTTCACTTAGGGGAGTACTCACTTTTGTTGCCAGCGGTTTAGACATCAAAGGCTGTGTGTTTAGTAATTTTGAGGGGACAGGAAATTTACACTGTTATACAAGCTGTACACTCACTACTTTACATTGTAGCAAAGTGTAATTTCTTCAATGTTGTTATATGAAAAGATATAAAAAAATATTTACAAAAATGTCAAGGGTGTACTCACGTTTGTGAGATACTGTGTATATATATATATATATATATATATATATATATATATATATATATATATACACACACTGTATTCAGTTTAGCTAGATCCGTTCCTGTTATTCTCTTCTAAATATACTTACAGGCAGGCAGTTGCAGTAATTTCAGTCAGTGTACTGTATCCTGTGCACTGTGTGCAACTAAAGCACTTGTTTCACTAAAAACCCCAGATTTCCTAAATGCAATTGTCATTGGGACAGAAAGTGAGGTGATATCTTCTGAACAGGTGCACAGACAGCAAAACAAATGCTACAGGGGTGATAACCCTTCCCTATGTTTTCCAAAAAGCTTAAAAATAGATTTTTTGGCTAGAGCTACACTTAAAAAATTTACCTGTTCCAAATTACAAACAGATTCTACTTAAGAACAAACCTACAGTCCCTGACTTGTTTGCACCCCCTGTATACTGCTGTTCAGAGTATTTAGGGCCTGGATGCCCCACGCTTTTCCTTTTTTTTTTTGTGTGCGGGGTTCCCCTTAATATCCATACAAGACCCAAAGGGGCTGGTAATGGGCTGGTGGGGGGGGGGGGGGGTAAAAGACAGAAGTTGTCAGACAAACCTGATTTATTTTTCTGAAGAGGTAAGTAAAACCTTGGACAGAGGGGTGGCGGTGGACGTGGTATACTTGGATTTTGCAAAAGCATTCGATACAGTTCCCCACACACGTCTCATGTGTAAGGTAAAGTGATGGAGGATACCGTAGCAAAAGAAGAATTTATATACAAAAAGGAAGGAAATAATCATAAATTTTATAAAATGTGGAAAAAGTGGAAAGAGAGGTGCCCACGTTATGAATGGGTGTGATAAGGTATGGATGGGTAAGAGGCAATACAGTTGCGTAGAGGGGATAAGATGGGTTTATATGGTATAATGTCATACATGCTCATTGTGCTGTATTGTAAGAGTATATGTATGTTTTGTTAAGTGGAAAAAAAGGAAAATAAAGAATATTTAAGTAAAAAAAAAGGTAAAGTCTACAGACTTGGAAATAACAGTTTGTAAATGGATAGAAAACTGGCTAAAAGACAGAATTCAGAGAGTCATGGTTAATGATTCTTACTCTGAATGGTCTAAGGTTATCAGTGGTGTACCCCAAGGTTCAGTGCTGGGACCCTTACTTTTTAATATCTTTATAAATGATATTGGGTCTGAGATCAAAAGTAACATTTCTGTCTTTGCAGATGACACTAAGCTATGCAGAGGTTTAATGTTGATAAATGTAAAGTTATGCACTTGGGGGGCTAAGAATATGAATGCATCATACATACTAGGGGGAGTACAACTGGGGGGATCTGTAGTGGAGAAGGATCTGGGGGTTTTGGTAGATCATAAGCTCAATAATAACATGCAATGCCAAGCTGCGGTTTCCAAAGCGAGCAAAGTCCTTTCTTGTATAAGAGAGGTATGGTCTCCAGAGAGAGAGATATCATTTTGCCCCTGTACAAATCATTAGTAAGACCTCATCTGGAATATGCAGTTCAGTTTTGGGCCCCAGTTCTCAAAAAGGATATTGGGGAACTGGAGAAAGTGCAGAGAAGGGCAACCAAACTGATTAGAGGCATGGAGGAGCTCAGCTATGAGGACAGATTAGAGGAACTGAATTTATTCACTCTTGAGAAGAGGAGAATAAGGGGGGATATGATCAACATATAAGGGGTCCATATGGTGAACTTGGTGTTGAGCTATTCACTTTACGGTCAACACAGAGGACACGGGGGCACTCTTTACGTCTAGAGCAGGGGTCTCCGAACATTCTAAACAAAGGGCCAGTTTATTGTCCTTCAGACTCTAGGAGGGCCGGACTATGGCCAGCGGGGGTGGAAATTATCCTGGCATCAGTGGGAGTAAGCATTGACGCATTAGGGGGAGGAACAGTGCCCAGTCCTTGGTATCATAGGGAGGAATAGTACCCCATTTTTGGTGTCAGTGGGAGAAATGATGCCCCATTGTTGGTAGCAGAATAGCGTCTTGTATCAGTGGGATGAATAGTGCCCAAAGGGCCGGAAAAAGGCAAGCAGAGGGCCACATACGGCCCTCGGGCCGCAGTTTGGAGACCACTGGTCTAGAGGAAAAGAGATTTCACCTCCAAATACGGAAAGGTTTCTTCACAGTAAGAGCTCTGAAAATGTGGAATAGACTCCCTGCAGAGGTGGTTCTGGCCAGCTCAGTAGATTGCTTTAAGAACGGTCTGGATTCTTTCCTAAATGTACATAATATAACTGGGTACTGACATTTATAGGTAAAGTTGATCCGGGGAATATCCGATTGCCTCTCGGGGGATCAGGAAGTAGGCTTGTGCAATTCGTTTAGTAACGAATCGAAATTCGTCCGAATTTAGCAACTTTCGGACATTCGGAAGCATTCGAATTTCCGAACAAAGCAATTACGAATAAAACCGAATCCGAAATAAATTATACCGCAAATAGCGAATGCCCGAATGTCTTCGGCATAATTCGTTATGAAAAAGTTACGAATGTACGAATCCATACGAAGCACAATAACACTCACTCTGCTCTGCTCTCTGCTTCTCCCTCACCGTGCTGAACTCCCTCTCAAAATGGTGTACAGGGGCGGAGGCTATAGCCGCATGAAAAAACGAAAGTAAAATACGAGATTTCGAATCCATTCGAAGCACAATAACACTCTGCTCTGCTCTCTGCTTCTCCCTCACCGTGCTGAACCCTCTCAAAATGGTGTACAGGGGCGGAGGCTATAGCCGCATTAAAAAACGAAAGTAAAATACGAGATTTCGAATCCATTCGAAGCACAATAACACTCTGCTCTGCTCTCTGCTTCTCCCTCACCGTGCTGAACCCTCTCAAAATGGTGTACAGGGGCGGAGGCTATAGCCGCATGTAAAAAACGAAAGTAAAATACGAGATTTCGAATCGTTACAAATAACCGCAATGTATTTAGAAAAGTACAAATCCATTCGAAGCACATTAGGCATAATAGGCAGCGTCGTTGTGAGAGAGACACGGAAAATTACGAATCAACGAACCCAAAAAAAGTTACGAAAGTAGGAGTTGTGTCCAGAATCAACGAAAAACAACGTACTCTACCGAAAGTACGAATTATAAAGCAACAAAAAATTCAACGAAAAATGTCGCTTGCAAAAATACGAATGAGTCCGAACACGAAAAATCCCGTCTAGCAAAATTACGAATGATTACGAATCAATAGGACCGAAAAGAAACTAACCGAAACTAAACAAATTTTTCCGTTGTGCACAAGAAACGAACCGAAACTAAACAAATTTTTCCGTTGTGCACAAGTCTATCAGGAAGGAATTTTTTCCCCTGCTGTAGCAAATTGGATCATGCTCTGCTGGGGTTTTTCGCCTTCCTCTGGATCAACTGTGGGTATAGAATTAGGTATATGGGATTGTATGATATTATTATTTAATTTTTTTATGGTTGAACTGGATGGACTTGTGTCTGTTTTCAACCTGACTAACTATGTAACTATGTAACTATGACATTAAAACCGCAAGCAGTTTTAAATGACTTTTTTTCCTTCAGAAATGACATTTTGTGCAGGGACTGTTCTAAACATGGGAAACATGCGCCACTTTACGGGCATACTATAGACACCCCCCAGGTACGATATTTAAAGGAACATTTCACTTTTATTTTTTCACTTTAAGCATCATTAAAATCACTGCTCCCGAAAAAAATGCATTTTTTTTTGCATTGATACATGTCCCCTGGGGCAGGACCCGGGTCCCCAAACCCTTTTTAGGACAATAACTTGCATATTAGCATTTACAATTTGCACTTTTGATTTCTGACGTTCGAGTCCCATAGACTTTAACGGGGTTCGAAATTTCGCAAAAACTTTCGGTTCGTTTGAATGTTCTGATGCGGCTCATCCCTAGTGGCCAGGCACTATAGCATTGTGTGTAACACCTGGGGGCAACCGAGAACCGGTAGGCCTGCTTGTCTTATGAGAAAGGGGGCTGGTATAGGTGAAGAACACAGTAGCCAGCTATAGTGTCTGACCACCTGCGTTGGGGTAGACGTGACACGGCGGATTGCTGAGAGGCTGAGCCAGATGCTGGTTCAGGCGTCTGGGCAGATACCAACCATATGGCATATGGCGAACGGCACTCCTGTGACCTACAGGAGAAGTACAGACAAAATATCTTTGGCTATACTTCTCTTTTAAGTGCAGATGTATTGGTAATGGGTCATTGTTCAGGTATTTTTTTACAGTTCCCCCTCCCTCCAGCAATGCCTTCATCTGCTTTTCCATAAAAAAAAGGATGGCGCCATCCTTGTTCAGGCATCATCCAGGGTGCGCCATCTACTTTTTGGACTGAGATCCTGGCCTGGAGATGTAAATGCTGGTTCCTGTGCAGTTCTTGGTTGTGTTCACAAATGTCAACGCTGCAGTCTGATCTATTTTGCTTTGCGTCTTTTAAGGTACTTTGCGGTGAACCCAAGGAAGCAAATAAATTTCTGTAGTATATTCGTGCTTTACTAAATAAAAAATCTGTACTCACTTGCAGGAAAAACAATATGCAACATACAGAGTATTACAAAATATGCCTACAACATGCACAAGATATCTATCATTTCTAGCAAACAAGCATGTACAATGTGACACATAATTGATAGGCCAACACAAAGTGGCACATAATTGTGAAGTGGAAGGAAAATTATAAATGGTTTTCAACATTTTTTACAAATAAATATGTGAAAAGTGTGGGGGACATTTGTATGGCGCCCCCCGGAGTCAATACTTTGTAGAACCGCCTTTCGCTGCAATTACAGCTGCAAGTCTTTTTGGGGATGTCTCTACCAGCTTTGCACATCTAGAGAGGGACATTTCTGCCCATTCTTCTTTGTAAAATATCTCAAGTTCTGTCAGATTGGATGGAGAGCGTCTGTGATCAGCAATTTTCAAGTCTTGCCACAGATTCTCAATGTGATTTAGACCTGGACTGTGACTGGGCCATTCTAACACATGAATATGCTTTGATCTAAACCATTCCATTGTAGCTCTGGCTGTATGTTTAGGGTCGTTGTCTTGCTGGAAGGTGAACCTCCACCCCAGTCTCAAGTCTTTTGCAGACTCTAACAGGTTTTCTTCTAAGATTGTCCTGTATTTGGCTCCATCCATCTTCCCATCACCTCTGACCAGCTTCCCTGTCCCTGCTGAAGAAAAGCATCCCCACCACATGATGCTGCCACCACCATGTTTCATGGTGGGGATGGTGTGTTCAGGGTGATGTGCAGTGTTTATTTTCGACCACACATAGCGTTTTGCTTTTAGGCCAGAAAGTAAAATTTTGGTCTCATCTGACCAGAGCACCTTCTTCCACATGTTTGCTGTGTCCCCCACATGGCTTCTCGCAAACTGCAAACTGAACTTCTTATGGATTTCTTTCCCCAATGTCTTTCTTCTTGTCACTCTTCCATAAAGGGCAGATTTGTGGAGAAGCACGACTAATAGTTGTCCTGTGGACAGATTCTCCCACCTGAGCTGTGGATCTCTGCAGCTCCTCCAGAGTTACCATGGGCCTCTTGGCTGCTTCTCTGATGAATGTTCTCCTTGCCCGGCCCGGTCAGTTTAGGTGGACGGCCATGTCTTGGTAGGTTTGCAGTTGTGCCATACTCTTTCCATTTTCCGATGATGGATTGAACAGAGCTCTGTGAGATGTTCAAAGCTTGGGAGATTTTTTTTATAACCTAACCCTGCTTTATACTTCTCCACAACTTTATCCTTGACCTGTCTGATGTGTTCCTTGGCCTTCATGATGCTGTTTGTTCACTAAGGTTCTCCAACAAACCTCTGAGAGCTTCACACAACAGCTTTATTTATACTGAGATTAAATTACGCACAGGTGGACACAATTTACTAATTAGGTGACTTCTGAAGGCAATTGGTTCCACTAGATGTTAGATCAAAGTAAAGGGGGCTGAATACAAATGCCCCCCCCCCCCCCCACACTTTTCAGATATTTATTTGTAAAATATTTTGAAAACCATTTATCATTTTCCTTTCACTTCGCAATTATGTGCCACTTTGTGTTGGTCTATCACATAAAATCCCCATAAAGTCCTGCAAAGCTTTTCTCGGTTCTTCGCACTGTAGCACACGGACCCTTTTTTCCTGCCTACCTTCTCGTTGCAGTGATAAAGGCACACCGTACCACATGCCCGGTTCCTCCTGGTTTAAGAGGTTGAGCAGTGTTCTTACAATTTTGGGTCCTGCAGCGAGTTACCTCCCGTCTATTGGTTCTCGTCCCCAGAATATAGGGAAAAGTCTGTTCTTTTCCCCGAAAGAAGGCCAATGTCCAGACAGTGTTTAAACTCCAAACAGACGAGTTTATTTTAATCTTGCTTGAAACAGATTTGGGAATAGGTTGAAGATAGTAACAAAAGCAGGTAGGGAGACAGGTTCAGGCACACGGCACCCAGTTACCCTATTCTTCACTCAAGCCTGAGTGTGAATTGCTCACCCGGATAGATCCCTTTCACAGTTCTAGCAGCCGGAGTAAAGCACGAACAGTTCCTTTAATTTAGTCCCCTTCACGCACAAGTCTAAGAGATCCTCTGCCACAGAATCCCTTAGTTACTGAATTAGAACTTTGAAACCCCCATAGATTAGTAGAGACCATAGGTGCCAATGGGGCACACTACAGGGACTATACTGCAACTCACGAATCCTTCCCTCTGATAGGTATCCAGGCCTCTCCTTCACCGTGAATTCCTTCACCGATCCATCGGACAGGTCCTCCCCTGGTTTCTTCTCCTTCAGAGCGGGCCACCCTCACACGGGTTCCCTGGGACTCCAGTGTGTTGGCTGTAGACCCAGTTGAAGGTACTGGGCCTACCTGGAACTCTGTAGATTCGGGCTAAAGGTGCCCGAGACTCCAGTCCTCGGCCAATTCACGCACCCCAAGCCAGCAAAGCCAACGGGCGCGACTTCGCCACCAGGGGTCCTCCTTGGAATCCCCCTGGCACACCACCCCAATGGGGCACACTCCTCCCTAGATCATGGCGTCTGCCCTTTATGTACCCTCTCCCGGCATGCACAGCATGCCGAACCCGCCCACCGCACGGTAGCCGAGAGAGGACACCCAATCACGCCACAATGCCACCCATGGTTCAACCCGAGACCTGGGCAACAGCGCCACCACAGGCCCCGGGGAACTATACACCAGGCAACAACATGGCAGAGCAGAGTCCATATTAAACAGAATTGAAGAATCTGATCCACACTATTGCTCAGGCTGCCCCTAAATTTACAGCATACCGACCCCATTTTTGGGGGTCCCGCTACAGCACAAACAACCAGTACTTCTATTTTGTGTTGAGCACATGGCTGTCCAAGCCCTCTTTCCCCACCTACTAATTGTAACATAATTTCAGGTCCTGAGCTTCACGAACCAGGTTCAGCAGGTTTGTTAGCATATCAATAGGGGAATGTTAGCTTCCAAATAATACATACTGATGAAATCATCTCAGCCTATGTAAAGTCATTGGACGCAGGGCCGTTTGAAGGAATTTGGGGGAATTGACGCCGTTCGCTGGAGGGGGGGGCGCCGATCGCACGATATTACAGTGGATATGCGGGGGGGGGAATGTCTTACCTCTTCCTCACATGCTGCCTCCTCAAGTCCTCTGGCTCCTCTTTCTGCTGTGCTGCCCTCTGCTGGGGCCCCAGGACAGCTCGGGGCCCCAGGCAGCTGCTTGGTTTGCCTGTCCTGTTCCGACGCCTCTGATTGGACGCCCTCAAGGATGGCTTCTAATGACAAAAGTTACAGCTTTTCTAGAAATGTAGACCATTGCTTTATATGGTGACATGTCAGGAATATAATCTTGCAAACTTTTAAAGTCCTTGAAAGGTCCATGTAAAAGACGAACAATCAAAAAAAAAAATTTTTTAAATCCTAAAAATTGTCCCTGTGTAAAAGTAAGTGTAGCGGGGTCCTCAATTTAAGGGAAGTGTTTGGGAGGTAGTATGCCCAAACACCTTGATTTGTCAGGGTTTACAACAATTTTATCCACAGGGAGAGTATTGGTGTACAGTTCCCTGTGGCCTACAGGTGGTGCTGCCATAGTTGGCTAGGGTTGAACCACTAGTACAGGGCTGCGCTTTTTGTGTCCCCTTTCGGCAAACTTATGGTAGGGCGGGGTTAACCTGCTGTGCACGCTGGGAGAGGAGATAAAAGGGGCAGACGCTGCCTGTTCGGGGTTAGTCAGTGGGGACCTACCCCTGGTTCTGGTTCCAGTCCGTCCTGGGCGCCCTAGGCCCAGGGGCGGGTGTTCCCTGTTCCTGTTTCATCCTGGGCACTTTTAGTCCCAGGGTGAGATACTACTCTGCTCTTCCTGTCCGTCCTGGATGCGAGGACTCTGGAATTGCAGCAAAGGCCTGGGCCCAGCACCTTTGGCTGGAACCCATCGGGGATCAAGGAATCTTAGGGTGCCACCTTGCGAGGGGACCCGTATCTGAGTAGAGGAGGCCGGGTGAGGAACCGTTCCGAGGGACTGATGCAGTAGTCACGGTGATGGAAAGGGTCCCGGTAACTCTCCGGAGGGATGTCTTCTCCTTAGGCCAAGGTCAAGTTCACCAGGTCTGTGGCAGAGACCAATTTCTCCAGGTCTGTGGCAGAGACCAATTTCACCAGGTCTGTGGCAGAGACCAATTTCACCAGGTCTGTGATAGAGACCTTGAGTAAAGCGTGAGTGTCATTTGGCTGCTAGTCTTGTCCTAAGTAGACTATCCATTTGAGGCTGAGTCTGTTCGAGAAGCTGAACAGTGAGGTGACTAAGATTGTGTATGGACCTTTCCCCACATCTTGTGCTATCCTTTTCTTGCTCCAATCTTTGTTTCTATCAAGAGACTGTTATTTGCTAAAAGAAGAAATAAACTCTCTGTTGGAGTTATAGCAAGTGTGGACATTCTATTCACTGGGGGAAGCAAGTACTTATATCTGTTATCCACAGAGGTGAGAAAACATTCTCTGGCTCAACTGTGAAATGACCCACCAACAACACCACTCAACCTCTTAATTCAGGAGGGTACGGGCTTGTGGCATGGTGCGCCCCTTCTTCCTGCGAAGAGCCGAAGAACAAGACAGGTAAAAGGGGGTCTGTGTGCTACATAAGAAAAAACATACTTACATAGTTACATAGTTAGTCAGGTTGAAAAAAGACACAAGTCCATTCAGTTCAACCATAAAAAAAAAAAAAAAAAATATAGTACAATCCCATATACCCAATTCTATACCCACAGTTGATCCAGAGGAAGGCAAAAAACCCAAGCAGAGCATGATCCAATTTGCTACAGCAGGGGAAAAAATTCCTTCCTGATCCCCCGAGAGGTAATCGGATTTTCCCCGGATCAACTTTACCTATAAATGTCAGTATCCAGTTATATTATGTACATTTAAGAAATAATCCAGGCCCTTCTTAAAGCAATCTACTGAGCTGGCCAGAACCACCTCTGCAGGGAGTCTATTCCACATTTTCACAGCTCTTACTGTGAAGAAACCTTTCCGTATTTGGAGGTGAAATCTCTTTTCCTCTAGACGCAAAGAGTGCCCCCTTGTCCTTTGTGTTGACCATAAAGTGAATAACTCAACACCAAGTTCACTATATGGACCCCTTATATATTTGTACATGTTGATCATATCCCCCTTAATCTCCTCTTCTCAAGAGTGAATAAATTCAGTTCCTCTAATCTTTCCTCATAGCTGAGCTCCTCCATGCCTCTTATCAGTTTGGTTGCCCTTCTCTGCACTTTCTCCAGTTCCCCAATATCCTTTTTGAGAACTGGAGCCCAAAACTGAACTGCATATTCCAGATGAGGTCTTACTAATGATTTGTACAGGGGGGGAAAAATGATATCTCTCTCTCTGGAGACCATACCTCTCCTAATACAAGAAAGGACTTTGCTCGCTTTGGAAACCGCAGCTTGGCATTGCATGCCATTATTGGCATTGCCTCCCTATCGCTGTCCTGCTGCCCCAGGCTCCTGTTTGCTTCCCTGGCCCCTCTCCTTCCCCGCAGTGCTGCCGGGTTTCCCCCTCCAACCTCCCACTAGCTGTTGCAGGATATCTGTCAGGATGGGGAGCAGGGAAGGTGCTGGAAGCATGGGTTGCAGCAAAGAAAATCACTTGTTTCCCCCAGCAACGCAGGCAGTTTTGTTGGGGAAATCCTTCCTGCAGAGCCATTGTGTTATTCCTGCTTGGAGGACCAATCTGCAGGAGAACACAGTGATTATTTCTAGCGGCTAAAGCCTCTGGCAATAATCGCATACCAAAAATCTGACATGCAGGTTGTACCCAAGTTGATCGATGGATTGACTTGAGTACATTCAGCCTGACCATAGATGGATCTAATCTTGGCCGGAGGCTGCTGAACTGGCTGAGATTCAGATCATCTATGGCCAGCAGCCGGCTCAACATAAGGAATGGAAAACTCAGCTCAGCCTCAAACCTCGTACACACAACCGAGTTTCTCGTCCAAAACTGGCAAGAAAAGTGCCGCGAGAGCTTTTTCCTCGAGAAAACCGTTCGTGTGTATGGTTTTACGACGAGAAAATTGCCGTGAATCTCGACGAGAAAATAGAGAACCTGCTCTCTATTTTCTCGTCAGGATTCCAGATTTCCTCGTCGTGTTTCTCGTCGGCCTGTTTTGTGACGTGAAAATGGTTCGTGTGTATGCTTTTACGACTCTTCAAAAAGCGCGCATGCTCAGAAGCAAGTATGAGACGGGAGCGCATCTTCTGGTAAAACAAGCCTTCGTAATGGAGATAGCACATTCGTCACGCTCGAAATTATTGCATCGTTTAAATGTTGTGCATTGAAATCTTCTTTAGAATGTTACATTAATCCAAACGAATGAACTTCTTTTGCTGCTGATATTCACACAGAGTTATGACTATCTTTTTTTAACCTTTTTCATGCTGCTCTTAAGAAGATTTAGGTGTATTATATCGTGCAAGATCTTCTGAATATTTTAAATTTTTAAATTTTTCAAACTGATGTTAATTGTAATTTGGCAATGGTCAGGAGGTCAGGAACAGCAGCAGGTGAGATATATGTCCCAAGTGTGTGGTACTACAACAGGCTGCCTTCTGTCCGACCACAATGAAGCAAGGCCATCACTTCCTCGTCTTCCTGGCAACCTTCCCTGGAACCTTCCCTGAAGCCTTCCCTGCAGCCTTCCTTCTTCGTTTGGCTGGAGGCTGGGCCACTGGAGGGGTACTCCTGTCAGGAGGAGGAGGAGGTGGAGGAGAAGGGGGTGGCGCAGAAGAACAAGGTGGAGGTGGAGGAGAAGGGGGTGGGGCAGAAGAACAAGGTGGAGGTGGAGGAGAAGGGGGTGGGGCAGAAGAACAAGGTGGAGGTGGAGGAGAAGGGGGTGGCACAGAAGAACAAGGTGGAGGTGGAGGAGAAGGGGTGGGGCAGAAGAAGAAGGTGGAGGTTGAGGAGAAGGGGGTGGTGCAAAAGAAGAGGGTGGAGGTGGAGGAGGAGGTTGAGGTTGGGACAGTTGTGCCACCTCACAAATAGCGGTATTGGGGGTAATTTTTTCCATCACCCACTTGTTCAGCAAGGTAATGAGCAGGGGCTCGCATAGGAGGCGTTGCTCCATGCTCATCACCTTGAACTTTGCCTCCACTAGGCCGGCAATGGCCTCTTCAGGGGATGTGGGCTCCTTGAGGGTGGCATGGGCCTCTCGAATAAGGGCCATTGCTGCCTCACTGGTGGTCCTGTCCCTCCTGCTTCTTTTGGGAAGTCGGATGGGAGGCACCTGTGATCTGGTGCTTCTCCTTTGCCCTGCCACCTCCTGGCTGCCACTGGGCCCTGCCACCTCCTGGCTGCCACTGGGCCCTGCCACCTCCTGCCTGCCACTGGGCCCTGCCTCCTCCTGCCTGACAGTTTCCAGACCCTCCTCCTGGCTGATTTCATCCTGTGTATGAAAAAGGAACATAGTTTAATATGTTGGTTTAATCTTTGCATCCAAAATTCAGATCATGATTGAAGCAATTCGAATGTAAATCCAGAAATCATTTTGACCAATTTACAACTACATCAGATTGACTATTTAGCACCCAATTTAGGCCAGACTAATGTCTCGAGATCTTGATTTCACTTGTGGAACCCAAAATAGTTTATGTTTGTCATCTTGACATATTTGTCAAATATTAATTTTATCCCAATACATATACAATAAATACTATACCTGGCTCCAGATGGCCAAATCAGGTTCATCCAGGATGGCTGCCTCCTCTTGCTCCAGAGAAGGCTCAGGTTGGCTGCAGGGAAGTCTGGGGGGAAGAGTGGACAGTGATGGCCTTGCCTCAATGTGGTCATCCAGGAAGGACATCCTGTTGTAGTACCACAAATTGGGGACATACACATCACCTGCTGCTGCTCCTGACCTCTGAGAAGCCAGGACCTTAGAGCGTTCAGTCCTGTAGGTGCCTCTCAAGCTCCCAATTTTAGTGTCCACCTGTTTTGCTGTGGCTGTGGGCACCTTGGTATGCACAAATGGGAGCAGGGTCTCCAGCACTGCTTTTCTCACCCCTTTTTTTTTTGTGCATGGGGTTTTTGGTCTCCCACAGAGCGGGCAGCTCCCTTACCCGGTCTATAAATTCCGCCAGGAATTCTTTGTCGCTAATAAAGACATTCATATTGTATCTGCAAGTAAAATAAATAATATATAACTAATGTGAGGCACACAGTCTAACCTCCTTAAAATCGTAGTCACCATATATATCCTACAACATTCTCCAGACAGTATAGGCCAACAATTTGTCAAAGTCACAAAATCACATACCTTCGTTCGCACGTCCGTCACTTGAACTCCTCTCTCCGCACAACGAACGTAGTTGTGTGTTTGCTATATATACACCACGCATTCGTCAAACTACGCACACGTCGCTCCGCACACGTCGCCCGCCCATGACGTTCTAAATAACATCTTTTCCCCACCCCTTCTCTTTCGGCGCACAGACAGATATGGCGGATTTACAGCAGGTGTCTGATAATTCCTCAAAAAACGAGGAGGAGACAAGCCCGGAGACCGAGGAAACGTCACGATCAAGGAGGAGATTCAAGGCATCTAATATGTCTTTTGCGGAGATGGCGGAGATGGTGGACATATTGCTCAAGTCGGATTATAACGCAAAGCATGGGCCGTATAGCAAACCTAATAGAAGGAAGGCCAAAATCCTGAAGAAAGTCGTGAAGAGTCTGAAGAATAATTTCGGGGTGAAACGCTCAAATGAGCAGCTCAGAAAGAGGTGGTCAGACCTCAAACTGAGGGAGCCGGAGCAGTTAAGGAGCATTAAGAGAATGCTATCAAAAAGTAAGTAAAATGTACACTTTTTCCTCTATTAAGGTTTTTCTCAAATTACATGTTGCTCCTTTTTTTTAATTTTCATATTGGACTCCCTTCCAAAATTTCCTAATTTGAACTTGGTTTGGCACAGTAATCGTACGTTACGTTACAGACACATTTCGTTCGGCCACTATCCGCTGTTTTGGCTTATTTTACAGCCACAAAAGAAAATAGACATCTGCCTGTTTTTTACAAATTGTTGTTCCTAAATTTTCGCCTAGATGATGTGTTTGTAAAGAGAATGAAATGCAAACTTTAATCAGTGTAAAGGAGAGGACACTCAGCAGCTGGTACCACATCTGTACTTTGGAGCACTATAGTGTGGGCCAACAGAACGGCCTTTTTTGGGTGTCCCACACAGGTGCATCAGTGAATTTTTGTGGTGCCTCCATGTCTAAAAATTTACATCCAAAAGGTGAATACTAAACATATTTTTGTTTCCAAACAATGCATTCATCTTTAAATTCTGCACAAACACACACTTGTACCCCACTTCCAAACAATTTAGCCTGTTTTTATTTTTCATAGAGAATTTAAGTGTGATAAATAGACCTTTTGTTTGATTCTCATAGGGGAGAGAAGACTGGGAGGAGGACACTCCAGGGAGCACAAGAACCCCACAGCTTCACAACAACCCCAAACTCCCAAAGACCCACAACCGAAAGATGTGCAGGAAGTTGAGGTGGAGGAAGGAGAAGTGCAGGAAGGAGAGGTGGATGACGTTGTGGATCTGGTCACCACAACAGGTCAGTATCTGTCACCACAGCTTCAGGTAAGAGAGGTAGGCCTGCAGAGTTATAATACCTTTTGTATTTTGTTTTTAGGGGATGTAAATGTTGTGGTGAAGGATAGTACACGTTTCTCTGCTGACAGTGCCCTCCGAATAATACAGCAAGTGATGGACTGTAGCACGGAACTGGACAGAATAAAACAAAGAATTCATGTGATGGATCAAACATTTAAAGACATTCTAGATGTATTGGGGAGAATCGAATAAGTCAACCAAACCCCCATTTTTGTTTCAGGAATGACTGTTCTTTAAACTTTTAAACTCTTTTTGACAATCAAACCAGCCAAAAATTGAATATGCACACAGTGTGTCAACATGGGCTATCTGCCATCAGGGGATATCCATGTACGTCTTTTGGGGGTGCAACCCCTTCCTCGTATCTAAAGTAGGTGAACTGAGGAAGGGGTTGCACCCCCAAAACACGTCCATTGATCACCCCTGATGGCAGATAGCACATGTTGACAATAGGGATCAGGAGTCTAAAATCCCTATTGGAAATTACTACAAAATGTGGGCATATTCAATTTTTGGCTGGGCAAGGGGTGGCAGGACCCCATATTAGGACGGGCACATAGAGACATATAGTTTGTGTAAGTGAATGTCTCAGATTTCTCAGAGATATCCAAAGTTGTACTTTTTGGAATGCAACTGTTGTTTTTGTATTTTCCTAAGAAAAGAATTGGCGGTTTGTGGCCAGGACAAAAAAATAAAATAAATAAAAAGTAAACATATGTGTGAATGTGCACAGAGTAAAATGTTTGAACACAAACAACGTGTAGCTTCTTTTTTCAATACGCTCTAACCTTATTTGTGTTTTTTTTAAGGTTACATAGTGAAATGGTTGTTATTTACTAAAGGAAAATACACTTGGCACTACAAATGCACTAAGACAAACTAGGAGACAGGAAACAAACAAAAGTTAAAAGTTGAAATCAGATTTTTATTTAGCTCATTCTCCATGAATCTTTAGGCATAGCCTGGCATAGAAATTGCCCCCCTACCCGTGAAATATTGCATATATTTCTCCCGAACCTCACGGGCATTTTGGGGGGGCAAGCCAGGATGGGCAGATTCAAGGCCCGGCAGGGGATTTGCAGATGAAAGTCCAGCCTAAAACATTAGAGGCCAACATCAATCAAATTCTCAGTTTATTAATCTGTTTTTAAGAAGTATAATGGAAGGCTCATGTTTCATATTCATCACCCCCTCTGATGGTCCATTAAAAAAATATTTTGGGGGGGGGGTAGATGTGTTTGGCCACAGGATAGCATTGCAGTGGCGGTGCGTCCAGAGTGGGCGCTGGAACACTGCCCCCTCTCTCCTGTGCCCGTCACTCCGAACAATACATCGGTTCATGCCTTGCATTAACCTATGTATTGTCAATGCCGCCCACTATTCAGGTGGATGGCCCCCTGTTAAGCAACCAACATATGAATAACTGCAGCATTTATGGGGTGAAAATTGCATATCAGAAACAGGGAGGCAAATAGGCTTGCACATTACAGCCTGAGGGATGTAATTGGCTTCATAAGGGGGGGGGGGCATTCCTTGGGGAAACACTGGCAGGCTGCTCTGCCAATCATGTTCACCAAGTCTGTTTAATGGTAACATGATTGGCTGATGCAACATCAAGGGCAGGAGAAGACATCAAGGACAGAAGAAGGATGGCGCTGACCACAAGAAGGTAAGTGCAGGGCTGGGGGGAAAATGGCTGCATTGGAGGGAACAAAATGGCTGCATTGGAGGGAACAAAATGGCTGCATTGGAGGGAACAAAATGGCTGCATTGGAGGGAACAAAATGGCTGCATTGGAGGGGGCAACTGGGGGCGTTTAATAGGCACAGTCGCAAAAAAGGAGGAAGTTTATTTCCTAAATTGGGGTTGGACCCCAAATCATTTGGAGCAACAGGCGCCCCTGCTGGAAAGCTTAGTGAAGGGAAATATGCATGGAGGAGAAAAAAGGGGCATTTAAAAACTTCCAGCATGCATGGGGACAAAGGGGACATTCTCAGCATATTACAATCATGGTAATTAGGGAAGGATGAAAGAAATACAATACATTATCATACATGAAATACATAAAATGTGATGTTAATGGAGAAAACTTACCCTAATATAGTCCTCCTGCAGGACTTGTATAATGGCAGAACAGGTGTCTGGGATTATGAGGCCCAGAGCCTGGGGGGAGATGCCTGTCGTGAACTACAAGTCCTGAAGACTTCTCCCTGTCGCCAGATAACGTAACGTGGCGATGAGCCTCTGCTCAGCACTGATGGCTTCCCGCATAACGGTGTCCTTCCTGGTAATATAGGGGGACACCAAAGCCAACAGTTCCTGAAAAACGGGATCAGACATCCGCAGAAAATTCCTGTAGTCCTCAGGATTATTCTCGACGATCTCCCGCAGCAGAGGCATGTGGCAGAATTGGTCCCGCTGGAGCAACCAATTCTTGGTCCATGAACTCCTCCTCACACCGTTCATGGACTGGTCTTGGTCCAACAGACCAACACCAAGCGCACGCACAGCACGAACTCGACGACGAGAACGTCCAGGCGACATGGCTAGGAAACGGTCGTCTAATCAGAACGTACAGAACAGAACGCACTTTAGAACAGCAAGGCCTATGAATAACGAACTGAAAATCAGAAACGAACGGGCAAGAACGCACTGTAAAACAGATACGACCTGCCTAGACGCCCTGAAAGACAAGATACGAACCCACAAGCACAAACTGAACCTCAGAAAACGAACTGAAAAGCACGAAGACTGAAAAGCGTGAATCGTCTCTTCCCAAACTTTTACTTCACACGCGGTAACACGAGATCAGCAAAAGCAGCCCAAGGGGTGGCGCCAAGGAAATCGATCTTCCCCTTTATAGTGCCGTTGTACGTGCTGGACGTGACCGCGGAGAACAACGAGGGAATTTGGAATTGTCAGTGTGTACGCATGGAAAGCTTGACGAGAAACTCGTCAAGGTTAACAAGAATCTCGTCGAAAAAAACGACGAGATTGTTACGACGAGAAACTCGGTCGTGTGTACGAGGCTTCAGTCACATTTTGCCAGTTGCCACACTGTCTCGCTTATGAATTCTATGAACAGGATGAATGCCAGCAGCAGCAGTGCAGCACAGCGTGACAGTGTGAGGACACTCACTTTGGGTCTATGACGGCCATGCCTGGAGGGAGCTGGAAAGCAGCAGTTTAATCCAGCCGCTACACAGTACTGCACAAGCCTTCAGCGTTCTGTGCTCCACTGCCCAAGCAAAGCTCCTCCCCAAAGCCCACATCGGGATGCGGCACTGCAAGCCAATGGGAATACAGGGTGTAGAGAGCGGTGGGCAGAGTTACAGGTGCCGCTCGCTCCCACTGTGCTCATTGTGCTCAGCTACCTGGTTACTAATAGAACCAGGGCCGGTGCTACCACTAGGCAAACTAGGCAGCCACCTAGGGCGCACTGCTGCCTAGGGCGCCCAGCCACTGGTGTTCCTACTCTCTTCTCTATGCAGCAAGCAACTAAGTCTCAGCATCAGCAGGCAGCCGCCGCTCCGTTTTCACATAGTTTCAGAGGCGCAACGGAGGTGGAGGACTGTGTCTGTGTCCCAACTCCCAAATGAATGGAAGCAAGCAAACATTCATTAATGGGCACTGGTAGCCTGCATTGATGGGCGCTGGTGAGGCTGCATTGATGGGCGCTGGTGAGGCTGCATTGATGGGCGCTGGTGAGGCTGCATTTTATGGGCGCTGGTGAGGTTGCATTGATGGGCGCTGGTGAGGCTGCATTTGATGGGTGCTGGTAAAGCTGCATTTGATGGGCGCTTCATTAAAAAGGTGGGGTATACAAGGGCAGGAAAAAGGGGGTGGAGCCAAGGGGGGGCGGTAAAATGAGGTTTCGCCTAGGGAGTCAAAAATCCTTGCACCAGCCCTGAATAGAACTGGCCGGTGAGTGCGGCTTGTGCCTAATGACCATCTTACAACCTGCTGGCTGCTGCATTTTTAATGTTACATACACTTTGTCACTGAATGCTGGACTGCCTGTCACTGGTGCCATGTGTGGCAGTAGGGCAGGGAGCCAGGCACATCTTGTATTTTATTTATTTTATTTTTTGGCAGGATGCTCTAGGGGGAGTTTGAACCCCCCTGACCCCCCATTATCTACGTCCCTTTGTTATCGTAATGAATAGAATCAGTGATCAGTTATCAGGCCCATTCTATTTCATTCATAGCTGGGGCATAGTAAACTGTGTTTACTATGCCTCAGTTTATGAATGAACAGGAAGCCCTGCACAAAGCTATTCCTTTTCATTCATTCTGTGCAGAGAAAGGGACTGATGAATCTGTCCTCCGTCCCCTTCCCTATCTCAAAAGTGAAACATCAGGGGTCTGTTTAGACCCCTGATATTTCCCCAAAGCCCCCCAAATAAAATAGTAAAATAAAGAAATAAATAAAATGGTAAAAAAATAATAATAATAATAACTTAAAAAAAACTACTGACACCAGTGGTGGAACTACCAGGGTTGCAAAGGTCGCACTTGGGACACGGCTCTGATGTTCCCCCACCGTGGGGGGACCCCAAGATGGCAGAAGGTGGCCCGCTACAGGACTGTAATAAAGGGTCCCATGATGGGAGTAAAGGGCCCAGGATCAGTCGGAAGAGCCCCAGTCGGGGGGCCGGGGGGTCCCTTAATGAGTTATTGCACCGGGGCCCTAAATGGTTCTAGTTATGGCCCTGTCCTGTCATTTTCACATCCAGAGCTCAATTATGGGCGTGATGACGTCAGAAACAGTCCACCGCACAAGACCGCTGGACCGCTGGGGAGGAGGGGGAGAGCTGATGGGGACTGGCCCTGTACTGGGAGGATTATAAGTTTAGGTGAACATATCTCAGCTCTCTCAACCCTTATGCCCTGTACAGTACACACGATCGGAAAAAACTATCGTGTGTGGGCCCCATCGGACTTTTTTCCATCGGTGTAAAAAAATAGAACATGTTTTAAATTTTTCCGATGGAAAAAAAAAAACTATAGGAAATTCCGATCGTCTGTGTGGAACTCCAACGGAGAAAAAACCCACGCATGCTCAGAATCAAGTCGACGCATGCTCAGAAGCATTGAACTTAATTTTTCTCGGCTCGTCTGAGTGTTTTACGTCATCGCGTTTTGGACGGTCGGAATTTTGTCTGATGGTGTGTATGCAAGACTGATGGAAGTCAGCTTCATCGGAATTCCGACGGAAAAATCCATCGGATTTTATTCCATCGGAAATCCGATCGTGTGTACAGGGCATTAGACCAAAACTAGTATCTAACACATGCAATGCAGTCACAGCCCTAAAAATTAGCCTGGAGTTCAGCTTCAATCATATAATCATAGAGATCTCTATGACTGGTACGCAGACTTTCTTCGGCACCAAATTCGTAGATTTTTCTGTTGTGCACGTTTACATCTGTCACTCAACATTTCGCAAAAGTACCGGAGCTTCTTCAGGACTGCTCATTTTATGTCACAGTAGGCTTCTTTGGGAGCACCTAAAAAAAATTCCGCCTAAGAACCATCCTGTTCTCAGAGTATCTCATTGGCCGTTGACTCAAACAAAAACACCCAAGCTTGAAAATG
This sequence comes from Rana muscosa, assembly GCA_029206835.1. NCBI lineage: Eukaryota > Metazoa > Chordata > Amphibia > Anura > Ranidae > Rana > Rana muscosa. The sequence continues at coordinate 324,571,280 of CM055122.1, read as the reverse complement.
GCTAAAAATTTTTAAAAAAAACATGCAAAAAATAAATAAATGACAGAATTTCATGAAAACGCTGATGCTCAAGTATGAATCCAGGCTCATGGTAAGGTCACTGGAAGTTTTGCACTTAATGACAGCATACCCCGGGACGACACCGGGGTCAGCTGGCAGCCTGAGATTATGGAGTATGTGACTCATACCTATACGACTGTCCAGCAACGATTGTAAAGAACAAAATATCAATTTCTACTTCCAATAAATGTTCACCAAACCCCCAACACAATAAATAGAAGGTTTTAATATGTCTCTGAAATATTAATCCGCCCCGGTGACCTTTTGTCCCCCTTTCGCTGTCTTTGTTACTAATATTGCTGTCTCCGTTACTATTATTATTTTTTATGATTACTACTTATGAAAGTTTCCGATACTTTTCAGCCTCTCTACTCCAGTCAATAACTCCACCAGAGAATTGAAAAGTCACAAATTATACCGGCAAAAAGTTTTCGCTTCCAAGAAAGCTTTTCCTTAAAAAGTCGTTACATCACCCCCCCCCCCCCCAATTAACCAATTAAATTTTATTAGAAAACTTGTCCAAACATTTTGCTAGCGGTATAATTCATCACTCAGATTTATGTTTGCGCTCTGGCCGTAATTTATTTCTTATTTGTTCATTAATATTTATGTACTTTCGTTTTTTTTTTTTCTTATTTAATTATTATTTCATTTCAAGGAGCAGCGTCAGGCAGACATTATATATCATCGGTGATTTGCCGATCCGTCTAGAAAAGATGTCCGAAAATTTGCTCAAATTTATATAATGTAGTCAGTTTTTTCTCAGCCAGTAACCAAAACCAATCTCTATAAATATGTGACTTTAAAAGCGCCTAGTTATGCAACATATAAACCCTACTATTAAAATTATTACATTTATTATAAAATAATAAAAACATGTGGCAAGTTTTTAATGTCCTGGAAATAATACATTAACCACTTCAACACCGGGCTTTTTTTACCACATCAATACCGGGCCTATTCTGGCACTTCTCTCCTACATGTACAAATCATCATTCTTTTGCTAGAAAATTACTCAGAACCCCCAAACATTACATATGTTTTTTTTAGCAGACACGCTAGGGAGAAAAATGACGGTCATTGCAACTTTATTTCTTGCACGGTATTTGCGCAATAATTTTTCAAACGCCTTTTTTTTGGAAAAAAAAATGGTTTTGTGAATTAAAAAATAACAAAACAGTAAAGTTAGCCCAATTTTTTTGTAAAATATGAAAGATGATGTTACGCAGAGTAAATAGATACCTAACATGTCACACTTTAAAATTGCGCACACTCATGGAATGGCGCCAAACTTCGGTACTTAAAAATCTCCATAGGCGACGCTTTAAATTTTTTTACAGGTTACCAGGTTAGAGTTACAGAGGAGGTCTAGTGCTAGAATTGTTGAACGCGCTCTAACGCACGCGGCAATACCTCACATATGTGGTTTGAACGGCGTTTACATATGTGGGCAGGACTTACGTGTGCGTTCGCTTCTGATCGTGAGCTACCGGGGACAGGGGCGTTTTAATTTTTTTTTAATTGTTATTTATTTTTTTATTTTACTTATTTATTTATTTTTTAACACTTATTTTACTTTTTTTTTTTTTGATCACTTCTATTCCTATTACAAGGAATGTAAACATCCCTTGTAATAGGAATGTGTGTGACAGGTCCTCTTTATGGAGAGATGTGGGGTCAATACGACCCCACATCTCTCCTCCAGGCTGGAAAGTATGAGATCAGTGAAAAATTTTTCACCGATCTCATATTTACAAGCCGCAATGGCGGCTTTGTTTACAATTGAGGACACGGGCGTGACGTCATCACATCGCGCCTGGGCCTCCGACGATCATAGAGATGACTGGTGACCATCTGGTCACTAGTTATCTCTATGCTCGTCACCTGACCCACCAACGACGCCGGAAGATTCGCTCCGGTCCCCGATCGCACGGGAGAGCCCGGAGAAGCACCGGATGGCGGCGGGAGGGGGGGATGTCCCCTCCCGCCGCCTATAAGAACGATCAAGCGGCGGAACCGCCGCTATGATCATTCTTATGGTCCGCAGAATCGCCGGCACAAAAAATGGATATCTGAATGATGCCTCTAGCTGCAGGCATCATTCAGATATCCCCCCTCAAAGCAGAGGACGTCATATGACGTCCACCCAGGATGGGAGATCCCATCTGTGGACGTCATATGACTATGGGCGGTAAGGAAATGGTTAAGATCCTTCACATATGTTGCACAAATTATCATTATTCACCTCCCCCCCCTCACTTAAGAGGACTTGACTCCTTGATGTAAGATAGGGTCTGGTCGGGGGATTGATATGATAAATCACAACGTGTTTCGTGGGTCGCCAACCGCACTTCATCAGGTTCTGTGAAACTATAAATAACAATCAATATGCATTCAGCGAATACCATGGACATGATACATGAAGATCCTTCACATGATATGTTGTGCAGCGTATCGTTATTCATCCCCCTCCACTTAACATGACTTGACTCCTTGATGTGATATAGGGTGGGGTCGGGGGGAATGATACGAAAAATGACGCCGCATTTCGTGGGTCTCCAACCGCACTTCATCAGGTTCTGTGAAACTACAAGCACCAATCAATATGCATTCAGAAAATGTCAAGGAAATTGTACATGAAGATCCTTCACAAATGTTGCACAGCGTGTCGTTATTTATCCACCGCCATTTAACCACTTGCCCACTGGACACTTTCACCCCCTTCCTGCCCAGGCCAATTTTCAACTTTCAAGCCTCGTACACACGAACGAGTTTCTCGGCAAGAAACGACAAGAAAACTGCCGAGAGAGCTTTCTTCCCGAGAAAATCGTTCGTGTGTATGGTTTCTCGTCGAGAAAACTGACCAGAATCTCGACGAGAAAAATAGAGAACCTGCTCTCTATTTTCTCGTCGAGATTCTCGTTGGCATGTTTCTCGCCGAGAAAAGTGTGTGTGTGTATGCTTACCTGTCGCCGTGGAAACCCGTGCATGCTCAAAATGACTTTGACGCATGCGCGGTAGCTTCCTAGGCATAGGTAGGGTGTAGCAAGATGGCGGAGACGGCATTGAATGTGACGAGCGCACGCTCGTCGTAGTCGATGACGTCACTGCATTCGCTCCATTCAAAGAACCGCGGGTTCTTTGAATCGAGCGTGTGTACACTCGGCCCGGGACAAGTTTCTTGTCCAGGAATCTCGTCAAGAAAAACGACGTGTTTTTTCTTGACGAGATTCTCGGCCGTGTGTACGAGGCATCATTGCTGTCACACTTTAAATGACGATTGCGCGGTCATGCAAGGCTGTACCCATATGACATTTTTATCGTTTTTTTCACACAAACAGAGATTTCTTTTGGTGGAATTTAATCACCTCTGGGTTTTTTTTAACTTTTGCTAAATAATTGAATAAAGGTCGACAATTTCCATAGTTTGTTATAAAATTTTGCAAACAGTAGGGGTGCCCAGGACGGGTAGGACTCTCCCGAACGACTGACCCCTTAGTCCACATCCCTACCTCCCTTTTCTCCTACTAGCCAGGGGTTAGCTCCTAATCTTCTACTACTCAGCCCACAGTTGGACACTGAAACACCAAATGGGGCCTTGTTTCTATCTTGAATGGATTTGGAGCCTGTATGACCGGAGGAAATTTCATTGTGTGAGTTGGTCATCTGCTATCCCGTGGAAGTCGGTTTGAGGTATCCTGGATATCGAGTTCCCTTCACTCTTGGTCACGGCGACCCTCAAGCTGGTTTGACCCACTGTCATATGACAGGTGGGTCCACCACGTCCGGTAAGAGTATCCAACCTTACCTTATGTGCCTTATTGTCAACTCTCATCTGATATTTTGAGGTCTTCTAGTCGATTTATGCTGTGACAGTGTTGTCCACGAACAAGACATTCACCTTTATTACACACATGCCGTTTGGACTTTTTTGAATTCACTTATTCAACCCATAAGGTGTCACGTTTCCTAGTCCTCATGGAGGTCATCTCATATGGGAAAAAAACCATTGGAATGGACTATTTATGAATTTTATTTATCACTAACCTAGAGTGGTTTATTAGTTATTCACTTTTCAGAGCTACTTCCAGCAACTCTTGAGTCTAAGCGCTGCACTATTTTTCCTTTAAGATGCTGGGCAAGTATGTCCCACGGTGCTGCGCATCTCGCGGACTCCGCCGCTGTTCCCTCTCTCCTGGCAGGAAGAGGACGGATTGTTTGCCAAACAGGAAAATATCAGAATCGCATTGCGGACTATGAAACCTCCGCAGGTGGGAGAGGATCATCCAGAGAGCGAGAACACACATTGCACTGACATGGATTGTGACCCCCAGATATTGCACACAATGGCCTCCTGGTTGTCGGGGTCACCACAGATCGCTTCCTGAGCTCATATCAAGTCACCTCCTAGTGCATTTTTCAACTGATATTAAAGGCCAAAACCTTTTTTTTTTTTTTTCTCCAATTTTGTATAAAACAGTTTTTGTCATCTGTGTCCCGCTGCAGGACTGTGTGTATATGCTGCATTGCCCCGACCGCTGTACTGTGTATGCTGTGTTGTACATTACATAATCCTGACATCTGTACTCTATACTCTGTGTTGTATATGATATAACCCTGACCCTGCACATTATACACTATGTTGTACTTTACACAGTCCAGATATTTGTAATCTATACTATGTGCTGTACATTACATTCCCCTGACCCTGCACATTATACACTATGTTGTACTTTACACAGTCCTGATATTTGCAATCTATACTATGTGCTGTACATTACATTGCTCTGACCCTGCACCTTATACACTATGTTGTACTTTACACAGTCCAGATATTTGTAATCTTTACTATGTGCTGTACATTACATTGCCCAGACACTTTACACTTTATATTTGTAGTAATATATGCTCTATGTTGTATATTATATAATCCTGACCCTGCACCTTATACACTATGTTGTATATTACACTGTCCTGATATCTATAATCTATACTATGTGCTGTACATTACATTCCCCTGACCCTGCACCTTATACACTATGTTGTATATTACACTGTCCTGATATCTATAATCTATACTATGTGCTGTACATTACATTGCCCTGACCCTGCACCTTATACACTATGTTGTATATTACACTGTCCTGATATCTATAATCTATACCAGTGGTCTCCAAACTGCGGCCCTAGGGCCAGATGTGGCCCTTTGCTTGCCTTTATCTGGCCCTTGGGGTACTATTCTTTCCACCGATACGAGACACTATTCTACCATCTGACACTGACATTGGAGCACCATTTCTCCCACTGACACTAATAATGGGGCACTATTTGTCCCTATGATACCAACGATGGGGCACTATTCCTCCCCCTAATACCAGATGTTTACTCCCACTGATGCCAGGAAAATTTCCACTCCCGCTGGCCACAGTCCGGCCCTCCTAGAGTCTGAAGGACAATAAACCGGCCCTTTGTTCAAAAGTTTTGGAGACCCCTGATCTATACTATGTGCTGTACATTACATTCCCCTGACCCTGCACCTTATACACTATGTGGTATATTACACTGTCCTGATATCTATAATCTATACTATGTGCTGTACATTACATTCCCCTGACCCTGCACCTTATACACTATGTTGTACATTACACTGTCATGACAACTGCACTTTATTGCAAATTAAATAACCCTGACCGAGAACTTTATACACTGCTTTGTACATTACATGGTCCTGACATCTGTACAATATACTTTTGTGTTATGCATTATATAGTTGTGACCCTGCATCCTATACACTGTGTTGTACATTACACCTCTGTACATTATATATTGTGTTGCAAATTGCACAGTTCTGACCTCTGTACTACAACATATAATCCTGACCTCTCTACACTATATAGTTACATAGTTAGTAAAGTTGAATAAAGACACCAGTCCATCCAGTTCAACCTGAGTGAGTGTGGGTGTGTGTCTACAATTCTCCCTATCCCTGTACATTGTGTCTCATTATATTATATTATTATTTATTTAAGGTACCCATATAGCACCGTCAGTTTACGCAGCACTCCCCACATACATCGCACACTTACATCGGTCCCTACCCTCAAGGAGCCCACAATCCAAGGTCCCCAACTCACATTCATATACTAGGGCCAATTTTAGACAGAAGCCAATTAACTTTCCAGCATGTCTTTGGAGTGTGGGAGGAAACCGGAGGATCCGGAGGAAACCCACGCAGGCACAGGCAGAACATGCAAACTCCAGGCAGGTAGTGCCGTGGTTGAGATTCAAAGCAGCGACCCTTTTTGCTGCTAGGCGAGAGTGCTACCCACTACACCACTGTACCCCCCAATATTATATGTTGTGTTGTACATTACATTGTCCTGACCTCTCTACACTATGTAGCGGGTACTTACTTTCCCGGGTGCATTTTTTGAATCTGGTCGTGACATCAGTGCTATGTTCCCTGCGGTTCACTAGGTGGCGCTGTCACCGTGGCCGGGGGGATGAATATCACTGTGTGCCGAGGCCCTTTTTGTCCTCTCTCGGCAGCGGTATGGTGGGGCGGGGAACCCGCCGTGCTTGCTGGGGGAGGGCATAAAGGGGGCCGGCCATCTTGGTCACAGGGTCTTCGTCCCAAGCACCTTCAGCTTGCGGACGTGGGTTCACGCTCCTCCCCTAGGAGGCCTCGGCCTAGGGGACCAATGGAGATCGTGTTCCACCTCAGGCACCTTCAGTCCTGGGGTGAGGTACTTACAAGAAGGTCCGGAGCTCAGTGCCCAACACTGAGTTCCGTGAGGGAAGGGTCCTAAGGCACTTCGGGGATGGAGGCCTGAATCTGAGTAAGACGCAATGGACCGGGGAGAGCTCCTCACTCAAAGACCCGGTGCAGCAGACTGCCGGTGACGGGTGAGTCTCTTGTCGGAGACCGTCCAGAAGGATCCCCTTCACCTCGTGCGGAGACCATAGCCTACTCTCCAGGAGGAGAGTGGAGGAACAAATTTGTGTCTGGGCCTATTCACACTCACACCTCCTTTTCTGTTCTATCTATCAAGGAAGTCCCTGTATGGTGTGTTCTAATAAAGGAGTGTTGGACTTTAATGGTGTGAGGCTCAATTCCTGGCGGACGAAGTTCACGGTGACTCTTGGAGGGAGGATCCGGGTGCACAGCACAGACCCGAAGGTAAACAAGACATTGCTGATACCACAGGTATTCCCACGTGGTGGAAGCTAGGCGTAGCCCACCCGCTCTCTCTCTCTCTCCCCCATCAGATACCCCTAGACAAGAGACAGTGCGAGCCGCACGGAGAGAGGAGAGGGGCAGGCACTACACGTGGGGGCTCGTCCGGGATTGTGTTGTGCATCACAGTATTGAACAAGTCTGCTGGATGAGTTAACTGAATAGGCCAAAGTGCAGCCCTGCTCGAAGTCGTGGAATTGACCCTAGACCAGGGAAAGGCCCACGCAGGAAGAGCGGTGAACGGGGGGAGGCCCAGCCGTGTGAGGTACTACATGTGGGGGCTTCTAATTGCACTGCGCCAACAGACACAACCTCCGCCGCTTAGTTCGTGGGCGTGGCTCAACCAAAGAAAGTGGAAAAGCCCGCAAACTGGAGCAAAGGGGAGGAGTCCAATACGTGAGAGGGCTACACGTGGGACATTGACGCGAAAACTCTGCAGTGTGCGATGGACCAGCAACAAGTCACCATGTTTGGACATACTTCATGGATTCCAGTTCACCCTGCTACTACCACGATGACTGCTGCTGCTCCGATAACGGATACCGGGATCCGGCTGAAGCCAAGGGGTCGATTCGCCCTGTATTCCTGCATGGATGTAGAGGCCCTGGGTGTAATTTGTCCCGGGTGCTCGGGACTGGTGTGCCACCTGAAGCCCTTCGGACAATGTGAGGCCTGTGGGGAGTTCCTGTTCGAGGTGGATCCGGTAGTTGAAAGGCCGAGAACCATCTACCCAGGCCGGGCTTCAGGTAACACTACTCGCAGAGGAGGAATTACTGCTGCAAAAGCCATCCCAGCGCACACTGCAGCGACCGAGGAGGAGGTCGTTAAAACTCAACGGGAGAAATCCGAGGATGCTGACTCGGTCACCACTGTCTCACAGCGTCCACCACTGAAGAAGAGAAACAGCATGGTGGCCCCGACCAGTGGTGGTGGCGGACCATCTCGCCAGCTTACGCCAGGCCTAGACGGATCCGTTGACGAGTGTTCCGGACGTCCCGCTTCAAGTAAAGGCCGAGGTGAGCCGGGCAAAGAGACTTGGTGCATGGGTGGAGGTGCCGGGAAGGCATGGCCCAGTACGCCTGCGGGAGGTGTTAGCTCCGTCTCTACAACGGGCTACATACCCGCGGAGGAGTGTGATACTTCGGATCTGGAGTCGCTCTCTGGTATGGGAGATGACACAGCTATTGACGAACTGTTCGCAGAGAAGGGCTGGGACAAAGTACCGCTAGCTTCGTTCCGAAGGCCTCGGGATTCACCCATGTCTACGGGGGAGAGTACACCCCGGGTGGAGGCACCAGCGCCTGGACAAGGGTCCTGTCCCCAGCCCACATCTGCATCTCCGGTTCCACCTGCATCAGGTACTGGGGAACAGAAGTTGATACTACGGGCACCTATGCCCCAACCAGAAGTGGTCAAGGCCCCTCGCCACCCAGACTCTATAGTTCTACCCGGCGAAGGGGACAAAGCCACAATGCCTCCGCTGTCAAGGCTTCAGAGACTCTTCTGCCAGAAAGTCGCTGCTGACTACGGGTGGGAATATCCGTACCTCTCCAAGGAGTTACTCTACAAAGTGGAGGTGTACCGAGAGCGCTGGTATAATGACTTCGTGTGGACCCACCTTAAGGTCCCACACGCCCGCAGGTATTTGACATGCTCTCCAAAGACATCTCAGCGGTTCAAAGACTGCAAGGCAGAGTGGATGTTGGGAAGACACATCCATGCGGATAAAGTGTTGATCCGACGCAAAGAAGGGGAAGATGTGGAGTACCATTTGGAGACCATGGACCGGCATTTGAAGCCTCTTGTCCTGCCGCATCCCCGCTTCTACCTCTGAGGAGAAAGAGACTCCATTTGTTTGCTTTGTTTCAAAAGGACCTTGCACCCCCTGAACTTTGCTGTTTGACTTTCTTGTTGGTGCCATCATCAGTGCTTTTGCCCCGCAAAAAGGGTGCTTGTGTCATTCCAAGTAAGAATTGTTCCAGTTGTTGTTCTTTCCTCTCCGGTGAGAAGTTGCAGACTTTGGGGTAGATAGGGCCTGGAGTCAAGCAGCAAGAAAAGAGAAGATGGTTCAACCAGTGCAGTTACCGCGAGGCTGTCACCAGGTGGCAGTCTCGTGCAACGTTACACATTGTACACGCTCACACTGGAGGAAAAGATATTTCTCTTCGGAGGAGTTTCTTTTTCTCCCACACATACACATGTGTCAGGGTTTTATTGTTTCTCTTCTCTTCCCTCTGCAGGAGAGCGTCCCGTCAAGATTATGGAACCTGGGGTGGTTCTTAGTTAGGATGGGAGGGAAAAGTATAATGTTTTAAATGTTGTCTTTCACTCCTCTTTTGTTGCAGGGGCTCAGACACAACTTCTCCGTTAGGATAGTTTCCTAAAAATTTTTGTTTTTTTAAAATTGTTAGTTGGTTTCTGGATTGGGTTATGTCAGCCGTTGAGGGCGTGATTCACTCCAGACACTGGGGTCCAGTGTCAAAAGACAGGGGGGAATGTGTAGCGGGTACTTACTTTCCTGGGTGCATTTTTTGAATCTGGTCGTGACATCAGTGCTATGTTCCCTGCGGTTCACTAGGTGGCGCTGTCACCGTGGCCGGGGGGATGAATATCACTGTGTGCCGAGGCCCTTTTGGTCCTCTCTCGGCAGCAGTATGGTGGGGCGGGGAACCCGCCGTGCTTGCTGGGGGAGGGCATAAAGGGGGCCGGCCATCTTGGTCACGGGGTCTTCGTCCCAAGCACCTTCAGCTTGCGGACGTGGGTTCGCGCTCGCCCCCTAGGAGGCCTCAGCCTAGGGGACCAACGGAGATCGTGTTCCACCTCAGGCACCTTCAGTCCTGGGGTGAGGTACTTACAAGAAGGTCCGGAGCTCAGTGCCCAACACTGAGTTCCGCGAGGGAGGGGTCCTAAGGCACTTCGGGGATGGAGGCCTGAATCTGAGTAAGACGCAATGGACCGGGGAGAGCTCCTCACTCGAAGACCCGGTGCAGCAGACTGCCGGTGACGGGTGAGTCTCTTGTCGGAGACCGTCCAGAAGGATCCCCTTCACCTCGTGCGGAGACCATGAGGAGGAGGAGAGTGGAGGAACGAATTTGTGTCTGGGCCTATTCACACTCACACCTCCTTTTCTGTTCTATCTATCAAGGGAGTCCCTGTATGGTGTGTTCTAATAAAGGAGTGTTGGACTTTAATGGTGTGAGGCTCAATTCCTGGCGGACGAAGTTCACGGTGACTCTTGGAGGGAGGATCCGGTTGCACAGCACAGACCCGAAGGTAAACAAGACATTGCTGATACCACAGGTATTCCCACGTGGTGGAAGCTAGGCGTAGCCCACCCGCTCTCTCTCTCTCCCCCATCAGATACCCCTAGACAAGAGACAGTGCGAGCCGCACGGAGAGAGGAGAGGAGAGGGGCAGGCGCTACAACTATATGTTGTGTTGTACATTACACTGTCCTGACCTCTGTACTATATGTTGTGTTGTACATTACACAGTCCTGACCTCTGTACACTATATGTTGTGTTGTACATTACACTGTCCTGACCTCTCTACTATATGTTGTGTTGTACATTACACAGTCCTGACCTCTGTACACTATATGTTGTGTTGTACATTACACTGTCCTGACCTCTCTACTATATGTTGTGTTGCATATTACACAGTCCTGACCTCTATACACTATTGGTGTGATTTACTAAAGGTAAATAGACTGTGCACTTTGCAGAGAGCAGTTGCTCCAGAGCTTACTAAATGTGCCTAAGCTCTCCTGACTAGGGATGAGCTTCGAGTTCGACTCGAACATTGCCTGTTCGCCCGTTCGCCGAACAGCGAACAAATTGGGGTGTTCGCGGCAAATTCGAAAAGTCTATGGGGGAAATCTAAAGTGCTAATTATAAAGGCTTATATGCAAGTTATTGTCCTAAAAAGTGTTTGGGGACCCGGGTCCTGCCCCAGGGGACATGTATCAATGCAAATTTTTTTTTTTTAAATGGCAGTTTTTTCGGGAGCAGTGATTTTAATAATGCTTAAAGTAAAACAATAAAAGTGAAATATTCCTTTAAATTTCGTACCTGGGGGGTGTGTATGATATGCATGTAAAGTGGGGCATGTTTCCCGTGCTTAGAACTGTCCCTGCAAAAAATGTCATTTTTGAAGGAAAAAAAGTCATTTAAAACTGACTCGCGGCTATTAATGAATTGTCGGCTTTTATCAATACATACAAAAGTCATTGATAAAAAAAAAAAAAAGCGTGGGGGTTCCCCCAAATTCAATTACCAGGCCCTTTAGGTCTGGAATGGATATTAAGGGGAACCCCGCCGCAAATTAAAAAAAAAAAGGCGTGGGGTTCCCCCTAAATATCCATACCAGGCCCTTGAGATCTGGCATGGATTTTAAGGGGCACTCCACCCCAAATTAAAAAAAAAAATGGCGTGGAGTCCCCCCAAAAATCCATACCAGACCCTTATCCGAGCACGTAACCTGGCCGGCCGCAGGGGAAGAGGGGGGGACGAGAGAGCGCCCCCCCTCCCTCCTGAACCGTACCAGGCCACATGCCTTCAACATGGGGAGGATGTCCCCATGTTGATGGGGACAAGGGCCTCATCCCCACAACCCTTGACCTTACGGGCTTCACTATGCTGCCTTTCTTTCTGTATGGGTTTAACATCTCCTGCTGAGGTCTGCATATATGATATCCAAATCCTGGAAGTTCCTTTGATGTTAAAATTATCGGACACTTCGGTTGTTACTCTATCAAGATAGGAGAGCCTTATCCATCTGTGACCCTCTGCATTTCACTACATGCTTATGATGCTCGCTTTTTGGTAAGCAGACTGTGAGCACATTTTTTGTGGTGGTGTGTTATCTGTTCACACTGAAGTCTTTGGTGGTGGAGTTCTTCAATTTCCTGCATCCATTTCTTTCGTCATGAATTATATGGACTGATTTTCACTTTGAAGCGCTGCATTTTTGGTTTTATAATATATGAGACTCATTACATGCAAAGCAAGATAGTTCAAGTCGTGATTTGTCCTAATTGTGATGATTATGGCTTACAGCTCATGAAAACCCCAAATCCACAATCTCAGAAAATCTGAATATTGTGAAAAGGTGGAATATTCTAGGCTCAAAGTGTCCCACTCTAATCAGCTAATGAAGCCATAACACCTGCAAAGGGTTCCTGAGCCTTTAAATGGTCTCTCAGTCCGGTTCAGTAGGAATCACAATCATGAGAAAGACTGCTGACCTGACAGTTGTGCAGAAAACCATCATTGACACCCTCCATAAGGAGGGGAAGCCTCAAAAGGTAATTGCAAAAGAAGTTGGATGTTCCCAAAGTGCTGTATCAAAGCACATTAATAGGAAGTAGACATGTGCACTGCCGAAAAATTCGTTTTTTTTGTTTTTGTTTTTTTCCTTTTTTTAAGAAATTCGGGAAATTCGCAAAATTAGTTTTTTTGTCTTATTTTTTTTCGTTTTTTTTGCTTTTTTCAGAAATTCGGGAAATTTGAAAAAAAAAATTTTTGTTTTTTTTTTGCTTTTTTCGGAAATTCGGAATTCCGAATTTCGGATTCCGAATTTTTGAATTTCCGAAATTCCAAAAAAAACAATAAAACGAAAAAAAAAATTCTAATTTCCGAAAAAAGCAAAAAAACGAAAGAAAAGAATTTCCGATTTTCGGAAATTCTAAAAATTCGGAATTCCCTAGTAAGTATGATAAGGTTTGGGCAAAGTGGCTGGATAAGCCATATACAGCATCTAACATAGAGGGAGGTAACAATTTATAGAAGGGATGTTCCCTATATGAGATATTTGTGTTTACAATATGATTGGAAATAATAGTGATAATCATAATTTTTCTTTTAGTTCTTGTTTTTGCTATGCAAGGTGATGATCGTGTTATTTTATTAATATATTTTAGATTTATTGTGTATGATGTGTTGTTATGTTATGTTATGTTATGTTATGTTTTGTTTGTTTAAGAAATTAAATAAAAAGATTTATTAAAAAAAAAAAAAAAAAAAAATCGGAATTCGGAAATTCAACTTTCCAAATTTCCCATTTTCGAATTTTAGATTTTTGAATTTTGCAATTTCGAATTTTAGAATCTCGAATTTTTGAAATTTCCAATTTTCAAATTTTCAAAATTTCCAATTTTCAAATTTTCAAAATTTCCAATTTTCGAAATTTCCAAATTTGGAAATTCCGAATTTCCGAAGTTCTGTGGAAGGGAAAAGTGTGGAAGAAAAGGGTGCACAAGCAGCAGGGATGACCGCAGCCTGGAGAGGATTGTCAGGAAAAGGCCATTCAAAAGTGTTGGGGACTTTCACAAGGAGTGGACTGAGACTGGAGTTTCAAACATGGGCTTCAAATGTCGTATTCCTCTTGTCAAGCCACTCCTGAGCAACAAACAACATCAGAAGCGTCTTACCTGGGCTAAAGAATTTGGGGAGCCGTGCCATCTGCTGGTGTTGGTCCACTGTGCTTCATTAAGTCCGGGGTCACTGCAACCGTCTACCAGGAGATTTTGGAGCACTTCATGCTTCCTTCTGCAGACGAGCTCTATGGGGATGCTGACTTCATTTTCCAGCAGGACTTGGCACCTGCCTGCACCAAAACCTGGTCACATGACCGTGGGATTACTGTGCTTGATTGGCCAGCAAACTCACCTGACCTGAACCCCATAGAGCAGTGATGGCGAACCTTGGTACCCCAGATGTTTTGGAACTACATTTCCCATGATGCTCATGCACTCTGAAGTGTAGGTGAGCATCATGGGAAATGTAGTTCCAAAACATCTGGAGTGCCAAGGTTCTCCGTCACTGCCATAGAGAATCTATGATAGAGAATCTATGGGGCATTGCCAAGAGAAAGATGAGAGACATGAGACCCAACAATGCAGAAGAGCTGAAGGCCGCTATTGAAGCATCCTGGTCTTCCATAACACCTCAGCAGTGCCTCCATAACACCTCAGCAGTGCCACAGGCTGATCACCTCCATGCCACGCCACATTGAGGGGCCCAAACCAAGTACTGAGTACATATGCAGCTTCTACTTTTCAGAGGTCCGATATTGTTCTATGTACAATCCTTGTTTTATTGATTGCATGTAATATTCTAATTTTCTGAGATTGTGGATTTGGGGTTTTCATGAGCTGTAAGCCATAATCATCACAATTATGACAAATCACGGCTTGAACTATCTTGCTTTGCATGTAATGAGTCTCTCATATATTAGTTTCACCTTTTAAGTTGCATTAGTGAAATAAATGAACTTTTGCACGATATTCGAATTTTTCGGGGTTTCACCTGTATGTACTATGCTGTACGTTACACAATCCTGACCAGTGTTCATTGGTTATTAGTAGTCCTCAACTGTTTTAATTGAATTTAAGCAGGACAAATGCATCAGTTCTCTGTCTATTTATGTACAGAAATATACAGATATATGTCTTGTAAATGTCACATTTTTTGAACAATTATTATTATTATTATACACGATTTATATAGCGCCAACAGTTTACGCAGCACTTTACAGTGTAGTGGGGGGGACAGCACAATTACAGTTCAATACAGAAGGTACAGGAGGGCCCGGCTCATAGAGCTTACATTCTAAAGGGAGGGTGTGGTACAAAAGGTAATAGCTGTGGGGGATGATTTGATGGGGGTGGCTCTGAGACAGTTGTTAGGTGGGTGTGGGATAGGCAGTGATGAACAATGATCCTTTGTACTGGTGTTTATGTGTGTCTGTGAGACATAACACAATGTAAGACATATTTTATTCAGGGTAGAGGTACATGTATGCATTGTATATATGTTGAGTCGGCTTAGAATCTATTTAACCACATCACGCAGAATGACGGCCGTGCGGGGGATCAGTTATCCTGACTAGGCAGAGTCAGAGTCATATGACGTCCAGCAGGATAAGCCGTTTGTGCGTGCCCCTGTGGGTGCGCAGAGCGGCGATCGGTGGTGCGGTGTGTCTCTCTGACAAATCGCATTTACAATCTCGGTAAGGAGCCTCTGATGTCGGCTCTTTAACACGTGATCAGCTGTGACCAATCACAGTTGATCACAGCGGTAACCAAGTAGTTCCAGTAATCGGCTTCCTTCAGTTCTCGCTGACAAGGTGTGAGCAGAGGAGAGACGATCAGCGGCTCTCCTGACAGGGGGGTCTGCGCTAATAATCAGCGCATTGATTATCAGCACAGCCCCCATCAGAGGTGCCCACCCCAGATTCCAATCAGTGCCCATCAGATGCCAATCAATGCCCATCACAAATGCCCATCAGTGCCCATCAATAATGCCTTCAGTGCCTCCTCATCAGTGCTGTCTATCACTGCCATCTATCAGTGCCCATCAGTGCCGCATATCAGTGCTCATTAGTACCGCCTATCAGTGCCCAATAGTACCGCCTATCAGTGCCCATCAGTGCTGCCTATTAGTGCCCATCAGTACCGCCTATTAGTGCCCATCAGTACCGCCTATTAATGCCCATCAGTGTTGCATATTTGTGCCCAACAGTGCTGCAGATAAGTGCCTTCTCACCAGTGCCCATCAGTGCCGCCTCATCAGTGCCTCCTCATCAGTGTCCATCAGTGCCTCCTCATCAGTGCCCATCAGTGCTGCCTCATCAGTGTCCATCAGTAAATGAGAAAACATACTTATTAACAAAATATTACAACTGAAACGCAATTTTTTTTCGCTATTCTCACACTGATCCTCCTCCTGGCCAGTCATGAAGTGGGTCCTGAGACCCGTCACCCGATCAGCTGAAAGTACAGGCGATTCTATTTGACGCCCAGGAGGAGGAGGGAGGAGATGCACGGCGGAATCCGCCGTGACGCAGAGGAGGAGGAGACGCCCGCCCACCACTCGCCCGTAGGAGCGCTGCCCGCCTGAAACCTAGATGGGGTAAGTGCGGGGCTTGATGACCGACGACCAACTGCAAGACCCCCTGGGGCAGGGGGTGGGTGCCACTGGCCGACCAGCCGCCATTGTTGATAGTTGGTTCAGTCCTAGCTAGACCCTCCCTGTTTTTTCCATGTTCCCTGAATCAGTGTTAGTACTTTGCAGAGACAGGGCTTAGGAAAGTCATTGCCTTCTAATGCGGCGTACACGCGATAGGAACTTCCGATGAAAAAAGTCAGACGGAGTCCGTCTGAGTTTTTTCATCGGAAATTCCGACCGTGTGTGGGCCCCATCGGGAGAAATTCTGAATTTTCAAATAGAACCTGTTCTATTTTTTTCCCATGAAATTCCGTCGGAATTCAGAAATTCTGAGTTTGGTCGGAAAAAGGTCTGATCGTGTGTACGGGGCATTACACTTCAAAAGACTGGAAAAACCTCCTCTGTACTACAATTACCTGAAGCAAAATTGTGCTGGATTCAAACTTGTGTGTGTTTAAAGAGTTAAGATGCCTGTGGATGGTGCCAAGTCAGCAAATGACCATACTGTCCAGACAGGCTGGATCTAAAGAGGTGTGGCGATGCATAAAGTGGCGTTTGAAATATATACATATATATATTATCTTCAGGAAAGTTTTCAATTTTTTTTTTTTTATGATTTTCCCAATGCCGACTTCTCCCATCTTAAACCATTATGCTAAACTCCTTGGCTTAAAAGAGAAAGAATGCTAAGGTCTCGGGATGAAGTATAATAGACGGATCGCCGTGCCATCCCAGCGTTCAATCAAACATTTAAGCATTAGGAACGTCTTACATTACATGGACGCGCTTCAAAAATTCCCGAGCCATCCTATAGTTTAATGTTCCTGCTCACTCCCTGTATATTTATCTACAATACTCACAGGTGTTGTATGTCTGCAATTATTTATTCTTGGTCTCCGATACGTATTTTCGTTCTCTAAGTAATTGTGGCTTCTGAAGTTCTAGCAGCCGGTTAAGCTGAACCACATTCTCCACTTGGCGAAAGTCGATCGTCTCCCCCCCCCCCCCCTTTCTCCACGTGTCCTTGAATTACCACAACACCAGCATTTTTCAATAACGTTTCCACTGAGAAGGAAGTGGAATCTCCTGACCCCGCCGTGTCTGGGGGGGGAGATACGGTACGATAATGATTCCCAACACTCCGTCCGTAACTAGGAACTATGAAGGTGTAGCACACGGACCCTTTTTCCTGCCTACCTTCACTTGCAGGGTAAGGCACACCGTGCCACATGCCCGTATCCTCCTGGTATAAGAGGGTGAGCCGTGTTCATACTATTGTTGGGTCCTGCAGAGAGTTGCCTCCCTCCACTGGTTCTCGTCCCTAGAATATAGGGAAAAGTCTATTCTTTCCCCCGAAAGAAGGCCAATGTCCAGACGGTGTTTAAACTCCAACAGACGAGTTTATTTTTCTTGAATTGGTTGCTCCAGCGGGACCAATTCTGCCACATGCCTCTGCTGCGGGAGATCGTCGAGAATAATCCTGAGGACTACAGGAATTTTCTGAGAATGTCTGACCCCGTTTTTCAGGAACTGTTGGCTTTGGTGTCCCCCTATATTACCAGGAAGGACACCGTTATACGGGAAGCCATCAGTGCTGAGCAGAGGCTCATCACCACGTTGCGTTACCTGGCGACAGGGAGAAGTCTTCAGGACTTGAAGTTCACCACAGGCATCTCCCCCCAGGCTCTGGGCCTCATAATCCCAGACACCTGTTCTGCTATTATACAAGTCCTGCAGGAGGACTATATTAGGGTAAGTTTTCTCCCTTAACATCACATTTTAGGTATTACATGTATGATAATGTATTGTATTTCTTTCATCCTTCCCTAATTACCATGATTGTAATATGCTGAGAATGTCCCCTTTGTCCCCATGCATGTTGGAAGCTTTAGATTGCCCCTTTTTTCTCCTCCCTAAATATTTCCCCTCACTAACTTTTCCAGCAGGGGCGCCTGTTGCTCCAAATGTTGGGGGGTTCAAACCCCAATTTAGGAAATAAACTTCCTCCTTTTTTGCTCTGTTGCCTAATAAACGCCCCCAGTTGTCCCCTCCAATGCAGCCATTTTGTTCCCTCAAATGCAGCCATTTAGTCCCCTCTAATGCAGCCAGTTTCCCCCCAGCCCTGCACTTACCTTCTTGTGGTCAGCGCCATCCTTCTTCTGTCCTTGATGGTCTTCTCCTTCCCTTCATGTTGCATCAGCCAATCATGTTACCATTAAACAGACTTGGTGAACATGATTGCCAGAGCAGCCTGTCAGTGTTTACACAAGGAATGCCCCCCTCCTTGCGTCCCCGATTTTTCTTTGAGGAAGCCAATTACATCCCTCATGTTGTAATTTGCAAGACTATTTTAATACCTGTTTCTGCTCTGCAATTTTAACCCCCTAAATGCCGCAATTAATCATATGTCGGTCGCTTTACAAGAGGCCATCCACCTGAATAGTGTGCGGCATAGACAATACATAGGTTCATGCAACGCATGAACCTATGTATTGTTCTGAGTGATGGGCACAGGAGAGAGGGGACAGTGCTCCAGCGCCCACTCTGGACGCACCGCCACTGCAATGCTATCCTGTGGCCAAACACATCTCCCCCCCCCCCAAAATAATTTAGTAATGGCCCATCAGAGGGGGTGATGAATATGATAAATGAGCCTTCCATTATACTTTTTTTACACACCTTAATAAACGTATAATTAGATTGATGTTGGTCTCTAATTTTTTGGGATAGAATTTCCTTGTAATGTATGCCTTTGTTTTTCTAATATTATTTCATCTTGTTTCACTCCACAGCTTCCTTCCACGCCACAGGAATGGCAGACTGTGGCATCGGAGTTTGCCACGCGGTGGGACTTCCCCAACTGCGGTGGTGCCATAGACGGGAAGCACGTCCGCATCGTGCCGCCACCCCGTTCTGGGTCCTACTGCTACAATTACAAGGGGTTTCATAGCATTGTGCTGATGGCGGTGGTGTCAGCACGGTATGAATTCCTCTATGTTGATGTAGGGAAGAATGGCCGGATGTCCGATGGGGGATCCTTCATCCAGACGGAGTTTGCCCTCTGTCTCCAGTAGGGATGAGCTTCGTGTTCGAGTCGAACATACGTTCGACTCGAACATCGGCTGTTCGATCGTTCGACGAAGATCGAACGATTTGGGCCGTTCGCGCCAAATTCGAGTGACGCGAACGGCCCACAATGCACTACGCCATCGCAGTGTCATCCAGGCGCTGTGATTGGCCAAGCATGCACTGTGACCCCGCATGCTTGGCCAATCACAGCGCCGGCAGCGAGGAGAGCAATGATTGGCCACAGGCAGGATGCCTGTGGCCAATTATTGCTGAGGGTGTTTAGTACACGCCCCACACTATAAAAGGCCGCCAGCACGGCGGCCTAGTGTAGTGTGTTCCGGAGCAGGGATAGAGCAGCATAGGCAGGGACAGTGACTTTTATTTCTTTCTTGCTTAACCTGGATTCCTTTAGTTTAGGGAAAGAGAAGGATAGGTAGGGAGAGTGTCAGTGTGTTTTGTGCTTGTGCTATATTGTGCTTAAAAAAAACATTTTTTCTAGGGACAGAAAACTGTAGGTAGGGAGAGTGTGTCAGTTTCTTTCACTGTCAAAGTCCTTGTTTCCAGGGACCTGGAAGGACAGTGAGTGAATTCTCCTTGTGCTAAATTGTGCTTAAAAAAAACATTTTTTCTAGGGACAGAAAACTGTAGGTAGGGAGAGTGTGTCAGTTTCTTTCACTGTCAAAGTCCTTGTTTCCAGGGACCTGGAAGGACAGTGAGTGAATTCTCCTTGTGCTAAATTGTGCTTAAAAAAAACATTTTTTCTAGGGACAGAAAACTGTAGGTAGGGAGAGTGTGTCAGTTTCTTTCACTGTCAAAGTCCTTGTTTCCAGGGACCTGGAAGGACAGTGAGTGAATTCTCCTTGTGCTAAATTGTGCTTAAAAAAAACATTTTTTCTAGGGACAGAAAACTGTAGGTAGGGAGAGTGTGTCAGTTTCTTTCACTGTCAAAGTCCTTGTTTCCAGGGACCTGGAAGGACAGTGAGTGAATTCTCCTTGTGCTAAATTGTGCTTAAAAAAAACATTTTTTCTAGGGACAGAAAACTGTAGGTAGGGAGAGTGTGTCAGTTTCTTTCACTGTCAAAGTCCTTGTTTCCAGGGACCTGGAAGGACAGTGAGTGAATTCTCCTTGTGCTAAATTGTGCTTAAAAAAAACATTTTTTCTAGGGACAGAAAACTGTAGGTAGGGAGAGTGTGTCAGTTTCTTTCACTGTCAAAGTCCTTGTTTCCAGGGACCTGGAAGGACAGTGAGTGAATTCTCCTTGTGCTAAATTGTGCTTAAAAAAAACATTTTTTCTAGGGACAGAAAACTGTAGGTAGGGAGAGTGTGTCAGTTTCTTTCACTGTCAAAGTCCTTGTTTCCAGGGACCTGGAAGGACAGTGAGTGAATTCTCCTTGTGCTAAATTGTGCTTAAAAAAAACATTTTTTCTAGGGACAGAAAACTGTAGGTAGGGAGAGTGTGTCAGTTTCTTTCACTGTCAAAGTCCTTGTTTCCAGGGACCTGGAAGGACAGTGAGTGAATTCTCCTTGTGCTAAATTGTGCTTAAAAAAAACATTTTTTCTAGGGACAGAAAACTGTAGGTAGGGAGAGTGTGTCAGTTTCTTTCACTGTCAAAGTCCTTGTTTCCAGGGACCTGGAAGGACAGTGAGTGAATTCTCCTTGTGCTAAATTGTGCTTAAAAAAAACATTTTTTCTAGGGACAGAAAACTGTAGGTAGGGAGAGTGTGTCAGTTTCTTTCACTGTCAAAGTCCTTGTTTCCAGGGACCTGGAAGGACAGTGAGTGAATTCTCCTTGTGCTAAATTGTGCTTAAAAAAAACATTTTTTCTAGGGACAGAAAACTGTAGGTAGGGAGAGTGTGTCAGTTTCTTTCACTGTCAAAGTCCTTGTTTCCAGGGACCTGGAAGGACAGTGAGTGAATTCTCCTTGTGCTAAATTGTGCTTAAAAAAAACATTTTTTCTAGGGACAGAAAACTGTAGGTAGGGAGAGTGTGTCAGTTTCTTTCACTGTCAAAGTCCTTGTTTCCAGGGACCTGGAAGGACAGTGAGTGAATTCTCCTTGTGCTAAATTGTGCTTAAAAAAAACATTTTTTCTAGGGACAGAAAACTGTAGGTAGGGAGAGTGTGTCAGTTTCTTTCACTGTCAAAGTCCTTGTTTCCAGGGACCTGGAAGGACAGTGAGTGAATTCTCCTTGTGCTAAATTGTGCTTAAAAAAAACATTTTTTCTAGGGACAGAAAACTGTAGGTAGGGAGAGTGTGTCAGTTTCTTTCACTGTCAAAGTCCTTGTTTCCAGGGACCTGGAAGGACAGTGAGTGAATTCTCCTTGTGCTAAATTGTGCTTAAAAAAAACATTTTTTCTAGGGACAGAAAACTGTAGGTAGGGAGAGTGTGTCAGTTTCTTTCACTGTCAAAGTCCTTGTTTCCAGGGACCTGGAAGGACAGTGAGTGAATTCTCCTTGTGCTAAATTGTGCTTAAAAAAAACATTTTTTCTAGGGACAGAAAACTGTAGGTAGGGAGAGTGTGTCAGTTTCTTTCACTGTCAAAGTCCTTGTTTCCAGGGACCTGGAAGGACAGTGAGTGAATTCTCCTTGTGCTAAATTGTGCTTAAAAAAAACATTTTTTCTAGGGACAGAAAACTGTAGGTAGGGAGAGTGTGTCAGTTTCTTTCACTGTCAAAGTCCTTGTTTCCAGGGACCTGGAAGGACAGTGAGTGAATTCTCCTTGTGCTAAATTGTGCTTAAAAAAAACATTTTTTCTAGGGACAGAAAACTGTAGGTAGGGAGAGTGTGTCAGTTTCTTTCACTGTCAAAGTCCTTGTTTCCAGGGACCTGGAAGGACAGTGAGTGAATTCTCCTTGTGCTAAATTGTGCTTAAAAAAAACATTTTTTCTAGGGACAGAAAACTGTAGGTAGGGAGAGTGTGTCAGTTTCTTTCACTGTCAAAGTCCTTGTTTCCAGGGACCTGGAAGGACAGTGAGTGAATTCTCCTTGTGCTAAATTGTGCTTAAAAAAAACATTTTTTCTAGGGACAGAAAACTGTAGGTAGGGAGAGTGTGTCAGTTTCTTTCACTGTCAAAGTCCTTGTTTCCAGGGACCTGGAAGGACAGTGAGTGAATTCTCCTTGTGCTAAATTGTGCTTAAAAAAAACATTTTTTCTAGGGACAGAAAACTGTAGGTAGGGAGAGTGTGTCAGTTTCTTTCACTGTCAAAGTCCTTGTTTCCAGGGACCTGGAAGGACAGTGAGTGAATTCTCCTTGTGCTAAATTGTGCTTAAAAAAAACATTTTTTCTAGGGACAGAAAACTGTAGGTAGGGAGAGTGTGTCAGTTTCTTTCACTGTCAAAGTCCTTGTTTCCAGGGACCTGGAAGGACAGTGAGTGAATTCTCCTTGTGCTAAATTGTGCTTAAAAAAAACATTTTTTCTAGGGACAGAAAACTGTAGGTAGGGAGAGTGTGTCAGTTTCTTTCACTGTCAAAGTCCTTGTTTCCAGGGACCTGGAAGGACAGTGAGTGAATTCTCCTTGTGCTAAATTGTGCTTAAAAAAAACATTTTTTCTAGGGACAGAAAACTGTAGGTAGGGAGAGTGTGTCAGTTTCTTTCACTGTCAAAGTCCTTGTTTCCAGGGACCTGGAAGGACAGTGAGTGAATTCTCCTTGTGCTAAATTGTGCTTAAAAAAAACATTTTTTCTAGGGACAGAAAACTGTAGGTAGGGAGAGTGTGTCAGTTTCTTTCACTGTCAAAGTCCTTGTTTCCAGGGACCTGGAAGGACAGTGAGTGAATTCTCCTTGTGCTAAATTGTGCTTAAAAAAAACATTTTTTCTAGGGACAGAAAACTGTAGGTAGGGAGAGTGTGTCAGTTTCTTTCACTGTCAAAGTCCTTGTTTCCAGGGACCTGGAAGGACAGTGAGTGAATTCTCCTTGTGCTAAATTGTGCTTAAAAAAAACATTTTTTCTAGGGACAGAAAACTGTAGGTAGGGAGAGTGTGTCAGTTTCTTTCACTGTCAAAGTCCTTGTTTCCAGGGACCTGGAAGGACAGTGAGTGAATTCTCCTTGTGCTAAATTGTGCTTAAAAAAAACATTTTTTCTAGGGACAGAAAACTGTAGGTAGGGAGAGTGTGTCAGTTTCTTTCACTGTCAAAGTCCTTGTTTCCAGGGACCTGGAAGGACAGTGAGTGAATTCTCCTTGTGCTAAATTGTGCTTAAAAAAAACATTTTTTCTAGGGACAGAAAACTGTAGGTAGGGAGAGTGTGTCAGTTTCTTTCACTGTCAAAGTCCTTGTTTCCAGGGACCTGGAAGGACAGTGAGTGAATTCTCCTTGTGCTAAATTGTGCTTAAAAAAAACATTTTTTCTAGGGACAGAAAACTGTAGGTAGGGAGAGTGTGTCAGTTTCTTTCACTGTCAAAGTCCTTGTTTCCAGGGACCTGGAAGGACAGTGAGTGAATTCTCCTTGTGCTAAATTGTGCTTAAAAAAAACATTTTTTCTAGGGACAGAAAACTGTAGGTAGGGAGAGTGTGTCAGTTTCTTTCACTGTCAAAGTCCTTGTTTCCAGGGACCTGGAAGGACAGTGAGTGAATTCTCCTTGTGCTAAATTGTGCTTAAAAAAAACATTTTTTCTAGGGACAGAAAACTGTAGGTAGGGAGAGTGTGTCAGTTTCTTTCACTGTCAAAGTCCTTGTTTCCAGGGACCTGGAAGGACAGTGAGTGAATTCTCCTTGTGCTAAATTGTGCTTAAAAAAAACATTTTTTCTAGGGACAGAAAACTGTAGGTAGGGAGAGTGTGTCAGTTTCTTTCACTGTCAAAGTCCTTGTTTCCAGGGACCTGGAAGGACAGTGAGTGAATTCTCCTTGTGCTAAATTGTGCTTAAAAAAAACATTTTTTCTAGGGACAGAAAACTGTAGGTAGGGAGAGTGTGTCAGTTTCTTTCACTGTCAAAGTCCTTGTTTCCAGGGACCTGGAAGGACAGTGAGTGAATTCTCCTTGTGCTAAATTGTGCTTAAAAAAAACATTTTTTCTAGGGACAGAAAACTGTAGGTAGGGAGAGTGTGTCAGTTTCTTTCACTGTCAAAGTCCTTGTTTCCAGGGACCTGGAAGGACAGTGAGTGAATTCTCCTTGTGCTAAATTGTGCTTAAAAAAAACATTTTTTCTAGGGACAGAAAACTGTAGGTAGGGAGAGTGTGTCAGTTTCTTTCACTGTCAAAGTCCTTGTTTCCAGGGACCTGGAAGGACAGTGAGTGAATTCTCCTTGTGCTAAATTGTGCTTAAAAAAAACATTTTTTCTAGGGACAGAAAACTGTAGGTAGGGAGAGTGTGTCAGTTTCTTTCACTGTCAAAGTCCTTGTTTCCAGGGACCTGGAAGGACAGTGAGTGAATTCTCCTTGTGCTAAATTGTGCTTAAAAAAAACATTTTTTCTAGGGACAGAAAACTGTAGGTAGGGAGAGTGTGTCAGTTTCTTTCACTGTCAAAGTCCTTGTTTCCAGGGACCTGGAAGGACAGTGAGTGAATTCTCCTTGTGCTAAATTGTGCTTAAAAAAAACATTTTTTCTAGGGACAGAAAACTGTAGGTAGGGAGAGTGTGTCAGTTTCTTTCACTGTCAAAGTCCTTGTTTCCAGGGACCTGGAAGGACAGTGAGTGAATTCTCCTTGTGCTAAATTGTGCTTAAAAAAAACATTTTTTCTAGGGACAGAAAACTGTAGGTAGGGAGAGTGTGTCAGTTTCTTTCACTGTCAAAGTCCTTGTTTCCAGGGACCTGGAAGGACAGTGAGTGAATTCTCCTTGTGCTAAATTGTGCTTAAAAAAAACATTTTTTCTAGGGACAGAAAACTGTAGGTAGGGAGAGTGTGTCAGTTTCTTTCACTGTCAAAGTCCTTGTTTCCAGGGACCTGGAAGGACAGTGAGTGAATTCTCCTTGTGCTAAATTGTGCTTAAAAAAAACATTTTTTCTAGGGACAGAAAACTGTAGGTAGGGAGAGTGTGTCAGTTTCTTTCACTGTCAAAGTCCTTGTTTCCAGGGACCTGGAAGGACAGTGAGTGAATTCTCCTTGTGCTAAATTGTGCTTAAAAAAAACATTTTTTCTAGGGACAGAAAACTGTAGGTAGGGAGAGTGTGTCAGTTTCTTTCACTGTCAAAGTCCTTGTTTCCAGGGACCTGGAAGGACAGTGAGTGAATTCTCCTTGTGCTAAATTGTGCTTAAAAAAAACATTTTTTCTAGGGACAGAAAACTGTAGGTAGGGAGAGTGTGTCAGTTTCTTTCACTGTCAAAGTCCTTGTTTCCAGGGACCTGGAAGGACAGTGAGTGAATTCTCCTTGTGCTAAATTGTGCTTAAAAAAAACATTTTTTCTAGGGACAGAAAACTGTAGGTAGGGAGAGTGTGTCAGTTTCTTTCACTGTCAAAGTCCTTGTTTCCAGGGATCTGGAAGGACAGTGAGTGAATTCTCCTTGTGCTAAATTGTGCTTAAAAAAAACATTTTTTCTAGGGACAGAAAACTGTAGGTAGGGAGAGTGTGTCAGTTTCTTTCACTGTCAAAGTCCTTGTTTCCAGGGACCTGGAAGGACAGTGAGTGAATTCTCCTTGTGCTAAATTGTGCTTAAAAAAAACATTTTTTCTAGGGACAGAAAACTGTAGGTAGGGAGAGTGTGTCAGTTTCTTTCACTGTCAAAGTCCTTGTTTCCAGGGACCTGGAAGGACAGTGAGTGAATTCTCCTTGTGCTAAATTGTGCTTAAAAAAAACATTTTTTCTAGGGACAGAAAACTGTAGGTAGGGAGAGTGTGTCAGTTTCTTTCACTGTCAAAGTCCTTGTTTCCAGGGACCTGGAAGGACAGTGAGTGAATTCTCCTTGTGCTAAATTGTGCTTAAAAAAAACATTTTTTCTAGGGACAGAAAACTGTAGGTAGGGAGAGTGTGTCAGTTTCTTTCACTGTCAAAGTCCTTGTTTCCAGGGACCTGGAAGGACAGTGAGTGAATTCTCCTTGTGCTAAATTGTGCTTAAAAAAAACATTTTTTCTAGGGACAGAAAACTGTAGGTAGGGAGAGTGTGTCAGTTTCTTTCACTGTCAAAGTCCTTGTTTCCAGGGACCTGGAAGGACAGTGAGTGAATTCTCCTTGTGCTAAATTGTGCTTAAAAAAAACATTTTTTCTAGGGACAGAAAACTGTAGGTAGGGAGAGTGTGTCAGTTTCTTTCACTGTCAAAGTCCTTGTTTCCAGGGACCTGGAAGGACAGTGAGTGAATTCTCCTTGTGCTAAATTGTGCTTAAAAAAAACATTTTTTCTAGGGACAGAAAACTGTAGGTAGGGAGAGTGTGTCAGTTTCTTTCACTGTCAAAGTCCTTGTTTCCAGGGACCTGGAAGGACAGTGAGTGAATTCTCCTTGTGCTAAATTGTGCTTAAAAAAAACATTTTTTCTAGGGACAGAAAACTGTAGGTAGGGAGAGTGTGTCAGTTTCTTTCACTGTCAAAGTCCTTGTTTCCAGGGACCTGGAAGGACAGTGAGTGAATTCTCCTTGTGCTAAATTGTGCTTAAAAAAAACATTTTTTCTAGGGACAGAAAACTGTAGGTAGGGAGAGTGTGTCAGTTTCTTTCACTGTCAAAGTCCTTGTTTCCAGGGACCTGGAAGGACAGTGAGTGAATTCTCCTTGTGCTAAATTGTGCTTAAAAAAAACATTTTTTCTAGGGACAGAAAACTGTAGGTAGGGAGAGTGTGTCAGTTTCTTTCACTGTCAAAGTCCTTGTTTCCAGGGACCTGGAAGGACAGTGAGTGAATTCTCCTTGTGCTAAATTGTGCTTAAAAAATACATTTTTTCTAGGGACAGAAAACTGTAGGTAGGGAGAGTGTGTCAGTTTCTTTCACTGTCAAAGTCCTTGTTTCCAGGGACCTGGAAGGACAGTGAGTGAATTCTCCTTGTGCTAAATTGTGCTTAAAAAAAACATTTTTTCTAGGGACAGAAAACTGTAGGTAGGGAGAGTGTGTCAGTTTCTTTCACTGTCAAAGTCCTTGTTTCCAGGGACCTGGAAGGACAGTGAGTGAATTCTCCTTGTGCTAAATTGTGCTTAAAAAAAACATTTTTTCTAGGGACAGAAAACTGTAGGTAGGGAGAGTGTGTCAGTTTCTTTCACTGTCAAAGTCCTTGTTTCCAGGGACCTGGAAGGACAGTGAGTGAATTCTCCTTGTGCTAAATTGTGCTTAAAAAAAACATTTTTTCTAGGGACAGAAAACTGTAGGTAGGGAGAGTGTGTCAGTTTCTTTCACTGTCAAAGTCCTTGTTTCCAGGGACCTGGAAGGACAGTGAGTGAATTCTCCTTGTGCTAAATTGTGCTTAAAAAAAACATTTTTTCTAGGGACAGAAAACTGTAGGTAGGGAGAGTGTGTCAGTTTCTTTCACTGTCAAAGTCCTTGTTTCCAGGGACCTGGAAGGACAGTGAGTGAATTCTCCTTGTGCTAAATTGTGCTTAAAAAAAACATTTTTTCTAGGGACAGAAAACTGTAGGTAGGGAGAGTGTGTCAGTTTCTTTCACTGTCAAAGTCCTTGTTTCCAGGGACCTGGAAGGACAGTGAGTGAATTCTCCTTGTGCTAAATTGTGCTTAAAAAAAACATTTTTTCTAGGGACAGAAAACTGTAGGTAGGGAGAGTGTGTCAGTTTCTTTCACTGTCAAAGTCCTTGTTTCCAGGGACCTGGAAGGACAGTGAGTGAATTCTCCTTGTGCTAAATTGTGCTTAAAAAAAACATTTTTTCTAGGGACAGAAAACTGTAGGTAGGGAGAGTGTGTCAGTTTCTTTCACTGTCAAAGTCCTTGTTTCCAGGGACCTGGAAGGACAGTGAGTGAATTCTCCTTGTGCTAAATTGTGCTTAAAAAAAACATTTTTTCTAGGGACAGAAAACTGTAGGTAGGGAGAGTGTGTCAGTTTCTTTCACTGTCAAAGTCCTTGTTTCCAGGGACCTGGAAGGACAGTGAGTGAATTCTCCTTGTGCTAAATTGTGCTTAAAAAAAACATTTTTTCTAGGGACAGAAAACTGTAGGTAGGGAGAGTGTGTCAGTTTCTTTCACTGTCAAAGTCCTTGTTTCAAGGGACAGAGAAGGACACCTGAAGGTAGCCCTTATTGCTTTTTTCCCATCTCCCTGCAGGCCATCTATTAGAATGTCTGGAAGGCAAACAAGGAGAGGCAGACAGTCAGGAGGCAATAAAAGAGGGCAAGCAGGCTCTGTGTCTGGGGGCAACAGTGCTGGTCGTGGACGCGGTGCATTGTCATCAGCACATGGCCATGGGACACGCTTGTCCTTCTTTTCGGCAGCTGGACATGTTGAGCCACATCATGCCGAAGACTTGGTAGAGTGGATGACCAAGCCCTCCTCCTCCTCCTCATCCTCTCTCACCCAGGCTCAGGGTACTGGAAAAGCAGCTGCCAAAGCGTCCTCTTCCCTGGTATCAATGTCAGACTCATCATCAGTCACTCCTTCCCTAGACCCACCATTTCCTCCTCCTGAGGAGTCCCCCGAACTGTTTCAGCACAGTGTTGGGTACATGCTCCAGGAGGATGCCCAGCGTTTCGAAGGGTCTGATGATGAAACCCAGCTAGAGGAAGGCAGTAGCGTGAGAGCAGACAGAGGGGATGCTCAAGAAGGACACCAATCTGGCAGTCATGTTCCAGCAGCTGCAGCATACTGCCAGATTGGCTCCAGTGATGAGGAGGGAGGTGATGATGAGGTCACTGACTCCACGTGGGTGCCTAATAGGAGAGAGGAGGAGGAGGAGGATGAGGAGGAGGCACATCTCCAACGAGGCAGGATGCCCTTTGGTGGCCAGCGTAAGGGCAGTACACCGACGGAATCACACCGCAGAGCTCCGCCTGTGCAGGGCGCTGCCTCTGCCCGTCATTCAAAAGGTTCTTTGGTGTGGGCCTTTTTTGAGGCTAGTGCATCAGATCGCACAGCTGCTGTTTGCAACATATGTCTCAAGCGTATATCGCGTGGCCAAAACATCAGCCGCTTGGGTACCACATGCCTGACCAGACATATGTTGACCTGCCATGCAGCTCGTTGGCAAGCCTACCTCAAAGACCCACACCAAAGAACAAAGCGGACCTCTCCTTGCACCGCATCAGCTGGGATCTCCAACCCCACTATAACTTCAGTCCTCTCTGAAACATGCACTGAGAGGAATGAAGGTGTAGAATTAGGTGTGTCACAGCCAAGTACTTGCGGCCACTCTGCTAGCAGTACACCGACGTCCGATTCTAGCAGGCAAATTTCCCTGCCCCAGCTGCTGGACCGTCGAAAGAAGTTCACTCCCAGCCATCCACATGCCCAGCGGTTGAATGCTAGCTTGGCTAAATTGCTAGCGCTTCAACTGCTGCCTTTTCAGTTGGTAGACTCGGCCCCCTTCCGTGAGTTTGTGCAATGTGCGGTTCCTCAGTGGCAGGTTCCCAAACGCCACTTTTTCTCACGGAAGGCTATTCCGGCTCTCTACCGGCATGTGGAAGGCAATGTCTTGGCCTCGCTGGACAGGGCGGTCAGCGGTAAGGTGCATATTACCGCTGACTCATGGTCCAGCAGGCATGGACAGGGACGTTACCTTTCTTTCACGGCCCATTGGGTCACTCTTTTGGCAGCTGGGAAGGATGCAGGACAAGGTGCAGTAGTGTTGGAGGTTGTCCCACCGCCACGCCTCCAAAATGCTACTACTGGTTGTGACACACCTCTCTCCTCCACCCCCTCCTCTTCTTCTTCCTCCATGGCCTCTTCCTGTGGTTTGTCCTATGAACCAGCGGTGCTCCGTAGCCGTTCACGGGGCTACGCAAGTACGCAGGCAAAAAGATGCCATGCCGTGCTTGCGCTGGTGTGTTTGGGGGACAGAAGCCACACTGGGGCAGAGGTCCTGTCTGCTCTGCAGGGCCAGGCCGAGAGGTGGTTGACGCCACGCCAGCTTAAGCCAGGAATGGTGGTTTACGACAATGGCACCAACCTCCTCTCCGCCCTCCGACAGGGACAACTGACCCATGTGCCCTGTGTGGCTCACGTCCTTAACCTGGTGGTGCAGCGGTTCTTGGGCAGGTACCCGGGCTTACAGGATGTCCTGAGGCAGGCCAGGAAAGTCTGTGTGCATTTCCGCAGATCTTATAATGCCAGTGCTCGCCTGGCTGAGCTGCAAAAGGAGTTGAACCTGCCCAAGAACCGCCTTATATGTGACATGCCCACCAGGTGGAACTCAACGTTGGCCATGCTGCAGCGGCTGCACACGCAGCAGAGGGCCATCAATGAGTACCTGTGCGACTACGGCACCAGGACAGGGTCAGGGGAGCTTGTTTTTTTTTCTCCACGCCAGTGGGGCATGATCAGGGATGCATGCACTGTCCTGGCACCATTTGAGGAGGCCACGAGGATGGTGAGCAGTGACAGTGCATGCATCAGTGACACTGTACCTCTTGTCCACCTGTTGGAGCACACGCTGCGTGGAATAATGGACAGGGCACTTGAGGCAGAACAGAGGCAGGAAGAGGAGGACTTCCTTGCCTCTCAAGGCCCCCTTTACCCAGACAGTGTTCCTTCTGTCCCACCCATCGCACAGGAAGAGGAGGAGGAGGAGGAGGAGGATTGTGTCAGCATGGAGGTGGAGGCTGGCACTCAGCATCATCAGCAGCAGTCTTTTAGGGATGATTTACAGTCCCAAGAAACCAGTGGACTTGTACGTGGCTGGGAGGAGGTGGCTGCGGATCATGTCGTCCTTAGTGACCCAGAGGACTCCGGAGCGAATGCCTCAGCAAACCTACGCTGCATGGCCTCCCTGATCCTGCAAAGTCTGCGGAAGGATCCTCGTATTCTTCGGATCAAGGAGAGGGACCATTACTGGCTGGCCACTCTCCTTGATCCACGGTACAAGGGTAAGGTTGCGGACCTTATGTCACCGTCGCAGAGGGAGCAGAGGATGAGACAACTCCGGGAGGCCTTGCAGAAAGGTCTGTGCAACGCGTTCCCAGAGACTGGGAGGTTACAAACTCCTGGTCCTGGACAACGAGTTGCTGAGGCTTCGGCCAGTCAAAGAAGGAGCGGTGGGGAAGGTGGCCGTCTGACCGATGCGTTCAGACAATTCTTTAGTCCGCAGCCCCAAAGTATGATCGGTTCCAGCAACCATCGCCAGCGTCTGATAAACATGGTGCAGGAATATCTAGGGGCAAGGTCAGACTTGGACACCTTCCCCACCGAAAATCCTCTGGCTTACTGGGTCTTGAGGATGGATCACTGGCCAGAGCTTGCACAGTATGCAATTGAGCTACTGGCCTGTCCTGCATCCAGCGTTCTTTCGGAACGCACATTCAGTGCTGCTGGAGGATTTGTCACGGATCACAGGGTGCGCCTGTCCACCGACTCGGTTGATCGACTGACTTTCATCAAGATGAACCAGTCTTGGATCACCACCAGCTACCACACACCTGATGCTGATATAACAGACTAATTGATTTTAACATGTCACATCCCTTCAAGACTGATGCTGATGCTGAGTGCCTGTGCTGTTATGTTGACTGGCTATCCTCCTCCTCCGAGTCCTCAATGATACGATTGATGATGATAGCTTGGAAGATCATTTTTGTTTATGGGTGCCGCCACCAGTGGCTAAGGCCCAATTTTTCAGCCCCTGTTTTACAGGGGCGTGTAATTACAATTTTTTTAGCAATAATTTGCCATAGGGCTCATTGCTGTGCTCCAAGTACAGTATCTGTGAGGGGTTGGAGTGTTGTGGCACCAGTGCCTAAGGCCCAATTTTTCAGCCCCTGTTTAACAGGGGCGTGTCATTACAATTTTTGAAGCAATACTTTGCAACAGGGCTCATTGCTGTGCTCCAAGTACAGTATCTGTGAGGGGTTGTAGTGTTGTGCCACCAGTGCCTAAGGCCCAATTTTTCAGCCCCTGTTCAACAGGGGCATGCAATTACAATTCTTGATCTAATAATTCACAGCAGGGTCCATTGCTGCACCCACCAAGAGTAACTCTGAGGGCTTACAGTCTTGTGGCAACGCCACCACCACCACCACCACGAAAGGCCCAATTTTTCAGCCCCTGTTCAAAAGGGGCATGTAATTACAATTCTTGATCTAATAATTCACAGCAGGGCCCATTGCTGCACCCACCAAGAGTAACTGTCAGGGCTTACAGTGTTGTGGCACCAGCACCACCATCAAAGCCCCAATTTTTACTACCACTGTTCAACAATTATATGTAATTAAAATTCCTGATATAATAGTTGACAGCAGGGCGTTCCAGCACCAACCAAGGGTAACTGAGTGCTTACAGTGTTGTGCCAACACCAACAACTAAGGGGCCTATTTCTGCAGAGTATATACGGCAGGTCCCTACTTTCAAACATCCAACTTACAAACGACTCCTACTTGCAAACGAAAGAAGACAACAGGAAGTGAGAGGAAATCTACCCCTAGAAAGGAAAATTCTCTCCTGTAAGAATAAATATGGGAGAAAGGGGTCTCATCTGTACTGATGCTTTATCAGCAATCCTTGTTTCAAGAAAAACACCACATTTCAAAAACAGTTGTCATTGGGACGGAAAGTGAGGTGAAATGTTCTGAACAGGGGCACAGACAGCAAAACAAATGTTACAGGGGTGATAACCCTTACCTATGTTTCCCAAAAAGTTTAAAAATAGATTTTTGGGCTGGAGCTACACTTCAACAATGTACCTGTTCAAAATTACAAACAGATTCTACATAAGAACAAACCTACAGTCCCTGTCTTGTATGCACCGCCTGTATACGGCTGTTCAGAGTATATAGGGCCTTTTTTATTTTATGTGCGGGGTTCCCCTTAATATCCATACAAGACCCAAAGGGGCTGGTAATGGGCTGGGGTAGGGGGGGGGGGGTCATGGGGTAGCTATGCCATTTTTCTTAAAGAATTTCATCCATATTACCGGGACCAGACATTACATTAAAGCCGCAAGCAGTTTTAAATGGCTTTTTTTTCCTTTAGAAGTGTCATTTTGTGCAGGGACAGTTCTAAACACGGGAAACACGTGGCACTTCACAGGCATACTTTAGACACCCCCCAGGTACGATATTTAAAGGAATATTTGACTTTTTTTTTTTCACTTTATGCATCATTAAAATGACTGCCCCGAAAAACGACCGTTTTTAAAACTTCTTTTTGCATTGATACATGTCCCCTGGTGCAGAACCCGGGTTCCCAAACCCTATTTATGACAATAACATGCATAATAGTTGTTATAATTAGCACTTTAGAATTCGAACGTTCGCATCCATTGTATTTAATAGGGTTCTAATGTTCGTTCGAACTTTCGGTCCGTTCGCGGGTTCTGGTGCGAACCGAACCCGGGGGTGTTCGGCTCATCACTAGTCTCCAGAGTGACGACCTTGCATTGCCACCGGATGCAGGGAATATTGAAGGACTCCCCTTTGTTTTTTTGGCTGATGAAGCCTTCGGACCATTTCCACAGAGG
The DNA here is from genome assembly GCA_029206835.1 of Rana muscosa. Taxonomy (NCBI): domain Eukaryota; kingdom Metazoa; phylum Chordata; class Amphibia; order Anura; family Ranidae; genus Rana; species Rana muscosa. The sequence goes on along the minus strand of CM055122.1, from coordinate 324,537,495 downwards.
ACCCTGACCCCAGAGAAGAGTGTGTTCAATTACCGGCTGGCCAGGGCCCGAAGAGTCGTTGAAAATGCCTTCGGCATAATGGCCAGCCGGTTCCGCCTTTTTATGACTTCCATCCACTTGGCGGACTACAAAATAAACTATGTAGTGTTATGCTGCTGTGTGCTACACAACTTTCTGAGCCAAAAATCTAATTCCTATATGGCCTCAGTTTTGCCAGAGGCTGGACTTTCCCCTGCAAATCCCCTTCCGGGCCTGGAATCTGCCCGTCTTGGCTTGCCCCCCCAAAATGCCCGTGTGGTTCGGGACAAATACATGGAGTATTTCACGGGTAGGGGGGCAATTCCTATGCCAGCCTATGTCTAAGTATCCCAATAAAAATCTTGTTTAAACCTTTAATTATTTGTTCTTTCCTGTCTCCTAGTTTGTCTTTGTGCATTTGTAGTGGCAAGTGTATTTTACTTTAGTAAATAACAACCAATTTCACTATGTTACCTTACAAAAGAACCAAATAAGCTTAGAGAGTATTATAAAAAGAAGCTACACGTTGTTTGTGGTCAAATATTTTACTCTGTGCACATTCTCTTCATTTTTTTTTTTTGTTTTACTTTGGGGTTGGCCTGGCCACAACCCGGCAAATTTTGGCTTATGAAAATACAAAAATATCACTTGCATTTCTAAAATTACAACATTGGATACCTCTGAGCAATCGGAGACATTCACTTACACAAACTATGTCTCTATGTGCCCGTCCTAATATGGGGTCCTGCCACCCCTTGCCCAGCCAAAAATTAAATATGCACACATTTTTAAGTTTTTGCATATAGGAAGTTTACAATCCTGATCCCTATTGTCAACATGTGCTATCTGCCATCAGGGGTGATCAATGGATGTGTTTTGGGGGTGCATCCCCTTCCTCAGTTCACCGACTTTTGATACGAGGAAGGGGTTGCACCCACAAAAGACGTACATGGATATCCCCTGATGCCAGATAGCACATGTTCACACACTGTGTGCATATTCAATTTTTGGCTGGTTTGTTACTCAAAAAATTAGAAAAAAATATAAAAACAAACATGTAAAAACAAATGTGTTTGGATGGCTTATTGAATTCTCCCCAAAACATCGAGAATGTCTTTAAATGTTTGTTCCGTGCTACATTCCATCACTTGCTGGATGAGGCGGAGGGCACTGTCAGCAGAGAACCGTGTGCTATCCTTCACAACATTTACATCCCCTAAAAACCAAAAAAAAAATTAATAAAACTCTGCAGGCCTACCTCGCTTACCTTAAGCTGTGGTGACAGATACTGACCTGTTGTGGTGACCAGATCCACAACGTCATCCACCTCTCCTTCCTGCACTTCTCCTTCCTCCACCTCAACTTCCTGCACATCTTTCGGTTGTGGGTCTTTGGGAGTTTGGGGTTGCTTGGAAGTTGTGGGGTGCATGTGCTCCCTGGAGTGTCCTCCTCCCAGTCTTCTCTCCCCTATGAGAATAAAACCAAAGGTCTATATTTATCACACTGTAAATCTCCTTGTTAAACTAAAAAAAGGATAAATTGTTTGGAAGTGGGGTACAAGTGTGTGTTTGTGCGGAATTTAAAGAAGAATGCATTATTTATGACCCCAAATATGTTTAGTATTCACATTTGGATGTAATTTTTGGGACATGGAGGCACCACAAATAAACTCTGATGCACCTGTGTGGGACACCCAAAAAAGGCGGGTCTGGTGGCCCACACTATAGTGCTCCAAAGTACAGATGTGGAAGCAGCTGCTGAGTGTCCTCTCCTTTACACTGATAAAAGTTTGCATTTCATTCTCCTTACAAACACATCATCTAGACTAAAAAATTATCCACAATACTTGATCAAAAATGGCAGATGTCTAATTACTTTTGTTACTCTTAAATAAGCCAAAACCGCGGATAGTGGCCGAACGAAGTGTCGGTAACGTAACGAACGATTACTGTGCCCAACCTAGTTCAAAATATTACATTTTGGAAGGGAGTCCAATATGATAAAAAAAAAAAAAACATGTGTTTATAAAAAGATTAATAGCAGAAACGTCGTCATTTTACTTACTTTTAGCGAGCATCCTCTTTATGCTCCTCAACTGGTCTGGCTCCCTCAGTTTGAGGTCTGACCACCTCTTTCTGAGCTGCTCATTTGAGCGTTTCACCCCGAACTTCGCCCTCAGACTCTTCACAACTTTAGTGAGGATTTTGGCCTTCCTTCTATTTGGTTTGCTATACGGCCCATGCTTGCCATCATAATCAGCCTTGACCAAGATGTCCACCATCTCCGCCATCTCCGCCAAAGACATATTCGATGCCTTGAATCTCCTCCTTGATCGTGACGTGTCCTCGGTCTCCGGGCTTGTCTCCTCGCTAGTTGCGGAATTATCAGACACCTGCTGTAACTCCGCCATATCTGTCTGCGCGCCGAAAGAGAAGGGGCGGGGAAAAGATGTAAGTTAGAACGTCATGGGCGGGCGACGTGTGCGGAGTGACGTGTTCGAATTTTGACGCATGCGTGGTGTGTATATAGCAAACACACATGTGACTATAGTACGTTCGGTGTGCGGAGAGAGGAGTTCAAGTGACGGACGTGCGAACGAAGGTATGTGATTTTGTGACTTGGAAAAATTGTTGGCCTATACTGTCTTGAGATTGTTGGAGGATATATATGGTGACTAGGATGTGAAGGAGGTTAGACTGTTTGCCTCACATTATTTTAATATAATTTATTTTACTTGCAGATACAATATGAATGTCTTTATTAGCGACAAAGAGTTCCTGGCGGAATTTATTGACCGGGTAAGGGAGCTGCCGGCTCTGTGGGAGACGAAAAACCCCATCCATAAAAAAAAAGGGGTGAGAAAAGCAGCGCTGGAGAAGCTGCTCCCATTTGTGCAGACCAAGGTGCCCACAGCCACAGCAAAACAAGTGGACACTAAAATTGGGAGCTTGAGAGGTACCTACAGGACTGAACGCTCTAAGGTGCTGGCTTCTCAGAGGTCAGGAGCAGCAGCAGATGATGTGTATGTCCCGATTTTGTGGTACTACAGCAGGATGTCCTTCCTGGATGACCACATTGAGACAAGGCCATCACTCTCCACTCTTCCCCCCAGACTTCCCTGCAGCCAACCTGAGCCTTCTCTGGAGCAAGAGGAGGCAGCCATCCTGGATGATCCTGATTTGTCCATCTGGAGCCAGGTATAGTATTAACTGAAAATGTATTGGGATAAAATTAATGTTTCCCAAATATGTCAGGATGAGAAACATACATTATTTTGTATTCCACAAGTCAAATCAGGATCTGTAGACATTATTCTGCACTTAATTGTGTGGTAAATAGTCAAGCTGATGTTGTGGTAAATTTAAAGCAAGGATTTATGCATTTACATTCTAATTGCTTCCATCAGGATTACAAAGTTTGATGCAAAGATTAAACCAACATATTAAACTATGTTCCTTTTTCATACACAGGATGAAATCAGCCAGGAGGAGGGTCTGGAAACTGTCAGGCAGGAGGAGGAAGGGCCCAGTGGCAGCCAGGAGGTGGCAGGGCCCAGTGGCAGCCAGGAGGTGGCAGGGCCCAGTGGCAGCCAGGAGGTGGCAGGGCCCAGTGGCAGCCAGGAGGTGGCAGGGCCCAGTGGCAGACAGGAGGTGGCAGGGCCCAGTGGCAGACAGGAGGTGGCAGGGCAAAGGAGAAGCACCAGATCCCAGGTGCCTCCCATCCGGTTTCACAAAAGAGGCAGGAGGGACAGGACCACCAGTGAGGCAGCAATGGCCCTTATTAAAGAGGCCCATGCCACCCTCAAGGAGCCCACATCCCCTGAAGAGGCCATTGTCGGCCTAATGGAGGCTAAGTTAAAGGTGATGAGCATGGAGCAACGCCTCCTATGCGAGCCCCTGCTCATCACCTTGCTCAACAAGGGGGTGATGGAGCAAATTACCCCCAATACCGCCATATGTGAGGTGGCCCAACTGACCCAACCTCAACCTCCACCTCCACCTTCCTCTTCTGCCCCACCCCCTTCTGCTACACCTCCACCTTCTGCCCCACCCCCTTCTGCTACACCTCCACCTTCTGCCCCACCCCCTTCTGCTACACCTCCACCTTCTGCCCCACCCCCTTCTGCTACACCTCCACCTTCTGCCCCACCCCCTTCTGCTACACCTCCACCTTCTGCCCCACCCCCTTCTGCTACACCTCCACCTTCTGCCCCACCCCCTTCTGCTACACCTCCACCTTCTTCTTCTGCCCCACCCCCTTCTGCTACACCTCCACCTTCTTCTTCTGCCCCACCCCATTCTGCTACACCTCCACCTTCTTCTTCTGCCCCACCCCCTTCTGCTACACCTCCACCTCCTCCTCCTGACAGGAGTACCCCTCCAGTGGGCCAGCCTCCAGCCAAACGAAGAAGGAAGGCTGCAGGAAAGGCTGCAGGAAAGGCTTCAGGAAAGGCTTCAGGAAAGGCTTCAGGGAAGGTTGCCAGGAAGAAGAGGAAGTGATGGCCTTGCTTCATTGTGGTCGGACAGAAGGCAGCCTGTTGTAGTACCACACACTTGGGACATATATCTCACCTGCTGCTGTTCCTGACCTCTGGGAGGCCAGCATCAGATTGTGTTCAGAAATGTGGGCCTTCTCAAGCTCCCAATTTTAGTGTCCACACAGGGTTGCTGTGTGCTCTGGGGTCCCTGGGCTGCACAAATGGCAGCAGCTTCTCCAGCGCTGCCTTCTCTTTATTTAATTTATAAACATGAATAAATGTGTTTTTTGTTTAAGTTCATACTTGACTATGTGTCTTTTTAAATAAAAAAAATCAAGCTTTGGAGTAAGCAGAAACATTTGACTGACAATAAAAGGCACAGATATCACCCCCCCAAAAGAATAACTAAATCTGATTAGCACAAAAACATGGTGTGAAATTTTAATAATATAGATTCCAAAATTAAATGGGAGATCGCTATCAAAACATTGAGAAATTATAATTAACATAATTTTGAAAAATCAAACCATTTAAATTATTCCTAAAAACTTGCACGATATAATACACATAAATCTTATAAAGAGCAGCATGAAAAAGGTTAAAAATAAGGCTCAACTCTGTGTGAATATCAGCAGCAAAAGAAGGTCACTCGTTTTGATTAATGTAACATTCTAACGAAGATTTCAATGCAGAACATTTAAACGATGAAATATTTTTGAGCGTGACGAATGTGCTCTCTCCATTACGAAGGCTTGTTTTACCAGAAGATGCGCTCCCGTCTCATAGTTGCTTGTGAGCATGCGCGCTTTTGGAAGAGTCGTAAAAGCATACACACGAACCATTTTCTCGTCACAAAACAGGCCGACGAGAAACACGACGAGGAAATCTGGAATCCTGACGAGAAAATAGAGAGCAGGTTCTCTATTTTCTCGTCGAGATTCTCGGCAAGTTTCTCGTCGTAAAACCATACACACGAACGTTTTTCTAGACAAAAAAACTCTCGCGGCACTTTTCTTGACTGTTTTGGACGAGAAAATCGGTCGTGTGTACGAGGCCTCAGCCTTGAAATGCCTCATGGGACTTGTAGTTCCGCAACAGCTGGAGGGGTCACAGGTTGAGCACCCATGTTCTACCCCATAGCTATCTCATATACTCATATACATGTGCGGTTTGTTTCTTTCCAAATTAAAATTCGGACAAATTTTCGGAAATTCGGATGTATCAGAATTTCCGAATTAGAGTAGTACCAAATTTAAACGGATCTGAGATAACAAACAAAAAAATTCAGACGAAATTCAAAATTCAAATAGTTTTCCAATTTCCAAAGAGAATACAATAGAATAGAAAATAAAGGAATAGAATTCTATTCCTTCGTTTTCTATTCTATTGTATTCTATTCCTTTATTTTCTATTCTATTGTATTCTCTTTGGAAATTGGAAAACTATTCGAATTCGAAAAGTATTCGAAATTGATTCTAAAACGTTTCAAATCGATCCAAATTGGAAAAATTAGAATAGATTCGAAGACGAATAAATGAAACGAATTCCGAAAATAAATTAAACAAATTTAACTAAACAAATTTATGTAAATAATGAAACAAAACAATTTTTTTTTCTATCTGTATATCTGTATCTTCATTTCTGTCTTATATCCATCCATTATCAATCCTTTATATTATTATATCTACTATATTATATCTATCTATCTATCTATCTATCTATCTATCTATCTATCTATCTATCTATCTATCTATCTATCTATCTATCTATTTATCTCTCTATCTCTATCTATCTATCTATCTATCTATCTATCTATCTATCTATCTATCTATCTATCTATCTATCTATCTATCTATCTTTATCTTCATTTTCTTATATCTATCTATTATCAAACCTTTTATATTAATCGACTGCGTTTACTGATCTATCAACTATCTATCCAGTGGTGGCCCGTCCATTAGGACAGGCCGCCACCCACTAATCCATGCTCCCGGCTGCTAATCTACATGCAGGGCGCCGGACGCATGGATTTCAATGGGGGGTTGTTTGTTTTTTTGAAGCACATGATTACAGCCTGAGCCTCAAAAAAGGATGAGCTTGGGGCACTGCGCCCTGAGCGAGTTAATATTCGCTAATGTCTTTGTGTTTCTCCTCCCGGGCCAATCAGGAAGCGGGTCCTGAGGCCCGATTGGCCGGGAGTCCTAAGACCCCATTGACTGAGAGTCCGAAGACCCCGATTGGCCAGGAGGAAAAGCAGTGACACGGAGGAGACAGAGTGGGGAAGCCACAGATGCGACCTGGATGGGGTAAGTACTGATCAATCGGCGAGCGAGCCGGTGATGGGGGGTTGGTGTGGGGTGGTGGGCTGGAGTGACCTTAGATGTCTCAGGTCTGTTTGCCGCCCCCCCTCCGACCGATGGAGCACCATCAATCTATCTGAATCCACCTATGCAACTACTTATCTATCTATCTATCCAGGGCCGTCCTTAGTGCAGGGCAAACGGGGCACCTGCCCTTGGCCCAATCTTTGTAGGGGGGCCCATGCTACCCGTGAATTTGGGCCCCGATGACGGCTTTGCAGAGTGCACAGAGGACACGGGAGGCTGTATTCCCGATCTAGCCAGTATAGAGGGGCCAGCCAATCTGTATTCCCCCACCAGTATAGAGGGGCGGGGCCGGGAGCTCCACTGACGCTCTCACCCCGCCCCATGTAGCCTGTATGCTCGGAACAGAGCAGCTGTAGTTAGAGCAGTGATCGGAGTGGGCGCGTCAGTGGAGCTCCCGGCCCCGCCCCTCTATACTGGTGAGGGAATACAGAGGTCCTGGTGCGGGGCCGAGAGCTCCACTGACGCGCTCACTCCGATCACTGGCTCTCATTACAGCCACTCTGTTCCGAGCATACAGGCTACATGAGGCGGGGTCAGAGCATCAGTGGAGCTCCCGGCCCCGCCCAATCTCTGCTGGCTAGCGTGCAAATACAGCCTCCTGTGCCCTCTGTGCACTCTGCAAAGCTGTCATCGGGGCCCCAATTCACGGGTAATCTCATGCAGTATGTCCACAGTCTCTGGTAATCTCATGCAGTATGTCTGCAGTCTCTGATAATCTCATGCAGTATGTCCGCAGTCTGCTGATGTCATGCAGTATGTTCGCAGTCTCTGGTAATCTCGTGCAGTATGTCCGCAGTCTCTGGTAATCTCGTGCAGTATGTCCGCAGTCTGGTGATGTCGTGCAGTATGTCCGCAGTCTGGTGATGTCGTGCAGTATGTCTGCAGTCTCTGGTAATCTCGTGCAGTATGTCCGCAGTCTGGTGATGTCGTGCAGTATGTCCGCAGTCTGGTGATGTCGTGCAGTATGTCCGCAGTCTGGTGATGTCGTGCAGTATGTCCGCAGTCTGGTGATGTCGTGCAGTATGTCCGCAGTCTGGTGATGTCGTGCAGTATGTCCGCAGTCTCTGGTAATCTCGTGCAGTATGTCCGCAGTCTGGTGATGTCGTGCAGTATGTCCGCAGTCTCTGGTAATCTCGTGCAGTATGTCCGCAGTCTGGTGATGTCGTGCAGTATGTCCGCAGTCTGGTAATCTCGTGCAGTATGTCCGCAGTCTCTGGTAATCTCGTGCAGTATGTCCGCAGTCTGGTGATGCCGTCCAGTATGTCCGCAGTCTCTGGTAATCTTGTGCAGTATGTCCGCAGTCTGGTGATGTCGTGCAGTATGTCCGCAGTCTCTGGTAATCTCGTGCAGTATGTCCGCAGTCTGGTGATGTCGTGCAGTATGTCCGCAGTCTCTGGTAATCTCGTGCAGTATGTCTGCAGTCTGGTGATGTCGTGCAGTATGTCCGCAGTCTGGTGATGTCGTGCAGTATGTCCGCAGTCTGGTGATGTCGTGCAGTATGTCCGCAGTCTGGTGATGTCGTGCAGTATGTCCGCAGTCTGGTGATGTCGTGCAGTATGTCCGCAGTCTGGTGATGTCGTGCGGTATGTCCGCAGTCTGGTGATGTCGTGCAGTATGTCCGCAGTCTGGTGATGTCGTGCAGTATGTCCGCAGTCTGGTGATGTCGTGCAGTATGTCCGCAGTCTGGTGATGTCGTGCAGTATGTCCGCAGTCTCTGGTAATCTCGTGCAGTATGTCCGCAGTCTGGTGATGTCGTGCAGTATGTCCGCAGTCTGGTGATGTCGTGCATTATGTCCGCAGTCTGGTGATGTCGTGCAGTATGTCCGCAGTCTCTGGTAATCTCGTGCAGTATGTCCGCAGTCTGGTGATGTCGTGCAGTATGTCCGCAGTCTCTGGTAATCTCGTGCAGTATGTCCGCAGTCTGGTGATGTCGTGCAGTATGTCCGCAGTCTGGTGATGTCGTGCATTATGTCCGCAGTCTGGTGATGTCGTGCAGTATGTCCGCAGTCTCTGGTAATCTCGTGCAGTATGTCCGCAGTCTGGTGATGTCGTGCAGTATGTCCGCAGTCTCTGGTAATCTCGTGCAGTATGTCCGCAGTCTGGTGATGTCGTGCAGTATGTCCGCAGTCTGGTGATGTCGTGCAGTATGTCCGCAGTCTGGTGATGTCGTGCAGTATGTCCGCAGTCTGGTGATGTCGTGCAGTATGTCCGCAGTCTGGTGATGTCGTGCAGTATGTCCGCAGTCTGGTGATGTCGTGCAGTATGTCCGCAGTCTCTGGTAATCTCGTGCAGTATGTCCGCAGTCTGGTGATGTTGTGCAGTATGTCCGCAGTTTCTGGTAATCTCCTGCAGTATGTCCGCAGTCTCTGGTAATCTCCTGCAGTATGTCCGCAGTCTCTGGTAATCTCCTGCAGTATGTCTGCACTCTCTGACCCTCTCCTGTAGTATGTGTATTAATGTGCCGCTTTACTTGCTCAATTATTTGGGATTGCTCCACTGCTCAGTGAGTGGTAATGATGTGCATTAACCTACAGCAACCAATCAGTGAGTGCTAATAATGTGCAGTAACCTCTAGCAACCAATCGGCAAGCAGAAATGATGTGTTGTAACTTCTAGCAACCAGCCAGTGAGCGGTAAGGATGGTCTGTAACCTCTGGCAAACAATTGCAATCGCTGCGTGATCTGCTACAGTAAACTGATTTTGAGTCTATCTGCTATTTTTTTGTATGTCTCAGAATGGAGGGGGGGGGGGGGGGCAAGAAAATGTTTGCCCAGGGCCCAATCAAAATTAAAGACGGCCCTGTATCTATCTATCTATCTATCTATCTATCTATCTATCTATCTATCTATCTATCTATCTATCTATCTATCTATCTATCTATCTGTAGCGCACAGACCCTTTTCTTCCTGCCTACCTTCACCTGCAGGAGCAAAGGGCACACCATGCCACATGCCCGTATCCTCCCGGTATAAGAGGTTGAGCGGTGTTCTTGCAATTTTGGGTCCTGCAGCGAGTTACCTCCCGTCCATTGGTTCTCGTCCCTAGAATGTAGGGAAAAGTCTATTCTTCCCCGAAAGAAGGCCAATGTCCAGACAGTGTTTAAACTCCAACAAACGAGTTTATTTTCTCTTGCTTGAACAGATTAGGGAAAAAGGTTGAAGACAGGAATAGAGTTGGGTAGGGAGGTAGGTTCAGGCACGCGGCACCCAGTCACCCTATTCTCCACTCAAGCCTCAGTGGGTATTGCTCACCCGGATAGATCCCTCTCACAGTTCTAGCAGCCGGAGTGAAGCACGAACAGTTACTTCGATTTAGTCCCCTTCACGGAGGAGCTAGAAGATCCTCTGCCACAGAATCCCTTGGTTACTGAATTAGAACTTTGAAACCCCTGTAGATTATTAGAGACCATATGTGCCAATGGGGCACACTACAGGAGCTATCTTGCAACTCACGAATCCTTCCCTCTGATAGGCAACCAGGCCTCTCCGAGACCGTGACTTCCTTCACCGATCCATCGGACAGGTCCTCCCCCGGTTTCCTCTGCTTCAGAGCGGGCCACCCTCCCCCGGGTTCCCTGGGACTCCAGTGGGTTGGTTGTAGTTGAAGGTACTGGGCCTACCTGGAACTCTGTAGCCTCCTCGACCAGTTCACGCACCCCAGGCCTGCAAGGCCAACTGGCGCGACTTCGCCACCAGGGGTCCTCCCTTGTATCCCCCCCCCCCCCCCCCGGCACACTATTACAGATCATGGCGTCTGCCCTTTATGTACCCTCTCCCGGCATGCACAGCAGGCAAAACCCGCCCACCACATGGCAGCCGAGAGAGGACACCAAGTCACACCACAACGCCACCTGTGGTTCTCCTCAAGACCTGGGCAACAGCGCCACCTGCAGGTCAAGGGGAACTATACTCCAGGCAACATTACAGCAGAGCAGAGTCCAAACTAAGCAGAATTGGAGAACCTGAGCTAAACTATTGCTCAGGCTGCCCTTAAATTTAGAGCATAGCGACACCAATTTTGGGGGTCCGCTACATATCTATTTATTTATTGATCTTCCAATCTCCTATCTATCTAATGCTTTATGTACTTTTCCTGGCTTTACAGCCTAATTAACTTATAGGGGTAGATTTAGTAAAGGAAAATTGACTTCCATCATCCAATCATGTACAAGCAAAAATATGTTTTTCTTGTTCATACATCACGGGACACAGAGCAGCATAGTCATTACTATGTGGGTTATATAGAATTACCTTCAGGTGCTGGCACTGGCAACTTCCAAAACAGGAAGTACCCTCCCCTATATAAGCCCCTCCCATCCGGGAGTACCTCAGTTTTTTGCCAGTGTCTAAGGTGTTGGCCAAGGTTAACATGTATTCATCTGGGCTTGTGTACAGGTTCTCTGGGCCTCAGTAAGCTATTCCGGATCCGACCAAAAAAGCTTCATAGCTAAACGGTCGGTACCCGGGCCTTGCAGAGAAGAGCAGGGTTTTGCCTGTAATGCCTCTCTTAGGAGGGCTGGACCCTGGGATCCAGAGCTCTGGTCATACCCAAAACCAAGAGGCTATCTGTGCAGGGTGCTATACAGGTCCAGGGGAGTGGAATCCTTGGGAACCCGGTCCCTGAAGGTCTAGTACAATGCCTGCCGTGAGAGGTGAAGTTTGGGCTTCTGTGGACCAAACAAAGTCCTGCGGCGGGGAAAAGGTAAGTGGGGGCCCCTCAGGAACTTGGTTCTATTGAGGGGACCCCCAAGCCTAATATGTCTTTCTGCCTGTTACCTAAAGGGTATTCCCGCTAATAGCTGTATATGCCTAAGAAATCCTAGAAATGTTTTTTCATAAGGGAAGTTTTAAAAAAACTGTAAACCTGGAAATGTTTTTTCATAAAGGAGGTTTTAAAAAAAAAAAAAAAAAAAAAGACAAAAGTGCGGTACCTGTGTTTGTCCACTAGAGGCCGCTGTGGAACGTCTTTTTTCTTGGGACTATTCCTTCCATGGTGAAAGTCCAGGCAGATGAGTGAGCTCTCTATCAGGGAAGCTGCATTCCTCTGTCATGCTGCCAAGTAGTTCCTTCCATCCCCGAGTCCTGGTGAAACAGGGACCCTGGCTCCTCTCCCTACATGGCGCCAAGAGCGCACACGTGCACGCGCGCGCGCGCACACATGCTTTCCTTTTATAAGGTTTAGCTTCAAAAAAGGGGGCGGAGCCTGGCGGATGACGCGCTCTGTGCGCCCAGCGCTTCTGCGCATGTGCGGGCGTCCCAGCAAGATAAAAGGACTCAGTCCACGCTGCTTGCTATGGACACAGAGCATGAAAAGGAGCTGGTAGCATGGTATAGGGGCTTACAGCGGGCGGTTGATACAGGCATCCCCAGAAAGACGCATTAGTAGACACCCACTGATGTACATAGCAGCAAATTGCATTAGACTATTTCAGTAAGGGGTGTATTGCGGCTGGAATACCTCAGCTTTGAACTAAGGAATATGCCGCCTAAAAAACTCCGAGATATACCTCTCAGGAAGTGTAGGGGGTCTCCATCGGGCTCTGAGGATCTGGAGCAGTCATCTGCACCCTCCTCCCCTGAGAAATCAGAGGTTAATACCCATAAGGAACCCCCGGGAGTGCCAGGTACTGCGGCTGTCCTCAGTCCACCTGCTCCTGCATATATAACAGAGGAGGTTTTTTCCTCAACTCTGGAGGGATTGGAGCAGAGATTGGCTGCATTGATCGCTTCTTCTCTACAGGAAAGAAAGCGCGCCAGATCTCCATCACCTCCATTAGAGTGCCTGTTGGCAGAGCAAAAGTCCCAGGAAGGGACTGACCTACCTGAAGGGGATCAGGAGGAGGTTAGCTCTGTTTTTGAGGAATCGACAGTAGATGAACCATTTTCAGCATCACAGACTGAAAGATTGTGGGTCCAGACCCTAACTGACATGGTTCGATCTGCATTTAAAATGCCTCTTGTTGAACCATCAACTACTGCTGTCTCCTCATTGGGGTCGCTAAAAGCTCCCCAGGTTAATTGCTCCTTTCCAATACATCCATTATTGGAAGGACTTATATACCAGGACTGGGAACATCCTGATAAACTATTTGTTCCGCCTAAAAGGTTTCCGGTGATCTATCCCATGGAGGAAAAGTTCACCCAGAGATGGAATGTTCCTACGGTGGATGCAGCCATCTCTTCTGTGAACAAATCACTGACATGTCCAGTAGATAATGTTCAAATGTTCAAAGATCCAGTGGATAAAAAATTGGAATCTTTATTAAAATCTGCTTTTTCCACAGCAGGGGCTGTTACACAGCCAGCAGTGGCAGCTATTGGGGTCTGCCAAGCTTTAAAGGATCAAATGAAAATGGTCCTGAGGGATTTGCCAGACCAGCAGGCCCAGGCTCTGGCTGATCTGCCTAGAGCATTATGCTTTGCGGTTGACGCCATCAAGGATTCTATCCATCAGGCCTCCCGCCTCACGCTGTCTTTGGTACATATGCGTAGGCTTCTGTGGCTCAAGAACTGGTCTGCTGAAGCTCCCTGTAAGAAGCTCTTAGTTAGCTTCCCATTTCATGGGGAACGCCTTTTTGGCGAAGACCTGGATAAGTATATCCAGAAGATTTCCAGTGGTAAAAGTACTCTCTTACCGAGTAAAAAGAGGTCTAGGGGTCCATCTTTTAAGAGGACTACCTCTCCTATCCCTGCGACGTCTGCTACTAAGCAGTTCCGACGGCCTCCTCGGTCAAACTCAGGAGGTAAAAATCAGGGACAGCCACAGGGTAATAAAAAGCCCTGGATCCGAAGAGGTACTAAACCAGCCTCCAAGTCAAGCCTATGAAGGGCTGCCCCCACTCAAACGGGTGGGGGGAAGACTTCAGTTGTTCGCAGAGACCTGGCGGGAGACGATCAAAGACAGATGGGTGCTCTCCGCAGTAACTCTGGGATACAAGTTGGAGTTAAAAGAGTCTCCTCCGTCCCATTTTATGTGGTCAGGCATGCCAAGAGACCCTCTGAAAAGAGGGTCTCTCCTATTGGCGTTAGAACAACTATTGCTCCAAGGAGTAATTATGGAGGTTCCTATGGAAGAGTGGGGGTTGGGTTTCTACTCAAACCTTTTCACAGTCCCAAAGCCAAACGGGGACATAAGACCCATATTGGACCTAAAGAGTCTAAACAAATTTCTAAACGTCCGGTCTTTCCGGATGGAGTCGATCCGATCGGTCACCGCTGCCCTACAAGGGGAGGAATGGTTAGCCTCGATCGACATCAAAGATGCTTACTTGCATGTTCCCATCTTTCCAGGTCATCAAAAATTCCTACGCTTTGCAGTAGAAGGGCGCCATTTTCAGTTCAGAGCCTTACCATTCGGTCTGGCCACAGCACCACGAGTGTTCACAAAAATTCTGGCCCCACTGTTGGCCGATCTAAGAACACGGGGTGTAACGATAATGGCATACCTAGACGACCTGTTGTTGATGGACCACTCAGTTGCCAAGCTAGAAGTGGTAATTGTCGATACAATCAAGTATCTAGAATCTCACGGTTGGGTCATCAACCTGGACAAGTCAGCCCTACAGCCAGTGAAAAACCTGGTATATCTAGGGCTACGGCTGGATTCAGACCAGAGGAAGATTTTCTTACCTCTAGGCAAGGTATCCTCTTTGAGGGCCTTGGTCCGTCTGTTTTGTGCAAAAAGACAGCCGTCCATACGCCTGTGCATGAGGCTGCTAGGAAAGATGGTAGCATCATTCGAAGCTGTGCCATACGCCCAATTCCACTCAAGGAATTTACAAAGGGCCATATTGTCAGCCTGGAACGGAAAAGTTCAGGCTCTAGACTTCCCGATGGCTTTGTCCCCTTCCGTTCGGAAGAGTCTCTGCTGGTGGTTGATCCCCCAGAATCTCCAGAAGGGAAAACCCTTCAGCCCGATATCTTGGAAGGTGGTCACTACAGATGCCAGCCTTATAGGCTGGGGGGCAGTACTGGAGCAATGGTCTCTCCAGGGCAGATGGTCAAATGTAGTAAAAACCCTGCCCATCAATCTCTTAGAGATACGAGCAGCCCGGTACGCCCTAGTAGCCTGGACATCCAGACTCCAAGGGTCCCCTGTCAGAATTCAATCAGACAATGCCACAGCAGTGGCATATATCAATCATCAGGGAGGCACCAGGAGTCGTGCAGCCCAGAGGGAAGTAAGTCACATCCTGGAATGGATGTCAGCTGTCTTCATTCCAGGGGTGGAGAATTGGAAGGCGGACTTTCTGAGTCGCCAACAGTTATGCCCAGGGGAATGGTCCCTTCATCCCGAGGTCTTCCAAGCAATATGTCAGTGGTGGGGAACACCGGATGTAGATCTGCTAGCATCCAGATTCAACGCAAAGGTGGACAGATTTGTCTCCCGGACAAGGGATCCCCTCGCTTGCGGCTCGGATGCTCTGGTGTTCCCTTGGGATCAGTTCAGACTGATATATGCATTCCCTCTGCTACAATTGTTGCCTCGACTCCTTCGCAGAGTCAGGTTGGAGAAGAAGCCGGTGATCCTGGTGGCTCCAGCGTGGCCCCGAAGGGCCTGGTACGCGGAGATCATCAAAATGTCTGTGGGGAGTCCTTGGACCCTTCCACGTCGTCCGGACCTGCTTTCGCAAGGACCGATATACCACCCTTCCTTACTAACTCTAAGTTTAACGGCCTGGCTATTGAATCCCACATCCTAAAGAAGAGAGGTCTCTCTAACTCTGTGGTATCAACTATAATCAATGCCAGGAAGCCTGTATCCAGGCAGATCTACTATAGAGTTTGGAAGGCGTACATCACTTGGTGCGAGGCCAGAAAATGGCATCCACGTAAGTACGTTATAGGCAGAATTCTGGACTTCCTGCAGTGGGCTGTAGACAGGAAGTTTGCCTTAAGTACTATCAAGGGCCAGGTTTCGGCCTTGTCAATACTATTTCAAAGGCCCCTGGCTATGCATTCACTTGTCAAATCCTTTATGCAAGGTGTGACTCGTATTATTCCACCGATTAAGGCTCCCATATGCCCATGGGATCTAAATTTGGTTCTGTCGGTTCTGCAGAAGCAGCCATTTGAACCTTTGTGGCACATTTCCTTGGTTCTACTCACCAGGAAATTGATATTTTTAGTAGCCATATGCTCGGCTAGAAGAGTGTCGGAATTAGCCGCCATGTCCTGTAAAGAGCCATATCTGGTTATCCATAAGGACAGAGTAGTATTACGTCCTCACCCAGCCTTTCTTCCTAAGGTGGTATCGAGGTTTCACTTGAACCAGGATGTGGTTCTTCCTTCCTTTTTCCCCAAACCAAGCTCGGTAGAGGAAAAGTTATTGCATTCTTTGGATGTAGTAAGAGCAGTTAAAGCTTATCTAAAAGCCACTGCTCAGATTCGTAGAACGGATTCTTTGTTTGTTCTGCCGGAAGGCCCCAGAAAGGGTCAGGCAGCATCAAAATCTACTTTAGCCAAGTGGATTCGACAGGTCATAATACAAGCCTATGGCTTGAGAAGTAGACCGCCTCCGTTCAAAGTTAGGGCGCACTCCACGAGAGCAGTTGGAACTTCATGGGCAGTGCATCACCAGGCCTCCCTGGCTCAAATTTGTAAGGCCGCAACATGGTCTTCAGTACACACGTTTACTAGGTTCTACCAGGTGGACGTTAGAAGTCAGGAGGATGTCGCCTTTGGGCGCAGTGTGTTGCAGGCCGCAAAAGATCCTCATGCCTGATGGCGCCCAGCTTATGTATGGTGTATCCCCCCCCTCATGTGGCATTGCTTTGGGACGTCCCACATAGTAATGACTATGCTGCTCTGTGTCCCGTGATGTATGAACAAGAAAGTAGGATTTTTAAAACAGCTTACCTGTAAAATCCTTTTCTTGGAGTACATCACGGGACACAGAGCTCCCACCCCTCTTTTGGGGACACGTATTGCTTTGCTACAAAACTGAGGTACTCCCGGATGGGAGGGGCTTATATAGGGGAGGGTACTTCCTGTTTTGGAAGTTGCCAGTGCCAGCACCTGAAGGTAATTCTATATAACCCACATAGTAATGACTATGCTGCTCTGTGTCTCGTGATGTACTCCAAGAAAAGGATTTTACAGGTAAGCTGTTTTAAAAATCCTACTTTTTTTTTTTTTTTTTTTTATTATTTTCCTTGGGTATTCTTTGCAAAGCGAATTTTCACCACATTCATTAAGCCATCTGTCTGTCTATCTATCAGTCTATCTATCTATCCATCCATCTTTCCAGTACTTTTCCTGGTTTGATGTATTTCTTGCCTCATAGGCAATGCTTTTGTAGACACTGTCCAATTACCCCAATGTAGTCATTTGTGTAAAGCCAACAGAAGTTTTTATTTAAGGAGTACCTCTCAGATAACAGACTGCTTTTAAATCCCACAGACATAATCCTAAAACATAGAAGAAATATCTCCGAAAAGGCAGTTCGAAAGCTCATCTCCGCCGCTGGGTCCCCTACTTCATATTCCTCAGAAGTCGGTGAGCGCTGATACATCTTTGTCATTTTTGGCAGGCCCATGAATTAGACTCTCCCGCTGGGTCCTCAACTTTTCCCTCGAAGGTGATGGCTTTGTGCAAATTATTTCCAGCTGGTGGGGCAGGCGGTGAAGCAAAGGATTCCATCTCGGGCTGGCAGCTCCGTCGACCTGGATTAAAGCCTGTGACTGTCTGTCTTTACCACCAGCGATCTTTTATGTCGGCTTACCGGGCTCTGGTGGCCTTTTGGTGGTTTTGAGTCATCACTTTAAATAACGATGTTCCTTTCAGGAGAAGTCCCCGGTCTGAAATGTCAACTGTCAATACATTAAATGTGGCCCATAAATACATATATACGTTTCATATATTCATAACTTCTAAAACACTTTGTATAAGGACAATTTTTTTTATTTTTTTTCATTTTGTGTAATTTTTTTTTATTTTTATGTATGCCATATGCTTAATTAAAGTGAAATATTGGCACAGCCGAAAGGGACATATTGACTGGGGCTGAAATATTTCCAATGTGCAAAACTGACATCAGACCTTTACATTCGCTCTCGCCCCACCGATTGACGCAATGATGAATATTTCACCATAAAACTCCTTTGCTCCTTCTTGGCTCAGGTCGACGCTTGGAAATTTTTCTTTTTTTTTTTTTTGTGACTGTTTAATGATCTCCTGAAGAATATTTGTTATGTTTGCAATGACATAAATCTACATCGGATATATTCTGAGCTGCTGCAGTGAGCGTATACGCAGGGTGTGCCTTCATGGTCCTTTATAACAGAGAATTTTTATTAAATAAAAGTTACAACTATGGAGATTTATTGTATGGATACTGCACAGTAATAAAAAAAATAATAATAAAAAAAAAATTACATATCTTACTGTATATAAGTATATAAGATTTAGAGAAGGAGATTTACATAAAGTGACACTAAACTCTTGGCGTTTCAATACCGGGCACTTTCACCCCCTTCCTGCCCAGGCTAATTTTCAGATTTCAGCGTTGTCTCAATTTGAATGACAATTGTGCGGTCATGCAACACTGTATCCAATTACATTTTTTATAATTTCTTTTGCCCACAAATAGAGCTTTCTTTTGGGGGTATTTAATCACTGCTGGGTTTTTTTTTTTGCTAAACAAATAAAAAAAAGACTGAAAATCTTGAAAAAATGTTTTTGTTTTTTTTGTTTCTGTTATAAAATTTTGTAAATAAGTAATTTTTCTCCTTTACTGATGGGCACTGATGAAGCTGCACTGATGATGGCACTGATAAGGTGGCACCGATGGGCACTGATGAGGAGGCAATAATATGCAGCACTGATAGGTGGCACTGATATGCAGCACTGACGGGAACTGATAGGCGGCAGTGATAGGTGGCACTGATGGGCACTGATAGGTGGCAATGATGGGCTCTAATAGGTGGCACTAATGGGCAATGATGGACACTGATGGGTGGCACTGATGGGCAATGATGGGCACTGATGGGCACTGATAGATTGCATTGATAGGCAGCACTGACAGGCATTACTGATGGGCACTGATTGCCATCCTTGGTGGGCACTGCCTGCTATCCCTGAAATGGGCACTGATTGCCATTTCTGGTGGGCATGGGTTTGCATCCCTGGTGGACATGGGTTGGCACTTGTGGGCATCCCTGAAGGGCCTGCATGGATAATCGATGTGCTGATTATCAGTGCTGACCTCTCCCCCCTGTCAGGAGAGCCGCTGATCGGTTCTCCTCTACTTGCGCCTTGTCAACGCGAATAGAAAAAAAGCCAATAATCATCACTTCCTGGTTACCATGTGATCAGATGTGATTGGACACAGCTGATCACATAATAAAGAGCCTACGGCATAGGCTCCTTACCAAGATCGGAGATGCGGTGTGTCACGGCGACAAACCGCACTACTGATCACCGCGCTAAGCGCCCTCGTGGGCAAGCAGCTTATTCTGATGGACGTCACATGACGGATGGATGTCTGATGGACGTCATTTTACAATACGGCGGGCGGGAAGTGGTTAAAAAAATGTTTTTTCAAGTAAGTTCTCTAAACTCAAAACGTTACTTCTATTGTTTTACACATAGTTACATAGTAGGCGAGGTTGAAAAGAGACACAAGTCCATCAAGTCCAACCTATGTGTGTGATTATATGTCAGTATTACATTGTATATCCCTGTATGTTGTGGTCGTTCAGGTGCTTATCTAATGGTATTTTGAAATTATCTATGCTCTCCGCTGAAACCACCACCTGTGGAAGGGAATTCCACATCCTAACCGCTCTTACAGTAAAGAACCCTCTACGTGGTTTAAGGTTAAATTGCTTTTCTTCTAGTTTTAGTGAATGGCCGCATGTCTTATTAAATTCCCTTTCACGGAAAAGTTTTATCCCTATTGTGGGGTCACCAGTACGGTATTTGTAAATTGAAATCATATCCCCTCTCAAGCGTCTCTTCTCCAGAGAGAATAAGTTCAGTGCTCGTAACCTTTCCTCATAACTAATATCCTCCAGTCCCTTTATTCGTTTTTTTGCCCTTCTCTGGACTCTCTCCAGTTCCAGCACATCCTTCCTGAGGACTGGTGCCAAGAACTGGACAGCATACTCCAGGTGCGGCCGGACCAGAGTCTTTTAGAGCGGGAGAATTATTGTTTTATCTCTGGAGTTGATCCCCTTTTTATGGCATGCAAATATTCTGTTTTCTTTGTTAACAGCAGCTTGGCATTGCATACCATTGCTGAGCCTATCATCTACTAGGACCCTCAGGTCCTTTTACATCCTAGATTCCCCCAGAGGTTCTCCCCCTAGTGAGTAGATTGCATTCATATTTTTGCCACCCAAATGCATTATTTTAAATTTTTCTACATTAAACCTTATCTGATATGTAGTTGCCCACCCCATTCATTTTTGTTCAGATCTTCTTGCAAGGTTTCCACATCCTGCCGAGAAGTTATTGCCCTGCTTAGCTTAGTAGTGTCTGCAAATACAGAGATTGGACTGTTTATCCCCATCCTCCAGGTCGTTTATGAATAAATTAAATAGGATTGGTCCCAGCACAGAACCCTGGGGGACCCCACTTTCCACCACTGACCATTCCAAGTATTCCCCATTTATCACCACCCTCTGAACTCTCCCTTGTAGCCAGTTTTCAATCCGTGTACTCACCCTATGGTCCATGCCAACAAACCTTAGTTTGTACAGTAAACGTTTATGGGGAAATGTATCAAATGCTTTTGCAAAATCCAAATACACCACGTCTACGGGCCTTCCTTTATCTAGATGGCAACTTACCTCCTCATAAAAGGTTAATAGATTGGTTTGGCAAGAACGATTCTTCATGAATCCATGCTGATTACTGCTAATGATACCATTGTCATTACTAAAATCTTGTATATAGCCCCTTATCATCCTCTCCAAGAGCTTGCATACTATTGATGTTAGGCTAACTGGTCTGTATTTCTCAGGGATGTCACTTGGCCCTTTTTTTAAAATTGGTGCTACATTGGCTTTTCTCCAATCAGCTGGTACCATTCCACTCAATAGACTGTTCGTAAAAATTAGGAACAATGGTCTGGCAATTACTTGACTGAGTTCCTTAAGAACCCTCGGGTGCAAGACATCTGGTCCCCGGTGACTTATTAATGCTAAATTTTTCAAGTCTAATTCCAATTATGTCCTCTGTTAGCCATGAGGGTGCTTCCTGTGATGTGTCATGAAGAGAAATATTGCTGTTTTGGTTACTGAAGCCCCACAATTCCCTCATAAAGACTGAGGAGAAGAATAAATTCAATACCTTCACCATCTCTCCAGCCTTAGTAACCAGATTCCCTTCATCATTCTTTATGGGACCAATTTGATCTGACCTCCCTTTCTTACTATTTATGTACTTAAAGAGGAAGTAAACCCTGATGGGTTTTACTTCCTCTTTAGTCCGCTGTACAGCCTGCAAATGAAAAGCATAATGGGCTAGTATGCATTGCATACTAGCCCATTATGTGCCACTTACCTGCAAAAAGAATCCAGCAATGTCCCCATAGTAGTCCCCATAATGTCCATCTTCTGCCTCCTCTTCCTTCTGGGTTGCTGACTCCGGCGCTGTGATTCGCCGGAGCCACGTGATGTCACTCCCGCGCATGCGCACGGGAGCCGCGATTCACGGCACTGGCTGGGGAAGAAACGGCACTTCGTTTTGTTTCTTCCCCACGGATGTGCAGTGAAGATTAGCGGCGGACTACAAGTGAAATATCTCCTAAACGGCGCACGTTTAGGAGATATTTCCAATACCTATAGGTAAGCCTTATTCTAGGCTTACCTATATATAGAAGTCCAACAAGTGGGTTTACAACCACTTTAAAGAATTTCTTGGGATTTCTTTTTATACCTCGTCCTAATCTCCAAATTCCTTTTTTCTTTGGCACTGTAATCTGACAGAGGTGTAACTAGAACCTTCAGGGCCCTGGTGCAAGAAACCATGAAGAGCCCCCCTGACCCCTGGCCGCGGGCCCTTCCCTCCAAGCCCAGTGATGGAACACAAACGTACTTGCGACCCTGGTAGTTCTGCCACTGGTGTCAGTTGTTTGTTTTATATTTGTAATTTTTTTAAATAATTTTTTACCATTATATTTAATTTTCTCAGGCTGGGGAAAGTGTTAAATGTTTTCAGCTGAATTCCCCAGCTTTTGGTCCTAACCGGCCCACCTATGCTATGAAAAGGGGAACAGCTAAGGTCCAGAAGCTATAGTGCGAGCGGGAATGCGGGTACTGTTGGGTTTGAGTGTTGTACTACTCAGAGACATCTGTACGGGTTGCTGCACAGATGTCTATGGAAATCGCACCCTGAAGTCACCAAAAGTAGTACAGAAACTACTTTTGGGAGTCGGACGGTGCAATTGCCGGTGATTTGGCATGCCAAATCACTCCAATGTGAACCTAGGCTTACAATCACTTTAAGTATGTGTTTCAGATCTGTTCCCGGTAGGGTGACCACGTGTCCCGGATTCCCCGGGACAGTCCCGCATTTTGCAGGTCTGTCCCGGGCACATTCATTCCAGGACAATACAGTGTCCCGGAATGAAACTGACACCGCCACCCCCCCGGCCAATCTGATGCCCCCAAAAAAGGCCGCCACATCACTGCTTTACTCACTGACAGTACTTGTCCTTGCCGGGAATGCCTGGAGCAGCACAATGCTTGTGATTGGAGAAATCATAAATCCCGCCTCTTGTGTCCAATCACTGTGCTGTGATTTGTTACAGTACAAGCTGATTTTTGGGAAGGGAGGGTGTCCCTGAATGGTAGTTTGGAAATGTGGTCACCCTAGTTCCCGGGTACCCGTTCCGTAAAGTTCCCCAGGTTGGATGGAAGAGCGAGTGGATCCAGACTGAAATTAACCCTTACAGTACCTACCTACCCACACAACTAGAAACGTTTCCACCGAAACTCAATCAGAACCTACTGACACAACCAGGAACATGTTTGTAGAAACTTGATCATGGCCTACTGGCACAACCAGGAACGTCAACAGAAGCATGATCAGAACCTACTGGCGCAACCAGAAATGTGTCCACCAAAACTTGATCAGAACCTACTGACTTAACCAGGAATATGTCAATAGAGACTTGATCAGTACTTACTAGCACAACCAGGACCATGGCTGCAGAGACACAATCAATACCATAGAGAAAAACGAGAAACATGTCCATAGAGACACAATGTCAGGGTCACCTGTGGCCAGGTGACAGATGCACACCGTAGGGGGACAGGAGTGCACCGCGAGGTAGTGAACCCTATGGCTGGCTTCTGCGGATAGGAAACTGGGTGGTTGTGGAAAGCGGGACCAGAGGAGCACAACCGGGATCCCAACGGAAGCGAGAGCCAAGATTCCCCAGGGCGCGGAGTCTAAGACCCAGCTGGTCTTCTCCAGGGCCTCTAGTGGTGAGGATGTTACGCTGCAGGCTGGGACCAGGTCGCGGCCCCTGGAGTTTCCTAGCTCACGCCCCGTAGGATAAGGGGAAAAGAGGGGAAGCAGCAGCACACGATAGAGAGAACCGAATAACAAGCTGAAGGTCAGGGGCCACAAGCAGACAAGGATAACGAAGAACGAGCCGAAGGTCAAGGGTCACGAGCAGACAGGGATAGTCGGGGACAAGCCAATAACGTAACAGAGAGACAGACATAGCACACGGCAGGCAGGAACCCAAACACACAATGCCTAACAAACACGTTGATCAGCAAAGCAGGCTTGCAGTGCACAGGTTAATATAGTGTTCAGTGATAGGGCCTGGGGTGGAGTCAGGCTGGGAGGAGATTATAAAGGAAGCCAGGTGAAAGGGCTCAGGCCTCTAAGATGAACACATGGGAAGGAAGGTAAGCTGACAGACAAACACTACTGCATATCCATGACAGT
The DNA here is from genome assembly GCA_029206835.1 of Rana muscosa. Lineage (NCBI taxonomy): Eukaryota > Metazoa > Chordata > Amphibia > Anura > Ranidae > Rana > Rana muscosa. Next base: position 324,513,705 of record CM055122.1, on the reverse strand, counting down.
ACCCTCCCTCTTATGGGCCCTCCCCCGCCTGGACCCAGGCTTAAAGGGAAATCTCTGATGAAACCTTCTCAACAGATGAGGTGCAGCGACATCAGATGCAGCGATCCAAGACGCCTCCTCAGGACCAAAACCTCTCCAATGCACAAGGTACTGAAGAATGCCTCTGCAGAGCCGAGAATCCACAACTTGTCTAACCTCGTACTTAAGATTATCCTCAGAGACCGAAAACGAGGTAGGGAGATGACAAGAAGATCTATTGAGGACCAAAGGCTCTCTAGGAATAAGCAAGGGCATGAGAGGATCAACAGGAATCTGAGGAGGGTCCCCTAGACCCTTAAAGGGGAACTGGTCATCTTGCACAGGACCATCAGACTGGGCAGATGTCAGTGGAACCCTGAAGTCAGGTTGGTTAGAAGGTGACATGTCGCCGGAGTCAAGCTGAATGGCTGAAGGACAAGCAGAATGTCCCGAACAAGAAAAAGTAGGAGGCTCACTGGGCATGGGCTGGACTGGCATAACTAGTACAGAGGCAGAGTGAATAGCTGAGTCAGGTGTAGCGACTACCTGAATCGCATCGCAAGACGTAGCGACTGCAGGACTTGTAGACAAGCTAGCCTGGCTGTGCGTCCAAGGGTGGTTAGGGACAGAGAAATGTAAATGGTTATGCAACCCGGAATGAATGACCGGCTCAGGTTCACAGGGGGCAACCTTGGGTAGGCAGGACGAGGAACAGGAGGAACCCCAAGCCAGGATCTGTCCAGTAGTCCAGTCCACATGAGGAGAATGGAGCTGTAACCATGGGAGACCCAAAATTATAGGCGTTGAGGCCTTGGGTAAGATAAGGAAGGATATCCACTCCTGGTGGAGTGTCCCTACCGACATCTTAACAGGGAGGGTCTGGAAGCGGATAGGTCCCCCTGGGAGAACAGTACCATCAATTGCCAAGACCACCAATGGCGTGGTGAGGGGCAAAAGAGTAAGTCTCATGGACGATGCGATTTCCCAGTCCATGAAATTACCAGCGGCTCCGGAATCCAGATATGCTGAGACCGAATGAGAAGAAGCACCAACATGAAGGAACACAGAAAGCAGAAGACGAGAAGGGGAAGGTGATATTTCTGGGTCCAATACTCCACTTTCCAGATGAAGTGGACCCGGACGTTTTTCTGGACAAAGAGAGCAAGTGTCACGAAAATGACCTTTGCCCCCACAGTAAAGACACAGACCAAGAGTTCTGCGCCTAGCACGTTCCTCGGGGGATAGCCTGGTCCGACCCAGCTGCATGGGTTCCTCAGCTGGTAGGAGATGCTCTACGGGTCGAAGAGAGGGGAGCTCAGGCTGACTAAGAACCAAGGAGTGCTGGTGTTGCTTTTCTAAGGTCCTCTCCTGAAAGCGAATATCAATCTGGTTACACAAGGAGATAACGCCGGCCAGATCAGTGGGGATGGTTCTTCCTGCTAATTCATCCTTCACTCTATCAGACAGGCCATGCAAAAAGGTTGCGACTAAGGCCTCATTGTTCCAGCTCAACTCAGCCGACAGTATGCGGAAATGAAGGGCATACTGTCCCACAGAAGCAGACTCTTGGCGGAGACGTAAAAGGGCGCTGGCCGCTGAAGAGACACGAGCCGGTTCTTCGAAGATTAAATAAAAATAGGATAAAAAGATGGACTTTATGGGCACGACAAATTGATATAAAATTACTCAAGTTTTATTAAAAATTAACAAAAGAAAGGATAACAAAACATACAAATAAAATGAATATTATATAGAACTATTCATCAACCTAATGTTGACACACTTATACACATCACCCAATAGCCAAAATTCAATGAGAAATTAGAATTTATACTGGGTAGAATGACATCAAGGTCAATTCTTTCAGTATATTGGATACCAGTATTGGCTGGTGGCATTGATTGGTGGTGTGTCGTCAGAAATTCATTCCTAAACCCGACATGTTGCGCGACACAAGTCGCTTCTTCAGGAGTTTTTTTGAATGTCTAAAAATATATAAATACATAACATAAGAACATATAAATAGATTACAAAACACAACAGAACAAGAGAACCTGTATGTCTGGCCAGGTGCCTCAGAAACACGTGATCCCCCAACAGCAATACCACTATTAGAAACGAAATAGAATAAAACAAAACAAAACAAAACAAGACCAGAAGCAGTACAGAGAGTTAACCACTTAACGACCGCCCACCGCCGATTTACGTCGGCAGAATGGCACGGACAGGCAGAATCACGTAGATCTACGTAATCGCCTTTGTGCAGTTGGGGGGTCCATCCGGACCCCCCTTCACTGCAGTGAGCGGCCGTTAAGTGTTCGGGAGCGATCAGGCATGAGGGGGCGGCCGCTCGATTCCGCCCCCCCCCCCCTCGCGATCGCTCCCGGCCAATGAAATTGCTTCCTCCGCCATGTGATGTAAACACAGGCTGGAGGAAGTGATGTCATCTCCCTCGCCGCGGTCTTTTCGTTCCCGGCGCCGAGGAGTGAAGACAGAGGTTAGTGCTCCAACAGTCCACTGACACGTAGGTACACATAGGCACACAAATCACCCCCCAGTCACCCCCAGATCACCCCCCAGGTCACCCCAAAGCCCCCAATCACAGTGTCACTGATTGCAGTGATCATTTATTTTACTGATCACTGCATTTAGTGTCATCTGTGATTGTAAAAAGTTGCAAGGCAGTTAGGATTAGGCCCCTTTAGGTCCAGGGTAGCCCCCTAACCCCCCCTAATAAAGGTTTAACCCCTTGATCACCCCCCAGGTAACCCTTTCACCCCCTAACTTCAGCGTCACTAAGCGATTGTTTTTCCGATCGCTGTATTCGTGTCGCTGGTGTTTTAGATAGGCAGTTATTTTTTTTTTAGGTTCGCTGCAGGTTTTTATTGGTGTCAGGTACCCCCATATTTAACCTAATAAAGGTTTTAACCCCCTGATTGCCCCTAGTTAACCCTTTCACCAGTGATCACCATATAAAGGTTACGGGTGACGCTGGTTGATTAGTTTGCTTTTTATAGCATCAGGGCACCCGCCGTATATAACCCAATAAAGGTTTAACCCCCCTGATCGCCCGGCGGGTCAGATCAATTAGGTTTTAGCGCCAGAGAGGGTCTGCGTCGCCCCAGGCAGTGTTAGGTTAGTGCCAGTAACGCTAACACCCACGCGCAAAGCATACACCCCCCTTAGTGGTATAGTATCTGATCAGATCTATACTAGCATCCCCAGCGGTTTAGGGTTCCCAAAAACGCAGTGTTAGCGGGATCAGCCCAGATACCTGCTAGTACCTGCGTTTAGCCCCTCCGCCCAGCCCAGCCCAGCCCACCCAAGTGCAGTATCGATCGATCACTGTCACTTACCAAACACAACACACATAACTGCAGCGTTCGCAGAGACAGGCCTGATCCCTGCGATCGCTAACAGTTTTTTTGTAGCGTTTGATATATTTGCTGACGACAGTCAGGTGCTTTTTTTCCTGTGAATCTTACTAGTGTACCCCTAAATTTAGAGCCCAAAATGGCAAGTCGAAGGTACACTAGTAAAGAGGCCTACGAGATTCTGAGCATGACAGATAGTGAAGAGGAGGTCACGTATCTGTCAGATTCAGGCTCAGAATATCTTCCCGTAGAAGACAGTGACGTCAGCGGCCCCACGTCAGATAGCTCTGACGACGAAGTTGAGGTCCCTGCTAAGGTCAGGCGTACCCGATCCCGATCTTCTGAGGTTGTTGAGGAGCAAGAACCGCAGGTCTCTCGTATCATGGAGCAGAGTAGTACTAGCGCCGCTATTCCTTCTGGTGAACTGGCAAGCACCAGCGGCCTAGTACAGCCTGGACGTACATCCAGCACTGCAGTAACACTTGGTGACGTGGCGAGTCCCATAAGTGCAGTTCAAGCTGGCGAGGTGGCAAGCACAAGTAGTGTCCCGCTGCCACCAAGAAGACAAAGGCAGGCCCGTCGTGCCCATACTGCCCTTCCTGCAGAATTCGCCTATCCTGATTGGGTCCCCACCACTTCTGCAGAACCCGTACTTCCCCCATTCACTGCCCAACCCGGTATTCAGGTGGAAACAGCTGATTTTATGCCAATCGATTTTTATTCGCTGTTTTTCACGGAAGATCTCTATAGATCTATTGTGGACCAGAGTAATTTATATGCTGGTCAATTTATCGCCGCTAACCCCCAGTTGCCTAAAATTGCCAGAAATTGGAAACCAATTACGGTTTCCGAATTTAAGACCTTTCTGGGCCTTTCCCTCAACATGGGCACACATAAATTTCCGTCATTGCGTGCTTATTGGTCCACGCACCCAATTGACCACATGCCCGTGTTCTCTGCCTCCATGTCCAGGGCACGATACGAGCAGATTTTGCGGTTCATGCACTTCAACGACAATGAACTTTGTCGTCCACGTGGGGACCCTGAATACGACCGGCTCTATAAAATTCGGCCCCTCATAAACCACTTCAACGAACGTTTTGCAGCCTTGTTTACTCCCGATCAAGTTGTCTGCGTTGATGAGTCCCTGATTAAATTTTCTGGCCGCTTGTCTTTCAAGCAGTACCTTCCCAGCAAGCGTGCCAGATACGGGGTCAAGCTCTACAAGTTCTGTGACAGGGCAACAGGCTATGTAGTGAACTTTACGGTTTATGAGGGAAAAGACAGTCAGATTGAGTCGGTCAACTGCCCGGATTACATAGGGAGCGCTGGCAAGATAGTGTGGAACTTGGTGTCACCCTTATTCGGAAAGGGGTACCACTTGTATGTGGACAATTATTACACGAGCGTGCCACTGTTTAGTCACTTGTTTGATCATAAGATTGGAGCATGTGGCACCGTGCGACCTAATCGCCGGGGCTTTCCCCAGCGGCTTGTAGATGCCCGTCTTAGGCTGGGGGAGAGAGCCTGCTTGAAGTGTAATAACTTGCTCGCTATGAAGTGGAGGGACAATAAGAATGTTTTCCTTCTTACCTCCCTTCATGCAGACACGACAGTCCAAATTCGTACGGCGACTGGTGTTGTGGAGAAACCCCTCTGTGTCCACGAATATAACCAAAATATGGGAGGGGTGGACCTCAACGACCAGTTGATGGCGCCGTATCTAATTGACCGTAAGGCGAGACGCTGGTACAAAAAAGTGTCTCTATCATTATTCCAATTGGCTTTGCTGAACGCTCATGTGCTATACAGAGCTTCAGGCGGGACGTTATCTCTTCTAAAATTCCAGAATGAGATAGTCACAGAACTCCTGTATCCAGGCGGTTCTGCACCTCACCATCCCCAACCAAATGCAGTAAGCCGGCTGCATGAGAGGCATTATTCGTATGTCCTCCCGAGTACCCCTACCCAAAGCCACCCCCAAAAAAGATGTCGTGTCTGTAGCAAGCGCGGATTTAGGCGTGACACCCGTAGTTTTTGTCCACTCTGTCCTGACAAGCCTGGTCTTTGCCAAGGTGAATGTTTTGAACGCTACCACTCAAAAGTGAAGTTTTAGCGTAGGGTACAGCATTTCACAGACTAGGACACACTTACACAGGGTCTCCCAAGATGCCATTACATTTTGAGAGACCCGAACCATTACAGTTGTAAAGTTACAAAAAAAAGTGTAAAAAAGAAAAAAAAAACGTAAAAAACAAAACACAAAAAAAATATAAAATAAAAAAACCAAAAATAGTTGTCGTTTTATTGTTCTCTCTCTCTCTCTATTTTCTCTCTATTGTTCTGCTCTTTTTTTACTGTATTCTATTCTGCAATGTTTTATCATGCTTGCTTTTCAGGTATGTAATTTTTTGTTTTCAGGTGCGCCATTCAACTGCAGCGCGGAATTATTTATCTTGACAGCAACAGCGTTTGCTCCCACGATACATAAAGCCGTGACTCCAGTGCTGTAGGAGGTGATTTCACCACCACAGTTAAAAAAAAGAGCATATATGCCGAAGCATGGGGGCAGCAGGGGCGGAGGAGCGATTTTGCTCCTAATGCCGCGTACATACGGTCGAAATTCCGACCGTGTGTACGCGGCATAACTTTTTTGCGGGAGGATGCCCCCATGCTTCGGCATATATATATTTTAGGCACAGGTTGCGTTAAAACATTTTTTTATTTTTTACTAGGTTTTGTTTTGGTATTTGCTTTGCAGGTATGGCATGGTAAGGTCTTACTGTTGTACTGTAATGTTACTTTGTTTTAATGTTAACCACCATTTGCTTAGCAGGTACGCCATTCAGTTGCAGCGCGGATCTATTTATCTTGACAGCAACAGCGTTTGCTCCCACGATACATAAAGCCGTGACTCCAACGCTGTAGGAGGTGATTTCACCACCACAGTTAAAAAAAAGAGCATATATGCCGAAGCATGGGGGCAGCAGGGGCGGAGGAGCGATTTTGCTCCTAATGCCGCGTATATACGGTCGAAATTCCAACGGAGGCTTATCCGTGGAAAAGTCAGACCGTGTGTACGCGGCATAACCTTTTATGCCGCGTACATACGGTCGAAATTCCGACGAAGGCTTGACCGTGTGTACGCGGCATAACTTTTTTGCGGGAGGATGCCCCCATGCTTCGGCATATATGCCCATCATTAGAAGTGGGTGGATGAAGGGAGGTATTCTAATGGTGGGCATACCCACCAATCAATCTCTTTTTTTCGTTCAGCCAATAGGCTGTATGAAAAAAAAGATTACAATACATGTCCAACAAGGACCAGCAACGTACTGGTATGTTGCTGGACTTTGAATGTTTATACCAGAATGATGCCTGCGGGTTTAGGTATCATCTTGGTATCATTCTTTTCAGCCAGCAGCCGGCTTTCATGTAAAAGCAATTCTAGCAGATACTTAGCCTCTAGACTGCTTTTACAAGCAGTGGGAGGGAATGTCCCCCCCCCGGATATAAAAAGCGCCATTGGGAAATTGGGAAAGCATTTTATCACACCGATCTTGGTGTGGTCAGATGCTTTGAGGGCAGAGGAAAGATCTAGGGTCTAACCCCCCAATTTTTTTCAAAAAAAGAGTACCTGTCACTACCTATTGCTATCATAGGGGATATTTACATTCCCTGAGATAACGATAAAAATGGTAAAAAAATAAAATATGGAAGGCACAGTTTAAAAATAAAATAAAAAAGCCAAATAAATAATAAAAAAAAAAAAAAAAAAAAAAAAAGCACCGCTGTCCCCCCCTGCTATTGCGCAAAGGCGAACGCACGCGTCGGTCTAGCGTCATATGTAAACAGCAATTGCATCATGCAGGTGAGGTATCACCGCGAAGGTCAGATCGAGGGCAGTCATTTTAGCAGTAGACCTCCTCTGTAAATCTAACGTGGTAACCTGTAAAGGCTTTTAAATGCTTTTAAAAATGAATGTAGTTTTGTCGCCGCTGCGCGTTTGTGCGCAATTTTAAAGCATGTCGTGTTTGGTATCCATGTACTCGGCCTATGATCATCTTTTTTATTTCATCAAACATTTGGGCAATATAGTGTTTTTTAGTGCATTAAAAATAAAAAAAGTGTGTTTTTCCCCCAAAAAATGCGTTTGAAAAATCGCTGCGCAAATACTGTGTGGAAAAAAAAAATGCAACACCCACTATTTTAATCTGTAGGGCCTTTGCTTTAAAAAATATATATAATGTTTGGGGGTTCAACATAATTTTCTTGCAAAAAAAAAATTTCTTTCATGTAAACAAAAAGTGTCAGAAAGGGCTTTGTCTTCAAGTGGTTAGAAGAGTGGATGATGTGTGACATAAGCTTCCTAATGTTGTGCATAAAATGCCAGGACAGTTCAAAACCCCCCCAAATGACCCCATTTTGTAAAGTAGACACCTCAAGCTATTTGCTGAGAGGCATGTTGAGCCCATTGAATATTTTTTTTTTTGTCCCAAGTGATTGAATAATGACCAAAAAAAAAAAATGTACAAAAAGTTGTCACTAAATTATATATTGCTCAAACATGCCATGGGCATATGTGGAATTACACCCCAAAATACATTCTGTTGCTTCTCCTGAGTACGGGGATACCACATGTGTGGGACTTTTTGGGAGCCTAGTCGCGTACGGGACCCCAAAAACCAAGCACCGCCTTCAGGATTTCTATGGGTGTAAATTTTTGATTTCACTTCTCACTGCCTATCACAGTTTCGGAGGCCATGGAATGCCCAGATGGCACAAAACCCCCCCAAATGACCCCATTTTGGAAAGTAGACACCCCAAGCTATTTGCTGAGAGGTATGTTGAGTATTTTGCAGATCTCGCTTTTTGTCACAAAGTTTTGAAAATGTAAAAAAAGAAAAAAAAAAAGAAAAAAAAATGTCTTTCTTAATTTTCAAAAACAAATGAGAGCTGTAAAATACTCACCATGCCTCTCAGCAAATAGCTTGGGGTGTCTACTTTCCAAAATGGGGTCATTTGTGGGGGTTTTGGGCTATTTTGACATTTTATGGCCTTCAAAACTGTGATAGGTAGTGAGGAGTGAAATCAAAAATTTATGCCCTCAGAAACCTTGAAGGCGGTGCTTGGTTTTTGGGGTCCCGTACGCGGCTAGGCTCCCAAAAAGTCCCACAGATGTGGTATCCCGTACTCAGGAGAAGCAGCAGAATGTATTTTGGGGTGTAATTTCACATATAACCATGGCATGTGTGAGCAATATATCATTTAGTGACAACTTTTTGTACATTTTTTTTTTCTTTTTGTCATTATTCAATCATTTGGGACAAAAAAAAAAAATATTCAATGGGCTCAACATGCCTCTCAGCAAATAGCTTGGGGTGTCTACTTTCCAAAATGGGGTCATTTGGGGGGGTTTTGTGCCATCTTGGCATTTTATGGCCTTCAAAACTGTGATAGGTAGTGAGGAGCGAAATCAAAAATTTATGCCCTTAGAAACCTTGAAGGCGGTGCTTGGTTTTTGGGGTCCCGTACGCGGCTAGGCTCCCAAAAAGTCCCACACATGTGGTATCCCCGTACTCAGGAGAAGCAGCAGAATGTATTTTGGGGTGTAATTTCACATATGCCCATGGCATGTGTGAGCAATATATCATTTAGTGACAACTTTGTGCAAAAAAAAAAACAGTTTGTCATATTCCCGCAACCTGTGGCAAAATATAAAATATTCCATGGACTCAACATGCCTCTCAGCAAATAGCTTGGGGTGTCTACTTTCCAAAATGGGGTAATTTGGGGGGGTTTTGTGCTATTTTGGCATTTTATGGCCTTCAAAACTGTGATAGGTAGTGAGGAGTGAAATCAAAAATTTACGCCCTTAGAAATCCTGAAGGCGGTGCTTGGTTTTTGGGGCCCTGTACGCGGCTAGGCTCCCAAAAAGTCCCACACATGTGGTATCCCCGTACTCAGGAAAAGCAGCAGAATGTATTTTGGGGTGCAATTCCACATATAACCATGGAATGTGTGAGCAATATATCATTTAGTGACAACTTTTTGTACATTTTTTTTTTCTTTTTGTCATTATTCAATCATTTGGGACAAAAAAAAAAAATATTCAATGGGGTCAACATGCCTCTCAGCAAATAGCTTGGGGTGTCTACTTTCCAAAATGGGGTCATTTGGGGGGGTTTGTGCCATCTTGGCATTTTATGGCCTTCAAAACTGTGATAGGTAGTGAGGAGTGAAATCAAAAATTTATGCCCTTAGAAACCTTGAAGGCGGTGCTTGGTTTTTGGGGTCCCGTACGCGGCTAGGCTCCCAAAAAGTCCCACACATGTGGTATCCCCGTACTCAGGAGAAGCAGCAGAATGTATTTTGGGGTGTAATTTCACATATGCCCATGGCATGTGTGAGCAATATATCATTTAGTGACAACTTTGTGAAAAAAAAAAAAAGTTTGTCATATTCCCGCAACTTGTGGCAAAATATAAAATATTCCATGGACTGAACATGCCTCTCAGTAAATAGCTTGGGGTGTCTACTTTCCAAAATGGGGTCATTTGGGGGGGGTTTGTGCTATTTTGGCATTTTATGGCCTTCGAAACTGTGATAGGTAGTGAGGAGTGAAATCAAAAATTTGCGCCCTTAGAAATCCTGAAGGCGGTGCTTGGTTTCCGGGGTCCCGTACGTGGCTAGGCTCCTAAAAAGTCCCACACATGTGGTATCCCCGTACTCAGGAGGAGCAGCAGAATGTATTTTGGGGTGCAATTCCACATATAACCATGGCATGTGTGAGCAATATATCATTTAGTGACAACTTTTTGTAATTTTTTTTTTTTTTTTGTCATTATTCAATCACTTGGGACGAAAAAAAAAAATATTCAATGGGCTCAACATGCCTCTCAGCAATTTCCTTGGGGTGTCTACTTTCCAAAATGGGGTCATTTGGGGGGGTTTTGTACTGCCCTGCCATTTTAGCACCTCAAGAAATGAGATAGGCAGTCATAAATTTAAAGCTGTGTAAATTTCAGAAAATGTACCCTAGTTTGTAAACGCTATAACTTTTGCGCAAACCAATAAATATACGCTTATTGACATTTTTTTTACTAAAGACATGTGGCTGAATACATTTTGGCCTAAATGTATGACTAAAATTGAGTTTATTCGATTTTTCTTATAACAAAAAGTAGAAAATATCATTTTTTTTCAAAATTTTCGGTCTTTTTCTGTTTATATCGCAAAAAATAAAAATCGCAGAGGCAATCAAATACCATTAAAAGAAAGCTCTATTTGTGGGAAGAAAAGGACGCAAATTTCATTTGGGTACAACATTGCATGTCCGCACAATTTACAGTTAAAGCAGCGCAGTGCCGAATCCCAAAAACAGGCTTGGTCCTAATGGCCCGAAATGGTCCGGGGCTTAAGTGGTTAAAAAAACCCTCACAGATTGAAAAAGAGTCCATTAGGTGGATGAATCGTTTATCATAACTTACATGGGTTAAAAGGTTTTTCAAGTAAAAACGGAGGTTTATAGATGGTCAGGATGGCAATAGTAGTAGTAGAATAATGCCTCTGGGTATCTTGAAAAAACTAGGCATGAACAAACACATATGGATCAATCATATGATTACATCCAATTACACAACATGTATATAATTTAGAAGCATTGTCAGCATACTAAGAGCTGACCGATTCAGTTCGGTGCATACAGGCTTACCTCTGCTTACCTGAGTAGCATAATATATAGCTCCAATATCCGTGTTTAAACCCCAATTATGGAGAAAAAAGTGAAAAATTGATACACGGATATGGGTACTGGTAGTTTCAATTATGCTAGCAGGAATTCGATATTGTCCTAGCTTGCAAAGTTGCCCAGTCTGGACTAAAAAACGGGAGGGGAGGAGAGGGAACAAGGGAAGAAAAGGGAGACACAAAATTGAATGGCATTAATGAGATGTGTGGGTATGCGGAAATCTAATAGAGAGTAACCAATTGCTGGGCTGCTCAAGTGTCACCTCCATAACCAACCAGCAGGGTAAGAGACACTGGCCCATAATGACAGAAAAAAAACAAAAAAAAAACAGTTACCTTGTAATAGATGTTGGTGGGAGTGCCTCCGTTTAGTAGGTAGCAGCCCTCGGTAGTCAGGGATTATCTGCACCCTGGGCGATAATAGGTCCTGTGTTTAAATAGGACCAAATCGCGCCAGGACAACCCCATCCGGAAAAACGCGCCGTCCGCACAGTGCCTCTGATAGGCTGGCGTCATAGCTAGGCGTCGAAATGCCCGCAGTGAGCTAGATAGTGGGCGGGGCCGAAACCGTGACGTGCCCCTGTTATCTAGCAATATGCGAGAAACAGGAAGTGTACATGGGAGGTTGGCGTGGCAACCGCGCATGCGCATAGGTACCCACACACTCATCTCGCAGCGGTGGAAGGGGCAGAGCTCAGGGCGGCGGCCTTAACACTAAAAACAGTCCCGGCTAAATCAAGCCCGCACATCGTCAAGCGATGCAATCAATTCCTTCCTCTAACCAACACACTCAAGGGGAGAGCAAGCCCACACCATGCGACACTTAGGGCAATAAAGCAATCAGCCATGGAGCAAGGAAGATCTATATTAACATATAGACTCACAGATCATTATAGGGCAATTACACTTAGTATAATATTAAGTATAAAGCTCAAACCCCGATATTCGCCATCTAGTGGTCATAAAAAACAGAACAAAAACAAAAGGGAAAGTGGCATTGCAGCGAGGGGAACAAACTGTCTCAACCAGAACCACCGGGCCAGGCATCTTAACATTGGGTCTAACATTTTCAGCACATGCGATCACCAAGGGGACGAGAGAAACATATCCCCCATGGGGTCACATACAAAAGAAAAGTACATAATGAATAATAATGAAATTATTAATATAAATAATAAAAGAAAAATGGTCAACATATTTAACATAAAAATAGATAATCAAATATTACATTTATCTCAACTTCATAATATAGACCTAAGTCTATATATAGTATTATATAATGTTATATTAAGGGAGAGATCCCTTAATCCAGCAATGAATTAAACAGTGACTTACAACAAGAGAGAACCAGAATAACATCTTGGGCCATATTAGGAATCCCAAGGGGGAAAGAAAGAGGAAGGGAGAAAAGAAAGGCTGTATAGAGGTTATTGATTGGGACTTGGAAGATTATAAAGTAGGGACCTACAAAGCGCAATTGATGAAATCATGCGTGTGCGGACCACGAGGTGGTAATTGGGATAAAATAATCTTACAAAGAGAAACTATATGGATCGAACGACTCGCTGCCACACAACTACCTGGGTTGAATGAAACTCAATCATACAAATCTTTTCTTTGAGCCTGTTGTCCGCACACGCATGATTTCATCAATTGCGCTTTGTAGGTCCCTACTTTATAATCTTCCAAGTCCCAATCAATAACCTCTATACAGCCTTTCTTTTCTCCCTTCCTCTTTCTTTCCCCCTTGGGATTCCTAATATGGCCCAAGATGTTATTCTGGTTCTCTCTTGTTGTAAGTCACTGTTTAATTCATTGCTGGATTAAGGGATCTCTCCCTTAATATAACATTATATAATACTATATATAGACTTAGGTCTATATTATGAAGTTGAGATAAATGTAATATTTGATTATCTATTTTTATGTTAAATATGTTGACCATTTTTCTTTTATTATTTATATTAATAATTTCATTATTATTCATTATGTACTTTTCTTTTGTATGTGACCCCATGGGGGATATGTTTCTCTTTTCCCCTTGGTGATCGCATGTGCTGAAAATGTTAGACCCAATGTTAAGATGCCTGGCCCGGTGGTTCTGGTTGAGACAGTTTGTTCCCCTCGCTGCAATGCCACTTTCCCTTTTGTTTTTGTTCTGTTTTTTATGACCACTAGATGGCGAATATCGGGGTTTGAGCTTTATACTTAATATTATACTAAGTGTAATTGCCCTATAATGATCTGTGAGTCTATATGTTAATATAGATCTTCCTTGCTCCATGGCTGATTGCTTTATTGCCCTAAGTGTCGCATGGTGTGGGCTTGCTCTCCCCTTGAGTGTGTTGGTTAGAGGAAGGAATTGATTGCATCGCTTGACGATGTGCGGGCTTGATTTAGCCGGTACTGTTTTCAGTGTTAAGGCCGCCGCCCTGAGCTCTGCCCCTTCCACCGCTGCGAGATGAGTGTGTGGGTACCTATGCGCATGCGCGGTTGCCACGCCAACCTCCCATGTACACTTCCTGTTTCTCGCATATTGCTAGATAACAGGGGCACGTCACGGTTTCGGCCCCGCCCACTATCTAGCTCACTGCGGGCATTTCGACGCCTAGCTATGACGCCAGCCTATCAGAGGCACTGTGCGGACGGCGCGTTTTTCCGGATGGGGTTGTCCTGGCGCGATTTGGTCCTATTTAAACACAGGACCTATTATCGCCCAGGGTGCAGATAATCCCTGACTACCGAGGGCTGCTACCTACTAAACGGAGGCACTCCCACCAACATCTATTACAAGGTAACTGTTTTTTTTTTTTTTCTGTCATTATGGGCCAGTGTCTCTTACCCTGCTGGTTGGTTATGGGGGTGACACTTGAGCAGCCCAGCAATTGGTTACTCTCTATTAGATTTCCGCATACCCACACATCTCATTAATGCCATTCAATTTTGTGTCTCCCTTTTCTTCCCTTGTTCCCTCTCCTCCCCTCCCGTTTTTTAGTCCAGACTGGGCAACTCTGCAAGCTAGGACAATATCGAATTCCTGCTAGCATAATTGAAACTACCACTACCCATATCCGTGTATCAATTTTTCATTTTTTTCTCCATAATTGGGGTTTAAACACGGATATTGGAGCTATATATTATGCTACTCAGGTAAGCAGAGGTAAGCCTGTATGCACCGAACTGAATCGGTCAGCTCTTAGTATGCTGACAATGCTTCTAAATTATATACATGTTGTGTAATTGGATGTAATCATATGATTGATCCACATGTGTTTGTTCATGCCTAGTTTTTTCAAGATACCCAGAGGCATTATTCTACTACTACTATTGCCATCCTGACCATCTATAAACCTCCGTTTTTACTTGAAAAACCTTTTAACCCATGTAAGTTATGATAAACGATTCATCCACCTAATGGACTCTTTTTCAATCTGTGAGGGTTTTTTTAACTCTCTGTACTGCTTTTGGTCTTGTTTTGTTTTGTTTTGTTTTGTTTTATTCTATTTCGTTTCTAATAGTGGTATTGCTGTTGGGGGATCACGTGTTTCTGAGGCACCTGGCCAGACATACAGGTTCTCTTGTTCTGTTGTGTTTTGTAATCTATTTATATGTTCTTATGTTATGTATTTATATATTTTTAGACATTCAAAAAAACTCCTGAAGAAGCGACTTGTGTCGCGCAACATGTCGGGTTTAGGAATGAATTTCTGACGACACACCACCAATCAATGCCACCAGCCAATACTGGTATCCAATATACTGAAAGAATTGACCTTGATGTCATTCTACCCAGTATAAATTCTAATTTCTCATTGAATTTTGGCTATTGGGTGATGTGTATAAGTGTGTCAACATTAGGTTGATGAATAGTTCTATATATTATTCATTTTATTTGTATGTTTTGTTATCCTTTCTTTTGTTAATTTTTAATAAAACTTGAGTAATTTTATATCAATTTGTCGTGCCCATAAAGTCCATCTTTTTATCCTATTTTTATTTAATCTACAATTTCGGGACGTGGCAATTTTTTATTACATTGTATCCCCAGTACCACTCTGGGTGGATATGATTTTCATTTTTCCAGGTTCTTCGAAGATATTCCGAAAAAGTTTCATGAAGCCAGACAGGCTAGAAACCACTGGATCATTCAGTTCCCACAGAGGGGCTGCCCAGGCTAAAGCTTCACCAGAGAGGAGGGAAATGATATAGGCTACCTTAGCCCGATCAGACAGGAAGTTTTGGGGCTGGAGCTCAAAATGAATTGTGCATTGACTAAGGAACCCCCTGCAAGCCTTGGAGTCCCCAGAGAAACGGGACGGAGCTGGCAGTTGTAGTGAGTGTGTGGCTGCGACTGGTGCAATGGGTGCAGCCGCTGGTTGTATTTGAGGTTGCGGATTCAGGGTTCCCAAGGAGGCCTGAAGCTGCTCAAAGCGAGAAGCCAGATCCTGGAGGAATCGCATCACCTGAGTCTGATTCGATTCCTGGGTTTCAAGTCTGCAAACTATGCCCTGCAACGGATCATCCACGGGTAACGGGATGTCAGCCGGGTTCATGGCTGATCAAACTGTCAGGGTCACCTGTGGCCAGGTGACAGATGCACACCGTAGGGGGACAGGAGTGCACCGCGAGGTAGTGAACCCTATGGCTGGCTTCTGCGGATAGGAAACTGGGTGGTTGTGGAAAGCGGGACCAGAGGAGCACAACCGGGATCCCAACGGAAGCGAGAGCCAAGATTCCCCAGGGCGCGGAGTCTAAGACCCAGCTGGTCTTCTCCAGGGCCTCTAGTGGTGAGGATGTTACGCTGCAGGCTGGGACCAGGTCGCAGCCCCTGGAGTTTCCTAGCTCATGCCCCGTAGGATAAGGGGAAAAGAGGGGAAGCAGCAGCACACGATAGAGAGAACCGAATAACAAGCTGAAGGTCAGGGGCCACAAGCAGACAAGGATAACGAAGAACGAGCCGAAGGTCAAGGGTCACGAGCAGACAGGGATAGTCGGGGACAAGCCAATAACGTAACAGAGAGACAGACGTAGCACACGGCAGGCAGGAACCCAAACACACAATGCCTAACAAACACGTTGATCAGCAAAGCAGGCTTGCAGTGCACAGGTTAATATAGTGTTCAGTGATAGGGCCTGGGGTGGAGTCAGGCTGGGAGGAGATTATAAAGGAAGCCAGGTGAAAGGGCTCAGGCCTCTAAGATGAACACATGGGAAGGAAGGTAAGCTGACAGACAAACACTACTGCATATCCATGACACACAATCAGTACCATATTAACCTTGGTTAAAACCTACTGACAAAACCAAGAATGTGTCTGCAGATACTCGATAATTACGATAGAGACACAACCAAAACAGTCCACAAAGACAAAACAAGGTGTCAGGGTCACCTGTGGCCAGGTGACAGATGCACACCGTAGGGGGACAGGAGTGCACCGCGAGGTAGTGAACCCTATGGCTGGCTTCTGTGGATAGGAAACTGGGTGGTTGTGGAAAGCGGGACCAGAGGAGCACAACCGGGATCCCAACGGAAGCGAGAGCCAAGATTCCCCAGGGCGCGGAGTCTAAGACCCAGCTGGTCTTCTCCAGGGCCTCTAGTGGTGAGGATGTTACGCTGCAGGCTGGGACCAGGTCGCGGCCCCTGGAGTTTCCTAGCTCACGCCCCGTAGGATAAGGGGAAGCAGCAGCACACGATAGAGAGAACCGAATAACAAGCCGAAGGTCAGGGGCCACAAGCAGACAAGGATAACGAAGAACGAGCCGAAGGTCAAGGGTCACGAGCAGACAGGGATGGTCGGGGACAAGCCAATAACGTAACAGAGAGACAGACGTAGCACACGGCAGGCAGGAACCCAAACACACAATGCCTAACAAACACGTTGATCAGCAAAGCAGGCTTGCAGTGCACAGGTTAATATAGTGTTCAGTGATAGGGCCTGGGGTGGAGTCAGGCTGGGAGGAGATTATAAAGGAAGCCAGGTGAAGGAGGTCTGGTCTCTAGATGAACACATGAGGAGGAAGGTAAGATGGCAGACAGACATTAATGCATATCCATGACAGTACCCTCCCTCTTATGGGCCCTCCCCCGCCTGGACCCAGGCTTAAAGGGAAATCTCTGATGAAACCTTCTCAACAGATGAGGTGCAGCGACATCAGATGCAGCGATCCAAGACGCCTCCTCAGGACCAAAACCTCTCCAATGCACAAGGTACTGAAGAATGCCTCTGCAGAGCCGAGAATCCAGAACTTGTCTAACCTCGTACTTAAAATTATCCTCAGAGACCGAAAACGAGGTAGGGAGATGACAAGAAGATCTATTGAGGACCAAAGGCTCTCTAGGAATAAGCAAGGGCATGAGAGGATCAACAGGAATCTGAGGAGGGTCCCCTATACCCTTAAAGGGGAACTGGTCATCTTGCACAGGACCATCAGACTGGGCAGATGTCGGTGGAACCCTGAAGTCAGGTTGGTTAGAAGGTGACATGTCGCCGGAGTCAAGCTGAATAGCTGAAGGACAAGCAGAATGTCCCGAACAAGAAAAAGTGAGAGGCTCACTGGGCATGGGCTGGACTGGCATAACTAGTACAGAGGCAGAGTGAATAGCTGAGTCAGGTGTAGCGACTACCTGAATCGCATCGCAAGACGTAGCGACTGCAGGACTTGTAGACAAGCTAGCCTGGCTGTGCGTCCAAGGGTGGTTAGGGACAGAGAAATGTAAATGGTTATGCAACCTGGAATGAATGACCGGCTCAGATTCACAGGGGGCAACCTTGGGTAGGCAGGACGAAGAACAGGAGGGACCCCAAGCCAGGATCTGTCCAGTAGTCCAGTCCACATGAGGAGAATGGAGCTGTAACCATGGGAGACCCAAAATTATAGGCGTTGAGGCCTTGGGTAAGATAAGGAAGGATATCCACTCCTGGTGGAGTGTCCCTACCGACATCTTAACAGGGAGGGTCTGGAAGCGGATAGGTCCCCCTGGGAGAACAGTACCATCAATCGCCAAGACCACCAAAGGCGTGGTGAGGGGCAAAAGAGTAAGTCTCATGGACGATGCGATTTCCCAGTCCATGAAATTACCAGCGGCTCCGGAATCCAGATATGCTGAGACCGAATGAGAAGAAGCACCAACATGAAGGAACACAGAAAGCAGAAGACGAGAAGGGGAAGGTGATATTTCTGGGTCCAATACTCCACTTTCCAGATGAAGTGGACCCGAACGTTTTTCTGGACAAAGAGAGCAAGTGTCACGAAAATGACCTTTGCCCCCACAGTAAAGACACAGACCAAGAGTTCTGCGCCTAGCACGTTCCTCGGGGGATAGCCTGGTCCGACCCAGCTGCATGGGTTCCTCAGCTGGTAGGAGATGCTCTACGGGTCGAAGAGAGGGGAGCTCAGGCTGACTAAGAACCAAGGAGTGCTGGCGTTGCTTTTCTAAGGTCCTCTCCTGAAAGCGAATATCGATCTGGTTACACAAGGAGATAACGCCGGCCAGATCAGTGGGGATGGTTCTTCCTGCTAATTCATCCTTCACTCTATCAGACAGGCCATGCAAAAAGGTTGCGACTAAGGCCTCATTGTTCCAGCTCAACTCAGCCGACAGTATGCGGAAATGAAGCGCATACTGTCCCACAGAAGCAGACTCTTGGCGGAGACGTAAAAGGGCGCTGGCCGCTGAAGAGACACGAGCCGGTTCTTCGAAGATATTCCGAAAAAGTTTCAAGAAGCCAGACAGGCTAGAAACCACTGGATCATTCAGTTCCCACAGAGGGGCTGCCCAGGCTAAAGCTTCACCAGAGAGGAGGGAAATGATATAGGCTACCTTAGCCCGATCAGACAGGAAGTTTTGGGGCTGGAGCTCAAAATGAATCGTGCATTGGCTAAGGAACCCCCTGCAAGCCTTGGAGTCCCCAGAGAAACGGGACGGAGCTGGCAGTTGTAGCGAGTGTGTGGCTGCGACTGGTGCAATAGGTGCAGCCGCTGATTGTATTTGAGGTTGCGGATTCAGGGTTCCCAAGGAGGCCTGAAGCTGCTCGAAGCGAGAAGCCAGATCCTGGAGGAATCGCATCACCTGAGTCTGATTCGATTCCTGGGTTTCAAGTCTGCAAACTATGCCCTGCAATGGATCATCCGCGGGTAGCGGGATGTCAGCCGGGTTCATGGCTGATCAAACTGTCAGGGTCACCTGTGGCCAGGTGACAGATGCACACCGTAGGGGGACAGGAGTGCACCGCGAGGTAGTGAACCCTATGGCTGGCTTCTGTGGATAGGAAACTGGGTGGTTGTGGAAAGCGGGACCAGAGGAGCACAACCGGGATCCCAACGGAAGCGAGAGCCAAGATTCCCCAGGGCGCGGAGTCTAAGACCCAGCTGGTCTTCTCCAGGGCCTCTAGTGGTGAGGATGTTACGCTGCAGGCTGGGACCAGGTCGCGGCCCCTGGAGTTTCCTAGCTCACGCCCCGTAGGATAAGGGGAAGCAGCAGCACACGATAGAGAGAACCGAATAACAAGCCGAAGGTCAGGGGCCACAAGCAGACAAGGATAACGAAGAACGAGCCGAAGGTCAAGGGTCACGAGCAGACAGGGATGGTCGGGGACAAGCCAATAACGTAACAGAGAGACAGACGTAGCACACGGCAGGCAGGAACCCAAACACACAATGCCTAACAAACACGTTGATCAGCAAAGCAGGCTTGCAGTGCACAGGTTAATATAGTGTTCAGTGATAGGGCCTGGGGTGGAGTCAGGCTGGGAGGAGATTATAAAGGAAGCCAGGTGAAGGAGGTCTGGTCTCTAGATGAACACATGAGGAGGAAGGTAAGATGGCAGACAGACATTAATGCATATCCATGACACAAGGTACATGTTGAGTTGAGTTGAGTTGAACCTACTGACATAACCAAAAATGTGTCCACCGAAACTCGATCAGAACCTACTTACACAGACAGGAACATGTCCGTAGAAACTTGATCACTGCCGACTGGCACAATCAGAAACATGTCTACAGAAACCTGATCAGTACCTACTGACATACCCAGAAATGTGTCTACCGAAACTCGATCAGAACCTACTGACACAGCCAGGAACAAGTCTGCAGAGACACGCTCAGCAGTAGGGATGAGCTTCGTGTTCGAGTCGAACATACGTTCGACTCGAACATCGGCTGTTCGATCGTTCGACGAAGATCGAACGATTTGGGCCGTTCGCGCCAAATTCGAGTGACGCGAACGGCCCACAATGCACTACGCCATCGCAGTGTCATCCAGGCGCTGTGATTGGCCAAGCATGCACTGTGACCCCGCATGCTTGGCCAATCACAGCGCCGGCAGCGAGGAGAGCAATGATTGGCCACAGGCAGGATGCCTGTGGCCAATTATTGCTGAGGGTGTTTAGTACACGCCCCACACTATAAAAGGCCGCCAGCACGGCGGCCTAGTGTAGTGTGTTCCGGAGCAGGGAAAGAGCAGCATAGGCAGGGACAGTGACATTTATTTCTTTCTTGCTTAACCTGGATTCCTTTAGTTTAGGGAAAGAGAAGGATAGGTAGGGAGAGTGTCAGTGTGTTTTGTGCTTGTGCTATAGTGTGCTTAAAAAAAACATTTTTTCTAGGGACAGAAAACTGTAGGTAGGGAGAGTGTCAGTTTCTTTCACTGTGCAAGTCCTTGTTTCTAGGGACTGGGAAGGACAGTGAGTGAATTCTCCTTGTGCTATAGTGTGCTTAAAAAAAACATTTTTTCTAGGGACAGAAAACTGTAGGTAGGGAGAGTGTCAGTTTCTTTCACTGTGCAAGTCCTTGTTTCTAGGGACTGGGAAGGACAGTGAGTGAATTCTCCTTGTGCTATAGTGTGCTTAAAAAAAACATTTTTTCTAGGGACAGAAAACTGTAGGTAGGGAGAGTGTCAGTTTCTTTCACTGTGCAAGTCCTTGTTTCTAGGGACTGGGAAGGACAGTGAGTGAATTCTCCTTGTGCTATAGTGTGCTTAAAAAAAACATTTTTTCTAGGGACAGAAAACTGTAGGTAGGGAGAGTGTCAGTTTCTTTCACTGTGCAAGTCCTTGTTTCTAGGGACTGGGAAGGACAGTGAGTGAATTCTCCTTGTGCTATAGTGTGCTTAAAAAAAACATTTTTTCTAGGGACAGAAAACTCTAGGTAGGGAGAGTGTCAGTTTCTTTCACTGTGCAAGTCCTTGTTTCTAGGGACTGGGAAGGACAGTGAGTGAATTCTCCTTGTGCTATAGTGTGCTTAAAAAAAACATTTTTTCTAGGGACAGAAAACTGTAGGTAGGGAGAGTGTCAGTTTCTTTCACTGTGCAAGTCCTTGTTTCTAGGGACTGGGAAGGACAGTGAGTGAATTCTCCTTGTGCTATAGTGTGCTTAAAAAAAACATTTTTTCTAGGGACAGAAAACTGTAGGTAGGGAGAGTGTCAGTTTCTTTCACTGTGCAAGTCCTTGTTTCTAGGGACTGGGAAGGACAGTGAGTGAATTCTCCTTGTGCTATAGTGTGCTTAAAAAAAACATTTTTTCTAGGGACAGAAAACTGTAGGTAGGGAGAGTGTCAGTTTCTTTCACTGTGCAAGTCCTTGTTTCTAGGGACTGGGAAGGACAGTGAGTGAATTCTCCTTGTGCTATAGTGTGCTTAAAAAAAACATTTTTTCTAGGGACAGAAAACTGTAGGTAGGGAGAGTGTCAGTTTCTTTCACTGTGCAAGTCCTTGTTTCTAGGGACTGGGAAGGACAGTGAGTGAATTCTCCTTGTGCTATAGTGTGCTTAAAAAAAACATTTTTTCTAGGGACAGAAAACTGTAGGTAGGGAGAGTGTCAGTTTCTTTCACTGTGCAAGTCCTTGTTTCTAGGGACTGGGAAGGACAGTGAGTGAATTCTCCTTGTGCTATAGTGTGCTTAAAAAAAACATTTTTTCTAGGGACAGAAAACTGTAGGTAGGGAGAGTGTCAGTTTCTTTCACTGTGCAAGTCCTTGTTTCTAGGGACTGGGAAGGACAGTGAGTGAATTCTCCTTGTGCTATAGTGTGCTTAAAAAAAACATTTTTTCTAGGGACAGAAAACTGTAGGTAGGGAGAGTGTCAGTTTCTTTCACTGTGCAAGTCCTTGTTTCTAGGGACTGGGAAGGACAGTGAGTGAATTATCCTTGTGCTATAGTGTGCTTAAAAAAAACATTTTTTCTAGGGACAGAAAACTGTAGGTAGGGAGAGTGTCAGTTTCTTTCACTGTGCAAGTCCTTGTTTCTAGGGACTGGGAAGGACAGTGAGTGAATTCTCCTTGTGCTATAGTGTGCTTAAAAAAAACATTTTTTCTAGGGACAGAAAACTCTAGGTAGGGAGAGTGTCAGTTTCTTTCACTGTGCAAGTCCTTGTTTCTAGGGACTGGGAAGGACAGTGAGTGAATTCTCCTTGTGCTATAGTGTGCTTAAAAAAAACATTTTTTCTAGGGACAGAAAACTGTAGGTAGGGAGAGTGTCAGTTTCTTTCACCGTGCAAGTCCTTGTTTCTAGGGACTGGGAAGGACAGTGAGTGAATTCTCCTTGTGCTATAGTGTGCTTAAAAAAAAACATTTTTTCTAGGGACAGAAAACTGTAGGTAGGGAGAGTGTCAGTTTCTTTCACTGTGCAAGTCCTTGTTTCTAGGGACTGGGAAGGACAGTGAGTGAATTCTCCTTGTGCTATAGTGTGCTTAAAAAAAACATTTTTTCTAGGGACAGAAAACTGTAGGTAGGGAGAGTGTCAGTTTCTTTCACTGTGCAAGTCCTTGTTTCTAGGGACTGGGAAGGACAGTGAGTGAATTCTCCTTGTGCTATAGTGTGCTTAAAAAAAACATTTTTTCTAGGGACAGAAAACTGTAGGTAGGGAGAGTGTCAGTTTCTTTCACTGTGCAAGTCCTTGTTTCTAGGGACTGGGAAGGACAGTGAGTGAATTCTCCTTGTGCTATAGTGTGCTTAAAAAAAACATTTTTTCTAGGGACAGAAAACTGTAGGTAGGGAGAGTGTCAGTTTCTTTCACTGTGCAAGTCCTTGTTTCTAGGGACTGGGAAGGACAGTGAGTGAATTCTCCTTGTGCTATAGTGTGCTTAAAAAAAACATTTTTTCTAGGGACAGAAAACTGTAGGTAGGGAGAGTGTCAGTTTCTTTCACTGTGCAAGTCCTTGTTTCTAGGGACTGGGAAGGACAGTGAGTGAATTCTCCTTGTGCTATAGTGTGCTTAAAAAAAACATTTTTTCTAGGGACAGAAAACTGTAGGTAGGGAGAGTGTCAGTTTCTTTCACTGTGCAAGTCCTTGTTTCTAGGGACTGGGAAGGACAGTGAGTGAATTCTCCTTGTGCTATAGTGTGCTTAAAAAAAACATTTTTTCTAGGGACAGAAAACTGTAGGTAGGGAGAGTGTCAGTTTCTTTCACTGTGCAAGTCCTTGTTTCTAGGGACTGGGAAGGACAGTGAGTGAATTCTCCTTGTGCTATAGTGTGCTTAAAAAAAACATTTTTTCTAGGGACAGAAAACTGTAGGTAGGGAGAGTGTCAGTTTCTTTCACTGTGCAAGTCCTTGTTTCTAGGGACTGGGAAGGACAGTGAGTGAATTCTCCTTGTGCTATAGTGTGCTTAAAAAAAACATTTTTTCTAGGGACAGAAAACTGTAGGTAGGGAGAGTGTCAGTTTCTTTCACTGTGCAAGTCCTTGTTTCTAGGGACTGGGAAGGACAGTGAGTGAATTCTCCTTGTGCTATAGTGTGCTTAAAAAAAACATTTTTTCTAGGGACAGAAAACTGTAGGTAGGGAGAGTGTCAGTTTCTTTCACTGTGCAAGTCCTTGTTTCTAGGGACTGGGAAGGACAGTGAGTGAATTCTCCTTGTGCTATAGTGTGCTTAAAAAAAACATTTTTTCTAGGGACAGAAAACTCTAGGTAGGGAGAGTGTCAGTTTCTTTCACTGTGCGAGTCCTTGTTTCTAGGGACTGGGAAGGACAGTGAGTGAATTCTCCTTGTGCTATAGTGTGCTTAAAAAAAACATTTTTTCTAGGGACAGAAAACTGTAGGTAGGGAGAGTGTCAGTTTCTTTCACTGTGCAAGTCCTTGTTTCTAGGGACTGGGAAGGACAGTGAGGGGAATTCTCCTTGTGCTATAGTGTGCTTTAAAAAAACATTTTTTCTAGGGACAGAAAACTCTAGGTAGGGAGAGTGTCAGTTTCTTTCACTGTGCGAGTCCTTGTTTCTAGGGACTGGGAAGGACAGTGAGTGAATTCTCCTTGTGCTATAGTGTGCTTAAAAAAAACATTTTTTCTAGGGACAGAAAACTGTAGGTAGGGAGAGTGTCAGTTTCTTTCACTGTGCAAGTCCTTGTTTCTAGGGACTGGGAAGGACAGTGAGTGAATTCTCCTTGTGCTATAGTGTGCTTAAAAAAAACATTTTTTCTAGGGACAGAAAACTGTAGGTAGGGAGAGTGTCAGTTTCTTTCACTGTGCAAGTCCTTGTTTCTAGGGACTGGGAAGGACAGTGAGTGAATTCTCCTTGTGCTATAGTGTGCTAAAGCATTCCTCATCAACCATCTTTGAAATCCTTGTTTTTTGGACAGTCAGGGAAATTGTCATTGTGCTATTCTGTGCGAAAGCAATCATCCTCAACCATATTTAGAAATCCTTAAGTAAAGGGACAGAGAAGGACACCTGAAGGTAGCCCTTATTGCTTTTTTCCCATCTCCCTGCAGGCCATCTATTAGAATGTCTGGAAGGCAAACAAGGAGAGGCAGACAGTCAGGAGGCAATAAAAGAGGGCAAGCAGGCTCTGTGTCTGGGGGCAACAGTGCTGGTCGTGGACGCGGTGCATTGTCATCAGCACATGGCCATGGGACACGCTTGTCCTTCTTTTCGGCAGCTGGACATGTTGAGCCACATCATGCCGAAGACTTGGTAGAGTGGATAACCAAGCCCTCCTCCTCCTCCTCATCCTCTCTCACCCAGGCTCAGGGTACTGGCAAAGCAGCTGCCAAAGCGTCCTCTTCCCTGGTATCAATGTCAGACTCATCATCAGTCACTCCTTCCCTAGACCCACCATGTCCTCCTCCTGAGGAGTCCCCCGAACTGTTTGAGCACAGTGTTGGGTACATGCTCCAGGAGGATGCCCAGCGTTTCGAAGGGTCTGATGATGAAACCCAGCTACAGGAAGGCAGTAGGGTGAGAGCAGACAGAGGGGATGCTCAAGAAGGACACCAATCTGGCAGTCATGTTCCAGCAGCTGCAGCATACTGCCAGATTGGCTCCAGTGATGAGGAGGGAGGGGATGATGAGGTCACTGACTCCACATGGGTGCCTAATAGGAGAGAGGAGGAGGAGGAGGATGAGGAGGAGGCACATCTCCAACGAGGCAGGATGCCCTTTGGTGGCCAGCGTAAGGGCAGTACACCGACGGAATCACACCGCAGAGCTCCGCCTGTGCAGGGCGCTGCCTCTGCCCGTCATTCAAAAAGTTCCTTGGTGTGGGCCTTTTTTGAGGCTAGTGCATCAGATCGCACAGCTGCTGTTTGCAACATATGTCTCAAGCGTATATCGCGTGGCCAAAACATCAGCCGCTTGGGTACCACATGCCTGACCAGACATATGTTGACCTGCCATGCAGCTCGTTGGCAAGCCTACCTCAAAGACCCACACCAAAGAACAAAGCGGACCTCTCCTTGCACCGCATCAGCTGGGATCTCCAACCCCACTATAACTTCAGTCCTCTCTGAAACATGCACTGAGAGGAATGAAGGTGTAGAATTAGGTGTGTCACAGCCAAGTACTTGCGGCCACTCTGCTAGCAGTACACCGACGTCCGATTCTAGCAGGCAAATTTCCCTGCCCCAGCTGCTGGACCGTCGAAAGAAGTTCACTCCCAGACATCCACATGCCCAGCGGTTGAATGCTAGCTTGGCTAAATTGCTAGCGCTTCAACTGCTGCCTTTTCAGTTGGTAGACTCGGCCCCCTTCCGTGAGTTTGTGCAATGTGCGGTTCCTCAGTGGCAGGTTCCCAAACGCCACTTTTTCTCACGGAAGGCTATTCCGGCTCTCTACCGGCATGTGGAAGGCAATGTCTTGGCCTCGCTGGACAGGGCGGTCAGCGGTAAGGTGCATATTACCGCTGACTCATGGTCCAGCAGGCATGGACAGGGACGTTACCTTTCTTTCACGGCACATTGGGTCACTCTTTTGGCAGCTGGGAAGGATGCAGGACAAGGTGCAGTAGTGTTGGAGGTTGTCCCACCGCCACGCCTCCAAAATGCTACTACTGGTTGTGACACACCTCTCTCCTCCACCCCCTCCTCTTCTTCTTCCTCCATGGCCTCTTCCTGTGGTTTGTCCTATGAACCAGCGGTGCTCCGTAGCCGTTCACGGGGCTACGCAAGTACGCAGGCAAAAAGATGCCATGCCGTGCTTGCGCTGGTGTGTTTGGGGGACAGAAGCCACACTGGGGCAGAGGTCCTGTCTGCTCTGCAGGGCCAGGCCGAGAGGTGGTTGACGCCACGCCAGCTTAAGCCAGGAATGGTGGTTTGCGACAATGGCACCAACCTCCTCTCCGCCCTTCGACAGGGACAACTGACCCATGTGCCCTGTGTGGCTCACGTCCTTAACCTGGTGGTGCAGCGTTTCTTGGGCAGGTACCCGGGCTTACAGGATGTCCTGAGGCAGGCCAGGAAAGTCTGTGTGCATTTCCGCAGATCTTATAATGCCAGTGCTCGCCTGGCTGAGCTGCAAAAGGAGTTGAACCTGCCCAAGAACCGCCTTATATGTGACATGCCCACCAGGTGGAACTCAACGTTGGCCATGCTGCAGCGGCTGCACACGCAGCAGAGGGCCATCAATGAGTACCTGTGCGACTACGGCACCAGGACAGGGTCAGGGGAGCTTGTTTTTTTTTTCTCCACGCCAGTGGGGCATGATCAGGGATGCATGCACTGTCCTGGCACCATTTGAGGAGGCCACGAGGATGGTGAGCAGTGACAGTGCATGCATCAGTGACACTGTACCTCTTGTCCACCTGTTGGAGCACACGCTGCGTGGAATAATGGACAGGGCACTTGAGGCAGAACAGAGGCAGGAAGAGGAGGACTTCCTTGCCTCTCAAGGCCCCCTTTACCCAGACAGTGTTCCTTCTGTCCCACCCATCGCACAGGAAGAGGAGGAGGAGGAGGAGGAGGATTGTGTCAGCATGGAGGTGGAGGCTGGCACTCAGCATCATCAGCAGCAGTCTTTTAGGGATGATTTACAGTCCCAAGAAACCAGTGGACTTGTACGTGGCTGGGAGGAGGTGACTGCGGATCATGTCGTCCTTAGTGACCCAGAGGACTCCGGAGCGAATGCCTCAGCAAACCTACGCTGCATGGCCTCCCTGATCCTGCAAAGTCTGCGGAAGGATCCTCGTATTCTTCGGATCAAGGAGAGGGACCATTACTGGCTGGCCACTCTCCTTGATCCACGGTACAAGGGTAAGGTTGCGGACCTTATGTTACCGTCGCAGAGGGAGCAGAGGATGAGACAACTCCGGGAGGCCTTGCAGAAAGGTCTGTGCAACGCGTTCCCAGAGACTGGGAGGTTACAAACTCCTGGTCCTGGACAACGAGTTGCTGAGGCTTCGGCCAGTCAAAGAAGGAGCGGTGGGGAAGGTGGCCGTCTGACCGATGCGTTCAGACAATTCTTTAGTCCGCAGCCCCAAAGTATGATCGGTTCCAGCAACCATCGCCAGCGTCTGATAAACATGGTGCAGGAATATCTAGGGGCAAGGTCAGACTTGGACACCTTCCCCACCGAAAATCCTCTGGCTTACTGGGTCTTGAGGATGGATCACTGGCCAGAGCTTGCACAGTATGCAATTGAGCTACTGGCCTGTCCTGCATCCAGCGTTCTTTCGGAACGCACATTCAGTGCTGCTGGAGGATTTGTCACGGATCACAGGGTGCGCCTGTCCACCGACTCGGTTGATCGACTGACTTTCATCAAGATGAACCAGTCTTGGATCACCACCAGCTACCACACACCTGATGCTGATATAACAGACTAATTGATTTTAACATGTCACATCCCTTCAAGACTGATGCTGATGCTGAGTGCCTGTGCTGTTATGTTGACTGGCTATCCTCCTCCTCCGAGTCCTCAATGATACGATTGATGATGATAGCTTGGAAGATCATTTTTGTTTATGGGTGCCGCCACCAGTGGCTAAGGCCCAATTTTTCAGCCCCTGTTTAACAGGGGCGTGTAATTACAATTTTTGAAGCAATACTTTGCAACAGGGCTCATTGCTGTGCTCCAAGTACAGTATGTGTGAGGGGTTGGAGTGTTGTGCCACCAGTGCCTAAGGCCCAATTTTTCAGCCCCTGTTTAACAGGGGCGTGTCATTACAATTTTTGAAGCAATACTTTGCAACAGGGCTCATTGCTGTGCTCCAAGTACAGTATCTGTGAGGGGTTGCAGTGTTGTGCCACCAGTGCCTAAGGCCCAATTTTTCAGCCCCTGTTCAACAGGGGCATGTAATTACAATTATTGATCTAATAATTCACAGCAGGGCCCATTCCTGCACCCACCAAGCAAGAGTAACTCTGAGGGCTTACAGTGTTGTGGCAACACCACCACCACCACCACCACCACGAAAGGCCCAATTTTTCAGCCCCTGTTCAACAGGGGCATGCAATTACAATTCTTGATCTAATAATTCACAGCAGGGCCCATTGCTGCACCCACCAAGAGTAACTGTCAGGGCTTACAGTGTTGTGGCACCAGCACCACCATCAAAGGCCCAATTTTTACTACCACTGTTCAACAATTATATGTAATTACAATTCCTGATATAATAGTTGACAGCAGGGCGTTCCAGCACCAACCAAGAGTAACTGTGAGTGCTTACAGTGTTGTGCCAACACCAACTAAGGGGCCTATTTCTGCAGATTATATACGGCAGGTCCCTACTTTCAAACATCCAACTTACAAACGACTCCTACTTGCAAACGCAAGAAGACAACAGGAAGTGAGAGGAAATCTACCCCTAGGAAGGAAAATTCTCTCCTGTAAGAATTAATATGGGAGAAAGGTGTCTCCTCTGTACTGATGCTTTATCAGCAATCCTTGTTTCAAGAAAAACACCACATTTCAAAAACAGTTGTCATTGGGACGGAAAGTGAGGTGAAATGTTCTGAACAGGGGCACAGACAGCAAAACAAATGTTACAGGGGTGATAACCCTTACCTATGTTTTCCAAAAAGTTTAAAAATAGATTTTTGGGCTGGAGCTACACTTAAACAATGTACCTGTTCAAAATTACAAACACATTCTACATAAGAACAAACATACAGTCCCTGTCTTGTATGCACCGCCTGTATACGGCTGTTCAGAGTATATAGGGCCTTTTTTATTTTATGTGCGGGGTTCCCCTTAATATCCATACAAGACCCAAAGGGGCTGGTAATGGGCTGGGGTAGGGGGGGGGGTCATGGGGTAGCTATGCCATTTTTCTTAAAGATTTTCATCCATATTACCGGGACCAGACATTACATTAAAGCCGCAAGCAGTTTTAAATGGCTTTTTTTCCCTTTAGAAGTGTCATTTTGTGCAGGGACAGTTCTAAACACGGGAAACACGTGGCACTTCACAGGCATACTTTAGACACCCCCCAGGTACGATATTTAAAGGAATATTTGACTTTTTTTTTTTCATTTTATGCATCATTAAAATGACTGCTCCCGAAAAACGACCGTTTTTAAAACTTCTTTTTGCATTGATACATGTCCCCTGGTGCAGAACCCGGGTTCCCAAACCCTTTTTAGGACAATAACATGCATAATAGTTGTTATAATTAGCACTTTAGAATTCGAACGTTCGCATCCATTGTATTTAATAGGGTTCTAATGTTCGTACGAACTTTCGGTCCGTTCGCGGGTTCTGGTGCGAACCGAACCCGGGGGTGTTCGGCTCATCACTACTCAGCAGCACCTACTGACACAACCAGGAACATGCCATCAGAAACCTGATCAGTGCCTACTGAATCAACCAGTAACAATGGAGGCACAGTCCTTGCCATAGTGACACAAACAGATGTTTTTATTCACCTCCTTTAGTTTGGCTTTTGTTTGAATTAGTAGAAGAGAAGGTTGGGGTTTTGCCTATCAGGGTCTGTTAGCCTATAAACAGCAGTAGCCAGCATAAGGTGCCCTGGTGACCATACCACCCTAGGCTATGTCCTATGTGGTGTAGGGCAATGTTTCTCAACTCCAGTCCTCAAGTACCCCCTAACAGGTCATGTCTTCGGGGTTTCGCTCAGATGAAACGGCTGTGAAACTGATCAAATCACCTGTGCAAAATAATGGAAAGCCTGAAAACATGACCTGTTGGAGGTACTTGAGGACTGGAGTTGGTGTAGGGTGCCTAGGCTGCAACTTCTTTTTTCCTTGTGTAGCGCCCTGATGATCAGGCGCTATGTTTAAATTTAGTGGGTGTCTGAGCTGGTAGTTAGCTCAGACTAAATCAGCCTCTGTTCTGGCTATGGCTGTGCTTGGAGGGACTTTCCCATTGTTTGCCTGAAGGTAGCGTTACTACCACAGGCCAGTGTTGGAAAACAGGCAGGCCAGAGCGTATTGGGTATTTTTCCCCTCCTGGCTCGAGGTATGTGATAGTGAAATTTCAGCCACGGAGCCATGTTGGCCTGAGGCTGCATCTCTGCTGGGTAGGCCCAGTTGTTCTGACTGGGGCCTGCACTTTGAAGGTTATCCTGTGCTGTCTGTCATGCGGGAGGAGGCCACCCAATGGAGGAAACCAGGGGAGGACCTGTCCTGGAGAGGACCGAGCGGAAGGCTGGTGTCTCGGGGAAGGCATAGTGACCTTATTGGAGGATGCACCGTAGCTTTTGTTACCTTACAGTGTGCCGGGTCGGCTTAAAGGCTCTAAATGCTACGTTCACCCTCTGGCTCTATTCTACGCTCTATAACCCACATCTTCAATCTCTCCCTCTCTTCTGGCATCTTCCCTAACTCTTTGAAACATGCACTAGTCAGCCCCATACTTAAAAAGCCCTCTCTGAACCCATCCAATCTTGACAACCTGCGCCCTATCTCCTTGCTCCCCTTTTTATCCAAACTCCTTGAACGTCTAGTTTACAACCGATTGAGCGTCCACCTTGCTGATAATAACCTTCTTGATCCCCTTCAGTCTGGATTTCGTCCTCAACATTCCACAGAAACTGCCCTCCTAAAACTAACAAATGATATAGTAACGGCCAAAACTAAGGGACACTATTCCGTACTCCTACTCCTGGACCTCTCCGCTGCCTTCGATACGGTTGACCACCCCCTCCTCCTCAAAAAACTCCATGCCTTTGGTCTCCGCGACTGTACTCTTCGCTGGTTCTCTACCTACTTATCCAACCGCACCTTTAGCGTTACTTACAACTCTACTTCCTCCTCTCCCCTTCCTTTCTCAATTGGGGTCCCCCAAGGTTCTGTTCTTGGACCTCTCCTATTTTCAATCTACACCTCCTCCCTGGGTCAGCTGATAGCCTCCCACGGCTTCCAATACCACCTCTACGCTGACGACACTCAAATCTATTTCTCTGCCCCTCAACTCACTTCTTCATTCGCCTCACGTATCTCTAATTTACTATCAGATATATCAGTTTGGATGTCACACCACTTCCTCAAACTTAATCTATCCAAAACTGAACTGGTCATTTTTCCTCCCCCTCGTGCCTCCTCCCCCGATCTCTCTGTTAAAATTGATGGCACAACTATCAGCCCATCCCCACACGCCAAGGTCCTAGGAGTAGTTCTAGACTCTGAACTCTCCTTTAATCCTCACATCCAATCACTGTCCAAATCTTGCCGCATCAACCTCCGCAACATCTCCAAAATACGCCCCTTTTTAACCAAAGACACAACAAAGCTCCTTATCCACTCCCTGGTCATTTCTCGCCTCGATTACTGCAACTCCCTCCTCATTGGCTTACCTCAGAAAACTTTAACCCCCCTTCAGTCCATCATGAATGCTGCTGCCAGACTCATCCACCTTACCACCCGCTCTGTGTCTCCTTCCCCTCTCTGTCAATCCCTCCACTGGCTTCCACTCACCCAACGAATTAAATTCAAAATACTAACGACCACCTACAAAGCCATCCACAACACTGCCCCCAGCTACATCACTGACCTAGTCTCTAAATACCAACCTAATCGTTCTCTTCGTTCTTCTCAAGACCTCCTGCTCTCTAGCTCGCTCATCACCTCCTCCCATGCTCGACTCCAGGACTTTTCCAGAGTCTCCCCAAGCCTATGGAACTCCTTACCCCAATCGGTCCGTCTATCTCCTTCTCTATTAGCTTTTAGAGGATCCCTAAAAACCCTCCTCTTCAGAGAAGCCTATCCCACCCACACCTAATAACTATATTTCCATTCTGTCCACCTGATCATCCCCCACAGCCAATACCCTTTGTTTCACGTGACCCTCCCTTCTAGACTGTAAGCTCTATCGAGCAGGGCCCTCTGATCCCTCTGTATTGAATTGTATTGTGATTGTACTGTCTTCCCTGATGTTGTAAAGCGCTGCGCAAACTGTTGGCGCTATATAAATCCTGTATAATAATAATAATAATAATAATAAAACTGTAAGGCTGGATCTCTGGATACTAAATCCTGTGGCAGAGGATTATTGAACAGTTCATCTATATCGTCCTAAAGTCTGTGGCAGAGACTGTTGTTCTTCATTTTGTTCATGCATCATCCCGGCTGCTAGGCTAGTGAGAGGGGCCTATCCAGGTGAGCAACACCCACTTGAAGGAGAGTGGTGAGTGTGACTTTTTGAAGCTTAGAAGTTTCCCCAGTAATCTGCATCGTGTGCCTGAACCTTTCCCCGACCCTCCATCCCTCTACCTGTGTAAGTTTGTTTAAAATAAAGCCTAACGAAAAGGATTCATAACTTGTGTGGACATTGAAGTTTCTATAGACTCTCATCCCCTAGACAACGAATAGTGAGGTAACATGCAAGGCCCAAATCTAAACCAGCAGCTCCTGCGGGGGGTAGTGCTACACTTGTATTTTATATTTTAATGTCTTCATAAAGATTTTCAAAGTCTTTGAGCTATGCCACCATTTTAGTATGTAAATATAGAAACAGCAGCTGCAGGGTGTCACAGAAAAATGTATTGACCAAAACCAGAAAACATGCAAAAAAAAAAAAAATCACGGCATCTGTCTGGAAAAAAATAAGAAAAAACAGCATCCCCTTGATAATATTTCAATTATAAAATACATCCCCCTTTCCGCCATTCCAGCAATGGTTGACTTGAGCGTGCAGATGGAGAGCGCTGGTGAGATGGAGGACGTTGGTGGAGGAACACTATGAGCTGCCTTCGCAGCTGTCCAAACAAAGCAAGCAAAGAAAGCACAGACCTCTACCTAGAGACTAATGCGTCAACTCCATTTACACAGGTCCTCCAGAAGGAGAAAACACAGCAAATTGTAAATATTTCACCAAGTGCTGAAAAGATACTCCCAGAAAGACGGGTCGCAGCACTCCGCAACACTGCCTTGTACAATGCTTGGAGGCCTGGCCTGTGTCAGGAATGCGTCATTAAGGCCAGGAAGCCGGAGGACAAGGACAGCAACCCAGAATGTGTAAGGTTTGGTAGGTTAAGCAGCCAGGAGGACCAGATGTAAATATAAGAGATACATCAGAAAGACAGTGACCCCATCTATGGGAGCCATGAGCCATGAAATGAGAAGATGTTGCCCAATCTCATGTCTGTAATGCATGGGGTGAATGATTGATGAGATATGTCTGTCTCTGTTCCCCTTTAGAAAAGCAGTACCTGCATCATCTGACCACACCCCCTCCTACAGCCCCACCCTTCATTACCATAAACCTAAACCGAGTGGTCATGTTCATGTAGCGGTAGATTTAGTCACAGCTGGTCAGATGGAGATGTCTTGTCCAAATAGATAGATAGATAATTGGTAGACAGAAAATATAATGCAGGAGAAGGAGAGAGAGAGAGAAGGAGAGAGAGAGAAGGAGAGAGATGTGTTATCCACTACCCAGGGCAAAGATGCTAAGTTGCGCCCCCATCCTTCATTATGTGTGAGCTTGAGGAGGAGAAGGAGAGAGAGCACAGCCCGCACCTCCTCCAGGCTCTCTCCACCTCTCCTTGCCGTTTCCAGCGCTGGTCTGACAGCAGTAGTGATGCCACTGTTACTGCTCCTGTCAGCCTTATAGTAGAAAGAGCTTATAGTGCCCCCCAAGAGGAGGCGGAAGAGGAGAGAGAGAGCACAGCCCGTACCTCCTCCCAGCTCTCTCCACCTCTCCTTGCCGCTTCCAACGCTGGGCTGGCAGAAGTAGTGATGCCGTTGTCACTGCTCCTATCAGCCTTACAGTAGAAGGAGCTTGAGGCGCCCCTATCTCTACAATACATGCTGCGCCCAGGGCAGCCGCTCCCTCCTGCCCTTCCCTTGTCCCAGCTCTGATGTTTTCCCTATTGTTATGTCTTGTCTGTAATAATTATTGCACTGTTTAATTATGTTGCACTTCTAAGCTGGTGCCCCCAAAAATTCTGGGGCTAACTATGGTTACCCAGTTTTTTTTTGGTAATGCAACTTTCTGCTGGGGCAGATAGAAAAAAGGAGGGTCCCGCCTTTATTTGGGGTCGCTTCATGTGTTGTGTTACTGGTTCTCCCCTTGTCGGGTACATGGTTGGGGGATCCAGGACACGGACTCATTGACGTGTACAATCGATCCGTGAACTTATTCTACAATTAAAAGGTTTGACTACCTCAATGGGCAGGGGCACCAGGAGGCACTGAGCCTACACTTTGTAAGAGGAATGGGCGGACTGAGAGGAGTAAATTGTGAAGTTCTGTTAAATTTGAACACCTTTGTCATTAACTTATCTTTGCCTGGTCTGAAGATACTTGAGGACATATACAAAGGGGTGCATGCAAGGCGTAATATACAGTACATTTGGTCACACAAGGTGACAAGACAATACAATACAAGAGAAGCTGCAGTACCAGTGTCTGAATGAATGGTCAAGCTAACCAGAGGAGGCTATGTTGTTGTTGCTAATGACTATAGTACTAGTGTCTATGTGCATATAGCAGCCAACCGGTCGAGAAGATGTGGTGACTTGCCATAGGTGGTGGAAGGCCCCTGCAGTGAAGGAACTTGTGTTCTAATGCCGCGTACACACGACCGTTATTCATGTCATGGAAAAAAACAAAGTTTTGCTCGACGTGATTTTTCATGTTTCCTCTCAAGCCTGCCTTGCATACACACGTTCGTGAAAAAAAATGCTTGAGCAAAGCGCGGTGACGTACAACACGTACGACGGCACTATAAAGGGGAAGTTCCATTCGAATGGCGCCACCCTTTGGGACGCTTTTGCTGATCCTCGTGTTAATAAAGTTTGGTGAGAGACGATTCGTGCTTTTCAGTCCGTTACAGTGTGACGAATGTGCTATCTCCATTACGAACGCTAGTTTTACCCTGCAATGCACTCTGTTTGATACTCTGGGATGGTGGATTAGCAAGCCCACACCGCGATCTACCAGTCACCTGTTCGCGATCTACAGGTAGATCACAATCTACAGGTTGCTGATCCCTGCTCTAAGGGACCATTTTTGGTACTAGAAAAGGAGCAATTTAATAATAACTGTACCCATAAGACCAACAGAACTCCCACCCCTTCTTTTTTCTTCCTCTTGGACTTTTGGCATTTTGCCAAAATAGTGAACATTTCCCAGAGTTTTGGAGTAAACCAAAAAGTTCCCTGTTTTTCTCATCCATACTAAGTAAAGCTTATATTGTACATATTTTCCAAGCTACTACTTTGTTGACCCAGTTAGTACAAACAACATAACAATAAATTGACGATGACAATTATTATTATTGTTTTGTTAACACAATATATTGAAAGCAAGGCTTAAAACTGAAGCAATGGGTACAGACCCAAGAAAGCATTGATTTCAATATATTGTTTTAAAATAATAAAAATAATACATTTTATTATTAATATTATTATCATAGAATATAACGAAAGCAATATTTGCCGTCCCAGTATAGCTTTGATTTCGTTATATTCTACATAAAATAACAAATAATATTCATTTTCTCCCCTCACTTCCGGGTCCTGCTGGCTTTGCTGGGGCACTAGGAGCCATTGTTTCCTCCCAAGCCTGCCTTGCATACACAGGTTTGTGAAAAAAAATGCTCGAGCAAAGCGCGGTGACGTACAACGCGTACGACGGCACTATAAAGGGGAAGTTCCATTCGAATGGCGCCACCCTTTGGGACGCTTTTGCTGATCCTCATGTTAATAAAGTTTGGTGAGAGACGATTCGTGCTTTTCAGTCTGTTACAGCGTGACGAATGTGCTATCTCCATTACGAACGCTAGTTTTACCAGAACGAGCGCTGCCGTCTCATACTTACACACAACCGTTTTTCACGATGTTAAAAAGAATGACGTGAAAAACGACGAGAAAAAATAGAGCAGGTTCTAATTTTTTTTCGGGCATTTTTCTCATCGAGAAAAATGCTCTGGAGCCTACACACGACCGTTTTTCACGACCATTTTTAAAAATGGCATTTTTCTCGTCATGAAAAACGGTTGTGTGTACGCGGCATTAGAGTTCCTTCCCTAGTGGTACCCCAATCTGGTTCCGACTTGCAGTACGGGGTGTCTTAGGGACCCAGGCTGTATGTCACGAAAGATGAAGTGGGACCTTGGGGGATAGTAAGCACAGCTTATGTACAGAGCCAAGCTTCCTGGGATTCAAGTTTAATCACAAGTGGAGTAAAGAGTTCAATATACGGACCAGTGACACAGTGATGAGGTGACAGGTAATGGGGCTGATGGAGTCCAGTGTACGTCAGGCTGCACTGGAAATCCTGCATGGAGGGAGGGAAGTGTATGGGGGAAGCATTATCCAGAGTGTACAGAGTATAGAACCGTGCCACAGAATCTAATGCCGCGTACACACGATCACTTTTCTCGTCGGGAAAATTTTTATTTTTTCTCTTGGACGAGAAAAACGGCCGTGTGTGGGCTTTCCAGCATTTTTCTCGACGAGAAAAACGACAAGAATCACGAGGAGAAAAATTAGAACATGCTCTAATTTTTATCGTCGCGAATCGCGGCATTTTTTTCCGCTGCAGTTTTTCTATAGGGAAACACTGCTAGGGAGCCTACACACGGTCGTTTTTCTCGACCAAGAGAAAACCTGTCATGAAAACCGGCCGTGTGCAGGGGACCAAGCCGGTCCTCGTTTTTCCCGTCGGGTTGCACAGCGGTGTTTTCACCGCCGTGAAACTCGATCGTGTGTACACGGCATTTGAATCAAACTACTGTCTGCATGGTGAAGTGTCGCCCCATTATGGAGAGCACCGCCTTAACACGATAACCTTGTTTCGGCATACAGCTCTGCCTACCATTAGGGGCACGAGTGCATGCTTCTACCTGTCCCCATCTGGGCACCGTCTACAGATAGATAGACAGATAGATAGATAGATAGATAGATAGATAGATAGATAGATAGATAGATAGATAGATAGATAGATAGATAGATAGATAGATAGATAGATAGATATGAATATATAGATAGATAGACAGATAGATAGATAGATAGATAGATAGATAGATAGATAGATAGATATGAATATATAGATAGATAGATAATGAATAGAGAGAAAAAAACATAATAAAAATAAGATAATACAAATGGATGGATTGATAGATAATCAATTGAAGAAACAAGAGAGAGAGAGAAAGAGAGGATAGATCCTCAATGAATAGATAGATAGATAGATAGATAGATAGATAGATAGATAGATAGATAGATAGATAGATAGATAGATAGAGAAATTGTTGGCTCTATATAATAATAATAATAATAAATAACCAAAAGATAGATAGATAATGAAAGAGAGAGAGAGAGAGGATAGATAGATAGATAGATAGATAGATAGATAGATAGATAGATAGATAGATAGATAGATACATAGATAGATAGATAGATAGATAGATAGATAGATAGATAGATAGATAGATAGATAGATAGATAGATAGATAGATAGATAGATAGATAGAGAAACTGTTGGCGCTATATCAATTGTGTATGATAATAATAATAATAATAATAATAATAATAATAATAATAATAAATAAGCAATGGATAGATAGAGAGAGAGAGACAGATAGATAGTCAATAGAGAGAATAAGAGAGATAAAATAATCAATGGATAGATAGATAGATAGATAGATAGATAGATAGATAGATAGATAGATAGATAGATAGATAGATAGATAGATAGATATGAATATATAGCTAGATAGATAATGGATAGAGAGAAACAAAGATAATAAAAATAAGATAATACAAATGGATGGATATATAGATAATCAATTGAGGAAACAAGAGAGAGCGAAAGAGAGAATAGATCCTCAATGAATAGATAGATAGATATTTAGAGAAACTTTGGTGCTATATAAATCATGTATGATGATAAAAATAATAATAATAATAATAATAATAATAATAAATAAGCAATGGATAGATAGAGAGAGAGAGAGAGAGAGGATAGATAGATAGATAGATAGATAGATAGATAGATAGATAGATAGATAGATAGATAGATAGATAGATAGATAGATAGACAGATAGATAGATAGATCCTTCATCATATAACTCAGTGTGGAGAGCCTGGATTCGGCATTCCTCCCTATCTGGAAGAAGAAGGAAATGTGAACTGGCAGGGGACCTGATGATGCAATTACATAACAACAACAGAAAAGGAAAAGGTTCAAGGTTATATCTGCTAACTTGATTGATTTTCCTGGGTCTATTAAAGGAAATAATATGTTCTAATAGCGCAATTACTCCCGTAGATTGAAATATATTTGACCCTGTGAATCAGCGTTGACCCTTCCATTGGCCTGACACATCTATGCGGGAGTCCGCACCATCCATGGACAATTTGGATGTTGCCCCGAGGAGTCATCACCATGATGTGAAGTGGAGAGCTTTGCAGAGTCATGGTGATGATGGATCTCAGGGTCTCCCGCTGGTTTTACTTGATTGACAGCTCCGTGAAAACTCTGATTCCTAATAAATGTCCGCCTTTCCTCTCTACGTGTCCCGGTTGTAGCGTTTATGGATTTATATGGGTGCGGGAGAGCTTCCCTCGCATTAGAAATTACTTCCACATTTGTGAGACCTTATTCCCCAAAGACGTCAAAGCCAAATGTTCCTCTAATCAGGAGAGGACACGTGAAGTCATGCACCACATTCTTTCCTACACTCCCACAAGTTTACTATGACCCGCAGTAACAAACATATTTCATGCTGACGCTGCTCGTGTTACTGGAATGATTGGCGGTGAAAAGGGCAGGGACTGTTATTATGGATAAGGTGAATTCTTCGTGGTAATACTTCAAATATATGACATTTACCAGCAGCTCCAGGCAGATATATAATAAAAAGGAAACCCTCTAGTTCACGTATGTATTCCTTTACAAGCCTGGAAATTGTCGTTCTGTAATCTAATTCTGTCTTAATGCCACACACAAGCTGAAAATTGATATCGGGCCTTCTGTAGATGTTCCACAACAACCATTCTCAACCAGGGTTCCTCCAGAGGTTGCTAGGGGCTCCTTGAGCTGTGGGTGATTCCATCTCCCCATTTGATGGGGGCTGCCAGGTTCCAGGACCAATGCCACTTGGCAAAGCCAGTAGCATGACGCCGGTTTTCTTTTTAGCTGTCTGTAAGGGTGGCATTTTGACCACCACTGTAAAGGTTGTATACTGTCTATTGACCACCAATGTAACAGTATATTTTTTTTTTGTTCCATAAGAGTTTACTTAAGACATTTTAACCTCTTATGCCGCGTACACACGATCGGACCTTTTCCCGACCAAACTCACATCGGAATTCCATCGGAGAAAAAAAGAACAGGTTCTATATTTAAATTTCGATGGAATTCATCTGAATTTCTCCGTTGGGGCCCACACTCGGTCAGAATTTCCAATGAAAGAACTCTGTCGGACTTTTTTCATCAGAAATTTCTATTGTGTGTACAAGGCATTAGGCTGCTGTGTGTAGCGTCTGTGAGCGTTTTTCTGGCATTTTTTCGTGCAATTTAATTCGCGATTTTGGTGCGTTTTTATGCGTGACTTGAACATTTTTATGCAGCGTTTTTGAGCTTTTGGCGTTTTATTATTAGCCAATAGAGAGAACTATCATCTGTTGCATCATTTGTTGCTAGGTATTTCAGCTTCTTTAGCTTTTCCCTTAGCTTTTTTTTTCTTTTATTATTATTAATTGAATTTTTTTGTTAGGGTAAGGGGTTAGAGTTTAGGCTAGGGTAAGACTTAGGAGTTGGGGTTAGGATTAGGGGTTAGGGGGTCATGTACCTTGGTTGGAGGCCGAGTTGACGAGAGGGCTTCCCTTGCGGCTCTGGTCTGAGCACCCCTGCATGTGGTGACAGAGGTAACCAAAGAAGCACGGGTGCAGGTAGCTTGATAGCAAGTGACTGCCACAGTCAGCAACATAGTCAAGATGAGCCGGGGTCAGCAAGACAGCAGGGTGGTCAGGAAGCACCTACGTGTCAGTGCACAGTAGATAGCCTGAGCTTGTCTGTGTGTTGGTACATATGCAAGAGCATTCAGCTGTATGGGAATGAGCATTCGTTGCAGAAGAATTTGCATTAGCTGTATTAGAATTAGTATGACATAGGGTTATTTATTTATTTTTATTTTCTGTTAGGGTGTTAACACTATTATTACTAATAATAATAATAGTAGTTATAATAATAATAATAATAATAATAATAATTATACATTAATAAATAAATACACAAATAAATAAAAATAATTAGGGCTGTGGAAATTAACTATTAATTCCTCGATTAATCGATTCATTTTTTTGATCGATCAAAATTCTTTCGATCGGTACTCACCTCTCCGCCGGCTTCCGGGTCTTCAGGGAGTTCTGTCGTAGATCCGGTGACGTCACGGACACCGGCGGGGCTTGCCGTGTCCATCTGAAGGGCTCCTTTGCTGTGCCTTCATATCTGCATGCCGGCGGGACCTTACTATCTGCCACACGCAAGGACTGTTACACTTCCCTCTATCACTTCCCTCTATCAACCTGGGATTATACAGCCAACCACTGGGAGTTGTGATAGTTCCCTTCACGGGACATCTACATGCCGACGGACTGATGTTAGACCCTCCTCATCTGGATTCAGCAGTGGTATCGTTGTACACATTTTTATACCAGTATCATACATGTTTTTATGACTGATTTTGCTACCGTTTGGAATTACTCGCACCATTTTTACAGTTTATGTAGCTGCATCGATTTTATCTCCAGTGCAATATTTATTTTGTTACCTACTTGAAGACTATAAAAGTTTTAATGCTATTCCCATCGAGCGCTGCCTTTGTGTGTTTTTTGTATCCTGCTATCCATTTTTCCAGTGGTTGGTAGCTGCACTGGGAATCGGCCTGCAAGGAGATCAGCTAAAAGTAGCTGGATCTGTATGTGCGTTATAATTAATCAAAATTAGTCGATTAATCGATTAAAAAAAAACGATTAATCGAGCACGAAAATTTTAATCAGTAACAGCTCTAAAAATAATCATAAATAAATAAAAAATAAATTCAATAAATAAATACTAAGTAATAGTAAATCAATAATTAACCCCTAACCTTAACCCCTAAACCTCACCAAAATAAAACAAAATAAATAAACACCTTAACCCTAACACAAAATAAATAAATAGATGATTATTATTATTTTTATTATTATTATTATTATTAACATATTTTTTTCCGGTTTCGATGTTTATTTTTTTATTAATATTACTATTATTATTATTTATAATACTTTATTTAATATTTTTTAAGGTTAGGGGTTAATTATTATTTATTTATGTATTATTACATAATAATTAATTTCATTTATTTATGATGATTTTAAGTTATTTGTATATTTTGTTCACATTTATTTATTCATATATTAATGCTATAATTTTTTTTACACTTTTTCATTTGAGTAGAAAATCGTGCTAAAACGCGTGTCAAAAACACACAAATTTGCGCATTTTTATAAATTTCTATGCAAATAAAAACGTGGCAAAAATGTTCAAATCTGCCCGATTCGAGCTACAAAAAAAGCTTTTTTTGAGCTTCAGGCAACTTGGAGTGGAGATTAGAGTTGAGCGGACACCTGGATGTTCGGGTTCGACGGGTTCGGCCGAACTTCGGAAAAAAGTTCGGGTTCGGGACCGAACTTTAACCCGAACCCGGACCCGAACCCGAATTCCATTGAAGTCAATGGGGACCCGGACTTCTAAGGACTAAAAAGGCTCTAAAAAAGTAATGGAAAGGGCTAGAGGGCTGCAAATGGCAGAAAAAATGTTGTTAAGAGCATGGCAAGTGCTCTGCAAACAAATGTGGATAGGGAAATAACTTAAAATAACATAAAAAAAATAAAAATAAAAAATAATAATCTTGACCTAGGAGGACGAGTTCCATATGGAGTAGGAGGTTGAGGTGGCGGTGGATGTGGCTGTGTAGGTGGAAGCGGCGGTGGAGGAGGACGAGGTAGCCAACACTGATTCAAAAATACAACAATGGCTGGGTAAGGCCGGTGATGTGTCGAATTCTGTCCCCCGTCAAATAGTGTCCACCCTGTACTGCGCTTGCTCAGTATGTAGGACAAGGGGATTTCTAAAATCTCCCAAGACGAACGGCGCCTGCGTGGTGAGTTCAGGTGAAGGCCACACCATCCGTGGTTCAAGCCGAGGCAAGTGAGGCCGTGCCCGAAGCGTGGCGATCGAACTGAGCCTGTGAGGGGCCCTGTTACTATGTGCTACCGTATGTCCACTTGGATGGTGGGGCTTGAACCTGCACTCACAGCGCAGGCGCCGTTCATCTTCGGAGATTTTGTGAATCTCCTTGTCCTCTGTACTGCGCAAGCGCTGCGCCTTCGCAGTATGGGCCGGGCACAATCCGATGGCCGGACAGTTTTTGTCACAACACCGGTATACATGTCTATTCTGCACAAGGTACGGACAAGTCCTGTGGGATCCATGCCTGGTTCATTTTAATGAACGTGAGCTTGTCCACATTGGCTCTGGACAGGCGGCTGCGCTTGTCTGTGATAACGCCCCCTGCCGTGCTAAATACACGTTCAGATAATACACTGGCTGCAGGGCAGGCCAGCACCTCCAAGGCATAAACGGCAAGCTCAGGCCATGTGCCCAATTTGGAGACCCAGAAGTTGAAGGGGGCAGACCCGTCATTCAGTACATGTAGGCCTGTGGACACATACTGCTCAACCATGTTGGTGAAATGCTGCCTCCTGCTAAGACGTTCCATCTCAGCTGGTGGTGCTGGTTGTTGTGGCGTGCTGACAAAGCTTTTCCACATTTCAGCCATGCTAACCCTGCCTTCTG
The DNA here is from genome assembly GCA_029206835.1 of Rana muscosa. NCBI lineage: Eukaryota > Metazoa > Chordata > Amphibia > Anura > Ranidae > Rana > Rana muscosa. The sequence goes on along the minus strand of CM055122.1, from coordinate 324,470,113 downwards.
AGGTGCTGCCGGTGCCCCGGCTGCGTTGGCGACCTCTTCCTCCTCCTCTGCCTTCGCCTTGTGCTTCCACCGTACGCCCGCTGTCAGGTGGGAATGCCACCAGCAGCGCGTCTACCAGCGTGCGCTTGTACTCGCGCATCTTACGATCCCGCTTCAGTGAGGGAATTAAGGACGGTACATTGTCCTTGTAACGGGGATCCAGCAGGGTTGCCACCCAGTAATCAGCACCAGTTAAAATGTGGGCAACTCGGCGGTCATTGCGGAAACACTGCAGCATGTAATCGCTCATGTGTGCCAGGCTGCCCAGAGGCAAAGAAAAGCTGTCCTCTGTGGGAGGTGTATCGTCTGTGTCCTCTGTATCCCCCCAGCCACGCACCAGTGATGGCCACGAGCTGGTCTGGGTGCCACCCTGCTGTGAAAATGCCTCCTCCTCCTCCTCCATCTCCTCCTCCACCTCGTCATCCTCCAGAACTGTGCCCTTTCTGCCGGACAATTGTGTACCTGGCGTTTGTTGGTGCAGGAACCCACCCTCGTAGCCACTTGTGAAAGACTGCCCTGAAAGCCTTTGAAATGATCCCGCTTCCTCCTCCTCCTCCTCATCCTCCTGTGCCACATCCTCTTCCATCATCGCCCGAAGCGTTTTTTCAAGGAGGCATAGAACTGGGATAGTAACGCTAAGAACGGCGTCATTGGCACTGGACATGTTGGTGGAGTACTCGAAACAGCGCAACAAGGTACACAGGTCTCGCATGGAGGCCCAGTTATTGGTGGTGAAGTGGTGCTGTTCCGCAGAGGGACTCATGCGTGATTGCTGCAGCTGAAACTCCACTATCGCCTGCTGCTGCTCGCACAGCATGTCTGGCCAGCATGTGCAAGGTGGAGTTCCACCTTGTGGGCACGTCACATATGAGGCGGTGAGCGGGAAGGCCGAAGTTACGCTGCAGCGCTGACAGGCGAGCAGCAGCAGGGTGAGAACGTCGAAAGTGCGCACACACAGCCCGCACTTTCTGCAGCAGCTCTGGCATATTGGGGTAATTTTTAAGGAACCTCTGGACCACCAAGTTCAGCACATGCGCCAGGCAAGGGATGTGCGTCAAACCGGCTAGGCCCAGAGCTGCTACGAGATTTCGCCCATTATCGCACACCACCAGGCCGGGCTTGAGGCTCACTGACAGCAACCACTCATTGGTCTGTTGTTCCATGTCCCTCCACAACTCCTGCGCGGTGTGGGGTTTTTCCCCCAAACAGGAAAGTTTTAAAACTGCCTGCTGTCGTTTACCCCTGGCTGTGCTGAAGTTGGTGGTGAAGGTGTTACGCTGACCGGATGAGGAGGCGATAGAGGATGAGGAAGCGGAGTAGGAGGAGTTAGCAACAGGAGGCAAACTGAAGCGCCCTGCAATCCTCGGTGGTGGAAACCGCTATCTGCCTCAGGCCCAGCGCCACTGCATTTACCCAGTGTGCTGTTAGGGAGATATAACGTCCCTGACCGTGCTTACTGGTCCACGCATCCGTAGTTAGGTGGACCTTGCCACAGATGGCATTGCGCAGTGCACACCTGATTTTGTCCCCCACTTGGTTGTGCAGGGAAGGGATGGCTCGCCTGGAAAAATAGTGGCGGCTGGGCACGACGTACTGTGGGACAGCCAATGCCATCAGGCTTTTAAAACTCTGCGTCTCCACCAGACGGAATGACAGCATTTCAAAGGCCAGGAGTTTTTGAAATGCTGGCATTCAGGGCCAGGGGATCGCGGGTGGCTAGGGGGGTACTTCCTCTTCCGCTCCAATGTTTGGGGAGATAGAGAGCTGAACGCTTCCATGGGACATTGTGGAGATGGTTGGTGACCCAGGTGGGAAGTGTTGCTGGCAGATCCTCTGTTTGCGGGGGGGCAGGTGCCACTGTCACTACAGAGGTGGATGAAGAGGCCGAGACTGCAGCAGAAGAGGGAAGCAGGAGGAGCCAGAGACCTTTCTTGGTTTTTGAGGTGTCTACTCCACTGCAGCTCGTGCTTTGCACTTAGATGCCTGGTCATGCAGGTTGTGCTCAGGTTGAGAACGTTTATGCCTCGCTTTCAGCCTCTGATTGCACAGCCTGCAAACCACACTCGTGTCTTGTCATCAGCACATTGTGTGAAGAACTGCCACGCTAGGGAACTCCTTGGACCCTGGCTTTGGTGTGCTCGGTCCCTTGCTGCGTTGGGCAGTAGCAGACATACTGTCTAGGGGACGGGCGCTCCGCCTTTGCACCCTGCTCCCTCTTCTGCTGTGCTGGTGGCTCTGTGCGACCACCGCCTCTTCCTCCAAACTACACTGGTCACCTGCATAACGTTCATTCCATGTGGGGTCAAGGACCTCATCGTCCTCCCACATCATCTTCCACCCAGTCTTCACCCCTGCCCTCCTTGTCTGTCTGCACAATTGCGAAAGCAGCAGCAGTTGGCACCTGTGTTTCGTCATCATCCGAGACGTACTGCGATGGTCCTCCCATGTACTCATCATGAAACATAAGTGGTTGGGCATCGGTGCACTCAATCTCTTCCACTTCTGGGGCAGGGCTAGGTGGATGGCCCTGGGAAACCCTGCTAACAGAGTCATCGAAAAGCAGAAGAGACTGCTGCATGATTTGGGGGCTCAGACTGCTTGGCTGATTTGCAAGGGGGTGAGGTGAAAGACTGATGGACATGGGTTTTCAGGTGCCAACTCTGTTCTTTCATCAGAAGAGTGGGTGGGAGACAATGTGAAGGAACCCAAGGCACTGTCAGCAACCCAATCTACTATCGCCTGTACTTGTCCTGGCCTAAACATTCGTACAGCCTCATTAGGCGCGACAAAATACCGCCGCAGGCTCGTTCGCCTACTCGCACCTGAGGAAGGTGTTTCACTTGTGCGTGTATCTGGCACAGATCCACCACGTCCTCTCCCTGCAACAGGAGCTCCACCAGCAGCACCACGACCGGTGCCACCACGTCCCTTTGACCTTCTCCTCATATTTTCCAAATTTAGGATGTTGCCCTAAATGGGTGTTTTTGGAAGAGCAGAACACACCCACAGTACGTAACCGCTGAATCGCACAGCTACAGAACTGCAGAAAATGCTATTCAAAAAAAATGTTTTTTTTTTTTAGTATAGCACAGTAGGAGAAAACTATATAGAAATTGTTTATTTCACACACCTCCAAATATGTATAACACACTGCAAACTATTTTTTGTGCCCCTAAACGGCGTTTTTTGGAAGAGCAGAACACACCCACAGTACGTAACCGCTGAATCGCACAGCTACAGAACTGCAGAAAATGCTATTCAAAAAAAATGTTGTTTTTTTTTAGTATAGCACAGTAGGAGAAAACTATATAGAAATTGTTTATTTCACACACCTCCAAATATGTATAACACACTGCAAACTATTTTTTGTGCCCCTAAACGGCGTTTTTTGGAAGAGCAGAACACACCCACAGTACGTAACCGCTGAATCGCACAGCTACAGAACTGCAGAAAATGCTATTCAAAAAAAATGTTTTTTTTTTTAGTATAGCACAGTAGGAGAAAACTATATAGAAATTGTTTATTTCACACACCTCCAAATATGTGTAACACACTGCAAACTATTTTTTTGTGCCCCTAAACGGCGTTTTTTTGGAAGAGCAGAACACACCCACAGTACGTAACCGCTGAATCGCACAGCTACAGAACTGCAGAAAATGCTATTCAAAAAAAATGTTTTTTTTTTTTAGTATAGCACAGTAGGAGAAAACTATATAGAAATTGTTTATTTCACACACCTCAAAATATGTATAACACACTGCAAACTATTTTTTGTGCCCCTGAATGGCTCTTTTTGCAAACGTACATTAAAGTGCAAATTTTTTTAATTTTTTTGCCCTAAACGGGTCTTTTTTTGCACGAGCAAAATAAAATGCAATTTTTTTTTTTTTTTTTGCCCTATGGGTCTTTTGGAAAAGAGCACAATAAAGTGCCTTTTTTTTTCCCCCTAAAAGTTAGATTTTCTCTGACACTGGGCTCATGGCAGTGTAAAAAGACTGTGCACTGCAACACAAACAGGTAAACCTATGCAGATCGCTGATTTTAATCTCTGAATCTGGACTCCTATATAATATTCTCTCTCCCTGAAAGCACCAACAGGAACCTGGCCCTACACTACACTATCTCTCTATCTTTTCCCTCAGATTGTAGAATCAGGACTACCTCATCTATTTTTCTATCTCTCCCTAAAAGCAGCAGCAGCAGACTAGATCCTCTCCCTATCTATTCTGAAGCAGAGTGACGTGTGTGCTGTGTGCCTCTAGCTTATATAGAAGCTGGGTCACATGTTGCACTGACCAATCACAGCCATGCCATTAGTAGGCATGGCTATGATGGCCTCTAAGGGCACACCAGCTAATCAAAAGGTGATTGGCTGGCCCCTGAAGCATTTCTAAATGCGTAATTAGATTGCCGAACCCGAACCCGAACCCGGACTTTTGGGCAAAGTCCGGGTTCGGGAAAAAGCTAAAGTTCGGTACGGACCCGAACTTTACAGTTCGGGTTCGCTCAACACTAGTGGAGATGTGAACCGTCTCCATAGAGCAGGGGTCTCAAACCGGCGACCTCCCAGCTGTTGCAAAACTACAATTCCCATCATGCCTCTGCCTGTGGGAGTCATGCTTGTAACTGTCAGCCTTGCAATGCCTCATGGGACTTGCAGATTCGCAACAGCTGGAGGGCCGCCAGTTTGAGACCCCCTGCCATAGAAAATAATAGTTTCAAAACGCTGAGGTGTGAATGGGGCCCTAATGCCGGTGCCTTCCAGTCTTTAAGAGGTTTCTGATGCCTGGAGGCAGGGCGTGGTTTCTGATCATGTGACCACTGTGATTGGCTGTCATGTGATTGGTCACAAGTAGAGATCGGGGGCTGTCCGTTGGCCGCCGGTAAATGTGCCGGAAGCTCACATGGCGGGCGCTCTCGGCACAGCATTTTGGTAGGCAGCCACTTGGATGTTAAGGCCCACCATTGACGTAAAAGGGGTTAGACAAGAAATAAAGGACATATTTGTAAAATGAAAGAAAAATAGGAAATACCATTAAAAATACCCCCTAGAGGGGACAGATGAACAGGCCTCTGTAGGCGATCACAATAAAGTTTGGGGTGTCTGAGTACATAAAAGAAAAACACACCATAGAGAATATAAGCAGTAGACCGCCAGGAAACATGGGTGGGGCCAGGGCCAGGAGAAGGGGTGGGCAGGAGGGGTGGCTGCATAAGGCTCTGTGGTGTCATGTGGGGTGGGGGTGGGGGGGAGGGCGCCACATAGGGTTGCCATCTCATCCCTTTAAACCCGAACACATATGAATTACGCAGGTTCTGTGGCTGATTTATTGCAGATAAGGCATCAAGTGAGTTTAATTACCACCTCATTCAGCCACAGAACCCGTGTAATTCATATGTGTTCGGTTTTAAAGGGATGAGGTGGCAACCCTAGTGCCACAAGAAGATTGGGGGAGGGGAGATTTGTGTTGGAAGGGGGAATTTGAGGGGTGGCAGGAGAAAGTATTGTTTTAGGGGGGGGGGGGGAAATGTGGGCGTGTGTGTGTTAAGGGTGGTGAGTTAGGGAGATTTGTGTCGGGGGGGGGGGGGGGGGGATTTGTGCTAAGGGGTGATTTGTGATAGGAGGGTGGAATTTGGAGTGGGAACAGGGAGACAAATGTGGACATTTTAAGGGTAGAGGATTTTTGCTAGAAGGAGTATTTATTTTTATAGATTTGTGCTGGGAGGGGGGATTTCAACAGGGGAGGGGGGTGTATTTCACCTATTGTCAAAATTTACTCAGCATAACATCCTTCACATTTTGCAAAAAAAATAATTGGGGTAAACATTGTGGTTTTTTTTTTTTAATTCATTAAAATTATTTTTTTCCCAAAAAATTGTGTTTGCAAAACCGAAATACCCTGTAACATAAAAAATTGCAATGATCGCCATTTTATTCGCTAAGGTCTCTGCAAAAAAAATAAAAAATATTATGTTTGGGGGGGTTATAAGTAATTTTCTAGAAAAATATTCTGATTTAACCACTTAAGGACCAAGCCTATTTCTGATATTTATTGAAATTAAAAAATCAGTATTTGTTTTCTAGAAAATTACTTAGAACCCCCCAGACATTATATGTATATTTTTTTTTATAGCAGAGACCCTAGATAATAAAATAGAGATCATTGCAATACTTTATGTCACACCAAAATTTGCGCAGCAGTCTTACAAACGCAATTTTTTGTGGAAAAAATACACTTTTTTGAATTAAAAAAAGAAGAAAACAGTAAAGTTAGCCCAATTATTAAGTTGATACCTAACATGTCATGCTTTAAAATTGCGCACGTGGAATGGTGACAAATTACGATACTTAAATATCTCCATAGGCGACGCTTTAAACATTTTTACAGTTTACCTCTTTAGAGTATGAGTGAGCACAGTGTAGCTGTGCGAAACTAGTCCACCTCTGTTCCAGCCTCTGCATCCGTGGTGAGTGTCATTGTTTGCATGGAATATTCAATAAATGGACTTCAATCCCGTCGGTGTGCAGCCAATTTCTTCCTTCATACCTCTTTAGAGTTACAGAGGAGGTCTAGTGCTAGAATTTCTGCTCTCGCTCTAATGATCGCAGTGATACCTCACATGTTTGGTTTGAACACCATTTACATATGTGGGCGCAACTTGCGAGCTCGAAGGGACGGGGCGCTTTACTTTTTTTTTTCTTATTTATTTAACTTTTTATTTTTATTTTTTTTACACCGTCCCTTTAAAAAAAATAAAAATTGATCACTTTTATTCCTATTACAAATAATGAAAACATCCCTTGTAATATAAAAAAGCAAGACAGCATGACAGGACCTCTTTAATGTGAGATCTGGGGTCAAAAAGACTTTTATAAAAAAAAAAATCTTAAAAAAAAAAACGTCCCTTAACTGATTGCTGACCGCTGCACGACGATATACGTCCGCAGAATGGCACGGCTACCTGAACACCCCCGCTTAAATCGCGGCATAGTGGGCGCGCGCGCACCCGCCCGCCGCGTGCTCCGTGACCGCATACCTCCCAACCCGCACGGATTCTGCAGGGTTTTTCCCGCAGGGACAGCATTTTCCCACGGTCCCGTGAAGGACACTGTATTCCCGCACAGCAAGAGCCAGAGGAGGGAGGAGGAGGAGGTAAGATCGATCGGCGGCAATATCCCGCGGAGCCGGCCCCGCCGCACAACAGTGTAGATGTCGTCGTCCCCCCCCTCAACATTGTTTCCAAGTCCTGCAAAAAACGAAATTGCGGTCCCGCGGCATGCCCCCCGCCCCCCCCCCCCCCCCCCGCTGAACAACTTCGATAATAAATTCGAAGTCCTGCGAAAAATAAATAACTGTCCCACGGAAACCCCCCCCCACCCCCGCTCACAACAACTTTAGTGGCAGGCAGTGGAAATTTAGTGAATGTTGTTGTCCCGCAGTGGAATTTTAAAATGTTGGGAGGTATGTGACCGTGCCCTCGGGAGCGGCGAATTCGATGCTCGACAGCGGCCCGCGATCGTGTCACGGAGCAGAAGAACGGGGAGATGCCTATGTAAACAAGGCATTTCCCTGTTCTGCCTAGCAACATGACAGAGAGCTACTGCTCCCTGTCAGTGCTGTAGTGACCCCACCCCCTCCCCATGGTTAGAATCACCCCCTAGTACTAACCCCTTCCCTGCCAGTGTCATTTACACAGTAATCAATGCATTCTTATAGCACTGATCGCTGTATAAATGACAATGGTCCCAAAATGTGGTCAAAAGTGTCCGATGTGTCCGCCATAATGTCGCAGTCACGATAAAAATCGCAGATCGCCGCCATTACTAATAAAACATTAATAATAATAAAAATGCCATAAATCTATCCCCTATTTTGTAGACGCTATAACTTTTGCGCAAACCAATCAATAAACGCTTATTGCGTTTTTTTTTTACCAAAAATATGTAGAAGAATACGTATCGGACTAAACTGAGAATGAAATTCGTTTTTTTTATATATTTTTTGGGGATATTTATTATAGGAAAAAGTAAAAAATATTGCTTTTTTTTCAAAGTTATCGCTCTTTTTTTGTTTATAGCGCAAAAAATAAAAACCGCAGAGGTGATCAAATACCACCAAAAGAAAGCACTATTTGTGGGAAAAAAAGGACATCAATTTTGTTTGGATGCCACGTGGCACGACCGCGCAATTGTCAGTTAAAGCGACGCAGTGCCGAATCGCAAAAAGTGCTCTGGTCAGGAAGGGGGTAAATTCTTCCAGGGCTGAAGTGGTTAAAGGCCGGAGGGCAGAATTGAAGTTTGGCGTCGCTTTGGTCCACCAGGGGGCATAGAGTCGAGTGGGGGCCATTTTGCCCTCACTCGGCTTCCTGCCCAACCCTCCAACACATTGGATCGCTTCCGATGCTACTGATCTCTCGGAGTGGCGTAAATGACCGGGAAGTGTTGGGAGGGGGGGGGGGGCACCTCTCCCGCTGCCCATAAAAGTGATCCTGTGGCAAACCTGCTGCTGGGACCATTTTTATGTGAAAGAGGATCGCCGACTGAGTAAAAATTAATGGGGTTATGGCAGCTATCTGCTGCCATAACCCCGGTATATAACGTTAAAGTACCATTTATACTCGAGTATAAGCCGACCCGAATATAAGCCGAGGCACCTAATTTTACCAAAAAAACTGGGAAAATTTAATGACTTGAGTATAAGCCTAGGGTGTCCATCTCCATGCCTCACTGTGCCTCACTTTGTCCATGTCCATGCCTCACTGTGTCCATGCCTCACTGTGTCCATGCCTCACTGTGTCCATGCCTCACTGTGTCCATGCCTCACTGTGTCCATGTCTCACTGTGTCCATGCCTCGCTGTGCCCATGCCTCACTGTGCCCATGCCTCACTGTGTCCATGCCTCACTGTGTCCATGCCTCGCTGTGTCCATGCCTCGCTGTGTCCATGCCTCGCTGTGCCCATGCCTCACTGTGTCCATGTCTCACTGTGCCCATGCCTCACTGTGTCCATGACTAGACTTACGTTTAACATGGGAATATACGGAAGGGGTGCCCGGGTTTCAAAAATCATTGCTCCCCGGATGTAGGTCACCCAGACAGCAAACACTTGTAGAGGAGAACTGTGGCTACATGTGTGCCAAGTTTCGGGTCCAGGGGACCTACGGCCGGCCGGTACCGGGTCCCCAAAATTATTGGAGAAATGACAGTTTAACATGAGAGTCTTAGGAAGGTGTGCCCGGATTAAAAAAATCGGTGCTCCCCGGCCGTAGGTCTTCCGGACAACAAACTTTGCACACTTGTAGAGGAAGAGTGGGGCTACATGTGTGCCCCGTTTGGGGTCATGGGGACCTACGGCCGGCTGGTACCGGGTCCCCAAATCGGGGAGATCAGGCGAAAAAAGGTGACTCGAGTATAAGCCGAGGGGGGCATTTTCAGCACAAAAAAATGTGCTGAAAAACTCGGCTTATACTCGAGTATATACGGTATATGTATGTATGTATATCCACGGTGGACGGTCTGGAAGTGGACTGGTAAACAAAAAGTGCCAGAAAAAGCCTGGTGTTGCCGTGTCCATTCTCAACAACCTACTGTATTGGCAAATGCGTAGCTATTTTCGCCACAAAATCCGGTTCGGTTAAATTCCTCCACCCACCCCAGTTGCTGGCAGTCTAAGCGTTTTTGCCTTTCCTTTCCCAACAGCGATGACTCTCCTCCAGTGCAAAACTAGATGTTTTGTTGAAACAATGGGAGACACAGCGTGCTTTAAATGCCTGCCCCTATATGATTAATATTGCAATAAATGTATTGACATCCCTTCTGGTTATAATCTTTTTGTAACTTTCATTTTTTTTCTCAGTTTTTAAGATTTTTTTTTATTAATGTTCCCCGGACAATACAAACCACGCGACTCTTCGACTAGACTCAATTAATCATCACTTTGCTGGGGCTCCATAGAAAGCATATTAAATGTGTAATAGAAGAGATTAATCCGGAGGAGTTTTCCAGAAATTCCAGGAGAAGAATGTAAAGTCCTAATTTATTATGTTCAGTCTTAGAGGTGTGTGTGGGGGGGGGGGGGGTTATGTTGCAACAATGTACATTTTAAGGGGATGATGAATGACTTCTATCCATCAATGCTAACTGATTGTTGGTGTCTACATTAATATGTTTAGCATAAAACAAAGTTTCATTTTATTTATGTACAAAAAAAGAAATCTGTATTGAGAACATATGCGCGCTGCTATTGATGGCCTCTCCTGTCTCCTCTCTGCAAATCAACTTTTTTGTTTCTTATGCTGGTCCAAAGGCTTCTATAGTTCCTTAAGCCTCATACACACGGTTGGACTTTTGCCCAACAAACTTCGTTTTGAGCAAGTTGGACCAACAATCCGACCGTGTGTACGCTCCATCGGACAACGTTTTTTTGCTTTTTTCTTGTTTTCATCGGACAAAAGTTGGGTCTGCAAACGGACAAACTTTTGCCCAACAAAAGTCCGATGGAGCAAAGTCCGACCGTGTGTACAGAAAACCATAGGACTTTTGTCTGATGGACAAAACAACTAATGTTAAAATTAACCAATAGCAGAAGTTGACCAAAGGGTTGCGGTAAAGAGCAGAAAAGAGCAGAAAAACCACGGGATGTTGCAAAAAGTTTTGGGAAAGTTTGCAGAAAAGTCAGAGCGTGTGTATGCTATGGGTGTTCCCGACCAACTCCGTTTGGACAAAAAAACACAGAAAAGTCCGATAGAAGTCCGACCGTGTGTACGGGGCTTTAGCCACTGACCCAGAACAAGTCTGCAGATTAGAAGTTCTTACTTTCTTCTGAAGTATTTGAACTTATTTATTTACAGCATGTACAGAATCTCCCAAAAGTAAGTACACCCCGCACATTTTTGTAAATATTTTCTTCTATCTTTTCATGTGACAACACTGAAGAAATGACACTTTGCTACAATGTAAAGTAGTGAGTGTACAGCTTGTATAACAGTGTAAATTTGCTGTCCCCTCAAAATAACTCAACACACAGCCATTAATGTCTAAACCGCTGGCAACAAAAGTGAGTACATCCCTAAGTGAAAATGTCCAAATTGGGCCCAATTAGCCTTTTTCCCTCCCCGGTGTCATGTGACTCGTTAGGGTTACAAGGTCTCAGGTGTGAATGGGGAGCAGGTGTGTTAACTTTGGTGTTATCGCTCTCACTCTCTCATTCTGGTCACTGGAAGGTCAACATGGCACCTCATGGCAAAGAACTCTCTGAGGATCTGAAAAAAATAATTGTTGCTCTACATAAAGATGGCCTAGGCTATAAGAAGATTGCCAAGACCCTGAAACTGAGCTGCAGCACGGTGACCAAGACCATACAGAAGTATAACAGGACAGGTTCCACTCAGAACAGGCCTCGCCATGGTCAACAAAAGAAGTTGAGTGCACATGCTCAGCTTCATATCCAGAGGTTGTCTTTGGGAAATAGACGTATGAGTGCTGCCAGCATTGCTGCAGAGGTTGAAGGGGTGGGGGGTCAGCCTGTCAGTGCTCAGACCATACGCCGCACACTGCATCAAACTGGTCTGCATGGCTGTCATCCCAGAAGGAAGCCTCTTCTAAAAATGATGCACAAGAAAGTCCGCAAACAGTTTTCTGAAGACTAAGGACATGGATTACTGGAACCATGTCCTGTGGTCTGATGAGACAAAGATAAACTTAGTTGGTTCAGATGGTTTCAAGCGTGTGTGGCGGCAACCAGGTGAGGAGTACAACGAAAAGTGTGTCTTGCCTACAGTCAAGCATGGTGGTGGGAGTGTCATGGTCTGGGGCTGCATGAGTGCTGCCGGCACTGGGGAGCTACAGATCATTGAGGGAACCATGAATTCCAACATGTACTGTGACATACTAAAGCAGAGCATAATCCTCTCCCTTCAGAGACTGGGCCGCAGGGCAGTATTCCAACATGATAACGACCCCAAACACACCTCCAAGACGACCACTGCCTTGCTAAAGAAGCTGAGGGTAAAGGTGATGGACTGGCCAAGCATGTCTCCAGACCAAAACCCTATTGAGCATCTGTGGGGCATCCTCAAACGGAAGGTGGAGGAGCGCAAGGTCTCTAACATCCACCAGCTCCGTGATGTCGTCATGGAGGAGGGGAAGAGGACTCCAGTGGCAACCAGTGAAGTTCCGGTGAACTCCATGCCCAAGAGGTTTAAGGCAGTGCTGGAAAATAATGGTGGCCACACAAAATTTTGACACTTTGGGCCCAATTTGGACATTTTCACTTAGGGGTGTACTAACTTTTGTTGCCAGTGGTTTAGACAATAATGGCTGCGTGTTGAGTTATTTTGAGGGGACAGGAAATTTACACTGTTATACAAGCTGCACACTCATTACTTTACATTGTAGCAAAGTGTCATTTCTTCAGTGTTGTCACATAAAAAATATATAATAAAAGATTTACAAAAATGTGAGGGGTGTACTCACTTTTGTGAGAAACTGTATGTCCCTAGGTTGAGGGTTGCTGCTGTTCCCTGCTGCCGCCACTGGGTGTCATGGTCATTGGGGTGGTGACAATCTTGGGCTGTTCAGCATGTATCCAGTAGGGATGAGCCGAACACCCCAACCGAACACCCCCCAGAACCTGCAAACGGACCGAAAGATTGTGCGAACTTTAGAACCCTATTAAAAAGTGTTTGGGGACCCGGGTCCTGCCCCAGGGGACATGCATCAATGCAAAAAAAAAGTTTTAAAAATGGCCGTTTTTTCGGGAGCAGTAAAAATGATGCTTAAAGTGAAAAAAAAAATTGAAATATTCCTTTAAATATCGTACCTGGGGGGTGTCTAAAGTATGCCTGTGAAGTGCCACGTGTTTCCCGTGTTTAGAACTGTCCCTGCACAAAATGACACTTCTAAAGGAAAAAAAGTAATTTAAAACTGCTTGCGGCTTTAATATAATGTCTGGTCCCAGCAATATGGATGAAAATCATTGAGAAAAATGGCATGGGTACACTACCAGCCCCTTTGGGTGTTGTATGGATATTAAGGGGAACCCCGCACCCAAATTTAAAAAAGGCCCTATATACTCTGAACAGCAGTATACAGGCGGTGCATACAAGACAGGGACTGTAGGTTTGTTCTTAAGTAGAATCTGTTTGTAATTTGGAACAGGTACATTTTTTAAGTGTGGCTCCAGCCAAAAAATATATTTTTAAGCTTTTGAAAAACATAGGGAAGGGTTATCACCCCTGTAACATTTGTTTTGCTGTCTTTGCACCTCTTCAGAACATTTCACCTCACTTTCCGTCCTAATAACAAATGTTTTTTGAAAATTTGGGTTTTTTATTGAAACAAGGATTGGTGATAAAGCATCAGTGGAGAGGAAACACTTTTTTTCCATATTAACTCTTATGCCGTGTACACACGATCAGTTTTACCGATTAAAACAGTCCCATGGACTTTTCTCATCGGACAAACCGATCGTGTATGGGCCCCATCGGTCTTTTTTCCATCGGTAAGAAAAAAATAGAACATGTTTTAAATTTATCCGATGGGAAAAAAAACGATAGCAAATTCCGATCGTCTGTGTGGAACTCCATCGGACAAAAAACCCACGCATGCTCAGAATCAAGTCGACGCATGGTCAGAAGCATTGAACTTAATTTTTCCCGGCTTGTCGGAGTGTTTTACGTCACAGCGTTTGGGACGGTCGGATTTTTGACTGATGGTGTGTAGGCAAGACTGATGGAAGTCAGCTTCATCGGATTTCCGATGGAAAAATCCATCGGATTAGAATCCATAGGAAATCCGATCGTGTGTACAGGGCTTTACAGGAAAGAATTTCCCTTCCTAGGGGTAGATTTCCTCTCACTTCCTGTTGTCTCCTTCCGTTTGCAAGTGGGAGTCGTTTGTAAGTTGGATGTTTGAAAGTAGGGGCCTGCCGTATATAGTCTGCAGAAATTTGTCCCTTAGGTGTTGGTATTGCCACAACACTGTGAGCCCTCTCAGTTACTCTTGGTGGGCGCTGGAACGCCCTGCTGTGAACTATTATATCTAGAATTGTAATTACATGCCATTGTTGAACAGTGGTAGGAAAAATTGGGCCTTTGGTGGTGGTGCCACAACACTGTAAGTCCTCACAGTTACTCTTGGTGGGCGCAGGAATGGGCCCAGCTGTGAAATATTAGATCAAGAATTGTAATTACATGCCCCTGTTAAACAGGGGCTAAAAAATTGGGCCTTAGCCACTGGTGGCGGTGCCCAGAACCAAAAATTTTCTTACAAGCTATCAACATGATCATTGAGGAGGAAGAGGATAGTCACTCAGCATAACAGGATAGTCAGTCAGCATCAGCATAGGCAGTCTTGAAGGGATCTGACATTTCAAAAAATAATATTCGGTTACATTAGCATCTGCATGCTGGAACCGATCATACCTTGGGGCTGTGTACTAAAAAATTGTCTGAACGCATCGGCCAGATGGCCACCTTCTCCACCGTTCCTTCCTTGACTGATCGAAGCCTCAGCAACACGTTGTCCAGGACCAGGAATTTGTAACCTCCCAGTCTCTGGGAACGCGTTGCACAGACCTTTCTGCAAGGCCTCCCGAAGATGCTTCAGCCTCTGCTCCCTCTGCGATGGCAAGATAAGGTCCGCAACCTTACCCTTGTAACATGGATCAAGGAGGGTTGCCAGCCAGTAATGATCCCTCTCCTTGATCGCATGAATACGAGGATCCCTCCACAGGCTTCAGGATCAGGGAGGCCATGCAGCGTAGGTTTGCTGAGGCATTTGGTCCGGAGTCCTCTGGGTCACTCAGGACGACATGATCTGCAGCCACCTCCTCCCAGCCACGTACAAGTCCATGAGTGTCTTGGGACTGTAATTGATCCCTTGAAGACTGCTTATGCTGAGTGCTAGGCTCCACCTCCATGCTGACACAATAATCCTCTTCCTCCTCCTCCTTCTCTTCCTGTGTGATAGCCGGGGCAGCAGGAACACTGTCTGGATAAAGGGGGCCTTGAGAGGTAAGGAAGTTGTCAGGGCCCGGACTGGCGGCTAGTGAGGACACAGGAGGTGGATCCTCTGTGCCAGAGAGGCGAAGGCACGGGTCGCACTGGAGGACCGGTTCTAAGCAGCTACCGGTTTTCACCAGAGCCCGCCGCAAGGCGGGATGGACTTGCTGCGGCGGTAGCAACCAGGTCGTGTCCCCCAGTAGCGGCTCGACTTCTCTGGCAGCTGAGATAGGCACGGTACACTGGGACTAGGCAGAGGCAAGGTCAGACGTAGCGGAAGGTCAGGGCAGGCGGCAATGGTACGTAGTCAGGGGCAACGGCAGAAGGTCAGATACACTGGAAAGGCAAGTACAAAACGCTTTCTCAGGGCACTAAGGCAACAAGATCCGGCAAGGACAGGAAGGGGGAGTGGGTTTTTAAGTGTTTTAGAGTGTGACACAGTAATTGGACCAGGCACCAATCAATGGTGCACTGGCCCTTTAAATTTAAGAAGGCCGGCGCGCGCGCACCCTAGAGAGCAGCGGGACCGCGCACGCTGGGACGGAGCAGGGGAAGGGGGCCGGTGAGCAGGATGGGATGCGATCCGCGGGCGGACGGGTGCCGCCGCATGGATCGCATCCCCGCCAGCATCAGAGCAGCGCTCACGGTCAGAGGAGCCGACCGGAGCACTGCAGGGGGACAGACGCCGCGGGCGCTCCGGGATGGATGGGACACCCGGAGCGCTCGGCGTTACAGTACCCCCCCCTTAGGTCTCCCCCTCTTCTTGGAACCCAAGAATCTTCGGATGAGCTCTTTATCTAAAATGTTGGCCTCAGGTTCCCAGGACCTTTCCTCAGGATCACAGTTCTCCCAATCCACTAAAAAACATTTTTTACCTCGGATGACCTTGGAGGCGAGGATCTCTTTCACCGAGAAGACATCAGAAGAACCAGAGACAGGAGCAGGAACAGTGACCTCAGGGGAAAATCGGTTAAGAATGAGGGGTTTAAGAAGAGACACATGAAAAGAGTTGGGAATACGAAGAGAAGGAGGAAGGTGGAGCTTGTAAGAAACAGAATTGATTTGGTTTTTGATTTTAAATGGCCCGAGGTAACGAGGGCCCAGCTTGTAGCTAGGTACCCAAAACCGAACATATTTGGAGGAGAGCCACACTTTGTCACCAGGGGCATAGACAGGAGGGATTCTTCTTTTTTTATCTGCATGTCTCTTCATGCGGGCAGAGGCCAGTGAGAGCGACTTTTGAGTCTCTTTCCAGATAGAGGCAAAGTCCTGAGTTAATTCATCCACGGCCGGAACTCCAGAAGACGTGGGAATGGGGAGGGGGGGGCAATGGGTGACGGCCGTAGACCACAAAGAAAGGCGACTTGGAGGAAGATTCAGAGTTCTTGAAATTGTATGATAATTCTGCCCAGGGCAATAGGTCGACCCAATCGTCTTGACGGGCGGAGACAAAATGTCGTAGGTAGTCGCCAAGGACCTGGTTAACTCTCTCCACCTGTCCATTGGACTGCGGGTGATAAGCGGAAGAAAAATTCAACTTAATTTTTAGTTGAGTACAGAGAGCTCTCCAAAATTTTGAGATGAATTGAACACCTCTATCCGAGACGATATGTGAGGGCAGCCCATGGAGGCGGAAAATTTGAAGAAAAAAATGCTTCGCCAACTGAGGTGCAGTAGGCAGACCAGGGAGCGGGACAAAATGAGCCATTTTAGAAAAGCGGTCAACGACCACCCAGATGACAGTGTTACTACGAGACAAAGGGAGGTCCGTGATGAAATCCATGGCGATGTGGGACCATGGTTGTTCAGGCACAGGTAGGGGAAGGAGAAGACCTGCAGGCTTCTGGCGAGGAGTCTTGTCACGTGCACAGATAGTGCAGGCCCGTACAAAGTCAGTCACATCTTCCTCCTGGGTAGGCCACCAATAGTGTCTGGCAATCAATTGTATGGATTTTTTGATCTCAGCGTGACTGGCTAGATGGGAGGAATGGCCCCACTTGAGTAACTGAAGCCGAAGGCGTGGAGGAACGAAAGTCTTTCCTGGAGGAATTGGCACGAGAGAAGCGGGAGCAGAGGAAATCAGACACTCAGGGGGTATGATGTGTTGAGGAGGAGTCTCGGTTTCAGAGGTATCAGAGAAACGGGACAAAGCATCAGCCCTGACATTTTTGTCTGCGGGCCGAAAATGGATCTGGAAGTTGAAGCGGGCAAAGAACAATGACCACCTGGCCTGGCGAGGATTTAGGCGCTGAGCGGACTGAAGGTAGGACAAATTTTTATGGTCAGTGTAGATGGAGATAGGGTGAAGGGATCCTTCCAGGAGATGTCTCCACTCTTCTAATGCCAACTTGATGGCCAACAGTTCACGGTCACCTATGGAATAGTTTTTTTCCGGAGGGGAGAAAGTTTTGGAGAAAAAACCACAAGTGACGTTTTTCCCTTTAGCGTTTTTTTGAAGAAGCACAGCTCCGGCTCCTACCGAGGAGGCGTCGACTTCAAGGAAGAACAGCTTTAGAGGATCTGGCCGAGACAGGACAGGTGCAGAGGAGAAGGCGGTCTTAAGGCGAGTAAAGGCTTCCTCCGCTTGAGGCGGCCAAGACCTAGGATTCGCGTCTTTTTTGGTCAGTGCCCCTATAGGAGCAACGATGGTGGAGAAGTGGGGTATGAACTGACGATAGTAGTTGGCGAAACCAAGGAAGCGATGGATAGCACGAAGTCCAGAGGGGCGTGGCCAACCCAAGACTGCGGAGAGTTTGTCAGGGTCCATTTGAAGACCTTGTCCAGAGACCAGATAACCTAGGAAAGGAAGACTGCTGCGCTCAAAAAGGCATTTTTCAAATTAAGCGTAAAGATAATTTACGCGGAGGCGCTGGAGCACTTGACGGACATGGAGCCAATGTTCCTTAAGGTTGGCAGAGAAGATTAGGATGTCGTCAAGATAGACAACCACACAGGTATACAGTAGGTCCCGGAAGATTTCGTTGACAAAATCTTGAAAGACTGCAGGGGCGTTGCAAAGTCCGAACGGCATGACGAGATATTCAAAGTGACCGTCTCTGGTGTTAAATGCGGTTTTCCATTCATCTCCTTTACGGATTCTGATGAGGTTATAAGCGCCCCTGAGGTCCAATTTAGAAAAAACTTTTGCTCCGCGCAGACGGTCAAAGAGCTCTGAGATGAGAGGCAGAGGGTAGCGGTTTTTAATAGTGATTTTATTGAGACCACGATAGTCTATGCAAGGGCGTAGAGATCCGTCCTTCTTGGCCACGAAGAAGAAGCCCGCTCCGGCTGGAGAAGATGATTTCCTAATAAAACCTCTCTTGAGGTTCTCCTGAATGTATTCAGTCATGGCCTTGGTTTCAGGAGAGGAGAGAGGGTAAATTCTGCCACGGGGTGGTGTAGTACCTGGGAGCAAGTCAATGGGGCAGTCGTAGGGTCTATGTGGTGGTAAGACCTCCACCTGTTTTTTGCAAAAGACATCAGAAAAGTCCTGATAGGCCTTTGGAAGGCCAGGCAAAGAAGTAGTGATGGGGACTTGACAGGTCGGTACAGACTTAAGGCAATGCTTGTGACAAGAGTCACCCCAGGATTTGATGTCCCCAGTGGTCCAGTCGAGGGTAGGAGTGTGACGCTGGAGCCAGGGTAGGCCAAGAAGGATGTCAGAAGTACAGTTCAGCAAAACAAAGAATTCAATCTTTTCTTGGTGAAGAACACCAACGGACATGAGCAGGGGTTCGGTGCGGTAACGCACGGTACAATTCAAATTCTCTCCATTTACAGAGGAAATGAAGAAGGGTTTGATGAGACGGGTAACAGGAATGTTGAACCTGTTGATGAAAGAGGCTTCAATAAAGTTTCCTGCAGAACCAGAGTCCAGGAAGGCCACCGCAGGGAAGAGGGAGCCAGCAGAAGGAGAAACCCGCACAGGAATAGTCAGACGTGGAGAGGAAGAATTCACACCCAGTAACGCCTCTCCCACGTTCACTAGGTGCGGGCGTTTCCCTGACGCGGAGGACGAATAGGGCAGTCTTTTAGGAAGTGATCAGAGCTCGCACAATAAAGGCATAAGTTCTCGTTCCTACGGCGAGACCTCTCTTGTAGGGTCAGGCGAGACCGGTCCACTTGCATGGCCTCCTCGGCGAGAGGCACGGAAACAGGATGCATTGGATTCAGAAAGAGAGGAGCCAGGCGTGGATAACGCCTGGTGCGAATGAGATCTTTCTCCTGGCGAAGCTCTTGGCGTCTTTCGACGTAACGCATATCGATGCGGGTAGCTAAATGGATGAGTTCCGTCAAGGAAGAGGGTATCTCTTGTGCGGCCAGACAATCCTTGATGTGGCCGGATAAACCCTTCTTGAAGGTCGCGCAGAGAGCCTCATTATTCCAGGCTAACTCAGAGGCCAGTGTGCGGAACTGTATGGCATATTCGCTCACAGAAGAGTTTCCTTGGACAAGGTTAAGCAGGGCGGTTTCAGCGGATGAGGCTCGGGCTGGTTCCTCAAAAACGCTGCGAACCTCAGCAAAGAAGGACTGAACGGTGGCTGTAGCAGGGTCGTTGCGGTCCCAGAGTGGCGTGGCCCAGGCCAAGGCCTTTCCAGACAACAGAGAGACCACGAATGCCACTTTAGACCGTTCTGTGGAAAACTGGTCAGACATAATCTCAAGATGCAGGGAACATTGGGACAAGAATCCCCGGCACATCCTAGAATCCCCGTCAAATTTCTCCAGAAGAGACAGGCGAATTCTCGAGGTAGTAGCGGCAGCTCGGAGAGGGGAAGATGCTGGAGGCTGCGGCGGCAGAAGCTGCTGGACCATGGCGGTCAACTGCGACAGCTGCTGTCCTTGTTGGGCGATCTGTTGCGACTGCTGGGCAACCACGGTAGTGAGGTCAGCGAGATTTGGCAGCGGTACCTCAGCGGGATCCATGGCCGGATCTACTGTCAGGGCCCGGACTGGCGGCTAGTGAGGACACAGGAGGTGGATCCTCTGTGCCAGAGAGGCGAAGGCACGGGTCGCACTGGAGGACCGGTTCTAACCAGCTACCGGTTTTCATCAGAGCCCGCCGCAAGGCGGGATGGACTTGCTGCGGCGGTAGCAACCAGGTCGTGTCCCCCAGTAGCGGCTCGACTTCTCTGGCAGCTGAGATAGGCACGGTACACTGGGACTAGGCAGAGGCAAGGTCAGACGTAGCGGAAGGTCAGGGCAGGCGGCAATGGTACGTAGTCAGGGGCAACGGCAGAAGGTCAGATACACTGGAAAGGCAAGTACAAAACGCTTTCTCAGGGCACTAAGGCAACAAGATCCGGCAAGGACAGGAAGGGGGAGTGGGTTTTTAAGTGTTTTAGAGTGTGACACAGTAATTGGACCAGGCACCAATCAATGGTGCACTGGCCCTTTAAATTTAAGAAGGCCGGCGCGCGCGCGCCCTAGAGTGAGTGAGTGAGTGAGTGAATAACTTGTATAGCGCTACAAATGCGAACTAAATCGCCTCAAGGCGCTTTGCATCCAGTGACATCCTGACCCTTCAGAATAGGTGGGTCTTAAGTTTTTTCCTGAAGGCCCGGTGGTTTTCTTCCATGCGGATGTTGGTGGGTAGAGCGTTCCATAGCCGTGGTCCTTGGACTGCAAATCTTCGTTCTCCCTTTGATTTGTAGCGGGACTTGGGGATGTGAAGGAGGTTTTGGTTGGTTGATCGGAGATTGCGATTGGGGGTGTAGTGTTTTATCTTCTCGCATAGATATTGTGGAGCGTTTCCCTGTGTGCACTTGTGGGTGAGACAGAGGGTCTTGAATGTGATCCGATCCTTTACGGTTAGCCAATGAAGGGTCCTTAGTGATGGGGTGATGGATTCCCAAGGTTTTTTTCCCGTTACCAGCCTGGCAGCCGTGTTCTGGATGACTTGTAGGCGCGAAATCTGGTATTTGGGTAGTCCGAGGTAGAGGGCGTTTGCGTAATCGAGTCGGGAGTTGATAATTGTTCCAACTACTACTGCTGTATCCTCTTTTGGGATGAAGGGGATGAGTCTACGTAGTAGACGGAGGAGATGGTGAGCTCCGCTGACTACTGATCCAATTTGTGCGTCCATCGACATCTCCGAGTCAAAGATGACTCCGAGACTTTTGACTTTGGTGCTCGGGGTAACGGTCTGTCCAAGGATAGTGGGGAGTGTCCAAGAAGTCTTAGTTTTTGTCTTTCGGTTTGCGTTGAGGAGAAGGAGTTCTGTTTTGGATCCGTTGAGTTTGAGGGAATTCTCAGTCATCCATTCATCGATCAATGTGAGACAGGTTTCCAATCCGTGATATTGGTCTTTTTTCCCGGTGATACGAAAGTAGAGTTGGGTGTCGTCAGCATATGAGTGGTAGCACAGGCCCTGTTTGCTGATGATTTTGAGGAGTGGGCGGAGGTAGATGTTAAAGAGCACGGGTGACAGGGGTGATCCTTGGGGGACTCCGCAAGAAATTGTGCGAGTTTCAGAGGTGAAGGGTCCTAGTTTCACTGTCTGGGAACGATTGTCTAGGAAGGATGCGAACCAGTGTAGGTCAGGGTCTGCGACTCCGGCTACTTCTTTAAGGCGAATGAGTAGAGTTTTGTGGTCTACTGTGTCGAACGCTGCACTGAGGTCCAGCAGCACCAGGAGACATGATTCTCCGTCATCTGCTGCTTCGAGGGTGTCATCCCATATTTTAAGAAGTGCTGTTTCTGTGCCATGGCCTGGGCGGAAGCCTGATTGTAGTGGATCCAAGAGTTTGTGGGTGTCCAAATAGAGTTGCAGCGGGACCGCGCGCGCTGGGACGGAGCAGGGGAAGGAGTCCGGTGAGCAGGATGGAATGCGATCCGCGGGCGGACGGGTGCCGCCGCATGGATCGCATCCCCGCCAGCATCAGAGCAGCGCTCACGGTCAGAGGAGCCGACCGGAGCGCTGCAGGAGGACAGACGCCGCGGGCGCTCCGGGATGGATGGGACACACGGAGCGCTCGGCGTTACAGAAGTCCTCCTCTTCCTGCTTCTGTTCTGCCTTAAGTGCCCTGTCCATTATTCCATGCAGCGTGTGCTCCAACAGGTGGACAAGAGGGACAGTGTCACTGATGCATGCACTGTCACTGCTCACCATCCTCGTGGCCTCCTCAAATGGTGCCAGGACAGTGCATGCATCCCTGATCATGGCCCACTGGCGTGGGGAAAAAAATCCAAGCTCCCCTGACCATGTCCTGGTGCCATTTTGCAACAGATATTAATTGATGGCCCTCTGCTGCGTGTGCAGCCTCTGCAGCATGGCCATCGTAGAGTTCCACCTGGTGGGCATGTCACAGATTAGGCGGTTCTTGGGCAGGTTGGATTCCTTTTGCAGGTCAGCCAGCCGAGCACTGGCATTATATGACCGGCGGAAATGCCCACAGAGTTTCCTGGCCTGCTTCAGGACCTCCTGTAAGCCCGGGTACCTGCCCAAGAACCGCTGCACCACCAAGTTAAGGACGTGAGCCAAACAGGGCACATGGGTCAGTTGTCCCTGTCGGAGGACAGAGAGGAGGCTGGTGCCATTGTCGCAAACCACCTTTCCTGGCTTAAGCTGGCCTGGCATCAACCACCTCTGAGCCTGCCCCTGCAGAGCTGACAGAATCTCTGCCCCAGTGTGGCTCCTGTCCCCCAAGCACACCAGCTCAAGCACCGCATGGCATCGTTTTGCCTGCGTACTTGCGTAGCTCCTTGAACGCCTACGGAGCACTGCTGGTTCCAAGGACAAAGCACAGGTAGAGGCCATGGAGGAAGAAGAAGAGGAGGGGGTGGAGGAGAGAGGTCTGTCAGAATCACCAGTAGTAACATTTTGGAGGCGTGGTGGCGGAACAACCTCCAACACCACTGCACCTTGTCCTGCATCCTTCCCAGCTGCCAGCAGAGTCACCCAATGTGCCGTGAAAGATAGGTAACGTCCCTGTCCATGCCTGCTAGACCATGAGTCAGCGGTAATATGCACCTAACCGCTGATCGCCCTGTCCAGCGAGGCCAAGACATTGCCTTCCACATGCCGGTAGAAAGCCGGAATTGCCTTCCGTGAGAAAAAGTGGCATTTGGGAACCTGCCACTGAGGAACCGCACATTCCACAAACTCACGGAAGGGGGCAGAGTCTACCAACTGAAAAGGCAGCAGTTGAAGCGCTAGCAATTTAGCCAAGCTAGCATTCAACTGCTGGACATGTGGATGGCTGGGAGCGAACTTATTTCAGAGCATGTGGATGGCTGGGAGCGAACTTATTTTCCCTGCCCCAGCAGCAACTGGGGCAGGGAAATTTGCCTGGTACAATCTGAGGTTGGTGTACCAATAGCAGATTGCCCGCAAATACTTGGCTGTGACACACCTAATTCTATACCTTCATTCCTCTCAGTGCAGGTCTCAGAGAGGACTGACGGTATAGTGGGGTTGGAGATCCCAGCTGATGAGGAGCAAATAGAGGTCCGCTTTGTTCTTTGGTGTGGGTCTTTTAAGTAGGCTTGCCAACGAACTGCATGGCAGGTCGACATATGTCTGGTCAAGCACATGGTGCCCAAGCTGCTGATGTTTTGGCCACGCGAGATACGTCTGAGACATATGTTGCAAATGGCAATGGTGCGATCTGCTGCACATGTCTGAAAAAAGGCCCACACAAAGAACTTTTGGAATAACGTGCAGAGACAGCAGCGCCCTGCACATGCGGAGCTCTGCGGTGTGATGCAGTCGGTGTGCTGCCCTTCAGCTGGCCCCTGGAAGGCATCCTGCCTCGTTGGAGATGTGCCTCCTCCATCTCCTCCTCCTCCCCTCTCCTATCAGGCACCCATGTGGAGTCAGTGACCTCATCATCCCCTCCCTCCTCATCACTGGAGCAAATCTGCGCGTATGCTGCAGCTGGGGGAACATGACTGCCAGATAGCTGTCCTTGTTGGGCACCCTCTCTCTCTGGGCTCACATTACTACCCCCTCTCTCTGGGCTCACGTTACTGCCTTCCTCTAGCTGGGTTCCATCATCGGAGCCTTCAAAACGCTGGGCATCCTCCTGGAGCATGTACCCAACACTGTGTTCAAACAGTTCGGGGGACTCCTCAGGAGGACATGGTGGGGCTAGGGAAGGAGTGACTGATGTCATTGAGCCGAGGGAAGAGGCAGCTTTGGCAGCTGCTTTGCCAGACAAAGTACCCAGAGCCTGGGTGAGAGAGGATGAGGAGGATGAGGACGGCTTAGTCATCCACTCTACCAAGTCTTGAGCATGTTGTGGCTCAACATGGCCAGCTGCCGAAAAGAAGGACAAGCGTGTCCCACGGCCACGTGCTGATGAGGATGCACCCATTGGTGTGCGCAGCCTATTGCATTAGGGTGTGCACCCCAAAGCCCAAACACACACTACCGATCACTCACTATGTTCATTCGGAAAGGGAAGGGGCTGGTTAAATGACATACTTACTGGCCCCTTCCCCACTCCTAAAACATCCCAGCAGCAACAGCCGATAGGAGAGGAGGGAAGATGGCAGCGCTGCGGGGGGAAAGATGGGAGCCAGGGCAGTAGGGGGAATCTGTGCTGCTAAGGGTGATTAGGGTGTGCCTGGGCACACCTGGCACACCCTGTGCGCACGCCTATGGATGCACCGTGTCCACGACCAGCACTGTTGCCTCTAGACACAGAGCCTGCTCGCCCTCTTTTATTGCCTTGTGACTGTCTGCCTCTCCTTGTTTGCCTTCCAGACAAACTAATGGCCTGCAGTGAGATGTAGCTGCACAAAGGTGGGATGTATATATATAAATATATATATATATATATATATATATATATATATATATCTGTACTGATAATGCAGCTATCAGAATCAACTAATCAACTGCCTGCTGTGGTATTAGTATGGGAAAAGCAGCAATTGTCTTCAGTTAGTTTTAGGTGAAAACTGTGCAGAGACCACAGTACACTAACTGAAAATACTTGCAGCTCTCTGCCTGTGGTTTTATTATGAGAACACCACTATTAGTCACTAACTGTATTCAGCTAAGCTTTAGGTGAACGCTATGCAAAGCACACAGTACACTACAGAAACACTGACTGTAGCTAGCACAATCACCTGCCTGCCTGTCACAGTATAGAGAATAACAGGAACGGGTCTAGCTAAACTGAATACAGTGTATAAATATATATACAACACCTAGGATGCATATATATCCTCTACACACTGTAACTGCAGCTAACTGACTCGCCTGCCTGCTCTATCTAACTCAATATAAATTACTGTCTCTCTCTCTCTGTAAGCTCTCTCTTTAACCAACACCGCAACACACTACACAAGGCCGCCACGGAGGTGGCCTTATATAGTGTGGGGCGTGTACTAAACCCCCTGAGCCATAACTGGCCAAAGCCACCCTGGCTTTGGCCAATTACGGCTCTCTGCTCAGACGGCACTTTGATTGGCCAAGCATACGGGTTATAGTGCATGGTTGGCCAATCATCAGCGAGCAATGCACTACGATGCTGCAGTGAATTATGGGCCGTGATGTGCCACTAGAATTTGGGGCGAACGGCCCATAATGTTCGCAATTCGACGAACAACCAAACAGGCAATGTTCGAGTCGAACTCGAAGCTCATCCCTAGTATCCAGCATGTATCTGGCAACCACTAGGAGATAAGGTTGAATAAAGACAAAAGTCCACCCAGTTGAACCTGTATAGGTGTACGTGTGTCAGTGTCAGTAATCATTTCCCATATCCCTGTATGCTGTGTTCTTTAACCACTTCAGCCCCGGAGGATTTGGCTGCCAAATGACTGGGCCCCTATTTGCGATTCAGCACTGCGTCGCTTTAACTGACAATTACGCGGTCGTGCGATGTGGCTTCTAAACATAATTAACGTCCTTTTTTTCCCACAAATAGAGCTTTATTTTGGTGGTATTTGATCACCTCTGCGGTTTTTATTTTTTGCGCTATAAACAAAAATAGAGCGACAATTTTTAAAAAAAAGCAACAATTTTGAAAAAAAAGAAATATTTTTTACTTTTTGCTATAATAAATATCCCCAAAAAGGGTTTAGGACGATACGTATTCTTCTACATATTTTTGGTAAAAAAATCGCAATAAGTGTTTATTTATTGGTTTGCGCAAAAGTTATAGCGTCTACAAAATAGGGGATAGTTTTGTGGCATTTTTATTATTTTACTTTTTTTACTAGTAATGGCGGCGATCTAGGGAGTGATTCTAACTGTGTGGGGGCTGGGCTTACTGTGACACGACACTGATCACTGCTCCCGATGAGAGGGAGCAGACGATCAGTGTCCTGTCACCCTACAGAACAGGGAGATGCCTTGTTTACACAGGCAACCCCCCGTTCTGCAGCTCCGTGACATGATCACGGGACACCGGCGGACATCGAATCCGCGCGTCCCGCGGGTACGGTCACGGAGCTCGCGGCAGGGGCGCGCGGGCATGGCCGGCGGCGTGTGCGCACCCACGCGGCGGCAGATTTAAAGGGACGTACATATACACCCATTTGCCTGTCCGAGCCATTCTGACGTAAATGTTCGTGCGGCGGTCGGCAAGTGGTTAATATGCACATCCAAGAGTATTTTAAAAATATCAATACTTCCTGCTGACACCACCAATTGTGGAATTTCATATCCTTATCGCCTTATGAAAAAAAAAAACCTGCACCCCCTGCACTGCTTAAAATTAAACCGGTTCTCCTCCAATGTCATTGTGTGGCCCTGTGTCCTCTTACACTCCCTGTGACTGAAAAGTTTTCTTCCTACGCTGGGATCACCTTTGAGGTATTTGTATATCGCTATCATATCTCCTCTCAAGCATCTCTTCTCCAAGGAGAATAAGTTTAGTGCTTGTAGTCGTTCGTCCTAATTGAGGGCCTCTTAACAATTTAGTGCCCTTCTTTGGACTCTCTCCAGCTCCAGCACATCCCTTCTGAGGACTGGTGACCAGAACTGGACGGAATACACCAGATGTGGCCTGACCAGAGTTTTATAAATTGGTAGGATTATCATTTTATCTCTGGAGTATATCCCCCTTTTTATGCATGCTAATATTCTGCCGGCTTTGGTAGCTGCAGCTTGGCATTGCATGCTATTGCTCATTCTGTCTTTTACTAGGACCCCCAGATCCTTCTCTATCCTTTATTCCCCCAGAGGTTCTCCCCCTAGTGAGTAGTATGCGCTTATGTTGTTAGCCCCCAAGTGCATTACCTTACATTACCTTACATTTCTCCACATTAAACCTCATTTGCCATGAAGTTGCCCAGCTGCCAGTGCCTAGCATATAAATGCTTGGTGAGTGGCCTGGTGAGATCTCTTCCCTCTGGGCTATGGCCTGGGGAGGTGTGTGCAGAAGAGCTTGTGGTGAGTAAGTCTGGGACCCGTTTGGGTCTAGCACAGAACTCCTCAAGCCTAGTTGTGGAGGGTACAACGCCCAAGGTGGCAGAGCCAGTGGATTGAAGTACTGCTGGAGGGGGATTGGGGTCTGCCCTCAGAAAAGACTCCCTTGCACTCCCTTACACTCTCTTGGATGGAGAAGAAATCTGGTGGAGTCTGGAGCCCTGATGTTGAAAGTGTAGTGAAATAGCATAGTCCGGTTAGATAATTAATATTTAGGTATTAGTATGATGATGTAAGTTATGTTCCACAGTAACACAGAGTAAATATGACAACGAACACCAGCCTTCAGAGTCCCATGTTTAGACCTGTGCCTTCATATCCATGGGAATGACAAAACTGACCTCCAGATTATATTGCCTATCCAGTGAATGGCTGAGCAATCTGATTGGCCGTCTTTGATCTACAATCTGTCTTTCAGAGTGACAGATAATGACCCCCAGCCGGAAACAGCTGCAGTCATCAACTGCCCTAATTTGCATTCTTGCATATTAACATCAACAAGTCCCCTTTGATATGTGCAATTAGATTGCAGATACCAATGTGGCCTGTACAACCTTTAATACCCTTTTTATGTGTAAAATGGACTTGTCCTGGATTCTTGCATATTAACATCAACAAGTCCCCTTTGATATGTGTAATTATATTAACAGGTACCAAAGTGGCCTGCACAGTGGACTTGTCCCAGAATGCCTACATATAACACCACATATATAAAATACATACACACATATATATATATATATATATATATATATATATATATTACAACAGAAAGGTGACCTCTCTCCCTGTAAGATGAAACAATAAAATTTAAGAAAAGGTCTAAAGTGACTTTGATCATGGATCCTCCCTGAAGTAAAAATAGCTCTTTTCCTGCTTTGGGGACTTGTTTTCTCCCACATTTTTATATAGATATTAAAAATATGTTATTGGCTCTTTGCCAATCCCTCTATGTACTTCTGCTTGTCCAACAAATTCAAAATATTAACAGCAGTATACACAGCCTTCCACAACTCTGCCCCAGCTACATCACAGATCTCATCTCAAACTACCAACCAAACCGTTCTCTTCCCCCCTCCCAAAACCTCCTGCTCTGTAGCTCCCTTGTCACCTCTTAATGCTTCTCTCCAGGACTTCCCCAGAGCCTCTCCCATCCTTTGGAACTCCTTTCAGGCCTTTTTTTTTTTTAACCTAGTGGCCTCACCCCTCTCTTACCTGGTTTTGGCTCCTCGCAGGCAGAGAGGTCACACCCCCGCCACAAGCCCGTACCCTCCCGTATGGGGAGGTTGAGCGGTGTTGTTGATGGGTCTCCACAGTGAGAAAGTCAGAGAATGTTTCTCACCTCTATAAATGACAGAGATAAGTCCTTGTTTCCCCCCCCCCCCCTCAGTAACTTGAATGTCCACACCAGCTGCAACTCCAACACAGTTTATTTTCTCTTGGTAAAATAACAGTCTCTGATAGGAAAAGGTTGGAGCAAAGACAGGACAGCATAAGATGTGGGAGAGGTCCAGGCACAAACACAATCACTTCACTGCTCGGCTTCTCAAGCAAACTCGGCCCAAATGGATAGTCTCCCTAGGTAGGGACTAGCAGCCAAATTGTACTCCAACTTAAAACTCACAGTCGCTGCCACAGACTTGGTTGAATTTGGTCTCTGCCACACACCTGGTGAACTTGGTCTCTGTCACAGACCTGGTGAACTTGGTCTCTCAAAACTTGGCCTCTATGTAAGGAGAAGACATCCCTCCAGAGAGTTACCTGGGACCCTTCCTTCACCGTGACTTTTCACCGGTCCCTCGGAACAGTTCCTCCCCCGGCCTCCTCGTCTAAGATACGGGTCCCTTCGCAAGGCGGCACCCTGGGATTCCTCGATCCTTGCAGGGCCCCAGCCGAAGGTGCTGGGCCCAAGGCCTCTGCCGCAGTCCCAGGGCTGAAGGTGCCTGGGACTGATTCACCGACCTCCGCTCCTGGGCCAAAGGTGCCCAGGGCTGACAGGGACACACTTCTGGGGTAGGACCCCCGACCACTCCAGAACGGACAGAACCCTGAAAATGCAGTGTCTGCCCATTTTATATCCTATCCCAGCATGCATAGCAGGCCTGCCACACCCACCGTACGGCTGCCGAGAGAGGACACACAAGGCACAGCCCTGTATCAGTGGTTCAACCCTGGCCTACTATGGCAGCGCCACCTGCAGGCCACAGGGAACTACACACCAATACTCTCCCTGTGGATAAAATGGTTGACAGAATCCTGACAATCGGGGTGTTTGAGTACAACTACCACTCAAACACTTCCCCTAAATTTAGGACTCCGCTACATACTCCCCCCACTAAATAGACACTGGTCCCCAGTGTCTGGAGCAAACCTATGCCTCTCAAGCCTGAGTCAACATAGACCTATTCCAGAAACTATCTACAAAAAAAAACTGAATTTGAAAAATATGTTTGTTTGTGCCGGAACCTAAACATGGGGAAAAAAGGAGTTAAATTGAAGAGATGAAGGAAGAATAGGAGAAAACAAAAAAATGTGTACATCCCATTCTCAATGTCACATAAAACACATTTATCATTTACATTTCCCTCCCCAACTGCAATAGCAAAATCCACCCCATTCTCAGTGATTTGTTTGGTGTCCACCTGCAGAGGGAAAGAAGAAGACGCACAACCAATAGTTTGACATCCTAACCTATGTACAATAGAAGAGAAAAGATTCTCCCCGAAGGAAAAATCCTTTCCTTCTAACAAGTAAATTACATTTGAAATGCAATGCAAGAGTTACGCAGCACCGCCACCTAGTGGAAGTGCTACCGTCAAGACACTTGTTCTGGAGGAAACTTTCTTTACCTCTTGAAGATGAATCCTCTTCTTCTTGAATCCTGATTGTGGCCCTAAACTTTTACTACCACAAAAGTCACTGTCTTTCTGGTGCTGTGAGAGGAGAAAAAAAACAACAGCTCCTGCTCTTTAAGCAAAGTAGAATACCCCATCAGCAAGGGCAACGTTTCTTGGGCTCCAGGAGAGTATGCTGCAGAATACAACAAAGGGCAAACACAAAAGAGTCCAGTCTCTTAGAGGTAGTATTGTGGATGTGGCAACACTAGTGGTTTCCAGTTCTTGTCAAAAGTGTCTATATGATACTCAACATTGTCCTTATTCTTCCGATGGGTAACCACTTTGTCAGCATGAATATTCCTGCCAAGCATCCAGGACTCTCTACATTATTTGTACCGCTTAGTGACTTTGGCGGAACAGGAGTAGTACCTACGGGCCTGGGGTACCTTTAGATAAGTCCAGAGAAAGTCCGCGTACCACCGATCTCTATAGGCCTCCACTTCAAACAACAACTCCTTTGGTAAGTACGGGTATTCCCACTCATACTCAGCTGCAACCTTCTGGTTGAACAACCGCTGCATCCTGGATAACGGACGCATGGTTGCGCGATCTCCCATTCCCGGTAGAATTATGGCATCCGGGTGTCGAGGCACTTTCACTGCCTCCGGACCAGACATAGGGGCCCACAATGACACTCGCCCCATCCCGGCAACAGGTGCAGGTATCTCCAATGGTGGAAGGGCAGACAATGGGACAGATTCTTCCTCAGGCTCCTGGGCCTCCTCCCAGGGTGTATCATCCCCAGTGACCATGGGTGGGTCCCTTTTCCTATGGGACGAGGACAGTGGCATCTTATCCCAACCCTTCCACTCAAACAGTTCGTCTATGGCCACATCATCCCCTGGATCGGAGACTGACTCCAAGTCGGAGGTATCACATTCCTCCGCTGGCAAATAACTTCTCAAAGACGAGGAATCACTGCCTCTGACAAGTTCAAGGGCTCTGGGGTCCCTGACCCAATCATCCCCGACACTTCGGACCTTAGCCAAGATCCCTTTCCCTGGCTTACCTCGGCTTGTAGCTGAAGCAGGATGTCCGGAACTTTCTCCTATGGACACATCCAATCCGGGCAAGCGCTGGGGTGTGACTCTACCACGGCCGCAGGAAGCTTTGACACTGCCGACCCTCCTCTTGGGCGGTGGGAGCGAGGATTCAGTAACTACCAAGGCAACATCCTCCAGTTTCTCCGTCTCCGGTTCCTCAACGACCGGAACATTTCATCTGCGACTTCCTCCGAAGTCTCAACAGTGCGTGTAGGGGTGACTGCGGAAGCTCTGGTTCCTTCTTCCAAAGTGGTGGCGCCGTAAGGCAGTTAAAACGGAAGGCCCGAGGCTTTTCAGTAGGCTGCCTCACCTCAAATAAAAATTCCTTGCACTGCTCACATCTTCCGAAGGGCCTAAGATGCACCACCAGTCCCTGGCATCCGGGACAAACCACTCCAAGGGCCTCCGCCTCTCTGCAGACATAGAGGGCGAAGCGACCCGAGGCTTCAGTCGGATCCCTGTATCGGTCACAGAAGCAGCAAACGAGGTCATATTCATGGTGGAAGTGACCGGAATCCATGAGGCATTAGACGCCATGTTACCCGCTTGCCGATTCATCCCGCACTGTCTCTCTGACGCCAAAGTCACCACGTGCAACTTCTCACATGGCAAGGCTCCTCCCATCCTCTGCAATGTCCGCGGGCTTTCTCTCTTTAGTCACGCCCACGAACTACGCAGCTTGGGCTCTCCTCGTGGCACAGTCACTTTTCCTAAAGATGGCGACCTCCACGGAACTTTACAGGGGAACAAAGTTCAAACTCTGGGCTTCCTCAGCTGTGGAAATGCCGGACTTGAGCCCCCACGTGTAGCGGCCTCACCCCTCTCTTACCTGGTTTTGGCTCCTCGCAGGCAGAGAGGTCACACCCCCGCCACAAGCTCGTACCCTCCCGTATGGGGAGGTTGAGCGGTGTTGTTGATGGGTCTCCACAGTCAGAAAGTCAGAGAATGTTTCTCACCTCTATAAATGACAAAGATAAGTCCTTGTTTCCCCCCCCCTCAGTAACTTGAATGTCCACACCAGCTGCAACTCCAACGCAAAGTTTATTTTCTCTTGGTAAAATAACAGTCTCTGATAGGAAAAGGTTGGAGCAAAGACAGGACAGCATAAGATGTGGGAGAGGTCCAGGCACAAACACAATCACTTCACTGCTCGGCTTCTCAAGCAGACTCGGCCCAAATGGATAGTCTCCCTAGGTAGGGACTAGCAGCCAAATGGTACTCCAACTTAAAACTCACAGTCTCTGCCACAGACTTGGTTGAATTTGGTCTCTGCCACAGACCTAGTGAACTTGGTCTCTGCCACAGACCTGGTGAACTTTGTCTCTCAAAACTTGGCCTCTATGTAAGGAGAAGACATCACTCCAGAGAGCTACCGGGACCCTTCCTTCAGCAGGCCTCTTGATGACGTCACAAGTAAGATGGCGGCATGGATCGAGGGGACAATGTTGGATGCGTTGGGTGGGTGAGTATCTGACCTGCGCAGACAACACCACCTGGCAGGGCTGTCTTAATGAGAGGGCACACCTGAGCACTGCCCAGGGGCCCCAGCTGCATGTGGGACCCCTGCACTTTCCCCAAAGCAGCTTGACCTTGAGCCCACGCTGCCCCGAAAATAGCATAGTAGCTCATTATGAACTACTTCCCTGAGATCGGAGCCCCTGCAGCCATCCTCATACACCGCTCTGGCGTCAAACATCTCTCCCAGGGGTTACTTCCAGGTATCGCGGCTCCGGCGCTGTGATTGGCCGCAGCCGCGATCACGTCACTCCCGCCGGTAGTGGCACACAGACTATAGCAACGGCACATACGTGCCGTTGCTTCAGTTTGCCCCAGTGCGCATGTGCCGATGACAGGGGGCAGGGGATATCTCCTAAATCATGCAGGTTTAGGAGATATCCTGGGTAGCTACAGGTAAGGCTTACGTGTAGCATAAAGTGGTCTGTAAGGGTTTACAACCCAAAAGGGGAAGCTCCGATTGTCTACCTCCTACCTACTTGATGTCTGTTTACCTGCACTGTCTCCATTGTATGGGCCCCAGAGCATTACTTTGCCTAGGTGCTCATGATGCTATTAAGATGGCCCTGCCCCCTGGTAAGCAGGGGTATGGAAAAAAAAAATCCGGGGAGTGGGGTAGGTTGAGGGTGTGCTTTAAGTATTACAGGATCATACAGTTGTACTTCCAGTAATGTTGTCTACCTCAGCCAATGCAAAAAAAAGGCAACCAAGGATCTTATATTGGTGAATCAGGACAGAAATTGCAAATTAATTTACAAAAACACACCATTAAAGAAGGAATATGATCACTACACACACCTGTGGAATATAATTTCTCACAACCAGACTACTGTATAGAAGACATGAATGTTTTAGTTTTGACAGTGAGGTTTAAATACTCAGGATTGGAAAGCATTTGAACTAACAATAATAATTTTATTTGACACAAGAGATACTGTACTAAATGCGTACCTTGGTCTTCTAAATCATTATCACCTCTGTGTTTCCTCCCAGACCCCCACAACCATTGGGGCAGGGATGAGGGGAGGGGGCCCTTGTCCTCATCAACATGGGACATGGTACTTTGCCAGGTTGAGGGCTTACAGCCTGGTATGGTTCAGGAAAGGGGGGCGGAAACTCGTCAGATAAGGGTCTTGCATGGATTTTGAATGGGGGGGCACACCATTTTTTGGTGCCCCCCTTACATCCATGAAAGCCATTGATCACCTGGTCATGCTGATCAGTAAGTGCTGTGATTGGAGCATTATAATGAATACTCACTCCAGGGCTGTGTATTGCAGCGTATGGTGTACAGACCGCTGTGCCACCAGCATGGGGCGTCATGGCCGCTATTTTTAGAGGGGTCCAGAGAGGTGACTAGGATATTTGGAGTTGGCTCACCTTTTTAATTGTTTGTGAAAAGGTAAGTTACCCTTCAAAGTGATATTAACTACTTGCCGACCAGCCGCCGTCATTATACTGTGGCAGGTCGGCTCGTTCCCGCAAAACACCGTAGGTGTACGTTGGTTCCTTTCAAGAGCTATAGCAGGCGCGCGCCAGCTGCATGCCAGAGGACCTGATGCGCGAGGCCAGCGGCTGCAATGTCTGCCAGGCACCCAGCGGACATTGTGGGAAAATTGGCCAGAACAGGGATCTGTCAATCTAAACAGACAGATCCCCGTTCTGACAGGGAAGGAGAGATCTGCTGTTCCTAGTGATTAGGAACAGCAATCTCTCTCCTCCTCCAGTCAGTCCCCCCCCCAGTTAGAAACACCTCCCAGGGAACACATTTAACCCCGTGATTGCCGCCTAGTATTAACCCCTTCCCTGGGAGTGTCACTTACAGAGTAATTAGTGCATTTTTATAGCACTGATCATTAGACTTGTGCACGATGGAAAAATTTGTTTAGATTCGGTTCGTTTCTTTTCGGTCCTGTTGATTCGTACTCGTTCCGTTCGTAATTTTGCTAGACGGGATTTTTCGTGTTCGGACTAATTCGACATTTTTCGTTGAATCGGAATGATTCGTATTAATGTAAGCCTTATTTTTAGTTGATTTATAATTCGAACTTTCGGTAGAGTACATTGTTTTTCGTGATTCTGGACACATATATAGTGCCGTCGTACGTGTTGTACGTCACCGCGCTTTGCTCAAGCATTTTTTTCACGATAGTGTGTAGGCAAGGCAGGCTGGAGTAGAATCACGTCGAGAAAAACGCAGTTTTTTTCAATGACATTAAAAGCGGCCGTGTGTACGCGGCATTATTGTGCTTCGAATGGATTCGTACATTCGTAACTTTTTTCATAACGAATTATGCCGAAGACATTCGGGGCATTCGCTATTTGCGATATAATTTATTTCGGATTCGGTTTTATTCGTAATTGCTTTGTTCGGAAATTCGAATGCTTCCGAACGTCCGAAAGTTGCTAAATTCGGACGAATTTTGATTCATTACGAAACGAATTGCACAAGCCTACTGATCATTGTATAATTGTCAATGGTCCCAAAAAAGTGTCAAAAGTGTCCGATGTGTCGCAATGTCGCAGTCACACTAAAAATCACAGATCCCGCCATTACTAGTAAAAAAAAAAAAAAATTGAAAAATGCCATAAATCCATCCTCTACTTTGTAGATCTATAACTTTTGTGCAAACCAATCAATATACGCTTATTGCTTATTTTACCAAAAATATGTAGAAGAATACATATTAGCCTAAATTGATGAAGAAATTATTATTATTTTTTTGGATATGTATTATAGCAAAAAGTAAAACAAATTTATTTTTATTTTTTTAATGTTCGCTCTTTTTTGTTTATAATGCAAAAAATAAAAACTGCAAAGGTGATCAAATACCACCAAAAGAAAGCTCTATTTGTGGGAAAAATGTATCCATTTTGTTTGGGTACAGTGTCGCACGACGGCACAATTGTCAGTTAAAGCGATGCAGTGCCGTATCGCAAAAAATGGCCCGGTCATTAACCACTTAAGCCCCGGACTATTTTACTGGTTAAAGACCAGGCCACTTTTTGCGATTCGGCACTGCGTCGCTTTAACTGACAATTGCGCGATCGTGCGACGTGGCTCCCAAACAAAATGTATGTCCTTTTTCTCCCACAAATAGAGATTTCTTTTGGTGGTATTTGATCACCTCTGCGGTTTTTATTTTTTGCTCTATGAACAAAAATAGAGCAACAATTTTGAAAATAATTCAATATTTTTTTACTTTTTGCTATAATAAATATCCCCCAAAAATAAATATATATATAAATAAAAAAAATTCCTCAGTTTAGGCCGATACGTATTCTTCTACATATTTTTGGTAAAAAAAATCGCAATAAACGTTTATTGATTGGTTTGCGCAGAAGTTATAGCGTCTACAAAATAGGGGATAGTTTTATGACATTTTTATTAATATTTTTTTTTTTTTACTAGTGTAGCGGGGTGTTCCCCTTTAATGCAGAGAGACAAGAAGTTCCAGGTGAGAGGTGAGTCGGGAGGAAGTAAAGAGACATTATGGAAGTGAAAGCAGAGGAGAGAGAGACTACATCTCCCAGTACATCTTGCAGCACCCAGGGTGCATTGCTCCAGAACAGAGACTGCTGGGGCAGACTTTATAAAGGGGAGGCGGAGTTTTGGTCGGCCTCTTTGGACACCCCTCTCCTAGCAAGAGGATGTCTGTGCTGAACTGCTGTGTGCACAAGGCCTGAAGCCTGGGCCTTGTGCTCCTTTCCAAAGAGCCCTCTGCCAGCCTAGCAGAGCCTTAGAGACATCTAATCCTCCTTGCTGCAGTACACCAGAAGGATTGAAGACTTGGATGTCGGTGGATTCCTGTTCCTAGACGAATCGATGGAGGAAAGGGACTTGGACTTGTCCAGGTGGTGAGAGCTGTTTAAAGACAGATACTTTATCTTTACTATTCGTTGGGATTACAAAGTTGTTCTTCAAGTGCACCACCGAGAGATTGCTAGCGAATATTGTTTCACTGAACTTCCATCTAGATCAGTCAGGCCTGACTGCATAGGTAGACATTGCTGGGTGTTAGTCTACCCATGAGGGGAAGTAGCTGTAAAAGGGCAGCGCTAGAGTTGCATAGCAATACTTAATTATTCTGATTACTCTGTTTATCTTTATTACTGTTTATTGCAGGGATCTGCAACTTGTTATACTGTTGTTTATTACTTGCCCATTAGCCTCAGTAAAATATCTGGGTAAAGTACATTTGGTGTCAGTTCCGCTTACTTTAATAGGAGTTTTAAAGTATATTCTGTGTATGTTTGTTATAGGACTGCGTCACCAACAGTTGCCGTCACGCGGTCCTATCCCTCTATCACCAGCTGTGCCACGGGAGGTTAGAGCCGATTGCCAGGGGTTGACAGCAGTGCACTACAGGGCCCAAATCAATATCAGCGGCTCTCTTAACTGGGGGTAGCGCTACACTAGTAATGGCGGCGATCAGCGATTTTTATTGTAGCTGCCTCTTTATGACACATCGGACACTTTTGACACCATTTTGGGACCATTGTCATTTTTACAGCGACCAGTGCTATAAGGCCTCATGCCCACAGGCGTTTTTTCAGCCGCGTTTTTGAGCGTTTTTTACAGCTTAAAAACACCTGTCCATGTTAGTCTATAGCTTCATGCCCACCTAGGCGTTTTTGAGCTGTAAAGAGCATAGGCGTTTGTAAGCTGTAAAAAAAACCCAGGGCCAGTGCGTTCCTCAGCGTCAGAATTAGGCAGAAAAAAACGCGCACTAACGCGCTAAAAACGCGCACTAACGCGCGGTCGCGTTTTTAGCTCCGACTTTTTTTTTTTTTTTTTTAATATTTACAATAACATGGACAGGCGTTTTTAAGCTGTAAAAAGCGCAGCTGTAAAAACGTCCGTGGGCATGAGGCCTAAAAATGCACTAATTACTGTAAAAATGACACTGGCAGTGAAGGGGTTAACCTGTAGGGGGCGCTGAAGGGGTTAAGTGTGTCCTAAGGAGTGATTGTAAGGCCTCATGCCCACGGGCGTTTTTTCAGCCGCGTTTTTGAGCGTTTTTTACAGCTTAAAAACGCCTGTCTATGTTAGTCTATAGCTTCATGCCCACCTAGGCGTTTTTGAGCTGTAAAGAGCATAGGCGTTTGTAGGCTATAAAAAAAACCCAGGGCCAGTGCGTTCCTCAGCGTCAGAATTGGGCAGAAAAAAACGCGAGCGTCAGAAAACGGGCCAGTGCGTTCCTCAGCGTCAGAATTAGGCAGAAAAAAACGCGCACTAACGCGCAAAAAACGCGCACTAACGCGCGGTCGCGTTTTTAGCTCTGACTTTTTTTTTTTTTTTTTTTTTTTTTAAATAAATGAATAAATAAATAAATATTTACAATAACATGGACAGGCGTTTTTAAGCTGTAAAAAACGCAGCTGTAAAAACGTCCGTGGGCATGAGGCCTAAATGTTAGGGGGCGTGGCTTGGCGTGGCACATCACTGATCACTGTTCCAGATGACAGGGAACAGACGATCACTGACAGTGCCACTGTTAAGAACGGGGAGATGTTTGTTTACACTTACCTCTCCCCGTTCTTCAGCTCTGTGACCCAATCGCGGGTCACCGGTGGCGATCAGGTCCGCGGGTCCCGCGGGCGCGGTCACGGAGCTCCCGACCGGGTCGTGAGCGCGCCCCACGACTGGATTATTAAAGGGGACGTACTTGTATGCCCATATGCCCAGCCGTGCCATTCTGTCGACGTATATCGTCGTGCGGCGGTCGTCAAGTGGTTAAGGGGGAAAATCTTCCGGTCTGTAAGTGGTTAAAACCATTTTTTTTCAAATAACAAACATGTTATAATTACCTGCTCTGTGTAATGATTTTGCACAGAGTGGCCCCGATCCACCTTTTCTCGGGTCCCCCACCGGCGCTCCTTGTCCCTCCCGGTCTGCTGAGTGCCTTCAGAGCAAGCAGCTTGAAATGGTGGCACTCAAGCAGGCTCGCTCCAG
Source organism: Rana muscosa (assembly GCA_029206835.1). NCBI lineage: Eukaryota > Metazoa > Chordata > Amphibia > Anura > Ranidae > Rana > Rana muscosa. The sequence goes on along the minus strand of CM055122.1, from coordinate 324,431,276 downwards.
AGCTGCTGCTTTGTGTGTCCATTGTGTGCCCAGCCCCCTCTCTCTCCTAATTGGCTCACTCACTGGTTGTGATTGACAGCAGTGGAAGCCAATGGCTCCCACTGCTGTCTCAGCCAATGAGAAGAGAGAGTCAACGGAGAGTGACTCTTGTGCACATTGCTGGATTGTGATGGGGTTCAGGTAAGCATTGTGGGGGGGGGGGGGGGCTGCACAGAGAACGTTTTTTACTTTCATGAATAGAATGCATGAAGGTAAAAAACCTTGATCCTTTAGAACTGGGGTCTCAAACTGGTGGCCCTCCAGCTGTTGCGAAACTACAAGTCCCATGAGGCATTGCAAGACTCAGGCCTCGTACACACGACCGATTTTCTCGGCAAGAACCAGCAAGAAACTTGCTGGCAGAGAGGTCTTGCCGAGTAAATCGGTCGTGTGTACGCGGCTATCGGGTTTCTCGTCGAGAAAACCGACAAGAAACCTCGACGAGAAAATAGAGAACCTGCTCTCTATTTTCTCGTCGAGATTCTCCTCGGCATGTTTCTCGACGAGAAAAGTGAGTGTGTGTACACTTACCTGTCCGCCGGGAAGCCCGCGCATGTTCAAAATGAATTCAACGCATGCGCGGTAGCTTCCTAGGCATACGTAGGGTATACCAAGATGGCGGCGACGGCATCGAATGTGACGAGCGCATGCTCGACGTAGTCGATGACGTCACCGCGTACGCTCCTTTCAAAGAACCGCGGGTTCTTTGAAAGGAGCGTGTGTACACTCGGCCGGGACAAGTTTCTTGTCCAAGAATCTCGTCGAAAAAAACGACATGTTTTTTTCAACGAGAATCTCGGCCGTGTGTACGAGGCCTTACAGTTACAAGCATAACTTCCACAGGCAGAGGCATGTTGGGACTTGTAGTTCCGCAACAGCTGGAGGGCCACCAGTTTAAGACCCCCTGCTTTAGAGCCACTTAAAATCCCAAACTATCTTCCTTAAAGAGGAAGTAAAGGCATTTAAAAAAAAAAAAAACCCTGCAAAAGAAAGGCATAATGAGCTAGTATGCATAGCATACTAGCTCATTATGAATGACTTACCTGAGATCGAAGCCCCCTCAGCGGTCCCCGGTCACCTCCGCCGCCGTCTTGCCTTGATGTCCCGTCGCGGATGTCAGTGTATCGCCGCTCCGGCGCTGTGATTGGCCGAAGCGGCGATGACGTCACACGCATGCGCGCTCGGACCGGCAAGAGCCCATTCAGAAAACCGGCAATGGAGCCGGCCCGCTAGTGACGTCATAGGCGCATCGCTTTATAGTAAATATCTCCTTAACCATGTAGGTTAAGGAGATATTTCTTGCACCTACAGGACAGCTAATGCCACGTACACACAACCGTTTTTAATGACGAGAATTATTATTTTTTTTTAAAATGGTCATTAAAAACGATCGTGTGTGGGCTTCAGAGCATTTTTCATGATGTGAAAAACGGCCATGAAAAAATTGGAACATGCTCTAATTTTTCACGTAGTTTTTTACATCGTCGTTTTTCTCGTCGTGAAAAACGGCCGTGTGTAGGCTTTAACGACGTGAAAAAAAATGCGCATGCTCAGAATCAAGTATGAGACGGGAGCGCTCGTTCTGGTAAAACTAGCGTTCGTAATGGAGATAGCACATTCGTCACGCTGTAACGGACTGAAAATCACGAGGCTGAAAATCGCGAATCGTCTCTCACCAAACTTTACTAACATGAAGGGTGGCGCCATCCGAATGGAACTTCCCTTTTATAGTGCCGTCGTACGTGTTGTACGTCACCGCGCTTTGCTCGAGCATTTTTTTTTCACGATAGTGTGTAGGCAAGGCAGGCTTGAGAAGAATCACGTCGAGAAAAACGTTTTTTTCAATGACATTAAAAACGGTCGTGTGTACGCGGCATTAATCTAGGCTTACCTGTAGGTGCAAATTGTCTGAGTGGGTTTACAACCACTTTAATCAGTGGCCAACACAGAACAATACTCTAGTATGGCTATGATGGAAACAGTCTGCTAAGCAATAAAAATGGATCGGTTTTTACGAAATATATATAGACTTCAAAATAAATATGGAAATATAAATAAGGCTTACCGTGATATGTTTCGAAACATTTTTGGAAACGGATTTAAGGACACACAACAAAACCATAACGAGACTCTGAGTCTGTTTACATAGTTTTACGGCTACGTAGCGATGTACCTGGCATCGGGAGAAGGAAGAATCATTCAAATAAGCCAATATAATTGGAGCGCCGGCTGGGAAGTAATGGCATACCCAAGAAGAGGTTTGGGAAAAGCTGCAGCATGTTTAAACACGATGACAGTACTAATCATTGTCCGTTCCGCAGCAGTTAGAATGGGGAAAAGCCAACACAATGACTAAATGAAGGTTTCGCTGTGTTTACGTGTTTCTTTTTATAACATGGTGTTTGTTCTACTTTAAAAAAATAAATAAAAATATTCTCTGTGTTTATTTTATCGGTGATTTGTGTTTGTTCAATCATGTCAGGGTTGTTTTCTTGTTTTCTTTCACTGGTGCTTTGATCTTCAGTAAATCTGTGTTGTTTCTCCCGTTATCTGCTTCATCAGAGGAGCAGAGGCTCTTAATGTGCCATTACTGTGTATATAAAGCAAGCCGAGCTCTCAGCACATCTGCTCTGCTTGTCTTTCAGGCCTGAGTTGGCCATTGATGTGACATGGTAATAAAGTGCAGCGCTTAAAACATACACTATATTGCCAAAAGTTTTCGGACGCATGACTTTATACGCACATGAATTTTAACAGCATCCCAGTCTTAGTCCGTAGGGTTCAATATGGAGTTGGCCCACCCTTTGCAGCTATAACAGCTTCAACTCTTCTGGGAACTTGGCTGTCCACAAGGTTTAGGAGTGTGTCTATGGGAATGTTTGACCATTCCTCCAGAAGCACATTTGTGAGGTCAGGCAATGATGTTGGACGAGAAGGCCTGGCTCGCAGTCTCTGCTCTAATTCATCCCAAAGGTGTTCTATCGGATTGATGTCAAGACTCATAAAAGTCTTTATGGACCTTGCTTTGTGCACTGGTCCAAATCATTTGGTGAAGGGGGGATTATGGTGTGGGGTTGTTTTTCAGGGGTTGGGTTTGGCCCCTTAGTTCCAGAGAAGGGAACTCTTAAGGCGTCAGCATACCAAGACATTTTGGACAATTTCATGCTCCCAATATTGTGCGAACAGTTTGGGGATGGCCCCTTCCTGTTCCAACCTGACCAGTGCACAAAGCAAGGTCCATAAAGACATGGATGAGTTTGGGGTGGAGGAACTTGAGTGGCTTGCACAGAGTCCTGACCTCAAACCAAATGTATTGGGACGCCTGCCTTTATACGCACATGAACTTTAATGGTATCCGAGTCTTAGTACGTAGGGTTCAATATTGAGTTGGACCACCCTTTGCAGCTATAACAGCTTCAACTCTTCTGGGAATGTTTGACCATTCTTCCAGAAGCTCATTTGCGAGGTTAGGCACTGATGTTGGATGAGAAGGCTTGGCTCGCAGTCTCTGCCCCCTTCATCAGGTGGTGTTACCTTGCCTATAATATTCAATGCATTTCAGGGGCCACACTTTGTCCCCTTCATCAGGGCCACAATATGATATGATATATCGTATTGTAGTCCTGATTAAGAGTGCAAAGTGGGGCCTTAAAAATCCATTAACTATTAAGTTCACTACACGTTTGAAATAAAACTTTTTTTTGGGTTTCAACATTTTGGTGTGGTGCTCCAACTATTAGGTTTCTGTGGGAGTTCCTCTGTGTATGGAAGAAGCCCTCATGTCATCCAGATGCCCCATTGGGACATTATCAGCATAGTTTTAATAAAACCAATTGCTGCCAGGAGCGTGTAGCGCTCCTGATCCGTCAGAGCTACTGGTCTCATTCCAGTTGTGACAGACCTAGCTGGGACAGGGACTTTTGGAGAGGACTGGGAGCAAGCCTCTTACCCACTGACTATGGGCCCTGGTATTTAGGGGAACATTACTCTTTGGAAGATGTATACTGGGGGAATCCGTGGCGTGTTTTTGTTACTTTGGATTCAAGTCCATGTCTCCCCAAGACCCACAGACTTTGGGACTCTAGGCCCGGGGTCCATGTTAAGGGCCTAGATGCAACATTTCCAGCAAGGACAGCTCCACACCGTGTGACTCATAGCAGATGCTGATGCCATAATCTATTGTACCTTCTGAGCTTGGAGCCGGTGTTCTGCCGAGCTGGTTCCGCCTATCGATATGGTTCCGAGCTCGACTGCGCAGGCGCAAGCCGAGGCAACGGAATTCTCTGAGCGTGAACAGCTGTTCGGCAGCTATAGACGCGCTCGCTCCCGATGTTAGGGGAACCAGCTCGACAAGAAAGCGGCAGGGGCGGAGACTGGGACACGCCGCTCTATAGGGCGCCATTAAACAAGTTGATGGCCGGGTGACACGCCGCTCTGTACACATTTAAAAAAATACAGAGCGGCGTGTCACCCAGCCATCAACTTGTTTAATGGAGCCCTATAGAGTGGCACGTCCCAGTCTCCGCCCTGCCGCTTTCTGCGCGGCGTGTATCCTCGGGAGCGAGCGCGTCTACAGCTGACGAACAGCTGTAGATGTTCGTAGATTTCCATGTGTTCTGAGTGCGCATGCGCAGTCGAGCTCGGAACCATATCGATAGGGGAACTAGGTCGATAGGGGAACACATACCCCCCCCCTTATAAAGCCACTGCAAATTGGCTTTTCAAGGAATAGCCTGCCCTGAACTCACTCATGACTTTACCCTTTGCTGCAGGCGAAACTACTCAACTGAGTAATTGGAGAGTTGTTGTTTTTTTTTTTTTTCTCTCCTTAGCTCCGCAAAGAAAAAAAAAATTCTTTCATCTCTACTGAACTATGGGGTAGTCTAGTCAGGGCCAAAGTGAGAACCGTCGTGATCAAGATAAAGAGATCATTGGAAATACATGTATGCCCACGCGCAGCATTGAAGTGTATAGATTTAAGTTGCCACTAGGTGGTGGTGTTTTGCAGAAATTTCAGTGAGGCTAGGCTTAGCAATGCAAACTAAATGTATATATATATATATATATATACAGGTCCTTCTCAAAAAATTAGCATATTGTGATAAAGTTCATTATTTTCTGCAATGTACTGATAAACATTCGACTTTCATATATTTTAGATTCATTACACACAACTGAAGTAGTTCAAGCCTTTTCTTGTTTTAATATTGATGATTTTGGCATACAGCTCATGAAAACCCAAACATCCTATCTCAAAAAATTAGCATATCATGAAAAGGTTCTCTAAACGAGCTATTAACCTAATCATCTGAATCAACTAATTAACTCTAAACACCTGCAAAAGATTCCTGAGGCTTTTAAAAACTCCCAGCCTGGTTCATTACTCAAAACCGCAATCATGGGTAAGACTGCCGACCTGACTGCTGTCCAGAAGGCCATCATTGACACCCTCAAGCAAGAGGGTAAGACACAGAAAGAAATTTCTGAACGAATAGGCTGTTCCCAGAGTGCTGTATCAAGGCACCTCAGTGGGAAGTCTGTGGGAAGGAAAAAGTGTGGCAGAAAACGCTGCACAACGAGAAGAGGTGACCGGACCCTGAAGAAGATTGTGGAGAAGGACCGATTCCAGACCTTGGAGGACCTGCGGAAGCAGTGGACTGAGTCTGGAGTAGAAACATCCAGAGCCACCGTGAACAGGCGTGTGCAGGAAATGGGCTACAGGTGCCGCATTCCCCAGGTCAAGCCACTTTTGAACCAGAAACAGCGGCAGAAGCGCCTGACCTGGGCTACAGAGAAGCAGCACTGGACTGTTGCTCAGTGGTCCAAAGTGCATTCGGAAATCAAGGTGCCAGAGTCTGGAGGAAGACTGGGGAGAGGGAAATGCCAAAATGCCTGAAGTCCAGTGTCAAGTACCCACAGTCAGTGATGGTCTGGGGTGCCATGTCAGCTGCTGGTGTTGGTCCACTGTGTTTTATCAAGGGCAGGGTCAATGCAGCTAGCTATCAGGAGATTTTGGAGCACTTCAGGCTTCCATCTGCTGAAAAGCTTTATGGAGATGAAGATTTCATTTTTCAGCACGACCTGGCACCTGCTCACAGTGCCAAAACCACTGGTAAATGGTTTACTGACCATGGTATTACTGTGCTCAATTGGCCTGCCAACTCTCCTGACCTGAACCCCATAGAGAATCTGTGGGATATTGGGAAGAGAAAGTTGAGAGACGCAAGACCCAACACTTTGGATGAGCTTAAGGCCGCTATCGAAGCATCCTGGGCCTCCATAACACCTCAGCAGTGCCACAGGCTGGTTGCCTCCATGCCACGCCGCATTGAAGCAGTCATTTCTGCAAAAGGATTCCCGACCAAGTATTGAGTGCATAACTGAACATAATTATTTGAAGGTTGACTTTTTTTGTATTAAAAACACTTTTCTTTTATTGGTCGGATGAAATATGCTAATTTTTTGAGATAGGATTTTTGGGTTTTCATGAGCTGTATGCCAAAATCATCAATATTAAAACAAGAAAAGGCTTGAACTACTTCAGTTGTGTGTAATGAATCTAAAATATATGAAAGTCTAATGTTTATCAGTACATTACAGAAAATAATGAACTTTATCACAATATGCTAATTTTTTGAGAAGGACCTGTATATATCCGAGGATAATCATCTCTCTCCGGGGAGGTGGTTTTCTTCTGCCTATCTTAGATGTAGAATTGTGTATTGTGTTTTCCTTCTCTCTCCCTCTGCAGGTGACCTGCAATCAACTCTACCGGAGAATGGGTGGAGTAGATATGTTAGGAGGGGTGGGATTGTAATGTGTGATATTGTGTGTTCTATACAAACTGTGATGTATATTTTACATGCTCTCCTTCTTTCTCTTCCTACTCTATTCCCAAATTGTTGGTTCAGGCACCATTTTAACATAATTACTGCACATAGTTGGAAAAGACCGGAACCCACTCAGGATTAAGGGGGTCTTTCTGATCTCTTCCAGCCACTGGGGACTGTGGCTTTTCAAGGGGGGGGGTGTATGTGTAGCGGACTCCCAAAATTGGGGTCGCTATGCTCTAAATTTAAGGTCAGCCTGAGCAATAGTTTAGCTCAGGTTCTCCATTTCTGCTTAGTATGGACTCTGCTCTGCTGTAATGTTGCCTGGAGTATAGTTCCCCTTGACCTATAGGTGGCGCTGTTGCCCAGGTCATGGGGAGAACCACAGGTGGCGTTGCAGTGTGGTTGAGTGTCCTCTCTCGGCTACCATGCGGTGGGCGGGTTTTGCCTGCTGTACATGCCGGGAAAGGGTACATAAAGGGCAGACGCCATGATCTGGGGTGGTGTGCCGGGGGGATTCCAAGGAGGACTCCTGGTGGCGAAGTCGTGCCTTTTAGCCCTGCTGGCCGGGGGGGTGCGTGAACTGGTCGAGGAGTCTCGGGCACCTTTAGCCCGAGGCTGCAGAGTTCCAGGTAGGCCCAGTACTACTAGAAGGGGACTAAAACTAAAGTGTCATGTTCGTGCTTCACTCCGGCTGCTAGAACTGTGAGAGGGATCTATCCGGGTGAGCAATGCCCGCTCAGGCTTGAGTGGAGAATGGGGTGACTGGATGCCGCGTGCCTGAACCTATTTCCCTACCAAATCCTATTGCTGTTTTCAACCTTTTCCCCAAATTTGTTTCAAGCAAAGAAAATAAACTCAACTGTTGGAGTTTAAATACTGTCTGGACACTGGCCTTCTTTCGGGGAAGAATAGACTTTCTCTACATTCTAGGGATGAGAACCAACGGAGGGGGGTAACTCGCTGCAGGACCCAAAATTGCAAGAACATCGCTCAACCTCTTATACCAGGAGGATAGGGGCATGTGGCATAGTGTGCCTTTACCCCTGCAAGTGAAGGTAGGCAGGCAGGAGAAAAGGGTCTGTGTGCTACATTTGTCTGTCCTGCTCTGCTGTTTGGATTCCCTTGTTGATGATCTTAGATCAGATATTGACTATTCTCTGAACTCTGCCTGCCTTTTGACTACGGATTTGACCCAACTATTCCGAACCTTGCCTACCTTGTACCTAGACTGTCATTGAACCTCTATGCCTGTCTGCCAACCGCAAGTACCTGTTTGCTTTGCTCAATTAGCTCTTGCCCCAGCTTGGTGGCCAGGCACTAGAGCATTGTGCATAAGTCCTAGGGGCAGCCGAGTATCGGAAGGCCTTATGGGAAAGGGGGCTGCTATAGATGAAGAACACAGAAGCCAGCTGGAGTGTATGACCACCTGCATTAGGGGTAAGCGCGACAATTGCATGCACCCAGTAGCATCTACCTAAGGTTCCACCACCATCAAGTGACTACCTCAAGCTTTTTTTTACTTTAATAGGAATGCTCACACACATATAATATAGTAGTGGAAACTATTTCAGAGCTGTGGTCCATGATTAGAAAAATCATGTTTGTTAAATGGATTTATTATTTTTTTGTCTTTTTTTAATTTGGGCCTTTTGCAGCTTGAGACTTTTATGATCTCCCAGTATCAGGCCACCCTGACATGCAGGATTTAATTTTCCCTCTCTCTCTTTGAGCTGGGAGAGCTGAGATGAAGCCAAGTTAGGCCGTCACTGTAGAAGCGTTAAGGGGCCAAATGTAACCACTGTGGCTTGCCTGAACAAGCAGTTTTATATTAATAGGCCATTAAAGTAGATGGTAACTCAGCCGCTAAAATCTCATATAACCTTTAACACGTTGATGTCAATTCAAGAGTTATTTTCACCCTTTTGAAAAAACAAAGCTGTTAATAAAATATCCTGCCATGAAAGTACTTGTTCAGGGACTTCCTGTTATGGTGTAAAATTTTGCAGGCATGGTTGTCACCATCGGGAAGCCCACCCTGAGAAATGCCATGCAGTCATCAGCGGAGTACATGAAAACAGAAAGTGACTGCCAAGAGGCAACACTGAGAACCAAAAAATGATGGGAAGGGTGAAAACAAGTAATTGAAAAAAAAAACCTTCATGGTACACAGGGCTTCAGAAAAATAAATTTAATTCATTAAGGGTTTGCAATTGTAATATAATGATTATTTTTCTTCTTGTAGCGGCCTCACCCCCTCTGTCTGGTCTAGGGGTATATCATACGTGAGAGTGAGATGCGCTACGGTCCATGTCCTCCCCATTGCTGCGGGTGAGGTGAAGGCCAGTACCTGTTATTCTCCTTGGGCCTGTGTGTCTCTTTCAGAACCAAGTCCTGCTGTACTGACACTCCCCTTTGCTCCCATTAACCAGAGTTCCACACACCGATAGAAGGTCCAACTCTTGTTTATTAACACACCCCAATAAACAGTCCTTTTCCAGCCGACTGGTTGAGACCCAATAAACAATTCAATACGGTGGGGTGAGCAGGTCGAGGCACTATCCTGATAAATAAACGAAACCACTGTGGATTCACCAGCGGTTGCTAAAGCCCATAGCTTGTGAAAGAACTTAAACCTTCAGGGTCTCTACCAGCGACCCCAGAGAACAGAAACAGGAGTACCTTCGCTGGGTTGTGGCCCCTGTCAGGGGGAAGATGTCCCTCCAAGGGAGTTACCAGAGGCCCCTCTGTCACGGGTTGATGCTGCTCCGTCTCTTCAGAGGGGTGACCTCTCCAGCCTCCTCGCCTCAGACACGAGCCCCATCCACCTCAGGGACCCTCGGACAAATCCGCCCTTGCGGAGCCCAGTCGAAGTCACTGGGCTCCAGGCCTCAGATGTAGTACCTAACCCCAGGCTTAAGGTGCCTGGGATGGACTCTAACACTGCTCCGGCCAGGCCATGGGCATCTAGGCCAGAACTCCGAACCGCCAGCACCCAGGCCTAAGGTGCCTGGGCGCGGGATGCCGAAGAAGAAGACCTCGTGGCGAGGGCGTCTCTCCCTTTTATATCCTCCCGTGACGCCACAGCAGGTTCCCCGCCCTGCTGTACCACTGCCGGAATGGGACAAAAAGGAGACAGCACTATGGCAATGATTCTACCTCGATCCGCGGGAACATCGCCACCCACAGGTCAAGGAGAATAACACACCACCAAAGTCCTCCATAATTTGAATGGTGTAAATCCCTTCATAATTAGCACATCCTGGGTCATACTACCACCCAGGTGTACCCCCTAAATTTAAACCCCCGCTACATTCTTATTAGTATTATTATTGTTGTAATTATTATAAAATATATTGAAAGCAAGGCTACATTGGGACTGCAAATATCACTTCACTCTTAAGTCTTGCTTTCAATTAATTGTATTATTAATAATAATAATAATATTAATTATTATTATTTATTTTATTATTATTATTTTTTATATGTAGCAGACCCCCAAAATTGGGGTCGCTATGCTCTAAATTTAAGGGTAGCCTGAGCAATAGTTTAGCTCAGGTTCTCCAATTCTGTTAGTTTTGGACTCTGCTCTGCTGTAATGTTGCCTGGAGTGTAGTTCCCCTTGGCCTGTGGGGGGCGCTGTTGCCCGGGTCTTGGGTTGAACCACGGGTAGCGTTGTGGTGTGATTGGGTGTCCTCTCTTGGCTACCGTGCGGTGGGCGGGTTTTGCCTGCTGTGCATGCCGGGAGAGGGTACATAAAGGGTAGACGCCATGATCTGTGGTGGTGTGCCGGGGGGGGGGGATTCCAAGGAGGACCCCTGGTGGTGAAGTCGCGCCCTTTGTCCCTGCTGGCCGGGGGGTGCGTGAACTGGTCGAGGAGTCTCGGGCACCTTTACCTCGAGGCTACAGAGTTCCAGGTAGGCCCAGTACCTTCAACTGGGTCTAAAACCAACCACTGGAGTCCCAGGGAGCCCAGGTGAGGGTGGTCCGCTCTGAAACAGAGGAAACCGGGGGAGGACCTGTCCGATGGATCGGTGAAGGAATTCACGGTCTCGAGAGGCCTGGTTGCCTATCAGAGGGAAGGATTCGTGAGTTGCAAGATAGCTTCTGTTGTGTGCCCCATTGGCACCTATGGTCTCTAATAATCTACAGGCGTTAGGAAGTTCTAAATTCAGGACCTAAAGGATTCTGTGGCAGAGGATCTTCTAGCTCGTCCGTAAAGGGGACTAAATCTGAGGTGACTCTTCGTGCTTCACTCCGGCTGCTAGAACTGTGAGAGGAATCTATCCGGGTGAGCAATACCCACTCAGGCTTGAGTGGAGAACAGTGGCGTATCCAGGGTATGGCACTCCATGGCAAGTGCCATGGGCGCCCTGGGGGGGGGGGGGCGGCAAAATAAACTAAACGAAAAAAAAAAATTCCCATCCGCACCTGTCCTCCTGCGGGCCGCCTCCCGCACTATAGCCCCCGGCGGCGGCACAGCACTTCACTCTTACTTGGCTGGATCTGGATGGCAGTGTTATGGAGAGTGACAGGCGCGGGCGCCCCCATGCTTATAGATGAGTGGGACCGTCCACTGCATCTCCAGACCGTCATTCGGCTAACTGGCGGAGGCGGGGCTTTCCTCCTCTGCGCTGGTGGACTGGGCGTGGGGATGGGTGGAGATTTCCCCCCAGGAAGCCTACCTTATTGATAAAACGGCCGCGCTGCCTTAGCCTGTGTTTACTTTTTTTTTTTTTTCTATCTGTGGCTGTGCAGTGCGGCGGTACTAGTTGCAAGTATTGTGAATGTGTATGCGGGGGGCGGGGCCGAGGGCGGAGGGGTAGTACAGAGCGGCCTCCTCCATTAGCAGCCGACATATTCGACTGTCGGAGGCGGAGCCTATAGCTCCGCCCACCCTCTCCGTGCGGCTGTGGTCCACTGCATCCTCTCTTGGGGAGGGGTCTGTCTGATGACAGGAGGAGGAGGAGAGAGAAGCACGAGGAGAACCCCCTGGCAAGGTCAGAAGGTAAAATGTAATAAATTACTCTTATGATGATATACAGTCAGATCATGATTTTGCAATAAAGTGATCCATGCTGCAAACTCAACAGTCTCCCTTCAGTGAAAGTTCATGTTTTGCAAACTTTGCAGTACATGAACTTTCACTGAAGGTGGACTGTTTAATGAGTTTGCAGCATGAATCACTTTATTGCAAAATCATGATCTGTATATTAATGAACTTTCAATGAATGTGGTCTGTTTAACGAGTTTGCATTGAGTTCAGCATGTGCAAAGTGTTCCATGTGTAGCGCTACCCCCAGTTAAGAGAGCCGCTGATATTGATTTGGGCCCTGCAGTGCACCGCTGTCAACCCCCGGCAATCGGCTCTAACCTCCCGTGGCACAGCTGGTGATAGAGAGATAGGACCGCGTGATCGCAACTGTTGGTGACGCAGTCCTATAACAAACATACACAGAATATACTTTAAAACTCCTATTAAAGTAAGCGGAACTGACACCAAATGTACTTTACCCAGATATTTTACTGAGGCTAATGGGCAAGTAATAAACAACAGTATAACAAGTTGCAGATCCCTGCAATAAACAGTGTAGCGGGGTGTTCCCCTTTAATGCAGAGAGACAAGAAGTTCCAGGTGAGAGGTGAGTCGGGAGGAAGTAAAGAGACATTATGGAAGTGAAAGCAGAGGAGAGAGAGACTACATCTCCCAGTACATCTTGCAGCACCCAGGGTGCATTGCTCCAGAACAGAGACTGCTGGGGCAGACTTTATAAAGGGGAGGCGGAGTTTTGGTCGGCCTCTTTGGACACCCCTCTCCTAGCAAGAGGATCTCTGTGCTGAACTGCTGTGTGCACAAGGCCTGAAGCCTGGGCCGTGTGCTCCTTTCCAAAGAGCCCTCTGCCAGCCTAGCAGAGCCTTAGAGACATCTAATCCTCCTTGCTGCAGTACACCAGAAGGATTGAAGACTTGGATGTCGGTGGATTCCTGTTCCTAGACGAATCGATGGAGGAAAGGGACTTGGACTTGTCCAGGTGGTGAGAGCTGTTTAAAGACAGATACTTTATCTTTACTATTCGTTGGGATTACAAAGTTGTTCTTCAAGTGCACCACCGAAAAGATTGCTAGCGAATATTGTTTCACTGAACTTCCATTTAGATCAGTCAGGCCTGACTGCATAGGTAGACATTGCTGGGTGTTAGTCTACCCATGAGGGGAAGTAGCTGTAAAAGGGCAGCGCTAGAGTTGCATAGCAATACTTAATTATTCTGATTACTCTGTTTATCTTTATTACTGTTTATTGCAGGGATCTGCAACTTGTTATACTGTTGTTTATTACTTGCCCATTAGCCTCAGTAAAATATCTGGGTAAAGTACATTTGGTGTCAGTTCCGCTTACTTTAATAGGAGTTTTAAAGTATATTCTGTGTATGTTTGTTATAGGACTGCGTCACCAACAGTTGCGGTCACGCGGTCCTATCCCTCTATCACCAGCTGTGCCACGGGAGGTTAGAGCCGATTGCCAGGGGTTGACAGCAGTGCACTACAGGGCCCAAATCAATATCAGCGGCTCTCTTAACTGGGGGTAGCGCTACACGTGGGGGCTCGAGTCCGGGATCCTTGTACGTTGCACGCTGCAATCAAGCCGGTCAGAAGTACCAGCATGGACCCGCTGGCAATGTCACAGTGGTGCGCAGCGATTGGCGCCGATCCAACCGCGGCGGTAGTCATTGTACTCCCGGGGGAAAGATGGAAGGAAGAGGAGATAAAACAGCTCGTATTGTTACTGTCTCCGAGCCACAAAGCATGGGTGATGGATTTTAGGCCAGATCCAGTGATCTCGTTTACATACGCACTGGTAGAATGGAAAAACGAAATCCCAGAGCATTTTAAAAGTCAGAGTATACAAGCCATAGATAATCAGATCTATCACTTGATACATACGCTGCCAGTGAAGGAAGAATGGTTTCAGACACCAAAGCCATCACTCCCACAATTATCTCCACCACTATCCCCTAAAGCAGAAAAGCTTAAGGAACTATTAAGCCCGGGATCACCGCTGGCCGCTATAGGGCCTGAATTGTTGAATGCTCTAGGAGACCTTGTAATTAAGTGCCTGAAAAGCAGTACGGTGCATGTGGAGGCCGGTTACCAGAAGCTTAGCACCTTCTCAGGGAAGCTCCCCGTCCCTGCGGGGGAGGAAGATTTTGACACTTGGGTGGAACAGGCATTGCAGGCAGTAGAAGCATGGGAGGTGCCTGAGGCACAGAAGAGACAGCGAGTCTTAGAAAGTCTGAAAGGTGCCGCGGCAGAATCGGTGAAGAGCTTCCGGTTTGGAAATGAAAACTGTACAGCTCAAGATTGCCTGGCCATGCTGCAGGAAGAGTTTGGTCAGCTGGAGAAGGTGTCAGAGATGATTTATCAAATTGAACACACTCTCCAGCAGCCGAATGAGAAACTGTCAGAATATGTTAGAAGGCTGAACAGGCAGTTATGCAAGATTGTACGGAAGAAGGGAATGCTGCCCAAAGATGCAGATGAAGCACGCATGAAGCAGATCATGAGGGGAGCGCGGCGCTCAGACCCGGTCTGGCTGCACCTGAAAACCTCAGGAGGAGGAATGTCACTAACCTACTCTGATCTAATAAAAATTATTAGGGACGAAGAGGCGCTGGAGGAAGATCAGCAGGTGGCCAAGGCGAATGTCACACCTGTACCAGTGTTGGTCCATTCGGTCAAGAGCCCAGAAAGAGAAGCGGAGGTTGACACTCTGAAATCGCAAATGGCCCAAGTGTTGGAGATGCTGACCTCTTTGATGGAGAAAGATCAGAGAAGACGAGAGAAACCAAGCCCAAGAAAGGAGTTGTTCCCGAACACCTCAGCACCGGCCTCCCTACAGGACCGAGAAGAGGTGATTTGCTATAACTGCGGAGGGAGTGGCCACTTTGCAAACGTATGCTCCAGCCCAAAGAAGAAGAGAACAGATAATTGCAAGCCGGCGGGAAACTCCAAAGGGCCCCGGTGAAGGAGTCAACCGGGTGCCCATCATCTTCAGTGCGCTCCAAACTAAAAAAAAAGGCCAAGAATGGAGGAGACAAAACTCCTAGGAGGAGGTATAGTACACCCCCACCAAGATGTACCCCAGAGGGAGGGGGCAAGACCCCTCAGTGGAAGTACAGCACCCCAAAGAAGGAACATCCACCTAAAAGGAACAATAACATCCCTCAGCGGGTTTGTGCCCCCATTGAGAGGGAGAAAGTCAATGCATGCCAGGCTCAGGAAAAATTTAAGTCCAAAAGGAGCAGGGCAAGGGTCGAAAGCCAAAAAAAAGAGGTGACCCCAGTCTGGCCATACCCAAAGGAACTGGTGGGCCCGTCTCCTACTGTGCCCATTCAAGTGGAAGGAGTCTATACTAAAGCTCTTTTGGACACCGGAGCACAGGTGACTTTACTATACCGGGACTTCTATGATAGGCACTTGAGTCATCTGCCTATCCAGAAGATAGAAGAGCTGGAGATATGGGGACTTGGAACCCAGAGTTTCCCTTATGATGGGTACCTGCCCATAAAGATGACTTTCGACCCATCCGTGGCTGGGAAGGCTGAAGTGTTTGACACCCTGGCAGTTGTGTGTCCCCGGCCGCCTGGAGCCAGCAAGATTTCCCTGATCATTGGGACAAACACGGATCTAGTCAGGAGACTCCTGACCCCTCTAGTGAAAGAGAGAAACCATTCAGCCACCAAAATCCATCCCATGCTAAAGACGGCCTACCAACGACTGGTCTTAGAGCAGAAGACCCCGGGAGAGGGGATAGGGAAGGTGTGGAGACTTGGCAGAGAAGGAGTAGTGCTACAGCCCGGAGAAGTAACCTGTCTTAGGGCCACTGTGAAGCTTTCGTGGGAACAACCTGGCCCCTTTGTCATGCTGGAATCAGACCCAAGGGAAGAGTCCTCAGGCCTGGAAGTGATACCAGAAGTGATTCCGTTCAAGGCCCTGAAGAAGGCCCATGGCAGAGTTCCGGTGAGTGTTAGGAACACTACGGGAGGACCCATGGAGATCCCTGCCAGAGTGTTGCTTGGTCAGGTGAGCCCTGCTGCCCCGGTCACTTGGTCCGAAGTCAAGGGGACGGGTGACGGAGGAGATGTTTGGGAGAAACTGTCCGTGGAAAACCCGAACCTACCCAGGGCTTGGAAAGAAAGAGCCAAGGCCCAGCTGTCCAGGTGGGAGAAGATCTTTTCCGAAGATGAATTCGATGTGGGGTGTGCAAGAAGTGCCACCCATCGGATCCGCCTCCAAGAAGATAAGCCCTTCCGAGAGAGGGTCAGGCGGGTCCCCCTGGCAGATCTGGAGGATCTGAGGGAACAACTTGTAGAACTAAAGAAGACTGGTGTGATCCGGGAGTCTAGAAGTCCCTATGCCTCCCCAATCGTGGTGGTCAGAAAGAAGAATGGGTCGTTGAGGCTTTGTATCGATTACAGGACTCTCAACAGGAGAACCATCCCTGACCAATACACCACGCCAAGGATAGAAGATGCCCTACAAAGTTTGTCTGGAGCCAAATGGTTCAGTGTGATGGACCTCAAGAGTGGGTACTATCAAATCCCTATGCACCCAGAAGACAGGGAGAAGACAGCCTTCATAACCCCGGTGGGATTCTTCGAATTCAGTAGGATGCCTCAGGGTCTGTCTGGAGCTCCTGCTACCTTTCAACGCCTTATGGAGAAGACTGTTGGAGACATGAATCTTATAGAAGTCCTTGTGTACTTGGACGATGTCATTGTCTTTGGAAGAACCTTGGAAGAACATGAAGCCAGGTTGGAGAAAGTATTGAGAAGACTCAGCGAAGAGGGACTTAAGCTTTCCCCCGAGAAGTGTCGGTTCTACCAGTCTTCTGTGAACTATCTGGGGCACATAGTGTCTGAAGAAGGGGTGGCCACAGATCCTGAGAAGTTGGAAGCAGTCACTTCCTGGCCACGACCCACCACAGTAACAGAGCTCAGATCCTTCCTGGGGTTCTGCTCCTATTATAGGAGGTTTGTGGAGGGGTTTGCTCGGATTGCCCGCCCGTTGAATGAATTGCTAAAGGCAGAAGGGGAAGAGGATGACTCAGGGCCCAGGAGGCCTGGTGAGTCAGTTCAAGATCAGTGGAACCCAAGGTGTGAAGAGGCCTTTCATGCTCTGAAGAGGAGCTTAACCACTGCCCCAGTCCTGGCCTACGCCGACCCTACCAGACCTTATGAATTACATGTGGATGCCAGCCATGAGGGTCTAGGTGGTGTACTCTACCAAGAACATGAAGGACAACTGCGACCAGTGGCCTATGTGAGCAGGAGCCTGACCCCCTCAGAAAAGAATTACCCCACTCATAAGCTGGAATTCCTGGCCCTCAAATGGGCGGTAGTAGACAAGCTAAAAGACTACTTGTATGGGGCAGAGTTTACTGTGAAGACAGACAACAACCCCCTGACCTACCTCTTCACCACCGCGAAACTAGATGCCACCGGACACAGGTGGTTGGCCGCATTGTCTGGATTCAACTTCAGTCTGAAGTACAGACCAGGAGCCGGAAATAGGGATGCAGATGCCCTGTCCCGGAGGTCTCATGCCACGACAAATGACTGGGAAGATTGGACCCAAGTGGCACCGGACGGGGTGCGGGCCCTTTGTCAAGGGGCTGAATTCCAAGCCAGAGGAGGCTCCAGAGCAGAAGAAATAGGGGTTACCATGGTAGGAGTCCCCAAACACTATTGTGGGGTAACTCAACTGGAGGAAGACAACCTACCGAGACTGTCCAAGAAGGAGTTGAGGTGTGACCAATTGGAAGACCCCATGGGGAGATTGGTCCTCGAAGCCCTGGAGAATCAGGATCCCAACAAATTCCTACATCACCCCTCAAAGGAGGCTTGCCTGTTGAGGAAGGAATTGGACAGGCTACAGGTACATCAGGGAGTGGTCTACCGAAGGGGCCCCTCTGATGACTCAGAAGATAAGTGGCAGTTATTTCTTCCAGAGAAGCACCGAGAGACTGTACTAATTGCCCTGCATGACCATCATGGTCACCTAGGGGCAGAAAGGACCTTCCAGCTTGTCAGAAATCGGTTCTATTGGCCCTGCATGAGGGCAGAAGTAGAGGAGTATTGCCATTCCTGTGCACGATGCATTCAGAGAAAGACCCTACCCCATCAAGCTGCCCCAATGGGCCATTTACAGAGTCAAGGCCCAATGGATCTGGTATGCATTGACTTTCTCTGCCTCGAACCCGACCTGAGTGGATTGGGGAATGTTCTGGTAATAACCGACCATTTCACCCGCTATGCTCAAGCTTTCCCAACCAAAGACCAGAAGGCATCCACCGTGGCCAAGATACTTATGGAGAAGTATTTTGTCCATTACGGACTACCACAGAGACTCCACTCAGATCAAGGAAGGGACTTTGAGAGTCGGTTGATCCGAAGACTTTTGGATTCATTAGGAATAAAGAAGACCAGAACCACGCCTTACCACCCACAAGGAGATGCTCAGCCGGAGAGATTTAACCGGACCCTGCTCAACATGTTGGGAACCTTAGAAACAGAGAAGAAGCAACACTGGAGTCAGCACATATCAGCCCTAGTACATGCCTATAACTGTACCACAAGTGACGCCACTGGCTACTCCCCTTATCGACTTATGTTTGGGAGAGAAGCAAGGCTACCTGTGGACCTGGCCTTTGGCACTTCTATAGACAATACCTCAGCTACTCCCCTGAACCGGCCTCTATCCTGGATATTCCTAGGCCGGACACTCGGTCCCAGACCTCTCGAGCCAAAGATGGGGAGGCCTCCCAATTGAGTACAGAAGAAGGTGGAGAACTGGACTGGCTGTGGCCTCCCTCGACTCTGGGAACGTCCGCCATAGATCTCCCAAATGGAGGGGATACCCCAGATGCAACGCTGAATCCGGAGGCTACTGAATTCATACCCTTCAGTCCCTCAGCTGATTACTGGGAAGATGTTCCTGACACTTGCGCAGAGGAGGACTCTAGAGATTCCATACGTCAGTTGACTTCTGAATCAGAGGTTCCAGAACCAGCAATGTTACCTGAACTTACTCCTGAAGAAGAGCCTGTGGTGCCAGAGTCAGAAGCACCAAGAGAGCAGAGGGCTCGCAGAGTCATCAGACCTCCCAAGAAACTAACTTACCCCCAAATGGGGACGAGCTCAGAGGACTCTGTTGTAACGGCTAGGAGAAGTGTTGAACAACCTGATCCTTCCACCGTCCATTTGGTGGAGGGCAACCCCAGCTCACTCTCTGGCACAGTTAGGCAGGCCACTCATGGTAGTGTGACCTGTGGGCAAGAGAGTTCCATCCCAAAGTTTTGGTGGGAATTCCCTATGCCAACATCATGCTCGACATTGTCCAAAATGGTAAACAGTATTTGTTGAAGTTTATCTTTGGGGACCAAAGAGTTCAAGTGGGGGGAGTGTGTAGCGGGGTGTTCCCCTTTAATGCAGAGAGACAAGAAGTTCCAGGTGAGAGGTGAGTCGGGAGGAAGTAAAGAGACATTATGGAAGTGAAAGCAGAGGAGAGAGAGACTACATCTCCCAGTACATCTTGCAGCACCCAGGGTGCATTGCTCCAGAACAGAGACTGCTGGGGCAGACTTTATAAAGGGGAGGCGGAGTTTTGGTCGGCCTCTTTGGACACCCCTCTCCTAGCAAGAGGATCTCTGTGCTGAACTGCTGTGTGCACAAGGCCTGAAGCCTGGGCCGTGTGCTCCTTTCCAAAGAGCCCTCTGCCAGCCTAGCAGAGCCTTAGAGACATCTAATCCTCCTTGCTGCAGTACACCAGAAGGATTGAAGACTTGGATGTCGGTGGATTCCTGTTCCTAGACGAATCGATGGAGGAAACGGACTTGGACTTGTCCAGGTGGTGAGAGCTGTTTAAAGACAGATCCTTTATCTTTACTATTCGTTGGGATTACAAAGTTGTTCTTCAAGTGCACCACTGAAAAGATTGCTAGTGAATATTGTTTCACTGAACTTCCATTTAGATCAGTCAGGCCTGACTGCATAGGTAGACATTGCTGGGTGTTAGTCTACCCATGAGGGGAAGTAGCTGTAAAAGGGCAGCGCTAGAGTTGCATAGCAATACTTAATTATTCTGATTACTCTGTTTATCTTTATTACTGTTTATTGCAGGGATCTGCAACTTGTTATACTGTTGTTTATTACTTGCCCATTAGCCTCAGTAAAATATCTGGGTAAAGTACATTTGGTGTCAGTTCCGCTTACTTTAATAGGAGTTTTAAAGTATATTCTGTGTATGTTTGTTATAGGACTGCGTCACCAACAGTTGCGGTCACGCGGTCCTATCCCTCTATCACCAGCTGTGCCACGGGAGGTTAGAGCCGATTGCCAGGGGTTGACAGCAGTGCACTACAGGGCCCAAATCAATATCAGCGGCTCTCTTAACTGGGGGTAGCGCTACAACAGTAATAAAGATAAACAGTAATCAGAATAATAAAGTATTGCTATGCAACTCTAGCGCTGCCCTTTTACAGCTACTTCCCCTCATGGGTAGACTAACACCCAGAAATGTCTACCTATGCAGTCAGGCCTGACTGATCTAAATGGAAGTTCAGTGAAACAATATTCGCTAGCAATCTCTCGGTGGTGCACTTGAAGAACAACTTTGTAATCCCAACGAATAGTAAAGATAAAGTATCTGTCTTTAAACAGCTCTCACCACCTGGACAAGTCCAAGTCCCTTTCCTCCATCGATTTGTCTAGGAACAGGAATCCACCGACATCCAAGTCTTCAATCCTTCTGGTGTACTGCAGCAAGGAGGATTAGATGTCTCTAAGGCTCTGCTAGGCTGGCAGAGGGCTCTTTGGAAAGGAGCACACGGCCCGGGCTTCAGGCCTTGTGCACACAGCAGTTCAGCACAGACATCCTCTTGCTAGGAGAGGGGGGTCCAAAGAGGCCGACCAAAACTCCGCCTCCCCTTTATAAAGTCTGCCCCAGCAGTCTCTGTTCTGGAGCAATGCACCCTGGGTGCTGCAAGATGTACTGGGAGATGTAGTCTCTCTCTCCTCTGCTTTCACTTCCATAATGTCTCTTTACTTCCTCCCGACTCACCTCTCACCTGGAACTTCTTGTCTCTCTGCATTAAAGGGGAACACTCCGCTACACACTCCCCCCACTTGAACTCTTTGGTCCCCAAAGATAAACTTCAACAAATACTGTTTACCATTTTGGACAATGTCGAGCATGATGTTGGCATAGGGAATTCCCACCAAAACTTTGGGATGGAACTCTCTTGCCCACAGGTCACACTACCATGAGTGGCCTGCCTAACTGTGCCAGAGAGTGAGCTGGGGTTGCCCTCCACCAAAGGACGGTGGAAGGATCAGGTTGTTCAACACTTCTCCTAGCCGTTACAACAGAGTCCTCTGAGCTCGTCCCCATTTGGGGATAAGTTAGTTTCTTGGGAGGCCTGATGACTCTGCGAGCCCTCTGCTCTCTTGGTGCTTCTGACTCTGGCACCACAGGCTCTTCTTCAGGAGTAAGTTCAGGTAACATTGCTGGTTCTGGAACCTCTGATTCAGAAGTCGACTGACGTATGGAATCTCTAGAGTCCTCCTCTGCGCAAGTGTCAGGAACATCTTCCCAGTAATCAGCTGAGGGACTGAAGGGTATGAATTCAGTAGCCTCCGGATTCAGCGTTGCATCTGGGGTATCCCCTCCATTTGGGAGATCTATGGCGGACGTTCCCAGAGTCGAGGGAGGCCACAGCCAGTCCAGTTCTCCACCTTCTTCTGTACTCAATTGGGAGGCCTCCCCATCTTTGGCTCGAGAGGTCTGGGACCGAGTGTTCGGCCTAGGAATATCCAGGATAGAGGCCGGTTCAGGGGAGTCTCTCACGGGAGGTATTTTGACTGCCTCAGCAAGTGGGAGCAGGTGGTTCCGATGCCACGTCTTCAGTGGACCCACCTTTCCTTCTGGCTTTAGTTTGTAGACAGGCAAACTGGGCAACTTCCTACAGACAACATAGGGCTCAGATCTCCACCTGTCGGCAAGCTTGTGTTTTCCAGGGACCCCCAGATTGCGTAGCAGTACTCGGTCCCCGGGCTGCAGATCTTGCACTCGGACCTTCAGATCAAAATTTCTCTTGTTGCGGGCCCCCCTTTGATCCGAAGCCGCCTGGGCTTGTTCATAGACCACCTGCAAGCTACGTCTAAGTCTGTCAACGTATCCCTTGTGGGATGTAGCTGAGGTATTGTCTATAGAAGTGCCAAAGGCCAGGTCCACAGGTAGCCTTGCTTCTCTCCCAAACATAAGTCGATAAGGGGAGTAGCCAGTGGCGTCACTTGTGGTACAGTTATAGGCATGTACTAGGGCTGATATGTGCTGACTCCAGTGTTGCTTCTTCTCTGTTTCTAAGGTTCCCAACATGTTGAGCAGGGTCCGGTTAAATCTCTCCGGCTGAGCATCTCCTTGTGGGTGGTAAGGCGTGGTTCTGGTCTTCTTTATTCCTAATGAATCCAAAAGTCTTCGGATCAACC
The DNA here is from genome assembly GCA_029206835.1 of Rana muscosa. Lineage (NCBI taxonomy): Eukaryota > Metazoa > Chordata > Amphibia > Anura > Ranidae > Rana > Rana muscosa. The sequence continues at coordinate 324,408,862 of CM055122.1, read as the reverse complement.
GACTCTCAAAGTCCCTTCCTTGATCTGAGTGGAGTCTCTGTGGTAGTCCGTAATGGACAAAATACTTCTCCATAAGTATCTTGGCCACGGTGGATGCCTTCTGGTCTTTGGTTGGGAAAGCTTGAGCATAGCGGGTGAAATGGTCGGTTATTACCAGAACATTCCCCAATCCACTCAGGTCGGGTTCGAGGCAGAGAAAGTCAATGCATACCAGATCCATTGGGCCTTGACTCTGTAAGTGGCCCATTGGGGCAGCTTGATGGGGTAGGGTCTTTCTCTGAATGCATCGTGCACAGGAATGGCAATACTCCTCTACTTCTGCCCTCATGCAGGGCCAATAGAACCGATTTCTGACAAGCTGGAAGGTCCTTTCTGCCCCTAGGTGACCATGATGGTCATGCAGGGCAATTAGTACAGTCTCTCGGTGCTTCTCTGGAAGAAATAACTGCCACTTATCTTCTGAGTCATCAGAGGGGCCCCTTCGGTAGACCACTCCCTGATGTACCTGTAGCCTGTCCAATTCCTTCCTCAACAGGCGAGCCTCCTTTGAGGGGTGATGTAGGAAATTGTTGGGATCCTGATTCTCCAGGGCTTCGAGGACCAATCTCCCCATGGGGTCTTCCAATTGGTCACACCTCAACTCCTTCTTGGACAGTCTCGGTAGGTTGTCTTCCTCCAGTTGAGTTACCCCACAATAGTGTTTGGGTACTCCTACCATGGTAACCCCTATTTCTTCTGCTCTGGAGCCTGCTCTGGCTTGGAATTCAGCCCCTTGACAAAGGGCCCGCACCCCGTCCGGTGCCACTTGGGTCCAATCTTCCCAGTCATTTGTCGTGGCATGAGACCTCCGGGACAGGGCATCTGCATCCCTATTTCCGGCTCCAGGTCTGTACTTCAGACTGAAGTTGAATCCAGACAATGCGGCCAACCACCTGTGTCCGGTGGCATCTAGTTTTGCGGTGGTGAAGAGGTAGGTCAGGGGGTTGTTGTCTGTCTTCACAGTAAACTCTGCCCCATACAAGTAGTCTTTTAGCTTGTCTACTACCGCCCATTTGAGGGCCAGGAATTCCAGCTTATGAGTGGGGTAATTCTTTTCTGAGGGGGTCAGGCTCCTGCTCACATAGGCCACTGGTCGCAGTTGTCCTTCATGTTCTTGGTAGAGTACACCACCTAGACCCTCATGGCTGGCATTCACATGTAATTCATAAGGTCTGGTAGGGTCGGCGTAGGCCAGGACTGGGGCAGTGGTTAAGCTCCTCTTCAGAGCATGAAAGGCCTCTTCACACCTTGGGTTCCACTGATCTTGAACTGACTCACCAGGCCTCCTGGGCCCTGAGTCATCCTCTTCCCCTTCTGCCTTTAGCAATTCATTCAACGGGCGGGCAATCCGAGCAAACCCCTCCACAAACCTCCTATAATAGGAGCAGAACCCCAGGAAGGATCTGAGCTCTGTTACTGTGGTGGGTCGTGGCCAGGAAGTGACTGCTTCCAACTTCTCAGGATCTGTGGCCACCCCTTCTTCAGACACTATGTGCCCCAGATAGTTCACAGAAGACTGGTAGAACCGACACTTCTCGGGGGAAAGCTTAAGTCCCTCTTCGCTGAGTCTTCTCAATACTTTCTCCAACCTGGCTTCATGTTCTTCCAAGGTTCTTCCAAAGACAATGACATCGTCCAAGTACACAAGGACTTCTATAAGATTCATGTCTCCAACAATTTTCTCCATAAGGCGTTGAAAGGTAGCAGGAGCTCCAGGCAGACCCTGAGGCATCCTATTGAATTCGAAGAATCCCACCGGGGTTATGAATGCTGTCTTCTCCCTGTCTTCTGGGTGCATAGGGATTAGTGATGAGCCGAACATCCCCGGGTTCGGTTCGCACCAGAACCCGCGAATGGACCGAAAGTTCGTACGAACATTAGAACCCTATTAAATACAATGGATGCGAACGTTCGAATTCTAAAGTGCTAATTATAACAACTATTATGCATGTTATTGTCCTAAAAAGGGTTTGGGAACCCGGGTTGTGCACCAGGGGACATGTATCAATGCAAAAAGAAGTTTTAAAAACGGTCGTTTTTCGGGAGCAGTCATTTTAATGATGCATAAAGTGAAAAAAAAAAGTCAAATATTCCTTAAATATCGTACCTGGGGGGTGTCTAAAGTATGCCTGTGAAGTGCCACGTGTTTCCCGTGTTTAGAACTGTCCCTGCACAAAATGACACTTCTAAAGGAAAAAAAAGCCATTTAAAACTGCTTGCGGCTTTAATGTAATGTCTGGTCCCGGTAATATGGATGAAAATCTTTAAGAAAAATGGCATAGCTACCCCATGACCCCCCCCCCCCCCTACCCCAGCCCATTACCAGCCCCTTTGGGTCTTGTATGGATATTAAGGGGAACCCCGCACATAAAATAAAAAAGGCCCTATATACTCTGAACAGCCGTATACAGGCGGTGCATACAAGACAGGGACTGTAGGTTTGTTCTTATGTAGAATCTGTTTGTAATTTTGAACAGGTACATTGTTGAAGTGTAGCTCCAGCCCAAAAATCTATTTTTAAACTTTTTGGAAAACATAGGTAAGGGTTATCACCCCTGTAACATTTGTTTTGCTGTCTGTGCCCCTGTTCAGAACATTTCACCTCACTTTCCGTCCCAATGACAACTGTTTTTGAAATGTGGTGTTTTTCTTGAAACAAGGATTGCTGATAAAGCATCAGTACAGAGGAGACACCTTTCTCCCATATTTATTCTTACAGGAGAGAATTTTCCTTCCTAGTGGTAGATTTCCTCTCACTTCCTGTTGTCTTCTTCCGTTTGCAAGTAGGAGTCGTTTGTAAGTTGGATGTTTGAAAGTAGGGACCTGCCGTATATACTCTGCAGAAATAGGCCCCTTAGTTGTTGGTGTTGGCACAACACTGTAAGCACTCACAGTTACTCTTGGTTGGTGCTGGAACGCCCTGCTGTCAACTATTATATCAGGAATTTTAATTACATATAATTGTTGAACAGTGGTAGTAAAAATTGGGCCTTTGATGGTGGTGCTGGTGCCACAACACTGTAAGCCCTGACAGTTACTCTTGGTGGGTGCAGCAATGGGCCCTGCTGTGAATTATTAGATCAAGAATTGTAATTACATGCCCCTTTTGAACAGGGGCTGAAAAATTGGGCCTTTCGTGGTGGTGGTGGTGGTGGCGTTGCCACAACACTGTAAGCCCTCAGAGTTACTCTTGGTGGGTGCAGCAATGGGCCCTGCTGTGAATTATTAGATCAAGAATTGTAATTGCATGCCCCTGTTGAACAGGGGCTGAAAAATTGGGCCTTTCGTGGTGGTGGTGGTGGTGTTGCCACAACACTGTAAGCCCTCAGAGTTACTCTTGGTGGGTGCAGCAATGGGCCCTGCTGTGAATTATTAGATCAAGAATTGTAATTACATGCCCCTTTTGAACAGGGGCTGAAAAATTGGGCCTTTCGTGGTGGTGGTGGTGGTGGCGTTGCCACAACACTGTAAGCCCTCAGAGTTACTCTTGGTGGGTGCAGCAATGGGCCCTGCTGTGAATTATTAGATCAAGAATTGTAATTGCATGCCCCTGTTGAACAGGGGCTGAAAAATTGGGCCTTAGGCACTGGTGGCACAACACTACAACCCCTCACAGATACTGTACTTGGAGCACAGCAATGAGCCCTGTTGCAAAGTATTGCTTCAAAAATTGTAATGACACGCCCCTGTTAAACAGGGGCTGAAAAATTGGGCCTTAGGCACTGGTGCCACAACACTCCAACCCCTCACAGATACTGTACTTGGAGCACAGCAATGAGCCCTATGGCAAATTATTGCTAAAAAAAATTTAATTACACGCCCCTGTAAAACAGGGGCTGAAAAATTGGGCCTTAGCCACTGGTGGCGGCACCCATAAACAAAAATGATCTTCCAAGCTATCATCATCAATCGTATCATTGAGGACTCGGAGGAGGAGGATAGCCAGTCAACATAACAGCACAGGCACTCAGCATCAGCATCAGTCTTGAAGGGATGTGACATGTTAAAATCAATTAGTCTGTTATATCAGCATCAGGTGTGTGGTAGCTGGTGGTGATCCAAGACTGGTTCATCTTGATGAAAGTCAGTCGATCAACCGAGTCGGTGGACAGGCGCACCCTGTGATCCGTGACAAATCCTCCAGCAGCACTGAATGTGCGTTCCGAAAGAACGCTGGATGCAGGACAGGCCAGTAGCTCAATTGCATACTGTGCAAGCTCTGGCCAGTGATCCATCCTCAAGACACAGTAAGCCAGAGGATTTTCGGTGGGGAAGGTGTCCAAGTCTGACCTTGCCCCTAGATATTCCTGCACCATGTTTATCAGACGCTGGTGATGGTTGCTGGAACCGATCATACTTTGGGGCTGCGGACTAAAGAATTGTCTGAACGCATCGGTCAGACGGCCACCTTCCCCACCGCTCCTTCTTTGACTGGCCGAAGCCTCAGCAACTCGTTGTCCAGGACCAGGAGTTTGTAACCTCCCAGTCTCTGGGAACGCGTTGCACAGACCTTTCTGCAAGGCCTCCCGGAGTTGTCTCATCCTCTGCTCCCTCTGCGACGGTAACATAAGGTCCGCAACCTTACCCTTGTACCGTGGATCAAGGAGAGTGGCCAGCCAGTAATGGTCCCTCTCCTTGATCCGAAGAATACGAGGATCCTTCCGCAGACTTTGCAGGATCAGGGAGGCCATGCAGCGTAGGTTTGCTGAGGCATTCGCTCCGGAGTCCTCTGGGTCACTAAGGACGACATGATCCGCAGCCACCTCCTCCCAGCCACGTACAAGTCCACTGGTTTCTTGGGACTGTAAATCATCCCTAAAAGACTGCTGCTGATGATGCTGAGTGCCAGCCTCCACCTCCATGCTGACACAATCCTCCTCCTCCTCCTCTTCCTGTGCGATGGGTGGGACAGAAGGAACACTGTCTGGGTAAAGGGGGCCTTGAGAGGCAAGGAAGTCCTCCTCTTCCTGCCTCTGTTCTGCCTCAAGTGCCCTGTCCATTATTCCACGCAGCGTGTGCTCCAACAGGTGGACAAGAGGTACAGTGTCACTGATGCATGCACTGTCACTGCTCACCATCCTCGTGGCCTCCTCAAATGGTGCCAGGACAGTGCATGCATCCCTGTTCATGCCCCACTGGCGTGGAGAAAAAAAACCAAGCTCCCCTGACCCTGTCCTGGTGCCGTAGTCGCACAGGTACTCATTGATGGCCCTCTGCTGCGTGTGCAGCCGCTGCAGCATGGCCAACGTTGAGTTCCACCTGGTGGGCATGTCACATATAAGGCAGTTCTTGGGCAGGTTCAACTCCTTTTGCAGCTCAGCCAGGCGAGCACTGGCATTATAAGATCTGCGGAAATGCACACAGACTTTCCTGGCCTGCCTCAGGACATCCTGTAAGCCCGGGTACCTGCCCAAGAACCGCTGCACCACCAGGTTAAGGACGTGAGCCACACAGGGCACATGGGTCAGTTGTCCCTGTCGGGGGGCGGAGAGGAGGTTGGTGCCATTGTCGCAAACCACCATTCCTGGCTTAAGCTGGCGTGGCGTCAACCACCTCTCGGCCTGGCCCTGCAGAGCAGACAGGACATCTGCCCCAGTGTGGCTTCTGTCCCCCAAACACACCAGCGCAAGCACGGCATGGCATCTTTTTGCCTGCGTACTTGCGTAGCCCCGTGAACGGCTACGGAGCACCGCTACGGAGCACCGCTGGTTCATAGGACAAACAGGAAGAGGCCATGGAGGAAGAAGAGGAGGGGGTGGAGGAGAGAGGTGTGTCACAACCAGTAGTAGCATTTTGGAGGCGTGGCGGTGGAACAACCTCCAACACTACTGCACCTTGTCCTGCATCCTTCCCAGCTGCCAAAAGAGTGACCCAATGGGCCGTGAAAGAAAGGTAACGTCCCTGTCCATGCCTGCTGGACCATGAGTCAGCGGTAATATGCACCTTACCGCTGACCGCCCTGTCCAGCGAGGCCAAGACATTGCCTTCCACATGCCGGTAGAGAGCCGGAATAGCCTTCCGTGAGAAAAAGTGGCGTTTGGGAACCTGCCACTGAGGAACCGCACATTGCACAAACTCACGGAAGGGGGCCGAGTCTACCAACTGAAAAGGCAGCAGTTGAAGCGCTAGCAATTTAGCCAAGCTAGCATTCAACCGCTGGGCATGTGGATGGCTGGGAGTGAACTTCTTTTGACGGTCCAGCAGCTGGGGCAGGGAAATTTGCCTGCTAGAATCGGACGTCGGTGTACTGCTAGCAGAGTGGCCGCAAGTACTTGGCTGTGACACACCTAATTCTACACCTTCATTCCTCTCAGTGCATGTTTCAGAGAGGACTGAAGTTATAGTGGGGTTGGAGATCCCAGCTGATGCGGTGCAAGGAGATGTCCGCTTTGTTCTTTGGTGTGGGTCTTTGAGGTAGGCTTGCCAACGAGCTGCATGGCAGGTCAACATATGTCTGGTCAGGCATGTGGTACCCAAGCGGCTGATGTTTTGGCCACGCGATATACGCTTGAGACATATGTTGCAAACAGCAGCTGTGCGATCTGATGCACTAGCCTCAAAAAAGGCCCACACCAAGGAACTTTTTGAATGACGGGCAGAGGCAGCGCCCTGCACAGGCGGAGCTCTGCGGTGTGATTCCGTCGGTGTACTGCCCTTACGCTGGCCACCAAAGGGCATCCTGCCTCGTTGGAGATGTGCCTCCTCCTCATCCTCCTCCTCCTCCTCTCTCCTATTAGGCACCCACGTGGAGTCAGTGACCTCATCATCCCCTCCCTCCTCATCACTGGAGCCAATCTGGCAGTATGCTGCAGCTGCTGGAATATGACTGCCAGATTGGTGTCCTTCTTGAGCATCCCCTCTGTCTGCTCTCACGCTACTGCCTTCCTGTAGCTGGGTTTCATCATCAGACCCTTCGAAACGCTGGGCATCCTCCTGGAGCATGTACCCAACACTGTGCTCAAACAGTTCGGGGGACTCCTCAGGAGGAGGACATGGTGGGTCTAGGGAAGGAGTGACTGATGATGAGTCTGACATTGATACCAGGGAAGAGGACGCTTTGGCAGCTGCTTTGCCAGTACCCTGAGCCTGGGTGAGAGAGGATGAGGAGGAGGAGGAGGGCTTGGTCATCCACTCTACCAAGTCTTCGGCATGATGTGGCTCAACATGTCCAGCTGCCGAAAAGAAGGACAAGCGTGTCCCATGGCCATGTGCTGATGACAATGCACCGCGTCCACGACCAGCACTGTTGCCCCCAGACACAGAGCCTGCTTGCCCTCTTTTATTGCCTCCTGACTGTCTGCCTCTCCTTGTTTGCCTTCCAGACATTCTAATAGATGGCCTGCAGGGAGATGGGAAAAAAGCAATAAGGGCTACCTTCAGGTGTCCTTCTCTGTCCCTTTACTTAAGGATTTCTAAATATGGTTGAGGATGATTGCTTTTGCACAGAATAGCACAACGACAATTTCCCTGACTGTCCAAAAAACAAGGATTTAAAAGATGGTTGATGAGGAATGCTTTAGCACACTTTGTCCCTAGAAACAAGGACTCGCACAGTGAAAGAAACTGACACTCTCCCTACCTAGAGTTTTCTGTCCCTAGAAAAAATGTTTTTTTTAAAGCACACTATAGCACAAGGAGAATTCCCCTCACTTTCCTTCTTTGTCCCTAGAAACAAGGACTCGCACAGTGAAAGAAACTGACACTCTCCCTACCTAGAGTTTTCTGTCCCTAGAAATTTTTTTTTTTAAAGCACACTATAGCACAAGGAGAATTCCCCTCACTTTCCTTCTTTGTCCCTAGAAACAAGGACTCGCACAGTGAAAGAAACTGACACTCTCCCTACCTAGAGTTTTCTGTCCCTAGAAAAAATGTTTTTTTAAAGCACACTATAGCACAAGGAGAATTCCCCTCACTTTCCTTCTTTGTCCCTAGAAACAAGGACTCGCACAGTGAAAGAAACTGACACTCTCCCTACCTAGAGTTTTCTGTCCCTAGAAAAAATGTTTTTTTAAAGCACACTATAGCACAAGGAGAATTCCCCTCACTTTCCTTCTTTGTCCCTAGAAACAAGGACTCGCACAGTGAAAGAAACTGACACTCTCCCTACCTAGAGTTTTCTGTCCCTAGAAATTTTTTTTTTTTAAAGCACACTATAGCACAAGGAGAATTCCCCTCACTTTCCTTCTTTGTCCCTAGAAACAAGGACTCACACAGTGAAAGAAACTGACACTCTCCCTACCTAGAGTTTTCTGTCCCTAGAAAAAATGTTTTTTTAAAGCACACTATAGCACAAGGAGAATTCCCCTCACTTTCCTTCTTTGTCCCTAGAAACAAGGACTCACACAGTGAAAGAAACTGACACTCTCCCTACCTAGAGTTTTCTGTCCCTAGAATTTTTTTTTTTTTAAAGCACACTATAGCACAAGGAGAATTCCCCTCACTTTCCTTCTTTGTCCCTAGAAACAAGGACTCGCACAGTGAAAGAAACTGACACTCTCCCTACCTAGAGTTTTCTGTCCCTAGAAAAAATGTTTTTTTAAAGCACACTATAGCACAAGGAGAATTCCCCTCACTTTCCTTCTTTGTCCCTAGAAACAAGGACTCGCACAGTGAAAGAAACTGACACTCTCCCTACCTAGAGTTTTCTGTCCCTAGAAATTTTTTTTTTTTAAAGCACACTATAGCACAAGGAGAATTCCCCTCACTTTCCTTCTTTGTCCCTAGAAACAAGGACTCGCACAGTGAAAGAAACTGACACTCTCCCTACCTAGAGTTTTCTGTCCCTAGAAAAAATGTTTTTTTAAAGCACACTATAGCACAAGGAGAATTCCCCTCACTTTCCTTCTTTGTCCCTAGAAACAAGGACTCGCACAGTGAAAGAAACTGACACTCTCCCTACCTAGAGTTTTCTGTCCCTAGAAAAAATGTTTTTTTAAAGCACACTATAGCACAAGGAGAATTCCCCTCACTTTCCTTCTTTGTCCCTAGAAACAAGGACTCGCACAGTGAAAGAAACTGACACTCTCCCTACCTAGAGTTTTCTGTCCCTAGAATTTTTTTTTTTTTAAAGCACACTATAGCACAAGGAGAATTCCCCTCACTTTCCTTCTTTGTCCCTAGAAACAAGGACTCGCACAGTGAAAGAAACTGACACTCTCCCTACCTAGAGTTTTCTGTCCCTAGAAAAAATGTTTTTTTAAAGCACACTATAGCACAAGGAGAATTCCCCTCACTTTCCTTCTTTGTCCCTAGAAACAAGGACTCGCACAGTGAAAGAAACTGACACTCTCCCTACCTAGAGTTTTCTGTCCCTAGAATTTTTTTTTTTTTAAAGCACACTATAGCACAAGGAGAATTCCCCTCACTTTCCTTCTTTGTCCCTAGAAACAAGGACTCGCACAGTGAAAGAAACTGACACTCTCCCTACCTAGAGTTTTCTGTCCCTAGAAAAAATGTTTTTTTAAAGCACACTATAGCACAAGGAGAATTCCCCTCACTTTCCTTCTTTGTCCCTAGAAACAAGGACTCGCACAGTGAAAGAAACTGACACTCTCCCTACCTAGAGTTTTCTGTCCCTAGAAAAAATGTTTTTTTAAAGCACACTATAGCACAAGGAGAATTCCCCTCACTTTCCTTCTTTGTCCCTAGAAACAAGGACTCGCACAGTAAAACACACTGACACTCTCCCTACCTATCCTTCTCTTTCCCTAAACTAAAGGAATCCAGGTTAAGCAAGAAAGAAATAAATGTCACTGTCCCTGCCTATGCTTGTCTTTCCCTGCTCCGGAACACACTACACTAGGCCGCCGTGCTGGCGGCCTTTTATAGTGTAGGGCGTGTACTAAACACCCTCAGCAATAATTGGCCACAGGCATCCTGCCTGTGGCCAATCATTGCTCTCCTCGCTGCCGGCGCTGTGATTGGCCAAGCATGCGGGGTCACAGTGCATGCTTGGCCAATCACAGCGCCTGGATGACACTGCGATGGCGTAGTGCATTGTGGGCCGTTCGCGTCACTCGAATTTGGCGCGAACGGCCCAAATCGTTCGATCTTCGTCGAACGATCGAACAGCCGATGTTCGAGTCGAACGTATGTTCGACTCGAACACGAAGCTCATCCCTAATAGGGATTTGATAGTACCCACTCTTGAGGTCCATCACACTGAACCATTTGGCTCCAGACAAACTTTGTAGGGCATCTTCTATCCTTGGCGTGGTGTATTGGTCAGGGATGGTTCTGCTGTTGAGAGTCCTGTAATCGATACAAAGCCTCAACGACCCATTCTTCTTTCTGACCACCACGATTGGGGAGGCATAGGGACTTCTAGACTCCCGGATCACACCAGTCTTCTTTAGTTCTACAAGTTGTTCCCTCAGATCCTCCAGATCTGCCAGGGGGACCCGCCTGACCCTCTCTCGGAAGGGCTTATCTTCTTGGAGGCGGATCCGATGGGTGGCACTTCGTGCACACCCCACATCAAATTCATCTTCGGAAAAGATCTTCTCCCACCTGGTCAGCTGGGCCTTGGCTCTTTCTTTCCAAGCCCTGGGTAGGTTCGGGTTTTCCACGGACTGTTTCTCCCAAACATCTCCTCCGTCACCCGTCCCCTTGACTTCGGACCAAGTGACCGGGGCAGCAGGGCTCACCTGACCAAGCAACACTCTGGCAGGGATCTCCATGGGTCCTCCCGTAGTGTTCCTAACACTCACCGGAACTCTGCCATGGGCCTTCTTCAGGGCCTTGAACGGAATCACTTCTGGTATCACTTCCAGGCCTGAGGACTCTTCCCTTGGGTCTGATTCCAGCATGACAAAGGGGCCAGGTTGTTCCCACGAAAGCTTCACAGTGGCCCTAAGACAGGTTACTTCTCCGGGCTGTAGCACTACTCCTTCTCTGCCAAGTCTCCACACCTTCCCTATCCCCTTTCCCGGGGTCTTCTGCTCTAAGACCAGTCGTTGGTAGGCCGTCTTTAGCATGGGATGGATTTTGGTGGCTGAATGGTTTCTCTCTTTCACTAGAGGGGTCAGGAGTCTCCTGACTAGATCCGTGTTTGTCCCAATGATCAGGGAAATCTTGCTGGCTCCCGGCGGCCGGGGACACACAACTGCCAGGGTGTCAAACACTTCAGCCTTCCCAGCCACGGATGGGTCGAAAGTCATCTTTATGGGCAGGTACCCATCATAAGGGAAACTCTGGGTTCCAAGTCCCCATATCTCCAGCTCTTCTATCTTCTGGATAGGCAGATGACTCAAGTGCCTATCATAGAAGTCCCGGTATAGTAAAGTCACCTGTGCTCCGGTGTCCAAAAGAGCTTTAGTATAGACTCCTTCCACTTGAATGGGCACAGTAGGAGACGGGCCCACCAGTTCCTTTGGGTATGGCCGGACTGGGGTCACCTCTTTTTTTTGGCTTTCGACCCTTGCCCTGCTCCTTTTGGACTTTAATTTTTCCTGAGCCTGGCATGCATTGACTTTCTCCCTCTCAATGGGGGCACAAACCCGCTGAGGGATGTTATTGTTCCTTTTAGGTGGATGTTCCTTCTTTGGGGTGCTGTACTTCCACTGAGGGGTCTTGCCCCCTCCCTCTGGGGTACATCTTGGTGGGGGTGTACTATACCTCCTCCTAGGAGTTTTGTCTCCTCCATTCTTGGCCTTTTTTTTTAGTTTGGAGCGCACTGAAGATGATGGGCACCCGGTTGACTCCTTCACCGGGGCCCTTTGGAGTTTCCCGCCGGCTTGCAATTATCTGTTCTCTTCTTCTTTGGGCTGGAGCATACGTTAGCAAAGTGGCCACTCCCTCCGCAGTTATAGCAAATCACCTCTTCTCGGTCCTGTAGGGAGGCCGGTGCTGAGGTGTTCGGGAACAACTCCTTTCTTGGGCTTGGTTTCTCTCGTCTTCTCTGATCTTTCTCCATCAAAGAGGTCAGCATCTCCAACACTTGGGCCATTTGCGATTTCAGAGTGTCAACCTCCGCATCTCTTTCTGGGCTCTTGACCGAATGGACCAACACTGGTACAGGTGTGACATTCGCCTTGGCCACCTGCTGATCTTCCTCCAGCGCCTCTTCGTCCCTAATAATTTTTATTAGATCAGAGTAGGTTAGTGACATTCCTCCTCCTGAGGTTTTCAGGTGCAGCCAGACCGGGTCTGAGCGCCGCGCTCCCCTCATGATCTGCTTCATGCGTGCTTCATCTGCATCTTTGGGCAGCATTCCCTTCTTCAGTACAATCTTGCATAACTGCCTGTTCAGCCTTCTAACATATTCTGACAGTTTCTCATTCGGCTGCTGGAGAGTGTGTTCAATTTGATAAATCATCTCTGACACCTTCTCCAGCTGACCAAACTCTTCCTGCAGCATGGCCAGGCAATCTTGAGCTGTACAGTTTTCATTTCCAAACCGGAAGCTCTTCACCGCTTCTGCCGCGGCACCTTTCAGACTTATTAAGACTCGCTGTCTCTTCTGTGCCTCAGGCACCTCCCATGCTTCTACTGCCTGCAATGCCTGTTCCACCCAAGTGTCAAAATCTTCCTCCCCCGCAGGGACGGGGAGCTTCCCTGAGAAGGTGCTAAGCTTCCGGTAACCGGCCTCCACATGCACCGTACTGCTTTTCTGGCACTTAATTACAAGGTCTCCTAGAGCATTCAACAATTCAGGCCCTATAGCGGCCAGCGGTGATCCCGGGCTTAATAGTTCCTTAAGCTTTTCTGCTTTAGGGGATAGTGGTGGAGATAATTGTGGGAGTGATGGCTTTGGTGTCTGAAACCATTCTTCCTTCACTGGCAGCGTATGTATCAAGTGATAGATCTGATTATCTATGGCTTGTATACTCTGACTTTTAAAATGCTCTGGGATTTCGTTTTTCCATTCTACCAGTGCGTATGTAAACGAGATCACTGGATCTGGCCTAAAATCCATCACCCATGCTTTGTGGCTCGGAGACAGTAACAATACGAGCTGTTTTATCTCCTCTTCCTTCTTTCCCCCGGGAGTACAATGACTACCGCCGCGGTTGGATCGGCGCCAATCGCTGCGCACCACTGTGACATTGCCAGCGGGTCCATGCTGGTACTTCTGACCGGCTTGATTGCAGCGTGCAACGTACAAGGATCCCGGACTCGAGCCCCCACGTGTAGCGCTACCCCCAGTTAAGAGAGCCGCTGATATTGATTTGGGCCCTGCAGTGCACCGCTGTCAACCCCCGGCAATCGGCTCTAACCTCCCGTGGCACAGCTGGTGATAGAGAGATAGGACCGCGTGATCGCAACTGTTGGTGACGCAGTCCTATAACAAACATACACAGAATATACTTTAAAACTCCTATTAAAGTAAGCGGAACTGACACCAAATGTACTTTACCCAGATATTTTACTGAGGCTAATGGGCAAGTAATAAACAACAGTATAACAAGTTGCAGATCCCTGCAATAAACAGTAATAAAGATAAACAGAGTAATCAGAATAATAAAGTATTGCTATGCAACTCTAGCGCTGCCCTTTTACAGCTACTTCCCCTCATGGGTAGACTAACACCCAGCAATGTCTACCTATGCAGTCAGGCCTGACTGATCTAAATGGAAGTTCAGTGAAACAATATTCGCTAGCAATCTCTCGGTGGTGCACTTGAAGAACAACTTTGTAATCCCAACGAATAGTAAAGATAAAGTATCTGTCTTTAAACAGCTCTCACCACCTGGACAAGTCCAAGTCCCTTTCCTCCATCGATTCGTCTAGGAACAGGAATCCACCGACATCCAAGTCTTCAATCCTTCTGGTGTACTGCAGCAAGGAGGATTAGATGTCTCTAAGGCTCTGCTAGGCTGGCAGAGGGCTCTTTGGAAAGGAGCACACGGCCCGGGCTTCAGGCCTTGTGCACACAGCAGTTCAGCACAGACATTCTCTTGCTAGGAGAGGGGGGTCCAAAGAGGCCGACCAAAACTCCGCCTCCCCTTTATAAAATCTGCCCCAGCAGTCTGTTCTGGAGCAATGCACCCTGGGTGCTGCAAGATGTACTGGGAGATGTAGCCTCTCTCTCCTCTGCTTTCACTTCCATAATGTCTCTTTACTTCCTCCCGACTCACCTCTCACCTGGAACTTCTTGTCTCTCTGCATTAAAGGGGAACACCCCGCTACACATGTATGCTGAAATCAATGCAAACTCATTAAGGAGGTTGAGGCTGCACTCATTGCCACTGATTAGGCGGCACTCTAAGGCTACTTTCACACTGAGGCATCAGCGGTAAAGCACTGCTATATTTAGCAGCGCTTTACTGTCGTTTTTGCGGCACTATTTGGCTGCTAGCAGGGTTTAACCATCGCTAGCGGCCATAAAAAGTCTTAAAAGCGCTGATGCAGCGGCTCTTTGTTGGCGGCTCGGCAGCGCTGCCCATTGATTCCAATGGGCAGGGGCGCTGTAGGAGCGGTGTATACACCGCTCCTACAGAGCCTCAAAGATGCGGCTTGCAGGACTTTTTTTTACCATCCTGCCAGTGCACCGCTCTAGCGTGAAAGCCTTCGGGCTTTCACACTGGAGTGAAAGGAGAGGCTCTTTCAGGGCACTTTGCAGGCGCTATTTTTAGCACTATAGCACCTGCAAAGCGCCTCAGTGTGAAAGTAGCCTTAAGCTGCACTGATATGCTACACTGATGGGCACTGATGAGGCCGCACTGTTGGCCACTGATAAGCTGCACTGGTGAGGCTGCATTGTCGGGCACTGGTGAGGCTGTGCTGATGGGTACTGGCGAGACTGCACTAATGGGCACTGGTGAGGCTGCATTGATGGGTACCAATGAGGCTGCATTGATGGGCATTGGTGAGGCTGCATTGATGGGCACTGGTGAGGCTGCATTGATGGGCACTCATGAGGCTGCATTGATGGGCACTGGTGAAGCTGCATTGATGGGCACTGATCAGCCTGCGTTGATGGGCACTGATCAGCCTGCGTTGATGGGCACTGATCAGTCTGCACCGATGGGCACTGTCTGCACTGGTGGGGCTGCATTGATGGGCTCTGATAAGGCTGCACTGATCAGGCTGCACTGATGGGCACTGTCTGCACTGGTGAGGCTGCACTGATGGGCACTGTCTGCACTGGTGAGGCTGCACTGATGGGCACTGTCTGCACTGATCAGGCTGCACTGATGGGCACTGTCTGCACTGGTGAGGCTACGTTAATGGGCACTGATCAGGCTGCATTGATGGTTCAATGGGCCACTTGACTGGACTTGCCCCCCAGGCCTAAGGCTGCCAGCCCTCCCCTGGAGCCTGCTTCCATCTTCTCCCCGAGCGCAAGCGGGTCGGTGACGTCACGTGAGGTGAGGTCGCCGTCGCTGAGGAGGATCCCTTGATTGATTGCCGAGCTCCAGCACGTGTACATCTCCTGAGCCATGGGCCTCTGCTACAGCCTCCGACCATGGCTGTTCGGTGATTCTAGCGGCTCCATCTCCAACGCCCCCACCAACTCGGACACCGAGCAGCCCCCTGGAGCTGTTAGTGCCTATGAGAGCCAGGGACCTGAGGATCACAGCAGTAGCTCGGGGGGGGGGGAGCTCTGTAAACCGACTAGAGAGGGGAAAGTTCCAGACGGGCTGCTTCTACTACTGCAGAACTGGGGAGATAGCACCAGCGGCACTGGGGACAGCAATAAGCAGCAGCACAAGCCCAGCAAGGGCCAGCAGGTGCACCATCAACAGCAACATTCTCTGCAGAAGGGATGGGACAAACTCTGACTGGAGGAGAAGGAGGCCAAGAAAGTCAGCAAGAGCATAGATCGGGTACTGACGGAGCAGAAGAGGGAGTACAAGCAGACCCATAGACTGCTCCTCCTAGGTAAGTGCCTCTCCTTCCATTTCTACACTAACATGGGGGATAGGTGGCCGGCCATGCCTGCTGACACTGCCTGTCTGCTTTATGTTGTCCTTGACATTTTATGGTTGGCCTGCATCCTGAGCATGCCTCTGGACTCTACATGCTCTATATATATATATATATATATATATATATATATATATATATATTGTGACAGCAGGAAGGTAAAGTCACCTGGTTGCATCCAGGGGGGTAGATATATTTCGCCCAGATTCAGGCTTTACGCCGATTTATACAGCTAGGTGGAGAGTTGTATAAGCCCAGCTGAGACTAGTGGGCTCATTGATGACTCATACCTCTAGGGAGAGGGCTGGGCGTCGTGCAGACAGGGAGTTGATGAGTCCAGCTGAACCTTGTCAGCTCATTTAGGCCTCTATAAGAAAGCCCAGATTCATTAGGTGTTAGCTCATGCCTGGAAGCAGACCTGTGTGGACTTCCTGGAGAGAGTGAACCCTTGTCCGGTGAGACAAAGCCTGTGTGGCTATTTGCTTGGACATTTAAAACCAGGGACTAGGACAGCACTAGGCTGATCCCAGTCGTTAGTTAGGAAACCTGTAAGTTTAGTCAGAGGTCAAGTTGACCAGGATTTATTTTGTGTTTGTTTTTTTTGCCTTGCTGTGTTTTTGTCACTGTAAATAGAAAATAAGCCGCGCCTTTTTTGATTTTGAGGACCACAACCTCCGTCTGCTGGGCCTGTTTTTGGGTGGGGAGCCCATCCCGGGGGTCACACATACCCGCTGCCGAGCTAGCCCCCTCACAGTTGGTGGAGAATGCAGGCAGTTTTTTTTTAAGCCAGCATGGAGGAGATACTGAAACAGCTGGCTCTAGCAAATGCCAATCAACAGCAGACAAATGCAGGTTTGCAAAGGAGCCTTGCAGCCCAGCAGCAAGCTCATCAACAGAGCCTTGCAACTTTACAACAGAGTCTGGAGGCTCAGCAACAAGCCCAACAGCAATCTGAGGCCCGCTTCATAGACCTGTTGCAGAAGCAAGAGCAGAGACTACAACAACAGATGGAAGCAGTAATGCAGCAACGTCCGCAGACCGGTGAGGAAAGCCGTCCCACTAATACCGCGTCCTTTGGGGTGAGTCGTTTATTGACAAAAATGACTGGAGAGGATGATCCAGAGGTATTTTTGACCACATTTGAAAGGACCGCTGAAAGAGAAAAGTGGCCTGAGGAGCAGTGGGCTGGACTGGTGGCTCCTCTGTTAACGGGTGAATCGCAGAAAGCTTACTATGACCTAGAGCCTGACCAAGCAAAAGACTATGTGATGCTAAAAGCTGAAATATTGGCAAGGCTGGGTGTCACCCTGGCTGTCCGGGCTCAGCGTGTGCATAACTGGACTTTCCAGCTTGGAAAACCCCCCAGGTCTCAAATGTATGATCTCATTCACCTGAGCAGAAAGTGGCTACAGCCAGAGACTTTGTCCGCACCAAAGATTGTGGAACGTGTTGTAATGGATCGGTTTTTGAGAGCTCTTCCTACTGCCATCCAAAAGTGGGTAAGCCATGGAGACCCAGAGACGGCCGATGGTCTTGTGGATCGCGTGGAGAAATACTTGGCTACAGAGAACCTGACGGCCTCTTCCAGAGACACTCGGACTTTCCACCCTAAGACCAGACCATCCCCAGGGGCGGATAAGATGATTCCAAGGGGTAAGGGTGGAGAGAGTGAGAGGGTGGGAGCTCTACCCCAAGTTTGGCGAGAACAGCCTGGGAAATCAGCGGCTCAAGAGGCGGCAAGAAGGATCATTTGCTACCGCTGCCGGCAAGCGGGACATATTGCAGCAAATTGCCCGGTTTTGGAGGAACCCATGCAGTGTGACTTTCTGACGGGCAGACGTCAGTCGCTGTGTGCGACAGTCGCATGCACTGCCATTCGGGGAACTGAGAAACATTTATGCAAAATGTGTATTAATGGTAGAAATGTTGTGGTATTGCTGGATTCAGGTAGCCTTGTGACCCTGATAAAGGCTGAGTTAGTTAAAACAGAGGTCTCTGGGAATAGCAAGGTAGCCGTTATTTGTGTGCATGGGGACACCCGAGAGTATCCAGTGACTACAGTGTGTTTCGAGACCCCCAAAGGTACCCTTTCTCATCCAGTGGGCTTAGTGTCTCAGTTACCGCATGACGCCATTGTGGGAAGGGATTTTCCGAAGTTCTGGGAACTGTGGGATGATCATGAGCCCCCCACTGGTGCCCCTATGTACCAGGAATATGATAGCCAGAACTCCTCTGAGAGTGGTGAGGACTCTCCCGAATTTCCCTTGTCAGTATTGGCAGGGGAGACTCAAGAAACTGGAGAGGAGCCCACCTCCTCAGACGAAAACCTACCGTCTGTGGAGTTTTCTGATCTTGAGGTTCACAGGGAAAACTTTGCCACAGAACAGTTGAAAGACCCCGCCCTAATAAAGGCACGGGAAAACGTAGTGAAAATAGATGGCGAGTTAGTGAACCCAGATAATACCTGCACTTACCCATACTTCAGCGTAGAGAAGGACCTACTGTATCGGGTGGCAAAAAGGGCAGAAGAAACCGTTGAGCAGCTGGTGGTGCCCAAACCTTACAGGAAGTTGGTGTTGGAGTTGGCCCATGGGCACATTCTTGGAGGTCATCTGGGGACAGAGAAAACCCGAGAGAGGGTATTACAGAGATTCTATTGGCCTGGGGTGATGAAGGACATAGAAAATTATTGTTCCTCCTGCCCTGTGTGTCAGAGGTCGGCCCCGATGCCACACTTCCGTAGCCCGCTGGTCCCTCTACCCATCATTGAGGTCCCGTTTGAGAGAATCGCAATGGATTTGGTAGGTCCTATAATCAAGTCCGCTAGGGGGCACCAGTACATATTGGTTATAATGGACTATGCCACCCGTTATCCAGAAGCGATCCCTCTCAGAAATACCTCGGCCAAAACCATAGCCAAAGAGCTATCTCTTGTTTTTAGCCGGGTGGGTATTTGTAAAGAACTGCTTACGGACCAAGGTACACCCTTTATGTCCCGGGTTATGAAGGAGCTGTGTAAATTGTTCAAAGTGACGCAATTACGTACATCTGTGTATCACCCCCAAACCGATGGGCTGGTTGAAAGATTCAACAAAACCCTAAAACAAATGTTGAAGAAAGTGGTGGATAGGGATGGAAAGGATTGGGACTGTCTACTTCCTTATTTGATGTTTGCTATTAGGGAGGTGCCCCAATCCTCTACGGGATTCTCCCCCTTTGAGTTACTGTATGGGAGACACCCAAGAGGGCTGTTGGATATTGCCAAGGAAACTTGGGAAAGTGAGAGTTCTCCCCACAGGAGTGTGATTGAGCATGTCGCCCTGATGCAAGATCGAATTGCACAGGTAATGCCCATCGTGAAGGAACATTTGGCCCAAGCGCAGTTGGCACAGCAGAGAGTGTACAACCGTGGAGCCAAGACCCGTACCTTTTCCCCGGGGGATAGGATATTGGTACTTGTCCCTACGGTTGAAAGTAAATTCCTTGCCAAATGGCAAGGCCCCTACGAGATAATGGAAAAAGTGAGCGAAGTGAATTACAAGGTCAGACAACCAGGAAGGCGAAAGCCCGAACAGATCTATCACGTTAATCTGTTGAAAGCCTGGAGGGATAGAGAGTCCCTAGTCGCAGACACTTGGTCACCAGCTCAAACTGGTTGCGTGATTCCTGAGGTTGGAATCGCAGCCACCTTGTCACAACCCCAACAACAGGAGGTTAAGGAGTTTGTGCTTCGCAACAAGGAGGTATTCTCTGAGCTGCCGGGACAAACATCTGGGGTAGAGCATGACATTATTACCCCGCCCGGTGAAAGGGTGAAGTTAAAACCCTATCGGATCCCAGAGGCCCGACGGGAGGCAATACGGGAGGAAGTACAGAAAATGCTGAACTTAGGGGTGATAGAGGAGTCCCAAAGTGATTGGTCTAGTCCCATTGTGTTGGTGCCTAAACCGGATGGGAGCTGGCGATTTTGTAACGATTTTCGTCAGTTGAACAAAGTTACAAAATTTGACACCTACCCCATGCCACGTATAGATGAGTTGATCGACCGGCTGGGAACAGCCCGATACATGACGACTCTTGACCTCACAAAAGGGTATTGGCAAATCCCCCTGGCCAAGTCAGCCAAAGAGAAAACCGCATTTGTAACCCCAGACGGGGCGTTCCAATATAAAAGAATGCCGTTCGGGTTACAGAATGCGCCGGCCACATTCCAGCGGAAAATGGACCAGATGCTGAGGCCCCATCGGAAGTATGCTGCGGCTTACCTGGATGACGTAATTGTCTATAGCACAGATTGGGCCTCACATCTGCCAAAAGTGCAAGCAGTCCTGGACTCTGTTCGGGAAGCAGGGTTTACGGCTAACCCCAAGAAGTGTACCATTGGGCAGGAGGAGGCCAAATATCTTGGGTACACCATTGGGAGGGGAGTAATAAAACCCCAACTCAACAAAGTCGAGGCCATCCAGAGTTGGCCACGTCCCAACAGCAAGAAGCAGGTACGAGCCTTTCTGGGAATCGCTGGGTATTATCGGCGATTCATTCCCCACTTTGCTTCTAAGGCTGTGCCCCTAACCAACCTGACGAAGGGGAAAGGGTCGGTCATGATTAAATGGACCCCCGAGGCTGAGGCAGCATTCCAATTCTTGAAACAAGCCTTATGTAGCCAGCCAGTGTTGTACTCACCCGACTTCTCTAAAGACTTTGTCGTACAAAGTGATGCGTCAGATGTGGGGTTAGGAGCAGTATTGTCCCAGGTCTGGAACGGGGAAGAGCACCCAGTCATTTACCTCAGCAGGAAGTTGAAGTCCCATGAGGTAAATTACGCCACCGTTGAAAAGGAGTGTTTAGCGGTGAAGTGGGCTCTAGATTCCCTTCGGTACTACCTGCTAGGTAGGCACTTTGACATGGTTACGGATCACGCTCCGTTAAAGTGGATGGCTCAAAACAAGGAAACAAATAGAAGAGTGAATAGGTGGTTCCTGGCCCTCCAGGAATTCAACTTCACAGTAAAGCATCGCCCTGGCGTTCAAATGGGGAATGTGGATGCTTTGTCTCGAGTACATGAATGCCTGACTGCTGGTGTTCCAACCCCGAGGTTAAAACAAGAGGGGGGGGTATGTGACAGCAGGAAGGTAAAGTCACCTGGTTGCATCCAGGGGGGTAGATATATTTCGCCCAGATTCAGGCTTTACGCCGATTTATACAGCTAGGTGGAGAGTTGTATAAGCCCAGCTGAGACTAGTGGGCTCATTGATGACTCATACCTCTAGGGAGAGGGCTGGGCGTCGTGCAGACAGGGAGTTGATGAGTCCAGCTGAACCTTGTCAGCTCATTTAGGCCTCTATAAGAAAGCCCAGATTCATTAGGTGTTAGCTCATGCCTGGAAGCAGACCTGTGTGGACTTCCTGGAGAGAGTGAACCCTTGTCCGGTGAGACAAAGCCTGTGTGGCTATTTGCTTGGACATTTAAAACCAGGGACTAGGACAGCACTAGGCTGATCCCAGTCGTTAGTTAGGAAACCTGTAAGTTTAGTCAGAGGTCAAGTTGACCAGGATTTATTTTGTGTTTGTTTTTTTTGCCTTGCTGTGTTTTTGTCACTGTAAATAGAAAATAAGCCGCGCCTTTTTTGATTTTGAGGACCACAACCTCCGTCTGCTGGGCCTGTTTTTGGGTGGGGAGCCCATCCCGGGGGTCACACATACCCGCTGCCGAGCTAGCCCCCTCACAATATATATATAAGGCTTCACTCCTGCCCAGCACACTAGCTGCATGGAGTTTGCATGTTCTCCCTGTGGGGTTCCTCTCCCACTCCAAACACATGCAGGTAGGTGAATTGTACCCTGTGTACAGACTGGCAGTGTACATGGCTGATCACATTCTACACTGACCCTACAATCCTAGAGGACCCTACACATATCTATGTATACTTCCATTCAGTCCTGTCCAGCTCTTGGCAGATTTTGGGCCAGAGATCATCTTAAATCATTTTTCAGACATGGGGGTGGCATGCAGAATGTGATTGGCCATATACATTGCCACTTCATACAGACAGGTGACCATCACCTATCAACATGGCTTTGGAATGTGCCAGGAAACTGGAGTACCTGGAGGATGCCCACACAAAGAGAACATGAAAACTCCATGCAGATAGCTTCCTGGCCCAGATTCAAACCAAGTGAGGCAAGTGCCAACCACTAACCTACTGTTCTCCCTATATAACTGTATATACTGACAGCATTATCTGAAAGTAGGGTTTCAAATGTTTTAAAAGGGGCGCATTTTCAGTGCTTGCCATAGGCGCCATTTTCGCTAGATACGCCTCTGGTGGAGAATAGGGGTGACTGGGTGCCGCGTGCCTGAACCTGTCTCCCTACCTAATTCTATTGCTGTCTTCAACCTTTTTCCCAATTTGTTTCAAGCAAGAAAAATAAACTCATCTGTTGGATTATAAATATTGTCTGGACATTGGCCTTCTTTCGGGTAAGAATAGACTTTTCCCTACATTCTAGGGACGAGAACCAACAGAGGGAGGTAACTCATTGCAGGACCCAAAATTGTAAGAACACCGCTCAACCTCTCATACTAGGAGGATACGGGCATGTGGCATGGTGTGCCTTTACCCCTGCAAGTGAAGGTAGGCAGGAAAAAGGGTCTGTGTGCTACATATAAATATATATAAATCAAGGCTACAATATCAATAATAATAAGACTATTATTATTAGTAATTTGTAATAGAATATAATGAAAGCAAAGCTAATAATATTAATTATTAGTATTATATATATTTTTTACAATATATTGAAATCAAAGCAATAATAACAATATTAATAAGACTAATATTAACAGCTATTATTAGTTTTCCTTAGTAGAATATAGTAAAAGCAAAGCTATACTAGGACTGCAAATATAGCTTCAGTTTTAAAGTGTTTTTTTGTTTTGTTTTTTAACCACTTCAGGACCGCCCGCCACAGTTGTACATCGGCTGTTTGAAGAGAAATACAGTTGTTATGGCAGCAGCTAGCTGCCATAAGCCTAGAATCCTCTTCATCAGCGGGCGGTCTTCTTTCAGATAAAAGTGGTCTCTGCAGCGGATTCGCCGCAAGATCACTTTTATCAGGGGCTGGAGAGGGCCTTCCCTCCTGCCGTTCTCCTGTCGTCTCCGCCGCTTACCGGAGCCATCGGTAGCGTTGGAGACGATCGGGTCCTCTCCCCTCATAGGCCGCATGCCAATTGAGGTTAAGATGGGCCCCTGCTCGGCTCCACACCATTGGATGGCGGAAGCGACGTCAAACGAAAAAAAAATGTTTTTGCAAAAAAAAAAAATTAATTTCATTTATTTTTTTTGCATTTTAGTGTAAATGTTAGATCTGAGGTATTTTTGACCCCAGATCTCACATTTAGGAGGTCCTGTCATGTTTTTTGTTCTATTACATGTTTCTATTTCTATTGTAAAAGGAATAAAAGTGACACAATTTTTTTTTTTTTTTTTTTAAAAGGACAGTGTCCAAATAAAAAATTAAAAGTAAAACAAATAAGAAAAAAATAAATACATTTAAAGTGCCCTGTCCCGCCGATCTCACGCGCAGAAACGAACAAATACGTAAGTCCCACCCGCATATGAAAATGGTTCAAACCACATGGTTCAAATCACACATGTATCGCCGCAATCGTTAGAGCTAGAGCAATAATTCTAGCACCAGACCTCCTCTGTAACTCTAAACTGGTAATCTGTACAAATCTGTAAATTTAGCCTATGGAGATTTTCAAGAGTCAAAGTCTGTCGCCATTCCACAAGCGGGCACAATTTTGCAGCGTGACATGTTGGGTATCAAAATTTACTCAGCGTAACATTATCTTTTAAATTATAAAAATGGGTAACTTTACTGTCGTCTTATTTTTTAATTAAAAAAAGTGTATTTTTTCCCAAAAAATTGCACTTGTAAGACTGCTGCGCAAATACGGTGTGACATAAAGTATTTTCAATGACCGCCAATTTTTTTCTCTAGGGTGTCTGAAAAAAAAAATTATGTTTGGGGGTTCTAAGAAATTTTTTAGCAAAAAAAAAAAAAGACAGATTTTAACTTGTAAACACCAAGTCTGAAAAATAGGCCCGGTTCTTAAGTACCGTATATACTCGAGTATAAGCCGAGTTTTCCAGCACGTTTTTTATGCTGAAAAATCCCCCCCTCGGCTTATACTCAAGTCTCACTAGGGAGCGCTGTGTTAACTAGTCGGCGGTCGTTGCCGGGTGTACTGCGCATGCGCGAGCACGTCCACGAGAACGTCTTTCTTGGTGTGTGATGGGGATTATCGTGCGTTAAACGAAGGACGCACTCGCGCATGTGCAGTACACTCGGCAATGGCCGCCGACTACAGTTAACATAACGCGAGAAGTCAGAACACCTGCAACAAGGTACATGAGGCTGCAGATGGGCACAGTAAGGGCTGCAAATGGGCACAGCGAAGATGCAAATGGTCACAGCGAGGCTGCAAATGGGCACAGTGATGCTGCAAATGGGCATTGTTGACCCTCTTTTCCGCTTACAGTAGCTGCTGCATTTCCCACCCTAGGCTTATACTCGAGTCAATAAGCTTTCCTAGTTTTTTATGGTAAAATTAGGTGCCTCGGCTTATATTCGGGTCGGCTTATACTCGAGTATATACAGTAATTATTTTTTTTAATAACAAACATCTCTATGCTTACCTGCTCTGTGCAATGAACCTCCTACTCTCGGGTTCCCCCACCAGTGGTCCAGGCTCCTCCACTCTGTCCAATTCCCTCCATGGGAAGCCGCTCTCTCCCGAGCCCCACTGCTGCGTCCATTGACACAGACAGCGGGACTCGGCCACGCCCTCTGCTCCCTTGTCACTGGCTTTGATTGACAGCACTGGGAGCCAATGGCTCCTAGTGCCCCAGCAAAGCCAGCAAGACCTGGAAGTGAGGGGAGAGAAATAATATTATTTGTTATTTTATGTAGAATATAACGAAATCAAAGCTATACTGGGATCTGCAAATATTGCTTTCGTTATATTCTATGATAATAATATTAATAATAAAATGTATTATTTTTATTATTTTAATACAATATATTAAAATCAATGCTATATTGGGTCTGCACATATTGCTTAAGTTTTAAGCCTTGCTTTCAATATATTGTGTTAACAATACAATAATAATAATTGTCATCGTCAATTTATTGTTATGTTGTTTGTACTAACTGCGTCAACTAAGTGGTAGCTTGCAAAATATGTACAATATAAGCTTTACTTAGTATGGATGAGAAAAACAGGGAACTTTTTGGTTTACTCCAAAATTCTGGGAAATGTTCACTATTTTGGCAAAATGCCAAAAGTCCAAGACAGCCTTTCTCAACCTTTTCAACACAGAGGAACCCTTGAAATAGTTCTCCGGTCTTGTGGAACCCCTGCTAAAAATTAGAAATCTACAATTCATGATACCTTTGTGTGATGGTCAGTGGGAAGGATGGTCCTTACACTTGTGGTCATTGGGAAGAATTACCTCCTTACAGATAGCTAAAAAGATCAATGGTGTCAGTAGGAAACTATCTGAGAGGCAGAAATTGCCCAATGCTGAAGGAACCCCTAGCAACCTCTGGAGGAACCCTAGGGTTCCACGGAACCCTGGTTGAGAATCACTGGTCCAAGAGGAAGAAAAAAGAAGGGGTGGGAGTTCTGTTGGTCTTATGGGTACAGTTAGTATTAAATTGCTCCTTTTCTAGTACCAAAAATGGTCCCTTAGAGCAGGGATCAGCAACCTGTACCTGTAGATCGCGAACAGGTGACTGGTAAATCACGGTGTGGGCTTGCTAATCCATCATCCCAGAGTATCAAACAGAGTGCAATGCAGAGGGACTACTTGTAAAGTTGGTCTCATTACCAAGGTGTCACACAAGAAACATCTCATGATGGGTAAAAGCAAAGAGCTCTTTCAAGACCTTCACAACCTTATTGTTGCAAAACACACTGATGGCATTGGTTACAGAAGGATTTCTAAACTTCTGAATGTTCCAGTGAGCACTGTTGGGGCCATAATCCAGAAGTGTAAAGAACATAATTTCACCATAAACCGGCCACGACCAGGTGCTCCTCGCAAGATTTCTGACGGAGGAATGAAAAGAATTATCAGAAGAGTTGTCTAATGCCCCATACACACAATCGTTTTTCTTGCCATTTTTTTTCTTGCCGTTTTTCACGTCGTTTTTTTTCACGTTTCCTCTCAAGCCTGTCTTGCGTACACACGATCATTTTAAAAAACGATCAAGCAAAGCGCAGTGACGTACAACACGTACGACGGCACTATAAAGGGGAAGTTCCGTTCGAATGGCGCCACCCTTCATGTTAGTAAAGTTTGTTGAGCGACGATTCGCTCTTTTCAGTCTCGTGCTTTTCAGTCCGTGACTGCGTGACGGATGTGCTATCTCCATTACGAACGCTAGTTTTACCAGAACGAGCGCTCCTGTCTCATACTTGATTCTGAGCATGCGCATTTTTTTTCACGTCGTTAAAGCATACACACTATCGTTTTTCACGTCGTTAAAAAAAACGACATGAAAAACGACGTGAAAAAAGAGAGCATGTTCGAAATTTTTAATGCCCGTTTTTCACGTCGTTAAAAATGCTCTGGAGCCTACACACGATCATTTTTAATGGCCATTTTTTTTAATGGCATTTTTAACGGCATGAAAAACGATCGTGTGTATGGGGCATTAGAGCTAAGTGTGTGGAGAGCTTCAGAAAGGCCTGGAATTATCAGGTACAATTGTTTCAAAGAAAACAGTAAGTAATGCACACACCCGCCATGGCATGTAGGCACGTTCACCACGCAAGTCTCCATTGCAGAAGAAAAAGCATGTTGAAGCTCATTTATAGTTTGCTGCACAACATTTAGACAAGCCTGTGAAATATAGTCTGGCCAGATGAGACCAGAATTGAACTCTTTGGATGCCATAATACACACCATGTTTGGAGGTCAAATGGCACATCACCCCAAAAACACCCCCCATACTAACAGTGAGGTTTGGAGGTGGGAACATCATGGTGCGGGCGGGGCTGTTCTTCAGCATACGGTACGGGCAAACTTCATATCATTGAAGGAAGGATGAATGGAAAAATGTAGCAAGACATTCTTGATAAAAATCTGCTGCCATCTTCCAGGATGATGAAGATGAAACGAGGGAGGACATTTCAGCAAGACAATGATCCCAAACACAAAGACAAGGAAACTCTCCATTGGTTTCAAAGCTGCTACAATGGCCCAGCCAATCACCGGACTTGAATCCAATAGAATATCTATGGAAAGAACTAAAGATCAGAATTCATAGAGGAGGCCCACGGAACCTTCAAGATTTGAAGACTGTGTGGAAAAAATCACACCTGAGCAACGCATGTGACTAGTTTCTCCATACAGGAGGCAACTTGAAGCCATCATTACCAACAAAGGATTTTTGTACCAAATATTTAATACATTTCAGTTAGCGTGTTCAATACTTTTTCCATGTGCCATTCCATGTTTTGGTGTCTTTGTATGTATGGATTGCATGGGTTGTTACCAACCTTTAGAATTATATTTACCTAGAAAAATGTTGACGTGCTCAATACCTATTTTACCCGCTGTGTATGTATATATATATATATATATATATACACCCAGCGAACGCCACTCTGCTCACCCCCTAAAGAAGTCACGTGGTTGTGACGTAACACCTAGGTCAGAGCCGGGAGACGTCATTACGCACTGTAAGGGGAAGTCAAGGTACCGCTATTTTTCCTAAGCCTGATACTAGATTGTGAGATAAGCCAACTTGTTTTTTATTGCATGTGAGTGCATATTGAATAATAGATTTTTTTATTGTATATTTTTACTACTATATTATTGGGTTGTTTTTTATCCTGATTCAAGGTAAATGAACTCACTTAGCGGACCCCTTAAAGGGGTGGAAACCTGGATTGGTAGAGAAACCATTGTGCAAGAGGAAACAAGACCTAGATTATCTGGTACCATTGGAAGTGTCCTCAAGCGCATATGTTTAAGACCTATGTGATGTGGGTCACATCTTGGAACTTGAAGGTGAGGGCACTGTTTGCATGGTAGTGGTGGAGCACGTGGTGATCACTGCACTTGGAACATATATGGAGATGGCTACACCAAGAAGGACTGAAATTGGATGTTCACTGCCGTGTGTATATGAAATGATACGATCACTATTGTTAGACTGTGATTACATGAAAGTCACTTTTTGAGAAACTTTTTTTTTGTTCACGGGTTTTTTTATGCCTCTAATAGTCTATATGAATATGTATGCATGTTGTATATTTTATGGTTTATGTTAATCAGCACGGCACTGGTCTTTGTTTATAAATATTTAAGTTAAGGAGCGCCCAATACAAAAATTCATGGCAAATTTTAGTCAACATTTTTATTGATATAGAGCAGGGGTCTCCAAACTGTGGCCCAGGGGCCGGATGCGGCCCTTTACTCGCCTTTATTAGGCCCTTGGGCCAGTTTTCCTTCCACTGATACAAGACATTATTGCTTCCACTGACACCAACAATGGGGCTATATTCCTGCTACTGACATCAACATAGTTGGTAAGGTTAAAAAAAGATTCAAGTCTATCATGTCCAACCTGTGTGTGTGCACTTTTATGTCAACATTACATTGTATATCCCTGTATGTTAAGGCTTAGGTGCTTATCTAATAGTTTTTTTTAAATGATCTATGCTCCCTGCTGAAACCACTGCTTGTGGAAGAGAATTCCACATTCTTACCGCACTTACCGTAAAGAACCCTTTACGCAGTTTAAGCTTAATTCGCTTTTCTTCTAATTTTAGTGAATGTCTGCGAGTCTTTTTAAATTCCCTGTCGTGGAAAAGTTCTATTCCTATTGTGGGGTCACCAGTATGGTATTTGTACATTGAAATCATATCCCCTCTCAAGCGCCTCTTCTCCAGAGAGAACAAGTTCAGTGCTCGTAACCTTTCCTCATAACTAATGTCCTCCAGACCCTTTATTAGCTTTGTTGCCCTTCTTTGGACTCTCTCCAGTTCCAGTACATCCTTCCTGAGGACTGGTGCCCAGAACTGGACAGCATACTCCAGGTGCAGCCGGACCAGAGTCTTGTAGAGCGGAAAAATTATAATTTTATTTCTGGAGTGAATCCTTTTTTAATGCATGACAATATTCTATTGGCTTTGCTTTGCAGCAGCTTGGCATTGCATGCCATTGCTGAGCCTATCATTTACTAGGACCCCCAGGTCCTTTTCCATCCTAGATTCCCCCAGAGGTTCTCCCCCTAATGAGTAGATTGCATTCATCCAAATGCATTATTTTCAATTTTTCTACATAAAACCTCATTTGCCATGTAGCTGTCCACCCCATTAATTTCTTCAGATCTATTTGCAAGGTTTCCACATCCTGCGGAGAAGCTATTGCCCTGCTTAGCTTAGTATCGTCCACAAATACAGAGATTGAACTGTTTATCCCATCCTCCGGATTATATACAGTGGGGCAAAAAAGTATTTAGTCGCCACCAATTGTGAAAGTTCTCCCACTTAAAAAGATGAGAGAGGCCTGTAATTGTCATCATAGGTAAACCTCAACTATGAGAGACAAAATGTGGAAACAAATCCAGACAATCACATTGTCTGATTTGGAAAGATTTTTTTTTGCAAATTATGGTGGAAAATAAGTGTTTGGTCAATATCAAAAGTTAATCTCAATACTTAGTTATATATTCTTTGTTGGCAATGACAGAGGTCAAATGTTTTCTGTAAGTCTTCCCAAGGTTGTCACACACTGTTGCTGGTATGTTGGCCCCTCCTCCATGCAGATCTCCTCTAGAGCAGTGATGTTTTGGGGCTGTCGCTGGACAACACAGACTTTCAACTCCCTCCAAAGGTTTTCTATGGGGTTGAGATCTGGAGACTGGCTAGGCCACTCCAGGACCTTAAAATGCTTTTACGAAGCCACTCCTTCATTGCCCCAGGCGGTGTATTTGGGATCATTGTCATGCTGAAAGACCCAGCCACGTTTCATCTTCAATGCCCTTGCTGATGGGAAGAGGTTTGCACTCAAAATCTCACAATACATGGCCCCATTCATTCTTTCATGTTCACGGATCAGTCGTCCTGTTCCCTTTGCAGAGAAACAGCCCCAAAGCATGATGTTGCCACCCCCATGCTTCACAGTAGGTATGGTGTTCTTTGGTTGCAACTCAGCATTCTCTCTCCTCCAAACATGACGAGTTGTGTTTCTACTAAACAGTTCTACTTTGGTTTCATCTGACCATATGACAATTCTCTTCTGGATCATTCAAATGCTCTCTAGCAAACCTTAGATGGGCCCGGACATGTACTGGCTTAATCAGGGGGACATGTCTGGCACTGCAGGATCTGAGTCCCTGGCGGCATAGTGTGTTACTGATGGTAGTCTTTGTTACGTTGGTCCCAGCTCTCTGCAGGTCATTCACTAGGTCCCCCAATGAGGTTCTGGGATTTTTGCTCACCGCTCTTGTGATCACTTTGACCCCACGGGGTGAGATCTTGGAGCCCCAGATCGAGGGAGATTATCAGTGGTCTTGTATGTCTTCCATTTTCTAATTATTGCTCCCACAGTTGATTTCTTCACACCAAGCTGCTTGCCTATTGCATATTCAGTCTTCCCAGCCTGGTGCAGGTCTACAATTTTGTTTCTGGTGTCCTTCGACAGCTCTTTGGTCTTCACCATAGTGGAGTTTGGAGTGTGACTGTTTGAGGTTGTGGACAGGTGTCTTATCTACTGATAACAAGTTCAAACAGGTGCCATTAATACAGGTAATGAGTGGAGGACAGAGGAGCCTCTTAAAGAAGAAGGTACAGGTCTGTGAGAGCCAGAAATCTTGCTTGTTTGTAGGGGACCAAATACTTATTTTCCACCATAATTTGCAAATAAATTCTTTCCAAATCAGAGAATGTGATTGTCTGGATTTGTTTCCACATTTTGTCTCTCATAGTTGAGGTTTACCTATGATGACAATTACAGGCCTCTCTCATCTTTATAAGTGGGAGAACTTGGACAATTGGTGGCTGACTAAATACTTTTTTGCCCCACTGTATGAATAAATTAAATAGGATTGGTCCCAGGACAGAACCCTGGGGGACCCCACTTTCCACTCTTGACAATTCTGAGTACTCCCCATTTATCACCACCCTCTGAACTGGCACCTTGTAGTCAGTTTTCAATCCATGTACTCACCCTATGGTCCATGCCGACAGACCTTAGTTTGTACAGTAAACATTTATGGGGAACTGTATTGAATGTCTTTGCAAAATCCAGATACGCCACGTCTACGGGCCTTCCTTCATCTAGATGGCAACTCACCTCCTCATAGAAGGTTAATAGATTGGTTTGGGAAGAACGATTCTTCATGAATCCATGCTGATTACTGCTAATGATACCGTTCTCATTACTAATATCTTGTATATAGTCCCTTAGGATCCCCTCCAAGAGCTTGCAAACTATTGATGTTAGGCTAACTGGCCTGTAGTTCCCAGGGATATATCTTGGTCCTTTTTTAAATATTGGTGCTACATTGGCTTTTCTCCAATCAGCTGGTACCATTCCAGTCAGTAGACTGTTTGTAAAAACTAGAAACAATGGTCTGGCAATTACTTGACTGAGTTCCTTAAGGACCCTCGGGTGCAAGCCATCTGGTCCCAGTGACTTTTGAATGTTAAGTTTATCAAGTCTGTTCCTAATTCTATCCTCTGTTAGCCATGAGGGTGCTTCCTGTGATGTGTCATGGGGATAAACATTGCAGTTTTGGTTACTGAAGCCCCCCCTGATTCCCTCGTGAAGACTGAGGAGAAGAACACATTCAAAACCTTTGCCATCTCTCCATCCTTTGTAACCAAAATCCCTTCTTCATTCTTTATGGGGCCAATATGATCTGTCCTCCCTCTTTTACTATTTATGTACTTAAGGAATTTCTTTGGATATTTTTTACTCTCCTCTGCTATGTGCCTTTCGTGTTCTATCTTAGCCGCTCTGATTACACCCTTACATTTCTTATTAAATTCTTTGTACCGTTGGAATGCTGATGATGACCTCTGCCTTGTATTTTTTGAAGGCCTTCTCTTTTGCTTTTATATGCATTTGTATGTTGCAGTTAAGCCACCAGGGCTTTTATTAGCTCTTTTAAATGTATTACCCATTGGGGTGCACTGGCTAATACCCTTATTTAATATGCTTCTGAAGCATACCCATTTGTCCTCCATGTTCTTAGTTCCCAGCATTTTATTCCATTTAATATCTTCTAGCAAGGTGCGTAATTTATGGAAGTTGGCTCTTTTGAAATGGGGCACTATTATTCCAACTGACACCAATGATGGAGAACTAATTCTCCCACTGACACCAATGATAGAGCACTAATTCTCCCTCTGACACCAATGAAGGAGCACTAATTCTCCCACTGACACCAATGAAGGAGCACTAATTCTCCCACTGACACCAAAAATGGAGCACTATTCCTCCCACTGACACCAATGATGAGGCACTCTTCCTCCCGCTGACACCAATGATGGGGCACATTTCCTCTAAATTACACCAATGATGGGGCACTCTTCCTCTAACTTACACCAATAATGGGGCACTATTCCTCCTACTGATCGCAATGATGGGGCACTGTTCCTCCCACTAAAACCAATGATGGGGCACTATTTCTCAAACTGACACCAAGATGAGGCACTATTCCTCCCACTGACATCAAGGATGGAGCACCATTTCTCCCACTGACACCCGCAATAGGACACTATTCCTCCACCTAATACCAAAGATGCATTTTTAAATCCCACTGATGCCAGGATAATTTCTACTCCCACTGGCCACAGTCTGGCCGCCGTAAAGTCTGGAGGGCAATAAACTGGCCCTTCGTTTAGAAAGTTTGGAGACCCCTGATATAGAGTATCAAGATAATCCAACGCCTTTCAGGGGGAAATATCCCCCCCCCCTTCTTCTGAAGCCTATGATTGGACTGGCAGTAAGATTGAATTAAGTTACCCATAATAAGGTTCAGATCTGAACTGTCAATGCAACGGATCTGACATCTCAGTTCTAAACCTCATTATAGGCATCTTTATTCAATCTCTCCGCCAGTCCAATTATATTCAAGGTTTCATCACTTAAGAAGGGGGAGGAGTTTGAGAAACATGTTGGCTTATCTTGATACTCTATATCAGGGGTCTCCAAACTTTTCAAACAAAAGGCCAATTTATTGTCCTTCAGACTTTAGGAGGGCCGGATAGTGTCCAGCAGGGGCAGAAAATGTCCCAGGCCCAGCATCAGTGAGAATAAATTTGGCCTCAGGGTTGGTGGTCAGTAGTCAGTAGGAGGAGGAGTTCTCCTATCAGTAGGAGGTATAGTATCCCATCAGTGGAAGAAATAGTACCCCCTTGTTAGTGTCAGTGGGAAAAATAGTGCCTCATATCCGTGGGAGAAGGGCCGGATGAAGGCTAGCAAGGGACCACATCTGGCCCTTAGGCCGCAGTTTGGAGACCTCTGCTCTATATCAATAAATATTTGTACTAACATTTCTGAATTGTTATGGGCTTTTGTATTGGGCGCACAACACTCACTCCAAATCTCTAGAGTTCTCTAGAATGATTAAGTGGTAGCTCTTCTTACACAGACACATGCATTTCCTATGATTCTCAGCTCCATCTACTGGCCATAATAGCTTAAAGAACATTTGTTTTTTCCCAATTTGCACGCAATGCAATTTTTTTTTTATAAATAGCCCCCTAAGCAGTTGATCTGGAATACTTCAACAAAATGTCTACGTAGGCTTGCCATTTTCACAAATAAAGTTCCGGATAAGTCTCGTCAGCTGTTAGTCTGGTGTTACGCGTGTCACGTGGCGTTTTACTGTCCTGTTAACATACTTAGCAGATGAGAAAATATATCAAGTTTATGTATCTTTCCCCATACATTTCAAACAGCTTCTCCCTTTCCTCATCTGCCATGGCGTAATTTTCACCTCGCCACCAGTTGGCAGAGCTTGGCGTGAAAGTCGTACAAAGCCGCGCTACCGTTTCAGAGGATACGGCGTGGCCGAAATGTCCTCTTGGCAGCTTCGCGGGACAAATGCTTGGACCTCGCTGTCGATCTCTGAGCCTGAAAAAAAAAAAAGTGTATTAATCATGAAACAGACACGCAAGAAGCCTTGCCAGGGCCAATAAATCTTCATTGCGTGCAACCACCCGCCATAAATACGTTCAGAAACACTTAAGCAATCTGCATTCCCAGAAGGACGAACGCGATATTTCCCATTCTATGAGTAAAGCCTTAGGAAAACGGTCAACGTGCCTTTTTTTTTCTAGCGCAGATCGGCGAGGTTTCGCGCACGTTCCAAAAGCCGGGGATGCGGGTCGAATGGAAAAAACTCTGTAGGATAGGGTCAGCGCACAGGTTGCAAATAAAACTCGAAGCTGGTAAATTTTAAGCAAGCCCAATTAAACGCAATTGGGATTCCCTCTAGAAAAACAAACACTTACAGTGTACAGTGCAACTACTCACCGGGGACCGACAAATGCTTGTTACATGAGAAATTCTTGGAGGCCGGCAGTCCCAGCCTGCTCATTGCAATCAGAACTATGACTTTCATTGCATAGAAATGGGCCGTACACGTGGAGGCAAAGTATTTTCCTACGAAACCCTGGCACACACTGACTTTCCTCATTAGAAGACCAAGCTGCCTTATTGCGCAATGTCTGCTTGGTCACCTGATTGAGGGAAACTTAGCTTGGGTGGGGTTGAGTGCTATACCGTCCTTTTAAAAAAAAAAACGAAATAAACAGAAACATTATTGAAAGTGGAAATTGCATCAAATGAAACAAAATTAACACATTTTCATTGGAAGATTAAGTTATGCTTGTGCAATACTTTTTTTTCCTAGCAAATTAAATGAACATGTTGATTTTATTGCAATTAACTTGTTTATAACAATATAGTTTTCTCATCCTTATCAAAAGCTACTATACTTTCATTAGGAACGAAAAAAAAAAAAGAAAAAAAAAAGAAATATATATATATATATATATATATATATATATATATATATATATATGTATATGTAGCGGGGTCTCCTTTAAGGCCCCGGGACTACGTTACCCATAACCCCGTTTGGCACCCAGGGTGCATTTTCTCCACGCAGAGACTCGTGGGTGGGACTATATAAGAGGAGGGCGAGGCTGAGCTCGGCCTCTTTGGACACCGCGCTGCTATCAACAGGTCTTCCCGTGCGGATCTGCTGCAGTGCAGGGCCTTAAGCCAGGGCCTTGCACAACTTCCAGAGAGCCTTCCACCCCACTGCGAGCCTGGGTGGCATCCGACTTCTCCAAGTTACTGACATCAGTTGGACCAGGGACCCGGTCGTTGCAGACGCTGTCGGTGGAAGTCCCGGACTGGGATCGCATCCGGAGTGGTGAGCGAGCACCTGCTCAATCCAAAAAAATACTTTACTCTGATTAGGCCTAGAGACTGCCTTGGCCCACCAAGTTTTATCTGTTGTTCCACCGGAGACTAGTAGCAGAACTGGGTCGTGTAGTCTCCGGTGAAGTGTTCTTCTATTACCTATCGTGTGGATTACAAATACTGTTTCTTTCTATATGTGCACCACCGTTCAAGCTGCATGCAAAGAAATTGTTCCCCAAGAGACTAAGTTATATCTGAGTCAGGTCTGACCAGGAGTTAGAAATTTTTGTTGCTGCGCCATAAGGGCGCATAGATAGGAATAGCTGCACTTGGTGGGTAATCACCAGCATCCTCAGTGTGTACTATATTTCCCGTTGCAGGGCTCTGCAGACAATATATGTGTTATGTGTTAACCTATGCCTTTTACACAGAAGTAAACTAGTTATACTTTAACACTTCGCCCTCAGTGTGTTATCATTGTGCATATATTGCTAGATTGTGATAAGATAACAACCCTTAGACTAACTGTGCCAGAGTGGGTGGAGTAGATTGCGGAGGTTGGCGGTGCTGTATTCAGGGCCCGAAACAAATCCAGCGGCTCTCCTAACTGGGGGTAGCGCTACACGTAAGGGCTCTCGAGTCCGGGATCCTGATACAGCAAGCAACGCGCCAAAAGTACCGGCATGGACCCACTGGAAGTGGAACAGTGGTGCACGGTGGCGGGCACCGATTCAGCCGCGGCAGTAGTTATTGAACTCCCGGGGATCTGGCAAGAAGTAGCGGTAAAGCAGCTAGTAATGTCGCTGTCCCCACACCAGAAAGCATGGGTGATGGATGTCAGGTCGAATTCATCGCTGACCCACGCACTAGTAGAATGGAAGAATGAAATCCCAGAGCATTTCAAAAGTCCAAAAATAAAAGCAGTGGATGATCAGACCTATAGCTTAATAAATACGCTGCCAGTCAAGGGAGGATGGTTTCAGACACCAAAACCATCACCTCCACAGACATCTCCACCGCAGTCCCCAAAAGCAGGAAAGCAGCAGGCGAAAGAGAGTTCCGGGTCACCACCGGCCACCCTCAGCGCAGAACTATGTGCGGTCCTGGGGGAGATTGTAGCCCAGTGTAAGAAGGATCCTACAGACTACCCGATGTCGGGATACAGAAAACTCAGGATGTTTTCTGGAAGGAAACCTGTACCTTCGGGAGAAGAGGGATTTGAGGAGTGGCTAGACGGCGCCACCCAGGCTTTAGAAGAATGGGAGGTCCCAGAACACCGAAAGAAACAGAGAATCACTGAGAGTCTGAAGGGGCCTGCCTTGGAGGCCATACGCAACCTCAAGCTGAGCAAGAAAGACTGTGATGCACAGGATTATCTGGACATTCTGCAGAATGTGTTCGGTGGAACAGAAAGTCACTGAGCTCACTTACCAGCTGGAGCACTGCTATCAGAAGACAAGAGAGAAACTGTCAGAGTTCATGAGGCGTCTGGATAAGATCCTACATAAAATTATACTGAAGAAGGGGATCGACCCAAGGAAGGTGGATGAGGCCCGTGTTCAGCAGGTGTTGAGGGGAGCACAACCCCTGGACCCCATCACATTGGCGTTACGCACTCGACAGGACGGGAAGAGCCTGGAGTACCCCGACTTAATCTGAGTGGTCAGAGAAGAAGAGGCTATGTTGGAAGACAAAAGGAGGAACCAATCAGTCGAGCCAACCAATCCTCCGGCAGTGATGGTCAGGACGGCCATGACCCTCGAGAGAGACTCAGAGGTGGATACCTTGAAGTCACAGATGTCCCCCAAGTATTGGGGATGCTGACCTCTATGATAGCCAAGGATCAAGGGGTACCAGAGTGGGAAAGCCCAAAGAAGGAACTGTTTCCAAACATCTCAGCGCCCGCATCCCTGCAAGATTGGGGGGATGTGATTTGTTTCAACTGTGGAGGAGCTGGCCATTTCGCCAAAGTGTGTTCCAGCCCAAAGAAAAAAAAAGATAAATAACCGCAAGCCGGCGGAAAACTTCAGAGGGCCCCGGTGAAGGAGTCAACCGGGTGCCCATCATCTCCAGTGAGCTCCAAACTGAATGAGAAGCACAGGAAAAGAGTGGACAAAACCCCTCAGAAGAAGCACAGGGTTCCTCAGTGGTAACGTACACCAAAGAAAGAGAATAATGTCCCTCAGCGGGTAGTTACACCCATTAAAAGGAGGAAGATAACTTGCCAAAACTGTCAAAGAGGGAGTTGAGATGTGACCAATTAGAAGACCCGATGGGGAGATTGGTCTTGGAAGCCTTGGAGAGGCAGGACCCAGATAGACTCTTGCGTCACTCTTCAAAGGAAGTTCGCCTGTTGGGGAAGGAGTGGGACAGGTTGCAGGTGCATCAGGGAGTGGTCTACCAAAGGGGCCCCTCTGATGACCTGGAAGACAAATGGCAATTGTTTCTGCCCGAGAAACACAGAGAGACTGTCTTGGTTGCTCTGCACGACAGCCATGACCACCTGGGGCCGGAAAGGACCTTCCAACTCGTTAGGGACCGTTTCTATTGGCCCTGCATGAGGGCCGAAGTTGAAGAATACTGCCACTCATGTGCACGCTGCATCCAGAGAAAGACTTTACCCCATCAAGCTGCCCCAATGGGCCATCTGCAAAGTCAAGGCCCACTAGATTTGGTATGCATTGATTTTCTCTGCCTCAAACCCGACTTGAGTGCGCTAGGAAATGTTCTGGTAGTAACCGACCATTTCACCCGGTATGCCCAGGCCTTCCCAACCAAAGACCAGAAGGCTTCCACTGTAGCCAAAGTACTTATGGATAAATGCTTCGTACACTACGGGCTACCACAACGGCTTCACTCAGATCAGGGAAGGGACTTTGAAAGTCAGCTGATCCGGAAGCTCCTGGATTCTTTGGGGATCAAGAAGACACAAACTACCCCCTACCATCCACAAGGTGATGCTCAGCCGGAGAGGTTCAACCGAACCCTGCTAAACATGCTGGGGACCTTAAGCAGTGAAAAGAAGCAGCATTGGAGCAACCACATAGCAGCAGTTGTGCATGCATACAACAGCACCACAAGTGACGCTACAGGGTACTCACCCTATCGACTTATGTTTGGAAGAGAAGCAAGACTACCGGTAGATCTGGCCTTTGGCACCTCCATAGACCATTGTTCTGCCACTTCTCACAAAGGATATGTAGATAGACTCGGACACAATTTAAAATTGGCCTATGAGCAGGCCCAAGCAGCCTCAGAACAAAGGGGGGCTCGCAACAAGAAAAACTTTGATCTGAAAGTTCGGATTCAAGATTTACAACCTGGAGACAGAGTGTTGCTATGGAACTTGGGGGTCCCTGGAAAACACAAGCTTGCAGACAGATGGAGACCTGAACCCTATGTTATTTGCCTAAAACTACCGGGCCTACCTGTTTACAGACTAAAGCCAGAAGGGAAGGTGGGGCCCTTAAAGACTTGGCATCGGAACCACCTACTCCCACTAGCTGAAGCAGTTTGGATTCCCCCTGCGATGGGTTCCCCTGAGCCAACTTCCATCCTGGATACTCCAAGGCTGAACACTCGGTCCCAGACCCCTCAGATTGGGGATACAGAGACCTCGGAGCTAAGTGAAGATGAGGGAGAAGAACTTGATTGGCTTTGGCCTTCCCAGGCCCCAGAAACTTCTGCTATTGATCTGCCACCTGATGAAGACACCATAGACAGTACACTGAATGCAGAAGCTACTGAGTTCATCTGGTCCAGTCCTTTGTCAGATTCTTGGGAAGATGCCTGTG
Organism: Rana muscosa; assembly: GCA_029206835.1. Lineage (NCBI taxonomy): Eukaryota > Metazoa > Chordata > Amphibia > Anura > Ranidae > Rana > Rana muscosa. The sequence goes on along the minus strand of CM055122.1, from coordinate 324,369,691 downwards.
ACTTACTCTTAGAGGAGGATCCAAGAGATTCCATGTATCTCCCTGCTCCTGAGTCAAGTGTCCCAGAACCAGTGAAAACTCCCAAGTCGGTTTCAGAAGAGGAACCTGTATTGTCTGAACCAGAAATCCCGAGAGAGCGAAGGATGAGAAGGACCATAAGGGCCCCCGAAAATTGACTTACCCACAGATGGGGAAGAGCTCGGAAGACACTGTGGTCTCTGCCAGGAGGAGTGTGGAAGACCCTGATCCCTCCACTGTTCATTTGGTGGGGGGCAACCCCAACTCACCCGCTGGCACAGCTAGGCAGGCCACTAATGGTAGTGTGACCTGTGGGCAAGGAAGTCCACCCCCTCGTTTTTTGTGGGAACTTCCTTTGCCAACGTCATACGCATCTTTGTCTCATGTTGTGCGTAGTATGTGTTAACATTTATCTTTGGGGACCAAAGAGTTTAAGTGGGGGGAGTGTGTATCGGGGTCTCCTTTAAGGTCCCCGGGACTACGTTACCCATAACCCCGTTTGGCACCCAGGGTGCATTTTCGCCACGCAGAGACTCATGGGTGGGACTATATAAGAGGAGGGCGAGGCTGAGCTCGGCCTCTTTGGACACCGCGCTGCTATCAACAGGTCTTCCCGTGCAGATCTGCTGCAGTGCAGGGCCTGAAGCCAGGGCCTTGCACAACTTCCAGAGAGCCTTCCACCCCACTGCGAGCCTGGGTGGCATCCGACTTCTCCAAGTTGCTGACATCAGTTGGACCTGGGATCCGGCCGTTGCAGACGCTGTGTGCAGAGACACAGTTGGTGGAAGTCCCGGACTGGGATCGCGTCCGGAGTGGTGAGCGAGCACCTGCTCAATCCAAAAAAATACTTTACTCTGATTAGGCCTAGAGACTGCCTTGGCCCACCAAGTTTTATCTGTTGTTCCACCGGAGACTAGTAGCAGAACTGGGTTGTGTAGTCTCCGGTGAAGTGTTCTTCTATTACCTATCGTGTGGATTACAAATACTGTTTCTTTCTATAGGTGCACCACCGTTCAAGCTGCATGCGAAGAAATTGTTCCCCAAGAGACTAAGTTATATCTGAGTCATGCCTGACCAGGAGTTAGAACTTTTTGTTGCTGCGCCATAAGGGTGCATAAATAGGAATAGCTGCACTTGGCGGGTAATCGCCAGCATCCTCAGTGTGTACTATATTTACCGTTGCAGGGCTCTGCAGACAATATATGTGTTATGTGTTAACCTATGCCTTTTACACAGAAGTAAACTAGTTATACTTTAACAATGAAAAGAGAAAATGGGCTGTGGGACTTTAAATGAGGCATGGATGGGCGTAGGAAAAAGTCTAGGATATCAAAAATGAATAGACATCACTGTCCCGTTGGGGAATAGTCTGTAGCCATGTATACATGCTGCATAGTCAGTCTAAAGAATGGAGATCAAGGCATGTATATAAATATAAAAATGTATTGTATCATGGTAAAAGTACACATGGATCATGCAAACAAAGGCATAATGTAAATAGGGGTTATCACAAAGACATGATCAAAATTCACTGTTGAGACATGGCTGAAGCAAGTAATGACAGTTAAATGGACATACAGAAACAGTGAAAATGATTATCCGGTTAAAAAGTCAAGAATACACTTAATAGATTCATAGTTGGGCAAGCTTTACTTGACATTCCAGAGCATGGACTCATGGATGGGCATGGGGAAAAGGGTCTAAGATATCAAAAATTGGTAAACATCACTGTCCCGTTGGGGAGTGGTCTGTAGCCAGGTATACATGCTGCATAGTCAGTCTAAAGAATGGAGATCTGTATCATGGCAAAAGTACACATAGATCATGCAAACAAAGGCATAATGTAAATAGAAGTTATCACATAGACATAATCGCAATTCATAGTTGAGACATGGCTGGAGCAAGTAGTGACAGTTAAATGGACATACAGAAACAGTGAAATTAATTAGCCAATTGAAATGTCAAGAATACACTTTGTAGATTCGTAGTTGGGCAGGCTTTACTTGGCATCCCTGAGCATGGACTCGACGCGTTTCTTGGCGTTTAAAGCCAGTCATCAGGAGTGGGGTGCATGTCATTTGACTAAAAGGGGAGATGGATAGACAGGTCAAATAAAGTCTTGAAAAAATTATGTCATGTTTGAAACATAATAAGGTAGTCTGATACGTTACCAATGGCAAAACCCGGAATGGGGTTGTCCCAAGCATTTGAAATATGGCGTAGAGTGGTGGTCCTGGATACAGTGTCTCACCCGGGGCTGAGGCGGGGAAGGCCCCCCAATAAACACTTCAACAGCCACTCGATCAAGAGGAGAGTCAAAGAGAAGATGGCATGGGACATCCATCAAGGAGAAACCCGGACAGCCACGGCACAGCACCAAACTGACGGAGAGGCACAGACAGGGTGCAAGGGCAGAATGCTGGTGAAGGGATGGAGAAATGCAAATGAGCAATGAGTGAAAAAGAAGGTTGAATGGTTTGAGAACCAAAATTAGAGTGTGATTGGGGGAAGGGAGGAGAAGGAAAAACAAAAAACAAAAAGGGAGCAAAGGAAGAGGGGAGTGAATATGTAAATGATGTGCTGGTGGATGCCTAATGGGAATAATGTGTAATGGGTGCTGGGAGAAATTGAACAAAAAAGGGGGTTAATGATAAAACATGACTGAAAGGGTTAACAGCCAAAGTTGGCAAATCAACTGAGTGTTGGTGTAAATAAATCTGGTTTGAGAAAAAGCCAAACCAAATCCCCAAAAATGCTAAATAGCGATGAAATGAAATGTGTGTTTGAAGCAGTGTGAGCAAAGTGCAAGGCAAAAATGTAGAAAAGCAGGTAAAAAGAGTATATATGTAAAGAATACTATGTGAATCCTGAAATAAAGATTGGAAATTACCTTGAAGTGTAGAGAAAGAAAGAAACTGGAACCTCTCATCAGATGGATGTCTGTGAAGTGAAGCTCCCCAGGTGGCTACCGGATAAATGTCCACAGTAAGGGGCGTATCTCCGCCAGCATCATGTGACGCATGAGCCAGGTGTGGGGATGGAAAGAACCCCGCCCGAGATGCAAATGATCTCGGAGGGGTCCCTCCCATCCCCCTGGGTCATGCGAGATGGAAAAAACTATGATGAAAACGCAGGCGTCCCAATGGGTGCCGTGCGTGCAACATACTGACATGATGCCGATGCGCCAAGGATAATGCCCCGCCCCCCCCGCCAAGGAAAGGCAGGTGGGGAGGGGGAACTGGGCGCATCGCAACCCCGGGCGGAAGAGACCAAAGAACAGGGACCCACCAATGCTTGGGTTGGGTGAGCCATGGGGATGGATAAATCATTGAAAATCACGATTAGGACTGTTATAATCAAAACAGGGGGATAAACAATAATGGCCTGTTGTCAAATGAAGTCTGGGGAAGGATATCAATGGTCAAAGTTGGGTAAAAAGGATGCCAACATATAAGTAGTCTCAGAGAATTAATCACTGAGCAAATAAGAAAAGGAAATAGGGTTCAATAGGTCACCAAAGGGGAATGGGTGTCTTCCACCCTGGTAATTTGTAAAGAAAAGGCAGGTGATCCATTGAGACCCATAAATGCCATACCCATGCCTCCATCCCTGGTACATTGAAAATGAAAAGAGAAAATGGGCTGTGGGACTTTAAATGAGGCATGGATGGGCGTAGGAAAAAGTCTAGGATATCAAAAATGAATAGACATCACTGTCCCGTTGGGGAATAGTCTGTAGCCATGTATACATGCTGCATAGTCAGTCTAAAGAATGGAGATCAAGGCATGGATATAAATATAAAAATGTATTAGGCATCCACCAGCACATCATTTACATATTCGCTCCCCTCTTCCTTTGCTCCCTTTTTGTTTTTTGTTTTTTGTTTTTCCTTCTCCTCCCTTCCCCCAATCACACTCTAATTTTGGTTCTCAAACCATTCAACCTTCTTTTTCACTCATTGCTCATTTGCATTTCTCCATCCCTTCACAAGCATTCTGCCCTTGCACCCTGTCTGTGCCTCTCCGTCAGTTTGGTGCTGTGCCGTGGCTGTCCGGGTTTCTCCTTGATGGATGTCCCATGCCATCTTCTCTTTGACTCTCCTCTTGATCGAGTGGCCGTTGAAGTGTTTATTGGGGGGCCTTCCCCGGGTGAGACACTGTATCCAGGACCACCACTCTACGCCATATTTCAAATGCTTGGGACAACCCCATTCCGGGTTTTGCCATTGGTAACGTATCAGACTACCTTATTATGTTTCAAACATGACATAATTTTTTCAAGACTTTATTTGACCTGTCTATCCATCTCCCCTTTTAGTCAAATGACATGCACCCCACTCCTGATGACTGGCTTTAAACGCCAAGAAACGCGTCGAGTCCATGCTCAGGGATGCCAAGTAAAGCCTGCCCAACTACGAATCTACAAAGTGTATTCTTGACATTTCAATTGGCTAATTAATTTCACTGTTTCTGTATGTCCATTTAACTGTCACTACTTGCTCCAGCCATGTCTCAACAATGAATTGCGATTATGTCTATGTGATAACTTCTATTTACATTATGCCTTTGTTTGCATGATCTATGTGTACTTTTGCCATGATACAGATCTCCATTCTTTAGACTGACTATGCAGCATGTATACCTGGCTACAGACCACTCCCCAACGGGACAGTGATGTTTACCAATTTTTGATATCTTAGACCCTTTTCCCCATGCCCATCCATGAGTCCATGCTCTGGAATGTCAAGTAAAGCTTGCCCAACTATGAATCTATTAAGTGTATTCTTGACTTTTTAACCGGATAATCATTTTCACTGTTTCTGTATGTCCATTTAACTGTCATTACTTGCTTCAGCCATGTCTCAACAGTGAATTTTGATCATGTCTTTGTGATAACCCCTATTTACATTATGCCTTTGTTTGCATGATCCATGTGTACTTTTACCATGATACAATACATTTTTATATTTATATCCATGCCTTGATCTCCATTCTTTAGACTGACTATGCAGCATGTATACATGGCTACAGACTATTCCCCAACGGGACAGTGATGTCTATTCATTTTTGATATCCTAGACTTTTTCCTACGCCCATCCATGCCTCATTTAAAGTCCCACAGCCCATTTTCTCTTTTCATTTTCAATGTACCAGGGATGGAGGCATGGGTATGGCATTTATGGGTCTCAATGGATCACCTGCCTTTTCTTTACAAATTACCAGGGTGGAAGACACCCATTCCCCTTTGGTGACCTATTGAACCCTATTTCCTTTTCTTATTTGCTCAGTGATTAATTCTCTGAGACTACTTATATGTTGGCATCCTTTTTACCCAACTTTGACCATTGATATCCTTCCCCAGACTTCATTTGACAACAGGCCATTATTGTTTATCCCCCTGTTTTGATTATAACAGTCCTAATCGTGATTTTCAATGATTTATCCATCCCCATGGCTCACCCAACCCAAGCATTGGTGGGTCCCTGTTCTTTGGTCTCTTCCGCCCGGGGTTGCGATGCGCCCAGTTCCCCCTCCCCACCTGCCTTTCCTTGGCGGGGGGGCGGGGCATTATCCTTGGCGCATCGGCATCATGTCAGTATGTTGCACGCACGGCACCCATTGGGACGCCTGCGTTTTCATCATAGTTTTTTCCATCTCGCATGACCCAGGGGGATGGGAGGGACCCCTCCGAGATCATTTGCATCTCGGGCGGGGTTCTTTCCATCCCCACACCTGGCTCATGCGTCACATGATGCTGGCGGAGATACGCCCCTTACTGTGGACATTTATCCGGTAGCCACCTGGGGAGCTTCACTTCACAGACATCCATCTGATGAGAGGTTCCAGTTTCTTTCTTTCTCTACACTTCAAGGTAATTTCCAATCTTTATTTCAGGATTCACATAGTATTCTTTACATATATACTCTTTTTACCTGCTTTTCTACATTTTTGCCTTGCACTTTGCTCACACTGCTTCAAACACACATTTCATTTCATCGCTATTTAGCATTTTTGGGGATTTGGTTTGGCTTTTTCTCAAACCAGATTTATTTACACCAACACTCAGTTGATTTGCCAACTTTGGCTGTTAACCCTTTCAGTCATGTTTTATCATTAACCCCCTTTTTTGTTCAATTTCTCCCAGCACCCATTACACATTATTCCCATTAGGCATCCACCAGCACATCATTTACATATTCACTCCCCTCTTCCTTTGCTCCCTTTTTGTTTTTTGTTTTTTGTTTTTCCTTCTCCTCCCTTCCCCCAATCACACTCTAATTTTGGTTCTCAAACCATTCAACCTTCTTTTTCACTCATTGCTCATTTGCATTTCTCCATCCCTTCACCAGCATTCTGCCCTTGCACCCTGTCTGTGCCTCTCCGTCAGTTTGGTGCTGTGCCGTGGCTGTCCGGGTTTCTCCTTGATGGATGTCCCATGCCATCTTCTCTTTGACTCTCCTCTTGATCGAGTGGCCGTTGAAGTGTTTATTGGGGGGCCTTCCCCGCCTCAGCCCCGGGTGAGACACTGTATCCAGGACCACCACTCTACGCCATATTTCAAATGCTTGGGACAACCCCATTCCGGGTTTTGCCATTGGTAACGTATCAGACTACCTTATTATGTTTCAAACATGACATAATTTTTTCAAGACTTTATTTGACCTGTCTATCCATCTCCCCTTTTAGTCAAATGACATGCACCCCACTCCTGATGACTGGCTTTAAACGCCAAGAAACGCGTCGAGTCCATGCTCAGGGATGCCAAGTAAAGCCTGCCCAACTACGAATCTACAAAGTGTATTCTTGACATTTCAATTGGCTAATTAATTTCACTGTTTCTGTATGTCCATTTAACTGTCACTACTTGCTCCAGCCATGTCTCAACAATGAATTGCGATTATGTCTATGTGATAACTTCTATTTACATTATGCCTTTGTTTGCATGATCTATGTGTACTTTTGCCATGATACAGATCTCCATTCTTTAGACTGACTATGCAGCATGTATACCTGGCTACAGACCACTCCCCAACGGGACAGTGATGTTTACCAATTTTTGATATCTTAGACCCTTTTCCCCATGCCCATCCATGAGTCCATGCTCTGGAATGTCAAGTAAAGCTTGCCCAACTATGAATCTATTAAGTGTATTCTTGACTTTTTAACCGGATAATCATTTTCACTGTTTCTGTATGTCCATTTAACTGTCATTACTTGCTTCAGCCATGTCTCAACAGTGAATTTTGATCATGTCTTTGTGATAACCCCTATTTACATTATGCCTTTGTTTGCATGATCCATGTGTACTTTTACCATGATACAATACATTTTTATATTTATATCCATGCCTTGATCTCCATTCTTTAGACTGACTATGCAGCATGTATACATGGCTACAGACTATTCCCCAACGGGACAGTGATGTCTATTCATTTTTGATATCCTAGACTTTTTCCTACGCCCATCCATGCCTCATTTAAAGTCCCACAGCCCATTTTCTCTTTTCATTTTCAATGTACCAGGGATGGAGGCATGGGTATGGCATTTATGGGTCTCAATGGATCACCTGCCTTTTCTTTACAAATTACCAGGGTGGAAGACACCCATTCCCCTTTGGTGACCTATTGAACCCTATTTCCTTTTCTTATTTGCTCAGTGATTAATTCTCTGAGACTACTTATATGTTGGCATCCTTTTTACCCAACTTTGACCATTGATATCCTTCCCCAGACTTCATTTGACAACAGGCCATTATTGTTTATCCCCCTGTTTTGATTATAACAGTCCTAATCGTGATTTTCAATGATTTATCCATCCCCATGGCTCACCCAACCCAAGCATTGGTGGGTCCCTGTTCTTTGGTCTCTTCCGCCCGGGGTTGCGATGCGCCCAGTTCCCCCTCCCCACCTGCCTTTCCTTGGCGGGGGGGCGGGGCATTATCCTTGGCGCATCGGCATCATGTCAGTATGTTGCACGCACGGCACCCATTGGGACGCCTGCGTTTTCATCATAGTTTTTTCCATCTCGCATGACCCAGGGGGATGGGAGGGACCCCTCCGAGATCATTTGCATCTCGGGCGGGGTTCTTTCCATCCCCACACCTGGCTCATGCGTCACATGATGCTGGCGGAGATACGCCCCTTACTGTGGACATTTATCCGGTAGCCACCTGGGGAGCTTCACTTCACAGACATCCATCTGATGAGAGGTTCCAGTTTCTTTCTTTCTCTACACTTCAAGGTAATTTCCAATCTTTATTTCAGGATTCACATAGTATTCTTTACATATATACTCTTTTTACCTGCTTTTCTACATTTTTGCCTTGCACTTTGCTCACACTGCTTCAAACACACATTTCATTTCATCGCTATTTAGCATTTTTGGGGATTTGGTTTGGCTTTTTCTCAAACCAGATTTATTTACACCAACACTCAGTTGATTTGCCAACTTTGGCTGTTAACCCTTTCAGTCATGTTTTATCATTAACCCCCTTTTTTGTTCAATTTCTCCCAGCACCCATTACACATTATTCCCATTAGGCATCCACCAGCACATCATTTACATATTCACTCCCCTCTTCCTTTGCTCCCTTTTTGTTTTTTGTTTTTTGTTTTTCCTTCTCCTCCCTTCCCCCAATCACACTCTAATTTTGGTTCTCAAACCATTCAACCTTCTTTTTCACTCATTGCTCATTTGCATTTCTCCATCCCTTCACCAGCATTCTGCCCTTGCACCCTGTCTGTGCCTCTCCGTCAGTTTGGTGCTGTGCCGTGGCTGTCCGGGTTTCTCCTTGATGGATGTCCCATGCCATCTTCTCTTTGACTCTCCTCTTGATCGAGTGGCCGTTGAAGTGTTTATTGGGGGGCCTTCCCCGCCTCAGCCCCGGGTGAGACACTGTATCCAGGACCACCACTCTACGCCATATTTCAAATGCTTGGGACAACCCCATTCCGGGTTTTGCCATTAGTAACGTATCAGACTACCTTATTATGTTTCAAACATGACATAATTTTTTCAAGACTTTATTTGACCTGTCTATCCATCTCCCCTTTTAGTCAAATGACATGCACCCCACTCCTGATGACTGGCTTTAAACGCCAAGAAACGCGTCGAGTCCATGCTCAGGGATGCCAAGTAAAGCCTGCCCAACTACGAATCTACAAAGTGTATTCTTGACATTTCAATTGGCTAATTAATTTCACTGTTTCTGTATGTCCATTTAACTGTCACTACTTGCTCCAGCCATGTCTCAACTATGAATTGCGATTATGTCTATGTGATAACTTCTATTTACATTATGCCTTTGTTTGCATGATCTATGTGTACTTTTGCCATGATACAGATCTCCATTCTTTAGACTGACTATGCAGCATGTATACCTGGCTACAGACCACTCCCCAACGGGACAGTGATGTTTACCAATTTTTGATATCTTAGACCCTTTTCCCCATGCCCATCCATGAGTCCATGCTCTGGAATGTCAAGTAAAGCTTGCCCAACTATGAATCTATTAAGTGTATTCTTGACTTTTTAACCGGATAATCATTTTCACTGTTTCTGTATGTCCATTTAACTGTCATTACTTGCTTCAGCCATGTCTCAACAGTGAATTTTGATCATGTCTTTGTGATAACCCCTATTTACATTATGCCTTTGTTTGCATGATCCATGTGTACTTTTACCATGATACAATACATTTTTATATTTATATCCATGCCTTGATCTCCATTCTTTAGACTGACTATGCAGCATGTATACATGGCTACAGACTATTCCCCAACGGGACAGTGATGTCTATTCATTTTTGATATCCTAGACTTTTTCCTACGCCCATCCATGCCTCATTTAAAGTCCCACAGCCCATTTTCTCTTTTCATTTTCAATGTACCAGGGATGGAGGCATGGGTATGGCATTTATGGGTCTCAATGGATCACCTGCCTTTTCTTTAGTTATACTTTAACACTTCACCCTCAGTGTGTTATCATTGTGCATATATTGCTAGATTGTGATAAGATAACAACCCTTAGACTAACTGTGCCAGAGTGGGTCGAGTAGATTGCCGGGGGTTGGCGGTGCTGTATTCAGGGCCCAAAACAAATCCAATGGCTCTCTTAACTGGGGGTAGCGCTACATATATATATATATATATATATATATATATATATTTTAAATCAGTTTATTATCCTGTTGACTCTGCTCTCTACTTGTTCTGCCCCACTTTTATGTATTTTTTTTTATTATATATACAGTACTATTCAAAGGTTTTACACAGGTGCAAAAAAATGCTATAAACTAAGAATGCTTTCAAAAATATATATTTTACTTATTTTTGTATTATAATATATCATTTATATAAATTAAATGAATTATTTTATATACAGTAAAGCCTCGTACACACGATCGGATATCCTATGGATTCTAATCCGATGGTTTTGTCCATCGGAAATCCGATGAAGCTGACTTCCATCAGTCTTGCCTACACACCATCAGTCAAAAAACCGACCCTTCTAAACGCGGTGACGTAAAACACTCCGATGAACCGAGAAAAATTAAGTTTAATGCTTCTGAGCATGCGTCGACTTGATTCTGAGCATGCGTGGGTTTTTTATCCGATGGACTTGCCCATAGACGATCGGAATTTGCTATCGGTTTTTGATCCATCGGAAAAATTTAAAACATGTTCTATTTTTTAAAACCGATGGAAAAAAGACCGATGGGTCCCATACACGATCGGTTTGTCCAATGAAAAAAGTCCATCGGACTGTTTTCATCAGTAAAACCGATCGTGTGTACAGGGCTTCAATATCTATATATATAAAATAATAATAATAATATACAGTAAAATACAATATCTATCTATCTATCTATCTATCTATCTATCTATCTATCTATCTATCTATCTTTTAATTATTATTATATTGTTTATTTACAAAATGCAAAGTGAGCAAACAGAAGTAAAGATAATATTTTTTTTATTATATATACAGTACTGAGCAAATATTTTACACAGTTGTGAAGAAATGCTGTAAACTAGGAATGTTTTCAAAAATATATACACTGCTCAAAAAAGTTAAAGGAACACTTTGAAAACACATCAGATCTCAACGGGGCAAAATCTCATGGTGGATGGATATCTATACTGATATGGACGGGGTAATGTGTTAGGAATCACCTACAAAGGGCTGAATTCAAAGACACCCCGAAAATAAAAGTGAAAAAATGATGCAGCATGCTAGTCCATTTTGCTGAAATTTCATTGCAACAACTCAAAATGGTCTTCAGTAGTTTGTATGGCCCCCCAAGTGCTTGTATGCATGCCTGACAACATCAGGGCATGCTCCTAATAAGACGACGGATGGTGTCCTGGGGTATTTCCTCCCAGATCTGGACCAGAGCATCACTGAGCTCCTGAACAGAATGAGGTGCAGCCTGGCGGCACCGGATGGACCGATACATAATGTCCCAGAGGTGTTCTTTTGGATTTCGGTCAGGTGAACGTGGGGGCCATTCATTGGTATCAATTTATTCATCCTCCAGGAACTGGTTGCACATAAAGCCGGGCATTGTCGTGCACCAGGAGGAACCCAGGACCCACTGCACCAGTGTAGGGTCTGACAATGGGTCCAAGGATTTCATCCCGATACCTAATGGCAGTCAGGGTGCCATTGTGTAGCCTGTAGAGGTCTGTGCGTCCCTCCATGGATATGCCTCCCCAGACCATTACTGACCCACCACCAAACCGGTTATGCTGAACGATGTTACAGGCAACATAAAGTTCTCCGCATTTTCTCCAGACCCTTTCATGTCTGCTACATGTGCTCAGGGTGAACCTGCTCTCATCTGTGAAAAGCAATTGGCCTGCCAATTCTGGTGTTCAATGAAAATGTCAATCGAGCTCCACAGTGTCCGGCAGTGAGCACAGAGCACACTAGAGGACGTCGGGCCCTCAGGCACCGCATACTAGCTCATTATGAAATACTTACCTTAGAACGAGGCATCGGTATCTCACCCGGTCCACGCAGAGGCAGATGACATTTTGCCTCTGTGTGTCTTCCGGGTATCGCGGCTCCAGCGCTGTGAGTGGCTGGAGACGCAATGTCGTCACTCCCGCGCATGTGCACGATACTTCTTTCCGGCAAGGTCCGGCGTCTGCCGGGCTTTCAGCCGGGAATCCCCGTTGCGCATGCGCCGCTGAAGTCATTGCAAGTGGAATATCTCCTAAACCGTACAGGTTTAGGAGATATTCTTTTTACCTACAAGTAAGCCTTATTATAGGCTTACCTGTAGGTAAAATTACAAAAACTTTACAACCACTTTAATCTACTCACCAGAGGGTGAGTGAAATGGTGCCTTTAAAGTCCTCTCAGAATGAAGCAATGGCCCCTCTCTGGATGTACAGTGATCCTTGACAGGAACGGTTCAGTGTGGCAGTATGACCATGTAAGTATACAAGGGGATGCTTTGCATAGTGTAAAATTGTTTATTTAGAAAACCAACACCCCCCACATGCAAGAAATGCTTACTAGATATGTTGCTTTAAAACAGCATGTCTCACATGGCTCTGCATCAGCTCACTTACAGTACGACAGAAGTTCAAACTAACTGCCTGCTTCTATGAGTCCTGGGATGACGCTTGCTGTGATTGACTGGTGAGTCGCGTGGTAATGTTTTGACGCATTTCGTCATTACGTCTTCAGAGGGCGTCGATTAATATATGTATTATAATATATCATTTATAGAAATTCAATTTATTATTTTATATACAGTATATATATACATATAGATAGATAGATAGATAGATAGATAGATTTTTTAAATTATTATTATATATTTTTTTTTTACAAAATGCAAAGTGAGCAAACAGAAGAAAAGATAGCATTTTTACAGCATTATTTCTGTAAAAATGCTATCAAAAATATATATTATAATTGTTTATTTTTATATATTATATATTATTATATTGTTTATTTACAAAATGCAAAGTGAACAAGCAGAAGAAAAGATAATATTTGTCATTATTGTAGCGGGGTCTTCAAAGTTAGTGGGATACACCTGGGGGTAGAGAGACCCAGGTGTGTAATTATGTCAGGGATTAGACCCCTTTTTCTTATTCGTGGAGGATTGGGTGGTGTAATATTCTCTTTGACCAGTGGGTGTCAGTGTACCTACTGGCTCGAGGTAGAATCACTACCACAGTGCTACCCTTCTTTGTCCCTTCCTGGAGATGGTACGGCTGGGGCGGGGAACCCACCGTGGTGTCGATGGGAGGGGATAAAAGGGGGAGACGCCTTCGCCACGAGGTCTTTTGGGGGGAGATCATCTCTTCACGCACCCAGGCACCTTGGGCCTGGGTGCGGGCGGTTCAAGGTTCCGGCCTAGGCGCCCAAGGCCTGGCCGGAACGAAGATGGAGTCCATCCCGGGCACCTTCAGCCTGGGGTGAGGTACTATTAAGGAGGCCTGGGACCCGGTGACTCCGACTGGGTCCCGCGAGGGTGAAGTTGCTCCAGGGCGCCCCTTGCGAGGGGACCCGCATCTGAGGTGAGGAGGCTGGGGGGGGGGTCACCCATCCGAAGACCCGGTGTAGCGTCAACCCGGTGACGGATGGGCCTTCAGTAACTCCCTTGGAGGACATCTTCCCCTGATATGGGCTACAGCGCAGCGGAGGAGCTTTCATCAAGATTCCTGCAACCCCTGGTCATAGCACAGGGAGTGTAGGGACTAGGAACCTGTACAGTGCCTCGACCTGCTTCCCCATCGTATCATGCCGTTGCATTTGACTGTATGTGGAGATACGCAATAAACCTGAGTTTGGACTTTGATGGGTGTATGGACTCTGCTGATGGGAACAAAGGGAGATTCCGGCACGGAAGGACTGACCCTCATAACCAGCACACATTTGGCCCGAGGAAAAAGATTGATACTGGCCTTCACCTCACCCACATGCACGGGGAGGACATGGGCCGTAGCGCACCTCACTCTGTCGCTCGACATATCCCTAGTTAAAGAGGTCGGGGTGAGGCCGCTACACGTGGGCGCTCGTCCGGGATGAAATGTGTGTTGACCCTGAGGTTTGGAACGGCTGTGTTTGAACTTTGCTGCCCGGAGGAGGTCCGAGCAGGTCGGCCATGTGATTGGCCAAAGTGCATCCCTGTGCTCGAAGTCGTGGAAATTTCCCTGAAAAACCGGGAGAGGCCCATGCAGAAAGAGCGGGAAGAGGGAGGAGTCCAGCCATGTGACGAACTACATGTGGGGACTTTTGCTGCACTGCGCCACGAGGCACCCCATGACTGCGCAATTCGTGGGAGGAGACTGATGGAAGCCCGCGAAAATGTGCAAGTCGTGGGAGGAGTCTGGCCACGTGTGGAGATACACGTGGAGACTCCGGCGCGAGGTCAGCGTATGATGGAGCAGCAAGTGGTCGGAGTGAACTCAGGCTCCCTGTGGATGCCGGTACCTTATCCTTTCAAGATGACTGCATTTGCTGCACCCATTACAGACACGGGGATAAGGCTCAGGCCCCGAGGACAGTTGGCTCTGTATTCATGCAGAGACACGGAGGCTCTCGGTGTGATCTGTCCCGGATGCTCGGGACTGGTGGTCCAACTAAAGCCATTCGGGCGATGCAAAGCATGCAAGGAGTTTCTTTTTGAGGTTGAACCACACACGGAAAGGCCCCGGGCCCTACGCCTCAACTGCATCACAGGAACCGCCACTCCGGAGGGAGAGATCAAAGCCTTTGCGGAGTTTCCCGTGCGCGCTGACCAGGGCGAAGTGACTGCCCAACCAGAGACTGAGAGAGAAAAATCTGAGGACACTGCTTCGGTCACTACAGACTCCCTGCTCCCACCTCAGGAAAGTCGGCCTGGTACAGGCATCCTATGGTCGTGGTCGAGTTTCACCCCGCCGCTTGCCTGGCCTGGATGGCGCCGGTAGAGAAGAGAGTCCCGGACATCCCAGTTCTTCAGAAGGTCCAGGTGAGCCAGGGGCTGGGACTGTGGTGTTGGTTGGAGGTGTCGGGGGTCCACAGTCGGTGGAGCCCGCAAGGGAGGGTAGCCTTCCGTCTACTAGAGACTACCTTCCCGCCGAGATGTATGACACCTCAGACTTAGAGTCATTGTCAGACTGTGGGGATGACTGAGAGATAGACGAACTGTTTCACCGGAAGGGCTGGGACAGACGCCCACTACCTGTGCTGAGTAAACCGCAGGATTCCCCCATGTCCATAGAAGACAGTACGCTCCGGGTGAAGGCCCCGGAGTTCTCGAGGAAATCTAGTCCTCCGACCAACTTCCCGCATTCAACTACATCACCCGCTCTGATGTTGGGGATGCAGCGTGTTTCGTTGCGGGCACCAAAGACAAAGAAACCCGAGATGGTGAAGGTACTTCGGCACCCGGAGGCCATCGTACAGCCAGGAGAAGGTGAGCGAGATGTGATGCCACCTCTAGCCAGGTTGCAGAGACTTTTCTCCCAGAGAGTCGCCCGTGAATATGGGTGGGAGTACCCCTACTTGCCTCGGGACTTATTGTATGAAGTCGAGGTCCTGCGACCAAGGTGGTATGATGAGTTTGTATGGGAAAAACTTAAAGTACCCCATGCCAGGCGATACCTGTCATGTTCGCCGCCTGTGTCTAAAAAGTTCAAGGACTGCAGAGCTGATTGGAGACTTGGGCGCCATATTCATGCCGATAAGGTGCTCATCTGCCGGAAAGAAGGAGAGGATGTCGAGTATTCGGTGGAAGTGTTTGACGGGCACCTGAAGCCCCTGTTTCTGCCTGATCCAAGGTTCTATTTATAGGAGAAGTGAGCTCCTATCTTGTTGCTGTTGAAACTTTCTGGAAGAGACATTCCCAGACGCCTAGGACTGTGCCCTACTTTTGTTTTGATTTGGGCTTTTCTTTTACTCACTGGAGATTTGGGAGCTGTTGTTTTTTTTTCTCCCTTTTCTTCATGTGCCAAAGGCAGAGACTTTTGGGGTAGAGTTAGAGTAGGAGAGCAGGAAGAATGAAGATCTCACCAAGTGTCATTACCGCAGCGCTGTCACCAGGTGGCAGTGTTGTGCAACGAATGTTTGAAAATGTTACACATGCATTGCGTACTTATTGGAGTGAGTGGATCTCTCGGCTGACGGATCCACTCATGCCAAGTTAACACAGAGTGTTAGGATGTGTTTTTTGTTTGTTTCCCTTCTGCAGGAGATTCGTCGGTCAAGACTACTGAGTATGGGGTGGTTCTTAGACAGTGGGATTGTATATGTGTACATGACAGATGTTTTATACAAAAGTTTTAATGTTCTATAGTTTCCTTTTCTGTTGAGCAGGTCTTGGCACATACAGTATCCAAAATTTGAGGGATAGCCTCTGGGGCCCACTTCATGTCACCACTCCTTGGGAGACATGGGTGTGCACCTGACGCTGGGGACCAGCGTCAAATCACCAGGGGGAGTGTGTAGCGGGGTCTTCAAAGTTAGTGGGATACACCTGGGGGTAGAGAGACCCAGGTGTGTAATTATGTCAGGGATTAGACCCCTTTTTCTTATTCGTGGAGGATTGGGTGGTGTAATATTCTCTTTGACCAGTGGGTGTCAGTGTACCTACTGGCTCGAGGTAGAATCACTACCACAGTGCTACCCTTCTTTGTCCCTTCCTGGAGATGGTACGGCTGGGGCGGGGAACCCGCCGTGGTGTCGATGGGAGGGGATAAAAGGGGGAGACGCCCTCGCCACAAGGTCTTTTGGGGGGAGATCATCTCTTCACGCACCCAGGCACCTTGGGCCTGGGTGCGGGCGGTTCAAGGTTCCGGCCTAGGCGCCCAAGGCCTGGCCGGAACGAAGATGGAGTCCATCCCGGGCACCTTCAGCCTGGGGTGAGGTACTATTAAGGAGGCCTGGGACCCGGTGACTCCGACTGGGTCCCGCGAGGGTGAAGTTGCTCCAGGGCGCCCCTTGCGAGGGGACCCGCATCTGAGGTGAGGAGGCTGGGGGGGGGGTCACCCGTCCGAAGACCCGGTGTAGCATCAACCCGGTGACGGATGGGCCTTCAGTAACTCCCTTGGAGGACATCTTCCCCTGATATGGGCTACAGCGCAGCGGAGGAGCTTTCATCAAGATTCCTGCAACCCCTGGTCATAGCACAGGGAGTGTAGGGACTAGGAACCTGTACAGAGGAAAAAGATTGATACTGGCCTTCACCTCACCCACATGAACGGGGAGGACATGGGCCGTAGCGCACCTCACTCTGTCGCTCGACATACCCCTAGTTAAAGAGGTCGGGGTGAGGCCGCTACATTATATATACAGTACTGTGCAAAGATTTTACACAGGTGTAAAGAAATGCTGTAAACTAAGAATGCTTAAAAAATATATATATTTTAACTGTTTATTTTTGAATTATAATATATAAATATATATATATATATATACACACATATATATATATATATATATATATATATATATATATATACACACATATATATATATATATATATATATATATATATATATATATATATATATAAATATGTATTATAATATATAATTTTTATAATTTTTTTATATACAGTATATATATATATATATATATATATATATATATATATATATATATATATATAGCTATAGCTATATATATATATATATCAGTGGCGGCTGGTGCTCAAATTTTTTGGGGGGGCGCAAACAAACTGAAAAAAATCAAAAATCATCAATTGCCGCCACTGTGCCCATTAAACGCAGCCACTGTGCCCAAACGCCACTAGTTTGTCCCCAAATGCAGCCAGTTTCCCCCCATATGCAGCCAGTTTCTCCCCCATAATGCAGCCAGTTTCTCCCCCATAATGCAGCCCCATAATGTAGCCAGTTTCTCCCCCATAATGCAGCCAGTTTCTCCCCCATAATGCAGCCAGTTTCTCCCCCATAATGCAGCCAGCTTCTCCCCCATATGCAGCCAGTTTCTCCCCCATAATGCAGCCAGTTTCTCCCCCATAATACAGCCAGTTTCTCCCCCATAATGCAGCCAGTTTCTCCCCCATAATGCAGCCAGTTTCTCCCCCAATATACAGCCAGTTTCTCCCCCATAATGCTGCCAGTTTCTCCCCCAATATACAGCCAGTTTCTCCCCCATAATGCAGCCAGTTTCTCCCCCATAATGCAGCCAGTTTCTCCCCCATAATGCAGCCAGTTTCTCCCCCATAATGCAGCCAGTTTCTCCCCCATAATGCAGCCAGTTTCTCCCCCATAATGCAGCCAGTTTCTCCCCTATATGCAGCCAGTTTCTCCCCCAATATACAGCCAGTTTCTCCCCCATAATGCAGCCAGTTTCTCCCCCATAATGCAGCCAGTTTCTCCCCCATAATGCAGCCAGTTTCTCCCCCATATGCAGACAGTTTCTCCCCTATATGCAGCCAGTTTCTCCCCTATATGCAGCCAGTTTCTCCCCCATAATGCAGCCAGTTTCTCCCCTATATGCAGCCAGTTTCTCCCCTATATGCAGCCAGTTTCTCCCCCATAATGCAGCCAGTTTCTCCCCCATAATGCAGCCAGTTTCTCCCCCATATGCAGCCAGTTTCTCCCCCATAATGCAGCCAGTTTCTCCCCCATAATGCAGCCAGTTTCTCCCCCATAATGCAGCCAGTTTCTCCCCCATAATGCAGCCAGTTTCTCCCCCATAATGCAGCCAGTTTGTCCCCCATAATACAGCCAGTTTGTCCTCATAATACAGCCAGTTTCTCCCCCATATGCAGCCAGTTTGTCCTCATAATACAGCCAGTTTGTCCCCCCCAGCCCTGCACTTACCTTCCTCGAGTCAGCGCCGTCCTTCTTCCATCCTCGATGTCTTCTCCTGCCCTCGATGTCACTTCAGCCAATCAGGTTACCGGTAACCAGACCCGGTGAACCTGATTGGCCAGGGAACGCACCCCTGTGCGTCCTCTCATTAGGTATTTAGAAGCCGATTACAGCCCTCAGGCTGTAGTCGGGAAGCCTATCAGAGCCTGCTGGCTCTGATAGGCACTTCTAAAGGCCAATCAGACGCTGTGACTCAGATGGCCGGCGCTCAAGGGGCTGGCCATCTGAATAGTGGGCGGCAGCAATACATAGGTTCATGCAATGCATGAACCTATGTATTGTTGTGGTGAGTGACGGCCGGGCGCAGAAGCGAGCGGTAGCGGCGCTTCTGCGCCCACTATGGTCGCTCCACCATGTGTAAAAAAAAGACATTAAAAACAAAAAAAAACTCTTAAATTGCCCGTTTTTTTTTTTTTTTTTGTGACCACAGGAGGGGGGGGGGGGGCGGCGCCCGGGCGCCCCCTATGGACGGGCCGCCACTGATATATATAGCTATATATATATATATATATATATATATAGCTATAGATATATACAGTATATTCTTATGGGAATATATTTGACGAAATTAATGGTGAATTTATGGTTGAGGTCTCAAATGAAACCCCAAGTTGTATATTTAGCCCAAATGTCAACCGCCACTCTTATTTCATTTTTCTTGGCTTCACAAAGACAATAGAGCCAAACCCTGCGTTTTGTCAGATCCCACCGGTGTGTCTACATCTTGTAATATATGGTCATTTAGGAGAGCACGTTCTCTATCCAAACATCATAAAAAACACCTGTGTCATTGTGAAAGATGTTCCCTGCAAAGAATGCCATTTATTTCCTAAAATCACAACACCGATGCGTGCCAAACAGCTGCTGCAAGAACAATAAAGTAGCCAACCTCTCAAGACAAAACTGTGATAACATGTAGTGGAGAAGGACGGGGATGTTGGGTGATGTACGTCTAGATGTGACAGTCAAACCTACAATATCCATATACCCAATATCACATTTTTTTCACCTTGCACTAAAACGCTTATGCCGCGTACACACGACCGTTTTTCCTGTCATGCAAAAAAAACGATGTTTTTCTCGACGTGATTCGTTGTGATTCCTCTCAAGCCTGCCTTGCATACACACGTTCAGGAAAAAAAAAACACTCGACCAGAGCGCAGTGACGTACAACACGTACGACGGCACTATAAAGGGGAAGTTCCATTCGAATGGCGCCACCCTTTGGGCTGCTTTTGCTGATCCTCGTGTTAGTAAAAGTTTGGTGAGAGACGATTTGCGCTTTTCAGCCTTGTGCTTTTCAGTCTGTTACAGCGTGACGAATGTGCTATCTCCGTTACAAAAGCTAGTTTTACCAGAACGAGCGCTCCCGTCTCATACTTGATTCTTAGAATGCGCGTTTTTTTCCCCTCGGAAAAGCATACACATGAGCGGTTTTCGCAACGAGAAAAACAAAGAGAAAAAATAGAGCAGGTTCTAATTTTTTTTGCGGGCAGTTTTCTCGTCTAAAAAACACACACGACCGGTTTTCACGACCATTCAAAAAAATGGCAGTTTTCTCGTCATGAAAAACGGTCGTCTGTACGCGGCATTATGCCTTGTACACACGATCAGAATTTCCGATGAAAAGAGTCAGACGGAATTTTTTCATCGGATATTCCGACCGTGTGTATGCCCCATCGGACTTTTTCCATCAGAAATTCCAACGGATTTAGAAAGAGAACATGTTTTCTTTTTCTCCAATGAAAAAAAAAATACGATCAGAAATTCTGATCGTCTGTATGGAACTCTGATGGAGAAAAAAACGCGCATGCTCAGAATCAAGTACGAGACAGGAACACTCGGACTGGTAAAGCTAGCGTTTGTCATGGAGGTAGCACATTCATCACGCTGTAACAGACTGAAAAGCACGAGGCTGAAAAGCGCGAATGGTCTCTCACCAAACTTTTACTAACACGAGGATCAGCAAAAGCAGCCCAAAGGGTGGCGCCGTTGGATTTCAACTTCCCCTTTACAGTGCCGTCGTACGTGTTGTACATCACCGCGTTTTGAACGGTTGGAATTTGGTCTGACAGTGTGTATGCAAGACAGCTTAAACGGAATTCCGTCGGAAACTCCATCGGACAATCCGTCGGACTTTATTTCGACGGACAGTCCAACCATGTGTACAGGGCATAATCCTGTATAGTTAGGATTTTAAACCCAATGAAATTGTTTGTAAGTGGTACCCAAGCAGGGGTTTTAAATAAAAAGTAGCTCTGAATGCAGGCATGGGCGTCCGCTCCATAGGGCAAGGGGGGTCATTTGCCCCCCCTGGAATTCAGAAGGTGTTGGCCAAATTGGCAGTGTTCTACACCCTCCGCCGCCCTTACACCCACTTCCAGCCCCGCACAGATCTGCACTGCAGCACATGTACTCCCTCCTCCTTCCCCCGTGCCCACCACACCTCCCCATCGCCGCGTCTCGTGGTTTGGCAGCACTGGCTGGGCCTCGCGCTGCAACCCGATTGGCCCCAGCTCTTCTTGTTCTCCCGGGCATGGCCGGCTCCACCCCTGGCCTTTGGACTGTGCAGCGTGCCCGGGGAGAGAAGAAGAAAAAGAGCCGGGGGGAGATGGCGGAGTGGAGGGTGTCTCGAGTCGGTGGTGGTAGTACCTCGGGGGCCTGGCCCCCTGCGGGGCAGCCTGCTGCACACACCAGCTGGACCTGCTGAATAGTGATGAGCCGAACACCCCCGGGTTCGGTTCGCACCAGAACCCGCGAACGGACCGAAAGTTTGCGCGAACATTAGAACCCTATTAAATACAATGGATGCGAACGTTCGGATTCTAAAGTGCTAATTATAACGACTATTATCCATGTTATTGTCCGAAACAGAGTTTGGGAACCCGGCTTCTGCACCAGGGGACATGTATCAATGCAAAAAGAAGTTTTAAAAACGGACGTTTTCCGGGAGCAGTCATTTTAATGATGCATAAAGTGAAAAAAAAAAAGTCAAATATTCCTTTAAATATTGTACCTGGGGGGTGTCTAAAGTATGCCTGTGAAGTGCCACGTGTTTCCCGTGTTTAGAACTGTCCCTGCACAAAATAACATTTCTAAAGGGAAAAAAGTCATTTAAAACTGCTTGCGGCTTTAATGCAATGTCTGGTCCCGGTAATATGGATGAAAATCTTTAGGAAAAATGGCATAGCTACCCCATCAACCCCCCCCCCCTACCCCAGCCCATTACCAGCCCCTTTGGGTCTTGTATGGATATTAAGGGGAACCCCGCACACAAAATAAAAAAGGACCTATATACTCTGAACAGCCGTATACAGGCGGTGCATACAAGACAGGGACTGTAGGTTTGTTCTTATGTAGAATCTGTTTATAATTTTGAACAGCTGCATTGTTTAAGTGGAGCTCCATGGCAAATTCCTTTTTTTTAGTTTTTTGTAAAACATAGGGAACGGTTATCACCCCTGTCACATTTTTTTTGCTGTCTGTGCCCCTGTTCAGAACATTTCACCTCACTTTGCGTCCCAATGACAACTGTTTTTGAAATGTGGTGTTTTTATTGAAACAAGGATTGGTGATAAAGCATCAGTAGAGAGGAGACACCTTTCTCCCATATTAATTCTTACAGGAGAGAATTTTCCTTCCAAGGGGTAGATTTCCTCTCACTTCCTGTTGTCTTCTTCCGTTTGCAAGTAGTAGTAGTTTGTAAGTTGGATGTTTGAAAGTAGGGGCCTGCCGTATATACTCTGCAGAAATTGGCCCCTTAGGTGTTGGTGTTGGCACAACACTGAAAGCACTCACAGTTATTCTTGGTGGGTGCTGGAACGCCCTTCTGTCAAGTATAATATCAGGAATTGTAATAACATATAATTGTTGATCAGTGGTAGTAAAAATTGGCCCTTTGATGGTGGTGCTGGTGCCACAACACTGTAAGGCCTGACAGTTACTCTTGGTGGGCGCAGCAATGCTCCCTGCTGTGAATTATTAGATCAATAATTATAATTGCATGCCCCTGTTGAACAGGGGCTGAAAAATTGGGCCTTTGGTGGTGGTGGTGGTGGTGATGGTGGTGCTGGTGCCACAATACTGTAAGGCCTGACAGTTACTCTTGGTGGGCGCAGCAATGGTCCCTGCTGTGAATTATTAGATCAATAATTATAATTGCATGCCCCTGTTGAACAGGGGCTGAAAAATTGGGCCTTTGGTGGTGGTGGTGATGGTGGTGCTGGTGCCACAACACTGTAAGGCCTGACAGTTACTCTTGGTGGGCGCAGCAATGCTCCCTGCTGTGAATTATTAGATCAATAATTATAATTGCATGCCCCTGTTGAACAGGGGCTGAAAAATTGGGCCTTAGGCACTGGTGGCACAACACTGCAACCCCTCACAGATACTGTACTTGGAGCACAGCAATGAGGCCTGTTGCAAAGTATTGCATCAAAAATTTTAATTACACGCCCCTGTTAAACAGGGGCTGAAAAATTGGGCCTTAGCCACTGGTGGCGTCACCCATAAACCAAAATGATCTTCCAAGCTATCATCGTTAATCGTATCATTGAGGAGGAGGAGGAGGATAGCCAGTCAACATAACAGCACAGGCACTCAGCATCAGCATCAGTCTTGAAGGGATGTGACATTTTAAAATCAATTAGTCTGTTATATCAGCATCTGGTGTGTGGTAGCTGGTGGTGATCCAAGACTGGTTCATCTTGATGAAAGTCAGTCGATCAACCGAGTCGGTGGACAGGCGCACCCTGTGATCCGTGACAAATCCTCCAGCAGCACTGAATGTGCGTTCTGAAAGAACGCTGGATGCAGGACAGGCCAGTAGCTCAATTGCATACTGTGCAAGCTCTGGCCAGTGATCCATCCTCAAGACCCAGTAAGCCAGAGGATTTTCGGTGGGGAAGGTGTCCAAGTCTGACCTTGCCCCTAGGTATTCCTGCACCATGTATATCAGACGCTGGCGATGGTTGCTCGAACCGATCATACTTTGGGGCTGCGGACTAAAGAATTGTCTGAATGCATCGGTCAGACGGCCACCTTCCCCACCGCTCCTTCTTTGACTGGCCGAAGCCTCAGCAACTCGTTGTCCAGGACCAGGAGTTTGTAACCTCCCAGTCTCTGGGAACGCGTTGCACAGACCTTTCTGCAAGGCCTCCCGGAGTTGTCTCATCCTGTGCTCCCTCTGCGACGGTACGATAAGGTCCGCAACCTTACCCTTGTACCGTGGATCAAGGAGAGTGGCCAGCCAGTAATGGTCCCTCTCCTTGATCCGAAGAATACGAGGATCCTTCCGCAGACTTTGCAGGATCAGGGAGGCCATGCAGCGTAGGTTAGCTGAGGCATTCAGTCCGGAGTCCTCTGGGTCACTAAGGACGACATGATCCACAGCCACCTCCTCCCAGCCACGTACAAGTCCACTGGTTTCTTGGGACTGTAAATCATCCCTAAAAGACTGCTGCTGATGATGCTGAGTGCCAGCCTCCACCTCCATGCTGACACAATCCTCCTCCTCCTCCTCTTCCTGTGCGATGGGTGGGACAGAAGGAACACTGTCTGGGTAAAGGGGGCCTTGAGAGGCAAGGAAGTCCTCCTCTTCCTGCCTCTGTTCTGCCTCAAGTGCCCTGTCCATTATTCCACGCTGCGTGTGCTCCAACAGGTGGACAAGAGGTACAGTGTCACTGATGCATGCACTGTCACTGCTCACCATCCTCGTGGCCTCCTCAAATGGTGCCAGGACAGTGCATGCATCCCTGATCATGCCCCACTGGCGTGGTGAAAAAAACCCGAGCTCCCCTGACCCTGTCCTGGTGCTGTAGTCGCACAGGTACTCATTGATGGCCCTCTGCTGCGTGTGCAGCCGCTGCAGCATGGCCAACGTTGAGTTCCACCTGGTGGGCATGTCACATATAAGGCGGTTCTTGGGCAGGTTCAACTCCTTTTGCAGCTCAGCCAGGCGAGCACTGGCATTATAAGATCTGCGGAAATGCACACAGACTTTCCTGGCCTGCCTCAGGACATCCTGTAAGCCCGGGTACCTGCCCAAGAACCGCTGCACCACCAGGTTAAGGACGTGAGCCATACAGGGCACATGGGTCAGTTGTCCCTGTCGGAGGGCGGAGAGGAGGTTGGTGCCATTGTCGCAAACCACCATTCCTGGCTTAAGCTGGTGTGGCGTCAATCACCTCTCGGCCTGCCCCTGCAGAGCAGACAGGACCTCTGCCCCAGTGTGGCTCCTGTCCCCCAAACACACCAGCGCAAGCACGGCATGGCATCTTTTTGCCTGCGTACTTGCGTTGCCCCTTGAACGCCTACGGAGCACCGCTGGTTCCGAGGACAAACCACAGGAAGAGGCCATGGAGGAAGAAGAAGAGGAGGGGGTGGAGGAGAGAGGTGTGTCACAACCAGTAGTAGCATTTTGGAGGCGTGGCAGTGGAACAACCTCCAACACTACTGCACCTTGTCCTGCATCCTTCCCAGCTGCCAAAAGAGTGACCCAATGGGCCGTGAAAGAAAGGTAACGTCCCTGTCCATGCCTGCTGGACCATGAGTCAGCGGTAATATGCACCTTACCGCTGACCGCCCTGTCCAGCGAGGCCAAGACATTGCCTTCCACATGCCTGTAGAGAGCCGGAATAGCCTTCCGTGCGAAAAAGTGTCGTTTGGGAACCTGCCACTGAGGAACCGCACATTGCACAAACTCACGGAAGGGGGCCGAGTCTACCAACTGAAAAGGCAGCAGTTGAAGCGCTAGCAATTTAGCCAAGCTAGCATTCAACCGCTGGGCATGTGGATGGCTGGGAGTGAACTTCTTTCGACGGTCCAGCAGCTGGGGCAGGGAAATTTGCCTGCTAGAATCGGACGTTGGTGTACTGCTAGCAGAGTGCCCGCAAGTACTTGCCTGTGACACACCTAATTCTACACCTTCATTCCTCTCAGAGCAGGTTTCAGAGAGGAGTGAAGGTATAGTGGGGTTGGAGATCCCAGCTGATGCGGTGCAAGAAGAGGTCAGCTTTGTTCTTTGGTGTGGGTCTTTAAGGTAGGCTTGCCAACGAGCTGCATGGCAGGTCAACATATGTCTGATCAAGCATGTGGTGCCCAAGCGGCTGATGTTTTGGCCACGCGATATACGCTTGAGACAGATGTTGCAAACAGCAGCTGTGTGATCTGATGCACTCGCCTCAAAAAAGGCCCACACCAAAGAACTTTTTGAATGACGGGCAGAGGCAGCGCCCTGCACAGGCGGAGCTCTGCGGTGTGATTCCGTCGGTGTGCTGCCCATACGCTGGCCACTCAAGGGCATCCTGCCTCGTTGGAGATGTGCCTCCTCCTCATCCTCCTCCTCCTCCTCTCTCCTATTAGGCACCCACGTGGAGTCAGTGACCTCATCATCCCCTCCCTCCTCATCACTGGAGCCAATCTGGCAGTATGCTGCAGCTGATGGAACATGACTGCCAGATTGGTGTCCTTCTTGAGCATCCCCTCTCTCTGCTCTCACGCTGCTGCCTTCCTCTAGCTGGGTATCATCATCAGATCCTTCCAAACGCTGGGCATCCTCCTGGAGCATGTACCCAACACTGTGCTCAAACAGTTCGGGGGACTCCTCAGGAGGAGGGCATGGTGGGTCTAGGGAAGGATTGACTAATGAAGATAATGATACCAGAGAAGAGGACGCTTTGGCAGCTGCTTTGCCAGTACCCTGAGCCTGGGTGAGAGAGGATGAGGAGGATGAGGTGGGCTTGGTCATCCACTCTACCAAGTCTTCGGCATGATGTGGCTCAACATGTCCAGCTGCCGAAAACAAGGACAAGCGTGTCCCATGGCCATGTGCTGATGACAATGCACCGCGTACACGACCAGCACTGTTGCCCCCAGACACAGAGCCTGCTTGCCCTCTTTTTTTGCCTCCTGACTGTCTGCCTCTCCTTGGTTGCCTTCCAGACATTTTAATGGATGGCCTGCAGGGAGATGGGAAAAACAGCAATAAGGGCTACCTTCAGGTGTATATTGTGCAGGAGGCTTAGCAACAATGACACTGACACTGTCCCCTGCCTATCCTTCTCTGTCCCTAAACACAAGGATTGAAAATATGGTTCAGCAAAAAAGTTTTAGAACAGAATAGCACACTGACACTTTCCCTCACTGTCCTACTCTGTCCCTCCCTACAAACAAGATTTAGCACAGAATAGCACACTGATAATTTCTACGAGTGTCCTTCTCTGTCCCTCAACTCAAGGATTGAAAATATGGAACAGCAAAATTGGTTTAGAACAGAATAGCACACTGTCAGTTTCACTCACTGTACCTCTCTGTCCCTCAACTCAAGGATTGAAAATATGGTTCAGCAAAATAGTTTTAGAACAGAATAGCACACTGTCAGTTTCCCTCACTGTACCTCTCTGTCCCTCAACTCAAGGATGGAAAATATGGAACAGCAAAATTGATTTAGAACAGAATAGCACACTGTCAGTTTCACTCACTGTACCTCTCTGTCCCTCAACTCAAGGAATGAAAATATGGTTCAGCAAAATAGTTTTAGAACACAATAGCACACTGACACTTTCCCTCACTGTACCTCTCTGTCCCTCAACTCAAGGATTGAAAATATGGTTCAGCAAAATAGTTTTAGAACAGAATAGCACACTGTCAGTTTCCCTCACTGTACCTCTCTGTCCCTCAACTCAAGGATTGAAAATATGGAACAGCAAAATTGGTTTAGAACAGAATAGCACACTGACACTTTCCCTCACTGTACCTCTCTGTCCCTCAACTCAAGGATTGAAAATATGGAACAGCAAATTGGTTTAGAACAGAATAGCACAGTGACACTTTCCCTCACTGTACCTCTCTGTCCCTCAACTCAAGGATTGAAAATATGGAACAGCAAAATTGGTTTAGAACAGAATAGCACACTGTCAGTTTCACTCACTGTATCTCTCTGTCCCTCAACTCAAGGATTAAAAATATGGTTCAGCAAAATAGTTTTAGAACACAATAGCACACTGACACTTTCCCTCACTGTACCTCTCTGTCCCTCAACTCAAGGATTGAAAATATGGTTCAGCAAAATAGTTTTAGAACACAATAGCACACTGACACTTTCCCTCACTGTACCTCTCTGTCCCTCAACTCAAGGATTGAAAATATGGTTCAGCAAAATAGTTTTAGAACACAATAGCACACTGACACTTTCCCTCACTGTACCTCTCTGTCCCTCAACTCAAGGATTGAAAATATGGAACAGCAAAATTGGTTTAGAACAGAATAGCACACTGTCAGTTTCACTCACTGTACCTCTCTGTCCCTCAACTCAAGGATTGAAAATATGGTTCAGCAAAATAGTTTTAGAACACAATAGCACACTGACACTTTCCCTCACTGTACCTCTCTGTCCCTCAACTCAAGGATTGAAAATATGGAACAGCAAAATTGGTTTAGAACAGAATAGCACACTGTCATTTTCACTCACTGTACCTCTCTGTCCCTCAACTCAAGGATTGAAAATATGGTTCAGCAAAATAGTTTTAGAACACAATAGCACACTGACACTTTCCCTCACTGTACCTCTCTGTTCCTCAACTCAAGGATTGAAAATATGGTTCAGCAAAATAGTTTTAGAACACAATAGCACACTGACACTTTCCCTCACTGTACCTCTCTGTTCCTCAACTCAAGGATTGAAAATATGGTTCAGCAAAATAGTTTTAGAACACAATAGCACACTGACACTTTCCCTCACTGTACCTCTCTGTCCCTCAACTCAAGGATTGAAAATATGGAACAGCAAAATTGGTTTAGAACAGAATAGCACACTGTCAGTTTCACTCACTGTACCTCTCTGTCCCTCAACTCAAGGATTGAAAATATGGTTCAGCAAAATAGTTTTAGAACACAATAGCACACTGTCAGTTTCCCTCACTGTACCTCTCTGTCCCTCAACTCAAGGATTGAAAATATGGAACAGCAAAATTGGTTTAGAACAGAATAGCACACTGTCAGTTTCACTCACTGTACCTCTCTGTCCCTCAACTCAAGGATTGAAAATATGGTTCAGCAAAATAGTTTTAGAACACAATAGCACACTGACACTTTCCCTCACTGTACCTCTCTGTCCCTCAACTCAAGGATTGAAAATATGGAACAGCAAAATTGGTTTAGAACAGAATAGCACACTGTCAGTTTCACTCACTGTACCTCTCTGTCCCTCAACTCAAGGATTGAAAATATGGTTCAGCAAAATAGTTTTAGAACACAATAGCACACTGACACTTTCCCTCACTGTACCTCTCTGTCCCTCAACTCAAGGATTGAAAATATGGTTCAGCAAAATAGTTTTAGAACACAATAGCACACTGACACTTTCCCTCACTGTACCTCTCTGTCCCTCAACTCAAGGATTGAAAATATGGTTCAGCAAAATAGTTTTAGAACACAATAGCACACTGACGCTTTCCCTCACTGTACCTCTCTGTCCCTCAACTCAAGGATTGAAAATATGGTTCAGCAAAATAGTTTTAGAACAGAATAGCACACTGTCAGTTTCCCTCACTGTACCTCTCTGTCCCTACAAACAAGGATTAGCACAGAATAGCACACTGTCACTGACACTCTCCCTACCTATCTTGTGTAGCGGGGTGTTCCCCTTTAATGCAGAGAGAAAAGAAGTTCCAGGTGAGAGGTGAGTCAGGAGGAAGTAAAGAGACATTATGGAAGTGAAAGCAGAGGAGAGAGAGACTACATCTCCCAGTACATCTTGCAGCACCCAGGGTGCATTGCTCCAGAACAGAGACTGCTGGGGCAGACTTTATAAAGGGGAGGCGGAGTTTTGGTCGGCCTCTTTGGACCCCCCTCTCCTAGCAAGAGGATGTCTGTGCTGAACTGCTGTGTGCACAAGGCCTGAAGCCCGGGCCGTGTGCTCCTTTCCAAAGAGCCCTCTGCCAGCCTAGCAGAGCCTTAGAGACATCTAATCCTCCTTGCTGCAGTACACCAGAAGGATTGAAGACTTGGATGTCGGTGGATTCCTGTTCCTAGACGAATCGATGGAGGAAAGGGACTTGGACTTGTCCAGGTGGTGAGAGCTGTTTAAAGACAGATACTTTATCTTTACTATTCGTTGGGATTACAAAGTTGTTCTTCAAGTGCACCACCGAGAGATTGCTAGCGAATATTGTTTCACTGAACTTCCATTTAGATCAGTCAGGCCTGACTGCATAGGTAGACATTGCTGGGTGTTAGTCTACCCATGAGGGGAAGTAGCTGTAAAAGGGCAGCGCTAGAGTTGCATAGCAATACTTTATTATTCTGATTACTCTGTTTATCTTTATTACTGTTTATTGCAGGGATCTGCAACTTGTTATACTGTTGTTTATTACTTGCCCATTAGCCTCAGTAAAATATCTGGGTAAAGTACATTTGGTGTCAGTTCCGCTTACTTTAATAGGAGTTTTAAAGTATATTCTGTGTATGTTTGTTATAGGACTGCGTCACCAACAGTTGCGATCACGCGGTCCTATCTCTCTATCACCAGCTGTGCCACGGGAGGTTAGAGCCGATTGCCGGGGGTTGACAGCGGTGCACTGCAGGGCCCAAATCAATATCAGCGGCTCTCTTAACTGGGGGTAGCGCTACACGTGGGGGCTCGAGTCCGGGATCCTTGTACGTTGCACGCTGCAATCAAGCCGGTCAGAAGTACCAGCATGGACCCGCTGGCAATGTCACAGTGGTGCGCAGCGATTGGCGCCGATCCAACCGCGGCGGTAGTCATTGTACTCCCGGGGGAAAGATGGAAGGAAGAGGAGATAAAACAGCTCGTATTGTTACTGTCTCCGAGCTACAAAGCATGGGTGATGGATTTTAGGCCAGATCCAGTGATCTCGTTTACATACGCACTGGTAGAATGGAAAAACGAAATACCAGAGCAGAAGAAATAGGGGTTACCATGGTAGGAGTCCCCAAACACTATTGTGGGGTAACTCAACTGGAGGAAGACAACCTACCGAGACTGTCCAAGAAGGAGTTGAGGTGTGACCAATTGGAAGACCCCATGGGGAGATTGGTCCTTGAAGCCCTGGAGAATCAGGATCCCAACAAATTCCTACATCACCCCTCAAAGGAAGCTCGCCTGTTGAGGAAGGAATTGGACAGGCTACAGGTACATCAGGGAGTGGTCTACCGAAGGGGCCCCTCTGATGACTCAGAAGATAAGTGGCAGTTATTTCTTCCAGAGAAGCACCGAGAGACTGTACTAATTGCCCTGCATGACCATCATGGTCACCTAGGGGCAGAAAGGACCTTCCAGCTTGTCAGAAATCGGTTCTATTGGCCCTGCATGAGGGCAGAAGTAGAGGAGTATTGCCATTCCTGTGCACGATGCATTCAGAGAAAGACCCTACCCCATCAAGCTGCCCCAATGGGCCACTTACAGAGTCAAGGCCCAATGGATCTGGTATGCATTGACTTTCTCTGCCTTGAACCCGACCTGAGTGGATTGGGGAATGTTCTGGTAATAACCGACCATTTCACCCGCTATGCTCAAGCTTTCCCAACCAAAGACCAGAAGGCATCCACCGTGGCCAAGATACTTATGGAGAAGTATTTTGTCCATTACGGACTACCACAGAGACTCCACTCAGATCAAGGAAGGGACTTTGAGAGTCGGTTGATCCGAAGACTTTTGGATTCATTAGGAATAAAGAAGACCAGAACCACGCCTTACCACCCACAAGGAGATGCTCAGCCGGAGAGATTTAACCGGACCCTGCTCAACATGTTGGGAACCTTAGAAACAGAGAAGAAGCAACACTGGAGTCAGCACATATCAGCCCTAGTACATGCCTATAACTGTACCACAAGTGACGCCACTGGCTACTCCCCTTATCGACTTATGTTTGGGAGAGAAGCAAGGCTACCTGTGGACCTGGCCTTTGGCACTTCTATAGACAATACCTCAGCTACATCCCACAAGGGATACGTGGACAGACTTAGACGTAGCTTGCAGGTGGCCTATGAACAAGCCCAGGCGGCTTCGGATCAAAGGGGGGCCCGCAACAAGAGAAATTTTGATCTGAAGGTTCGAGTGCAAGATCTGCAGCCCGGGGACCGAGTACTGCTACGCAATCTGGGGGTCCCTGGAAAACACAAGCTTGCCGACAGGTGGAGATCTGAGCCCTATGTTGTCTGTAGGAAGTTGCCCGGTTTGCCTGTCTACAAACTAAAGCCAGAAGGAAAGGTGGGTCCACTGAAGACGTGGCATCGGAACCACCTGCTCCCACTTGCTGAGGCAGTCAGAATACCTCCCGTGAGAGACTCCCCTGAACCGGCCTCTATCCTGGATATTCCTAGGCCGAACACTCGGTCCCAGACCTCTCGAGCCAAAGATGGGGAGGCCTCCCAATTGAGTACAGAAGAAGGTGGAGAACTGGACTGGCTGTGGCCTCCCTCGACTCTGGGAACGTCCGCCATAGATCTCCCAAATGGAGGGGATACCCCAGATGCAACGCTGAATCCGGAGGCTACTGAATTCATACCCTTCAGTCCCTCAGCTGATTACTGGGAAGATGTTCCTGACACTTGCGCAGAGGAGGACTCTAGAGATTCCATACGTCAGTCGACTTCTGAATCAGAGGTTCCAGAACCAGCAATGTTACCTGAACTTACTCCTGAAGAAGAGCCTGTGGTGCCAGAGTCAGAAGCACCAAGAGAGCAGAGGGCTCGCAGAGTCATCAGGCCTCCCAAGAAACTAACTTACCCCCAAATGGGGACGAGCTCAGAGGACTCTGTTGTAACGGCTAGGAGAAGTGTTGAACAACCTGATCCTTCCACCGTCCATTTGGTGGAGGGCAACCCCAGCTCACTCTCTGGCACACTTAGGCAGGCCACTCATGGTAGTGTGACCTGTGGGCAAGAGAGTTCCATCCCAAAGTTTTGGTGGGAATTCCCTATGCCAACATCATGCTCGACATTGTCCAAAATGGTAAACAGTATTTGTTGAAGTTTATCTTTGGGGACCAAAGAGTTCAAGTGGGGGGAGTGTGTAGCGGGGTGTTCCCCTTTAATGCAGAGAGAAAAGAAGTTCCAGGTGAGAGGTGAGTCGGGAGGAAGTAAAGAGACATTATGGAAGTGAAAGCAGAGGAGAGAGAGACTACATCTCCCAGTACATCTTGCAGCACCCAGGGTGCATTGCTCCAGAACAGAGACTGCTGGGGCAGACTTTATAAAGGGGAGGCGGAGTTTTGGTCGGCCTCTTTGGACCCCCCTCTCCTAGCAAGAGGATGTCTGTGCTGAACTGCTGTGTGCACAAGGCCTGAAGCCCGGGCCGTGTGCTCCTTTCCAAAGAGCCCTCTGCCAGCCTAGCAGAGCCTTAGAGACATCTAA
Source organism: Rana muscosa (assembly GCA_029206835.1). Taxonomy (NCBI): domain Eukaryota; kingdom Metazoa; phylum Chordata; class Amphibia; order Anura; family Ranidae; genus Rana; species Rana muscosa. The sequence goes on along the minus strand of CM055122.1, from coordinate 324,336,452 downwards.
TCCTCCTTGCTGCAGTACACCAGAAGGATTGAAGACTTGGATGTCGGTGGATTCCTGTTCCTAGACGAATCGATGGAGGAAAGGGACTTGGACTTGTCCAGGTGGTGAGAGCTGTTTAAAGACAGATACTTTATCTTTACTATTCGTTGGGATTACAAAGTTGTTCTTCAAGTGCACCACCGAGAGATTGCTAGCGAATATTGTTTCACTGAACTTCCATTTAGATCAGTCAGGCCTGACTGCATAGGTAGACATTGCTGGGTGTTAGTCTACCCATGAGGGGAAGTAGCTGTAAAAGGGCAGCGCTAGAGTTGCATAGCAATACTTTATTATTCTGATTACTCTGTTTATCTTTATTACTGTTTATTGCAGGGATCTGCAACTTGTTATACTGTTGTTTATTACTTGCCCATTAGCCTCAGTAAAATATCTGGGTAAAGTACATTTGGTGTCAGTTCCGCTTACTTTAATAGGAGTTTTAAAGTATATTCTGTGTATGTTTGTTATAGGACTGCGTCACCAACAGTTGCGATCACGCGGTCCTATCTCTCTATCACCAGCTGTGCCACGGGAGGTTAGAGCCGATTGCCAGGGGTTGACAGCGGTGCACTGCAGGGCCCAAATCAATATCAGCGGCTCTCTTAACTGGGGGTAGCGCTACACTTATTTGTCCTTAAACACAAGGAATCCAGGATTAGTAAAGGAAAAAAAATTTCACTGTCCCTGCCTATGCTTCTCTTTCCCTGCTCCGGAACACACTACACAAGGCCGCCGCGCTGGCGGCCTTTTATAGTGTGGGGCGTGTACTAAACCCCATCAGCAATAATTGGCCACAGGCATCCTGCCTGTGGCCAATCATTGCTCTCCTCGCTGCCGGCGCTGTGATTGGCCAAGCATGCGGGGTCACAGTGCATGCTTGGCCAATCACAGCGCCTGGATGACACTGCGATGGCGTAGTGCATTGTGGGCCGTTCGCGTCACTCGAATTTGGCGCGAACGGCCCAAATCGTTCGATCTTCGTCGAACGATCGAACAGCCGTTGTTCGAGTCGAACGTACGTTCGACTCGAACACGAAGCTCATCCCTACTGCTGAAGGTGAGAAGGAAGGAGAAGGAAGGAGAGCCGGGCTGTGTGTGCGGTATGGAGGGAGGAGGAGGAGATGTCCTACAACACATGTGTGTGTGTGACTGCAGAGACATGACGTCATAGGACACGTCATACATATGGTCAGTGTGCAGTGTAGTAGTCAGTGTGCAGTGTAGTAGTCAGTGTGTAATGTAGTGGTCAGAGTGTAGTGTCCAGAGGTGCAGGGTGCTGCTGTGTAATGTAAAGGGGTGCAGGGTGCTGCTGTGCAATGTAAAGGGGTGCAGGGTGCTGTGTAATGTAAAGGGGTCCAGTGATGCAGGGTGCTGTGTAATGTAAAAGGGTGCAGGGTGCTGTGTAATGTAAAGGGGTCCAGAGCTGAAGTTGTGGAGAGGGGATACACAGTAGTGACAAAGAGATATTTAACCACTTCCCGCCCAGTCAATAGCAAATTGACGTCCGGGAAGTGGTTCTGTTATCCACACTGGACGTCATATGACGTCCTGCAGGATAACAGCCGCCACGCCACCCGGGGGGGCGCGCATCGCGGCGATCGGTGGAGCGGTGGGTCAGTCTGACACACCGCTACACTGATCTCGGTAAAAAGCCTCCGGCGGAGGCTTTTTACCACGTGATCAGCCGTGTCCAATCACGGCTGATCAGGATGTAAACATGAAGAGCCGTTGATCGGCTCTTCCTCACTCTTGTCTGACAGACGCGAGTAGAGGAGAGCCGATCGGCGGCTCTCCTGACAGGGGGGGTTCGCGCTGATTGTTTATCAGCGCAGCCCCCCCTCGGATACCCACACTGGACCACCAGGGAAGCCCCCCAGGACGCCCCAGGAAGCCCCAAGCATGTGGATGGCCCCCATAGCCATCCACATGTAGTAAACAATAAAAAATATATAAAAAAAACATAAAAAAATTGCCAATCAGTGCCCACAAATTGGCACTATCATGGCACAACCACAATATGTGGTGGCTGGCATTGCTGGGCATCAGTGTCACCAGTGCCACCTACTAGTGTCCATCAGTGCCACCTATCAGTGCCCATTCGTGCCCATAAGTGCCCACCTATCAGTGCCCGTCCATGCCACCTATCAGTGCCACCCATAAGTGCCCATCAGTGCCGCCTATAAGTGCCCATCAGTGCCGCCTATGAGTGCCAATCAGTGCCGCCTATGAGTGCCAATCAGTGCCACCTATGAGTGCCCATCAGTGCCGCATACCAGTGCCACATATCAGTGCCCATCAGTGCCGCCTATCAGTGCCCATCATCAGTGCCCATCAGTGCCACCTCATCAGTGCCACCTCATTGGTGCCACCTCATCGGTGCCCATCAGTGTCGCCTTATCAGTGCCCTTCAGTGCCGCCTTATCAGTGCCCGTCATTGAAGTAGAAAAGGTACTTATTTACAAAAAAAATTAACAGAAACACGTATTTTTTTTCAAAATTTTCCCTCTTTTTTTATTTGTTGTGCAAAAAATAAAAATCGCAGAGGCGATCAAATACCACCAAAAGAAAGCTCTATTTGTGGGAACAAAATGATAAAAAAATTGTTTGGGTACAGTGTAGCATGACCGCGCAATTGTCATTCAAATTGCGACAGCGCTGAAAGCTCAAAATTGGCTTGGGCAGGAAGCTGTATAAGTGCATGGTACTGAAGTGGTTAAGGATGCAGGGGGCACAGTGGGGTGTTTTTCCATTTTAACGTGGGGGGGTCGCTTTTAACCCCTGCTAGGAGTCGAAGAAAGGGTAAAATGGGACTGTGTATCGCCGCTGCCGAAGCGCCCCCTCCTGAAAAAATTTCAGCGGACGCCCATGAATGCAGGTCTCACCTGGGTGTCCCTCAACTAGACATGTGCAATTTGTTTTGTTCTGAATTAGTTCTTTATCGAATTTCGACAAATTCATTAATTTGGAAATATCCGAATGAACTAAAACCCGTTTAACAATTTTTTTTTCGAATATTCATAAATTTCAAAATTCGAAAATTTTTAAATTTTAAATTTCGGAAATTTGTAATTCCAAATTCAAAAATTAGAAAATCCGAAAATTTTAAAATTTGAAAATCGGAAATAATAACTAACTAATAATAACTTAACTATTAATAACTATTAAATTATAGGTATTTGAATTTTCTTTCAAGTTTGGCTGTTAGTGAAGGTAACGAATACAAATTTACCCGAAGTTACAAATTATCCGAAATAACGAAGGCCGCATCTAAACGAATGTATTGTAACAAATTAATAATAATAAATAATAATAACAGATTTTTTTTATTATAATTATTATTATAATTTATTATTATTAATTCGATACGTTCAATTTGTTTAGATGTTATTTTAGATAATTCGTAACTTCGGATAAATTCATATTCGTTATGTTCACTAACAAACTAATTTTAAAGGAAATTCCAATACCTATAATTTAATAGTTAGTTATTATTAGTTAGTTAGTTATTATTTTGGATTTTCTGAATTTTCGGGTTTTTGAATTTTGGGATTTTCGTTCTTATTTTACGTTACGAATTATCCAAAAAAATAAATGCCATATCTAAACAAATGGAACGTATCAATTTAATATTAATGAATAACAATAATAATAATAAAAACGTATTATTAATATTATTTATTATTAATTTGTTCCATTACATTTGTTTTAATGCGGCATTTGTTTTAAGGCGCGCACACGGGAACATCCTTGCTCACCGGGTTCACAAGACTCGGCGCAACACGGATCTCGGTAAAGGGCCAATGACAGCGGCCCTTTACCACGTGATCGCTCCGTCCAATGACGGAGCGATCACAAATGTAAACAAAGCAGGAACAGCAGGGTCATCACAAGTTCATCGCTCTCCTCTTCTCACACCGATGCAGCGTGAGAGGAGAGGAGAGCTATCGTGTCCCAAACTGTGAGTTATATTATATCTAGCAGTGCCCAACAGTGCCACAACAGTGCCATCTGTACCACCTGTGCCACCTCTGTGCCACACCAGTGCCACCAGAGCCACACCAGTGCCCCCAGAGCCACTACAGTGCACACCAGTGCCACCTGTGCCCATCAGTGCCACCTGTGCCCACCAGTGCGCTAATCAGTGCCACCAGAGCCACACCAGTGCAACCAGAGCCACACCAGTGCCACTACAGTGCCCACCAGTGCCACCTGTGCCCATCAGTGCCACCTGTGCCCATCAGTGCCACCTGCACCACTGCAGTGCCACATCAGTGCTGCCTGTGCCCACCAGTGCCGCCTGTGCCCACCTGTGCCGCCTGTGTCCACCAGTGCCACCACAGTGCTCTGCAGTGCAGCCTCACCAGCCACCAGTATGGCAAAAAAATATTTTACTAACGAGGAGGCCTACCAGCGTCTAAGCATGACCGATGAGAGCAGCGGGGAGCTCTCTGAGTCTCAGTCCGATTCATATTCAGCCTATGAACCCGTTACAAGCAGTGGGTCTGATAAAGAATCGGAAGAGGAACGTGTGCCCGTGAAAAGAAGGCGTTCTGGCGTGGAGCAGCAGCCTACTACCAGCAGCGCAGGGCCATCCACCTCGCGGGCAGTGCCGTCTACCTCAAGAGCAGTGTCGTCCACCTCGAGAGCAGTGCTGTCCACCTCAAGCGCAGTGCCATCCACCTCAAGCGCAGTGCCACTGTAACAAAGGCCAGGCACCAGTAGGGTGTCATCTCAGCACCAAAGGGATAGGGGCCATGCCAGCCTTCCCTATGCCCTTCAAAACCCCCTGTGGCTTCCCCCTAATTCCGGTGCATCAAATATCCCCCCTTTCACCGCCCAGCCAGGTGTCCAGATGAACACCGATGATTTTGCCAGGCTTGATTTTTTTCATTTGATTTTCACCATAGACTTACTATCGTCCATTGTGGCCCAGTGCAACCTCTATGCACAGCAGTACATAGTAAGCAACCCTGGTTCTAGTTACGCCCGTCCCTTTGAGTGGAGAGAACTAACCGTAGAAGAATTCCAAATTTTCTTAGGCCTAACTTTTAATATGGGTCTCACAAAAAAAACAAATTGTACTCCTATTGGTCTACCAAACCCATCCACCACATGCCACTCTTCTCATCCCTTATGCCAAGATCAAGATACCTTATGATTATGCGGTTCCTCCACTATAATGACAACACCCAGTGCCCTCCCCGAAATGACCCAGCTTTTGACAAACTATTTAAAATTCGGCCATTCCTAAATTATTTCTCTGAAAAATTTCCCCAGTTATATATCCCGGAACAGAAAATCTCCGTGGATGAGTCCCTTGTAAAATTCTCAGGCAGGCTGGGCATCAAACAGTTTATCCCCAGCAAAAGGGCCCGATATGGGGTTAAACTGTACAAACTTTGTGACCGAGCCACGGGGTACATCTACGTCTTCCTGGTGTATGAAGGGAAGGACTCCCAACTGAATCCCCCTGAATGCCCAGAGTACATCGGAGCCAGCGGAAGAGTGGTCTGGGAGCTTATCTATCCACTCCTTGGAAAGAGATACCACCTATATGTGGATAATTTTTATACCAGCTTGCCCCTGTTCTGCAATCTTCACCGAAGGGACACCCCAGCATGTGGTAAGTAAGAGCCAATAGAAAGGGCTTCCCGCAAAAACTCGTCAATGAAAGGCTACGACGAGGGGAGACGGCATCTTTGCGGAACCAGGAGCTATTGGCTGTCAAGTGGAGGGACAGACAAAACGTCCACATGCTCACATCAATCCACAAGTATATTGATTAGGGGGAGATGAAGCCATTAGCCAGCAGATACAGGGCAAGTTACCATTTTTACCAATCACATCCCGGTAATTTTGAAAAAAATTGGAAAAGGGGTGCCCCTGGGATTGTGTGGATTGGAGTAAATTATGGATTGCCACCAAGTATATATAGAAAAATATAAAGAATTTTATTTAAATAAAATAAAATTCTTTATATTTTTCTATATATACTTGGTGGCAATCCATAATTTACTCCAATCCACACAATCCCAGGGGCACCCCTTTTCCAATTTTTTACATCAATCCACAACGACACCTACGTGGAAGTCCCCAGAAGAAACGGCCCAATCCAGAAACCAGCTTGTGTTTATGACTATAATTTGTTTATGGGGGGAGTGGACTTCAACGATCAGATGATTGAACCCTACCTTCCCTCAAGAAAATCCCGCCACTGGTATAAAAAAGTGTCCATTTATTTTTTCAGTTTGGCCATGTATAACACTTATGTTATTTACCAAAAATCTACAGAGAACCCTGTATCCTATCTGCGCTACCAAGAAGAAGTTATTTCTGCCCTTTTGTACCCTGAAAGCCCACCAGAAAATATTCAATCTGATTCCGTGAGCAGGCTCCACGAACGCCACTTTCCTGAGAAAATCCCCCCTTGTGAAACAGGCCACAGGCATCAGAAGAAATGCCGGGTGTGCTCCAGAGGGGGAATTAGAAGTGACACCACGTATTATTGTCCCAATTGTCCTTCCCAACCAGGCCTCTGTATAGGTCACTGTTTCCGCTGTTACCATACTTCTCAACATTATTAGGAAAGTATGGTAAACGTAATTCTCATTTCCTGTCATTTTCCTCCACACCCCTTATGCCACTGCACTGAACTGTACATACCTCTGCCTTCTCCGGAACCGACCCTGGCCTGTTATACGACCACGCTTCTGCCTAACGCTAAACTGTACCTACCTCTGCCTTCTCCGGAACCGACCCTGGCCTGTTATACGACCAAGCTTCTGCTTAAAGCTAAACTGTACCTACCTCTGCCTGCTCTGGAACTGACCCTGTACTGTTTGACCACGTTTTTTGCCTGCCTCTTGGATTAATCTTTTACCCTGCTATGCTAGTGGGAACACAGGGGTCTCACATATGTGAGGGGCTCCAGAATTGTTTTTCTGGATGAAGAAAACAAATGTTTTAGTTTTCTGATTCCCGGATTAGGGTCTGGAGACTCGGAGGCTTCAAAGAGATTTGGGTGGGAGAAGCCTCTACCCCTGTCCCCATTCTTTCCTGGCCTGCTACTTGGACCATGTTCCTGCTTACTACCAGGACCAATATTTTGGCACTGCTGGCAATGTCTCTACTTGCACTGACCCTGGACTGTATATGGACAGTATCCCTGCCTGTACTGACTATGGACAATATTCCTGCCTGCTGCCTGGAACATTCCATTCACTGTCGCTGACCACGTCCCTGCCTGCTGCCTGGATCAGGGCTCTCCTCCTGTGGAAAATTGCACTACTAAAACCACAGGTAATCTTTTGTTTACCCTTTACTCAGCAGAATGTATTTTAGGGTGTAATTCTTGGTATGTAAATGCTGTGTTAAAAATATGAAGGGTCTTCAAAAATGTGATAGATTTTAAGGAAATTGGATGCGTAATTTATGTCCCTAGAACACCTGATGGTGCTTCTTGGATGTTGGGCCTCTATGTGGCCAGGCTGTGTAAAAAGCTCACACATGTGGTATCGCCATACTCAGGAGGAGTAGGAGAATATATTTTGGGGTGTAATTTTTTCTATGTACATGCTATGTGTTGGAAATATCTTATAAATGGACAACTTTGTGTAAAAAAAAAATGAGTTTTCATTTTTTTTCCAGATTTTCAAAAAAACTTCTGGAAAAAATTGAACCATTCCAAAGACTTATTATGCCTCATAGATTATACGTTGGGGTGTTTGCTTTCCAAAATGGGGTCATTTTGTGGGCGTTTCCATTGTCCTGGTGCTCCAGGGCCTTCAAAAGTGTAATAGGTGGTTGAGAGATTTAGATGTGTAATTTATGCTCTTAGAACGCCTGAAGTTGCTACTTCAATGTTGGGCCTCTGTATGTGGCCAGGCTGTGTAAAAGTTTCACACATGTGGTATCTCCATACTCAGGAGGAGTAGCAGAATATATTTTGTGGTGTCATTTTTGCTATGTAAATGCTATGTGTTGGAAATATCTTATAAATTGACAGCTTTGTGTAAAGAAAATGCGTTTTAATTTTTTTTCCACATTTTCCAAAAACTTCTGGAAAAAAATGAACCGTTCAAAAGTGTCATGGATATGCAGTAATGTTTGTCTGCCATCTTACCTTCCTCTTCATGTGTTCACCTTAGAGGCCAAACTCTCTCACCTGGCTGCTTTTATAATCTCTCCTCCCAGCCTGGCTCCACCCCAGGCCCTATCAGAGAACTCTATATTAACCTGTGCACTGCAAGTCTGGCTTGCTGATCAACGTTGTTTGCAAAGCATTGTGTGTTTGGGTTCCCGCTTGCCGTGTGCTACGTCTGTCTCTGTGTTAACGATATTGGCTTGTTCTCGACTATCCCTGTCTGCTTGTGACCTTGACCTTTGGCTTGTCCTTTGTTTATCCTTGTCTGCTTGTCGCCCTGACCTTGGCTTATCTCTTCACTACCTCTTGTATCCTGAGCTGCTGCTTCCCCTCTATCCTCTATACCCCACGGAGCATGAGCTAGGGGACTCTGGGGGCCGCAACCTGGATCCAGCTGCAGCTTAGGCCATCCTCACCACTAGAGGCTCTGGTTAACACCTGCTGGATCTTAGACTCTGGACCCTAGGGAATCTTGGGCTCTAGCTCCCTCTGGGATCCCTGTTGTGCTCCAGTGGACCTGCCATCCTTACCACCCAGTGTTCCATCCGCAGCAGTCAGCCATTGGGTTCACTACCTTGTGGTGCACTCCTGACCTTCGGTGTGCATCTGTCATCTGGCAACTCAGGTGACCTGACAGTTTGATCAGCCATGGACCCGGCTGACGTGACGCTTCCCGCAGATGATCCATTGCAGGGCATAGTCTGCAGACTTTGACCCAGCAATCTAATCAGACCCAGGTGATGCGATTCCTTCAGGATTTGGCCTCCCGTTTTGAACAGGTTCAGGCCTCCTTAGGACCCCCGGTTCAACAACCTCAACAGCTATCAGCGGCTGCACCTATTCCGGTCACAGTCGCAGCCACACATTCACTACAACTGCCAGCTCCGTCCCGTTTCTCTGGGGACTCCAAGGCCTGAGGGGGTTCCTTAGCCAATGCACTATTCATTTTGAGCTCCCGCCCCTAAAGCTTCCTGTCTGATCAGGCAAAGGTAGCCTATATCATTTCCCTCCTCTCCGGTGAAGCTTTAGCCTGGGCAGCCCCTCTGTGGGAACTGAATGATCCAGTGGTTTCTAGCCTGTCTGACTTCTTGAAACTTTTTCGTAATATCTTCAAAGAATTGGCTCGTGTCTCTTCAGCGGCCAGCGCCCTTTTACGTCTCCGAAAAGAGTCTGCTTCTGTGGGACAGTATGCTCTTCATTTCCGCATTCTGACGGCTGAATTGAGCTGGAACAATGAGGCCTTAGTCGCAACCTTTTTGCATGGCCTTTCTGATAGAGTGAAGGATGAATTAGCAGGAAGAACCATTTCCACTGATCTCGACAGAGTTATCTCCTTGTGTAACCAGATCGATATTCGCTTTCAGGAAAGGACCCTAGAAAAGCGATACCAGCACTCCTTGGTTTTTAGTCAGCCTGGGCTCCCCTCTCTTTGACCCGTAGAGCATATCCTGCCAGCTGAGGAACCCAAGCAGCTGGGTCGGACAAGGCTATCCCCAGAGGAACGTGCTAGGCGCAGAACTCTAGGCCTGTGTGTCTACTGTGGGGGCAAAGGTCATTTTCGTGACACTTGCTTTCTTTGTCCGGAAAAATGTTTGGGTCCAATACATCTGGAAAGTGGAGTATTGGACCCAGAAATATCACCCTCACCTTCTCGTCTTCTTCTTTCTGTGTTTCTTCATGTTGGTGCTTCTTCTCATTTGGTCGCAGCATATCTGGATTCCGGAGCCGCTGGCAATTTCATGGACTGGGAAATTGCATCTTCTATGAGACTTACCCTTTTGCCACTCACCACGCCCTTGGTGGTCTTGGGGATTGATGGCACTGTTCTCCCAGGGGGTTCTAACCGCTTCCAGACCCTCCCTGTTAAGATGTCGGTAGGGACACTCCACCAGGAGTGGATATCCTTCCTTATCTTACTTAAGGCCTCAATTCCTATCATTTTGGGTCTCCCATGGTTACGGCTCCATTCTCTACACGTTGACTGGACTACTGGACAGATCCTGGCTTGGGGTTCCTCCTGTTCCTCGTCCTGCCTGCCCAAAGTTGCCCCCTTTGAACCTGAGCCGATCTTTCACTCCAGTTTGCATAACCATTTACATTTGTCTGTCCCTAATCACCCTTGGACGCACAGCCAGTGTCAGGGACCTGCCAGAAATCAAAGACAATTCTTGCTTCCCTCGGTACCTGTGCGTCAGCGCGTGCCAATTGGGCACGCAAATGCGCCAATTGCGCACGCGTGCGCGACGTGCGCGCGCTGTGCGCGACATGTGCGCGCTAAACGATATGGCTCACCACTAGAGGCTCTGATGAACACCTGCTGGATCCTAGACTCCGCGCCCTAGGGAATCTTGGGCTCTAGCTCCCTCTGGGATCCCTGTTGTGCTCCAGTGGACCTGCCATCCTTACCACCCAGTGTTCCATCCGCAGCAGTCAGCCATTGGGTTCACTACCTTGTGGTGCACTCCTGACCTTCAGTGTGCATCTGTCATCTGGCAACTCAGGTGACCTGACAAAAAGACTCAATATGCCTCATAGATTATACGTTGGGGTGTTTGCTTTCCAAAATGGAGTCACTTTGTGGGCGTTTCCATTGTTCTGGTGCTCCAGGGCCTTCAAAAGTGTAATAGGTGGTTGAGAGATTAGATGTGTAATTTATGCTCCGAAAAAGCCTGAAGGGGCTACTTCAATGTTGGGCCTCTGTATGTGGCCAGGCTGTGTAAAAGTCTCACACATGTGGTATTGCCATACTCAGGAGGAGCAGCAGAATATATTTTGGGGTGTCATTTGTGGTATGTACATGCCTTGTGAGAGAAATAACCTGTTACAGTCAGGTCCATAAATATTGGGACATCAACACAATTCTAATCTTTTTGGCTCTATACACCACCACAATGGATTTGAAATGAAACTGCAGACTTTCAGCTTTAATTTGAGGGTATTTACATCTAAATCAGGTGAACGGTGTAGGAATTACAACAGTTTGTATATGTGCCTCCCACTATTTAAGGGACCAAAAGTAATGGGACAGATAAACAATCATTAATCAAACTTTCACTTTTTAATACATGGTTGCAAATCCTTTGCAGTCAATTACAGCCTGAAGTCTGTAATTGATTAGATTAGAACTGTGTCAATGTCCCAATATTTATGGACCTGGCGGTATAATGAAAATTTGGTGTGAAAAAAAATTAAAATAAAAAAAATCTTAATTTTTCAAAGAATTGTGGGAAAAAATTACAACTTCAAAAAACTAACTATGCCTCTTACTAACTACCTTGGAATGTCTACTTTCCAAAAAGGGGTCATTTGGCTTGTTAGGGTCTCAAGAAATGAGATAGGCCGTCAATACATCAGGTGTGATCAAATTGATACATTTTCAGTGATTGGCACCATAGCTTGTAGACCCTATAACTTTCCCACAGACTAAATAATATCCACTCATTTGGGTTATTTTTACCAAAGATATGTAGCAGTATAAATTTTTGGCCAAATTTATGAAGAAAAATTACTTATTTGCAAAATTTTATAATAGAAATGAAAAAAAATGCATTGTTTTTTTTTTCCATTTATTCATTTATAGCACAAAAAATGAAAAACCCAGAGGTGATCAAATACCACCAAAAGAAAGCTCTATTTGTGTGAAAAAATGACGAAAATGTCATATGGGCACAGTGTTGCATGACTGAGTAATTGTCATTCAAAATGAGAGCGCACTGAAAGCTGAAAATTGGTCTGGTTATTAAGGGGGTTTAAGTGGCCAGTTGTAAAGTGGTTAAAAGCATTGGATCACACCGAGATTGATGTGATCCAATGCTTTTGATTTCTAAAAATTGCGCCGTTTACATCCAGGTAACCTGGAAGTGATGTGATGTCATCGCTTCTGGGTTACTAAACCATAGAGCCCAACAAAGCCAATCCGGTCTTTGCTGGGCTCTATAATCTTCTACCGGCTGGTCCATCAGGACTCCGGGTGGGACAGGACAGCCGCAGTCCCTTCCCCCTGCTTGTAAAAGCAATTCAGTGGCTAGTTACAGTGCCTTGAAAAAGTATTCATACCCCTTGAAATTTTCGACATGTTGTCATGTTGCAATCAAAAACGTAAATGTATTTTATTGGGATTTTATGTGATAGACCAACACAAAGTGGCCCATAATTGTGAAGTGGAAGAAAAATGATAAATGGGACAGGGGCATGCTGGGAGCTCACTGTGACAGACATGTCCTGCTGAGGCTCCCCTTTTCTCGGGACTTCACGGCCAGCATACACACCCGAATGGAAGGGTAATGATTTCAAAAGCTTACCCTGGTCTTCCTCAGTGCCCTGGGAACGTTTTAAGATGGTTTATGGAGCTGTCCGGGGAAAAAATAAGGTGAAACCCCTCAGAGATAATTCATCTAGAGGCCTCAGTAAAATGAAACAGGCTAAATCACCTCACACAATCTCACCTCATGCTGCCAGGCAGCAGCAGCAGTTACCTCATGAACTATATGATACAGACTGTGAGGACAGCGCCATCTGCCAGCCACAACAGACAGGCTCTTTACACCCAAATGTTTTAATTCAAATAGAAAAAATGCTACAGAAGACATTAAAGCAGACCTCCGACCATATTACTGAGAAATTAACAAAAGAAATCCGTGACTTAGGTCAGCGCACGGCTGAATTAGAAAACAGAGTGGATGACATAGAAACTAATGTAATGACTCATGAAACTGAATTGGACACACTTAAAGATGAAAATTTCTCGCTGCAAACTCGTTTAGAAGATTTTGAAAATCGCGCACGTCGTTCAAACCTCCGCATTAGAGGTATACCAGAGTCTATTATTGATCTACAATCGACAATTACTGCCCTATTTCAAGAGTTATCACCGTCAATTCCAATTGAGAGACTGGAAATAGACAGAATACATCGAGCATTAGCACCACGCAAATCTGAAGGTCCCCCCCCCCCGCGACATAATTGCGAAATTCCATTTCTTTCGCACCAAAGAGCAGCTCATGGTCGCTGCAAGGAACAAAGAATCCCTCATCTTCCAAGGCCACCCATATCAGATCTTTGCTGACCTTTCCCCAATAACAGTCGCTAAACGGCGCTCGATGAAACCCTTATTACAAAACCTACAACAACATCAGATCCCATACCAATGGGGGTTCCCTTTTTCACTTCGCTTCACATATCAAGGCACCAAGCACTCATGCAAAACCCCTGATGAACTACAGAACACCCTACAAAAACTTCATCTCTGCGAAAGTCCTTCAGCTGGCCCTCGCCGACGAACAGCATCCAGTTCTCCTCAAAATTGATCCAAAATCAAAAATGACAGAACCAGACAAAGCTCATCGAAGAGGGGTCGATTCAACTCTCCAAACCAAGATACTCCAGACTCAATGGACTGAATGCATTTTGCATATCAAATTGAAATTCACTCAATATTTTTGATCTTTCATCCACTTTTTGGATGCTAAACACTCAATGTCATTTAACCATCCTGAATTTACTTCCCCTAAGCAGGTTATGGTCTAATTTTATATATTTTATTTTTATTTTTTATTTTTTATTTTTTTATTATTATTTTATTTTTTATTTTTTTTAATACTTTTTTAAAATTTTTATTTATTTATTTATTTATTTATTTTAAAGTTTTAAATTATCCCCCAAAAAAAAAAATATATTCTCATAGCACCCTTCCCTCCTCATCCTATCCTTCCTCACCTCACCCCCCTCTATCCCTCCCTTCTACTTCCCACATATTACCCCCTCCTCCCCGCCCCTTTCCCCTAATCCTTTCCTACCCACAACAAGGGTTCTATATTATTTTTGTACAAAATTGGTTACTGAATAGAAGTAAATATTACTAATATATTAGTAATAATTGATATTTTATTTATTTTTCATCCTAATTAATAAGGACAGGACATTACTGCCTCTCCTACAACTGGCAACCCAGAGGTAACCTGTATAATTCAACAAAATGTATAATCTAACACTCTCCCCGTGAAACCATAGAACACAATTGTTAGATTAAAATTTTACATGTACTAATGTTGAATATATTATAATATTTTCTTATATTTGATTCATTTTTGCTTACTTCCGCCCAGTATAGGTGTCAAAATATATTTTTCTTCTCTAGATATATTTTTGGTCGTGAGGGACCCGAGAAACTGTCACTGCTCCCTCCATTTTTTCTGTCTTTGGACTCTCCCCACACCTTTTTGTGTGAGGAGCCTCCCTGGTCAGACTCTGTGCCTCCGAGCTTGCACTTTTGCACGCTCGGAACGCCAACGTTTTACCTTCTTGCATTCTAAATGTTTTTTGTTAATTATTTGTTTAATAATGACTCTCATTTTCTCTTTCTTTCTCAACATTCTGTCTCCACTCTCCCTTTTCTCTTTGCTCCTCCCCGGGGTAAGGATGGATTTTCAATTGTTTTTAGATATGTCTTATAATATTTTCTATAAAATTTCATGATGGCTCCTTTAAATATTCTTACCTTAAATGTCCAAGGTCTAAAAAGTTCCACAAAAACGAACCAAAGTTTTTAGATCATTATCTTCTTCAAAGGCGCATATAATTTGCCTCCAAGAAAACCCATTTCACTGAAACCTCGACACCTAAATATTTTGGTAATCACACATACACATATTTTGGGATTGTCCCGTTACAAAATGTTTTTGGAAAGAGGTTTTTCTTATCCTCTCTACCTTATTCAAAAAACCAATCATACCTGACCCTTCAATTGCACTACTAAATCTAAAACCGACTTCTATTTCCCACACTCAATTCAAACTCCTTCTACAAATCACTACTGCAGCAAAGCAGACAATCGCCAAAGCGTGGAAAACCTCAACATTAATGATCTCAGAAACCAAAACCAGAATAAACCAAGCCATGACCCACTCAAAAACGGAAGCCATTACCAATGATAATATTGGAAAATTTGAAAAAATCTGGAATCCTTGGGTGACTAATTTTTTCCCTCCCAACTTTGACATCACATTATTAAGACCTTGGTAATATAACTACTAATAGCTATTTAATATACTAATATTATCAGACCAACAACATAATAAAATACCCCGGGGACCTTTTCGACCTTTCCTATCTTTTCTACCTACTATCTTTATTTTTTTCTCTTCTTCTTCTTAGCCTTCCCTCTCTTCTGTCTTCGCTCTTTAGCTCTTTTTTTGTTGTTTTTTCTTTCTTAGCATATATTGTTATTATATGCAAAAATGGTAGCAACATTTTTTTTTTTTTTTTATGTTTTTTATTTATCAGTATATTTCAGCTTTAGAGCTCCTTTGAAACAATACAAACCTTATATATTACAACAACATTATATGAGGTCTAGAAATTATGACCCTTCATTTTTTCTTTATAAATCCTTATATTACCTTACATGTTATATATTATTACTAAATCTGGTTTGTAATTACTAAATTCAACATTAAGCATATATTTAAGCAAGTCTACAGATAATGGTCAACATATGTTAAACTTAAATTACTGTTTTTTTTCTCCTCTTCTGTTGTTGTTGCCTTCAAAAATCACTGGAGCTTGATATAAATATCTAATTTGTGTTCTCCTTAACTGCTACTATTTATAGTGACTATGTTTATTGACAATATATGCTTGTAATTTTGAAAATTTAATAAACAAATTTGACAAGAAAAATGATAAATGGTTTTCAAAATTTCTTACAAATAAATATGTGAAAAGTGTGGGGGGTACATTTGTATGGCGCCTCCCTGGAGTCAATACTTTGTAGAACTCCCTTTCAATACAATTACAGCTGCAAGTCTTTTTGGGGATGTCTCTACCAGCTTTGCACATCTAGAGAGGGACATTTTTGCCCATTCTTCTTTGTAAAATATCTCAAGCTCTGTCAGATTGGATGGAGAGCGTCTGTGATCAGCAATTTTCAAGTCTTGCCACAGATTCTCAATGTGATTTAGGTCTGGACTGTGACTGGGCCATTCTAACACATGAATATGCTTTGATTTAAACCATTCCATTGTAGCTCTGGCTGTATGTTTAGGGTCGTTGTCCTGCTGGAAGGTGAACCTCCGCCCCAGTCTCAAGTCTTTTGTAGGTTTTCTTGTAAGACTGCCCTGTATTTGGCTCCATCCATCTTCCCATCAACTCTGACCAGCTTCCCTGTCCCTGCTGAAGAAAACCATCCCCACCACATGATGCTGCCACCACCATGTTTCACAGTGAGGATGTTGTGTTCAGGGTGATGTGCAGTGTTCGTTTTCCACCACACATAGCGTTTTGCTTTTAGGCCAAAAAGATAAATTTTGGTCTCATCTGACCAGAGCACCTTCTTCCACATGTTTGCTGTGTCCCCCACATGGCTTCTCACAAACTGTAAACAGGACTTCTTATGTCTTTCTTTCACCAATGTCTTTCTTCTTGTCACTCTTCCATAAAGAGCAGATTTGTGGAGAAGCACAACTAATAGTTGTCCTGTGGACAGATTCTCCCACCTGAGCTGTGGATCTCTGCAGCTCCTCCAGAGTTACCATGGGCCTCTTGGCTGCTTCTCTGATGAATGTTCTCCTTGTCCGGCCCGGTCAGTTTAGGTGGACGGCCATGTCTTGGTAGGTTTGTAGTTGTGCCATACTCTTTCCATTTTCCGATGATGGATCGAACAGAGCTCCGTGAGATGTTCAAAGCTTGGGATATTTTTTATAATCTAACCCTGCTTTATACTTCTCCACAACTTTATCCCTGACCTGTCTGGTGTGTTCCTTGGCCTTCATGATGCTGTTTGTTCACTAAGGTTCTCTAACAATACTCTGAGGTTTGCACAAAACAACTGTATTTTTACTGAGATTAAAGGAACACTACAGGTTCCCGTTTTTTTTTTTTTAAATAACAAACATATTATACTTACCTCCACTGTGCAGCTCGTTTTGCACACAGTGGCCCCCGATCCTCTGCTTCTGGGGTCCCTCGGCGGCTGTCTCGGCTCCTCCCTGCAAGGACTCCACACCATAATGCGAGCGAGCTCGCATGGTGTGGAGTTACTGCGGGCGCGCTCCCGTGATACAGCGGCGGCCATAGCCGCCGACTGTATAACTCGGCCCCGCCCCCCGACGTGCCGCATCATTGGATGTGATTGACAGCAGCGCCAGCCAATGGCTGCGCTGCTTTCAATCCATCCACAGTAGCCAATCAACGGCCAGGCACAGGAACTCGGAGGATGACGGGAGCGAGCGCAGGACTTTCGAGGGGCCAGGTAAGTAAAACGGGGGCTCGGGGGGGGGCGGTATTGTCAAATGTTTTTTCACCTTAATGCATAGGATGCATTAAGGTGAAAAAACATGTACCTTTACTACTCCTTTAAATTACACACAGGTGGACTTTATTTACTAATTAGGTGACTTCTGAAGCCAATTGGTTCCACTGGATTTTAGTTAGGGGTATCAGAGTAAGGGCTCTTTCACACGGAGGTCCGTTCAGGTCCGCCTGTCAGTTTTTTAGGCGGACCTGAAACGGATCCTCCATGTACCCCTATGGAGGCACGGATGTCAGCGGTGACATGTCCGCTGACATCCGCTCCGCTCCGCCAAAATGTGACGGAGGAAAACCCTATTTTTCCTTCCGTCGGCGGAGCGGATCGGATGACAACGGACTCTACGGTCCGTCGTCATCCGATTCCCCATAGGGGAGAGCGGCGCCCTGACAGGGCGGTCCCTGCACAGTGTGAGGGGACCGCCCAGTCATCCGTCGGCTCAGCGGGGATCAACGGAGCGATCCCCGCTGAGCAAGCGGAGCTTCACGGGGCGGATCTGCACGGATCCGCCCCGTGTGAAAGGACCCTAAAGGGGGCTGAATACAAATGCACGCCACACTTTTTAGATATTTATTTGTAACACATTTGGAAAACAATTTATCATTTTCCTTCCACTTCACAATTATGGGCCACTTTGTGTTGGTCTATCAGATAAAATCCCAATAAAATACATTTACCTTTTTGGCTGTAACATGACAAAATGTGGAAAATTTCAAGGGGTATGAATACTTTTTCAAGGCACTGTACTAAGTTTGCTTTTACAAGAGAGCCTATGCTGGCTCCTAAAAACAGTACCATGATGATGCCTGCAGCTTCACCCATCATCCCAGTTTAATTGCTCAAACTCCAGCAGCTTATGGGTAGAACACTGGAGCTGAAGAGGATATACAATAATATATACAGTATATAAAATAAATAAATATATATATATATATTTATAGTATTGGGCAAATGTTTAAGGCAGGTTTGAATATGTGTTGAAAAGTAAGAATGCATCATAAATATCTATTTGAATTATTTATTTTTCATCAATTTACAAAATGCAAAGTGAATATACAGAAGAAAAATCCAAATCAAATCAATATTTGGTGTGACCGCCCTTTGCCTTCAAAACAGCATCAAGTCTTCTGTAGATTTGCACACAGTGTTTGAAGGAATTCGGCAGGTAGGTTGTTCCAAACATCTTGGAGAACTAAGCACAGATCTTCTGTCTCTTCATATCATCCCAGACAGACTCCATGATGGTGAGATCAGGGCTCTGTGGGGGCCAAACCATCACTTCCAGGTCTCTTTGTTATTCTTCATGCTGAAGATAAATCTTAACGACTTGCTGACTGCCTAACGTAGATATACATCGGCAGAATGGCACAGGCAGGCAAAGCAACGTACAGGTACGTTGCTTCGAATCTGCCCTCCTAGCGGGCGCGTGCCCACAGCGAGCTCCGTGACTGTTCCTGCGGGACCCGCGGACTCAATATCCTCTGGTGTCCCGCGATCATGTCACGGAGCGGCAGAACAGGGGGGTTGCCGGTGTAAACAAGGCATCTCCCTGTTCTGCCTAGTGACAGGACACTGATCGTCTGCTCCCTGTCATCGGGAGCAGCGATCAGTGTCGTGTCACTTGTAGCCCATCCCCCCATGAGTGGGCTGGTGGTGGAGTTTTACAGAAGGCATATATCTCTAAAGAGTTTGAGTTCCATATGTTTGGTAAGAGTGCCTTTCTAAGGGTGGTGGTAGAGTTTCACAGAGGGCATTTTTTTTCAGTACAGGGTTTGAGGTCTATCTGATTTGGTGAGTACGCCTTTATGAAGCTGGTGGTGAAGTTTTACAGAGGACATTTTTTTTCATTAACCACTTCAGCCCATGGAAGGTTTTACCCCCTTAATAACCAGGCCATTTTTTGCGATACGGCACTGCGTCGCTTTAACTGACAATTGCGCAGAAGTGCGACGCTGTACCCAAACAAAATTGATGTCCTTTTTTTCCCACAAATAGAGCTTTCTTTTGGGGGTATTTGATCACCTCTGCCGCTTTACATTTTTGCACTATAAACAAAAAAGAGAATCAATTTAAAAAAAAAATATATATATTTTTTACTTTCTGCTATAATACATATCCAAAAAAATATATAAAAAAACAAATTTCTTCATCAGTTTAGGTCAATATGTATTCTGCTACATGTTTTTGTTAAAATAATATCGCAATAAGCGTATATTAATTAGTTTGCGCAAAAGTTATTGTGTCTACAAAATAGGGGATAGATTTATGGACTTTTATTTTTTAATGTTTTTACTGGAAATGGCGGCGATCTGCGATTTTTAGCGGGACTGTGACATTGCGGCGGACAAATCTGACCCCAAGTTACAGTTTTTGAGGACCAGTGACATCATTACATTGATCAGTGCTATAAAAATGCACTGATCAATGAAAAAATGACACTGACAGGGAAGGGGTTAACACTAGGGGGTCGGCGATCAAGGGGATTAACTGTGTTTTTTTCTGGGTGTGTTCTAACTGTGTGGGGGCTGGGCTGCCTGGGACAACAAAGAGATTGCTGTTCCTGATCACTAGGGACAGCAGATCTCAGAGTTGTCCCCTGTCAGAACGGGGATCCGCCTTGTTTACACAGGTAGATCCAAGTTCTGCCTCTCCTCACACGATCGCGAGTGGCTGGCAAACATCGAGTCTGCGGGACCCACGGGCGCGCCCGTGCGGCGTGCAGTGGGCATGCGCGCCGCACGACCAACGTAAGGGTACGTTGGTTTGTGCAGGAGAGCCGACCTGCCGCAGTATATATAATGTGGCTGGTCGGCAAGTGGTTAAAGGGTTTGGCGAGTGCGCCTTTCCGAAGGTGGTGATAGATTTTCACAATGGGCATTATTTTCATTAAAGAGATTTAGGTCTATATGATTTGGTGAGTGTTCCTTTCCGAAGGTAGTGTGGGATTTTTTTCAATAAAGACTTTGAGGCTCTTCTGTTTGGGTCTGCCTTTATGAAGACAGAGGTGGAGTTTGAGGTACTGTATATCTGGTGAGTGTGCTTTCTGGTGGTGGTGGAGTTTCACAGAAGGAGTTTTTTTCATTAACGAGTTTGAGGTCCATCTGAGTTTGTCAGTGTGCCTTTCTAAAGGTGGTGGTATAGTTTCACATAAGGCATTTTTCTCTGTAAAGGATTTGAGGTCCATCTGAGTTTGTCAGTGTGCCTTTCTAAAGGTGGTGGTACAGTTTCACATAAGGCATTTTTCTCTGTAAAGGATTTGAGGTCTATCAGTTTGGTGAGTGTGACTTTCTAAAGGTGGTGGTACAGTTTCACATAAGGCATTTTTCTCTGTAAAGGATTTGAGGTCTATCAGTTTGGTGAGTGTGCCTTTCTAAAGGTGTTGGTTGTACAGTTTCACATAAGGCATTTTTCTCTGTAAAGGATTTGAGGTCTATCAGTTTGGTGAGTGTGACTTTCTAAAGGTGGTGGTGGAGTTTCAAAGAGGGCTTCTTTTTTTTTTTTTTTTTTTATTAAAAAGTTTGAGATTCATCAGATCTTTGTATGTATTCTATCGTTTCTGAGCAAGCGTAGTCTTGCGTTCACGATTTTTTTCGTACGAAAACCGCACTAGATAAATGAAAATCGGACGTTGAGTTTACGTACAACAAAAATTTTATAGTCTGCACATCCAGCTTTTGTCTGACGAAAAACAGGAATCGGCTGTCGAAAGCACCGTACTAACGATCCGAAAAATCGGCAGATCGTTCGTCGACAAAATTTTACTTCCGATTTTCGTGGACGGACCTTTAGTATTACGCCACAGGCTTTCAAGAGCGGGGCTATTTTTTTTCAGACTTATGGTGTCATCTATTTGCCAAGGTTGTAGGGGTCGAGGCCTGATTCTGTGTGTACTAAAAGAGCGAGCTTGTCCAGGGCAGATGACAGGGATCTATTGTAGACATCAGTGGCTAGATTGGGGCAGGACAGGGGTGAGATGCTTTAAGGAGGAGCGAACAGAGGGAGAATTTTATTAGTCCTCACTAGACATGTGCATTTGTTTTCGTCCGAATTTCAGGGATTTTCACATTAATTTTAACGAACGCACAGAATCCGAAATCCGAAAGATCTGACATAAAAAATGCTTTATTTTAGTTTCGTTGCGACAACAGTTCGATATAGATAGAAGATTCGACATGACGGTGACAATAGCGATCTGTGTCTATCGAATCTGAGGTTGAATGTGCCTAACCTAACTCTATTAGTCCAAGATTATTCATCATAGAGAGAAAAGATTCGACATGAATATTTGACAAAGCAGTTGCCACGAGCGGACATTTATGGTCAAATGCTCCGCCCATAGGCTATAGAAGAATTCTAATGTTGGTAATAATAATTAAGAAATATAATTATTACTAATCATACAACATTAGAATTCTACTATAGCTTGTGGGCGGAGCATTCGACCGGAAATGTACGATTGCGGCGTCGTACAGTTTAGCTGCTTCATCGAATCTTCTTAGAACATTCGACAGAATTAAGGTTGAATCTGTCAATTGAAGGCTTATGGTGTCTGTCGAATGTTCTAAGAAGCAGCTAAACTGTACGACGCCGCAATCGTACATTTCTAGTCGAATGCTCCGCCCATAGGCTATAGTAGAATTCTAATGTTGGTTGACTAGTAATAGTAATTAATAAATATAATTATTACTAGTCATACAACATTAGAATTCTACTATAGCTTGTGGGCGGAGCATTCGACCGGAAATGTACGATTGTGGCGTCGTACAGTTTAGCTGCTTCGTCGAATGTTCTTAGAACATTCGACAGACACCATAAGCCTTCAATTGACAGATTTGACCTTAAAGGGGTGTTCCAGGCAACACCGGGCAAAAAAATAAAAAATTAAAAGCCAGCAGCTGGCTTTTACTAAATGGAGACTTACCTGTCCTGTTGTCCCTCGATGTCGGCACCGCAGTTTCACATCAGCTGTCGGGTGCTGCCGTTGCCATTGCGGGTAAGTGAACCCGGCAGTGAAGCCTTCCAGCTTCACGCCGGGAACCCTACTGCGCATACGCAAGGCCCTGCTCCTCTCTCCTATTAGCCCGGCGGCCAGGGGAGGAGGAGGAGGGAGCCCCGCGGTGACGTCACGGCCGCGGCCGGACTCCAGGAAGTGGGAAAGGATACCTGTCCCCCCCTCCCCACCTCGAAAGGTGGCAATTGTGGCACCGGAGGGGGGGAGGAATCCGATGAGCGGAAGTTCCACTTTAGGGTGGAACTCCGCTTTAATTCATTTGGATTTTCAGACGAATGCATTTTTTAATGAAACAAAATAAATAAAAACAAATATCGAGAGTAACTAAATAAATACATTTTTCGTACGAAAACGAAATTCGGAAACAAAATATTTCAGTGTGCACATGTCTAGTCCTCACTGTACAAGATGGGGACAGCAAGGCAAACAAACTTTATTTCTTAGCTGCAGTAGAGGAAAAACGGGTCACCAACCTGGATGTGTTGTCTGGCAGATCTTGGAACATTCTAGAACTGGACAGAAATACATGTGTGTTGACAGTTAGAAGATCTTCCATATACCGTATATACTCGAGTATAAGCCGACCCGAATATAAGCCGAGGCACCTAATTTTACCACAAAAAAATGGGAAAACGTATTGACTCGAGTATAAGCCTAGGGTGTCCATCTGCATGCCTCACTGTGCCTCACTTTGCCTCACTGTGCCCATGCCTCACTGTGCCCATGCCTCACTGTGCCCATGCCTCACTGTGCCCATGCCTCACTGTGCCCATTACTAGACTGACGTTTAACATAAGAGTCTATGGAAGGGGTGCCCGGCTTTGAAAAATCGGTGCACCCCGACTGTAGGTCCTCCAGACAACAAACTTTGCACACTTGTAGAGAAAGAGTGGGGCTACATGAAAGCTAAGGTTGGGGTCCAGGGGACCTACGGCCGGCCGATACCGGGTCCCCAAAGTTACCAGAGAAATTACCATTTTACACGGGAGTCTATGGAAGGGGTGCCCGGCTTTGAAAAATCAGTGCTCCCCGGCCGTAGGTCCTCTGGACAACAAACTTTGTGCACTTGTAGAGAAAGAGTGGGGCTACATGTCCCCAAAGTCCGGGAGATCAGGCGCAAAAAGGTGACTCGAGTATAAGCCGAGGGGGGCATTTTCCCGCACAAAAAAATGTGCTGAAAAACTTGGCTTATACTCGAGTATATACGGTATGTATTTAAACTGTGTATTTAACTGTTTTACTGGAGTTCGGCTTCAAACTCAGTCTTCTATAACTGGCCTGGACTGCCTTTTTTTTCTGAAGGAGGATGGTGATCTTTCCGTGACCCTGATGTTTTCAAGATGAAGATAAGCCATTGTGTATTACGCAACACACATATTCTTGTCTTCAGTGCAGCCCGCAATTATCAAACATTCACAGATCCTAAACAGGAGATTCAAAAACATCCAAGTACAATATGAGCCCAGGCTCCCAGCTAGAGAGCTGTCAGATTGCATGGCCAAGGCTCCCCAGGCTTTCATCGGAGAAGACAACACACATACACATTTTGATGTTAAACAGCCCAGCCTAACAGGCAAGCCGGCAAGCCAATATTTTTGGACTACAAACTATTTTTTTGCTCAAGTCAAGAGGTCAGCGTGCTGAAAAAGATGCGGTGGATCCTCACGGCAAACATAATAAAATTGACATTTTCACCTTGTTGTGTTATATAAAACTAACTTGGAAATATTTAATAAAATACGTTTTCTACTGAACATAAATCTGACACTGAACATGGACTAAACTGAAAAGTACAAAAACTTGTACTTGTAGAACTTGTAGAATTTACCCCCTTCCTTACCAGAGCACTTTTTGCGATTCGGCACTGCGTCGCTTTAACTGACTTTTTTATATTAATTAATCTTTATTTTCTTTACCATAACATTTACAATAACAAAACATCAAACATATACACAATCATAACAAACATTAAAGCGGAGGTTCTGCGGTCCATAGTTTTTTTTTTTTTCAGTCCATTAAATGTGGTTACAGATGACTATTTAGTACTCACTCGTCCTGCGCTTTATTACATCCCCTGTCTGTTTTGGTAAAAAAGAAACCTTTATAAAAAAGGTTGCTGTTTTCCATTTTGCTTGTGGGCATTGTGAAGCCCACAAGCACAGACTTCCGGGTAGCGGTGAATGCGCGTCTCCCGGCATTCACCGCTCTATCTCACGTGAGCAGTGCTGACGGCGAGCAGCGCCGTCAACACTTCCTGGTTGCCATCACAACGGGCGGAGGCGTCGGAAGTTCCTGCCCCGTTGTGATGGCAACCAAAAATACACAGGTCAGTACGGGGAGGGAGAGCAGATGATCTTAGAGATTTCGCAGCAGCGATCTGCACTGACTCCTGGGAATGCTGACACTTAGCTCCCAGGAGCCGGGGAAAAGGAATGTACACGCCCACTCCCGCGGGAGTAAGACAGGAAGTACCATAAATAAACAGAAATTATAAGGTAAATACAACACTTATAAAATAATTTTTGGTCATTTGCGCATCTATGCAATGCACAGAAGTGTATAGCATTAAGTCAGTAATTTGGGTGAACCTCCACTTTAAGCATGTATAATTCGATTTTGAGAGGCGGGTCTCCCTGTAAAAAAAAAAATATATAATTAAACCCCTCCGATTCTTTTCCTTTTCTCCTTTCCCTTTTTTTCCCCCTTCCCTTCCTTCCCTCTTTCCTTCCCTTTCCCTCCCCTTCCCTCTTTCCATTTCCTCTACTTTCCCTTTCAATCATTTTAATTACAAAATCGTGAAAAAGTGTAGTAGAGATATTATCTTTTCTCCTTCGGGAAAAGTTCCCTATATTTCTTCTATGTGTTTATTGTGTTCTCTATACGTACCCCCCTTTATTTCCCTCCTTTTCCCTTACCCCTTCCCTTTTTATCCCTTCCCTTCTCTTACTATCCTCCCGCAAGGGAGGATAAGGGGTGGGTCGTGATAAATAAAATGTGTTATATAAGGGGGATTTGTTGTCCCCTTCTACTAATGTGTTCATCTACATTCCTTATTTCATTAGTGTTTATTTATACTTATAATAAAAAAAGGAACACGGAGAAACCCCTCCCTCCATCATCACACCATCATCTATCTATACATTCTTTAAAAAGTTGCAGTCCATTATTCATCCCCCCCTAATTCGAACAAGATATTATTTTTAGGCTTTAAGCAGAGTTACATTTTCTCTATATTCCCTCTTCCCTCTCTTTCCTTCTTTAAACATTCTTTAACTGACTTAAATTGCGCGGTCGTGCGACGTGGCTCCCAAACAAAATTGACGTCCTTTTTTTCCCTCACAAATAGAGCTTTCTTTTGGTGGTATTTGATCACCTCTGCAATTTTTTTTTTTTTACGCTATAAACAAAATAGGGCGACAATTTTGAAAAAAAACCAATATTTTTTACTTTTTGCTATAATAAATATCCCCCAAAAAAATCGATAAAAAAAACAAAATTTTTCCACAGTTTAGGCCGATACGTATTCTTCTACATATTTTTGGTAAAAAAAATCGCAATAAGCGTATATTGATTGGTTTGCGCAAAAGTTATAGCGTCTACAAAATAGGGGATAGATTTATTGCATTTTTATATTTTTATATATTTTTTTACTAGTAATGGCGGCGATCTGCGATTTTTATCATGACCGAGACATTGCGACGGACAGATCGGACACTTTTGACACATTTTTGGGACCATTCACATTTATACAGCGATTCGTGTTATAAAACTGCACTGATTACTGTGTAAATGTGACTGGCAGGGAAGGGGTTAACACTAGGGGGCGCTGAAGGGGTTAAATATGTTCCCTAGTGAGTGATTCTAACTGTAGGGGGAGGGGACTCACAAGGGGAGGAGACCGATCGGTGTACCTCTGTACTGGGAACACACCATCGGTCTCCTCTCCCCTGACAGGACATGGATCTGTGTGTTTACACACACAGATCCACGGTCCTGCCGTTATTGCGGGCAATCGTGAGTGCCCGGCGGACATCGCGGCCGCCGGGCACGCGCGGCCCCTAGACGGCCGGGAAGCCCAGGATGTCATATGACGCCCACCCAGGATGGGAGATCCCTCTTGTGGGCGTCATATGGCTATGGGCGGGTAGTGAAGTGGTTAAAGAAGAAAATTACTCAACTTCATGAACACATTTGCTCCACAGCTAACAAAGCCTTTGCGTGCTGCAGTATGTAAGGTCATACAATATAGATTTTGTGCGGTCATTTTTCTGATCAAACTGGTCTGAGGGCACAAACGTTTGGGTGTTCGAATGCCAAGGACCACACAATGCCAACAAACAGCTGGGAAGACATAGAAGAGGATTGTTGGCTTTTGATTGTGTACTGTCCCTGTAAGGCAGTGGTTCTCAACTCCAGTCCTCAGGACCCACCAACAGGCCAGGTTTGCAAGATAACTGAAATGCATCACAGGTGATATAATTTGCTGCTCAGGGATTGCAGTATTCTAGTCTGCATCTCACCAAGGTAATACTTAAAATCTGGCCTGTTAGTGGGTCCTGAGGACAGGAGTTGAGAACCACTGCTTTAAGGCCTCATGCCCATGGACGTTTTTACAACCGCGTTTTTTGCAGCTTAAAAACGCCTGTCCCTGTTATTGTTTCCTTTTTCCTTTTTTTTTTTTTTTTTTCGAAAAAAAACAACAAAAAAACGTCGGAGCTCAAAAACGCAATCGCTGCGCTTTTGCGCGTTTTTTAGCGCTTTGCGTTTTTTTATGCCTTACGCCGACGCCAAAGAACGCACTGGTCCTGGGTTTTTTTTACAGCTTAAAAACGCCTATGCTATTTGCAGCTCATAAACGTCTAGTTGGGCATGAAGCTATAGACTAACATGGACAGGCGTTTTTAAGCTGTAAAAAACGCTCAAAAACGCGGCTGTAAAAACGTCCATGGGCATGAGGCCTAAATGTTGTGTTTTACTTTTTTTACTCTCTTTAATTTGCGTTAACACAGCCAAATAGCAAGAAAACGCACATAATTAAAGTGATTCTAAAGGCAAAAGTTTTATTTTTTTTACCTTAATGCATTGTCTGCAAAAAGGTGCCTCCTGCCCCCCTCAAACACTTATCTGACAACACTTTTAATCCAGCGCTGTCCCTGCCAGAAGCCCCACTCTGCTCTCTTCCTGCATTCAACTGGCTTTACTGAGAGCAGCAGGAGCCATTGGCATCTGCTGCTGTCAGTCAAATCCTGTGAGGAGGGAGCAGTGGTGGGGTTAAGCCACACTGCATGTGTCTATGGCTGTGCATGGTCTGGCTCAGGAACATGCCCGCAAGAATTCCACTGTAGCAAGAAGCTTGTTATGGGGGCTCTCTGAGAAGAGGAGGAGCAGAGAGCTCTGGCAGGGGACCCCAGAAGAGGAGGTTTGGGCCGCTCTGTTCAAAACCATTGCACAGAGCAGGTAAGTATAACGAGATTGTTATTTTAATTTAAAAAATAATTTAGCTTCACAATCTAAGGGAAAAGCAAAAACACAAAAACAAACCCTTGGGTGCATCTCACCCCTTGGCCACAATTTGGAGACCATTGCTTTAGATCAGTGGTTCTCGACCTCAGTCCTCAAGTACCCTCAACGGGCCATGTTTTAGGAACTTCCCCAAGATACATTAGCTCTTATCAATACCATGTCATTGATATTGATTTAAAGCAGCTGTGCAAAGTAAAGGAAAACCTGAAAACATGGCCCGTTGGGGGTTCTTGAGGACTGAGCTTGAGAACCACTGCTTTAGATTATCCCACTACATGACCAGCCAATGCAAGTGAGACAAATCAGAGTAGACAAAACAGAATGGTATACACAGTATGTGGATGGTCTTCAGTGGCTTCCTCTAAGGTTCTAGTGCTGTCACCAGACAGAAACTTTGGGGGCATTTTTAAGCCTGCAGCATACATGTTGATGTCGGAAGCCACGTGAGGGTGAGGCCTACAACTTGGGCTCACAAAAGACTAAAGCCTCGTACACACGGCCGGTTTTCTCGGCAAGCAAACTGCTGGGAGAGCTTTTTTGCAGAGAAAACCGGTCGTGTGTATGGTTCCTCATCGGGAAAACTGACGGGAATCTCGACGAGAAAAATAGAGAACCTGCTCTCTATTTTCTCGTTGGGATTCTCGTCGGCGTGTTTCCCGATGAAAAAACTGTGCGTCTGTATGCTTACCTATCTCCAGGTAAACCCATGCATGCTCGAAAAGACTTTGGCGCACATACAAGGGTAGTGTAGGGCGTAGCAAGATGGTGGCGACGGCATCAAAATGTGATGAGCGCCGGCTTGTCGTAGTCGATGAGGTCAGTGCGTTCTTGCCATTCGAAAGAACGGTGGTTCTTTTGAATGTGCGTGTGTACACAGGGCTTAGCAAGACAAGCTTGGCAGGAATCCCGTCGAGAAAACCGACGTTTTTTTTTCGACGGGATTCTCGCCCGTGTGTAAAGGGCTTAACAGTGTAAGCATGAAGGACAAAGTTTGGCACTAAAAGGAAGCCAGGAAAGTAGCAGAGATTCTGTATGCTCTTCATGGCGGAATGAGAAGACAAATTGCAGGAAAATCGAATGTGATATTTTTGAAGGATTGAATCAGTAGCTTTGGAACTTATTTAAGGTCAACCTTCATATGGAACAAACTTATTTTAGTGAGGTGGTAATGGGATATAAATCCTCTTTTTGAGGTAGTCCTGTCCAGTAGTTGCTAGGATGCTCTCCTGTCAACCATCCATGCTTACTAGGGTTATACAAATCCTCTTGGGGGTAGGATTTGGGAGGAAACTGAATAACTGCTGTTAAAAAACAAAACAAAAAAAAACCCACTGTTCTTGGGAAGGATGAGAATCTCTTCCACCACTATTGTAGTGGCCTGGTGAAACCCTCTCCTCCTTGGGTAAAAGCGAAGATTTCCCCTAGTTGGAAAGGATGTGTCATGAACTGTAAAATGTATCTGCGGAGTAAGAGGACTAGAGGCCGTAAGCTACATGTGATGATGATGATGATGATATGTAAATTTATATTGCGCCAAATACTGTCTTGGAGGACTGCAACTAAGCGCGCTGTACCATAAATTCACCAATCAGCCTTGGGAAAAAAAAACTATTTGAGAAAAAGGGATGGGAGAAGAAAAAAAAAAGAAGGAAGGCTCACGAGGGGAGTCGAAAAACAAAGTTGACGTTAATTATTACAGAATTAGGTGTCTACATCCGTAGTTAGGAAAAAGCGTTTTTAAAAAGGTGGGTTTTTAATTGCCTTTTAAAAAGAGCTTGGGGCATTGGGAGCCGGAGATGGTCGGGAGTTGGTTCCAAAGGGCTATGAAGGGAATGGGTAAGTTGGTTTGTCATGGGGAAGGCCTGAGGATGGTAATGAGTGGTGGGGTGGTTTTCCGTCTTCTAAAAATAGTTGTTGACCTGTGAGCTCCTGTGTTTTTCAGGCCTTGAGAACCCCAGTAGCCTTAAGACAGCTTAGAGCTACCATGATTAGAGAGGGCTCTTATGGACAGAGTTTCCCTTATAGCACTGTACTGTGAAGTAGTGGGCCCCAAGTTATGTCCTGGACTACTGACTCTCCTATAATCAAAGTATCTTGAATGTGCCTGTGCAAGTTCCAAGCCTGAGGCCTCGTACACACGGCCGATTTTCTCGGCAAGAACCAGCAAGAAACTTGCTGGCAGAGAGGTCTTGCCGAGTAAATCGGTCGTGTGTACGCGGCTATCGGGTTTCTCGTCGAGAAAACCGACAAGAAACCTTGACGAGAAAATAGAGAACCTGCTCTCTATTTTCTCGTCGAGATTCTCGTCGGCATGTTTCTCGACGAGAAAAGTGAGTGTGTGTACACTTACCTGTCCTCCCGGAAGCCCGCGCATGTTCGAAATGAATTCGACGCATGCGCGGTAGCTTCCTAGGCATACGTAGGGTATACCAAGATGGCGGCGACGGCATCGAATGTGACGAGCGCATGCTCGTCGTAGTCGATGACGTCACCGCGTACGCTCCATTCAAAGAACCGCGGGTTCTTTGAAACGAGCGTGTGTACACTCGGCCGGGACAAGTTTCTTGTCCAAGAATCTCGTTGAAAAAAACGACATGTTTTTTTCAACGAGAATCTCGGCCGTGTGTACGAGGCCTTTAGCTGGCCATAGATGGTGCAATTTTCTTTCCTGCAACCATAGTCAGTGTTGTTGGGGAATCTGAAAACAAATTAAATAAATTAAACAAATTTATGTAAATAACGAATCCAGACTAAAAAACAACAAAAATGTTTTCGTTTTGCACATGTCTACTGTCAGGCAGGCAGTAGGATTTCTATTGGTGACTCTAATAATAAGGGTGTAGTCTTCCACTTGAAGCCTTGCACTAAAAAAACAGAAAATCTATTGCACTATATTAATGTTAAACTGATTGGGTTCTTGGACTTTTGCACAGCTGCAGTGTGTCCTGTACAGCATGAGGGGTTCACATACTTTACTCCCCGGCTGCAGTTGCTTATTAATTTGCCCAGCAGGTGATAAGGAGATGCCGGGGATAATGACACAGCTCAGCCGTGGATTGTAACAGATTGCGGTACGCTTCCCACATTCCTCCTCGCACGTAGTAAAACGACATCTTGTCCGCTTCAAGCCGCGGCAGAGGATAGAGAGCGAATCAAGCAGATTTTCCCAGAGGTGTTCTCGGCCGGTTTGTTTATCTGTCTCATCGTTCCATCTGTTCTTCTAATCCTCCTTTCTTTACTGTAACGTATTCTGGCAGAATCTGGCAGAGCATCACTATGATACATCAGTGCGCTCTGAGAACGGGTCACAACCTTTGATACGCTGCGGAATGTTACAGCAACACAACTTCTTCTTGTGATATTTTGCAGTTGTGATCGGGCTGTGTACAGCTTCCAAGTGTCAGAACAAAGAGAATACACCGAGCAATTCTGCAGAGCGCATTTTTTTGGATGGAGCCTTCCAAATGAGGCAGAGACTTCCAAAATCTGATTCGTTTTTGTGTTGACCGACACGCTTCTGGTTCTAGAGAAGACCCAACCGCAAGATCATCTCTGCCGAATCTGCCATACGTTCCATGACTTGAGAGTATAGCTCGAAGCAAAAAATAAAAAATAAATAAGCGTAGGGCTAGCATGACTGGGGACACAGGGTAAGCAGGGAGAGATAGGGTTAGATGCTGTTATGGTTTTTGCCACCTACCTAATTGGTTTGTCCATCAGGGAGGAGGGGCTGCAGGGGGGGTTATTTTAGCAGTGGGTCAGTTTCCGGCATCCGGTGAAGAATCATGCGGAAGGAACGTACCCGCCTGCCCGCCCTGTATTGGATCAGTTCTTCTTCATGTGTACTTAATGACCTGGACAGTTGTTGGAGTAAAATTGTCCGTCACGGCCATTTATTAAACCAATAGTAAAACATAACAAACATTCCTTAAAACAGGAAACCAAAATAATTACTACAATAACCAAAAATAAGGTTGCCGATCTTTGGAGGCACCAAGTATCAATAATCCACTTTGTATCTGCGTAACTACTTACACGGTCCCCAGCCGCACAACACCGGCTCGGGAACCACCTCCACATACAGCAGATACCTCCCAATTTTTACTTACCAGGTAACCCACCATTAACTGGCATCTAAGGTATGGAGTCCCTGGTGGAATGATAGGTAATGGTGGGTTAACTGGTAAGTTAAAATTGTGAGGTATATCTGCTGTATGTGGAGGTAGTCCCAAGCCGGTGTGGTGCGGCTGGGGACCGTGTAAGTATTTACGCAGATACAAAGTGGATTATTGATACTTGGTACCTCCAAAGATCTGAAACTTTATTTTTGGTTATTGTAATAATTTTTTTGGTTTCCTATTTTAAGGAATGTTTGTTATGTTTTACTATTGGTTTAAAAAATGGCCATGACGGCCAATTTTACTCCAACAACGGTGTCATTTATATTTTTACAGTTTAATTTGGGTAAATAGGGTTGGGGTAGGCAGATATTCTTACAAGGGTGACGTTTACATATGAGGTGCCTTAGTCATGTACAGAGAACCTATTTTAAAACAGTAATAACTGGGACAAGGACCATTGTTGGTGTCATTGGAAGGAACTGTGCCCCATCAGTGGTGCCATTGGGCTCCATTGTTGGTGTCATTGGAAGGAACTATGCCCCATCAGTGGTGCCATTGGGCTCCACTGTTCCATTTTATGTAAATGCATTGAATACAAATGGGAAAGAAAAATGTACAGTGTGTCTAAAAGAAAAAAAAAATCTTTTGGATAGAGTGGTGAAGCCCTTTCAGGTTCTAATTGCTCTCTGTGTGGCAGTCTCCTCTCTCTATTTGTCCTGCTGCCCCTTGTCTTCAATAGAGAAAGTAATGGGAAATACAAAATTTTGAGTTGTCACCAGAGCAGTAATAAAGGATAAATTGTGATAATAGACCCTCCCTATACCACAGGCTCTGCTCATGTCCTCACATCGCATGCTTTTGGGGCCAGGTTGAAAACTTTGCTGCAACAGTTAAAACAGGGGTGTACAAACTTTTTTCAAAGAGGGCCAGATTTGATGAAGTGAAAATGCGTGAGGGCCGACCATTTTGCCTGACATTCTGTGAACCATTAAAATTCAGTCTAAGTGTGTTCGTTTGAGCACCAATACAGAATTCCCCTGCCTTTGTGGCTGTGTGTGGTGAAGAGATGAGCTTGGGCGTAATATTTGGATATACCGTATTTATGGGCGTATAACATGCACCTTCACTTTAAGAGGGAAGTTTCAGGAAAAAATCTTAAAGAACTGTGAAGCAAAATAAGGGTCAGTGACAATCAATGCAGCCTAAACAGTGCCCACCTGCAGCCTCACCATTGCTCTGAATGCAGTAGCACCCCCGTTGCCCTGAATGCAGCAGCACCCCCATTGCCCTGAATGCAGCAGCACCCCTGTTGCCCTGAATGCAGCAGCACCCTCCAAGGCAGGGGATTGCCGTGGATTTCATAAACCACTACCTCCTGCTGAGTCAGCCCTCTGTCACGGGCCATTCTTTCCAGCAGCGTTCTAGCTTCCAAGAGCGGCTGTTAGAGAGCTGCCTGCGGCGGTGACTGTTGCCTAGCTGCTTGTATATCTTTTGTGACCCCTGGCGCTCAGGGATTCCTTGGGGGCTGTAGTGAAGTAATAAAGTCCGGTTAGATAATTGATATTTAGTTATTATAATGATGATATAAGTTATGTTCCGCAGCAACACGAGTTCTCCAGAGAGAGACACTTTATTTTGACTTCCAACGCAGAACAAAGTTCAATACTTGCAACAGATGACAAAATCCAACAGAGTGAATATGATCCAGAATAGTAGCTTTTAGAGTTCCATGTTTTCTAGATCTGTGCCTTCATAATCATAGAGCATATGACAAGACTGACCTCCAGAATTATATTGCCTATCCACTGAATGGCTGAGCAATTTGATTGGCCGTTTTTGATCTACATTCTGTCTTTCAGAGTGACAGATAATGACCCCCAGCCGGAGACAGCTGCAGTCATCAACTGTCCTAATTTGCATTCTTACATATCAACATCAACAAGTCCCCTTTCATATGTGCAATTATATTAACAGGTACCAATGTAACCTGTACAATCTTTAACACCCTTTTTATGTGTAAAATTTACTTTTCCTGGATTCTTGCATATTAACATCAACAAGTCCCCTTTGATATGTGCAATTAGATTACAGATACCAAATGTGGCCTGAGAACAATTTTGATGTGTCCTAGAATGCCTGTATGTAACACATATATACTGTGCCATACATATAACACAATATATATAAAATACATACACATATATATTAATATTACAACAGGGGCCACAAAAGATATACATGTCAAAATGACCAGGCGGGCTGTCCGAAACCAGAACGTGGGCCGTGATTGGCCCGCGGGCCAGACTTTGGACATACTCGAGTTAAAAGGTAAAAAGTTGTCCACCTGCTTAATGGCTGCTAGGAGGGCCATCCTCAAATACTGAACATCCTCCTCCCCTCCTTCCATTACAGACATTAAAGCAGACCTCCTCAGTCTTTTACGCAAAGAACAGTTGGATATGGCCCCAACCCATTATAAGCAGGCATCTTGTTTCCACAATAAATGGGACCAATACATTGACAAAGCTCTGCCGGCTTCGGAGGCACCTGCTGTTGTCTTTTCGCCTCGGAGCGCTGGGGTGACTTCGCCCCTCACACCATCTACTCCAAACAGGACTAACACTACTAACCCTTCACCTTGTTTGTTTACTTACTGCTTCTCCTCTGTACCACTTGCTACTGATGTTTTACCGTTATTGTGCTGTAGGTCTTACAGTTGAGCATCTTTGGTTGTAACTACCTAGCTGTTGATTTACTCATGCGTCTCCTATGTAGGGTAGTTAAAACTATACATACTGTATATTTTGCAATTAAATAACATTTCCAATCATATGAAGTTAATCACAAGAGTCCCCCATTACATCGGCGTCCACAGAGTTTCCCCTTTACATCTCAATCCACAGAGTTCCCCTTATCATCTAAACTCGCAGCGTGCCCCTACACTGTAGGGGGGGGGGGACTTAACATAAGGGATTCTCTGGGAACCCTGATTTAGGGGGAAACAATGAGAACACTGATGTAAGGGGGAACACTGATGTAAGGGGTGCTCTGAAAACCCTGATTTACCTTAGTGTACTCACTCAAAGGCAGGAGAGAGAAGGGGGGAGGCAGTCACAGACAGGGATGGATGGTGGGCTCACTCCCCCCTTAGCAGTCAGCACCTCTCATCCAGATGTATCTGAGGCTACTGGACTTCAAATTTCCAACCTCTACTTTCCCTTTCTGAGGCCCAATGCCAGGGATTGGAGTGTGGGCAGACACAAAGGGATAGGGTCGGGAGGAAGAGGAGTAGATCTCCT
The DNA here is from genome assembly GCA_029206835.1 of Rana muscosa. Lineage (NCBI taxonomy): Eukaryota > Metazoa > Chordata > Amphibia > Anura > Ranidae > Rana > Rana muscosa. The sequence continues at coordinate 324,301,012 of CM055122.1, read as the reverse complement.
CTCCCCTCTGTGTGTGTGTGTGTGTGTGTGGGGGGAGTTGTTAGTGCTGACTTTGGGCAGTGTAAAAGAGAGTGTAACAGACACTCTCGGCTTACACAACTGCAGCCAGCAATCCTGCTGGGAAGCTATAGTCCGGTCTGAATAATGTGTCCGGGTTTCAGGTGGTCTAAAACGCGGACGCATAATTCCAAACCTGAACTGTCGGGGTGCTAGTCCTATGCTTGAAGTACCTGAGCTTACTGTGACCTGGAAAAAGTGTGTGGGCTGCTCATGCTTGAAAAGGAGGGGGTATGTGGACAGTGCATCCACAGCTGCTGCTAGAGTGCTGACAAGGGATGGAACCCTTTCTGGCTCCTGCAAAGTTTTAAGAAAGGTAGAACCTGGAAGTCGCACATCTATGGTGTCCTAGTGCAATGAATGGAGTGTCAACCTCAGCCTGGATTCCATTAATTGCAGTAGGATACCTGAGCTTACTGCCAGCTCCAAGTATGTAAGAACTGTTATGGGCCCCCTTTTTCCCTTCACTTCTCACCTCCCTTCCACTAATTTCCCTCCCCCTTTAGGTATTTATGTTCTATGTATGATCTAAGGTCCGCTTCAATGATTGTAACCGTTTATACTTGGAGTTTTCCTGTTGACTCTGTTTGCTGAAAAACCCAATAAAGTTTCTTAAAAAAAAGGGGGTCATTAGGGGGAACCCCACGGCAAAATAAAAAAAATGGCGTGGGGTCCCCTTTCAAAATCCATACCAGACCCTTCTCCGAGCATGCAGACCAGAAGGCCAGGAAATGAGCAAGTGCTCCCACTCCTGAACTATACCAGGCCACATGCATGGGGAGGTTGCTTTGGGGGAGGGGGGCTCGGGGGTTCCCCCAATTAATACCAGGCCCTTCGTGGGGTCCCCCCCCTTAAAATCCATACTAGACCCTTATCCAAGCATGCAGAGGTGGGGAAGCCATAGGTCTGCTATGGATTTTAGGGGAGCCCCATGCCAAAATGTAAAAAAAAAATGGCATTACATGATCAGGAGCCCGTCCCACCAGCACCCGAACTTTAACTGGGAGCTGTTGGCGACAATGCGGTCACAGTGCTGGGGGCTTCCAGTACAAACAAGGGATGCTGGTATATGTATGGCAGCTCGTCCTCTGGACTGGATGGACAGAAATACGAATACTCGTTGGGTAAAAGAGCTCCCATATATGTGCTTCGTCTGAGTATTTAGCAGTGTGCCTGAAGTTCAGCTTTAAGTTGCCTTGTGTACCAATTGTGCCAGTTTTGGAGCACCACCTAGGAGAGGCCCGTGTATAGAGGACTAAAAAAATGGCCTGATTTTAACCAGCCAGAAAGCCCTTCTAATCCCTCTGGATTGGTCCTGTCTAGTCTTGTCTGTATACCATCTACCTCCCTCGTTTGCTCCTCTGAAATAGGTGATGACTGAAAAGACAATGGGCGAATTGATAGAGACGACGGCCGAACGTGAGAAAGGGTCTAATGTTTCGTACGAGTCTGTGAAACGATACAGATGAGAACACGATGGGACCGCTGCGTCTTCTCCCGGTTTTATGCCTGCAGCTGTGTTAAGTGTTTGATGATGGCTAAAAAAACATTTATACATTTGTCACATAGTTAGAAGCTCCTGCCAAAATCAGACCTGGCAGAGAATTTTACGATAACAGAAAGGGGAAAATCATGATAGAGTGCTTTGGTGTCTCTTACATTTATTTAGCTTGGGAGGGCTTGCGGCCAGAACAAAAATCCCTTCAAAAAAGTAGTATTTTACCCATGACCTGGCCAGGATGCAGGCAGATTTGGAAGCATGTGTAGACTGTTATAGGTCAATTTATCAACGTCATTAAAGTGTGAGAGAGTATATGCGTGGCAAATCCTTCTAAAGTTCCACTGAGTATTTTTCTTGAATCGGCTAGACTCTTTCTGATGTAACCATTATTGTTCACATAAATATATCCTTGTTACATTTTTTTGAAGAGCTCTGCAGAACCATACAGTATAAGTCAAGCCTCCCATGGTGGACCTTAGTAACAGCTCTTGTATGCATTTCCATTATGGAGGGTTAAGTAAGTAAGGTTAGATGTACAGCAAAGATTCAAACATGGCCATGGTATTAGGAATGGGATGAGATGGGATGGAATGGTAGGGTGCCAATCTGGACAAGCAGGATAGAAAATTGAGGATGGATCTTCAAGAATCTGGGAATTCTATCATGGAGTTTAAATCAAGCCATGTAGGTGAGCAATAAGAGTTTGAAATGGTGCGTACATGCAGGAACTTGGGTATGTAGAGTCTAGGCAAAGCTAAGGCCTGCGTTTGTACTTCTTTGGGGGCCAAGAAGACCACAAGTGTCTGTGCAGTGCAATATCTTATGAACACAGCAAATAATAAAAGCGAGTTACAGTACTGCTGGGTCCTCCAATTGCCTGTTTGTTGCCGACCCAGATTGACCTGATTACTATCTTGCTTCCCACCTACCCAGACCTCTGCTCAGACTTGACTATACTATTGCTTGCTGCATGCTTAAACCTCTGCTTGGACCTGACTACACTCTTGCTTGCTACCTGCCTGGATCTGTGCTTGAACCTGACAAATCCCCTTCTGTTTTCTGCCTCATGCCCTGCCTGAACCAGTCTTCTTGTCTGCAGCCTTGTTCCAGCCACCCCCATCGGTGGGGGTGATCCTGAGGACCGTGACCTGGTATCAGTTTTCAGCAAAGTCAACTGGGACCACTAGGGTTCTTGGTCCATCTCCACCATCAGGAGGCTCTTGTGAAGACTGACTGCCACTTGAGTTCTTCACCTCAAGTGGGCCCAGGTCACCTGCCAGTGGGCACCATAACACTTCCAAATGCTATGAGGCAAGTTGTTGAACTGGAGTTTGCAGAAGCAGGTAACTAAATGAGGCCCTGTGCTCTGTATGTATGCCTGTCATAATCATTGAGCTCTTATTCTAAGAGCAGCCCAAAGGTTGGGAGACCAACTGCATAGGAGAGGTGAAGAATAGGGATGAGCTTCGAGTTCGAGTCGAACTCATGTTCGACTCGAACATTGCCTGTTCGCCCGTTCCCCGAACAGCGAACAAATTGGGGTGTTGGCGGCAAATTCGAAAAATCTATGGGAGAAATCTAAAGTGCTAATTATAAAGGCTTATATGCAAGTTATTGTCCTAAAAAGTGTTTGGGGACCCGGGTCCTGCCCCAGGGGACATGTATCAATGCAAAAATAAGTTTTAAAAACGGACGTTTTTTCGGGAGCAGTGATTTTAATAATGCTTAAAATGAAAAAATAAAAGTGAAATATTCCTTTAAATTTCGTACCTGGGGGGTGTGTATGATATGCATGTAAAGTGGCGCATGTTTCCCGTGCTTAGAACTGTCCCTGCAAAAAATGTCATTTTTGAAAGAAAAAAAGTCATTTAAAACTGACTCACGGCTATTAATGAATTGTCGGCTCCCGGCAATACATACAAAAGTCATTGATAAAAAAAAAAAAAAGCGTGGGGGTTCCCCAGAATTCAATTACCAGGCCCTTCAGGTCTGGAATGGATATTAAGGGGAACCCCGCCGCAAATTTTAAAAAAAATTGACGTGGGGTTCCCCCAAATATCCATTCCAAGCCCTTCAGATCTGGCATGGATTTTAAGGGGAACTCCACCCCAAATTTAAAAAAAAATGGCGTGGAGTCCCCCTAAAAATCCATGCCAGACCCCTTATCCGAGCACGCAACCTGGCCGGCCGCAGGGAAAAAGGGGGGGACGAGAGAGCGGCCCCCCCTCCCTCCTGAACCGTACCAGGCCACATGCCCTCAACATGGGGAGGATGTCCCCATGTTGATGGGGACAAGGGCCTCATCCCCACAACCCTTGCCCGGTGGTTGTGGGGGTCTGCGGGCGGGGGGCGTATCGGAATCTGGAAGACCCCTTTAACAAAGGGGACCCCCAGATTCCGCCCCCCCCCCATGTGAATTGGTAAGGGGTACATTGTACCCCTACCATTTCACAAAGAAAGCGTAAAAAAATGTTTAAAAAAAACACACAAACACCTTGAAAAAGTCCTTTATTTAAAAAAAAACAAAAAACATTCCAGCGGTGAAATCCAGTGTCCCGCGGCGATCCCGATGTCCAGCGCTGTCCTTCATTGGTTGTGCCTGAGCGGACCTGATGGGGAACTCCCTCTCAGTATTTTAAATGTATAGACCCGCCCCTTCTAAAGTTCCCCATCAGGTCCGCTCAGCGGACCAGATGCGGAACATGAGAAGGGGCGGGTCTATACATGTATTACCAAAGTGAGAGCAGTTCCCCATCAGGTCCGCCCCCTCGGTATGTCGGACCCGCCTACGTCATTGGCTTGAGCGGGGAACTTCCTTCACTGTGTAATTTAAATTTACATAGTGAAGGAAGTTCCCCGCTCAAGCCAATGACGTAGGCGGGTCCGACATACCGAGGGGGCGGACCTGATGGGGAACTGCTCTCACTTTGGCAATACATGTATAGACCCGCCCCTTCTCATGTTCCGCATCTGGTCCGCTGAGCGGACCTGATGGGGAACTTTAGAAGGGGCGGGTCTATAAATTAAAAACACTGAGAGGGAGTTCCCCATCAGGTCCGCTCAGGCACAACCAATGAAGGACAGCGCTGGACATCGGGATCGCCGCGGGACACTGGATTTCACCTCTGGAATGTTTTTGTTTTGTTTTTTAAATAAAGGACTTTTTCAAGGTGTTTGTGTGTTTTTTTAAACATTTTTTTTACGCTTTCTTTGTGAAATGGTAGGGGTACAATGTACCCCTTACCAATTCACATAGGGGGGGGGGCGGGATCTGGGGGTCCCCTTTGTTAAAGGGGTCTTCCAGATTCCGATAAGCCCCCCGCCCGCAGACCCCCACAGCCACCGGGCAAGGGTTGTGGGGATGAGGCCCTTGTCCATATCAACATGGGGACATCCTCCCCATGTTGAGGGCATGTGGCTTGGTACGGTTCAGGAGGGAGGGGGGGCCGCTCTCTCGTCCCCCCCTTTTCCCCTGCGGCCGGCCAGGTTGCGTGCTCGGATAAGGGGTCTGGTATGGATTTTTAGGGGGACTCCACGCCATTTTTTTTTAAATTTGGGGTGGAGTTCCCCTTAAAATCCATGCCAGATCTGAAGGGCCTGGAATGGATATTTGGGGGAACCCCACGTCAATTTTTTTTTTAAATTTGCGGCGGGGTTCCCCTTAATATCCATTCCAGACCTGAAGGGCCTGGTAATTGAATTCTGGGGAACCCCCACGCTTTTTTTTTATTTTTTTATCAATGACTTTTGTATGTATTGCCGGGACCCGACAATTCATTAATAGCTGCGAGTCAGTTTTAAATGCATTTTTTTCTTTCAAAAATGACATTTTGTGCAGGGACAGTTCTAAGCACGGGAAACATGCGCCACTTTACATGCATATCATACACACCCCCCAGGTATGAATTTTAAAGGAATATTTCACTTTTATTTTTTCATTTTAAGCATTATTAAAATCACCGCTCCCGTAGAAATGTCTATTTTTTAAGCCTTTTTTTGCATTGATACATGTCCCGTGGGGCAGGACCCGGGTCCCCAAACACTTTTTAGGACAATAACTTGCATATAAGCCTTTATAATTAACACTTTAGATTTCGAACGTTCGAGTCCATTGTATTTAATAGGGTTCTAAAGTTTACACGAACATTTTGTCTGTTCGCAGGTTCTGGTGCGAACCGAACAGGGGGGTGTTCGGCTCATCCCTGGTGAAGAACCAATCTAGTGTGGAAAAATTTCATCATTGACATCTCTAATGCCGCGTACACACGACCATTTTTCTCATCGGGAAAAATTACATTTTTTCTCTTTGACGAGAAAAACGACCGTCTGTGGGCTTTTGGTCATTTTTCCCCGACGAGAAAAACGGCATTAATCACGATGAGAAAAATTAGAACATGCTCTAATTTTTCTCGTCGTGATTCACGCCATTTTTTTCCGCGGCAGTTTTCCCATAGGGAAACACTGCCGGGGAGCCTACACACGGTCGTTTTTCTCAATCAAGAGAAAAAATGACGGGAAAAACGGCCGTGTGTGGGGGAACAAGCCGTTCCTCGTTTTTCCCGTCGATTTTCTCGACGGTGTTTTCACCGTCGAGAAAATCGATCGAGTACGCGGCATAAGAGATATACGTATAAAGCCAGAAAAAGGTGTGACTCACCTGTGCCCAATAATTAAAAAAATATCTGATGCTGGTCCTTAATTAACCATTTCCTTTGCCCATGTAGGGAAAAGTAAAAGGGTCACTTACCTGTGCCCTGTCCAGTAGCATGTACTTGCCTTTGCTTCCAACTGCCCTCCTTTAGATTCAGCTGTCAGGAATGAAGTGAAGTTCCCATAGACCCGAGACTCTCGTGCACATTGCTGGATCGGGGGGGGGGGGGGGGAGTGCTGCACAGAGAAGGTTTTTTAACTTCATGCATAGAATATATGAAGGTAAAAAACCTTGAGCCTTTAGAACCACTTTAATAATATTCTCCAAATTGTTAGTCCTAAATAATGTTCAGACACAGATCTAATTTGAACGAATAACCAATGTTGTATTTTAAATAGCTAAAGTTTAATTTTGTCTCCTAAAACAGGAGAGAGCCAAAGTTGTGATCGCACACTGTATTAATTACTCATTAGGTTTGATCTTCTATTAATAAATACTTAGACATTGCAAAATAATTATTATTATTTTAGTTTTGGTCTTTCGGCAAAACACTTTCTTGATGGAAATCACCCGGTATTTAGATTTATTGGGGTCTACTTGTTGTACATCATAAATGATCTAGACCAATTACATCGACCCCCAACCTTATTCCTTCCTGGGAGAGGATCAATTACCTAAAAACAATCCAGAATATGATAATTAATTTGCTCCAGAAACATGCGGAAATAATTAAGTTGACTTGAGCTATGCCATTAAAGTGGAGTTCCACCCTAAAAATGAACTTTCTATTAACAGTAGACATGTGCAATTCGTTTAGTTTCTAATTCATTTTTAACAAATTTTGAGAAATTCGTTATTTCCGAATTTTTGGATTTTCGAAATTCGAAACTTCGGAATTTCAAAAATTCGAAAATTGGATATTTCGAAAATTCGAGATTCGAAATTGCAAAATTCGAAAATCTAAAATTCGAAAATGGTAAAAGTTGAATTTTCGAATACCGAATTTTTAGAATTTCCGAAATTCGAAAATTATTTTTTTTTGTTTTTTTGCTTTTTTCGGAGATTCGGGAAATTCTAAAAATTAGTTTTTTTCGTTTTATTCGTTTTTTTGCTTTTTTCAGAAATTCGGAATTCCGAAATGACCGAATTTACGAACTTACAAAAAAAGCAAAAAAACGAATGAAACGAAAACTAAAAAAACAAATTTTTCGAATTTCCCAATTTCCAAAAAAAGCAAAAAAGCGAATAAAACGAAAACAACTAATTTTTAGAATTTCCGGAATTTCCGAAAAAAGCAAAAAAACGAATAAAATGAAAACGAAAAAAAATATTTTTTTCGAATTTCCAGAATTTCCGAATTTTCGAATTTCCTGAAAAAAGCAAAAAAACTAATGAAACGAAAATGAAAAAAAAAAAACGTTTTTTTTGGCAGTGCACATGTCTATTTAACAGCTTGCCTTTAATGTAAAAAAAAATAAAAATTACTCACTTTTATCTGGCTGTTACTAGGCAGATTTTGTAATCTGCCTAGTTCCTAGTCCGCGGTGGTTCAACTTCCTGTCCTAAGACCCCATTGCCTGACTCATTTCCCAGGACTCTCTGGGCATTACTGTGCCTAAAAATTAAGTTATTTCCTTACAGGAAATCATTTTTGAAAAGGGAAGAACGCCCTGTGCTATGAATATATGTTTAAAGAATTAAAATTAAATTTTGCTAGATGCAAGTAATAGTTCACCTGATCCAAGGACTGTAAATAGACTGCTTGGAAGGTGAGTGATTCAGAGTTTTCTTATAGTGTGGATTGTGTTATCAGGGTTGTCATAACAACGGGGCGGGATGCTCCTCTGTCGCCGCCCGTTGTCATGACAACAAAAGAAACTAACTGCGCTATGAGCGCCGTTCTACTGCGCACGCACGATATCGAGAGGTGCATGCTGGTTACCCAGCATGCACCTCTCCTTAAAAACCTGAAAAGAAAAAGGAACTGGGCTTCACATGCCCACACATATAATGGATACGGCCACAACATGAGCTGGAGGATATAAGGCAAGTGTTTGCAATGATTTCTGGAACGATTTGAGAGCTATTAATATGTTTTAGGGACTATTTAATGTGATTAATTTTAGCTTGCAAAAAAATAAATTAAAAAATTATGCCCGGAACCCCGCTTTAATGATTTAAATGTCTGCAATCGCTGGTTTGTAGCACTTTCTGAGCTTGACCTGAATTCACATGAACTTCAATGAGAATTCAGCTTTGGAAATTCAAAATTTCTGAGGTTCGTGAATGTTCAGAAGTTCGCTCATCTCTAGTCTAGAATTGTGTTTGAAGGAAAAATAGGAGCTACATGGTAGGGCATGCTTCCGATTGCTAACATTGTAAAATACCGTCATGGATTGGTGCCACCAGAGGACAATAGAATGGAAAAAAATGGAGTAATACTTAAGCCTTGTACACACGACCGGTTTTCTCGGCAAGAAACGACAAGAAAACTGCTGGGAGAGCTTTCTTGCCGAGAAAACCATTTGTGTGTATGGTTTCTCGTCGTGAATCTCGGCGAGAAAAAAAGAAAACCTGCTTTCTTTTTTCTCGTCGGGAGTCTCCGTTTTCTCGTTGTGATTCTCGTCTTTGGACGAGAAAACCGGTCGTGTGTATGCTTTTCCGAGTCTTCAAAAACCGTGCATGGTCAGAATCAAGTATGAGACGGGAGCGCTCCTTCTGGTAAAACTAGCGTTCGTAATGGAGATAGAACATTGGTCACGCTGTAACGAACTGTAAGCACGAAGGCTGAAAAGCGCGAATCGTCTCTCACTAAACTTTTACTAACACGCGGTAACACGAGATTAGCAAAAGCAGCCCAAGGGGTGGCGCCATGAGAATGGAACTTCCCCTTTATACTGCCGTCGTACGTGTTGTACGTCACCGCGCTTTAGACCGACGACATTTTGGATTTACAGTGTGTATGCAAGGAAAGCTTGACAAGAAACCCGTCGAGAAAAACAACGTTTTTTTTTGCGACGAGATTCTCGGCCGTGTGTATTAGGCTTAACCGTAATATTCTTCTCCAAACTATACGTTTTAAACAAAGTCTCCCTCAGACACAGATCTACTTTTATCTTATTTAGGTCAAATAACTAATGTTGTGGTTTAAATAGATAGCTTTTCACTTTGTCTTCTAAAGCAGGAGAGAACCAAGGCTACGATCACACATGGAATGAATTACCTATTGGGTGTGATCTTCTAATACAAAATACCTAGTAAGACATTGGCAAAGATTTCAACATATTTTTTTTTTTGGTCTTTTCAGCGATTCAGTAAAACAATTCTTTGATGGAAATCACCTTGTATATAGATATATTTACTATGGTCTACTCAAGCTAAATCATAGATGGTCCAGATTCCCATAAACTTCGATGAGACTTCAGAAGTTCTACATTTCTGAGGTTCGTGAATGTTCAGAAAGTCTGCTCTTCTCTTATCTAGAGATGCCTTTGAAGTAAAAATAGTAGCTCCATGCTGGGGCATGTTTGCTATTACTGAAACTGGTAAACCCCATGTCATGGATTGGTGCCACCTGGCTGAAGACTAAAAGTGAAACTAAAGGCAAAACCTAACTAAATCTAAACCTACTCTCAGCCACATTCTAATGCCGCGTACACACGACCGTTTTTCATGACGAGAAAAATGCAATTTTTTAATTTGGTCATTAAAAACGATGGTGTGTGGGCTCCAGAGCATTTTTCATGACGTGAAAAATGGGCATTAAAATTTTGGAACATGCTCTAACTTTTCTCGTCGTTTTTCACGTCGTTTTTCACGTCGTCGTTTTTCTCGTCATGAAAAAACGGCCGTGTGTATGCTTTAACGACGTGAAAAAAAGGCGCATGCTCAAAAGCAAGTGATGAGACGGGAGCGCTCGTTCTGGTAAAACTAGCGTTCGCAATGGAGATAGTCCATTCGTCACGCTGTAACGGACTGAAGAGCACGAAGCTGAAAAGCGCGAATCGTCTCTCTCCAAACTTTACTAACACGAGGATCAGCAAAAGCAGCCCAAAGGGTGGCGCCATCCGAATGGAACTTTCCCTTTATAGTGCCGTTGTACGTGTTGAACGTCACCGCGCTTTGCTCAAGCATTTTTTTTCATGATAGTGTGTAGGGAAGGCAGGCTTGAGAAGAATCACGTCGAGAAAAACAAAGTTTTTTTCAATGACATTAAAATTAGTCGTGTGTACGCGGCATAAAACCTAATCTATCTAGCCCTGTAAAGAAGAAAATTGCTATAATTACCTATTCTGCAGCCAGTCCAGTCCCAGGCTGAGCTGTCAGCAAAGGCTTCAGTGTTTAGAAGAGGCAGCCGACAACGGAAGCCCCATAGTAAGTCTATAAATGTGACATTTAGGGATGAGCTTGGTGTTCGAGTCGAACATACGTTCGACTCGAACATCGGCTGCTCGACCGTTCGGCGAACATCGAACGATTTGGGCCGTTCGCGCCAAATTCGAGTGACGCGAACGGCCCACAATACACTGCGCCATCGCAGTGCAATCCCGGCGCTGTGATTGGCCAAGCATGCACTGTGACCCCGCATGCTTGGCCAATCACAGCGCCGGCAGCTAGGAGGGCCATAATTGGCCACAGGCAGGTTGCCTGTGGCCAATTATAGCTCAGGGGGTTTAGCACACGCCCCACACTATAAAAGTCCGCCAGCGCGGCGGCCTTGTGTAGTGTGTTCCGGCGCAGGGAAAGAGTTACATAGGCAGGGACAGTGTCAGTGCTATTTGTACCTCAAACTTGTGTGTAGGGAGAGAGAAGGATAGGCAGGGAGAGTGTCAGTGTCATATTCTTTGCTAAACCTTGTGTGCAGGGAGAGAGAAGGATAGGCAGGGGACAGTGTCAGTGTCACATTCTTTGCTAAACCTTGTGTGCAGGGAGAGAGAAGGATAGGCAGGGAGAGTGTCAGTGTCATATTCTTTGATAAACCTTGTGTGCAGGGAGAGAGAAGGATAGGCAGGGAACAGTGTCAGTGTCATATTCTTTGCTAAACCTTGTGTGCAGGGAGAGAGAAGGATAGGCAGGGAGAGTGTCAGTGTCATATACTTTGATAAACCTTGTGTGCAGGGAGAGAGAAGGATAGGCAGGGGACAGTGTCAGTGTCATTGTTGCTAAGCCTCCTGCACATTATACACCTGAAGTTAGCCCGTATTGCTGTGTTTTCCTGGTGTGTTACACCAACAGGCATTTGCAGCACTTACAGCGGGCGGAGTGTGCCTCCTGCACCTTATACTCCTGAAGTTAGCCTGTATTGCTGCGTTTTCCTGGTGTGTTACACCAACAGGCATTTGCAGCACTTACAGCGGGCGGAGTGTGCCTCCTGATCATATTACACCTGAAGTTAGCCCGTATTGCTGTGTTTTCCTGGTGTGTTACACCAACAGGCATTTGCAGAACTTACAGCGGGCGGAGTGTGCCTCCTGCACCTTATACACCTGAAGTTAGCCTGTATTGCTGCGTTTTCCTGGTGTGTTACACCAACAGGCATTTGCAGCACTTACAGCGGGCGGAGTGTGCCTCCTGCACATTATATACCTGAAGTTAGCCTGTATTGCTGTGTTTTCCTGGTGTGTTACACCAACAGGCATTTGCAGCACCTACAGCAGGCGTAGTGTGATTCCTGCAAAATATACTCCTGAAGCTAGGCCTTATTGCTGGTTTTCCCATTTCCCTGCAGGCCATTAGAATGTCTGGAAGGCAAACAAGGAGAGGCAGACAGTCAGGAGCCAATAAAAGAGGGCAAGCAGGCTCTGTGTCTAGAGACAACAGTGCTGGTCATGGACGCGGTGCATCGCCATCAGCACGTGGCCATGGGACACGCTTGTCCTTCTTTTCAGCAGCTGGACGTGTTGAGCCACATCATGCCGAAGACTTGGTAGAGTGGATGACCAAGCCCTCCTCATCCTCCTCATCCTCTCTCACCCAGGCTCAGGGTACTGGCAAAGCAGCTGCCAAAGCATCATCTTCCCTGGTGTCAATGTCATCATCAGTCACTCCTTCCCTAGACCAACCATGTCCTCCTGAGGAGTCCCCCGAACTGTTTGAGCACAGTGTTGGGTACATGCTCCAGGAGGATGCCCAGCGTTTCAAAGGGTCTGATGATGATACCCAGCTAGAGGAAGGCAGTAGCGTGAGAGCAGAGAGAGGGGATGCTCAAGAAGGACACCAATCTGGCAGTCATGTTCCAGCAGCTGCAGCATACTGCCAGATTGGCTCCAGTGATGAGGAGGGAGGGGATGATGAGGTCACTGACTCCACGTGGGTGCCTAATAGGAGAGAGGAGGAGGAGGAGGAGGATGAGGAGGAGGCACATCTCCAACAAGGCAGGATGCCCTCGGGGGGCCAGCGTAAGGGCAGCACACCGACGGAATCACACCGCAGAGCTCGGCCTGTGCAGGGCGCTGCCTCTGCCCGTTATTCAAAAAGTTCTTTGGTGTGGGCCTTTTTTGAGTCAAGTGCATCAGATCGCACAGCTGCTGTTTGCAACATATGTCTCAAGCGTATATCGCATGGCCAAAACAACACCCCCTTGGGCACCACATGCTTGACCAGACATATGTTGACCTGCCATGCAGCTCGTTGGCAAGCCTACCTTAAAGACCCACACCAAAGAACAAAGCGGACCTCTCCTTGCACCGCATCAGCTGGGATCTCCAACCCCACTATACCTTCAGTCCTCTCTGAAACCTGCACTGAGAGGAATGAAGGTGTAGAATTAGGTGTGTCACAGCCAAGTACTTGCGGGCACTCTGCTAGCAGTACACCGACGTCCGATTCTAGCAGGCAAATTTCCCTGCCCCAGCTGCTGGACCGTCAAAAGAAGTTCACTCCCAGCCATCCACATGCCCAGCGGTTGAATGCTAGCTTGGCTAAATTGCTAGCGCTTCAACTGCTGCCTTTTCAGTTGGTAGACTCGGCCCCCTTCCGTGAGTTTGTGCAATGTGCGGTTCCTCAGTGGCAGGTTCCCAAACGCCACTTTTTCTCACGGAAGGCGATTCCGGCTCTCTACCGGCATGTGGAAGGCAATGTCTTAGCCTCGCTGGACAGGGCGGTCAGCGGTAAGGTGCATATTACCGCTGACTCATGGTCCAGCAGGCATGGACAGGGACGTTACCTTTCTTTCACGGCCCATTGGGTCACTCTTTTGGCAGCTGGGAAGGATGCAGGACAAGGTGCAGTAGTGTTGGAGGTTGTTCCGCAGCCACGCCTCCAAAATGCTACTACTGGTTGTGACACACTTCTCTCCTCCACCCCCTCCTCTTCTTCTTCCTCCATGGCCTCTTCCTGTGCTTTGTCCTCGGAACCAGCGGTGCTCCGTAGGCGTTCAAGGGGCTACGCAAGTACGCAGGCAAAAAGATGCCATGCCGTGCTTGCGCTGGTGTGTTTGGGGGACAGGAGCCACACTGGAGCAGAGGTTCTGTCTGCTCTGCAGGGGCAGGTCGAGAGGTGGTTAACGCCACGCCAGCTTAAGCCAGGAATGGTGGTTTGCGACAATGGCACCAACCTCCTCTCCGCCCTCCGACAGAGACAACTGACCCATGTGCCCTGTGTGGCTCACGTCCTTAACCTGGTGGTGCAGCGGTTCTTGGGCAGGTACCCGGGCTTACAGGATGTCCTGAGGCAGGCCAGGAAAGTCTGTGTGCATTTCCGCAGATCTTATAATGCCAGTGCTCGCCTGGCTGAGCTGCAAAAGGAGTTGAACCTGCCCAAGAACCGCCTTATATGTGACATGCCCACCAGGTGGAACTCAACGTTGGCCATGCTGCAGCGGCTGCACACGCCCGGGGAGCTCGGGTTTTTTTCACCACGCCAGTGGGGCATGATCAGGGATGCATGCACTGTTCTGGCACCATTTGAGGAGGCCACGAGGATGGTGAGCAGTGACAGTGCATGCATCAGTGACACTGTACCTCTTGTCCACCTGTTGGAACATACGCTGCGTGGAATAATGGACAGGGCACTTGAGGCAGAACAGAGGCAGGAAGGAGGAGGACTTCCTTGCCTCTCAAGGCCCCCTTTACCCAGACAGTGTTCCTTCTGTCCCACCCATCGCACAGGAGGAGGACGAGGAGGAGGAGGAGGATTGTGTCAGCATGGAGGTGGAGCCTGGCACTCAGCATCATCAGCAGCAGTCTTTTAGGGATTATTTACAGTCCCAAGAAACCAGTGGACTTGTACGTGGCTGGGAGGAGGTGGCTGCGGATCATGTCGTCCTTAGTGACCCAGAGGACTCCGGACCGAATGCCTCAGCTAACCTACGCTGCATGGCCTCCCTGATCCTGCAAAGTCTGCGGAAGGATCCTCGTATTCTTCGGATCAAGGAGAGGGACCATTACTGGCTGGCCACTCTCCTTGATCCACGGTACAAGGGTAAGGTTGCGGACTTTATCTTACCGTCGCAGAGGGAGCAGAGGATGAGACAACTCCGGGAGGCCTTGCAGAAAGGTCTGTGCAACGCGTTCCCAGAGACTGGGAGGTTACAAACTCCTGGTCCTGGACAACGTGTTGCTGAGGCTTCGGTCAGTCAAAGAAGGAGCGGTGGGGAAGGTGGCCGTCTGACCGATGCGTTCAGACAATTCTTTAGTCCGAAGCCCCAAGATATGATCGGTTCCAGCAACCATCGCCAGCGTCTGATATACATGGTGCAGGAATACCTAGGGGCAAGGTCAGACTTGGACACCTTCCCCACCGAAAATCCTCTGGCTTACTGGGTCTTGAGGATGGATCACTGGCCAGAGCTTGCACAGTATGCAATTGAGCTACTGGCCTGTCCTGCATCCAGCGTTCTTTCAGAACGCACATTCAGTGCTGCTGGAGGATTTGTCATGGATCACAGGGTGCGCCTGTCCACCGACTCGGTTGATCGACTGACCTTCATAAAGATGAACCAGTCTTGGATCACCACCAGCTACCAAACACCTGAAGCTGATATAACAGACTAATTTATTTTCAAATGTCACATCCCTTCAAGACTGATGCTGATGCTGAGAGACTGTCCTGTTATGTTGACTGACTATCCTCCTCCTCCTCCTCCTCAATGATCCGATTGATGATGATAGCTTGGAAGAACATTTTTGTTTCTGGGTGCCGCCACCAGTGGCTAAGGCCCAATTTTCAGCCCCTGTTTAACAGGGGCATGTAATTACAATTTTTTATGCAATGCTTTGCAGCAGGGCTCATTCCTGCACTCCAACTAGAGTATCTGGGAGAGGTTGCAGTGTCGTGGCACCAGCACCAGTGGCTAAGGCCCAATTTTTCAGCCCCTGTTTTACAGGGGCGTGTAATTACAATTTTTGATGCAATACTTTGCAACAGGGCTCATTGCTGTGCTCCAAGTACAGTATCTGTGAGGGGTTGAAGTGTTGCGGCACCAGTGCCTAAGGCCCAATTTTTCTGCCCCTGTTTAACAGGGGCATGTAATTACAATTCTTGATCTAATAATTCACAGCAGGGCCCATTCCTGCGCCCACTAAGAGTAACTGTGAGGCCTTACAGTGTTGTGTCAACACTACCACCACCACCACCAAAGGCCCAATTTTTCAGCCCCTGTTCAACAGGGGCATGCAATTACAATTCTTGATCTAATAATTCACAGCAGGGCCCATTCATGCGCCCACCAAGAGTAACTGTGAGGGCTCACAGTGTTGTGGCAACACCAACATGTAAGGGGCAAATTTCAGCAGAGTATATACGGCAGGCCCCTACTTTCAAACATCCAACTTACAAACGACTCCTCCTTGCAAACGGAAGGATACAACAGGAAGTGAGAGGAAATCTACCCCTAGGAAGGCAAATTCTCTCCTGTAAGAGTTAATATGGGAAAAAAAGTGTCTCCTCTCCACTGATGCTTTATCACCAATTCTTGTTTCAATAAAAACCCCAAATTTTCAAAAAACATTTGTCATTAGGACGGAAAGTGAGGTGAACTGTTCTGAACAGGTGCACACTGCACAGACAGCAAAACAAATGTTACAGGGGTGATAACCCTTCCCTATGTTTTCCAAAAAGCTTAAAAATAGATTTTTGGGCTGGAGCTACACTTAAACAATGTACCTGTTCAAAATTACAAACAGATTCTACATAAGAACAAACCTACAGTCCCTGTCTTGTATGCACCGCCTGTATACGGCTGTTCAGAGTATATAGGGCCTTTTTTATTTTGTGTGCGGGGTTCCCCTTAATATCCATACAAGACCCAAAGGGGCTGGTAATGGGCTGGGGTGGGGGGGGGGGGGCTGTGATGGGGTAGCTATGCCATTTTTCTTAAAGATTTTCATCCATATTATCGGGACCAGACATTACATTAAAGCCGCAAGCAGTTTTAAGTGGCTTTTTTTCCTTTAGAAATTTAATTTTGTGCAGGGACAGTTATAAACACGGGAAACACGTGGCACTTCACAGGCATACTTTAGACACCCCCCAAGGTACAATATTTAAAGGAATATTTGACTTTTTTTTTTTTCACTTTATGCATCATTAAAATCACTTCTCCTGAAAAACGGACGTTTTAAAACTTCTTTTTGGATTGATACATGTCCCCTGGTGCAGAACCCGGGTTCCCAAACCCTTTTTAGGACAATAACATGCATAATAGTCGTTATAATTAGCACTTTAGATTTCGAACGTTCGCATCCATTGTATTTAATAGGGTTCTAAAGTTTGTGCGAACTTTCGGTCCGTTCGTGGGTTCTGGTGCGAACCGAACCCGGGGGTGTTCGGCTCATCACTAGTGACATTACTTCCCAGGAAAAGCAAAACTTCACCCAAAAGAGGAAGTTCCACTTTTCCACCTCCTCCCCATCACCCTCTTTTGGCTACATTTTGTTTTTTTGGGGGGAGCAGATACCTGGTTTTCACAAGTACCTGTTCCCCCTTCCTCACGGATAACTTTGGCAATATGAACGGAACTTTGCCCCCCACCTCACTGTAGGGTGACCACATTTCCAAACTGCCATTCAGGGACACCCCTAAGCATGCACCAATTGGTGACATCACAAGTGGGCGGTGCTATCATGTGGCATCACTGGGTGGCCCCGCCCCTTTCCTATTTAAGCATTTGTTTCATGTATGTTAGCCCAACATTGCAGGCGACCACTTAGAGTCACAGAGTGTAATTGTTCTTACAATGTTGGGCTAACATACATGAATCAAATGCTTTTTATATCCAAGGCACTAAAGTTGTATATAAAACCCCTTACTTTATACTACAAAGGGAATACAAATAACCTGAGGGATCTGGAATAAAAACTGGACATACACGAACCTACCTGATCCCTACACTGACTATTACACTGACCTACCTGTCCACTACACTGACCTATCTGATACCTACACTGACCTACCTGATCCCTATGATCCCTACACTGACCTACCTGTCCACTACACTGACCTACCGGGGGGGCTTGTCACATGCTCAGCTCTGAGGGGCTCATGCTGGGACTTGTAGTCTTTCATTAGGAGGGTGAGGTCAGTGGTGGGAGGAGGGAGAGGGTTTGTGAGGGGGGGTGAGGGTGAGAAAAATGGGGTGGGGGGTGGGAGAGAGGGTGAGGGGGAGAGAAAGTAGGGGTGAGAGAGGGGGAGGTGGGGGGGTGAGAGAGGGGGAGGGGGTATGAGAGAGGGGGGATGGGAGAGAGAGAGGGGGGTGGGTGAAAGTGACCCCCTATCCCCTGCCTGCAGTCCCTCCTGTGCCCCTTGTCTGTGGGTAGGTGTGTGTGTGTGATGCACCTACCTCGTGCCCATCCTCATCCTCTGGGCCCTTGGTCAGCCTGTCTTCCTTCTTGTTGATGATAGTGACTGTTAGGAGAGGAGGCTGGAGAAAGTGTGCAGGCTCTGGGTGTTTTCCGGGGATGCTGCACCCACTGCTGCTCAGGTCAGGGTGGCCAGTGGTGAGGTCTTCTCCCACTCCCTCCTGAGCTGTTGGTTCTAGCCAGCCTCGTGCTGCTCACTGGAGCCGCCGCTTGCTGTTTCAAAATGCTGCTGCTGCTGTCGGCACCGACTTTAGCTCCGCTTCGCCTGCCCTGCATCCCGCCGCCACTAGACCAGTGGGGCTGTCACTCTCCAGGCTTATAGCATGACAAGGGGGTGGCAGCAGGGCTCAGCTCAAAGGGCAGCTGCTTTGGGCCCCAGGAGCATTAGCGCGGTGGAGGAAGTGAAATCCTCCTTCGCTTTCAACGCTGGGCAGGGAGGGTGTCACCGCCGTGTAACGTCACTGGTTGCTAGACGCCAGGTGGCTATAGCAACTGGTGATCAGGAGTACAGTCAGGTGGATGTGGAGGCGGATCCAGGGCCAGCGCTATGGCGGCTCGGTCTGCCCCTGTCCGATGAATTCCTGAATGCTCCCAGTGTCCGTTTAATTACGGGACACTGTATTGTCCCGGAATGAAGGTGCCCAGGACCAGGGACAAAGATGTCAATTACGGGATAGTCCCGGGCAATCCGGGACACGTGGGCACCCTACCTCACTGGTCCTAGAAGTTTGCGGGCACGGCACGGCTCGCACAGGCACAATGGGAAGCTGACTGCGAAGTCACAAGGAGTCACAGCTGGTGCCAGGGACTGAAAGACCAGTGAAGAACTGGCCCAGATGAGGACGATGCTGGATCCTTGGACAGGTAAGTGTTCTTTTATTAAAAGTAAGCAGCTACAGTAATTGCTGTTGACTTTTATATTTTTTCATGTAGCCTGAAGATCCTCTTTAAGAAGCTTAGAGCATTTATTATTTTTATTGTATTGTTAATTATCATGTTTATATTATCATTAGTGTTAATAATTATTTTTAGTGTTGCACCGATACCGGTGTAGGTATCGGCGCAATGCTGATAGTGGTATCAGTGCCGCTACTAAGCATTTGCAGTCTAACGTTCACATAAAAGGCAGGTGTCCCAATACTTTTGACAATATCGTGTATGTATCAGTAATTGGTATCAGTGAGTACTTAAGAAAAAGCATTGGTACTCGATTTTAAAAGACTGGTATTGGTGCATCCCTTGTTATTCTTCTTATTAATATATTATTATTATATTCTATATTATTAGTATATTACTATATATTTTTATTATGTTATTAATATTTATTCATGTTATTATTTTTTTGTCTTTTCAGCGATGCAGTAAAACGAATCCTTGGTGGAAATCACCTTGTACATACAATTATTAGGGGGTCTACTCAAACGAAATCATAGATGATCCGGCCCAATTACCTCAACGCCAACTTCGCTCTCTCCCGGGAGAGGATCACTTACCCTAAAACAATCGGTAATATGGTAATACGATTGGCTCCAGAAACAAGAGGAGATAAATAAGTTGACTCGAGCTATGCCGTTAATGATTTAAATGTCTGCAATCACTGGTTTCTAACACAAGTTCCCAAATCCTAATAAAACCTCAATTTATTGGTCCCAGTGGAAAATATACTTAATAAATAGTCATATCATCAACCTCGGGGAGTTTTTTCTTTTTTTGTTTCTTTTTCAGCTGAGGGAGCTTCTCTCTCTCTCTGTCTCCCCTGTTCTTCGACTTTTGCTGGTCTGGATTTTATCTGCTCTTCAGTTTTCATACAACGCTGACGTTAAGTCGAAACAGCATGTGGGTTAAATAAGTTAAGGGGGTATGAAACTGTTCAGTTCAAAAAGTCAAATCATCTCTAATTATTTTCAGGATAGACATCCCTCTAACATTCTGTTTTGCTTGTAAAAATGCAAGGTCAAGCTTTGCTGGGGAGTTGGCATTTCGTGAAACCATATGGAATTTATCTCACTCCTATTTCTTGCTCTCTTCTTGTTTTAATGTGGCAGGATTGGGTTTACTGCCAACATCTGCATAATAGGTAATGTGCGTATGGATGTACGGGAGGATCAACACTCAGAGGTACAAGGGCGAGATCTAATGCCGCGTACACACGGCCGTTTTTCCCGTCGAAAAAAACGTCATTTTTCCCATTCGACGAGAAAAAACGATAGTCTGTGGGCTTTCTGTCGTTTTTTTCGACGAGAAAAACGGCATTAAAAACGACGAGAAAAATTAGAACATGTTCTAATTTTTCTCGTCGTTTTTTTAGACATGTTTTCCGCGGCAGTGTTTCCCATAGGGAAACACTGCCGCGGAGCCCACACACGGTCGTTTTTTTCGGCCAAAAAAAAAAATGACATTTAAAACGGCCGTGTGTGAGGGGAACAAGCTGTTCCTCGTTTTTAACGTCGATTTTTTCGACGGTGTTTTCACCGTCGAAAAAATCGATCGTGTGTACGCGGCATAATGCCTTGTACACCCGGTCGGAATTTCCGATGAAAAAAGTCAGACGGAATTTTTTCATCTGATATTCGGACCATGTGTGTATGCCCCGACTGACTTTTTCCGTCGGAAATTCCGACAGAGTTAGAAAGAGAACAAATTCCGTTCGTCTGTATGGAACTCCGACGGAGAAAAAAACACGCATGCTCAGAATCAAGTCGACGCATGCTCGGAAGCATTGAACTTATTTTTTCTCGGCTCGACATAGTGTTGTACGTCACCGCGTTCTTGACGGTCGGAATTTGGTGTGACAGTGTATATGCAAGACAGCTTGGACAGAATTTATCCCGACGGAAAATCCGATCGTGTGTACAAGGCATAAAATATAGCTAAAGCCAAAACATTTTTTTTTTTTTTTTAAATAAGGTGAAACCCTTTTCAGGTCTTATTGTCATCTATATATAAGCAGTGCCTAGGTCCAAGGTACCCAATCAGGGAGAGACCACACATTCAGTTTTTGATGTCATATTTTCAATTGTATATTCTATATATACTCACTGGCTACTTTATTAGATACACCTTGCTAGTACCGGGTTGGACCGACCCCCTTTTTGCCTTCAGAACTGCCTTAATTCTTGATGGCATAGATTCAACAAGGTGTTGGAAACGTTCCTCAGAGATTTTGGTCCATAGTGACATAATAACATCACGCAGTTGCTGCAGATTTGTCGGCTGCACATCCATGATGGAACTCTCCACCACATCCTAAAGGTGTTCTATTGGATGAGATGTGGTGAGTGTGGAGGCCAATGGAGTCCAGTGACCTCACTGTCCAGTGGTGAGATGATTGGAGCTTTGTGACATGGTGCATTATCCTGCTGGAAGGAGCCATCAGAAGATGGGGACACTGTAGTCATAAAGGGATGGACATGGTCACCAACAATACTCAGGTAGGCTGTGGGGTTTAACCACTTCCCTACCCGCCCATAGTAATATGACGTCCATAGATGGGATCTCCCATCCTGGGTGGACGTCATATGACGTCCTGGGCTTTGTGGGGGGATATCTGAATGATGCCTGCAGCTTCAGATACCCCTGTCTTCTGCCGGCAATTCTGCGCACCATAAGAACAATCATAGCGGCAGTTCCACCGCTTGATCATTCTTATAGGCGGCGGGAGGGGACACCCCCACCTCCCGCCGCCATCCGGTGCATCTCCGGGCTCTCCCGTGCCATCGGGGGCCCGGAGAATAAATCGTCCGGCGCCTGAGGTGAACCATAGAGATGACTGGTGACAAGATGATCACCAGTCATCTCTATGACCGTCGGAGGCCCGGGCGCGATGTGATGACGTCACGCCCGGGTCCTCAGAAGTTAACAAAGCCGCCATTGCGGCTAGTAAGCATGAGATCGGTGAAATTTTTTTCACGATCTCATGCTTTCCAGCCTGGAGGAGAGATGTGGGGTCTTATTGACCCCGCATCTCTCAATAAAGAGGACCTGTCACACACCATTCCTATTACAAGGGATGTTTACATTCCTTGTAATAGGAATAAAAGTGATCAAAAAAAAAAGTGTAAAAGTAAAAACAATTATGTAAAAAAGAAAAAAAAAAATTTTTTTTTTTTAAAACCTCCCTGTCCCCGGTAGCTCACGATCAGAAGCGAATGCACCCGTAAGTCCCACCCACATATGTAAACCCCGTTCAAACCACATATGTGAGGTATCGCCGCGTGCGTTAGAGCGTGTGCAACAATTCTAGCACTAGACCTCCTCTGTAACTCTAACCTGGTAACCTGTAAAAATTTTCAAAGCGTCGCCTATGGAGATTTTTAAGTACCGAAGTTTGGCGCCATTCCATGAGTGTGCGCAATTTTAAAGCGTGACATGTTAGGTATTTATTTACTCGACGTAACATCATCTTTCATATTTTACCAAAAAATTGGCCTAACTTTACTGTTTTGTTATTTTTTAATTCATGAAACCATTTTTTTTCCCAAAAAAAGGCGTTTGAAAAATTATTGCGCAAATACCGTGCAAGAAAAAAAGGTGCAATGACCGTCATTTTATTCCCTAGGGTGTCTGCTAAAAAAACATATATAATGTTTGGGGGTTCTGAGTAATTTTCTAGCGAAAGAATGATGATTTGTACATGTAGCAGAGAAGTGCCAGAATAGGCCCAGTATTGAGGTGGTAAAAAAAAGCCCGGTGTTGAAGTGGTTAAAAGATGCTCAATTGGTACTAAGGGGTCCAAAGTGTGCCAAGAAAATATCCCCCTGTTGTGGAAAATTTTATTAATATATGTTGTCAGATGTCCCCCAGTGTTGGTTTTGCTGTAATGCGCTCGTGTGAGCGTATTCGCACATACAGACGTTGGTGGAAGACCGGTGGCGCGAAAATCTTCCTGTGGACACAGCGATGTTTGCTCTTTTAGGGATGTTTGTTTTATACCTCGCCAAGGGACTGGCCACTTCTTGGCGATGGCATTAAATGACTCCGAGTGGACAGATCTGCGTCCACGAGAACTATAGCATAACTATACGACAATTGTGGCCCATTGAGCCATAATTTTCGTATGATTCCCGTCATTGGAAGCAGTGCATGTCACTGCTAGTCTATTTGAATGTATACATGTCTGTGATTGGTTCTTTTGTTGTATTCATGTATTGTATTAGCTGTATTTAACATATCCTTATATGGTCATGTGCTGGGTGGAGCTCACACCCTGTGAGCTCACTTCCTATGGAGGAGGTCACATGCTGTGACATCACTTCCGGCTGGGATTTTAATAAAAGATCGAGAGACCACACATTCCTGGGCAGATGATGCTGGGATGCTGAGATGAACCTAACAGTGCGGTGATGTTGCTTGATTTGAATGAATGGGAAAGCGAGTGAATGGTGAGTGAATGGTGAGTGAATTTTAGCCTAAGATGCATTATATCATTGAGACGAAATGTGTTACTATTAGAGACACGATATCTGGCTATGTGCTCTGCATACAGCCTGATTTCGCTGACACCCCCCGCACCATTACACCACCACCACCAGCCTGAACCGGTGATACAAGGCATGATGGATCCATTCGCCAAACTCTGACCCTACCATCTGAATGGCGCAGCTGAAATCGAGACTCATCAGACCCGGCAACGTTTTTCCAATCTTCTACTGTCCAATTTTGGTGATCCTGTGAGAATTGTTGCCTCAGTTTCCTGTTCTTAGCTGACAGGAGTGGCACCTGCTGTGGTCTTCTGCTGCTGTAGCCCATCTGCTTCAAGGTTGAATGTGTTGTACGTTCAGAGATGGTTTTCTGCATACCTTGGTTGTAACGAGTGGTTATTTGAGATACTGTTGCCTTTCTATCATCTCCAACCAGTCTTCCCATTCTCCTCTGACCTCTGACATCAACAAGGCATTTTCATCCACACAACTGCCGCTCACTGGATATTTTCTCTTTTCCCCACTATTCTCTGTAAACCAGAGAGATGGTAGCGTGTGAAAATCCCAGTAGATCAGCAGTTTTTGAAATACTCAGACCAGCCCGTCTGGCACCAGCAACCATGCCAAGCTCAAAGTCACTTAAACCCCCTTCCTTCCCCTTTCTGATGCTCAGTTTGAACTTCAGAAAGTCGTCTTCACCACGTCTAGATGCCTAAAATGCATTGAGTTGATTCCATGTGATTGGCTGATTAGCAATTTGTGTTACCAAGCAATTGAACAGGTGTACCTAATAAAGTGGCCGGTGAGTGTAGACCAGCGGTAATGAACAAGACAGCTTTTGTAGGCACTGATATTGGGCAGATAGTAGTTGGTATTTGTACAATGTCACCAGGCTTGGTCCTTTATTTCCAGGAGGATGGCTCCTGCTGGAAGGGTGGCGGTCTACCGTGTACATGAAAGGCACTCTGATGCTGCTGAGAAGTGCCCCACTTTACTGGTCCAGATACCAGAATGTTTCCTCTGAACAGGCATTGCCCCTGAAATGACCCTACTCACCAGGAACTGCCCTACATTGTCTCCCGGACAGTTGGGGTCTCTCTCCCTGCCCTTCCAAACACTCCAGGCATGCCTGAAAGATGAGGGTACCCTCTTTTATATGGTCCCACCCCAAGATGGCTGCCAGAGGTTGCAGCATCCAATCAGATAGCTGGCTCCTTTGAGATACTAATGAGGTCCTGAGAGGGACAATTCCCCTAACAGACTCCACTGCATCTGTAATAAAGGCACAGTGCCACCTACAGGGCGGAGGGAAAACCTGCACCTGTATTTCACTATGAAGACCTCCTGTTCTGTATATACAGCAGGAAGTGACAGAAAAGGAGAAGGATTTCGCCTCCCCATTGGAAGATTACCCATTTATTCCTGTTCTGAGTAGGGATGAGCTTCGAGTTCGAGTCAAACTCATGTTCGACTCGAACAATGCCTGTTCACCCGTTCCCCGAACAACGAACAATTTGGGGTGTTCGCGGAAAATTCGAAAAGTCTATGGGAGAAATCTAAAGTGCTAATTATAAAGGCTTATATGCAAGTTATTGTCCTAAAAAGTGTTTGGGGACCCGGGTCCTGCCCCAGGGGACATTTATCAATGCAAAAAAAAGTTTTAAAAACGGACGTTTTTTTGGGAGCAGTGATTTTAATAATGCTTAAAGTGAAACAATAAAAGTGAAATATTCCTTTAAAATTCATACCTGGGGGGTGTGTATGATATGCCTGTAAAGTGGTGCATGTTTCCCGTGCTTAGAACTGTCCCTGCACAAAGTGTCATTTCTGAAGGAAAAAAAGTCATTTAAAACTCACTCGCGGCTATTAATGAATTGTCGGTTTCCGGCAACACAGAGAAAAGTCATTGATAAAAAAGAAAAAAAAGTGTGGGGGTCCCCCCAAATTCAATTACCAGGCCCTTCAGGTCTGGAATGGATATTAAGGGGAACCCCGCCGCAAATGTAAAAAAAAAATGCGTGCGGTTCCCCCAAATATCCATACCAGGCCCTTCAGATCTGGCATGGATTTTAAGGGGAACTCCACCCCAAATTTAAAAAAAAAATGGTGTGGAGTCCCCTCAAAAATCCATACCAGACCCTTATCCGAGCACGCAACCTGGCAGGCTGCAGGAAAAGAGGGGGGGCGAGAGAGCGCCCCCCCGCCTCCTGAACCGTACCAGGCCACATGCCCTCAACATGGGGAGGATGTCCCCATGTTGATGGGGACAAGGGCCTCATCCCCACAACCCTTGCCCGGTGGTTGTGGGGGTCTGCGGGCGGGGGGCTTATCGGAATCTGGAAGACCCCTTTAACAAAGGGGACCCCCAGATCCCCCCCTATGTGAATTGGTAAGGGGTACATTGTACCCCTACCATTTCACGAAGAAAGTGTAAAAAAAAAAAAAAAACACACAAACACCTTGGAAAAGTCCTTTATTAAAAAAAAAAACAAACAAAAAAAACATTCCAGCGATGAAATCCAGTGTCCCGCGGTGATCCGATGTCCAGCGCTGTCCGTCATTGGCTGAGCCTGAGCGGACCTGATGGGGAACTTCCTCCGCAGTCTATTAAATGTATAGACCCCGCCCCTTCTAAAGTTCCCCATCAGGTCCGCTCAGCCAATGAATAGGTGTAAGGCTAAGCGGACCAGATGCGGAACGTGAGAAGGGGCGGGTCTATTCATGAATTACACAGTGAAGGAAGTTCCCCATCAGGTCCGCCCCCTCGGTATGTCAGACCCCGCCTACGTCATTGGCCTTAGCGGACCTGATGGGGAACTTCCTTCACTGTGTAATATATGTATAGACCCGCCCCTTCTCATGTTCCGCATCTGGTCCGCTTAGCCTTACACCTATTCATTGGCTGAGCGGACCTGATGGGGAACTTTAGAAGGGGCGGGTCTATACATTTAATAGACTGCGGAGGAAGTTCCCCATCAGGTCCGCTCAGGCTCAGCCAATGACGGACAGCGCTGGACATCGGATCGCCGCGGGACACTGGATTTCATCGCTGGAATGTTTTTTTTTTTTTAATAAAGGACTTTTCCAAGGTGTTTGTGTGTTTTTTTTTTACTTTTTTTACACTTTCTTCGTGAAATGGTAGGGGTACAATGTACCCCTTACCAATTCACATAGGGGGGGGCGGGATCTGGGGGTCCCCTTTGTTAAAGGGGTCTTTCAGATTCCGATAAGCCCCCCGCCCGCAGACCCCCACAACCACCGGGCAAGGGTTGTGGGGATGAGGCCCTTGTCCCCATCAACATGGGGACATCATCCCCATGTTGAGGGCATGTGGCCTGGTACGGTTCAGGAGGGAGGGGGGGGGCGCTCTCTCGTCCCCCCCCCTCTTTTCCTGCAGCCTGCCAGGTTGCGTGCTCGGATAAGGGTCTGGTATGGATTTTTGGGGGGACTCCACGCCATTTTTTTAAAAATTTGGGGTGGAGTTCCCCTTAAAATCCATGCCAGATCTGAAGGGCCTGGTATGGATATTTGAGGGAATCGCACGCATTTTTTTTTTAAATTTGCGGCGGGGTTCCCCTTAATATCCATTCCAGACCTGAAGGGCCTGGTAATTGAATTCTGGGGAACCCCCACACTTTTTTTTTTTTTTTTATCAATGACTTTTGTATGTATTGCCGGGAGCCGACAATTCATTAATAGCCGCGAGTCAGTTTTAAATGCATTTTTTTCTTTCAAAAATGACATTTTGTGCAGGGACAGTTCTAAGCACGGGAAACATGCGCCACTTTACAGGCATACTATATACACCCCCCAGGTACGAAATTTAAAGGAAAATTTCACTTTTATTGTTTCACTTTAAGCATTATTAAAATCACCTCTCCCGAAAAAACTGCTGTTTTTAAAACTTTTTTTTACATTGTTACATGTCCCCTGGGGCAGGACCCGGGTCCCCAAACACTTTTTAGGACAATAAATTGCATATTAGCCTTTATAATTAGCACTTTAGATTTCGAACGTTCGAGTCCATTGTATTTAATAGGGTTCTAAAGTTCACGCGAACATTCTGTCTGTTCGCAGGTTCTGGTGCGAACCGAACAGGGGGGTGTTCGGCTCATCCCTGGTTCTGAGGACAACCCAAAATTTTGTATTTTTCTATCACTTTCTGTGTCCTGCTGACACTGGTAACCATGACAAATAGGTTGAATCTCCCCAATGGGGACAGAAATAACAATAAAAAAAACTGACAGGGGCTCCAACCCTGATCAGTGTACCGGCTCATTGCTGGTACCATGTGACCGCCATGACCAATCACAGCAGGTCCCATGACCGTTGTACACAATGGCTTCCTTTCATGACATCCATTGTGTAAAATTGTGTTGCTGTGATCAGTCAATTTGATCACATGGTACAGACAGGGCCAATGACAACCCATCTGTACCATGTGATTAGCTTTGACCCAATCACAGCTAATCACAACAAAACAAACGGAATGGTTCATTTTTATTTAGCAAAATGTTTGCTTATAGCAATGTAGTGCACTGCTATAAGCAAACATAATGTGTAAAAAATAAATAAAAAACTGATCACTTCCCCAGAGTAGTACAATGTTACTATGGTAACACTATAGTGTTCTGGTCACAGTATGTTAAAAAAATATATATAAAAAGGAAGAAACAAATGTAAGAAAAAAGAAAAAAAAACACATTACATCATAACATCTTTTTATTAATTTTTTTGTACAGTCAACAGTCAGTATCCCCGATCACTGCCAGTTAAATGATGACACTGTACTACAATGGTGGCAGTATGTAAAAAAAGTTGTTATTTGTATTTATTAATTTTCCAAAAGAAGTATGACAAAAAATTACAACTTCAAAAAACCCGCCATGCCTCTTGCTAAATACCTTGGACTGTCTATATTCCAAAAAGGGGCCATTTGGGGGGTATTCCAAAAAGGGGCCATTTGGGGGGTATTCGTACTGTCCTGGCATTTTTGGCCCTCGAGAAAGGAGTCACTACATCAGGATTGATCAATTTTCAGATATATCCCATAGTTTGTGTATAACTTTGATACAGACTAAATGATATACACTGGTTTGTGTTATTTTCACCAACGAAATGTAGCAGAATAAAGTTTGGCCTAAATGGATGAAGAAAAATTATTTATTACCAAAATTTTATAACCGAAAGAATGTTTTTATTTATTTATTTTTTCAGCCTTTTTTCGTTTATTTAGCAAAAAAAAAAAAAAAAAACCCAGTGGTGATAAAATACCACCAAAAGAAAGTTCTATTTGTGTGAACAAAATTATAAAAATGTCATATGGGTACAGTGTTGCATGACCGCGCAATTGTCATTCAAAGTGTGACAGCGCTGAAAGCTCAAAATTGCCCTGGGCAGTTTACTAGCTAGAAACTGAATTTAAAGATATGAATTTGAAGGATTATTCACGATTATTATACTGACTTAATGTATTTATCAAAAATGCATTCGATATATTATGTAACTGTAATAGTGTGAATCCTGTTATACTTAATGTCTTTACTTGTTATTTTATATTCTGATAACTAAATAAAAAATTGAATGTTAAAAAAAAAAAAGAAAATTGCCCTGGGCAGGAAGAGGGTGAAAGTGCCCAGTATTG
Source organism: Rana muscosa (assembly GCA_029206835.1). Taxonomy (NCBI): domain Eukaryota; kingdom Metazoa; phylum Chordata; class Amphibia; order Anura; family Ranidae; genus Rana; species Rana muscosa. The sequence continues at coordinate 324,271,941 of CM055122.1, read as the reverse complement.
AAGGGGGTTAACCATTTAAGCCTCGGACCATTTTGCAGCTAAAGGACCAGGCCACTTTTTGCGATTCGGCACTGCGTCGCTTTAACTGACAATTGCGCGGTCGTGCGACGTGGTTCCCAAACAAAATTGACGCCTTTTTTCCCCACAAATAGAGCTTTCTTTTGGTGGTATTTGATCACCTCTGCAGTTTTTATTTTTTGCGCTATAAAAAAAAATAGAGCGACAATTTTTAAAAAAATGCAATATTTTTAACTTTTTGCTATAATAAATATACCCAAAAAATATATTAAAAAAAATAAATTTCCTCAGTTTAGGCCGATACGTATTCTTCTACATATTTTTTGTAAAAAAAAATTGCAATAAGCGTTTATTGATTGGTTTGCGCAAAAGTTATAGCGTTTACAAAATAGGGGATAGTTTTATGGCATTTTTATAATTTTTTTTTTTTTTACTAGTAATGGCGGCGATCAGTGATTTTTTTGTGACTGCGACATTATGGCGGACACATCGAACACTTTTGACACATTTTTGGGACCATTGTCATTTTTACAGCGATTAGTGCTATAAAAATGCACTGATTACTGTGAAAATTACACTGGCAGTGAAGAGGTTAACCACTAGGTGGCGCTGTAGGGGTTAAGTGTTCCCTGCATAGTGTTTCTTACTGTAGGGGGGATGGGCTCTGTGTCACATGACAATGATCTCCGCTGCGAGTACACAGAGCTGAGATCAGTGTCATTGTCACTAGTCAGAGCGGGGAGATGTTGTGTTTACACAAGCATCTCCCGGCTCTATTCCTCCGAGAGACGATCGCAGGGATCCCCGCGGCGATCGAGTCCGCGGGGCCCGTGGTCCAACTCACGGGGATGGCGGCAGGGTCACGAGCGTGCCGCCGGCAGCGCGTGCCCGACCACACGGACAGGCATTTGAGGGGACGTACAGGTACATTGATATGCCTGTCTGTGCCATTCTGCTGACGTATATGTACAAGCGGCGGTCCTTAAGTAGCCCGTTTTGCACGGAGTGGCCCCGATCCTCGTCTTCTGGGGTCCCTCGGCGGCTGTCTCGGCTCCTCCCCGCTTCTGGTAACCCCCCTGGGAAGCGCTCTCCCAAGGGGCTTACCTTGCGGGCGCGCTCTCGAGTCCTGTAGTCGGCATCCATAGCCGCCAACTACAGGACTCGGCCCCGCCCCCCGCCTCATTGGAGTTGATTGACAGCAGTGCGAGCCAATGGCTGCGCTGCTATCAATCTATCCAATGAAGAGCCGAGAATAGCCAAGAAGACCGGTCCGAGATCAAGCATGTTCTCGACGCGGGACTTTCAAAGGGCTCGGGTAAGTAAACCGGGGGGCCGGCAAACATCAGATGTTTTTTCACCTTAAAGCGGAGGTCCACCGACCATTCATTTTTTTTTTTTTATTTGCAGCCATGTAGACACTTTCCTAATCACAATATAACACTCACTTGTTCGTTGTAATATCTCCCCCGATGTCTGGTTTCGAATAAAAAACGAGTTTATAAAAATTGCTGATGGCTGGTTCCATCTTGGTTGTGGGCATGTGAAGCCCACAAGCATTAATTTCCTGGATGCGGTGAATGCTGAGCTCCCATCATTCACCGCTCGTTTCCGCGCATGCTCAGTGTTAACGGCGCGGAGCACCGTAAACTTCCAGGTTGCCATTACAACGGGCAGCAGCGTCGGAAGTTCCCGCCCCGTTGTGATGGCAACAAACAAAAAAAAACCTTGAGATTTTGCGGCGGCAACCCGCACTGACTCCTGGGAATGCTGACACTTAGCTCCCATGAGACAGTGCGCCGCCGGGGAAAAGGAATATACACACCCACTCCCGTGGGAGTGAAAGACAGGAAGTGCCGCAATAATCACCAATTGTTCATTTGCACATCTGTGTGTAGCGGGTGTTTGATTTTAGGGGAGGCATCTGGGTGGTAGTGTAACCCAGATGCATTGATTGTCAGGGAATCTGGGATCCTTTTATGGTTCTTGGAGGACTCTGGTGGTATGAGGTTCCTTGCGGCCTGCAGGTGGCGCTGTCGCCCTGGCTGGAGTTGAACACTCACTGCAAGACTGCTTCCCTTTTTGTCCTTTCCTGGCGCTGGTACAGCGGGGCGGGGAACCCGCTGTGACGCAAAGGGAGAGGGGATAAAAGGGGCTGACGCCCTGACCTTGAGGTTCAGAGTCGGAGGACGCAGCCGCACCCAGACACCTTCAGCTTGGGTGCTGGCGTTCCGGAGTTCCGGGCCCAGGTGCCCTTGACCTTGGCCGGAGTGGGAGATGGAGTCCATCTCAGGCACCTTTAGCCTGGGGTGAGGTACTATGGCGGAAGCCTGGAGCTCAGTACCTTCGACTGAGTTCCGCGAGGGTGTAGGAATCCGAGGGGGCCCTAACTCCTTGGGTGCCCGTGTCTGAGACGAGGAGGCCGGTGAGCGGAACTTCTCTGGAGAGTCCAGCGGAGCATTGCTGGTGACGGAGAGGCCTCCGGTAACTGTATTGGACAGATGTCCTTCCCCTGATAGGGGCTACGTTAGCGAAGGTAATTCATGTTCTGTTCAATATAGTCAGTGGCAGTGACTATTCGCCACTGGTGATACTACAGTGGTTAGCTCTATCTAGAAGGATTGTGCCTTGGCCTACTCCCCACAAATACTGAAGTGTTATATGGGTCTCAACCTGTCTGTGCTGTATGACTATTTATTGTGAAGAATAAATACGAGTTGGACCCTTTCAGTGTGTGGAACTCTGGTTACTAAGAGCAAAGGGGAGTCAATCCGAGGAGAGGATTTGACTCTGGGACACATACACAAAACCCGATAGTTCTGGCCTTCACCTCTACACCTTGGAGGACATGGGCCATGGTGTATCTCATCCCTCCCCCCAGTGTTAACCCCTAGACGAGACAGACAAGCCGTGAATGAGAAGGGGTGAGAGGGGTGAGGTCGCTACACGTGCAATGCACTGATGGGGATAAGATTAGATTAGTAATTTGTGTGGACCTCTGCTTTAATGAATAGTATGCATTAAGGGGAAAAACATGAACCTTTACAACACCTTTAAATTGCAAAGTATGAAGTGCAATTTTTGGAAAAGGAGGCAAAAGTAATACAAATTCCTCTGCCACTCAAAGAATGATACATATAACATACATACCGTAATTGCTTACTTAGGAAAAGTGTACACAGACATCAAAATCAGAAGCAGCATGCTTACAGAGAAAGTGGCTTACACTATACAGTACATATACATTAACTTGTTCAGAGGGATTACAGAAAACGCAATACAAGGCATGGTAATAGCAACCTGAGCGCCGCTCAATCCAAAAAATGTACACATTGCATTCCAGATCCTTCCAAGATGTTTCACAAACACTTAAGCCCTGTACACACGATCGGATTTCCTATGGATTCTAATCCGATGCATTTTTCCATTGGAAATCCGATGAAGCTGACTTCCATCAGTCTTGCCTACACACCAACAGTCGAAAATCCGACCGTCCCAAACGCCGTGACGTAAAACACTCTGACGAGCCGAGAAAAATGAAGTTCAATACTTCTGAGCATGTGTCGACTTGATTCTGAGCATGCGTGGGTTTTTTATCCGATGGAGTTCCACACAGACGATCGGAATATGCTATAGTTTTTTTTTTCCATCGTTTACATTTAAAACATGTTCTATTTTTAATCACCGATGGAAAAAAAAAACGATGGGGCCCATACACGATCGGTTTGTCCGATGAAAAAAGTCCATCGGACTGTTTTCATCAGTAAAACCGATCGTGTGTACAGGGCTTTATCAGAATCAAACCACAACCATTCCCGTACTCCAACCCTTCCTGTTCTTGTGTTTCAGTCTGCTCTGGTTTTCCAAAAAAATAAATAAAAAAAATGTTGATCTGCACAATGTTTATCAACGCCCCCCCACTAATACATGTACACATGGGAACTCTCAAGGGCTTATTTGGTCAGAAGACAAAATAACCTTCCAGTATATTCTGGGATGGCAGAAGGAGATATTGAAACATAGAAGACTGATGATGGAAAAAGTCTGTTGTGGTCTGTTGAGTCTTCTCATTTTTATTATTTATTTTATTTGACTTACTATTAGGGATGAGCTCGGTGTTCGAGTCGAACATACGTTCGACTCGAACATCGGCTGTTCGATCGTTCGACGAAGATCGAACGATTTGGGCCGTTCGCGCCTAATTCGAGTGACGCGAACGGCCCACAATGCACTACGCCATCGCAGTGTCATCCAGGCGCTGTGATTGGCCAAGCATGCACTGTGACCCCGCATGCTTGGCCAATCACAGCACCGGCAGCGAGGAGAGCAATGATTGGCCACAGGCAGGATGCCTGTGGCCAATTATTGCTGAGGGTATTTAGTACACGCCCCACACTATAAAAGGCCGCCAGCGCGGCGGCCTAGTGTAGTGTGTTCCGGAGCAGGGAAAGAGAAGCATAGGCAGGGACAGTGACATTTATTTTTTCTTGCTTAACCTGGATTCCTTTAGTTTAGGGAAAGAGAAGGATAGGTAGGGAGAGTGTCAGTGTGTTTTACTGTGCAAATCCTTGTTTCTAGGGACTGGGAAGGACAGTGAGGGAAATTCTCCTTGTGCTATAGTGTGCTTTAAAAAAACATTTTTTCTAGGGACAGAAAACTATAGGTAGGAAGAGTGTCAGTTTCTTTCACTGTGATAATCCTTGTTTCTAGGGACAGGGAAGGACAGTGAGGGAAATTCTCCTTGTGCTATAGTGTGCTTTAAAAAAACATTTTTTCTAGGGACAGAAAACTATAGGTAGGAAGAGTGTCAGTTTCTTTCACTGTGATAATCCTTGTTTCTAGGGACAGGGAAGGACAGTGAGGGAAATTCTCCTTGTGCTATAGTGTGCTTTAAAAAAACATTTTTTCTAGGGACAGAAAACTATAGGTAGGAAGAGTGTCAGTTTCTTTCACTGTGATAATCCTTGTTTCTAGGGACAGGGAAGGACAGTGAGGGAAATTCTCCTTGTGCTATAGTGTGCTTTAAAAAAACATTTTTTCTAGGGACAGAAAACTATAGGTAGGAAGAGTGTCAGTTTCTTTCACTGTGATAATCCTTGTTTCTAGGGACAGGGAAGGACAGTGAGGGAAATTCTCCTTGTGCTATAGTGTGCTTTAAAAAAACATTTTTTCTAGGGACAGAAAACTATAGGTAGGAAGAGTGTCAGTTTCTTTCACTGTGATCATCCTTGTTTCTAGGGACAGGGAAGGACAGTGAGGGAAATTCTCCTTGTGCTATAGTGTGCTTTAAAAAAACATTTTTTCTAGGGACAGAAAACTATAGGTAGGAAGAGTGTCAGTTTCTTTCACTGTGATAATCCTTGTTTCTAGGGACAGGGAAGGACAGTGAGGGAAATTCTCCTTGTGCTATAGTGTGCTTTAAAAAAACATTTTTTCTAGGGACAGAAAACTATAGGTAGGAAGAGTGTCAGTTTCTTTCACTGTGATAATCCTTGTTTCTAGGGACAGGGAAGGACAGTGAGGGAAATTCTCCTTGTGCTATAGTGTGCTTTAAAAAAACATTTTTTCTAGGGACAGAAAACTATAGGTAGTGTGAGGGGGTTAGCTCGGCAGCGGGTGTGTGTGACCCCCGGGATGGGCTCCCCACACAAAACAGGCCCAGCAAACGGAGGTTGTGGTTTTCAAAATCAAAAAAGGTGCGGTTTATTTTCTATTTACAGTGACATAACACAGCAAAGCAAAAGAAACATAAACAAAATAAATCCTGGTCAAGTTGACCTCTGACTAAACATACAGGTTTCCTAACTAACAACTGGGATCAGCCTAGTGCTGTCCTAGTCCCTAAGTCCCTGGTTTTAAATGTCCAAGCAAATAGCCACACAGGCTTTGTCTCACCGCACAGGGGTTCACTCTCCCTAGACAGTCCACACAGGTCTGGGTCCAGGCATGAGCTAACATCTAATGAAGCTGGGAGTTCTTATAGAGGCCTAAATGAGCTGACAAGGTTCAGCTGGTCTCCTCATCTCTGTCTGCACGACGCCCCACACTCTCCCTAGAGGTATGAGTCATCCATGAGCCCACTAGCCTTATACAACTCTCCACCTAGTTGTATAAGTCGGCGTAAAGCCTGAATCTGGGCGAAATATATCTACCCCCCTGGATGCAACCAGGTGACTTTACCTTCCTGCTGTCACATACCCCCCCCTCTTGTTTTAACCTCGGGGTTGGAACACCAGCAATCAGGCATTCATGTACTCGAGACAAAGCATCCACATTCCCCATTTGAACGCCAGGGCGATGCTTTACTGTGAAGTTGAATTCCTGGAGGGCCAGGAACCACCTATTCACTCTTCTATTTGTTTCCTTGTTTTGAGCCATCCACTTTAACGGAGCGTGATCCGTAACCATGTCAAAGTGCCTACCTAGCAGGTAGTACCGAAGGGAATCTAGAGCCCACTTCACCGCTAAACACTCCTTTTCAACGGTGGCGTAATTTACCTCATGGGACTTCAACTTCCTGCTGAGGTAAATGACTGGGTGCTCTTCCCCGTTCCAGACCTGGGACAATACTGCTCCTAACCCCACATCTGACGCATCACTTTGTACGACAAAGTCTTTAGAGAAGTCGGGTGAGTACAACACTGGCTGGCTACATAAGGCTTGTTTCAAGAATTGGAATGCTGCCTCAGCCTCGGGGGTCCATTTAATCATGACCGACCCTTTCCCCTTCGTCAGGTTGGTTAGGGGCACAGCCTTAGAAGCAAAGTGGGGAATGAATCGCCGATAATACCCAGCGATTCCCAGAAAGGCTCGTACCTGCTTCTTGCTGTTGGGACGTGGCCAACTCTGGATGGCCTCGACTTTGTTGAGTTGGGGTTTTATTACTCCCCTCCCAATGGTGTACCCAAGATATTTGGCCTCCTCCTGCCCAATGGTACACTTCTTGGGGTTAGCCGTAAACCCCGCTTCCCGAACAGAGTCCAGGACTGCTTGCACTTTTGGCAGATGTGAGGCCCAATCTGTGCTATGGACAATTACGTCATCCAGGTAAGCCGCAGCATACTTCCGATGGGACCTCAGCATCTGGTCCATTTTCCGCTGGAATGTGGCCGGCGCATTCTGTAACCCGAACGGCATTCTTTTATATTGGAACGCCCCGTCTGGGGTTACAAATGCGGTTTTCTCTTTGGCCGACTTGGCCAGGGGGATTTGCCAATACCCTTTTGTGAGGTCAAGAGTCGTCATGTATCGGGCTGTTCCCAGCCGGTCGATCAACTCATCTATACGTGGCATGGGGTAGGTGTCAAATTTTGTAACTTTGTTCAACTGACGAAAATCGTTACAAAATCGCCAGCTCCCATCCGGTTTAGGCACCAACACGATGGGACTAGACCAATCACTTTGGGACTCCTCTATCACCCCTAAGTTCAGCATTTTCTGTACTTCCTCCCGTATTGCCTCCCGTCGGGCCTCTGGGATCCGATAGGGTTTTAACTTCACCCTTTCACCGGGCGGGGTAATGATGTCATGTTCTACCCCAGATGTTTGTCCCGGCAGCTCAGAGAATACCTCCTTGTTGCGAAGCACAAACTCCTTAACCTCCTGTTGTTGGGGTTGTGACAAGGTGGCTGCTATTCCAACCTCAGGAATCACGCAACCAGTTTGAGCTGGTGACCAAGTGTCTGCGACTAGGGACTCTCTATCCCTCCAGGCTTTCAACAGATTAACGTGATAGATCTGTTCGGGCTTTCGCCTTCCTGGTTGTCTGACCTTGTAATTCACTTCGCTCACTTTTTCCATTATCTCGTAGGGGCCTTGCCATTTGGCAAGGAATTTACTTTCAACCGTAGGGACAAGTACCAGTATCCTATCCCCCGGGGAAAAGGTACGGGTCTTGGCTCCACGGTTGTACACTCTCTGCTGTGCTAACTGCGCTTGGGCCAAATGTTCCTTCACGATGGGCATTACCTGTGCAATTCGGTCTTGCATCAGGGCGACATGCTCAATCACACTCCTGTGGGGAGAACTCTCACTTTCCCAAGTTTCCTTGGCAATATCCAACAGCCCTCTTGGGTGTCTCCCATACAGTAACTCAAAGGGGGAGAATCCCGTAGAGGATTGGGGCACCTCCCTAATAGCAAACATCAGATAAGGAAGTAGACAGTCCCAATCCTTTCCATCTCTATCCACCACTTTCTTCAACATTTGTTTTAGGGTTTTGTTGAATCTTTCAACCAGCCCATCGGTTTGGGGGTGATACACAGATGTACGTAATTGCGTCACTTTGAATAATTTACACAGCTCCTTCATAACCCGGGACATAAAGGGTGTACCTTGGTCCGTAAGCAGTTCTTTACAAATACCCACCCGGCTAAACACAAGAGATAGCTCTTTGGCTATGGTTTTGGCCGAGGTATTTCGGAGAGGGATCGCTTCTGGATAACGGGTGGCATAGTCCATTATAACTAATATGTACTGGTGCCCCCTAGCGGACTTGATTATAGGACCTACCAAATCCATGGCGATCCTCTCAAACGGGACCTCAATGATGGGTAGAGGGACCAGCGGGCTACGGAAATGTGGCATCGGGGCCGACCTCTGACACACAGGGCAGGAGGAACAATAATTTTCTACGTCCTTCATCACCCCCGGCCAATAGAATCTCTGTAATACCCTCTCTCGGGTTTTCTCTGTTCCCAGATGACCTCCAAGAATGTGCCCATGGGCCAACTCCAACACCAACTTCCTGTAAGGTTTGGGCACCACAAGCTGCTCAACGGTTTCTTCTGCCCTTTTTGCCACCCGATACAGTAGGTCCTTCTCTACGCTGAAGTATGGGTAAGTGCAGGTATTATCTGGGTTCACTAACTCGCCATCTATTTTCACTACGTTTTCCCGTGCCTTTATTAGGGCGGGGTCTTTCAACTGTTCTGTGGCAAAGTTTTCCCTGTGAACCTCAAGATCAGAAAACTCCACAGACGGTAGGTTTTCGTCTGAGGAGGTGGGCTCCTCTCCAGTTTCTTGAGTCTCCCCTGCCAATACTGATAAGGGAAATTCCGGAGAGTCCTCACCACTCTCAGGGGAGTTCTGGCTATCACATTCCTGGTACATAGGGGCACCAGTGAGGGGCTCAGGATCATCCCACAGTTCCCAGAACTTCGGAAAATCCCTTCCCACAATGGCGTCATGCGGTAACTGAGATACTAAGCCCACTGGATGAGAGAGGGTACCTTTGGGGGTCTCGAAACACACTGTAGTCACTGGATACTCTCGGGTGTCCCCATGCACACAAATAACAGCTACCTTGCTATTCCCAGAGACCTCTGTTTTAACTAACTCAGCCTTTATCAGGGTCACAAGGCTACCTGAATCCAGCAATACCACAACATTTCTACCATTAACACACATTTTGCATAAATGTTTCTCAGTTCCTCGAATGGCAGTGCATGCGACTGTCGCACACAGCGACTGACGTCTGCCCGTCAGAAAGTCACACTGCATGGGTTCCTCCACAACCGGGCAATTGGCTGCAATATGTCCCGCTTGCCGGCAGCGGTAGCAAATGATCCTTCTTGCCGCCTCTTGAGCCGCTGATTTCCCAGGCTGTTCTCGCCAAACTTGGGGTAGAGCTCCCACCCTCTCACTCTCTCCACCCTCACCCCTTGGAATCCTCTTATCCGCCCCTGGGGATGGTCTGGTCTTAGGGTGGAAAGTCCGAGCGTCTCTGGAAGAGGCCGTCAGGTTCTCTGTAGCCAAGTATTTCTCCACACGATCCACAAGACCATCGGCCGTCTCTGGGTCTCCATGGCTTACCCACTTTTGGATGGCAGTAGGAAGAGCTCTCAAAAACCGATCCATTACAACACGTTCCACAATCTTTGGTGCGGACAAAGTCTCTGGCTGTAGCCACTTTCTGCTCAGGTGAATGAGATCATACATTTGAGACCTGGGGGGTTTTCCAAGCTGGAAAGTCCAGTTATGCACACGCTGAGCCCGGACAGCCTGGGTGACACCCAGCCTTGCCAATATTTCAGCTTTTAGCATCACATAGTCTTTTGCTTGGTTAGGCTCTAGGTCATAGTAAGCTTTCTGCGATTCACCAGTTAACAGAGGAGCCACCAGTCCAGCCCACTGCTCCTCAGGCCACTTTTCTCTTTCAGCGGTCCTTTCAAATGTGGTCAAAAATACCTCTGGATCATCCTCTCCAGTCATTTTTGTCAATAAACGACTCACCCCAAAGGACGCGGTATTAGTGGGACGGCTTTCCTCACTGGTCTGCGGACGTTGCTGCATTACTGCTTCCATCTGTTGTTGTAGTCTCTGCTCTTGCTTCTGCAACAGGTCTATGAAGCGGGCCTCAGATTGCTGCTGGGCTCGTTGCTGAGCCTCCAGACTCTGTTGCAAAGTTGCGTTTGTCTGCTGCTGGGCTGCAAGGCTCTGTTGATGAGCTTGCTGCTGGGCTGCGAAGTTCTGTTGTTGAGCTGCAAGGCTCTGTTGATGAGCTGCAAGGCTCTTTTGCAAACCTGCATTTGTCTGCTGTTGATTGGCATTTGCTAGAGCCAGCTGCTTCAGTATCTCCTCCATGCTGGCTTAAAAAAAAACTGCCACTGGTTCTCCACCAACTGTGAGGGGGTTAGCTCGGCAGCGGGTGTGTGTGACCCCCGGGATGGGCTCCCCACACAAAACAGGCCCAGCAAACGGAGGTTGTGGTTTTCAAAATCAAAAAAGGTGCGGTTTATTTTCTATTTACAGTGACATAACACAGCAAAGCAAAAGAAACATAAACAAAATAAATCCTGGTCAAGTTGACCTCTGACTAAACATACAGGTTTCCTAACTAACAACTGGGATCAGCCTAGTGCTGTCCTAGTCCCTAAGTCCCTGGTTTTAAATGTCCAAGCAAATAGCCACACAGGCTTTGTCTCACCGCACAGGGGTTCACTCTCCCTAGACAGTCCACACAGGTCTGGGTCCAGGCATGAGCTAACATCTAATGAAGCTGGGAGTTCTTATAGAGGCCTAAATGAGCTGACAAGGTTCAGCTGGTCTCCTCATCTCTGTCTGCACGACGCCCCACACTCTCCCTAGAGGTATGAGTCATCCATGAGCCCACTAGCCTTATACAACTCTCCACCTAGTTGTATAAGTCGGCGTAAAGCCTGAATCTGGGCGAAATATATCTACCCCCCTGGATGCAACCAGGTGACTTTACCTTCCTGCTGTCACAGTAGGAAGAGTGTCAGTTTCTTTCACTGTGATAATCCTTGTTTCTAGGGACAGGGAAGGACAGTGAGGGAAATTCTCCTTGTGCTATAGTGTGCTTTAAAAAAACATTTTTTCTAGGGACAGAAAACTATAGGTAGGAAGAGTGTCAGTTTCTTTCACTGTGATAATCCTTGTTTCTAGGGACAGGGAAGGACAGTGAGGGAAATTCTCCTTGTGCTATAGTGTGCTTTAAAAAAACATTTTTTCTAGGGACAGAAAACTATAGGTAGGAAGAGTGTCAGTTTCTTTCACTGTGATAATCCTTGTTTCTAGGGACAGGGAAGGACAGTGAGGGAAATTCTCCTTGTGCTATAGTGTGCTTTAAAAAACATTTTTTCTAGGGACAGAAAACTATAGGTAGGAAGAGTGTCAGTTTCTTTCACTGTGATAATCCTTGTTTCTAGGGACAGGGAAGGACAGTGAGGGAAATTCTCCTTGTGCTATAGTGTGCTTTAAAAAAAACATTTTTTCTAGGGACAGAAAACTATAGGTAGGAAGAGTGTCAGTTTCTTTCACTGTGATAATCCTTGTTTCTAGGGACAGGGAAGGACAGTGAGGGAAATTCTCCTTGTGCTATAGTGTGCTAAAGCATGCCTCATCAACCATCTTTGAAATCCTTGTTTTTTGGACAGTCAGGGAAATTGTCGTTGTGCTATTCTGTGCAAAAGCAATCATCCTCAACCATATTTAGAAATCCTTAAGTAAAGGGACAGAGAAGGACATCTGAAGGTAGCCCTTATTTCTTTTTTCCCATCTCCCTGCAGGCCATCTATTAGAATGTCTGGAAGGCAAACAAGGAGAGGCAGACAGTCAGGAGGCAATAAAAGAGGGCAAGCAGGCTCTGTGTCTGGGGGCAACAGTGCTGGTCGTGGACGCGGTGCATTGTCATCAGCACATGGCCATGGGACACGCTTGTCCTTCTTTTCGGCAGCTGGACATGTTGAGCCACATCATGCCGAAGACTTGGTAGAGTGGATGACCAAGCCCTCCTCCTCCTCCTCATCCTCTCTCACCCAGGCTCAGGGTACTGGAAAAGCAGCTGCCAAAGCGTCCTCTTCCCTGGTATCAATGTCAGACTCATCATCAGTCACTCCTTCCCTAGACCCACCATGTCCTCCTCCTGAGGAGTCCCCCGAACTGTTTGAGCACAGTGTTGGGTACATGCTCCAGGAGGATGCCCAGCGTTTCGAAGGGTCTGATGATGAAACCCAGCTACAGGAAGGCAGTAGCGTGAGAGCAGACAGAGGGGATGCTCAAGAAGGACACCAATCTGGCAGTCATGTTCCAGCAGCTGCAGCATACTGCCAGATTGGCTCCAGTGATGAGGAGGGAGGGGATGATGAGGTCACTGACTCCACGTGGGTGCCTAATAGGAGAGAGGAGGAGGAGGAGGATGAGGAGGAGGCACATCTCCAACGAGGCAGGATGCCCTTTGGTGGCCAGCGTAAGGGCAGTACACCGACGGAATCACACCGCAGAGCTCCGCCTGTGCAGGGCGCTGCCTCTGCCCGTCATTCAAAAAGTTCTTTGGTGTGGGCCTTTTTTGAGGCTAGTGCATCAGATCGCACAGCTGCTGTTTGCAACATATGTCTCAAGCGTATATCGCGTGGCCAAAACATCAGCCGCTTGGGTACCACATGCCTGACCAGACATATGTTGACCTGCCATGCAGCTCGTTGGCAAGCCTACCTCAAAGACCCACACCAAAGAACAAAGCGGACCTCTCCTTGCACCGCATCAGCTGGGATCTCCAACCCCACTATAACTTCAGTCCTCTCTGAAACATGCACTGAGAGGAATGAAGGTGTAGAATTAGGTGTGTCACAGCCAAGTACTTGTGGCCACTCTGCTAGCAGTACACCGACGTCCGATTCTAGCAGGCAAATTTCCCTGCCCCAGCTGCTGGACCGTCGAAAGAAGTTCACTCCCAGCCATCCACATGCCCAGCGGTTGAATGCTAGCTTGGCTAAATTGCTAGCGCTTCAACTGCTGCCTTTTCAGTTGGTAGACTCGGCCCCCTTCCGTAAGTTTGTGCAATGTGCGGTTCCTCAGTGGCAGGTTCCCAAACGCCACTTTTTCTCACGGAAGGCTATTCCGGCTCTCTACCGGCATGTGGAAGGCAATGTCTTGGCCTCGCTGGACAGGGCGGTCAGCGGTAAGGTGCATATTACCGCTGACTCATGGTCCAGCAGGCATGGACAGGGACGTTACCTTTCTTTCACGGCCCATTGGGTCACTCTTTTGGCAGCTGGGAAGGATGCAGGACAAGGTGCAGTAGTGTTGGAGGTTGTTCCACCGCCACGCCTCCAAAATGCTACTACTGGTTGTGACACACCTCTCTCCTCCACCCCCTCCTCTTCTTCTTCCTCCATGGCCTCTTCCTGTGCTTTGTCCTCTGAACCAGCGGTGCTCCGTAGCCGTTCAAGGGGCTACGCAAGTACGCAGGCAAAAAGATGCCATGCCGTGCTTGCGCTGGTGTGTTTGGGGGACAGAAGCCACACTGGGGCAGAGGTCCTGTCTGCTCTGCAGGGCCAGGCCGAGAGGTGGTTGACGCCACGCCAGCTTAAGCCAGGAATGGTGGTTTGCGACAATGGCACCAACCTCCTCTCCGCCCTCCGACAGGGACAACTGACCCATGTGCCCTGTGTGGCTCACGTCCTTAACCTGGTGGTGCAGCGGTTCTTGGGCAGGTACCCGGGCTTACAGGATGTCCTGAGGCAGGCCAGGAAAGTCTGTGTGCATTTCCGCAGATCTTATAATGCCAGTGCTCGCCTGGCTGAGCTGCAAAAGGATTGAACCTGCCCAAGAACCGCCTTATATGTAACATGCCCACCAGGTGGAACTCAACGTTGGCCATGCTGCAGCGGCTGCACACGCAGCAGAGGGCCATCAATGAGTACCTGTGCGACTACGGCACCAGGACAGGGTCAGGGGAGCTTGGTTTTTTTTCTCCACGCCAGTGGGGCATGATCAGGGATGCATGCACTGTCCTGGCACCATTTGAGGAGGCCACGAGGATGGTGAGCAGTGACAGTGCATGCATCAGTGACACTGTACCTCTTGTCCACCTGTTGGAGCACACGCTGCGTGGAATAATGGACAGGGCACTTGAGGCAGAACAGAGGCAGGAAGAGGAGGACTTCCTTGCCTCTCAAGGCCCCCTTTCCCCAGACAGTGTTCCTTCTGTCCCACCCATCGCACAGGAAGAGGAGGAGGAGGAGGATTGTGTCAGCATGGAGGTGGAGGCTGGCACTCAGCATCATCAGCAGCAGTCTTTTAGGGATGATTTACAGTCCCAAGAAACCAGTGGACTTGTACGTGGCTGGGAGGAGGTGGCTGCGGATCATGTCGTCCTTAGTGACCCAGAGGACTCCGGAGCAAATGCCTCAGCAAACCTACGCTGCATGGCCTCCCTGATCCTGCAAAGTCTGCGGAAGGATCCTCGTATTCTTCGGATCAAGGAGAGGGACCATTACTGGCTGGCCACTCTCCTTGATCCACGGTACAAGGGTAAGGTTGCGGACCTTATGTTACCGTCGCAGAGGGAGCAGAGGATGAGACAACTCCGGGAGGCCTTGCAGAAAGGTCTGTGCAACGCGTTCCCAGAGACTGGGAGGTTACAAACTCCTGGTCCTGGACAACGAGTTGCTGAGGCTTCGGCCAGTCAAAGAAGGAGCGGTGGGGAAGGTGGCCGTCTGACCGATGCGTTCAGACAATTCTTTAGTCCGCAGCCCCAAAGTATGATCGGTTCCAGCAACCATCGCCAGCGTCTGATAAACATGGTGCAGGAATATCTAGGGGCAAGGTCAGACTTGGACACCTTCCCCACCGAAAATCCTCTGGCTTACTGGGTCTTGAGGATGGATCACTGGCCAGAGCTTGCACAGTATGCAATTGAGCTACTGGCCTGTCCTGCATCCAGCGTTCTTTCGGAATGCACATTCAGTGCTGCTGGAGGATTTGTCACGGATCACAGGGTGCGCCTGTCCACCGACTCGGTTGATCGACTGACTTTCATCAAGATGAACCAGTCTTGGATCACCACCAGCTACCACACACCTGATGCTGATATAACAGACTAATTGATTTTAACATGTCACATCCCTTCAAGACTGATGCTGATGCTGAGTGCCTGTGCTGTTATGTTGACTGGCTATCCTCCTCCTCCGAGTCCTCAATGATACGATTGATGATGATAGCTTGGAAGATCATTTTTGTTTATGGGTGCCGCCACCAGTGGCTAAGGCCCAATTTTTCAGCCCCTGTTTTACAGGGGTGTGTAATTACAATTTTTTTAGCAATAATTTGCCATAGGGCTCATTGCTGTGCTCCAAGTACAGTATCTGTGAGGGGTTGGAGTGTTGTGGCACCAGTGCCTAAGGCCCAATTTTTCAGCCCCTGTTCAACAGGGGCATGTAATTACAATTCTTGATCTAATAATTCACAGCAGGGCCCATTGCTGCACCCACCAAGAGTAACTCTGAGGGCTTACAGTGTTGTGGCAACGCCACCACCACCACCACCACGAAAGGCCCAATTTTTCAGCCCCTGTTCAAAAGGGGCATGTAATTACAATTCTTGATCTAATAATTCACAGCAGGGCCCATTCCTGCACCCACCAAGAGTAACTCTGAGGGCTTACAGTGTTGTGGCAACGCCACCACCACCACGAAAGGCCCAATTTTTCAGCCCCTGTTCAAAAGGGGCATGTAATTACAATTCTTGATCTAATAATTCACAGCAGGGCCCATTCCTGCACCCACCAAGAGTAACTCTGAGGGCTTACAGTGTTGTGGCAACACCACCACGACCACCACCACCACGAAAGGCCCAATTTTTCAGCCCCTGTTCAACAGGGGCATGCAATTACAATTCTTGATCTAATAATTCACAGCAGGGCCCATTGCTGCACCCACCAAGAGTAACTGTCAGGGCTTACAGTGTTGTGGCACCAGCACCACCATCAAAGGCCCAATTTTTACTACCACTGTTCAACAATTATATGTAATTAAAATTCCTGATATAATAGTTGACAGCAGGGCGTTCCAGCACCAACCAAGAGTAACTGTGAGTGCTTACAGTGTTGTGCCAACACCAACAACTAAGGGGCCTATTTCTGCAGAGTATATACGGCAGGTCCCTACTTTCAAACATCCAACTTACAAACGACTCCTACTTGCAAACGCAAGAAGACAACAGGAAGTGAGAGGAAATCTACCCCTTGGAAGGAAAATTCTCTCCTGTAAGAATTAATATGGGAGAAAGGTGTCTCCTCTGTACTGATGCTTTATCAGCAATCCTTGTTTCAAGAAAAACACCACATTTCAAAAACAGTTGTCATTGGGACGGAAAGTGAGGTGAAATGTTCTGAACAGGGGCACAGACAGCAAAACAAATGTTACAGGGGTGATAACCCTTACCTATGTTTTCCAAAAAGTTTAAAAATAGATTTTTGGGCTGGAGCTACACTTAAACAATGTACCTGTTCAAAATTACAAACAGATTCTACATAAGAACAAACCTACAGTCCCTGTCTTGTATGCACCGCCTGTATACGGCTGTTCAGAGTATATAGGGCCTTTTTTATTTTATGTGCGGGGTTCCCCTTAATATCCATACAAGACCCAAAGGGGCTGGTAATGGGCTGGGGTAGGGGGGGGGTCATGGGGTAGCTATGCCATTTTTCTTAAAGATTTTCATCCATATTACCGGGACCAGACATTACATTAAAGCCGCAAGCAGTTTTAAATGGCTTTTTTTTCCTTTAGAAGTGTCATTTTGTGCAGGGACAGTTCTAAACACGGGAAACACGTGGCACTTCACAGGCATACTTTAGACACCCCCCAGGTACGATATTTAAAGGAATATTTGACTTTTTTTTTTTCACTTTATGCATCATTAAAATGACTGCTCCCGAAAAACGACCGTTTTTAAAACTTCTTTTTGCATTGATACATGTCCCCTGGTGCACAACCCGGGTTCCCAAACCCTTTTTAGGACAATAACATGCATAATAGTTGTTATAATTAGCACTTTAGAATTCGAACGTTCGCATCCATTGTATTTAATAGGGTTCTAATGTTCGTACGAACTTTCGGTCCGTTCGCGGGTTCTGGTGCTCATCACTACTTACTATAAGTACTCACTATTGACTAACTCACTACCTGCTCCAAGCATCAACTAGTCTTTCAGTAAAATAATGCTTTCTAAGAATCATTTTGAACTTTCCTCCTGTTAGTTGGAGGTCATGTCCACGTGTCCTTGATATTAGCTTCAGATTGAAATCCTGCCCTCCTGAACCTTATTCACACCCTTCATGTATTTAAAGGTTTTAGTCATGTCCCCCATTTTTCCCTTCTTTCCTCAAAACTTTACATATTAAGTTTCCGAACTCTCTCCTGATATGTTTTATTCCTCAGACCTTTCACCTTATTTGTTGCCCATTTCTGGACTTGTTCTGTCTTATCAATATCTTAGAGGTCTCCAGAACAGAACACAGTATTCAAAATGTAATTTTTCTAAAGACAGGACCTTCTTCCTCCATCTGGTGATCCCTCTAATGATTTAAATATCTATATGGAGGATTCAGGACCTCCTTCATTCTGCCGGTGACCCCTCTAGTGATATAAAGATCTATATAGAGGAATCAGGACCCCCTTCCTCCTGCTGGTGATATAAAGATCTATATAGAGGAATCAGGACCTCCTTCCTCCTGCTGGTGACCCCTCTAGTGATATAAAGATCTATATAGAGGAATCAGGACCTCCTTCCTCCTGCTGGTGACCCCTCTAGTGATATAAAGATCTATATAGAGAGATCAGGACCTCCTTCCTCCTGCTGGTGACCCCTCTAGTGATATAAAGATCTATATAGAGGAATCAGGACCTCCTCCCTCCTGCTGGTGATCCCTCTAGTAATATAAAGATCTATATAGAGGAATCAGGACCTCCTTCCTCCTGCTGGTGATCCCTCTAGTGATATAAAGATCTATATAGAGGAATCAGGACCTCCTTCCTCCTGCTGGTGACCCCTCTAGTGATATAAAGATCTATATAGAGGAATCAGGACCTCCTTCCTCCTGCTGGTGACCACTCTAGTGATATAAAGATCTATATAGAGGATTCAGGACCTCCTTCCTCCTGCTGGTGATCCCTCTAGTAATATAAATATCTATATAGAGGACCAGGGCCTCCTTCCTCTTGCTGGTGATCCCTCTAGTGATATAAAAATCTATTAAGAGGAATCAGAATCTACTTCCTCCTGCTGGTGATCCTTCTAGTGATATAAAGATCTATATAGAGCAGGGGTGTCCGAACTTTTTTCAAAGAGGGCCAGATTTGATGAAGTGAACATGTGCGAGGGCCGACCATTTTGCCTGACATTCTTTTAACCATTAAAATTTGGTCTAATGCCTTGTACACGCGATAGGAATTTCCGATGGAAAAAGTCAGATGGACTTTTTCCATCGGAAATTCCTACTGTGTGTGTGCCCCATCGGAGAAATTCCGATGAATTCCATCAGAGTTTAAATATAGAACATGTTCTCTTTTTCTCCGATGGAATTATGTCGGAATTCCGTTGTGAGTTTGGTCGAACAAAGGTCCGATCGTGTGTACGGGGCATAAGTGTGTTTGTTCGAGCACTAATACACTGCCCAACAAGAATTCTCTTGCCTTTGTGGCTGTGTATGAGTAAAGAGATGAGCTCAGGTGTATTTTTTGGATATACCGTATTTATTGGCGTATAACACGCACTTTAAGAGGGGAGTTTCAGGAAAAAAACCTTAAAATTTTAAATAAAGAAATGTGAAGCAAAATAAGGGTCAGTGCCCATCTGAAGACCCCCAATTGCCAATAATGCAGCACCCAATATTGCTAGGAATGCAGCACCCACCAGTGCCAGGAATGCACCCACCATTGCCAGGAATGCACCCACCATTGCCAGGAATGCACCACCCACCATTGCCAGGAATGCAGCACCAACCATTGCCAGAAATGAAACACCCACCATTGCCAGTAATGCAGCACCCACCATTGCCAGTAATGCAGCACCCACCATTGCCAGGAATGCAGCACTCACCATTGCCAGGAATGCACTCACCATTGCCAGGAATGCAGCACCCACAATTGGCATGAATGCAGCACCCACCATTGTTGGTGTCAGTGGGAGGAATAGTGCCCCATCATTGGTGTCAGTGGGAGGAATAGTGCCCTATCATTGGTGTCAATGGGAGGATTAGTTCCCCATCATTGGTATCAATTAGAGGAATAGTGCCCCACTCTTGGTGTCAGTGGCAGAAACTATGTCAGCAACAGTGGGGGGAATAATGCCCCAAGGGCCAGATGGAAGCAAGCATAGGGCTGCATCCAGCCCCCGGGCCACAGTTTGCAGACCACTGGTCTAGTCAAAAACTTTTTTTAGTTTTGGATAGGGTGAAGAAGCGGCTGTTGGGTTTGCACTATTATTCTGGACTTCGTTGGAGAGATGTTCCCTTACTTGTTGTTCCAGTGGCAATGGAAAGGGAAAATATTCAATAACAACATAGACTAAAATAAAATAAAAATTTTTTTATAGATGAGGCTAGAACCCACCTGTCAGATTTTTCCTGTCTGGTGAAACTTGTCACCGTGACATCAAGTGAGGAGAGATCTCTCTCGGAGCTCCTCAGCAGTAAAGACTTGGTAAGGGTTCTAATCCTCCCCCTCTGTATCCAAATGGTGAAAAAATAAATGTTTTCCCTGCACAAACACTGTAACTGGTTTGCCAGTTCTAGGTTACTCCATGCACATTCTGCAAAGAGGATCATTTTGCTTTTTGACATGCATTTCACATGTCCTAGGTTCTGGATTTGGGCTGTATTAGAAGTCATCGGTCTTCATAACATCCAGAGAGTTTGGATAAAGGAAACTGATGTATGTGAAATTAATATAAATGGCTGCGTCTGTGCTAAAAGCCTATGGTTTATGACGCGCAAGCACAGAAACCAGTGATTTTCGTGAAGAAAAAAAAAGGATGTGGGGTTCCCCCAAAAATCCAAACAGATTTAGAGGGGAATCCATGCAAAAAGTTCTAAAACTTTCATACCAGACCCTTATTATGGCATAACAAAGCAGAGAAGAAGGTGCTTCTAAATGCAGGCATATCAATGAATCCAAAATGTCCAGCGGGATGCCTCCTGGGACTTGGGAGTAAAGACAGCCGCAGGTGGAAATTCCACCTGACCAGCGGTGGGAAACACTGTGCCTCTGATCCAAGATGGAGAGCCATGCTGTCAGGGCCAGCATGGCCAGCATGGAATGCAGGCAACAGAAAGTGACATCATAGTGGGCGGGAGGGAGGGATCCTCTTCTGTGTGACCAGCTCGCGCTTCTCAGAGACCGGAGTCACCCATCAACCGACATCCACTGCGGCTGTGAGAGGAACAGGAGACTGCAAGTTGCGGAGAGGCCGCGGATCGAGGTACCGACAGCGGGACGTACCGGAGGGACAAGGCCTACTTTGGTGAGAGGGCACCTGCCCGGACTTCATTAACTGTTTGTGTAGGCCTGTGACTTTGTTAAGGCCCACCATTATTAGTAGTGCGCCACACGCCAGGACATAGCGCATCTCACGGAGGCCGCATGGTTTAAAGTTGGCGTTTGTACCGCCATAGAGTTTTCATTCACAAACATTGTGGAAGTTTAGTTTGCTTTCCTTTTATACCCCTGTGGATACAAATGCTATGTACACACATGTTTGCTAGCGAAGACTCCTACCACTGAAGGAACCGGACACTGAAATTAGTCAGGCCTGACAAGAATTGATAGTGACGGGACACGGGCCTGTTAGCCATTAGGCTCGCGAGCATAGGCCTTTTACTTATTTAGAAAGTGCGCATTTAGATTGTGTTATAATATTCTCATATATCATTGACTCTGCAGGGCCCTGCACAAGTCAACTGTACAGCTGTTTAACTTTGCTATTTTTACCACTAAGTAAACGTGATTCTTGGTTAAGCAGAATACTGTGTGGATTTCTCTATATTACCATGCCGGACCAGTGGCTATACAAGGTAACAATTTTATATACCATTTTACTGTTGTGTAGTATTATTGTGTATCCCATTGCCAGTGGGTTCCACAATTTCTTGCAGACCAGTTGTGCCAAGGGAGGGTCTGAGCCAGATACTTGGGGTTGATAGCTAGGGTACAGACCCAAAACAAACCAGCAGCTCTCTTAACTGGGGGTAGTGCTACAGGGGGGTGAAAACGTGAAATTTTGAAGACACGGCATCTGATAACTCTACGCTTTTCATGGCTGATATGCCACTCATCAGGAATATGTACATGGTATATCTGGAATGGAGATTATGTGTAAGTATATAGATGGAAATATGGGTAGGGGTAGGGTGTAGACCCCCAGCACCAAAGTGCATACTTACAAATTGTGATATGTTGTTGATGGAGTGTGGATGAGGCATGAAAGGCCGGGAGCCGTGGCGGATGGATCGATGGAGGCAGCCAAAACGGGCAGCCACAAGGCAGGCATGGCCACATGAGGCAACCCTGTGGGGAAAAGAACCAATTGAGGAGGGGTATTGGTGTCACAAGGGGTGACCAGAAGGAGGGAGTGAGAGGGAAGGGCCCGTGCATTGGGAGTAGAAAGGTGGTGAAAAGAGGGAGTGAGCAGCCCAAAGGGGTAAAGGTGTAAAGTGCCGGAGATACCAAGAAACTGTGAAGTGAACCAAAGCAAGTGTCTAAATAGGGCAGATAGGAGGCTGTGTGAGCCGAGAACTGGAATGCAGGTTTACCTCAGTGAAGCAGGGTAACCGTCCAGAAGAAAGACAGAATCCATGTGCGGTGGAATGTGGCAAGCAGAGCGCCTCAAGTGCCTGAACCGCCCGGAGTGGAGCCCAGAAAGGAGCCACCACAATACCTTCATGTATATTGTTCAATCATGTTCACTGTTTACCCACATAGCAGTGGTTACATCATGAAACTTATTGTTATCATCATGTCTATTGTTATTCCCATGTTTAACTTATACCATGACAATATTATTGTTTGTATGTGCTATATGATCTTCCAATAAAATTATTTTGGTTCACCCAATTTATCCTCTTGCAACCCAGCGCTTCATTTAAAGTCCCACCCTCTTTGCTCTCCCCCTCCATCTTGTAAGTGTTTTTAACCCTTCCTCGTCATTAAAGAGTTTTATTACTGCACTTCTTCTCTGCTTAGTTTTTCCTATAGAGTGTGCTTCCCTCTTCTGAAGTGCTGCTGTAGTGCATTAATCACATTTCAAGAGCCAGTCATGTACTGTTTGTTAAAGTCTCCTCTTTATCCAGAGCGCCCTATTCCCCACACTCCTTATCATGACATGCTGCCTGGCTGGCAAGGAAAGGGTGGGGCATTGAGCTCCCTTTCCTGAACCATACTAGGCCACATGATGTCAGCATGAGAAGGGTATCTTGCCAGGGCCCCCATACCCTCGGAAAGGCACCATGTCCTCATTTTCATTGGGACAACAGTCTAATCCCTAAATCCCTGACCCAATGGGAGTCTACGGGTAAAATGATGGAATCAGAATCTTAAAACCCTCTTAAAAATGATGGGGCTCCATGATAGTGCCTGTGCCTGCACTGCACCGGTCAACTGCGTCTTTTGTCTTAGGGGTGAGCAGAAAACTTATACTCACCCAATCCTTCGATCCTCTGGAAAACAGGGTTTCCCATGGTCCAGCAGTGGACTGTTCCAGGCCAATGGAGCTTGCTCTGGGAGTGATGACTTCAGGAACAGTCCACTATTCAAGATTTCTGGAGGGCAGGGGTGCCAGACCGGTCTTGTGCTGGAAGGATCGGAAGATCAGGTAAGTATATCGCTGCTCTCCTCTCCACTAGAAAAAAAAAAACAAGCAGTCAACCCATGTAGTGCTGCCACAGCCTCACTACATGGGAACATTTATTTGGGCTTTAAGAAAAGTCTAATTGGGGAAATCCATTGTCCATCCTGTTCTCCAGCGATCTCGCTCAGCCTTCCGACCCACTGTCAAAAACATGACTGCTCCCAACCAACTCTTGATGAGAATGACAGATCGTTAATCAGCCGGTGATGTTGTCTGACATCATTGCCCAAATATGATCATGACCATATTTAGTCACTGACATCAACTGGGATGTATAACAAGCCAATAAACAGACTAGGAAGTCACTAATTAGTGACAGTAGTAATAGCAGCAGTAGCAGCCAGAGCTTCAGATGGATGAATAAGGCCTTTTAGTTTGTCCATTTGGGAAACCTCGAAAGTTTTGAGTTTGGGTTGAACTCTACATCGTCCTGAACTTGACGTTCCTTATTACTAATAGCACAAAGCCTCTAAGAAAGATACAGCTACTGTTACAGCTATAAGTCACATTTTCCCCTGAGCCTCCTACAAAGTCTTTGTACAAAAATGTCGAGGATGGGGGTCTTGCATATCCTTGGGTCTGGGATCCTTCCAGCCGTTTGCCTGTGCCACCAGAGCTGTCTTGGACTTCACTGTGAGGTTCACTGTTTATGAGGGTACATCTTCGATTGTTGATAAGTCACATTTTCTTCCTGAGCCTCCTACAAAGCCTTCGTACAAAAATGTAGAGGATGGCGGTCTTGCATATCCTTGGGTCTGGGATTCTTCCAGCCGTATGCCTGTGTCACCAGAGCTGTCCTGGACTTCACTGTGGGGTTCACTGTTTATGAGGGTACATCTTTTTTTGTTGATAAGTCACATTTTTCTCCTGAGCCTACTACAAAGCCTTCGTACAAAAATGTTGAGGATAGGGGTCTGAAATATCCATGGGTCTGGGATACTTCCAGCCATTTAGAAATGGTAAAAAAAAAGAAACTGCGCTAAGATATAAACAAATTCCTAATTAAGAAAGCAGCAACTAATCTGAAAACAGTCATCAGTGAAACAAATTGAAAAAAATATATATAGTTGCGCTAGTGGTGAAATATGAACACCAGTGATTAAATCTAAATAAAACCAACAATAATAAATATACAGTGATAAATAAGGTTGTGCATTGCTCAATGAAGACCAAAGCAAACTAAGTATTTTTTTCCCCAAGTATTATGTATTTCCCCACCCGGGACGTGATTGAGTCAATCCCACTCACAATGGGTCGTCTCGGGGGGGAAGTCAGGCTCTTGTGTATCTTCGGGAGATAGTAGACGACAGGAGCACATGGTATCAAAAAGAGGCTCTCCTTGTCATTCAAAATACCCTCCCGATGGCCCTGATTCACGATGATTTCTAAATCCTTCTTATACCTAATAACCGGGTCTCTGATCAGGGGGGTGTAGGTATCAGTGTCATCCATGATCTGATGCAACTCTTTTAGATAGTCACATCTATCAAGGATGAATATCTCCCCCCCCCCCCCCCCTGTCTGCAGGTCTAATGACTAAAGATTTATTGGAACACAGAGACTCAAGCCCACTTTCCAAATTCTTCTGCATTTTTACCTTTTTTACCTTAATCTTTTCCAAATCTTTGAGCACCACATCCCGAAATACTCTAATACTAGGAGCCAATGAGCCCGGGGGATTAAACAATGACGCGTTTGCCAATCCTGTATGTTTGTATTCGGGTGTAGGGACCACTCTATCTATAATAGGATTAGACAAAAAGTGTCTTTTGATGTTCAGTTTTCTTGCAAACTTATGAACATCCATAAAGGTTTGGAACTTGCTCAAGCTCCTAGGCAGAGCAAATTTCAAACCCTTATCTAAAAGACTTTTCTCAGACTCTGACAGAGTCTGTTGGCTTAAATTGAATATGCCTGCCCCTACACTCTTTTTCTTTTTGAGCAATTGGGCCCTCCTCCCCCTCTGACCCCTCTCTTGGTTCTAGTTGACCTAGACGTCCCTGATGACTCATGGGAAAACCCCAACTCGGGTTGGGTCTAAAGTCAGATTGGCCTGGGGGGTAATAGGGTCTTGAATAGTCATTGCCCCTCTCATATTGACTAGAATAGGGGATATTCCTATCATAATTGTCCGGTCCATATTGCCCCTCTATAGATCCTCGCCCTTCTGGGCCTGATGAATCTGATAGGGGAAAAAAACGGTTCTGGGTGGGGATGTTGAATTCCCGCATACTGTTGGTCTCATATCTAGGTCTCGAGAATCCCTGATTAAGTCCAACATCATAATGGGGGGGTCTAGATGGGATATGTTCCCACCCACGTGGAGACTCCTCCCAATAATGTTGATATTGGACATCAGGTGGATACGAGCGTTGTGCTGTCGTCACCCTCCATCTGCTCGATCCACGGACGTGTCTGTGTGCCAGCGCCTGACCGGCCGGCGCTGCTATACTTAAGGCTGTCTAACAATTTCGTTTTTGTAAGTATGTTTTTATGACTTTTTAATAAAAGAACCCAAGGATTTTACACTATCTGGTGTCCCCCTTCCTTTTATGTGCATTCAATGGTGTGGAATACTGGCAACTGGATGATGTTATATTGGCTGTCTGGGAATACCAATCGAGATCTACTATATGCTGTTTGAAGTCTGGTGGTTTGATCAAGACTCATCATATGCTGTTTAAGGTCCTCTGTGATAGGGGACCAACTTTTTCCGGTAAGCAGGATTACTCACTGTTGGTGGTGGATTGTCACGATCGGCATTTTCCAACGAAGATTTATTTTTCTTTATCTGGACACTTTCATGGGTGTTTTTGTCATAACACATGAATTTTGATGATTTATATGATCGGTGGACTATTTAATTTATTCCCCTAATCACATTTATTTTATATTGTATATTATTTACAGACTTAGTTTGCTTTGGTCTTCATTGAGCAATGCACAACCTTATTTATCACTGTATATTTATTATTGTTGGTTTTATTTAGATTTAATCACTGGTGTTCATATTTCACCACTAGCGCAACTATATATATTTTTTTCACTTCCAGCCATTTGCCTGTGTCACCAGAGCTTGTGCTGGTCTTCACTATGAGTTTCAATGTTTATAAG
The DNA here is from genome assembly GCA_029206835.1 of Rana muscosa. NCBI lineage: Eukaryota > Metazoa > Chordata > Amphibia > Anura > Ranidae > Rana > Rana muscosa. The sequence goes on along the minus strand of CM055122.1, from coordinate 324,245,664 downwards.
CGGAACATCCCTGATTGTTGATAAGTCACATTTTCAACAGAGCTTCCCACAAAGCCTTTGTATAAAAATGTCGAGGATGGGGGTCTAGCATATCCTTGGGTCTGGTATCTCTCCAGCCATTTGCCTGTGTTACCAGAGCTGCACTGGACTTCACTATGTGGTACACTGTTTATGAGGGTACATCTTCCCTTTGTTGATAAGTCACATTTTCCTTCTGAGGCTCCCACAAAGCCTTTGTACAAAAATGTCAAGGATAGGGGTCTGGAATATCCGTGGGCCTGGGATTCTTCCAGCCATTTGCCTGTGTTACCAGAACTTCCCTGGACTTCACTGTGAGGTACACTGTTTTTGAGGGTACATCTTCCCTTGTTGATAGGTCACATTTTCTTCCTGAGGCTCCCCAAAGCCTTCGTACAAAAATGGCTAGCAGTTTTAGTAGAATATGTCATCTAATTCCCACGATTTTTCCATTGGCTGAGAATGTGTATTGAGCCTAAAAATATTCATCTGATCTGGTATTTAAAACCAAACTTCTGATGAGTCAGAGATCACAATCTCAGCAAGAGCCAAAGGTCAAACAAAGTTCCTCAACGCATAGGGCATTTATTGATGTCCCGGACTTGCATGTTTCTGAAGACTTAACTTGTCTAGTTTGATTATTCTAAAGGATAAAAAGAACATTGGAAACATTGAATCATTTGCATTAGTAAGTTTGTTTATGGGCTGTTGCTTGTATATTTTAGTTATTGTAGCCACGTGTTTTCCTTTAAATGTATTTATGAGTAAATTACAAGCCACCATATTGCACTCATTATTTTTATTTATTTTTTATTATTATTTAGATGATAGATTGTTATTTATTGTAGCAAATAAAATACAATCAGTTACCCTCTTAAAGTGGAGTTCCACCCTGATTTTTTTTTTTCCCCAGAAATCTCAAAAAAAAAAAAAATTGAAAAAAAAAAAAATTATACTCACCAGAAAGAGCGGTTGCTATGCGGAACTATCTCTTCTGCCTCTTCCTCCACCGTGGTGGTCTTCTCCCTCGTCTTCTGTCGCTGTGTCTTCTGGTGAATGGGGCGCGCTGCCTTCTGGGAACTGTGTGTATCCCAGGAGGCAGCCGCCCATTCACAAAGCACCGTGAGAGATGCGCATGCGCAGTAGGAAACGGGCAGTAAAGCCGTAAGGCTTCCCTGCCTGTTTCCCTTAGTAAGGATGGAGGCGCGGGGCCCTGCCAGGACCAAGCGATCGCCGTCGGGGGCCCGATATCGCGGGCGCCTAGGACAGGTAAGTGTCCTTATTAAAAGTCAGCAGCTACAGTGTTAGTAGCTGCTGACTTTTAACAAAAAAAAATCGTGGGTGGAGCTCCGCTTTAACTAAATGTTGTGGCCCCTCTTTTTATTAAAAGCAAAATAAGATCTTGGCCAAAAAAAAAAAAAAGAAAATAAATTTCCACATGTTATTAATTTCCCAATAAAATTATGAAGGTTCTGTCATAGGATGCATTAACCCCTAACGATGTCCTTATCTTCAGAACAAACTTTAATCACCGTCACATCTGGAACAAATCCAGAGCGCAGGAAAATAATACGTTCAAATGTAGCAGCGGGGTCCATCCATCAATGTCTTCGAAATAATTAAGACCGCTGTTCAAAGCCATTATTAGATGAAAGATTTCAAGTCGGGGCAATAATGGAACAGTTTAACAAAGTCAATAACTTCCAATACTTATAAGAAAGAGCTTAGGATAAATATCCAATTATATGATTTACCTTTAGTCTAATATTTATTATTATAAATATTACTACTAAAGTTACTATTATAGCTCTTCCTTTTACAGAGGACATTAAACTATCCCCACCATTCTCTGCACCAGAGTTTGGGGTGGAGGAACTTGATTGGCCTGCACAGAGTCCTGACCTCAACCCGATAGAACACCTTTGGGATGAATTAGAGCGGAGACTGCGAGCCAGGCCTTCTTGTCCAACATCAGTGCCTGACCTCACAAATGCGCTTCTGGAAGAATGGTGAGAGAGAAAATTGAGTTCTGTCCGTGATACTTTTTTTATTTGCACTAACATATAATTTTTCATGGATGAGCTTTCGGGGTGTGTCCCCTTCTTCAAGGTCCAAGCAGTACTCCTATTCCCATAGACACACTCCTAAACCTTGTGGACGGCCTTCCCAGAAGAGTTGAAGCTGTTATAGCTGCAAAGGGTGGGGCCAACTCAATATTGAACCCTACGGACTAAGACTGGGATGCCAATAAAGTTCATGTGTGTGTGTAAAGGCAGGCGTCACAATACTTTTGACTATATATATATACATACCTCCCAACTTTTAAAAGTCCCAGCGCGGGACATTCAGATCTCCCCTCTTCCCTGCCAACGAAAGTTGTTGAGCGAGGGGGTTGTCGCATTTTTCGCCGCTGTCGACGATCGAGGGGGGGGGTGCCGCCGAACATTTTTCGCTGATCACGGAGGGGGGGGGGGGCTTACCTGCTTTCACCGCTGTTTGTTCCTCCACTTCCTGCTGTGTGCGGGAATTAATCAAGTCTCGCGGGAATGCGGGAAGGAGGGTGCTGTGCAGGAAAAACCCGCAGAATCCGTGCCTGTTGGGAGGTATGTATATATATAGCTTATATAGAGCTTTTTTTTCCTCATGGAATAGGTGCAGGTGCTGCCCCCCTTTCCGAATCACCCCTTGTCTCCGCCTCCTACCCACCTTCAAGCGCCGCCCCTTGGTTCCACCCCCTACCCACCTCCCACCACCCCCCTTTTTAATGAATAAAGAACCCAAAAAATTGTATGGAGTTTGACACTGATAACAAGAAGAGCAATAAAATAGATCCCCTGCAGCCAACAACAACAGACCCCACATCAACCATAGACCCCCCCCCCCAAGCTACAAAAGAGCCACCCAACAACAGAGCCGCCACAAACAACTACACCCCCTCCACCCACCCCAGCAACAATAGACCCCCCCACTAGCAACAATAGATCTTCCAACAGCCAGTAACAATAGACCCCTCCCTCAGCAGTAGTTCCCTCCCAGAAACAATTAACCCCCCCTCTCCAGCAACAGTAGATCCTCCACCAGCAACAATAAACCTCCCCAGCAACACTAGACCCCCCACAACTATAGCTCTCCTTAGTGACTATAGATCCCCCAGCAACCAGCATTTATAGACCCTCCAGCACAGTCTAGTACCCCATGCCGAAAATGCGCTCCCACTGAAAAAGAGCTCTGTATATATACACATATATATATTTCTTTTCCGTACATCACGGGACACAGAGCGACATAGTCATTACTAATGGGTTATATAGATACCGTCAGGTGCTGGCACTGGCAACTTCCAAAACCGGAAGTACCCTCCCCTATATAAGCCCCTCCCATCCGGGAGCACCTCAGTTTTTTGCCAGTGTCTAAGGTGTTGGCCAAGAAGAAACATGTGTTTTTCACTGAGCTTGCGTACAGGTTCTTTTGGGCCTCAGTAAGCTATTCCGGATCCGACCAAAAAAGCTTCATAGCTAAACGGTCGGTACCCGGGCCTTGCAGAGAAGAGCAAGGTTTTGCCTGTAATGCTTCTCTTAGGAGAGCTGGACCCTGGGATCCAGAGCTCTGGTCATACCCACGACCAAGATGTTTTCTGTGCAGGGTGCTATACAGGTCCAGGGGAGTGGAATCCTTGGGAACCCGGTCCCTGAAGGTTTGATTACAATGCCTGCCGTGATAGGTGAAGTTTGGGCTTTTGTGGACCAAACAAAGTCCTGCGGCGGGGAACAGGTAAGTGGGGGCCCCCAGGAACTTGGTTCTATTGGGGGACCCCCAAGCCTAATTTGTCTTTCTGTCTGTTACCTAATGGTATTCCCGCAAAATTCTGTGCATGCCTGTAACTACTAAAAAAATGTAATAATTTTTAATGGTGGTCAAGAAAAAAAAAAAAAAATTTTATATATATATTTAATATATTAGACTGCGGTACCTGTGTTTGTCCACTAGAGGCCGCTGTGGAATGTTTTCTTGTCATGTGGACTAGCTTCTTCTCAGCAGAGCAAAGTCCAGGCAGATGGTGAGTTCTCTTATAGGAAACTGCTTCCTCTGCCATGTTGCAGTGTTTGTCCATCCCCCGGCCTGCGGCAAAGAGGGGCCCTGGCTCCTGTCCCTTGTTACCATATTTGAAATTAGCGCCGAAGGCGCACGTGCCCGCGCGCGTGCGGGTGCACGCGCCTCTATATATAGAGGTGAGCCGGGAAAGGGGGCGGAGCCTGGGGGATGACGCTCTGTGCGCGCCGCAGCGCTTCTGCGCATGTGCGGGCGTCCCAGCAATTTTAAAAAAACCACAATATTGTAGTGAGCTGGCTATGAAGTACAGAGACAGAGCTGGCAACATTTAAAGGCATACAGCAAGCGAACTGAATCTTCCAGGAAGCGAAAGGGGTCTCATCGGGCTCTGAGGATCTTGGGCATACTTCTGCTGCACCAGTCTCCCCTGAAGTTCAGAGGTAAGTGACCGTAGAGACCCCGCAGGGGTACTTGGTACTGTGGCTGTCCTCAGTCACCTGCTCCTGTGTATGTAACAGAGGAGGTTTTTTCCTCAGCTCTGGGAGGATTAGAGAGAGATTGTCAACATTTATCGCTGCCTCCCTGTCAGGGAAAGCACGCCCGATCTCCGTCTCCTCCTTCAGAGTGCCTGTTAGCAGAGCAACAGTCCCATACAGGGATCGACCTGCCTGAAGGGGATCAGGATGAGGTTGATTCTGTTATAGAGGAATCAACAGTGGGGGAAACTTTTCTCAGCATCTCAAGCTGAAAGATTATGGGTTCAGTCTCTGACTAACATGGTCCGATCAGCATTTAAAAATGCACCTTGCGGAACCATCAACCACTACTGTATCCTCGTTGGGGTCGCTAGAAGCCCCCAGACTGTTTGTTCTTTTCCACTTCACCCTTTACTGAAAGGGCTCATTTACCAGGATTGGGAACGTCCTGAGAAAATATTTATTCCCCCAAGAGATTTCCGGTGGTCTATCCCATGGAGGATAAGTTCATCAAAAAAAAAAAAAAAATGGAAGGTCCCTACAGTGGACGCAGCCATCTCTTGTATGTATAAATCACTGACATGTCCAGTGGATAATGTCCAAATGTTCAAGAACCCAATAAATAAAAGATTGGAGTCCTTATGAAAATCTGCTTGGTGATACAACCAGCAGTAGCAGCTATTGGGGTCTGCTAAGCAGTGAAGGATCAGTTAAAACAGGTCTTGAGGGACTTGACAGATCAGCAGGCTTTGCCCTAGCTGATCTACCTAGAGCCTTAGGCTTTGCGGTTGACGCCATAGAGGATTCAGTCCATCAGGCCTCCCGCCTTACGCTGTCTATAGACATACGCGTAGGCTCCTATGGCTCAAAAACTGGTCTGCTGAAGCTCCCTGTAAAGAATGGCTGGTTAGCGTCCCATTTCATGGTGAACGCTTATTCAGGGAAAACCTGGACAAATATATCCAGAAAATTTCCAGCGGTAAAAATACGCTCTTGCCGGTTAAAAGCAGAATTAGAGGTCCCTCTTTAAGAGGCCTGCTTCTCCAGTCCCTGGGGCATCGGCTGTGTAACAGTTCCGACGGCCTCCTCGGTCAAATCCCGGGGGTAAAAAACAGGGACAGTAGCAGGGTAATGAGAAACCCTGGGTCAGGGGAGGTACAAAACCTCCCCCAAAGTTAAATTCATTGAAGCCCCCACTCAGTCGGGTGGGGGGAGGACTCCAGTTGTTCGCAAGAGACCTGGCGGGACACGATCAAGACAGATAGGTGCTCTCCGCAGTAGGTTTGGGATACAGTTTGGAGTTAAAAGACTCTCCTCCTTCCCATTTTTGAGGTCAAACGTGCCAAGGGATCCCCGGAAGAGAGAGTCCCTCCTGTTGGCACTAGAACAACTATTGCTCCAAGGAGTAATTATGGAGGTTCCCCTGGAAGAATGAGGGTTCGGGTTTTACTCAAACCTCTTTACAGTCCCGAAGCAAACGCGGACGGGAGGCCCATATTAATTCTAAAAGGGCTATACAAATTCCTGTATATCAGGTCTTTCCGATGGAGTCGATCCGATCGGTGGCCACTGCCCTACAAGGGGAGGATTGGTTAGCCACGATCGACATCAAAGATGCTTATTTGCACATTCCCATCTTTCCAGTCCACCAAAAATTTCTACGCTTTGCAGTAGAAGGGCGCCATTTTCAGTTCAGAGCCTTACCCTTCGGTTTGGCCACAGCACCACGAGTGTTTACAAAAATTCTGGCCCTTTATTGGCCAATCTAAGAACACAAGGTGTAATGATAATGGCATATCTGGATGACTTGTTGCTGATAGACCACTCAGTGAAAAAACTAGACGTGGTCGTTCACAAGACGATCAAGTATCTGGAATCTCACGGTTGGATTATCAACCGAGACAAGTCAGCCCTAAAAACCAGTCTAAAGTCTGGAATACTTGGGGCTAAGGTTGGATTCAGGCCAGAGAAAAATATTCTTGCCTCGAGGAAAGGTGTTGTCTTTGAAAGATTTGATCCACTTAGTGGGTACAAAAAAGACAGCCGTCCATACGCCTGTATATGAGGCTGCTGGGAAAAATGGTGGCATCATTCGAAGCAGTACCCTACGGTCAATTCCATTCAAGGAATTTGCAAGGGGCCATACTGTCAGCCTGGAACAAAAAGATTCAGGCCTAGACTTACAATGTCCTTGTCCCCTTCCGTTCGCAAGAGCCTCCGTTGGTGGTTGGTTTCCCAGAATCTGGAAAAAAGGAAATCCTTCAGTCCGATTTCTTGGAAGGTGGTCACTACAGATGCCAGCCTTATAGGCTGGGGAGCAGTACTGGAGCAATAGTCTCTCCAGGGCAGATGGTCGGATGCAGAAAAGGCCCTGCCCATCAATCTCTTAGAGATACGAGCAGCCCGGTATGCCCTAGTAGCATGGACATCCAAACTCCAAGGGTCCCCTGTCAGAATTCAATCAGACAATGCCACAGCAGTGGCATATATCAATCATCAGGGGGGCACCAGGAGTCGTGCAGCCCAGAGGGAAGTAAATTACATCCTGAAATGGGCAGAAAAAATATGTCCCAGCCATATCTGCGGTATTCATTCCAGGAGTGGAGAATTGGAAGGCGGACTTTCTAAGTCGCCAGAAATTAGGCCCAGAGGAAGGGTCCCTTCACCCCGAGGTTTTCTGGACAATATGTCAGCGGTGGGGAACATCGGATGTAGATCTTCTAGCATCCAGATTCAACGCAAAGGGGGACAGGTTTGTCTCTCGGACAAGGGATCCCCTAGCTTGCGGCTCGGATGCCCTAGTGTTCCCTTGGGATCAGTTCAAGCTGATATATGCATTCACACCGCCACAATGGTTACCTCGATTACTCCGCAGAATCAGGGTAGAAAAGAAACCAGTGATTCTGGTGGCTCCAGCGTGGCCCCGAAGAGCGTGGTACGTGGAGATTGTAAAATGTCAGTGGGGAGTCCTTGGACTCTCCCACATCGTCCGGACCTGCTTTCGCAAGGACCGATATACCACCCTTCCTTACCAGCCCTAGGTTTGACGGCCTGGCTATTGAAGCCCACATTCTAAAAAAGAGAGGGCTCTCTAATTCTGTGGTATCTACCATGATCAATGCCAGGAAGCCGGTATCCAGGCAGATCTACTATAGAATCTGGAAGGCGTACATCGCCTGGTGTGAAGCCAAGAAATGGCATCCACGTAAGTACGTAATAGGTAGGAGTCTGGACTCCCTACAATGGGCTGTAGATAGGAAGCTTGCCTTGAGTACTATCAAGGGTCAGATTTCGGCCTTGTCAATATTTTTTCAAAGGCCCTTGGCTTCGCATTCACTAGTCAAAGCCTTTATACAAGGAGTGATGCGTATTAGTCCTCCGGTTAATATTCCCATATGTCCATGGGATCTAAACTTGGTTCTGTCGGTTCTACAGAAACAACCATTTGAACCATTACAGCATATTTCTTTGGTTCTTCTCACCAGGAAATTGATTTTTCTAGTAGCCATTTGTTCGGCTAAAAGAGTGTCGGAATTAGCAGCTATGTCCTGTAGGGAGCCATATCTGGTTATCCATAAGGACAGGAGTAGTGTTACGTTCTCATCCAGCCTTTCTTCCTAAGGTGGTATCGAGGTTTCATTTGAACCAGGATGTGGTTCTTCCTTCTTTTTTCCCCAAACCTACTTCGGTAGAGGAAAAGTTATTGCATTCTTTGGATGTAGTAAGAGCAGTTAAAGCTTATCTAAAAGCCACTGCTCAGATTCGCAGAACGGATACTTTGTTTATTCTGCCGGAAGGCCCCAGAAGGGGTCAGGCAGCGTCAAAATCTACTTTAGCCAAGTGGATTCGACAGGTCATAATACAAGCCTATGGCTTGAGAAATAGACCGCCTCCGTTCAAAGTTAGGGCACACTCCACGAGAGGAGTTGGAACTTCATGGGCAGTGCATCACCAGGCCTCCCTGGCTCAAATCTGTAAGGCCGCAACATGGTCTTCAGTTCACACGTTTACTAGGTTCTACCAGGTGGACGTTAGAAGTCAGGAGGATGTCGCCTTTGGGCGCAGTGTGTTGCAGGCCGCAAAAGATCCTCATGTCTGATAGCGCTCAGCTTATATATGGTGTATCCCCCCCCTCATTTGGCATTGCTTTAGGACATCCCATTAGTAATGACTATGTCGCTCTGTGTCCCGTGATGTACGGAAAAGAAAATAGGATTTTTATAACAGCTTACCTGTAAAATCCTTTTCTTGGAGTACATCACGGGACACAGAGCTCCCACCCCTCTTTGGGGACACTTATTGCTTTGCTACAAAACTGAGGTGCTCCCGGATGGGAGGGGCTTATATAGGGGAGGGTACTTCCGGTTTTGGAAGTTGCCAGTGCCAGCACCTGACGGTATCTATATAACCCATTAGTAATGACTATGTCGCTCTGTGTCCCGTGATGTACTCCAAGAAAAGGATTTTACAGGTAAGCTGTTATAAAAATCCTATTATTTATATATAACAAAATAAATGTTTTTTTTTTTTTCTATTGGCAGAGCCTAAAGCAGCTTTTTCATATAAAAGATTGAATATTTCAGGTACAGTAATCTTTCAGCCCACTATGGTATATCCTCACATCTGCAAACTATTATCCTTTATCCTAATATAAACTTACTGGAAGAATCCAAGGCTACATGTTTTGACAAGGTGAAAAATATATTTATGAAATATTAGACAATAAGAGGTTAAGTGAATTAGGTTGGATTACTTTCCAGTGAGGAACATTTTATAGGGTGGAATATTGTGTCTGACTGTCTTATCTGTGCTGGAAAACTAAATCTAATCTCTCTCTATACAGTATATGCTCCGCTTTTGTGACGGCTTATACACGATGGGGTGGATTTACTTAAAGGAAAATAGAATGTCCACTTTGCAAGAGAATTTTCCCTTAGCTTTTAGGGAATGCAGTGAAATTTCACCTTCTAAAGATGCTGAATAAAGGAATAATGGACTTTGTAGGCACGTATATAAACATATACAGTGGAACCTCGGTTTACGAGTAACGCGGTTAACGAGCATTTTGAATAATGAGCAACTTTGTAAAAAAATAATCTGACTCGGTTTGCGAGTGTTGTCTCGCAAAACAAGCAGAATTCAAGCTAATTGGGGGTGCAGTACCGCATTTGGCCAGGATGTGCGGGGGCACCTGAGCCGAGCGGAGCTGTTCGAAGCCGTTCGGAAATACTCCGCTCACGGGTGTTTCAGAGCCTTTCCGAGGTCAGCCGAGCTGTCCCCGGGCCTTTCCGAGAGTTTCCGAGGCTCTCCGGCGCCCCCCACTTCTGGCTGGCCACACGCGGTATTGCATACCATTGAAGTCAAATTATTTTCGTTTCCATTGACTTCTATGGGGAAACTCGCTTTGATAGGCGAGTGCTTTGGATTACGAGCATTTTCCTGGAACGATTATGCTCGTAATCCGAGGTTCCACTGTAACACTATTTAATAATTCACATACAATACATACATATACATCACATAATATATGTATCGGTGTCCCATATTGCTTTACCACATATATTATGTGATGTATATGTATGTATTTTATGTGAATTATTAAATAGTGTTATATATTTTTAGACGTGCCTAGAAAGTCCATTATTCCTTTATTCAGCATCTTTAGATTATCGTATTTTTCGCTCCATAAGACGCACCTGACCATAAGACGCACCTGACCATAAGACGCACCTGACCATAAGACGCACCTGACCATAAGACGCACCTAGGTTTTAGAGGAGGAAAACTAGAAAAAAAATATTCTGAACCAAATGGTGTAATAAAATATTTTCCAAGAGCCCATGAAATGCAGCCTGACCATTGCCATAAACGCAGACTGACCATTGCCCCCCTTTCCATAACCCACTTCTTCATTCCCACCCATGCACAACGCACCTCAGCACCCCCCAACTCACATCTACACACCCACATTCTTTGGCAACTTACATCTGCATCCCCTGTCTACAACTCACCTCTGCGCCCTATTTTTGCGACTCACCCCTGCGCTCTCTTTCTGCGACTCACCTCTGCGCCCTCTTTCTGCGATTCACCTCTTCACCCCATGTCTGTTACTCACTTCTGCACCCCCCATCCTTCTGCAATTCACCTACGCACCCCTGGCCACAACTCACCTTTCCACCTTTTTCTACAGCTTATCTCTGCAACCCCCCAACAGCTAAGCTTTGCATCTCCTTAACTCAGCTCCCTCTGTATCTCCTCAGCTTTGCATAAGCCCCCAACCCCCTTCTTTCTGCCTTTACATGCGCTGTGTACAGCACCTGTGGCTGCAACTCTTTTCACTTGCCAGTGGCAGCCGTGGGATCATCAGGCGCGGGGGGGGTCGCAATCCGGACGTCTGAAGCTCTGCATGTAATGCCCCGTCCCCACCTCCTGCCCATGATCACACAGCGCCGGGCACTCCATTGTTTCGGTGCAGCAGCTGGGAGATTCTGTAGAAGCCAGCGTGAGAGATGCGCTCAGGGCTGTCACTAGTAAGCACATAACTGAGGCTTCTGTGTTTACTAGTAACAGTAGACAGCGCGCTGAGCCTAGATGTCACGGAGGAGGGTAGGCGGAGCCTCCGTCAGTTGTTTAGAGTGTGACCAATCACTGGCCGCTTATGGGGCGCTAGTCCCCGCCCTCCTTCCCCTGGCCAAGTCACTACAGGCCTGCCTGGGGGTCTGTAGCTGGAGGCTGTTTGTGTGCGGGAGCCATATGTGACGAGACACCGGGACTCGGCAGAGGGGAGGCTTTTTTTGCGCGGAGATGCCGCCCCCGCAAAGTGCACTGGGCGGGGGGCGGTGCCAGTGGCAGCGGGGGGCGGTGCCATCGGCGGCGGGGGGCGGTGCCTGACGTATATTCGCACCATAAGACACAGAGACATTTTCCCCCATATATCTGGGGGGGGAAAGTGTGTCTTATGGTGCGGAAAATACGCATAGGGTAGTGATGGGGAACCTTGGCACCCCAGATGTTTTGGAACTACATTTCCATGATGCTCAACTACACTGCAGAGTGCTTGAGCATCATGGGAAGTGTAGTTCCAAAATATCTGTGGTGCCGAGGTTCCCCATCACTGACATAGGGTGTGGCACACTTATACTTAGGTGTCTAATTGCCACCTGAGGGCAAATCAATCAATCCAATTTCAGAAATTTCACTTTCCACAGAATACCCAATCAGGTTCAAAAACAAAATTTTTGCTTGCGCGTGATTGGAAGATGAAAGTCAGCAGAACTTCACCTCATTCACTAAGGCTGGTCATACACTACACAATAGGGGTAGGCAAGCTGGGGGCCCTCCAGCTGTTGTGGAACTACATTTCCCATGAGGCATTGCAAGACTGGCAGTTATAATTACTCCCCAGAGGCATGATGGGACTTGTAGTTCTGCAAGAGCTGGAGGGCCCCAGGTTGCCTACCTCTGCTATACAATTTTCTTTTAAATTTACCAAAACCATATAATATGAGGTCAAAACCTAAACACTTTCAATATATAGTTGAAGGTAAATCTAAAGGAAATTGAATAAGAAAATTGTATAACGTATGGCCAGCCTAAAGTGGTTGTATGCTCATGCGCGGGAGTGATGTCATCGCGGCTCCGGCCACTCACAGCGCCGGAGCCGCAAACCCGGAAGACACGCCGAGGGCAAAATGTCAGCGCCCTCGGCGTGGACCGGGATGAGATAACGACGCCTCGTTCTAAGGTAAGTATTTCATTAAGAGTGTTTTCAAAGGATGCATACTAGCTCATTATGCCTTTGCCTTACAGGCTTTTTTTTTTTTTTTCATCTTTCTTTTCTTCCTGCGGGTATTCAACCGCATTAAAGCTGAGTTTCACCCAAAAGTGGAACCTCCGCTTATCTGCTTCCTCTCCCCTCCGGTGCCACATTTCACACCTTTCAGGGGGGAGGGGGGAACAGGTACCCTTCCCCACTTCCGGGAGATAGCGCCGCGGTGCCGTCCCTCTGAAGTTAGGCCCCCCTCCTCCTTCCTCCGCCGCCGGGCCAATTAGAATGCACAGTGCGCTTCGCACATGCACAGTAGGAAAGGCTTCACTGCCGGTTTGCTCTACAAGGAATGGCGGCGCCTGTACCCAGGAGCTGATCCGAAAATCAGCTGGGGTGAGGACATCGCGGGCTCCCTGGACAGGTAATTGTCCTAATATTAAAAGTCAGCAGCTACAGTATTTGTAGCTAATGACTTACAACATTTCTCTATTGCCCTTCACTCATTCATCCCCCCCCCCTCTTTCTTGCTTTATTCCCCTTCACTCATTTATTTCCTGCCCCCCCCTCTTTATTTTTTATTCCTCTTCACCAATTTATTTCCTCCCTCCTCTTTCTTTCTTTATTCCTCTTCACTCATTTATTCCCCCCCCTCTTTCTTTCTTTATTCCTCTTCACCAATTTATTTCCTCCCCCCTCTTTCTTTCTTTATTCCTCTTCACCAATTTATTTCCTCCCCCCTCTTTCTTTCTTTTTCCTCTTCACCAATTTATTTCCTCCCCCCTCTTTCTTTCTTTATTCCTCTTCACTCATTTATCCCCCCCTCTTTCTTTCTTTATTCCTCTTCACTCATTTATCCCCCCCCCCTCTTTCTTTCTTTATTCCTCTTCACTCATTTATTCCCCCCCCTCTTTCTTTCTTTTTCCTCTTCACCAATTTATTTCCTCCCCCCCCCCCTCTTTCTTTCTTTCTTTCCCTTCACTCATTTATTTCCTGCCCCCCTCTTTCTTTTTTTATTCCTCTTCACCAATTTATTTCCTCCTCCCCGCTTTCTTTCTTTCCCTTCACTCATTTATTTCCTGCCCCCCCCTCTTTCTTTCTTTATTCCTCTTCACCAATTTATTTCCTCCCCCCTCTTTCTTTCTTTATTCCTCTTCACTCATTTATCCCCCCCTCTTTCTTTCTTTATTCCTCTTCACCAATTTATTTCCTCCCCCCTCTTTCTTTCTTTTTCCTCTTCACCAATTTATTTCCTCCCCCCTCTTTCTTTCTTTATTCCTCTTCACTCATTTATTCCCCCCCCCCCCTCTTTCTTTCTTTTTCCTCTCCACCAATTTATTTCCTCCCCCCTCTTTCTTTCTTTCTTTCTTTCCCTTCACTCATTTATTTCCTGCCCCCCCTCTTTCTTTTTTTATTCCTCTTCACCAATTAATTTCCTCCTCCCCTCTTTCTTTCTTTCCCTTCACTCATTTATTTCCTGCCCCCCCCCTCTTTCTTTCTTTATTCCTCTTCACCAATTTATTTCCTCCCCCTCTTTCTTTCTTTATTCCTCTTCACCAATTTATTTCCTCCCCCCTCTTTCTTTCTTTATTCCTCTTCACTCATTTATTCCCCACTCTTTCTTTCTTTATTCCTCTTCACCAATTTATTTCCTCCCCCCTCTTTCTTTCTTTTTCCTCTTCACCAATTTATTTCCTCCCCCCTCTTTCTTTCTTTATTCCTCTTCACTCATTTATTCACCCCCCTCTTTCTTTCTTTTTCCTCTTCACCAATTTATTTCCTCCCCCCCCTCTTTCTTTCTTTCCCTTCACTCATTTATTTCCTGCCCCCCTCTTTCTTTTTTTATTCCTCTTCACCAATTTATCCCCCCCCCCTCTTTTTCTTTCTTTCTTTCCCTTCACTAATTTATTTCCTGCCCCCCCCCTCTTTCTTTTTTTATTCTTCTTCACCAATTTATTTCCTCTTCCCCTCTTTCTTTCTTTCCCTTCACTCATTTATTTCCTGCCCCCCCCCCTCTTTCTTTCTTTATTCCCCTTCACCAATTTATTTCCTCCCCCCTCTTTCTTTCTTTATTCCTCTTCACCAATTTATTTCCTCCCCCCTCTTTCTTTCTTTATTTCTTTCTTTCTTTCTTTCCCTTCACTCATTTATTTCCTGCCCCCCCTCTTTCTTTCTTTATTCCTCTTCACCAATTTATTCCCCCCCCCCCTCTTTTTTCCTTTATTCCTCTTTACCAATTTATTTCCTCCCCCCTCTTTCTTTCTTTCTTCCCCTTCACTCATTTGTTCCCCCCTCTTTCTTTCTTTATTCCTCTTCACTCATTTATTTCCTCCCCCCCTTTTTCTTTCTTTCCCCTCACTCATTTATTTCCTGCCCCCCCCCCCCCTCTTTCTTTCTTTATTCCTCTTCACCAATTTATTTCCTCCACCCATCTTTCTTTCTTTCTTTCCCTTCACTTATTTATTTCCTGCCCCCCCCCTCTTTCTTTCTTTATTCCCCTTCACTCATTTATTTCCTGCCCCCCCCTCTCTCTTTCTTTCTTTATTTCTCTTCACTCATTTATTTCCTGCCCCCCCCTCTTAATTTCTCTCTTTATTCCTCTTCACTCATTTATTTCTTTCCTTCTCTCTCCCTCTTTCTTTTTTTCTTTCTGTAACAATTTTTAAGCGTTGCCTATGGAGATTTTTAAGTACCGTAATTTGTCATCATTCCATGAGTGTGCGCAATTTTAAAGCGTGACATGTTAGGTATTTGTTTACTCGGCATAATATCATCTTTCAAATCATACAAAAAAAAAAAATTTGGAGTTAATATTGTGTTTTTTTTCAATGGGACCCGCGGACCCGATCGCCGCCGGTGTCCCGCGATCGGGTCACAGAGCTGAAGAACGGGGAGAAGTTAGTGTAAACACAACATCTCCCCGTTCTGCCTAGTGACACTGTTCACTGATCGTGTTCCCTCTCATCGGGAACAGCGATCAGTGACGTGTCACGGCAAGCCACGCCCCCTAACAGTAAGAATCACTCCCTAGGTCACACCTAACCCCTACAGCGCCACCTAGTTGTTAATCCCTTCACTGCCAGTGTCATTTTCAAAGTAATCAGTGCATTTTTATAGCACTGATCGCTGTATAAATTATAATGGTCCCAAAATGGTGTCCGATGTGTCCGCCATAATGTCACAGTGACAATAAAAATAGCTGATCGCCTCCATTACTAGTAAAAAATAAAAAAATGCCATAAAATGACCCCCTATTTTGTAGACGCTATAAACCAATCAATAAACACTTATTGTGTTTTTTTTTTTTTTTACCAAAAATATGTAGAAGAATATGTATCGGCCTAAACTGAGGAAAAAAAAAATATATATATTTTTTGGGGAGATTTATTATAGCAAAAAGTAAAAAATATTGCATTTTTTTCAAAATTGTCGCTCTATTTTTGTTTATAGCGCAAAAAATAAAAACCGCAGAGGTGATCAAATACCACCAAAAGAAAGCTCTATTTGTGGGAAAAAAAGACGTCAATTTTGTTTGGTAGCCACGTCGCACGACCGCGCAATTGTCAGTTAAAGCGACGCAGTGCCGAATCGCAAAAAGTGCTCTGGTCTTTTGGGCAGCCAAATGGTCCGGGGCTGAAGTGGTTAATGTGTATTTTTTCCAAAACAAAATTGCGTTTGAAAGAGCGCTGTGCAATTACTGTGTGACATAAAATATTGCAACGATCGCCATTTTATTCTCTAGGGTCTTTGCTAAAATATATAGATATATAATGTTTGGTGGTTCCAAGTAATTTTTCTAGCAAAAAATACTGATTTTAACTCTTAAACAAAAAAGTTCCAGAAAAGGCCTGGTCTTCAAGTGGTTAATGATGGTTGACAAAAAAAAATGTCAAAGCTCGTGCACTTGGAATTGCAGTCGCTGTAGATCTGAGGGGAAGATCTGAAATGAGGGGAAGCTCTGCTGATTTTTTATCATCCAATCATGTGCAAGCAAAAATGCTGTTTTTTATTTTCCTTGCAGGTCCCCCTCAGATCTACAGCGACCGCACTTCCAAGTGCACTTGTATTTGCCGTTAGAAAATAAACCTCATTGTATCTGTGTTGTTATGGTGTGGAAAGTGTGTGCACTCTACATAAACATTGGGGTTGATTTACTAAAAGCAAATAGACTTTGTACTTTGCAAGTGCAGTTGCTCCAGAGCTTAGTAAATGAGGGGAAGCTCTGATGACTTCCATCATCCAATCACGTGCAAGCAAAAATACTGTTTTTTTTTTTTTTTTTCTTGGACTCTTTTCAAGCTTCACCTCATTTACTAAGCTCTGGAGCAAGTGCACTTTGCAGAGTGCGCAGTCTATTTGCCTTCAGTAAATTAACCCCATTGCATACATTGATCAGTGGGGCGATCTCCAGCCGACCTTGAATAGTCCTGTCTCAGGCCGTACGCGCCCCCCCGCCCCCCTCCAGATCTCACCATAGACTAAACAAAGGCGATTTCTTTGCGCGCTCCTCCTCGCTGTAATCCTCGCCGTCTTTATAAGTTCTGTCGCTCTTTTTTTGTACTCTTTCCAGTCCTATAATTCGGTGCCTATGATGTGGTGCCCAGAAATGTACGACGCAGCCAAGGCGGAGTCCAGCAAACCTGAAAGCATTTCCAATATTCCCAGCGCTCTGGTATCAGGCTTCCCACGTATTCTTAGCTCCCAGATTGGTTGCAAAAATAACAAGGCTATGACATCATCACTTCGCGGAAAAATAGAAAAAAAAATCATAATGCCCATAATGCCGGTGATACACAGTCGCATTTTACCCTTTCTTCCACCGCTAGCGGGGGTTAAAATGTAAAAACACTGCACTGTGCCCCCTGCATCTTTCAATATCTCTTTGTCACTACTGTGTACCCCCTCTCCACATCTGCACCTCTGGACCCCTTTACATTACACAGCACCCCACAGCTCTGGACCCCTTTACATTACATAGCACCCTGCATCACTGGACCCCTTTACATTACACAGCACCCCGCAGCTCTGGACCCCTTTACATTACACAGCACCCTGCATCACTGGACCCCTTTACATTACACAGCACCCCGCAGCTCTGGACCCCTTTACATTACACAGCACCCTGCATCACTGGACCCCTTTACATTACACAGCACCCCGCAGCTCTGGACCCCTTTACATTACACAGCACCCTGCATCACTGGACCCCTTTACATTACACAGCACCCCACAGCTCTGGACCCCTTTACATTACACAGCACCCTGCATCACTGGACCCCTTTACATTACACAGCACCCCGCAGCTCTGGACCCCTTTACATTACACAGCACCCTGCATCACTGGACCCCTTTACATTACACAGCACCCCACAGCTCTGGACCCCTTTACATTACACAGCACCCTGCACCACTGGACCCCTTTACATTACACAGCACCCTGCACCTCTGGACCCCTTTACATTACACAGCATCCTGCATCACTGGACCCCTTTACATTACACAGCACCCTGCATCACTGGACCCCTTTACATTACACAGCATCCTGCATCACTGGACCCCTTTACATTACACAGCATCCTGCATCACTGGACCCCTTTACATTACACAGCACCCTGCACCTCTGGACCCCTTTACATTACACAGCCCCTGCACCTCTGGACCCCTTTACATTACACAGCACCCTGCATCACTGGACCCCTTTACATTACACAGCACCCCGCAGCTCTGGACCCCTTTACATTACACAGCCCCCGCACCTCTGGACCCCTTTACATTACACAGCACCCTGCATCACTGGACCCCTTTACATTACACAGAACCCCGCAGCTCTGGACCCCTTTACATTACACAGCACCCTGCACCACTGGACCCCTTTACATTACACAGCACCCTGCACCTCTGGACCCCTTTACATTACACAGCACCGCACCTCTAGACCCCTTTACATTACACAACACCCTGAACCTCTGGACCCCTTTACATTACACAGCACCCTGCACCTCTGGACCCCTTTACATTACACAGCACCCTGCATCACTGGACCCCTTTACATTACACAGCACCCCGCAGCTCTGGACCCCTTTACATTACACAGCACCCTGCATCACTGGACCCCTTTACATTACACAGCACCCGCAGCTCTGGACCCCTTTACATTACACAGCACCCTGCATCACTGGACCCCTTTACATTACACAGCACCCCGCAGCTCTGGACCCCTTTACATTACACAGCACCCTGCATCACTGGACCCCTTTACATTACACAGCACCCCACAGCTCTGGACCCCTTTACATTACACAGCACCCTGCATCACTGGACCCCTTTACATTACACAGCACCCCGCAGCTCTGGACCCCTTTACATTACACAGCACCCTGCATCACTGGACCCCTTTACATTACACAGCACCCCACAGCTCTGGACCCCTTTACATTACACAGCACCCTGCACCACTGGACCCCTTTACATTACACAGCACCCTGCACCTCTGGACCCCTTTACATTACACAGCATCCTGCATCACTGGACCCCTTTACATTACACAGCACCCTGCACCTCTGGACCCCTTTACATTACACAGCACCCTGCACCTCTGGACCCCTTTACATTACACAGCATCCTGCATCACTGGACCCCTTTACATTACACAGCAACCCGCAGCTCTGGACCCCTTTACATTACACAGCCCCCGCACCTCTGGACCCCTTTACATTACACAGCACCCTGCATCACTGGACCCCTTTACATTACACAGAACCCCGCAGCTCTGGACCCCTTTACATTACACAGCACCCTGCACCACTGGACCCCTTTACATTACACAGCACCCTGCACCTCTGGACCCCTTTACATTTCACAGCACCGCACCTCTAGACCCCTTTACATTACACAACACCCTGAACCTCTGGACCCCTTTACATTACACAGCACCCTGCACCTCTGGACCCCTTTACATTACACAGCACCCCACAGCTCTGGACCCCTTTACATTACACAGCACCCTGCACCACTGAACCCCTTTACATTACACAGCACCCTGCATCACTGGACCCCTTTACATTACACAGCACCCTGGACCTCTGGACCCCTTTACATTACACAGCACCCCACAGCTCTGGACCCCTTTACATTACACAGCACCCTGCACCACTGGACCCCTTTACATTACACAGCACCCTGCACCACTGAACCCCTTTACATTACACAGCACCATGCATCACTGGACCCCTTTACATTACACAGCACCCTGCATCTCTGGACCCCTTTACATCACACAGCACCCTGCATCACTGGACTCCTTTACCCAGCACCCTGCACCCCCTGCATGTTATATAGACTGTGACATCCCCCTCCCCCTTCCTACCTAATCATGCAGCCAGAGGGAGAGACACAGCAGCACGGGAACTGCTGGAGTTATTTTTCATATTACCAAAGATAATGATTGGTTGCTAAGACCACCTAGCAGCCTATGACCTGCTGGTTAACTCCAGCAGTTCCTTCCTCTGTTCAGCGCTGCTCACTGTCTCGCTCTCCTCCTGCGGTATAGGAGGAGAGAGAGTGTCTTCTTTCTTCCGCACTGCTTGGCCGGCTCTGGATATCACTCCGGGTAGTGGTACGTTCCACACCCGGCCCGGGCACCCCCGCACACTCACAGATCGGCTCTCCTGGCTCTCCCTGGCTGCCCTGTCACCGTGCTTCTGCACTGCCTGAGCCGCCCTGCGCCCCCCGCTTCACTCGCAGGGGGTGCCGGCCTGACACCCCCCGCAGTGTGTGGCACTGCTTCTCGATTCCAGGGGGGGGGTCGCCCCCCCCCCCCTTGCCCTATGGAGCGGACGCCCATGATGCCCATTTAGATCTAGGCATATTTTGCCTGCAGGTGCATTGTCACATGCCAAGGTGCCTTTCATGATTTCCAATGCGACTTTGATCTGACTTTACACTCTCTGGGCCAAATGTTGCATCAAAGTAGTGCTGGCAACTTTTCAAAATCGCTGCAACTTTAACCACTTCAATACCGGGCATTTTCACCCCCTTCCTGCCGAGGCCAGTTTTCAGCGCTGTCACAGTTTCAATGACAATTGCGTGGTCATGCTACGCTGTACCAAAATCGAATTTTTATCATTTGTTTCCCCACAAATAGAGCTTTCCTTTGGTGGTATTTGATCACCTCTGCGGATTTTATTTTTTGCGCTATAAACTAAAGAAGAGCGACAAGTTTGAAAAAAACACAATCTTTTTTACTTTTTGCTATAATAAATATCCCAATTTAAAAAAAAAATGATATTAATTTTCCCTCAGTTTAGGCCGATACGTATTCTTCTACATATTTTTGGTAAAAAAAAAATTGCAATAAGCGTTTATTGATTGGTTTGCGCAAAAGTTATAGCGTCTACAAAATAGGGGATAGATTTATGGCATTTTTATTATTTTTTTTTTTTTTTTACTAGTAATGGCGGCGATCTGCGATTTTTATCGTGACTGCGACATTGCGGCGGAAACATCGGACACTTTTTGACCCATTTTTGGGACCATTGTCATTTATACAGCGATCAGTGCTATAAAAATGCACTGATTACTGTGTAAATGTCACTGGCAGGGAAGAGGTTAACACTAGGGGGCGATCAAGGGGTTAACTAGTGTTACCTAGGGAGTGATTCTAAAGCCTCGTACACACGATCGGATTTTCCGTGGACAAAGTGTAGGACTTTTGTTCGAAGGGCGTTGGCCATGAACTTGTCTTGCACACAAACAGCAAAGAATTGTCGGCTAACAAACACAAAACTACGTGGTTTTTCAGCTCTTTAGCGCCACCCTTTGGGCAACTTCTGCTAATGTTGTGTTATGGTGAGCATTGCTTCTGAGCATGCGTGTTTGTACTTTGGAGTTTTGTCCGAAGGACTTGTGTACACACGATCGGATAATCCGACAACACACATTTGTTGGCGGACAATTTTAAAGCATGCTATCCAACATTTGTCTGCAGGAAATTCGACAACAATTATCCGATGGAGCGTACAAACGGTCGGATTTTCTGACAACAGCCTGTCATCACACAATTCCCGACGGATAATCGGATCGTGTGTATGAGGCTTTACTGTAGGGGGAGGGGACTTACAAGGGGAGGAGACTGATCGGCGTTCCTCTGTACTGGGAACACACCATCGGTCTCCTCTCCCCTGACAGGATGTGGATCTGTGTGTTTACACACACAGATCCACGTCCCTGCTCTTTTACTGGCAATCGCGGGTGCCCGGTGGACATCGCGGCCGCCGGGCACGCGCATTGGCTCCCGAGTGACGGGGCGCGCCCCCTAAACGGCCGAGAAGCCCAGGACGTCATATGACGCCCGCCCAGGATGGGAGACCCCTCCCGCGGACGTCATATGTCTATGGGCGGGGAAGGAAGTGGTTAAGGAGCAAGTCTATTAGGCCCCTTTCACACTGGCACGTTTTTCAGGCGCTGTTATACCGCCTGAAAAATCGTGCACTGTATTGTTCAATGTGAAAGCCCGAAGGCTTTCACACTGAAGCGGGTGCGCTAGCAGGACCGCTCCAAAAGTCCTGCTAGCCGCATCTTTACAGCGGTGAAGGAGCGGTGTGTTCACTGCTCCTTTACCGCGGCTGCCCATTGAAATCAATGGGACACTGCGGTAATACCGCCCGCAAACCGCGGCAATAGCCGCGGTTTGCGGGCGGTATTAACCCTTTTTCGGCCGCTAGCGGGGGTTAAATTCACCCTGCTAGCGGCCGCATATCGCGGTGATAACGACGGTATAGCAGCGCTGAAAATCGCGCCGCTATACCGCCACCGCACCTGCCCGCCCCAGTGTGAAAGGGGCCTTAGTTAAAATCAGTATTTTATGCTAGAAAATTACTTAGAACCCCCTAACATTATATATATATCATTTTTTTTTTAGCAGAGACCCTAGAGAATAAAATGGAGATTGTTGCAATACTTTATGTCACACCGTATTTGCTCAGCGGTCTTACTATCGCAATTTTATTATTTACATTTTTTTTATTTTTTTTTATTTTTATTTAACACTGTTCCTTTAAAAAAAAAAAAAATCTGATAATTTTTATTGCTGTCAGAAGGAATGTAAAAATGCCTTGTGACAGGTACTCTTTATGGAGGGATCTGGGGTCTAAAAGACTCCAAACCCCTCCTCCGCCCTGTTGGCGATTTTGGTGTTTTGAAGACTCATGCCGCATACACACGAACTGATTTTCCGTCGGCAAAAACTTGGACGGTTTTTCCGACGGAATTCCGCTCAAGCTTGGCTTGCATACACACGGTCACACAAAAGTTCTCCGAACGTTCGACCGTCAAGAACGCGGTGACGTACAACACTACAACGAGCCGAGAAAATTAATTTCAATTCTTCCGAGCATGCGTCAAATTGTTTCCGAGCATGCGTTGGAATTTAGTGTGTCGGAATTGCTACAGACGATCGGAATTTCCGATCGGATTTTTTTTCTGTCAGAAAAATAGAGAACCTGCTCTCTATCTAAGTCCTTCGGAAATTCCCGACAGAAAAAGTCCGATGGGGCATACACACGGTCGGAATATCCAACGAAAAGCTCCCATCGGACTTTTTCTGTCGGAAATTCCAACTGTGTGTACGCGGCATTAGAATTTTTTTTTACATCGGCGCCATTGGCAGCCTAGTAAACTGCAAGTGACATCTCTTCCGGGTAACTACATCGGAGTCCAGATCCAAGCCGGTTCTGGCTTTGTTCTGGACTCTGGACGTGCCGGCTGGTCGTTCGGGTCTCCCAGTGGGATGGGAGACCTGGGCGGAGCGGCGGAAGGTGGCGAGAGGGGGATGTCCCCTCCTCCCACCGGGAGACCTGAGTGACCAGCCGACACGTCCGCTGGCTGTCCGGAGTCCCGAACAAAGCTGGAATCGGCTTTGATCTGGACTCCGATGTAGTAAACCGGAAGCGACGTCACAGCATCACTTCCGGTTTACTCGGTAGCCAACGGCGGCAATTAAAAAAAAAAAAAAAAAAAAGGTGTTCAAAAATTTCGATTTTGCCGTTTTGAATACTTTGAAGTGCAGAGGAGGGGTTTGGGGTCTTTTACACACCAGATCCTTCCATAAAGAGTACCTGTCACTGCCTATTACTGTCAAAAGGGGTGTATACATTTCTTGTGACAGCAATAAAAGTGATCAGATTTTTTTTACTTAAGGAACAGTGTAAAAATAATAATAATAAAAAAAAAAAAATTAAAAAAACTTTTTTTTTTTTAAAGCGCCTCTGTCTCCGCGAGCTTGCGCACCAAATTAAACGTATACATAAGTCGCCCCCGCAAATGTAAACGATGTTCAAACCACACATGTGAGGTATCTCTGCTATCGTTAGAGCGAGAGCAATAATTCTAGCAAAAGACCTCCTCTGTAAACAGGTAACCGTAAAAAACGTTTTTTAAATTGGCCCCATGGCGATTTTTAAGTATCGTCGTTTTTGGCGCCATTCCCCGAGTGTGCGCAATTTTAAAGCCTGACATGTTAGGTATCTATTTACTCGGTGTAACATCATCTTTCACATTATACAAAAAAATTGGTTATCTTTACTGTTTGTTTTTTTAACCACTTGCCGACCGCCACACACACATATACGTCGGCAGAATGGCACAGGCAGGCAAATGGCGTACAGGTATGTCCCTTTGAATTTGCCACCTTGCGTGCCCGCAAACTCGATGTCCGCCGGCGGCCCGCGATCGTGACACGGAGAGGCAGTGACATGTTCTGCCTAGTGACATGTCAGGGATCTACTGCTCCTTGTGATCGGGAGCAGTGACCTCTGTCATGTCACTGGTAGCCCACCCCCCCCCCCCACAGTTAGAATCACTCCCTTGGACACACTTATCCCCTTCATCGCCCACTAGTGTTTAACCCCTTCCCTGCCAGTGTCATTTACACAGTAATCAGTGCATTTTTATAGCACTGATCGCTGTATAAATGACAATGGTTCCAAAATAGTGTCAAAAGTGTCCGATGTGTCCGCCATAATAAAAATCGCAGATCGCTGCCATTACTAAGAGAAAAAAAATTTATAAAAAAAAAATGCCATAAATCTATCCCCTTTTTGTAGACGCTATAACTTTTGTGCAAACCAAGCAATAAACGCTTATTGCGTTTTTTTTTTTACCAAAAATATGTAGAAGAATACGTATCGGCCTAAACTGAGAAAGAATTTCTTTTTAAATATATTTTTTGGGGATATTTATTATAGCAAAATGTAAAAAAAAATATTGCTTTTTTTTCAAACTTGTCGCTCTTTTTTTGTTTATAGCGCAAAAAAGTAAAAACCGCAGAGGTGATCAAATACCACCAAAAGAAAGCTCTATTTGTGGGGAAAAAAAGGACGTCAATTTGTTTGGGTGCCACGCCGCACGACCGCGCAATTGTCAGTTAAAGCGACGCAGTGCCGTATCGCAAAAAGTGCTCTGGTCAGGAAGGGGGTAAATTCTTCCGGGGCTGAAGTGGTTACCCTCCCTGGCGGTAGGATTCTTTCAGATTTTAGGTGCTGAAAGCGGTACAATTATTTTGCATGGAAATTTGGCGTTTTATATTGTAGGCCTGTCATTTTTAAGCCCATACACACGGTCGGACTTCCATCGGACTTTTCCGTGGTTTTTTGTCCGAACGGAGTTGGCCGGGAACACCCAAAGCATACACACGCTCGGACTTTTCTGCAAACTTTCCCAAAACTTTTTGCAACATCACTTGGTTTTTCTGCTCTTTTCTGCTCTTTACCGCCACCCTTTGGTCAACTTCTGCTATTGTTGGTTGATTTTAACATTAGTTGTTTTGTCCATCGGACAAAAGTCCGATGGTTTTCTGTACACACGGTCGGACTTTGCTCCATCGACTTTTGTTGGCCAAAAGTTTGTCCGTTTGCAGACCCAACTTTTGTCCGATGAAAACAAGAAAAAAGCAAAAAAAGTTTGTCCGATTGGAGCGTACACACGGTCGGATTGTTGGTCCAACTTGCTAAAAACTAAGTTTGTTGGGCAAAAGTCCGACCGTGTGTACGGGGCTTAAGGAATAACTCACTTAAATCTGTCCAAACCAGAGTCTAGTAGACATCCCGGGTATGATAAAGTTTGAAACACAAAATCATAAATTATAATATAATAAATAACTATAAATAATTATAACAAATAATAATATAATAATAATAAAAATTATTCACTAATGTAATCAAATTAAAAACACTGAAATTTGCTCAGTTGCACAATTTTCGCTGCCATTACTTTCAGTGTTTGATGATGAATTTCCCACAAATCGCTATCGCTCAATTCTGCGAGTGATTTCTCATTTATTATCGCTGTTTTCTAGCTGGTCTAAAACCACTTTTGATGTACAGAGACACTTTTTGGTTGCTATGGACAATCTCCAGTTTCCAGGCAGAAAGAACAGTTTTATAATATAAAAGTGCATGCACATGGGCGTCCGCTGAAATTTTTCCTGGGGGGGGGGGGGGGGGCGGCATCATTTTAAGGTCATCCATGCTCGGTCTCTTTTTGACAATGTCATTAAGGGGATGGGCTTAGTCGTATTTGCGTTGGGGGGGGGGCTGGTAAAAAATCAGGCCTGCTTTAATAAAAATAAATAAAAAAGTAGGTGAAATAATTGTGCCCAATTTATCATGGTGCCCTGTGACCTTGTTAGCCTGTATGGGAAATGTAAGTGTTTTTTCTTTATATTTACACCTGTAACCTTAAACACTTAAGTCACACATTTCTACAAATGAGCGGGGGGGGGGGGGGGGGGCGGTTCTATAGCTGCATTTTAAACAATAAACAAGTAAAGGACATTTAACTAGTAAACTGGTGCTAGAAACAGAGAGGAGGAAGGAAACAGGCCGGCTTCCCAGTATATCTCTTTGACATAGGCGTGTGCACAGGGTGTGCCAGGTGTGCCAGGCACACCCTAATCACCCCATGCACATTAGTATTATCACTCTGTGTAGCAGCAGGAACATGGTAAAGATCTCTTTCTTACCGCTCTGCCATAAGAGAAGTGTTTATGCTCTTCTCTTTCACTGTGTCATCAGGGAAATCAATGTGCCGGGGTCATATATATGTAGACACACACACGCACACGCATGTGTGTTTGAGCTTTAGGGTGCACACCCTATTGCAATAGGCTGTGCACACCTATGCTCTTTGACATTGTATAAGGTCAATTGCAGAACAGTCCTTACCTGTAGTTCCCCAGGGCAGGCACCGGCCAGGCAGCGTATTCTCTCTTGTCTCGGCCACTGCACGCCACTCACGTGACCTGTGGGAGGAGCCGGCTCCGCATGGGCCGGATCGGCATAGGCACAAGTTCATTTACACAGGCAGAGGCAGCAGCCAATCACGGAACAGGTGATGTTAAGCAGAGGCCCGAGCGGCAGTCGGCAGAGCCAATCCGATGCTCTGGCCGGGGGTGAGGAGGGAGAAACCTAGGGACGGATCGGATGTGTAGTCTGAAAAAACTGAGAACTGAGCAGCCCCAGCCCCCAGGCCAGCAGCAGACTTAGAAAAAAAAAAGTCCACGGCTGCCGCGGAGCCTGGCGGCCGCAGCGGCCGTTGCAACACAGGGGGCAAGTGTCTTCTTCACTCTGACTTCAACACTTATGCCGCGTACACACGGGCGTTTTTAATGTCGTTGAAAAAAAACGACGTTTTGTTCGACGTGATTTTTCATGTTTCCTCTCAAGCCTGCCTTGCCTACACACTACCGTGGAAAAAAAATGCTCGAGCAAAGCGCGGTGACATACAACACGTACGACGGCACTATAAAGGGGAAGTTCTATTCGGATGGCACCACCCTTTGGGCTGCTTTTTCTGATCCTCGTATTAGTAAAGTTTGGTGAGAGACGATTCGCGGTTTTCAGCCTCGTGCTCTTCAGTCCGTTACAGCGTGACGAATGTGCTATCTCCATTACGAACGCTAGTTTTACCAGAATGAGCGCTCCCGTCTCATACTTGATTCTGAGCATGCGCGTTTTTTTTCCCCTCGTAAAAGCATACACTCTACCATTTTTCACAACGTTGAAAAGAACGACGTGAAAAACGACGTGCAAAAATAGAGCAGGTTCTAATTTTTTTTAGGCCATTTTTCACGTTGTTAAAAATGCTCTGGAGCCCACACACGATCGTTTTTAATGACCAATTTAAAAAAATGGCATTTTTCGCGCCATGAAAAACGGTCGTGTGTACACGGCATAAGTCTCTTACGATTCCAGGGGGGGCAATTGACCCCCCTTGCCCTATGGAGCGGACGCCCATGTGCATGCAGGACACTGGACAGACCACTAGGGATAAAGGGGATGTGTAATTATTTGATACAGTACTGTAATCAGTAAGATTACAGTATACTGTATGTATACTGTGTTTTTCACTTTTTGAATTTGGCGCTGAACTCCGTCCCCGTGCGCCGCAACGTCGCAGGGAACAGAGCTCGGCACCCGGCAGTGTGAATCGAGCGAGACACGGCTCACACACTGCGGGGAGACATTGCAGGATCAAGGGAATAAGGTAAGTATCTTCCCCTGGATACTGCGATGCAACCTGAGTCTGGCTCAGGGTTACCGCTCTTAGCATTAAAAGCTCACCCTGAGCCAGACTCGGGAATTAGGGTGACCACGTGTCCCGGATTGCCCGGGACAGTCCCGCATTTTGCAGGTCTGTCCCGGGCACATTCATTCCAGGACAATACAGTGTCCCGGAATGAAACTGACACAGACACCCTCCCCCGGGCCAATCTGATGCCCCCAAAAAAGGCCGCCACACCACTGCTTTACTCACTGACAGTACTTGACCTTGCCAGGAATGCCTGGAGGAGCACAATCCCGCCCCCTGCTTGTGATTGGTCGAAATCATTAATCCCGCCTCTTGTGTCCAATCACTGTGCTGTGATTCGTTACAGCACAAGCTGATTTTTGGGAAGAGAGGGTGTCCCTGAATGGTAGTTTGGAAATGTGGTCACCCTATCGGGAATACGGCCAAGGGGGTTAAGGGTGTCCTGGCCCCAACCCTCTTTCCCTTGCAAAATACAAAAGGACTGTTAAAAGAAATACAACCTCTTTTGCATCCAAGAAGTGTCTGGCGCCCAATGACTTTTACCACCTTTGGACCCACTATCCCTCACAACCCACTACATATTGAAGGATGTCAGCGGTCTGTGGCCTCAACGGTTCTCATTAGACTGGAAGAGGTTAGAGATTATGCTACATAGATTTGTTTTATAATTTGGTCGTTTCTTTGAGCTTTAATATTAGGAGCAGGAAATCCCGAACGAGAGCGGCTTTGGTTAGCCAAGGAAAGCATGTTAAATGAGAAGTGCCAATAAGCCAACATCGCAGCGTGCCACTGTTCTTACAGAGCGGATAGAGGAGACATACAGAGCCTGAACTCTGTCTGACCTGAAAACCTGACTGCATTATAACATGATTAAGGCTCCATGACCAGGGTAGTTCAGATACCTTACTACCCCATCTCAAAACCATGTACCAACCACTCCCCATTACTATTGAATAAGGACACTGACACTGTACTGGATTTAAATGGTCGGTTCGGCCTTTATTAAAGCGGGGTCCCGGGCATAATATTTTTTTTTTTGCAATCCAAAATTAATTACTTTAACCCCTTCCTTACTGGGCACATATACCCCCTTCCTGCCCAGGCGAAATTTCAGCTTTCAGCACTGTCACGCTTTGAATGACAATTGCGCGGTCGTGCGATGTGGCTCCTAAACAAAATTGACGTCCTTTTTTTCGCACAAATAGAGCTTTCTTTTGGTGGTATTTGATCAACTCGGCGGTTTTCTATTTTTTGCGCTATAAACAAAAATAGAGCGACAATTTTGAAAAAAAAGCAATATTTTTTGATTTTTGCTATAATAAATATCCCAATTTTTTTTTTTTTTTTTCCCTCAGTTTAGGCCGATACGTATTCTTCTACATATTTTTGGTAAAAAAAAATCTCAATCGCCGTTTATTGATTGGTTTGCGCAAAAGTTATAGCGTTTACAAAATAGGGGGTAGTTTTATGGCATTTTGATAAAAAAAAAAAAATTTATTAGTAATGGCGGCGATCAGTGATTTTTTTTGTGACTGCGACATTATGGCGGACACATCGGACACTTTTGACACTATTTTGGGACCATTCACATTTATACAGCGAACAGTGCTATAAATATGCACTGATTACTGTATAAATGTGACTGGCAGGGAAGGGGTTAACACTAGGGGGCGAGGAAGGGGTTAAATGTGTTCCCTAGGGAGTGATTGTTACTGTGGGGGGGAGGGGACTGACTGGGGGAGGTGACCGATCTGTGTCCCTATGTACAAGGGACACAGCATCAGTCTCCTCTCTCCCTGACAGGACATGGATCTCTGTGTTTACACACAGAGATCCACGTCCTGCCTCTGTAACAGCCGATCGTGGGTGCCCGGCGGACATCGCGGCCGCCAGGCACGCGCATCGGCATTGCAGTGACGCGCCGGGCACGTGTGCGCGCCGCCGGCGGCGCTCGCACGCCCCCAGTGGCCAAATTAGAGGAGGCCGTATAATAACGGCCTCCCGGCAATTGACAACCACCTTGCGGCCGTATATACTCGTACGACGGGCGCGAGGTGGTTAAACAACCTCTAAAACATATCAATATCTCCCGATTTGTAAATAAATCAGTCCAAAAACGTACCAGATATCTGCTCTGCGCACAGGTGCTCGTTTGCATGATAGCTAAGGGCATGTGAAGGCCAGTTGATTTTTCTTCCTGGTTGTTATGAGAGAGGTGCACGCTGGTAACCAGCATGCACCTCTCGATCTCGCGCATGCGCAGTCGAACGGCGCTCGTAGCGCCGTTAGTTTGTACCGTTGCCATGACAACGGGCGGGAAATAACGCAATATTTCGGCACTGTAATGCCCACAGACTCCTGGGAAATGATGACACTCATGAAAAAGGAAAAAGGTACCACTATGGGGCTTTGAGTTGCAGCAATGAATGAAAATAATAATGAAATTAGATTTTATGAAAAAGTATACCGTATATACTCGAGTATAAGCGGACCCGAATATAAGACGAGGCACCTAATTTTACCAGAAAAAACTGGGAAAACGTATTGACTCGAGTATAAGCCTAGAGTGTCCATCTGCATGCCTTACTGTGCCTCACTTTGCCTCACTGTGTCCATGTGCATACCTCACTGTGCCCATGCCTCACTGTGCCCATGCCTCACTGTGCCCATGCCTCACTATGTCCATGACTAGACTGACGTTTAACATGGGAGTCTATGGAAGGGGTGCCCAGATTTGAAAAATTGCTGCTCCCCGGCCGTAGGTCCCCCATACAAAAAACTTGGCACACTTGTAGAGGAGAAATGGAGCTACATGTGTGCCAAGATTCGGGTCCAGGGGACCTACGACTGGCCGGTACCCGCGTCCTCAAATTCACCGGAGAAATTACAGTTTAACATGGGAGTCTATGGAAGAGGTGCCCGGGTTTGAAAAATCGGTGCTCCCCGGCCGTAGGTCCCCCGGACAACAAACTTTGCACACTTGTAGAGAAAGAGTGGGGCTACATGTGTGCCAAGTTTGGCCAGTACCGGGTCCCCAAAGTCTGGGAGATCAGGTGCAAAAAGGTGACTCGAGTATAAGCCGAGGGAGGCATTTTCAGCACAAAAAAACGTGCTGAAAAACTCGGCTTATACTCGAGTATATATGGTAAATTTTTTATTAGGTGGAAAAAGTCACATAAATCTGATAGGAATCAGGACATGAGCTCCAAAGAACATCAATAGAAGCTAATACATATGTCTAAAAACAGCCAATAGAAAATGATACAACATTATGAATATTTACTATGGGCGCAAAACCCCAACGCGTTTCGACCTTAGTAGTAATGGCGGTCTTCTTCAGGGGGAAAAAAGCTTTGCGAACATAGGTTCTATAATAAAATATATGCATGTCAATGAAAAATTGTTACAAAAACAACCAACAAAGAAAAAACACATATACACCCGTATACATAGGTGCCTATACATGTGTGTATAATATTAGCATATTAGATACAGTCATCATAAGTGATAGTTGTAAAATACATACCAAAAAATACATACCCAAATGGATGTCAAGAGCCGGGACTAATGGTCAGCCAGTGGCCCTGCCGCCAGGAGCAAAACTCTCCCAAGAATCCAGGCAGGAAAGGGAGGAGGTCAGGATAGTATCATGGACACTCATTTCCCAGGAGGCTAGGCGACTTAAGACAGGAAGTAGATCCACCGCGGATGAGGAACTAGGCAGATTTGGAAATCTGCCTAGTAACAGCAATTTGCAGGCAAGAATTTTTTTTTATGTTCTTCTTTAAATTAAAAGGAAGCTGGTGATCTAAAGTTTTTTTGTTTTTTTTTAGGGTGAAACTCCACTTTAACTCAAAACCAAATAAAATATAACCATTATTAAATACCCCAGCTCCAATCCGAATAACTGGTTGCCGATCCCTGACGACCCCATCTTCCCAATTTTGGAATCTGTGGTACCTCCAGGTGCATCTGACTGTCCCCAGCCGCCAAAACCGCCTTGAGGATTCACTAACTGACCACAGACCCCCACCACCTTACTACCCGGTAGTCTGTACTGAACCAGACCAACCCGAGAGGACTCCATACCTGAGATGGGTCCCACCGTTTCCTCAAATACCTCATGTTGTATACCCATCGTCAAGGACCCAACCGCAAACGACCATCTTCTTCATCACAGCCAAGCCACTTCCACTAGGGCGGGAGGGAGGGACGTTCCACTACGATTTCTGCCTCCAACTGATGTGCCTCTGCTCCACCCCCACCCCTACCATCTATACAGCTCCTCCCTGTCTCTCCGTGACTCCTCCAATCCGGTAAGAGCAAGTTCTTTTCTCTGACCAGCCCCTGACTTAACCTATTCCCATCTGGTAGTTACTTTCACCCCGTCATGTATGTCCTGCGCTTACATTTCTTTCCAGCTGCGTACATGTCTTTCACACCCAGGCGATTTGAATCGCGGGCGGAATCGTAAAAATTCTGCCTGCGATTCCAGAATCGCGACAAAACGCAGGACTCATTTGCGATGCCATTCTTTTTTCAATGACTCCCCAAATGCGGTGTGATTTTTGCTGTGGTTGTCACGCGACAAACTCACGACTAAATCCAGAACTTCTCTTGGGCGGCAGAATTGCACCATTTTGCAGCAATTTGTCGCACAAGAATCGTGGCAAAATCTGAGAAATAATGGCATTGCAAATACGTCCTGCCTTTTGCTGCGATTCCACCCGCGATTCAAATCGCCTAGGTGTGAATGGAGCTCAAATCTGACCTCCAGCCTTCCCTTTAGTCTTGCACAGTTTGTAGCGGCTCCTCTCTTCCTCTGATTTCACCGCACACTGTGAGCTTCTCACAATGCCACGAGCCAGGATAGCTAAAGTGTCAGTAAACCCACATCATAAAAAACAATCAATAAATTATGTATTACATGCAGTTCATACTCAGTCACTATGAGATTCGTTTTCTGTGTTCTGAAAAAAAAACCTGGTTGATCCTGCTGCTCTCTATCTCTCCCTATCACATCTGAGCAGATTTCTATGCTGAGCATTTCCTCCCTATCACATCTGAGCAGCCCATGTGACTATACAGTCACACATGTGGGCGTATACACAGTGGTAAATGACAGCCCACTCCCTCCATCCTCCTCCATGCCCACTATCCAGCTAAACACAATGGGGGGGGGGGGCGGGATATTACATGTAGATTAATGGCGGCTTCACCTCCCTCTTATTCTAAGACACAGGCTGGATAGACGCCTATGACTGGCAGAAATCCGCCCACACCATGTTATTTCCACAAAATAATAAAAATTTGATTTCAAATATACACTATATTGCCAAAAGTATTGAGACGCCTGCCTTTACACATGAACTTTAATGGCATCCCAGTCTTAGTCCGTAGGGTTCAATATTGAGTTGGCCCACCCTTTGCAGCTATAACAGCTTCGACTCTTCTGGGAAGGCCTTTCACAAGGCTTAGGAGGGTGTCTATGGGATTGTTTGACCATTCTTCCAGAAGCACATTTGCCAGGTCAGACACTGATGTTGGATGAGAAGGCCTGGCTCGCAGTCTCAGCTCTAATTCTTCCTAAAGGTGTTCTATCGGGTTGAGCTCAGGACTCTATGCTGGCCAGTCAAGTTCCTCCACCCCAAACTCGCTCATCCATGGTTGTGGTGTGGGGGTGCACTGGTCCAAATCATTTGGTGGAGGGGGGATTATGGTGTGGGGTCGTTTTTCAGGGGTTGGGTTTGGCCCCTTAGTTCCAGTGAAGGGAACTTTTAAGGCGTCAGCATACCAAGACATTTTGGACAATTTCATGCTCCCAACTTTGTGGGAACAGTTTAGGGGACGGCCCCTTCCTGTTCCAACATGACTGCGCACCAGTGCACAAAGCAAGGTCCATAAAGATATAGATGAGAGAGTTTGGGGTGGAGGAACTTGGCTTGTAGTCTCTACTCTAAGTCATCCCAAAGGTGTTCTATAGGGTTGAGGTCAGGACTCTGTGCAGGCCAGTCAAGTTCCTCCACTCCAAACTCGCTCATCCATGTCTTTATGGACCTTGCTGGTGCGCAGTCATGTTGGGCAGGAAGGGACCACCCCACAAAGTTGGGAGCATGAAATTGTCCAAAATGTCTTGGTATGCTGATGCCCTAAAAGTTCCCTTCACTGGAACTAAGTGGCCAAGCCCAACCCCTGAAAAACAACCCCCCACCATAATTCCCCCTCTACCAAATGATTTGGAGGGGTGGCCCAATACTTTTTACAATATAGTGTGGATGAGCGAGTTTGGGGTGGAGGAACCTAACTGGCCTGCATAGAGTACTGACCTCAACCTGATAGAACACATTTGGGTACCCTAAGGTGACATCCCACTTCCCCCCATATCCCTTATATCCCCTCCTACATTCCTTATCTTGACTTTGAATATGCATAGTTTACTCTTGTTATACTTTCACTGATTGTGAACTGTAGTGATGTTTGTGTACTCATTGTACCTTTTGTTCTTATATCTTTTACTAGAACACCTTTGGGAGGAATTAGAGTGG
Source organism: Rana muscosa (assembly GCA_029206835.1). NCBI lineage: Eukaryota > Metazoa > Chordata > Amphibia > Anura > Ranidae > Rana > Rana muscosa. Next base: position 324,211,225 of record CM055122.1, on the reverse strand, counting down.
AGACTGCGAGCCCGGCCTTCTCGTCCAACATCAGTGCCTGACCTCACAAATATGCTTCTGGAAGAATGGTCAAACATTCCAATAGACACACTCCTAAACCTTGTGGATGGCCTTCCCAGAAGAGTTGAAGCTGTTATAGCTGCAAAGGGCGGTGCCAACTCAACATTGAACCCTACGGACTAAGACTGGGATGCCATTAAAGGGGAGTTCCAGCCTTTTTTATGTTTATTAAAAGTCAGCAGCTACAAAAAGTGTAGCTGCTGGCTTTTAATAAACAGACACTTACCTGTTTCACGGTCCAGCGACGCGGCTGAACGGAGCTCCGCTCCTCTCCTCCCCTCCCCTCCTCTCCGCCGGCGCTTCCATTCTAACTGTGGGCACCCGGCCGTGACAGCTTTCGGCTTAATGGCCGGGCACTCACTGTGCATGCGCGAGCGGCGCTGTGCAATCTGAGTGGACAGGCGATCACCTGGGGATCTGTCACGTGTCCCAGGTGATCGCCTACAGGGAGGGGCCGCCTTAGGCGATATGACGAGTCACCTAAGCCGCGGTCCCTGGGCAGAAGGAGGAGGTGGGACAGGAAGTCCAACTCCTAATGAAGCCCCCACTCCCCCCCCAAATAAAATTACATGCCAAATGTGGCATGTAAGGGGGTGAGGAGTGGTTAAAGCGGAAGTTCCACTTTTGGGTGGAACTCCGCTTTAAAGTTCATGTGGGTGTAAAGGCAGGTGTCCCAATACTTTTGACAATATAGTGTTTTTATTTAGTTTTTGGGGGTTTAATACGACTTTAATTCCTGATGACGGGATGTAATCTAGAGAGATGACTGGGACTGTTTAATATTACCGGGGAGGGACGGAGTTCACCTCTGTTGGTGGCAGTTATAATATGGAACGGGGAAATTTATGACCGGCTTCTGAATTAATTTCAGACACTTGTTATGACAGATGCTCGGCCGCGCAGACATTCGATTCGTATTCTGACATGTCCTTCGCGGCCACACCTTGCAGCAGGCAACGGGGAAAAAAAAAAAAGGAAAAAAATTCAGCTGATCCAGTTACAGATCATTTTTCCGTCGGCCGTCTCCAGACCTTTCGAGGTGAACTTTGGAGCGCTGTTATCTTGGAGCGGGTCAGCTCCGGTGGAAGAGCAACAGGAAGCGTTTAGTAAGAGGGTAATAATAGCCCTGAACTAATAGGAAAACTCTAATCTTGGCAAGAGCGTCGACGGCTGAGCACTGCGAGGGACCCCACAACGCCGTCTGCATGTGTGGGAATCCGCAGCCCGCTGGCGACTAATCCAATAAACACACATTCTACCCCTCCCTGATATTCTCTTCTTATAATCTCAATTAGCAGTAAATCAACGTGTACGTTGCGTCACTTATCGATGAGTCGTTCCCGGCGGGCGGGGGGAGCGTTCTCCGATGCATCACGGTTTCCACTTGCGGCAAACATGCGATAAACCGAAAAGAGCAAAAGACGAACTTGTCAGAGATTTCTTCGGGAGAACTTGTTAGACAGTTTTGTGAGGTTCCTGTTTAGGGATCCTTTCCTTTGGCTCACAAATATGTTTCTTTCCAGGGAAAATGTGTGAAGAAAACAGCAGGGGGGGGCTTTTTTTTTTCTTGTTGCTTCTCTGAAATACAGAATAAGGCCCCGCTCACCGTTTCCTATCAAACTGCACAGAAAACGCGTCCTTTTCCACGTTTAGCGCCCTGCTCCCAATGAGTGGGCTCTATGTTAAGGTGACCAGATTTTTAAAATTAAATCCGGGACATATTTTGTTTTTACTAGTAATGGCGGCAATCAGCAACTCTATGCCCGTCTCCGCCGCCCGCCTCACAGCCTGTCAAGTCTCACTCTCCGGGCCCCGGCTACTACTGGGTGGGGAGCGGAGGAAGATCACTCCGCCAGGGAAGGCAAGGAGATAGGCAGGCGACTGGCCGGGACTTGATCCAAGGCAGAACATGTGAGCGGAGCTGGATGGGCACCCGAAACTGAAGAAATATTCCCCCCGCTTCGACCAGCACATGATCATCAGAAAGGGGCACCGATAACGGAGAAAATAGACCCCCCCCCGCCTAAGCTAGTACGAGCGGCGGAGCGGGGGGGGGTGTAATTCAGATTTTGTTTTATTTATTCTGCACTGACTGTCTTTGAAATTGCCCCAGCCCCTGTTCAAATCCAATCCGGGGACAAAACCGGGGACAGACTTGGTCTGGGGACAGTGTCCTCAATCCGGGGACTGTCCCCTGAAACCGGGAATGTCTGGTCACCCTACTCTATGTGTTAAAATTATAGTTGTCTGAGCAATAGTTTGGCCCAGAAGGATTGTGTTACAAATTATACTCTGTTTCAGTTCAGCTGGTTGCATGATTTTCCTCCTGGGTGTCGCTGTCACCACTGGTCAGGATAGGAAAGGCAGCAGGCTGAATGCATTGGGTATCTCTTTCTCAGAAGCGGCTCAGGGGGCGTGGTCAACCCACTGTGTATTCTGGGAGAGCGTACTTAAGGGACAGACACCATTTTGTGGGTTCGGTCGTCGTTCGTTGGTGGTGGGCACCACCCGCCCGATCCCGACCTGAGGGCCCTCATGTCCTCAGGGAGGTGCTGGCAGTTTCCGCCCCGGGGCCACGTTGGCCTGAGGCTCTGTTGCTGAGATGTAGGCCCAGGAGTTACTGGGTGCCTACTGATCTGGGGATGATCCTGTGTCGCCTTGCCTGCTGGAAGGGGCCAAGCAATTGAGGACTCAATTGGAGGATGCATCCGGATCGTGATCTACCTCACAGTGCTGCCGGAACGGCTGGAAGATCCTGGCACTGAGAGCTGTGTTTTTTATTCAGAAGGTAACCCAGGGAAGGGTTACACCAAGTCTGTGGCAGAGACTGTTCTATTTTCACCAAGTCTGTGGCAGAGACTGTATGTGATCGAGCTACGCACCGGTTGCTAGGCTGGTGAGATTGGGCCTATCCGGTGGTTGCTGAGTCCAGCGTGGAGACAGTTGTTCCTCTGGACCTAGGAAAATTCCTGTGATCCGTAACTAAGGTACCTGAGTCCTCCCCATCCCTACAACCCCCTCTGTTGGAAACTTTATTCAATAAAACCCTTGAAAGAGACTTTGTGTTGGTGCAAACTTCTTCTGGACATCTCTTCAAGGAGAACCCCTGAGACGAGCATACGGAACAGAAAAGTAACGGCAGGCCCAAATATAAACCAGCAGCTCCTACGGGGGTAGTGCTACACACGCATCTTGGGAAACGCGCCGCAAACACGCATCGCTCTTGCGCTGCTATTGAATGTTAATTGCACACCAAGGGCGGGTAGCGGGCGCGTGTTTGCTGCGTGTCCTGTCGCGTGACCAACGCACCAAGAAATGCAGTAATAAAACCACGTCGCGCTCCTCTCGTCCCGCACATACTGCAGCTGCTGACTCTTAATAAATGGACACTTTCCTATCCTGGAGACCAGCGATGACGGGACCCGAAGCTGATGTCCCCCCTTCCCCCCCGAAATGTGCCAATTGTGGCACCGGAGGGGAGGGAGGAAATAAATGAGCGGAAGTTCCACTTTTGGGTGGAACTCCGCTTTAACGAAAACTTACCTGAGCCCCATCTCGATCCAGCGATGTGCACGAGAGCCTCAGCTCTCAGGGTCACTTCCTCCTCCACCATTGGTTCCACTACTGTCAATCACAGCCAGTGAGTCAATGAGGAGAGAGGGGCGGGGCCAAGTTGTGCTCCGTGTGTGAATGAACACACGGAGCAGTTGTTTGGGAGCAAGTCTGCTCGGGTGCCCCCATAGCATGCTGCCTGTTATAGGGGCACTAGGCTGGACAGAGGGCCCTTGAGCATCGGTGGGGGACCCGAGAAGAGGAGGATCAGGGCTTCTCTGTGCAAAAGCAGACAAGTATGTTATTTATAAAAAAAAAATCTGCCTTTAATATCGCATTAAAAATAATGGATCTACAGACTCCAGTTTTGGACCCCAAAGCTATCACTGTAGTAGTAGTGACTATTACAAAGATTTGCAGCTTCCACATGGATCACTCAGGTAAGAGGGAAGTAAATTAAGCACAGGGCCTTCATGACTGGGTGAAAGGAAATATGAAGATAACCGGTTCCAAAGGTAAGGTAGTGGCACTTACTGGACTGATCAGAAGAAGCAATCTCATAGGTAGGAGCATAGGAGGATTGTTTGTAAGGAGGAGTAAAGCCTCGTACACACGGTTGGACTTCAAACAAACTTTTCCGTGGATTTTTGTCTGAAGGGAGTTGGCCGGGCACACCCATAGCATACACACGGCAGGACTTTTCTGCAAACTTTCCCGAAACTTTCCCAACATCACGTGTTTTTTTCTGCTCTTTTCTGCTTTTTACCACCAACTTCTGCTATTGTTGGCTGATTTTAACATTGGTTCTGGGCATGCTTATTTGTACTTCGGACAAAAGTCAGAGGGATTTCTGTACACACGGTCGGACTTTGCACCGTAGGACTTTTGTTTGCGAAAAGTTTGTCCATTTGCAGAACGAACTTTTGTCAGATGAAAACCGAAAAAGTTTGTCCGATGGAGCGTACACACGGTAGGATTTTTTTGAAAACGTGCTCATTTTGAAGTTTGTTGGCAAAAAGTCCTATTGTGTGTATAGGGCTTAAAGAAGATCCAGTTGAAGATCTGAAGTCGTCACATGAGCAAACTCCCTCCCACACTATTTATCGTCTCTGGATGGTCTGGGTTCAGGTTGTAGCAGTGTGTAGAAGTTTGGTCTTGAAGATTGTTTAAATCTGGTGTAGCGATACCCTCAGCTAAGAGGGCCGCAGATTTAGTTTGGGCCCTGAAGACAGCTCCGCCAACCCCCGGAAATGTACTCAACCCACTCTGGCACAGTTAGTCTAGGGTAATATATATCTTATGCTCTATGGTTAAATCCAGACACTAATGCAGTGATAGAAGAATAATAAGTTTACTTTTGCTGGCAATATAATCAACAGTTATAACAATCACATTAGTCTATCTGCAGAGCCCTGCAGCAACTGACACACTACCACTAGTAAAATATGACGCACACGCGCCACGTGTAACAGTACTTCACTATGCGCCCTATGGCGCAGCAACTGAATAAACTACCTAGATGGCCAGGCCTGACCATATAACTCAGTCTCTAAAGGATGAATTCTTTGCATGCAAATCTTTAAACGGTGGTGCACATTTCAGGAACACATTTGTAATCCAAAGGGGGGGGGGGGTAAAAAGTACCAACACAGAACACTTCACTAGAGATCCGTTTGACTCAGTTCTGCTATGGATCTCCAGTGGGGATTTAAATGCGAACTGGTGGGCCACGGCAGTCTGTAGGCCTAACAATAGTGTACAGTATGTATTGAGCAGGTGCTCGCTCACCCCTCCAGACGCGATCCCAGTCCGGGAACTTCCACCTGCTGTATCTCCACGCACAGCGTCTGCAGCGATCCGGTCTCCGGCTCAGCAGCGGTTGAGGATGACCGAGTCAGGTGCCACCCAGGCTCGCCAGGAGGGTGGAAGGCTCTTTTGGGTCGCAGCGCAAGGCCCCAGGCTTCAGGCCTTGCACCACAGCGGATCCGCACAGGAAGGTCTATCCACTGAAGTCTCGTGTCCCAAAGAGACCGAGCTCCGCCTCGCTTCCTCCTTTTATAACCCCTCCCATGAGTCTCTAGGGTGGAAACATTGTCGAAAGGGGTTCTGGGTAAGGTAGTCCTGGGAGTCTTAAAGGGGACCCCACTACACACTCCCCCCACTTAAACTCTTTGGTCCCCAAAGATAATTCTAGCATACATTGCGTACAACCCTAGACAATATTTCGTAAGATGTTGGCACAGGGAATTCCCACTAAAACCGAGGGGTTGAATTCCCTTGCCCACAGGTCACACTATCATGAGTGGCCTGCCTAACTGTGCCAGAGAGTGAGTTGGGGTTGCCCTCCACCAAATGAACAGTGGAGGGATCTGGATTCTCTGCACTGCTCCTGGCAGTGACCACAAAATCTTCTGAGCTCTTCCCCATTTGTGGGTAGGTCAACTTTTTTGGAGGCCTTATGACTCTTCGAGCCCTCTGCTCTCTTGGGGTTTCTGGCTCTGGCGCCACAGGTTCTTTTTCCGTAGCAGGCTCGGGCAACACAGCGGGCTCTGGAACATCTGCTTCAGGAGCCAAAGGATACATAGAGTCTCTAGGGTCCTTTTCAGAGTAAGTATCACAGGCATCTTCCCAGTAATCTGATGAAGGACTAGATGGGATGAACCCAGTGGCTTCTGCATTCAGTTTGGAGCTCACTGAAGATGATGGGCACCCGGTTGACTCCTTCACCGGGGCCCTCTGGAGTTTCCCGCCGGCTTGCGGTTATCTGTTTTCTTCTTCTTGGGACTGGAACATGTATCTGCAATGTGGCCAACTCCCCCACAGTTAAAACAGATTATGGTCCCCCCAGTCTTGCAGAGATGCGGGTGCCGAAGCAACTGGGAACAGTTCCTTCCTCGCTACCTCTTTCTCTGGACCCTGTGTGTCTTTCGCCATCAGAGAGGTTAGCATCTCTAACACCTGAGACATTTGTGATTTCAAAGTGTCCACTTCTGAGTCCCTTTCTGGAGTCATGAGCGAGTTGACTATCACTGGTGGTGTAGGGGCATGACTTGTCTTTATCATTGCCTGATCCTTCTGCAGTGCCTCCTCATCTCTGATGATTTTTATCAAATCAGAGTAAGTCAGTGACGTTCCTCCTCCCGAGGTTTTCAAGTGCAACCAGACTGGATCCGAGCGTACCGCTCCCTTTAAGACTTGCTTCATTCTTGCCGCATCTGTATCTTGGGGCATCATTCCCTTCTTTAATACAATCTTACACAGCAACCTGTTCAGTCTTCTGACATACTCTGAAAGCTTTTCATTCGGCTGTTGGAAAGTATGTTCGAATTGGTAGAACATCTCTGTCACCTTTTCTAGCTGACCAAACTCTTCCTGTAGCATAGCTAGACAGTCTTGAGCCGTGCAATCTGTATTTCCAAACCGGAAACTTTTCACCGCTTCTGCTGCTGCGCCTTTAAGGCTTTCTATCACTCGTTGCCTCTTCTGTGCTTCAGGCACCTCCCATGCCTCCACTGCTTGTAATGCCTGCTCCACCCAAGTATCGAAGTCTTCCTCCCCTGCAGGGACAGGGAGCTTCCCTGAGAATGTCTTTAGTCTCTGGTAGCTAGTCTCTACATGCACCGTGCTTGTCTTCTGACACTTTGTTAGCAGATCCCCTATTGCCTTTATCAGTTCTGGTGATATAGAAGTGGCAGGTGCAGGCGCTACCGGAGGCGTCGCCCTGTCTCCTCTTTCAGGTGAGGTACGGGCAGGGCCGTCTTTAATATGGTTTGGGCCCTGGGCAAACATTTTTTTGGGCCCCCCCCCCCAGCTTATTTTAGGCCTGGCTGGTTCACATGTATGTGTTTTGGCGGCCCTCATTTGCACAAGCATAGCATCCCATTCATTTGAATGGGCTGCCATGCCTTTGTTTCCTGCAGAAAAAAAGGTGCATGCAGCATTTTAAAAATGCAGTTGCCTTGAAATCCATTCTGCTTTTGCACCATGCAACTTACCTGCAGTTCCTGCACACACAAACGCACTCTGTTTTTAAAAGCGTGACCTAAACATCTAAAAATGCAGTAAGTTTGCCGGTGCAGGAACTGCAGATAAGTCACATGGTGCAAAAGCAGAATGGACAGACAGTGCTGTATTTCATTGTTTGGTGGGCATAGGTGTGCCGTGTGCGCAGCCTATTACATGATGCATGCACTTTTTTTATTGCAGGAAACGCAGGCATGGCAGCCCATTCAAATGAAAGCAGTATAATAGGAGGGGTGTTAGTGGAGGCCAGTATAATGGGAGGGGTGTTAGTGGAGGGCAGTATAATGGGAGGGGTGGTAGTGGAGGGCAGTATAATGGGAGGGGTGTTAGTGGAGGGCAGTATAATGGGAGGGGTGTTAGTGGAGGGCAGTATAATGTGAGGGGTGTTAGTGGAGGGCAGTATAATGGGGGGGGGGGTGTTAGTGGAGGGCAGTTTAATGGGAGGGGTGTTAGTGGAGGGCAGTATAATGGGAGGGGTGTTAGTGGAGGGCAGTATAATGGGAGGGGTGTTAGTGGAGGGCAGTTTAATGGGAGGGGTGTTAGTGGAGGGCAGTATAATGGGAGGGGTGGTAGTGGAGGGCAGTATAATGGGAGGGGTGTTAGTGGTGGGCAGTTTAATGGGAGGGGTGTTAGTGGAGGGCAGTATAATGGGAGGGGTGTTAGTGGAGGGCAGTATAATGTGAGGGGTGTTAGTGGAGGGCAGTATAATGGGGGGGGGTGTTAGTGGAGGGCAGTATAATGGGGGGGGGGTGTTAGTGGAGGGCAGTATAATGGGAGGGGTGGTAGTGGAGGGCAGTATAATGGGAGGGGTGGTAGTGGTGGGCAGTATAATGGGAGGGGTGTTAGTGGAGGGCAGTATAATGGGAAGGCTGTTAGTGGAGGGCAGTATAATGGGAGGGGTGTTGGTGGAGGGCAGTATAATGGGAGGGGTGTTGGTGGAGGGCAGTATAATGGGAGGGGTGGTAGTGGAGGGCAGTATAATGGGAGGGGTGTTGGTGGAGGGCAGTATAATGGGAGGGGTGGTAGTGGAGGGCAGTATAATGGGAGGGGTGTTGGTGGAGGGCAGTATAATGGGGGGGGGGGTGTTAGTGGAGGGCAGTATAATGGGAGGGGTGGTAGTGGAGGGCAGTATAATGGGAGGGGTGGTAGTGGAGGGCAGTATAATGGGGGGGGGGTGTTAGTGGAGGGCAGTATAATGGGAGGGGTGGTAGTGGAGGGCAGTATAATGGGAGGGGTGGTAGTGGAGGGCAGTATAATGGGAGGGGTGTTAGTGGTGGGCAGTATAATGTGAGGGGTGTTAGTGGAGGGCAGTATAATGGGAAGGGTGTTAGTGGAGGGCAGTATAATGGGAGGGGTGTTGGTGGAGGGCAGTATAATGGGAGGGGTGTTGGTGGAGGGCAGTATAATGGGGGGGGGTGTTAGTGGAGGGCAGTATAATGGGAGGGGTGGTAGTGGAGGGCAGTATAATGGGAGGGGTGGTAGTGGAGGGCAGTATAATGGGAGGGGTGTTAGTGGTGGGCAGTATAATGGGAGGGGTGTTAGTGGAGGGCAGTATAATGGGAAGGGTGTTAGTGGAGGGCAGTATAATGGGAGGGGTGTTGGTGGAGGGCAGTATAATGGGAGGGGTGTTGGTGGAGGGCAGTATAATGGAAGGGGTGTTGGTGGAGGGCAGTATAATGGGGGGGGTGTTAGTGGAGGGCAGTATAATGGGAGGGGTGGTAGTGGAGGGCAGTATAATGGGAGGGGTGGTAGTGGAGGGCAGTATAATGGGAGGGGTGTTAGTGGTGGGCAGTATAATGGGAGGGGTGTTAGTGGAGGGCAGTATAATGGGAAGGGTGTTAGTGGAGGGCAGTATAATGGGAGGGGTGTTGGTGGAGGGCAGTATAATGGGAGGGGTGTTGGTGGAGGGCAGTATAATGGGAGGGGTGTTGGTGGAGGGCAGTATAATGGGAGGGGTGTTGGTGGAGGGCAGCATAATGGGAGGGGTGTTAGTGGAGGGCAGTATAATAGGGGGGTAGTGGAGGGCAGTATAATGGGGGGGGGTGTTAGTGGAGGGAAGTATAATGGGAGGGGGGGTAGTGGAGGGCAGTATAATGGGAGGGGTGTTGGTGGAGGGCAGTATAATGGGAGGGGTGTTGGTGGAGGGCAGCATAATGGGAGGGGTGTTAGTGGAGGGCAGTATAATAGGGGGGTAGTGGAGGGCAGTATAATGGGGGGGGGGGTTAGTGGAGGGAAGTATAATGGGAGGGGGGGGTAGTGGAGGGCAGTATAATGGGAGGGGTGTTGGTGGAGGGCAGTATAATGGGAGGGGTGTTAGTGGAGGGCAGCATAATGGGAGGGGTGTTAGTGGAGGGCAGTATAATAGGGGGGTAGTGGAGGGCAGTATGGGGGGACTGTACAGCATGACAGTGTATGGGAGGGAGCAGAGTGACCGTGAGCTACCCAGAGCAGTGCAGGGCGCATTTCTCCTACCTTTCTTCCAGCGACAGGAACAGCCTTCACCTTCAGGGAAGACCCAGAGGCGGGGGGCGGAGTCGTGGGCGGAGCTTAACCGCGAGGAGGAGGAATCCGAATGTTGGGGCTCTGCTCTCCTCCTCGTAATGTCACCAGGCAGGCAGCAGTGACTGTAAGGTGCACACATAGCAAGGGGCGGGGCCAGAGCGTCACTGGTGCTCAAGGCCCCGCCCACCCGCGGCCAGCTCCTCCATTGAAAAAATGCAGCACTGGCACTCAGTGCTGGGACAAGGCCATTTGGTCCCAGGGCGAAGATGGCAAACTGCGCCCCCCCCCGTTTTTAAGAAAGAATCAATGTCCCCATCAGAGTGTCCCTTTACATCAGGGGTCCCCATTACAGTGCCCCTTTACATCAGGTGTCCCCATCAGAGTGTCCCTTTACCTTAGGGGTCCCCTTTAGAGTGCCCCTTCACATCAGGGTTCCCCATCAGAGTGCCCCCTTACATCAGGTGTCCCCATCAGTGTCCCTTTACATCAGGGGTCCCCATTACAGTGCCCCTTTACATCAGGTGTCCCCATCAGAGTGTTCCTTTACCTTAGGGGTCCCCTTTAGAGTGCCCCTTCACATCAGGGTTCCCCATCAGAGTGCCCCCTTACATCAGGTGTCCCCATCAGTGTCCCTTTACATTAGGTATTTCCGTTAGAGTGCCCCCTTACATCAGGTGTCCCCATCACTTCAGGTGTCATCGTCAGAGTGCCCCCTTAACATAATATGTGCCCATCAGTGTACCCCCACTAACATAATATGTGCCCATGGGTGTGTCCCCTTAAAATAAAATGTGCCCATCAGCATGACCCTTATTTTATGTTAGGGGGCACTCTGATGTGTACATTTTACGTTAAGGGACATGCTGATGGGCACATTTTGTTGTGCCCATCACCGTGCCACTTAACATAAAATGTGCCCATTGGCGTGCCCCTTAACATAAAATGTGCCCATCAGAGTAAACCTTAACATAAAATGTGCCTATCAGCATGTCCCTTAACATAAAATGAGGGGCATGCTGATGGGCACGATTTATGTTAAGGGGCATTCTGATGGGCACAAATTATGTTAAGGGGCACTCTGATGAGCACAACAAAACGTGCCCATCTGCGTGCCCCTTAACATAAAATGTGCCTATCGGTATTGCTCTTAAAATAAAATATGCCCATCAGAGTGCCCCTTAACATAAAATATGCCCATCAGAGTGCCCCTTAACATACAATGTGCCCATCAGCATGACCCTTAACATAAAATAAGTAGCATGCTGATGGGCACATTTCATGTTAAGGGGCACTCTGATGGGCACATTTCATGTTAAGGGGCACCCTGATGGGCACAATTTATGTTAAGGGGCACTCTGATGGGCACAACAAAATGTGTGCCCCACTGCCCCTTAACAAAATATCCCCATCAGTGTGCACCTTAACTAATTCTGCCCATCGTTATGCACCTTAACAGATTATGCCCCACATACCTTGAGAGCAGGAGAGAGCACATTTGGCAAGCTGCAGGGGGGCGGAAGCTGCGAGATATACCTCACAGAGCCAGGAGCAGGGAGCCGAGAGTTCGCCAGCAGCAGGGGGGGCGGGGCGCGCGTGACGTCACGCCCGGCCGGAAGAGAGCGAGAGCCGCGGTGAGGAGTAGGAGGCGGGGCGCACACACATGACGTCATTGGTTGCTGGGAAACCCGCGGTCCCAGCAAACAAATGACTGGTACTACACTGGCTGCCTGACGGTCTGGGCAGAAGCGTCCCGCCCCCACCCCCACCCCTTGTATCGGCTCTGCTGCACTGTGCACGCATCGCAGTACTGTGTGTGTGGGGGTTTCAGCGCTGATTTGCGGGCTTAATGGCAGCTCTGCCTTGGGCCCCAAACAGTGACAGGGCCCTGGGCAGCTGCCCCGGTTTGCCCTGCGGTAAAGACGGCCCTGGGTACGGGCCGCAGCCTGCGGTGATCCCGTTGGTGATGGCTCCTTCTCTACAGTTACTGCGTGCGCCAACCTATAGGTTCTGTTGTCTGGTGTCCGCACACACTTGCGCTTGCAAGCCTCTGGCATCCCGTCCCAGTACTCTACTAGTGCATACTGATATGAGATGTCTGGGTCTGACTTTATCTCCGTCACCCACGGTGTGTGATCTGGGGACACTGACTTCATTAACTCTTCTACCGTTTCAGTCGACCATTCCTCCCCAGGAAGGCTGATGACTATCGAGCGGTTTGGCTCTGCCCTAGAGGCTTTGCACCACTCTTCTACTGCTTGTGGATCCATGGGGTCCATGCCGGCACTTCTGGCATTCACCTGCTGTATCAGGATCCTGGACGAGAACCCCCACGTGTAGCGATACCCTCAGCTAAGAGGGCCGCAGATTTAGTTTGGGCCCTGAAGACAGCTCCGCCAACCCCCGGCAATTTACTCGACCCACTCTGGCACAGTTAAGTCTAGGGTAATATATATCTTATGCTCTATGGTTAAATCCAGACACTAATGCAGTGATAGAAGAATAATAAGTTTACTTTTGCTGGCAATATAATCAACAGTTATAACAATCACATTAGTCTATCTGCAGAGCCCTGCAGCAACTGACACACTACCACTAGTAAAATATGACGCACACGCGCCACGTGTAACAGTACTTCACTATGCGCCCTATGGCACAGCAACTGAATAAACTACCTAGATGGCCAAGCCTGACCATATAACTCAGTCTCTAAAGGATGAATTCTTTGCATGCAAATCTTTAAACGGTGGTGCACATTTCAGGAACACATTTGTAATCCAAAGGGGGGGGGTAAAAAGTACCAACACAGAACACTTCACTAGAGATCCGTTTGACTCAGTTCTGCTATGGATCTCCAGTGGGGATTTAAATGCGAACTGGTGGGCCACGGCAGTCTGTAGGCCTAACAATAGTGTACAGTATGGATTGAGCAGGTGCTCGCTCACCCCTCCAGACGCGATCCTAGTCCGGGAACTTCCACCTGCTGTATCTCCACGCACAGCGTCTGCAGCGATCCGGTCTCCGGCTCAGCAGCAGTTGAGGATGACCGAGTCAGGTGCCACCCAGGCTCGCCAGGAGGGTGGAAGGCTCTTTTGGGTCGCAGCGCAAGGCCCCAGGCTTCAGGCCTTGCACCACAGCGGATCCGCACAGGAAGGTCTATCCACTGAAGTCTCGTGTCCCAAAGAGACCGAGCTCCGCCTCGCTTCCTCCTTTTATAACCCCTCCCATGAGTCTCTGGGGTGGAAACATTGCCGAAAGGGGTTCTGGGTAAGGTAGTCCTGGGAGTCTTAAAGGGGACCCCGCTACACTGGTGTTTTGGGGAAAATGGAGGGGACCCAATTTTAGAATGGTGTCCTCTAGTTGGTCGGGTCAACTCATAGTGACCGGGTAGTTGAAGACCAGAAGTTGTCTGAGGTAGTCCCCAAGGTGGTGTTTTTTTTGGATGTGGTTATAACTTAGCTCACTGGTGCCACAGACACAAGGATTGTGGTACAGTTACAGTATCTCACAAAAGTGAGTACACCCCTCACATTTTTGTAAATATTTTCTTCTATCTTTTCATGTGACAACACTGAAGAAATGACACTTTGCTACAATGTAAAGTAGTGAGCGTACAGCTTGTATAACGGTGTAAATTTGCTGCCCCCTCAAAATAACTCAACACACAGCCATTAATGTCTAAACCGCTGGCAACAAAAGTGAGTACACCCCTAAGTGAAAATGTCTAAATTTGGCCCAAAGTGTCAATATTTTGTGTGGCCCCCATTATTTTCCAGCACCGCCTTAACCTTCTTGGGCATGGAGGTCACCGGAGCTTCACAGGTTGCCACTGGAGTCCTCTTCCCCTCCTCCATGACGACATCAGGGAGCTGGTGGATGTTAGAGACCTTGCGCTCCTCCACCTTCCGTTTGAGGATGCCCCACAGATGCTCAATAGGGTTTAGGTCTGGAGACATGCTTGGCCAGTCCATCACCTTTACCCTCAGCTTCTTTAGCCAGGCAGTGGTGGTCTTGGAGGTGTGTTTGGGGTCGTTATCATGTTGGAATACTGCCCTGCGGCTCAGTCTCTGAAGGGAGGGGATCATGCTCTGCTTCAGTATGTCACAGTACATGTTGGCACTCATGGTTCCCTCAATGAACTGTAGCTCCTTTACATTGTAGCAAAGTGTCATTTCTTCAGTGTTGTCACATAAAAAGATATAATAAAATGTTTACAAAAATGTGAGAGGTGTACTCACTTTTGTGAGATACTGTATATCAGGAGGGTCAAACTCAATTTCATCATATCAGCAGCATGGTTGCCCTTTAAAGGGCCGGTTGTATCTGCGCTACGTACAGAGTGCAGAGTTCAGGGGTGTGCTGTATATGTAGTGCAGGGTTTAGGGGTGCATTATGTGTGCAACCCGCCTCCCCCAAAGCTTCCTTGAATCTTTCTCCTTCCTGGCCCAGGCCCAACTCTAGTACCTCCCTGTGTATGCAGCTCTGCCTCACCTTGCAAGACGATTTCCCTCTCTCTCAGATTTTGGAGATCTGTCCCTGCCACGTCCTGCAGTGAGGTCATGCAGGGACCTGTTAGTTCCCAGAGCTTCTGAGAGCAAAGCTGTCCCTAGCAAACACAGAAGGCTTCTGTGTTTACAAGTGACAGCAGAGGGTGAGAGCCGAAGGTGGCAAAATGGATTTCTGCCACATTCTGGCTGCAAAACTGGGTGCGAGGGCCACATGACAAGGCAAGGTGGGCCAAATTTTGCCCTCAGGCCTTGTGTTTGACATATGTGGGTTACATGGTACCTTCAAGAACCTGCAACCTGATTTGATTCATCATGTTATGTTTTTGTTACTTACATTTTCTATGTTTATTGTGTAGTGGGGTGGTCAATTTAGGGCGAGTCTTTGAGAGGTAATTAGGCTCAGACACCTTAATTTGTTAGGGGTTATAGACCATTTTTGTCCTCAGGGGATAATGCTGGTGATGAGTTCCCTGTGGCCTGCGGGTGGCGTTGCCATTCTGGGCCGGGATTGAACCACGAGCGTAGTGCTGTGCCTTTTGTGTCCCCTCTCGGCGGTTGAGCAGTGGGGTGGGGAACCTGCTGTGCATGCCGGGAGAGGATATAAAAGGGGCAGACATCTCCTGCTCGGGGTCCACGCCCAGGCACCTTCAGCCTGGGAGTGAGTGAGGTTCATCTCCGGGTGCCCTAGGCCCGGAGGCTGTGTTCCTGTTCCATCTCAGGCACCTTTGGCCTGGGATGAGGTACTACCCTGCCGTCCTGTTCACCTGGGTATGAAGACCCAGGGGTTGCGGAAAAGGCCCGGGGCCCAGCACCTTCGGCTGGGGTCCGCTGAGGATTGAGGAGTCCAGGGTGCCACCTTGCGAGGGGACCCGCACTCTCAGAGAAGGGAGAATCATTCCGAAGGACCGATGCGGGAGTCATGGTGAAGGATGGGTCTGTTGACTCTCTAGGGGGACGTCTTCTCCTTGATAGGGGCCATGTTCTAAGAGGGAGACTAATTCACCAGGTCAGTGGTAGTGGCCTTATTCACCAGGTCTGTGGCAGAGACCAACCTCACGGTCTGTGGCAGAGACTGTGAGCCTAGTATACTGCTTGAGAATCTGAGTAGTGAAGATTGAGCTACGTTTGTGCCTGGACCTCCTCCACACCTTGGGCTGTCCTGTTTCCTTGCTCCAACCTTTTTCCTATCCAAAAGACTGTTTATTGCAAAGTGAGAATAAACCTTGAGTTGGAGTTTCAGCTGGTGTGGACATTCATGTTACTGGGGAAGTCAAGGACTTACCTCTACCCACGGTAGAGGTGAGAATCATTCTCAAGAGGATTTTGGCTCTGGCTGTGGACAAGACCCAACAACAACACTGCTCAACCTCTTTACAAAGGAGGGTACGGGCTTGTGGTGCGGTGTGCCTTTCTTCCTCCTGCGAGGAGCCAAGTTAAATGCAGGCTGGGGGAAAGGTGGGTGCGCTACAATTATAATAAAAGGCTGCCATGGTCATTTTAACTCAACTTTAGAGCAGTGTGTTTTCTTTGGAGGGCCATAGAAAGGTGGTGTTGGGATGATAGTCAGATGGGAGTTGACTTGTGGGGGACCTCTGCTCTGGTCATATGCATCCTTATATTGGCCCAAGCTGGACCAATGTAACTATGCAAGGAAAATCATACCTAAACTTCAGATTTAATAAGGAACTTAAGTTTGATTTTTTAAAATAATTGTATTTCTAATAAATTTTGTAAGGTTTTCAATACATGAACAATTTTTTTTTTTTTAAGCCAGCAGCTACAATAATGCTGGCTTTTAAAATGGGAGGTGCTTACCAGTGCCAGGGGTCCAACACTGTCTTCCTGCAGTAGATGCTGTCTTCTTACCACTGCTGATTGTCAGGGCTGCCATGTTGGATACGGGAGCCGTTTGTGGCTTTCTGTGAAACCACAGCTGTCTTGCGCAGCACTTTGTAAATGGTCCCCGCAGCCTCCTGAGACATGTGATGTGTCCCTGGAAGTTGAGGGAGGTTAGTGGGCAAGGGATGTCATCCTAAAAATCAATACTTGCCCCCCCCCCCCCCAAAATAAACGTAACTCAGTTACAGGCTGGGGGGAGGGAGCAAACCAGCGGGACTTCACTTTTTGAGGGAAGTTCTGATTTAAGTCTAGGGGGCAAAGAATGGGGCTGCATTACCCATATTTTACCCATATTTTTTTACTCTTCTCTTGTCATTGGTCAATAGGGATGAGCTCGGTGTTCGAGTCGAACATACGTTCGACTCGAACATCGGCTGTTCGATCGTTCGACGAAGATCGAACGATTTGGGCCGTTCGCGCCTAATTCGAGTGACGCGAACGGCCCACAATGCACTACGCCATCGCAGTGTCATCCAGGCGCTGTGATTGGCCAAGCATGCACTGTGACCCCGCATGCTTGGCCAATCACAGCGCCGGCAGCGAGGAGAGCAATGATTGGCCACAGGCAGGATGCCTGTGGCCAATTATTGCTGAGGGTGTTTAGTACACGCCCCACACTATAAAAGGCCGCCAGCACGGCAGCCTAGTGTAGTGTGTTCCGGAGCAGGGAAAGAGAAGCATAGGCAGGGACAGTGACATTTATTTTTTCTTGCTTAACCTGGATTCCTTTAGTTTAGGGAAAGAGAAGGATAGGTAGGGAGAGTGTCAGTGTGTTTTACTGTGCGAATCCTTGTTTCTAGGGACAGGGAAGGACAGTGAGGGAAATTCTCCTTGTGCTATAGTGTGCTTTAAAAAAACATTTTTTCTAGGGACAGAAAACTATAGGTAGGGAGAGTGTCAGTGTGTTTTACTGTGCGAATCCTTGTTTCTAGGGACAGGGAAGGACAGTGAGGGAAATTCTCCTTGTGCTATAGTGTGCTTTAAAAAAACATTTTTTCTAGGGACAGAAAACTATAGGTAGGAAGAGTGTCAGTTTCTTTCACTGTGATAATCCTTGTTTCTAGGGACAGGGAAGGACAGTGAGGGAAATTCTCCTTGTGCTATAGTGTGCTTTAAAAAAAACATTTTTTCTAGGGACAGAAAACTATAGGTAGGAAGAGTGTCAGTTTCTTTCACTGTGATAATCCTTGTTTCTAGGGACAGGGAAGGACAGTGAGGGAAATTCTCCTTGTGCTATAGTGTGCTTTAAAAAAACATTTTTTCTAGGGACAGAAAACTATAGGTAGGAAGAGTGTCAGTTTCTTTCACTGTGATAATCCTTGTTTCTAGGGACAGGGAAGGACAGTGAGGGAAATTCTCCTTGTGCTATAGTGTGCTTTAAAAAAACATTTTTTCTAGGGACAGAAAACTATAGGTAGGAAGAGTGTCAGTTTCTTTCACTGTGATAATCCTTGTTTCTAGGGACAGGGAAGGACAGTGAGGGAAATTCTCCTTGTGCTATAGTGTGCTTTAAAAAAACATTTTTTCTAGGGACAGAAAACTATAGGTAGGAAGAGTGTCAGTTTCTTTCACTGTGATAATCCTTGTTTCTAGGGACAGGGAAGGACAGTGAGGGAAATTCTCCTTGTGCTATAGTGTGCTTTAAAAAAACATTTTTTCTAGGGACAGAAAACTATAGGTAGGAAGAGTGTCAGTTTCTTTCACTGTGATAATCCTTGTTTCTAGGGACAGGGAAGGACAGTGAGGGAAATTCTCCTTGTGCTATAGTGTGCTTTAAAAAAACATTTTTCTAGGGACAGAAAACTATAGGTAGGAAGAGTGTCAGTTTCTTTCACTGTGATAATCCTTGTTTCTAGGGACAGGGAAGGACAGTGAGGGAAATTCTCCTTGTGCTATAGTGTGCTTTAAAAAAACATTTTTTCTAGGGACAGAAAACTATAGGTAGGAAGAGTGTCAGTTTCTTTCACTGTGATAATCCTTGTTTCTAGGGACAGGGAAGGACAGTGAGGGAAATTCTCCTTGTGCTATAGTGTGCTTTAAAAAAAACATTTTTTCTAGGGACAGAAAACTATAGGTAGGAAGAGTGTCAGTTTCTTTCACTGTGATAATCCTTGTTTCTAGGGACAGGGAAGGACAGTGAGGGAAATTCTCCTTGTGCTATAGTGTGCTTTAAAAAAACATTTTTTCTAGGGACAGAAAACTATAGGTAGGAAGAGTGTCAGTTTCTTTCACTGTGATAATCCTTGTTTCTAGGGACAGGGAAGGACAGTGAGGGAAATTCTCCTTGTGCTATAGTGTGCTTTAAAAAAACATTTTTCTAGGGACAGAAAACTATAGGTAGGAAGAGTGTCAGTTTCTTTCACTGTGATAATCCTTGTTTCTAGGGACAGGGAAGGACAGTGAGGGAAATTCTCCTTGTGCTATAGTGTGCTTTAAAAAAACATTTTTTCTAGGGACAGAAAACTATAGGTAGGAAGAGTGTCAGTTTCTTTCACTGTGATAATCCTTGTTTCTAGGGACAGGGAAGGACAGTGAGGGAAATTCTCCTTGTGCTATAGTGTGCTTTAAAAAAAACATTTTTTCTAGGGACAGAAAACTATAGGTAGGAAGAGTGTCAGTTTCTTTCACTGTGATAATCCTTGTTTCTAGGGACAGGGAAGGACAGTGAGGGAAATTCTCCTTGTGCTATAGTGTGCTTTAAAAAAACATTTTTTCTAGGGACAGAAAACTATAGGTAGGAAGAGTGTCAGTTTCTTTCACTGTGATAATCCTTGTTTCTAGGGACAGGGAAGGACAGTGAGGGAAATTCTCCTTGTGCTATAGTGTGCTTTAAAAAAACATTTTTTCTAGGGACAGAAAACTATAGGTAGGAAGAGTGTCAGTTTCTTTCACTGTGATAATCCTTGTTTCTAGGGACAGGGAAGGACAGTGAGGGAAATTCTCCTTGTGCTATAGTGTGCTTTAAAAAAACATTTTTTCTAGGGACAGAAAACTATAGGTAGGAAGAGTGTCAGTTTCTTTCACTGTGATAATCCTTGTTTCTAGGGACAGGGAAGGACAGTGAGGGAAATTCTCCTTGTGCTATAGTGTGCTTTAAAAAAACATTTTTTCTAGGGACAGAAAACTATAGGTAGGAAGAGTGTCAGTTTCTTTCACTGTGATAATCCTTGTTTCTAGGGACAGGGAAGGACAGTGAGGGAAATTCTCCTTGTGCTATAGTGTGCTTTAAAAAAAACATTTTTTCTAGGGACAGAAAACTATAGGTAGGAAGAGTGTCAGTTTCTTTCACTGTGATAATCCTTGTTTCTAGGGACAGGGAAGGACAGTGAGGGAAATTCTCCTTGTGCTATAGTGTGCTTTAAAAAAACATTTTTTCTAGGGACAGAAAACTATAGGTAGGAAGAGTGTCAGTTTCTTTCACTGTGATAATCCTTGTTTCTAGGGACAGGGAAGGACAGTGAGGGAAATTCTCCTTGTGCTATAGTGTGCTTTAAAAAAACATTTTTTCTAGGGACAGAAAACTATAGGTAGGAAGAGTGTCAGTTTCTTTCACTGTGATAATCCTTGTTTCTAGGGACAGGGAAGGACAGTGAGGGAAATTCTCCTTGTGCTATAGTGTGCTTTAAAAAAACATTTTTTCTAGGGACAGAAAACTATAGGTAGGAAGAGTGTCAGTTTCTTTCACTGTGATAATCCTTGTTTCTAGGGACAGGGAAGGACAGTGAGGGAAATTCTCCTTGTGCTATAGTGTGCTTTAAAAAAACATTTTTTCTAGGGACAGAAAACTATAGGTAGGAAGAGTGTCAGTTTCTTTCACTGTGATAATCCTTGTTTCTAGGGACAGGGAAGGACAGTGAGGGAAATTCTCCTTGTGCTATAGTGTGCTTTAAAAAAACATTTTTTCTAGGGACAGAAAACTATAGGTAGGAAGAGTGTCAGTTTCTTTCACTGTGATAATCCTTGTTTCTAGGGACAGGGAAGGACAGTGAGGGAAATTCTCCTTGTGCTATAGTGTGCTTTAAAAAAACATTTTTTCTAGGGACAGAAAACTATAGGTAGGGAGAGTGTCAGTGTGTTTTACTGTACGAATCCTTGTTTCTAGGGACAGGGAAGGACAGTGAGGGAAATTCTCCTTGTGCTATAGTGTGCTTTAAAAAAACATTTTTTCTAGGGACAGAAAACTATAGGTAGGGAGAGTGTCAGTGTGTTTTACTGTGCGAAACCTTGTTTCTAGGGACAGGGAAGGACAGTGAGGGAAATTCTCCTTGTGCTATAGTGTGCTTTAAAAAAACATTTTTTCTAGGGACAGAAAACTATAGGTAGGAAGAGTGTCAGTTTCTTTCACTGTGATAATCCTTGTTTCTAGGGACAGGGAAGGACAGTGAGGGAAATTCTCCTTGTGCTATAGTGTGCTTTAAAAAAACATTTTTTCTAGGGACAGAAAACTATAGGTAGGAAGAGTGTCAGTTTCTTTCACTGTGATAATCCTTGTTTCTAGGGACAGGGAAGGACAGTGAGGGAAATTCTCCTTGTGCTATAGTGTGCTTTAAAAAAAACATTTTTTCTAGGGACAGAAAACTATAGGTAGGAAGAGTGTCAGTTTCTTTCACTGTGATAATCCTTGTTTCTAGGGACAGGGAAGGACAGTGAGGGAAATTCTCCTTGTGCTATAGTGTGCTTTAAAAAAACATTTTTTCTAGGGACAGAAAACTATAGGTAGGAAGAGTGTCAGTTTCTTTCACTGTGATAATCCTTGTTTCTAGGGACAGGGAAGGACAGTGAGGGAAATTCTCCTTGTGCTATAGTGTGCTTTAAAAAAACATTTTTTCTAGGGACAGAAAACTATAGGTAGGAAGAGTGTCAGTTTCTTTCACTGTGATAATCCTTGTTTCTAGGGACAGGGAAGGACAGTGAGGGAAATTCTCCTTGTGCTATAGTGTGCTTTAAAAAAACATTTTTTCTAGGGACAGAAAACTATAGGTAGGAAGAGTGTCAGTTTCTTTCACTGTGATAATCCTTGTTTCTAGGGACAGGGAAGGACAGTGAGGGAAATTCTCCTTGTGCTATAGTGTGCTTTAAAAAAACATTTTTTCTAGGGACAGAAAACTATAGGTAGGAAGAGTGTCAGTTTCTTTCACTGTGATAATCCTTGTTTCTAGGGACAGGGAAGGACAGTGAGGGAAATTCTCCTTGTGCTATAGTGTGCTTTAAAAAAACATTTTTTCTAGGGACAGAAAACTATAGGTAGGAAGAGTGTCAGTTTCTTTCACTGTGATAATCCTTGTTTCTAGGGACAGGGAAGGACAGTGAGGGAAATTCTCCTTGTGCTATAGTGTGCTTTAAAAAAACATTTTTTCTAGGGACAGAAAACTATAGGTAGGGAGAGTGTCAGTGTGTTTTAGTGTACGAATCCTTGTTTCTAGGGACAGGGAAGGACAGTGAGGGAAATTCTCCTTGTGCTATAGTGTGCTTTAAAAAAACATTTTTTCTAGGGACAGAAAACTATAGGTAGGGAGAGTGTCAGTGTGTTTTACTGTGCGAAACCTTGTTTCTAGGGACAGGGAAGGACAGTGAGGGAAATTCTCCTTGTGCTATAGTGTGCTTTAAAAAAACATTTTTTCTAGGGACAGAAAACTATAGGTAGGAAGAGTGTCAGTTTCTTTCACTGTGATAATCCTTGTTTCTAGGGACAGGGAAGGACAGTGAGGGAAATTCTCCTTGTGCTATAGTGTGCTTTAAAAAAACATTTTTTCTAGGGACAGAAAACTATAGGTAGGAAGAGTGTTAGTTTCTTTCACTGTGATAATCCTTGTTTCTAGGGACAGGGAAGGACAGTGAGGGAAATTCTCCTTGTGCTATAGTGTGCTTTAAAAAAACATTTTTTCTAGGGACAGAAAACTATAGGTAGGAAGAGTGTCAGTTTCTTTCACTGTGATAATCCTTGTTTCTAGGGACAGGGAAGGACAGTGAGGGAAATTCTCCTTGTGCTATAGTGTGCTTTAAAAAAAACATTTTTTCTAGGGACAGAAAACTATAGGTAGGAAGAGTGTCAGTTTCTTTCACTGTGATAATCCTTGTTTCTAGGGACAGGGAAGGACAGTGAGGGAAATTCTCCTTGTGCTATAGTGTGCTTTAAAAAACATTTTTTCTAGGGACAGAAAACTATAGGTAGGAAGAGTGTCAGTTTCTTTCACTGTGATAATCCTTGTTTCTAGGGACAGGGAAGGACAGTGAGGGAAATTCTCCTTGTGCTATAGTGTGCTTTAAAAAAACATTTTTCTAGGGACAGAAAACTATAGGTAGGAAGAGTGTCAGTTTCTTTCACTGTGATAATCCTTGTTTCTAGGGACAGGGAAGGACAGTGAGGGAAATTCTCCTTGTGCTATAGTGTGCTTTAAAAAAACATTTTTTCTAGGGACAGAAAACTATAGGTAGGAAGAGTGTCAGTTTCTTTCACTGTGATAATCCTTGTTTCTAGGGACAGGGAAGGACAGTGAGGGAAATTCTCCTTGTGCTATAGTGTGCTTTAAAAAAAACATTTTTTCTAGGGACAGAAAACTATAGGTAGGAAGAGTGTCAGTTTCTTTCACTGTGATAATCCTTGTTTCTAGGGACAGGGAAGGACAGTGAGGGAAATTCTCCTTGTGCTATAGTGTGCTTTAAAAAAACATTTTTTCTAGGGACAGAAAACTATAGGTAGGAAGAGTGTCAGTTTCTTTCACTGTGATAATCCTTGTTTCTAGGGACAGGGAAGGACAGTGAGGGAAATTCTCCTTGTGCTATAGTGTGCTTTAAAAAAACATTTTTTCTAGGGACAGAAAACTATAGGTAGGAAGAGTGTCAGTTTCTTTCACTGTGATAATCCTTGTTTCTAGGGACAGGGAAGGACAGTGAGGGAAATTCTCCTTGTGCTATAGTGTGCTTTAAAAAAACATTTTTTCTAGGGACAGAAAACTATAGGTAGGAAGAGTGTCAGTTTCTTTCACTGTGATAATCCTTGTTTCTAGGGACAGGGAAGGACAGTGAGGGAAATTCTCCTTGTGCTATAGTGTGCTTTAAAAAAACATTTTTTCTAGGGACAGAAAACTATAGGTAGGAAGAGTGTCAGTTTCTTTCACTGTGATAATCCTTGTTTCTAGGGACAGGGAAGGACAGTGAGGGAAATTCTCCTTGTGCTATAGTGTGCTTTAAAAAAAACATTTTTTCTAGGGACAGAAAACTATAGGTAGGAAAAGTGTCAGTTTCTTTCACTGTGATAATCCTTGTTTCTAGGGACAGGGAAGGACAGTGAGGGAAATTCTCCTTGTGCTATAGTGTGCTTTAAAAAAACATTTTTTCTAGGGACAGAAAACTATAGGTAGGAAGAGTGTCAGTTTCTTTCACTGTGATAATCCTTGTTTCTAGGGACAGGGAAGGACAGTGAGGGAAATTCTCCTTGTGCTATAGTGTGCTTTAAAAAAACATTTTTTCTAGGGACAGAAAACTATAGGTAGGAAGAGTGTCAGTTTCTTTCACTGTGATAATCCTTGTTTCTAGGGACAGGGAAGGACAGTGAGGGAAATTCTCCTTGTGCTATAGTGTGCTTTAAAAAAACATTTTTTCTAGGGACAGAAAACTATAGGTAGGAAGAGTGTCAGTTTCTTTCACTGTGATAATCCTTGTTTCTAGGGACAGGGAAGGACAGTGAGGGAAATTCTCCTTGTGCTATAGTGTGCTTTAAAAAAACATTTTTTCTAGGGACAGAAAACTATAGGTAGGAAGAGTGTCAGTTTCTTTCACTGTGATAATCCTTGTTTCTAGGGACAGGGAAGGACAGTGAGGGAAATTCTCCTTGTGCTATAGTGTGCTTTAAAAAAACATTTTTTCTAGGGACAGAAAACTATAGGTAGGAAGAGTGTCAGTTTCTTTCACTGTGATAATCCTTGTTTCTAGGGACAGGGAAGGACAGTGAGGGAAATTCTCCTTGTGCTATAGTGTGCTAAAGCATTCCTCATCAACCATCTTTGAAATCCTTGTTTTTTGGACAGTCAGGGAAATTGTCGTTGTGCTATTCTGTGCAAAAGCAATCATCCTCAACCATATTTAGAAATCCTTAAGTAAAGGGACAGAGAAGGACACCTGAAGGTAGCCCTTATTGCTTTTTTCCCATCTCCCTGCAGGCCATCTATTAGAATGTCTGGAAGGCAAACAAGGAGAGGCAGACAGTCAGGAGGCAATAAAAGAGGGCAAGCAGGCTCTGTGTCTGGGGGCAACAGTGCTGGTCGTGGACGCGGTGCATTGTCATCAGCACATGGCCATGGGACACGCTTGTCCTTCTTTTCGGCAGCTGGACATGTTGAGCCACATCATGCCGAAGACTTGGTAGAGTGGATGACCAAGCCCTCCTCCTCCTCCTCATCCTCTCTCACCCAGGCTCAGGGTACTGGCAAAGCAGCTGCCAAAGCATCCTCTTCCGTGGTATCAATGTCAGACTCATCATCAGTCACTCCTTCCCTAGACCCACCATGTCCTCCTCCTGAGGAGTCCCCCGAACTGTTTGAGCACAGTGTTGGGTACATGCTCCAGGAGGATGCCCAGCGTTTTGAAGGGTCTGATGATGAAACCCAGCTACAGGAAGGCAGTAGCGTGAGAGCAGACAGAGGGGATGCTCAAGAAGGACACCAATCTGGCAGTCATGTTCCAGCAGCTGCAGCATACTGCCAGATTGGCTCCAGTGATGAGGAGGGAGGGGATGATGAGGTCACTGACTCCACGTGGGTGCCTAATAGGAGAGAGGAGGAGGAGGAGGATGAGGAGGAGGCACATCTCCAACGAGGCAGGATGCCCTTTGGTGGCCAGCGTAAGGGCAGTACACCGACGGAATCACACCGCAGAGCTCCGCCTGTGCAGGGCGCTGCCTCTGCCCGTCATTCAAAAAGTTCTTTGGTGTGGGCCTTTTTTGAGGCTAGTGCATCAGATCGCACAGCTGCTGTTTGCAACATATGTCTCAAGCGTATATCGCGTGGCCAAAACATCAGCCGCTTGGGTACCACATGCCTGACCAGACATATGTTGACCTGCCATGCAGCTCGTTGGCAAGCCTACCTCAAAGACCCACACCAAAGAACAAAGCGGACCTCTCCTTGCACCGCATCAGCTGGGATCTCCAACCCCACTATAACTTCAGTCCTCTCTGAAACATGCACTGAGAGGAATGAAGGTGTAGAATTAGGTGTGTCACAGCCAAGTACTTGCGGCCACTCTGCTAGCAGTACACCGACGTCCGATTCTAGCAGGCAAATTTCCCTGCCCCAGCTGCTGGACCGTCGAAAGAAGTTCACTCCCAGCCATCCACATGCCCAGCGGTTGAATGCTAGCTTGGCTAAATTGCTAGCGCTTCAACTGCTGCCTTTTCAGTTGGTAGACTCGGCCCCCTTCCGTGAGTTTGTGCAATGTGCGGTTCCTCAGTGGCAGGTTCCCAAACGCCACTTTTTCTCACGGAAGGCTATTCCGGCTCTCTACCGGCATGTGGAAGGCAATGTCTTGGCCTCGCTGGACAGGGCGGTCAGCGGTAAGGTGCATATTACCGCTGACTCATGGTCCAGCAGGCATGGACAGGGACGTTACCTTTCTTTCACGGCCCATTGGGTCACTCTTTTGGCAGCTGGGAAGGATGCAGGACAAGGTGCAGTATTGTTGGAGGTTGTTCCACCGCCACGCGTCCAAAATGCTACTACTGGTTGTGACACACCTCTCTCCTCCACCCCCTCCTCTTCTTCTTCCTCCATGGCCTCTTCCTGTGGTTTGTCCTCGGAACCAGCGGTGCTCCGTAGGCGTTCAAGGGGCTACGCAAGTACGCAGGTAAAAAGATGCCATGCCGTGCTTGCGCTGGTGTGTTTGGGGGACAGAAGCCACACTGGGGCAGAGGTCCTGTCTGCTCTGCAGGGCCAGGCCGAGAGGTGGTTGACGCCACGCCAGCTTAAGCCAGGAATGGTGGTTTGCGACAATGGCACCAACCTCCTCTCCGCCCTCCGACAGGGACAACTGACCCATGTGCCCTGTGTGGCTCACGTCCTTAACCTGGTGGTGCAGCGGTTCTTGGGCAGGTACCCGGGCTTACAGGATGTCCTGAGGCAGGCCAGGAAAGTCTGTGTGCATTTCCGCAGATCTTATAATGCCAGTGCTCGCCTGGCTGAGCTGCAAAAGGAGTTGAACCTGCCCAAGAACCGCCTTATATGTGACATGCCCACCAGGTGGAACTCAACGTTGGCCATGCTGCAGCGGCTGCACACGCAGCAGAGGGCCATCAATGAGTACCTGTGCGACTACGGCACCAGGACAGGGTCAGGGGAGCTTGGTTTTTTTTCTCCACGCCAGTGGGGCATGATCAGGGATGCATGCACTGTCCTGGCACCATTTGAGGAGGCCACGAGGATGGTGAGCAGTGACAGTGCATGCATCAGTGACACTGTACCTCTTGTCCACCTGTTGGAGCACACGCTGCGTGGAATAATGGACAGGGCACTTGAGGCAGAACAGAGGCAGGAAGAGGAGGACTTCCTTGCCTCTCAAGGCCCCCTTTACCCAGACAGTGTTCCTTCTGTCCCACCCATCGCACAGGAAGAGGAGGAGGAGGAGGAGGAGGAGGATTGTGTCAGCATGGAGGTGGAGGCTGGCACTCAGCATCATCAGCAGCAGTCTTTTAGGGATGATTTACAGTCCCAAGAAACCAGTGGACTTGTACGTGGCTGGGAGGAGGTGGCTGCGGATCATGTCGTCCTTAGTGACCCAGAGGACTCCGGAGCGAATGCCTCAGCAAACCTACGCTGCATGGCCTCCCTGATCCTGCAAAGTCTGCGGAAGGATCCTCGTATTCTTCGGATCAAGGAGAGGGACCATTACTGGCTGGCCACTCTCCTTGATCCACGGTACAAGGGTAAGGTTGCGGACCTTATGTTACCGTCGCAGAGGGAGCAGAGGATGAGACAACTCCGGGAGGCCTTGCAGAAAGGTCTGTGCAACGCGTTCCCAGAGACTGGGAGGTTACAAACTCCTGGTCCTGGACAACGAGTTGCTGAGGCTTCGGCCAGTCAAAGAAGGAGCGGTGGGGAAGGTGGCCGTCTGACCGATGCGTTCAGACAATTCTTTAGTCCGCAGCCCCAAAGTATGATCGGTTCCAGCAACCATCGCCAGCGTCTGATAAACATGGTGCAGGAATATCTAGGGGCAAGGTCAGACTTGGACACCTTCCCCACCGAAAATCCTCTGGCTTACTGGGTCTTGAGGATGGATCACTGGCCAGAGCTTGCACAGTATGCAATTGAGCTACTGGCCTGTCCTGCATCCAGCGTTCTTTCGGAACGCACATTCAGTGCTGCTGGAGGATTTGTCACGGATCACAGGGTGCGCCTGTCCACCGACTCGGTTGATCGACTGACTTTCATCAAGATGAACCAGTCTTGGATCACCACCAGCTACCACACACCTGATGCTGATATAACAGACTAATTGATTTTAACATGTCACATCCCTTCAAGACTGATGCTGATGCTGAGTGCCTGTGCTGTTATGTTGACTGGCTATCCTCCTCCTCCGAGTCCTCAATGATACGATTGATGATGATAGCTTGGAAGATCATTTTTGTTTATGGGTGCCGCCACCAGTGGCTAAGGCACAATTTTTCAGCCCCTGTTTTACAGGGGCGTGTAATTACAATTTTTTTAGCAATAATTTGCCATAGGGCTCATTGCTGTGCTCCAAGTACAGTATCTGTGAGGGGTTGGAGTGTTGTGGCACCAGTGCCTAAGGCCCAATTTTTCAGCCCCTGTTTAACAGGGGCGTGTCATTACAATTTTTGAAGCAATACTTTGCAACAGGGCTCATTGCTGTGCTCCAAGTACAGTATCTGTGAGGGGTTGTAGTGTTGTGCCACCAGTGCCTAAGGCCCAATTTTTCAGCCCCTGTTCAAAAGGGGCATGTAATTACAATTCTTGATCTAATAATTCACAGCAGGGCCCATTCCTGCACCCACCAAGAGTAACTCTGAGGGCTTACAGTGTTGTGGCAACGCCACCACCACCACCACCACGAAAGGCCCAATTTTTCAGCCCCTGTTCAAAAGGGGCATGTAATTACAATTCTTGATCTAATAATTCACAGCAGGGCCCATTCCTGCACCCACCAAGAGTAACTCTGAGGGCTTACAGTGTTGTGGCAACGCCACCACCACCACCACCACGAAAGGCCCAATTTTTCAGCCCCTGTTCAAAAGGGGCATGTAATTACAATTCTTGATCTAATAATTCACAGCAGGGCCCATTCCTGCACCCACCAAGAGTAACTCTGAGGGCTTACAGTGTTGTGGCAACACCACCACCACCACCACCACCACGAAAGGCCCAATTTTTCAGCCCCTGTTCAACAGGGGCATGCAATTACAATTCTTGATCTAATAATTCACAGCAGGGCCCATTGCTGCACCCACCAAGAGTAACTGTCAGGGCTTACAGTGTTGTGGCACCAGCACCACCTTAAAAGGCCCAATTTTTACTACCACTGTTCAACAATTATATGTAAATAAAATTCCTGATATAATAGTTGACAGCAGGGCGTTCCAGCACCAACCAAGAGTAACTGTGAGTGCTTACAGTGTTGTGCCAACACCAACAACTAAGGGGCCTATTTCTGCAGAGTATATACGGCAGGTCCCTACTTTCAAACATCCAACTTACAAACGACTCCTACTTGCAAACGCAAGAAGACAACAGGAAGTGAGAGGAAATCTACCCCTTGGAAGGAAAATTCTCTCCTGTAAGAATTAATATGGGAGAAAGGTGTCTCCTCTGTACTGATGCTTTATCAGCAATCCTTGTTTCAAGAAAAACACCACATTTCAAAAACAGTTGGGACGGAAAGTGAGGTGAAATGTTCTGAACAGGGGCACAGACAGCAAAACAAATGTTACAGGGGTGATAACCCTTACCTATGTTTTCCAAAAAGTTTAAAAATAGATTTTTGGGCTGGAGCTACACTTAAACAATGTACCTGTTCAAAATTACAAACCGATTCTACATAAGAACAAACCTACAGTCCCTGTCTTGTATGCACCGCCTGTATACGGCTGTTCAGAGTATATAGGGCCTTTTTTATTTTATGTGCGGGGTTCCCCTTAATATCCATACAAGACCCAAAGGGGAAGGAATATTTGACTTTTTTGAAGTGGCGCATGTTTCCCATGTTTAGAACTGTCCCTGCACAAAATGACATTTCTAAAGGAAAAAAAGCCATTTAAAACTGCTTGCGGCTTTAATGTAATGTCTGGTCCCGGCAATATGGATGAAAATCATAGAGAAAAATGGCATGGCTACCCCATCAACCAACATCAACTGTCAGAGTGCCGCTCTCCCCTATGGGGGATCGGATGACGACAGACCGTAGAGTCTGTTCTCATCCAATCCGATCCGCAGACGGATTGAAAAGTAGGGATTTCCTCCGTCACACTTTGGCGGATCGGAGCGGCTGACATCCGTGGCTCCATAGGGGTACATGGAGCATCTGTTCAGGTCCGCCTAAAAAACTGACAGGCAGACCTGAACGGTCCGTCCGTGTGAAAGAGCCCTAAGTGAAACACTGACTGTCTGCAGCTAGCACAATCACCGGCCTGCCTGTCAGTATAGAGAATAACAGGAACGGATCTAGCTAAACTGAATACAGTGTATAAATATATATACAACACCTAGGATGCATATATATCCTCTACACATTGTAACTGCAGCTAACTAACTCGCCTGCCTGCTCTTTCTAACTCAAAATAAATGACACTGTCTATCTCTCTGACACTGCCTCTTACACAAACGCCAACACACTACACAAGGCCGACTTCCAGGTGGCCTTATATAGTGTGGGGCGTGTACTAAACCCCCTGAGCCATAATTGGCCAAAGCCACCCTGGCTTTGGCCAATTATGGCTCTCCGTTTTTTCCGCGCTGTGATTGGCCAAGCATGTGGGTCATAGTGCATGCTTGGCCAATCATCAGCCAGCAATGCACTGCGATGCCGCAGTGAATTATGGGCCGCGTCGCGCAACACGAATTTAGCGCGAACGGACCATAACGTTTGATCTTCGTCGAACGATCGATGTTCGAGTCGAACGTGTGTTCGACGCAAACTCGAAGCTCATCCCTACAGGGGAATAAGGAAGTGCCGCTGGTTGGGTACATTTCAGAGATACAGTATATTTTGGACCCATAGAACAATCAGGATTAGCCCATAAATCAGGTGGTTGCACACTTCATTTTGACGTGCTTTTGATTAGGCAGAGAGAAGTTTATTAGAATTGTAAAGTTTTATAAAAGTTTCGTCTCCTGTGCTTCCTGCAGGATTTGATTCACAGTCCTCCCCGAGAGTCTTTGAAGTGCTCTATAATCTCCAGATGCTCGCACCATGGGTTCTCAGGATGGAGGGGTATGGGGGGGAAGGATTGGTTACATCGCAGGTTATAAAGATAATTTATTGTAACCTCTTCAGTTTAGATACACAGGTAGTAAAAGATGAAGTCAGCCGTGCAAAGATTAATTTTATTGCCGATCATGCATTGAAAGTTGTAGAGCGTTGTTGATGTGGGAGAGATCAGTGCAATTCTAATGCTTTCCTGGTTGCTTCAATTATATTTTAAATGTAGTGACTCCAATTAGGAACCTGAGTTTAATTTGCTTTAAAAATATATATATATATATATACAAATGGTCACTCAGGACCATCTGCAGAGAAGTGTTGGGTTCCAATTAAAAAAACTGGATTTGAAACACTTTTGCATTCTGATAGGGCTGGTGCTTGACTATTACAGGCAGGGTATCGTTAGTCTTGCCTAGGGCTGCATGGGTGATTACAACAGGATCAGAGAGCGGACTCAGCGGGCAGCAGCTACGTCCAGAGACATCATGCCTGCCTCCTCCGCTATCCTCATGCCTGCCTCCCCAGCTGTCCTTGTGCTCCACCTCCTCTGCTGTCCCCGTGCCCGCCTTTTTCCGCTGTCCTCATGCTCTGCCTCCTCTGCTGTCCTCGTGCTCCACCTCCTCTGCTGTCCTCGTGCCCCGCCTCCTCTGCTGTCCTCGTGCCCCCCTCCTCCTCCATCCTCGTGCCTGCCTCCTCCGCCTCCCCAGCTGTCCTCGTGCCCGTCTCCTCTGTTTCTCCAGCTGTCCTCGTGCCCGCCTACTCCGCCTCCCCAGCTGTCCTCAAACCCGCCTCCTCCGCTGTCCTTGTGCTGCCCTCCTCCGCTGTCCTTGTGCCGGCCTCCTCCGCTGTCCTCGTGCCCACCTCCTTCGCCTCCCCAGCTTTCCTCATGTCCGCCTCCTCCGCTGTCCTCGTGCCCGCCTCCTCTGTCTCCTCAAGCCCGCCTCCTCCGCTGTCCTCATGCCCGCCTCCTCTGTCTCCTCTGCTGTCCTCATGCCCGCCTCCTCCGCTGTCCTCATGCCCGCCTCCTCTGTCTCCTCTGCTGTCCTCAAGCCCACCTCCTCCGCTGTCCTCGTGCCCACCTCCTCTGTCTCCTCTGCTGTCCTCGTGCCCACCTCCTCCATCTCCTCTGCTGTCCTCAAGCCCGCCTCCTCTGCTGTCCTCGTGTCCGCCTCCTCCGCCTCCTCTGCTGTCCTCATGCCCGCCTTCTCTGCTGTCCTCATGCCCACCTCATCCACCGTCCTTGTGCCCGCCTCCACCACCGTCCTCGTGGCTGCCTCCGCCGTCCTCGTGGCTGCCTCCTCTGCTGTCCTCATGCCCTCCTCAAAGGCTGAGCTGCTGGTGACCTCCTCTGCAGCAACCATGACAGCTGTCCTCCACGGGTGATGCTTTCTCTAGAGAGTCAGTCAGCACCCCAGCCCTGTGCAGGGCCCCTCATGTTCCCCGGACAGGCTAATGAGGAAGTCAGCAGCCATGGCTGAGCCCCCTAGGCAGCAGTGCACCCTAGGCAGCTGCCTAGTTTGCCTAGCTGGAGCGCCGGCCCTGGATTCTGTAGAAGGTTTAGAACCTTTGGCCGATTTGGGTACATGCACAAGCGGCACTAGATCTTTTATTGTCAATATCTAGGGATGAGGTTTGGGTTTGGCCCAATGCAGGATTCAACCCGATCTTTGTACGTTGGGTGTTCGCCAACCCAAACATACTACTGCTAATAAATACTTTCTGCTGTGCACTCTGCACATCACCATTGGGTGCTAAGATGCCAACATTAATAAACAAACTCCTTTGTTTGTAAATTTCTTGTCTATTAGCCTTGATTTTAAAGATTTGGTGCCTATTGACTTCAATAGGGTTGGGATTAGCATTCGAACCTGGGAGCAGTTGGGCAAATGTCCTGCGAACCATGGTCAAATTCATTTCTACCCTATTAATATCTGGTAGTGCTCCTGGCCTCTCCCTCCTACCGAGTGCACTCCCAGCTTGCTATGGGGGCACCCGAGCAGGCTCACTCATGAGGCGCTGCTCTGTGTATTGTGAGAGTGAGAACACCTGTCTCTGTGAAAATGAGGGTAAAATGGACACAGGACTCTCAAAGAGGTAGTTTGAGAAGTTCCAGCAGAAGATTTGTGAGCAGTTTTCTCTGGATTTTGTAATCCTGGATTGGGGCTGGAAACTTGAAGACTTCAAAGAGCATTGGGAGGGATGGAGTCTTCAGTCTTGTGTCCGGGCTTTCCAGAAGTTCTGCAGCATAGCTCAGAGGATGTGGGAAAATAGCTGGTGTTGCTGCAGACAAGAGGGAGGTGTGCTACCGTTTAAGAACCCAGGCAATAACCTTGAGACGGTACTCCATGTGGGAGAGGTTCCAGGTCGGTGGACTGAGAGAGTTGGGCCAGCTGAGAGAGTCGGGGAGACTATAGCTGAGAAAACTGGAAGAGAGAGTCCTGGGGACCAGAGGGAACTGTAAGTCTTGGAGGAGTGTGGAAGCCTGGAGTGTCAGGAGAGCCTCTTCCTAGAGGCCAGGAGTGGGCCTGTGCAGCAAGGTACTGCACGCAAGGCTGAGTGAGTCTTAAAAGCCAGGTGGCTTGGCATTTTTCATTTATTGTATTTCTGTTGGAGAAGAACCCCTGTGAGGGCAATCCATGTTGTGAGGGGGTTAGCTCGGCAGCGGGTGTGTGTGACCCCCGGGATGGGCTCCCCACCCAAAAACAGGCCCAGCAGACGGAGGTTGTGGTTTTCAAAATCAAAAAGGTGCGGTTTATTTTCTATTTACAGTGACAAAAACACAGCAAGGCAAAAAAAAACATAAACAAAATAAATCCTGGTCAACTTGACCTCTGACTAAACATACAGGTTTCCTAACTAACAACTGGGATCAGCCTAGTGCTGTCCTAGTCCCTAAGTCCCTGGTTTTAAATGTCCAAGCAAATATATAGCCACACAGGCTTTCTCTCACCGCACAGGGGTTCACTCTCCCTAGACAGTCCACACAGGTCTGCTTCCAGGCATGAGCTAACATCTAATGAATCTGGGAGTTTCTTATAGAGGCCTAAATGAGCTGACAAGGTTCAGCTGGTCTCATCAACTCCCTGTCTGCACGACGCCCAGCCCTCTCCCTAGAGGTATGAGTCATCCATGAGCCCACTAGTCTCAGCTGGGCTTATACAACTCTCCACCTAGCTGTATAAGTCGGCGTAAAGCCTGAATCTGGGCGAAATATATCTACCCCCCTGGATGCAACCAGGTGACTTTACCTTCCTGCTGTCACATACCCCCCCCTCTTGTTTTAACCTCGGGGTTGGAACACCAGCAATCAGGCATTCATGTACTCGAGACAAAGCATCCACATTCCCCATTTGAACGCCAGGGCGATGCTTTACTGTGAAGTTGAATTCCTGGAGGGCCAGGAACCACCTATTCACTCTTCTATTTGTTTCCTTGTTTTGAGCCATCCACTTTAACGGAGCGTGATCCGTAACCATGTCAAAGTGCCTACCTAGCAGGTAGTACCGAAGGGAATCTAGAGCCCACTTCACCGCTAAACACTCCTTTTCAACGGTGGCGTAATTTACCTCATGGGACTTCAACTTCCTGCTGAGGTAAATGACTGGGTGCTCTTCCCCGTTCCAGACCTGGGACAATACTGCTCCTAACCCCACATCTGACGCATCACTTTGTACGACAAAGTCTCTAGAGAAGTCGGGTGAGTACAACACTGGCTGGCTACATAAGGCTTGTTTCAAGAATTGGAATGCTGCCTCAGCCTCGGGGGTCCATTTAATCATGACCGACCCTTTCCCCTTCGTCAGGTTGGTTAGGGGCACAGCCTTAGAAGCAAAGTGGGGAATGAATCGCCGATAATACCCAGCGATTCCCAGAAAGGCTCGTACCTGCTTCTTGCTGTTGGGACGTGGCCAACTCTGGATGGCCTCGACTTTGTTGAGTTGGGGTTTTATTACTCCCCTCCCAATGGTGTACCCAAGATATTTGGCCTCCTCCTGCCCAATGGTACACTTCTTGGGGTTAGCCGTAAACCCTGCTTCCCGAACAGAGTCCAGGACTGCTTGCACTTTTGGCAGATGTGAGGCCCAATCTGTGCTATGGACAATTATGTCATCCAGGTAAGCCGCAGCATACTTCCGATGGGGCCTCAGCATCTGGTCCATTTTCCGCTGGAATGTGGCCGGCGCATTCTGTAACCCGAACGGCATTCTTTTATATTGGAACGCCCCGTCTGGGGTTACAAATGCGGTTTTCTCTTTGGCCGACTTGGCCAGGGGGATTTGCCAATACCCTTTTGTGAGGTCAAGAGTCGTCATGTATCGGGCTGTTCCCAGCCGGTCGATCAACTCATCTATACGTGGCATGGGGTAGGTGTCAAATTTTGTAACTTTGTTCAACTGACGAAAATCGTTACAAAATCGCCAGCTCCCATCCGGTTTAGGCACCAACACAATGGGACTAGACCAATCACTTTGGGACTCCTCTATCACCCCTAAGTTCAGCATTTTCTGTACTTCCTCCCGTATTGCCTCCCGTCGGGCCTCTGGGATCCGATAGGGTTTTAACTTCACCCTTTCACCGGGCGGGGTAATAATGTCATGCTCTACCCCAGATGTTTGTCCCGGCAGCTCAGAGAATACCTCCTTGTTGCGAAGCACAAACTCCTTAACCTCCTGTTGTTGGGGTTGTGACAAGGTGGCTGCGATTCCAACCTCAGGAATCACGCAACCAGTTTGAGCTGGTGACCAAGTGTCTGCGACTAGGGACTCTCTATCCCTCCAGGCTTTCAACAGATTAACGTGATAGATCTGTTCGGGCTTTCGCCTTCCTGGTTGTCTGACCTTGTAATTCACTTCGCTCACTTTTTCCATTATCTCGTAGGGGCCTTGCCATTTGGCAAGGAATTTACTTTCAACCGTAGGGACAAGTACCAATATCCTATCCCCCGGGGAAAAGGTACGGGTCTTGGCTCCACGGTTGTACACTCTCTGCTGTGCCAACTGCGCTTGGGCCAAATGTTCCTTCACGATGGGCATTACCTGTGCAATTCGATCTTGCATCAGGGCGACATGCTCAATCACACTCCTGTGGGGAGAACTCTCACTTTCCCAAGTTTCCTTGGCAATATCCAACAGCCCTCTTGGGTGTCTCCCATACAGTAACTCAAAGGGGGAGAATCCCGTAGAGGATTGGGGCACCTCCCTAATAGCAAACATCAAATAAGGAAGTAGACAGTCCCAATCCCTTCCATCTCTATCCACCACTTTCTTCAACATTTGTTTTAGGGTTTTGTTGAATCTTTCAACCAGCCCATCGGTTTGGGGGTGATACACAGATGTACGCAATTGCGTCACTTTGAACAATTTACACAGCTCTTTCATAACCCGGGACATAAAGGGTGTACCTTGGTCCGTAAGCAGTTCTTTACAAATACCCACCCGGCTAAAAACAAGAGATAGCTCTTTGGCTATGGTTTTGGCCGAGGTATTTCTGAGAGGGATCGCTTCTGGATAACGGGTGGCATAGTCCATTATAACCAATATGTACTGGTGCCCCCTAGCGGACTTGATTATAGGACCTACCAAATCCATTGCGATTCTCTCAAACGGGACCTCAATGATGGGTAGAGGGACCAGCGGGCTACGGAAATGTGGCATCGGGGCCGACCTCTGACACACAGGGCAGGAGGAACAATAATTTTCTATGTCCTTCATCACCCCAGGCCAATAGAATCTCTGTAATACCCTCTCTCGGGTTTTCTCTGTCCCCAGATGACCTCCAAGAATGTGCCCATGGGCCAACTCCAACACCAACTTCCTGTAAGGTTTGGGCACCACAAGCTGCTCAACGGTTTCTTCTGCCCTTTTTGCCACCCGATACAGTAGGTCCTTCTCTACGCTGAAGTATGGGTAAGTGCCGGTATTATCTGGGTTCACTAACTCGCCATCTATTTTCACTACGTTTTCCCGTGCCTTTATTAGGGCGGGGTCTTTCAACTGTTCTGTGGCAAAGTTTTCCCTGTGAACCTCAAGATCAGAAAACTCCACAGACGGTAGGTTTTCGTCTGAGGAGGTGGGCTCCTCTCCAGTTTCTTGAGTCTCCCCTGCCAATACTGACAAGGGAAATTCCGGAGAGTCCTCACCACTCTCAGGGGAGTTCTGGCTATCACATTCCTGGTACATAGGGGCACCAGTGGGGGGCTCAGGATCATCCCACAGTTCCCAGAACTTCGGAAAATCCCTTCCCACAATGGCGTCATGCGGTAACTGAGATACTAAGCCCACTGGATGAGAGAGGGTACCTCTGGGGGTCTCGAAACACACTGTAGTCACTGGATACTCTCGGGTGTCCCCATGCACACAAATAACGGCTACCTTGCTATTCCCAGAGACCTCTGTTTTAACTAACTCAGCCTTTATCAGGGTCACAAGGCTACCTGAATCCAGCAATACCACAACATTTCTACCATTAATACACATTTTGCATAAATGTTTCTCAGTTCCCCGAATGGCAGTGCATGCGACTGTCGCACACAGCGACTGACGTCTGCCCGTCAGAAAGTCACACTGCATGGGTTCCTCCACAACCGGGCAATTGGCTGCAATATGTCCCGCTTGCCGGCAGCGGTAGCAAACGATTCTTCTTGCCGCCTCTTGAGCCGCTGATTTCCCAGGCTGTTCTCGCCAAACTTGGGGTAGAGCTCCCACCCTCTCACTCTCTCCACCCTCACCCCTTGGAATCCTCTTATCCGCCCCTGGGGATGGTCTGGTCTTAGGGTGGAAAGTCCGAGTGTCTCTGGAAGAGGCCGTCAGGTTCTCTGTAGCCAAGTATTTCTCCACACGATCCACAAGACCATCGGCCGTCTCTGGGTCTCCATGGCTTACCCACTTTTGGATGGCAGTAGGAAGAGCTCTCAAAAACCGATCCATTACAACACGTTCCACAATCTTTGGTGCGGACAAAGTCTCTGGCTGTAGCCACTTTCTGCTCAGGTGAATGAGATCATACATTTGAGACCTGGGGGGTTTTCCAAGCTGGAAAGTCCAGTTATGCACACGCTGAGCCCGGACAGCCAGGGTGACACCCAGCCTTGCCAATATTTCAGCTTTTAGCATCACATAGTCTTTTGCTTGGTTAGGCTCTAGGTCATAGTAAGCTTTCTGCGATTCACCAGTTAACAGAGGAGCCACTAGTCCAGCCCACTGCTCCTCAGGCCACTTTTCTCTTTCAGCGGTCCTTTCAAATGTGGTCAAAAATACCTCTGGATCATCCTCTCCAGTCATTTTTGTCAATAAACGACTCACCCCAAAGGACGCGGTATTAGTGGGACGGCTTTCCTCACTGGTCTGCGGACGTTGCTGCATTACTGCTTCCATCTGTTGTTGTAGTCTCTGCTCTTGCTTCTGCAACAGGTCTATGAAGCGGGCCTCAGATTGCTGTTGGGCTTGTTGCTGAGCCTCCAGACTCTGTTGTAAAGTTGCAAGGCTCTGTTGATGAGCTTGCTGCTGGGCTGCAAGGCTCCTTTG
Source organism: Rana muscosa (assembly GCA_029206835.1). Taxonomy (NCBI): domain Eukaryota; kingdom Metazoa; phylum Chordata; class Amphibia; order Anura; family Ranidae; genus Rana; species Rana muscosa. The sequence goes on along the minus strand of CM055122.1, from coordinate 324,172,728 downwards.
CAAACCTGCATTTGTCTGCTGTTGATTGGCATTTGCTAGAGCCAGCTGTTTCAGTATCTCCTCCATGCTGGCTTAAAAAAAAACTGCCACTGGTTCTCCACCAACTGTGAGGGGGTTAGCTCGGCAGCGGGTGTGTGTGACCCCCGGGATGGGCTCCCCACCCAAAAACAGGCCCAGCAGACGGAGGTTGTGGTTTTCAAAATCAAAAAGGTGCGGTTTATTTTCTATTTACAGTGACAAAAACACAGCAAGGCAAAAAAAAACATAAACAAAATAAATCCTGGTCAACTTGACCTCTGACTAAACATACAGGTTTCCTAACTAACAACTGGGATCAGCCTAGTGCTGTCCTAGTCCCTAAGTCCCTGGTTTTAAATGTCCAAGCAAATATATAGCCACACAGGCTTTCTCTCACCGCACAGGGGTTCACTCTCCCTAGACAGTCCACACAGGTCTGCTTCCAGGCATGAGCTAACATCTAATGAATCTGGGAGTTTCTTATAGAGGCCTAAATGAGCTGACAAGGTTCAGCTGGTCTCATCAACTCCCTGTCTGCACGACGCCCAGCCCTCTCCCTAGAGGTATGAGTCATCCATGAGCCCACTAGTCTCAGCTGGGCTTATACAACTCTCCACCTAGCTGTATAAGTCGGCGTAAAGCCTGAATCTGGGCGAAATATATCTACCCCCCTGGATGCAACCAGGTGACTTTACCTTCCTGCTGTCACAATGTGTATATGAACTTTCATCTTTGTTACCTTCAGATGGGGGCAGCGTGGGGGCTGGAAGACAGAGGGGGACAATGTAAGGCTGAAGGACAGAGGGGGACACCATGGGGGCTGGAGGACAGAGGGTGACAATGTGGGCTGGAGAACAGAGGGAGACACTGTGGGGGCTGGAGGACAGAGGGCGACAGGGTGGGGGCTGGAGGACAGAGTGGTTGGTGGAGGGCAGAGAGGACAGCATGGGGGCTGGAGGACACAGTGGAAGACAGAGGGGGACAGAATAGGGGGTGGAGGACAGAGGGGTACAGGGTGGGGGCTGGAGGACAGAGGGGTACAGGGTGGGGGCTGGAGGACAGAGGGGTACAGTGTGGGGGCTGGAGGACAGAGGGGGACAGCGTGGGGGCTGGGGAACAGCGTGGGGGGTGGAGGACTTAGGGGGACACCGTGGAGGATACAGGGGGACAGCATGGGGGCTGGAAGACAGAGGGGGACACTGTGGGGGCTAGAGGACAGAGGGGGACAACGTGAGGGCTGGAGGACAGAGGGGGATAACGTGGGGGCTGGAGGACAGAGTGGGACAGCGTGGGGGCTGGAGGACAGAGGGGGAAGGCGTGGGGGCTGGGGGAAAGAGGGGGCAGCGTGGGGGATGGAGGACAGAGGGGGACAAGGTGGGGGCTGGAGGACAGCGTGGGGGCTGGAGGACAGCATAGGGGGGAACAGGAGAGTATCATGGGGCCTCCTGCGATCCTGTTGGGGCCCAGGCATCTTACATATGTACTGGCTACCTCTGCTCCCCCCTCCCCAGTGATGGCGATAGTACACAGCCTCATCGATGCCTGCAATAAGACCTTTCATGGCGCGCTGCTCTCTGCCGGCCCCTCCGCTCTTCTCTTCTGTCCCGGATGATGTCATGTACAAGCACCCGGGGTGGATGGGAGTGAAGGAGGGGCCGGCGGGGAACAGCACGCTGTGAGAGGTCCTATTGCAGCCGCTTCCAGTGCTAGTGTTGCCGCTGTCATGGGGCCCCACAGTGTCGATAGGTCAGTCCACCCCTGCAGACAGGCTGTCACTCAAACCAGCCCACTAAACCATCGGCCCACCGGGAAACTCCCGGTAGTCCCGATGGCCAGTACATGCCTGGCTCCCACTGCTGTCCCAAGCAATGAGGAGGAAGAGACCCAGGAGAGCCGCTGCTCTTGTGCACATCGCAGGATCAAGATAGAGTTCAAGTAAGTATTAGGAGGGAGCTGCTACACACAGAAGTTTTTTTTTACCTGCATGCATACAATGAAGGAATGTAAAAAACCTTGAGCCTTTAAGCTGAATCACTTGAATTCAGTCATTGGGATGGGTTTCCACATACGTTTGGTCACATAGTAAAGCCATAATGGTCAGGTGTCCACAAATTTTGTCAATGCAATGTACCCTGGATCTGATAGAATCAACAACCTATAATAAGGCATCAGGAGAATACTTCTTTCAATAGGTATTTCCAGGTATGTTGCACTATTTAATGTGCTATTTAACCACTTAAGCCCCGGACCATTTTGTAGCTAAAGGACCAGGCCCCTTTTTGTGATTCGGCACTGCGTCGCTTTAACTGACAATTGCGCGGTCGTGCGACGTGGTTCCCAAACAGAATTGGCGTCCTTTTTTTCCCCACAAATAGAGCTTTCTTTTGGTGGTATTTGATCACCTCTGCGGTTCTTTTTTTTTGCGCTATAAACAAAAATAGAGCGACAATTTTGAAAAAAATTCAATATTTTTTACTTTTTGCTATAATAAATATCCCCCAAAAAATATATAATTTTTATTTATTTTTTCCACAGTTTAGTCCGATACGTATTCTTCTACATATTTTTGGTAAAAAAAAATTGCAATAAGCGTTTATTGATTGGTTTGCGCCAAAGTTATTCTGTCTACAAAATAGGGGACTGTTTTATGTCATATTTATTAATAATTAATTTTTTTCTAATTATGGCGGCGATCATCGCTTTTTATCGTGACTGCGACATTATGGCGGACACTTCGGACACTTTTGATACCATTTTGGGACCATTGTCATTTTCACAGCGAGCAGTGCTATAAAAATGCACTGATTACTGTGAAAATGACACTGGCAGGGAAGGGGTTAACCACTAGGTGGCGCTGCAGGGGTTAAGTGTTTCCTAGGGAGTGATTGTTAGGCTGCATTCACACCTGAGCATAGCGTTTCTAGCGTTTTTACCTACGTTTTGTCGCGCGAATTTGCGCCCGTAGAAATGCTCGTTGTCGCGCTAGACGCTTGAATCAAGCGTTTCCATTAGATTCTATGACTCCTAAAACGCCCAAATCTGCCCGATTCGCGCAACAAAAAAGGGTCCGGAACTTGTTTGAGCTTCAGGCGTTCGGCTTCAGACGTTTTGGAGTGGAGATGTGAACCATCTCCATAGAGAATAATGGATTTTTTTCCCCCTCAGCCTTACTGTGAGGGGGCGTGGCTACACGTGATACGTCACTGATGACCGCAGGGCGGCAAATTTAAAGGGACGTACCTGTACGCCCATATGCCTGCCCGTGCCATTCTGCCGACGTACATCGGCGTGCGGCTGTCGGCAAGTGGTTAATGTGCTTATGCAAATGACTAAGAACTGTATGTACAGGTACTTTACTTCAGTAAAAGAAGTTCTGGTTAAGAAACAATGGTGTGGCATATGATACACCCTACCAAGTGGCTGGGTCTCTATTTTAGGACCTATTGCAGAACAAAACAAGTCTTATGCCGCGTACACACGATCGGAATTTCCGCTCAAGCTTGCCTTGCATACACACGGTCACACAAAAGTTCTCTGAAATTTCGACCGTCAAGAACGCGGTGATGTACAACACTACGACGAGCCGAGAAAATTAAGTTCAATGTTTCCGAGCATGTGTTGAATTGTTTCCCGAACATGCGTAGGAATTTTGCGCGTTTGAATTGCATACAGACGATCAGAATTTCCGATAGGAACTTTTTCCGTCGGAAAAATAGAGAACCTGCTCTCAATCTTTTGTTGGCGGAAATTCCGCCAGCAAAAGTCCGATGGAGCGTACACACGGTCAGAATTTCCGACAAAAAAGCTCACATCGGACTTTTGCTGGCCGAATTTCCGATCGTGTGTACGCGGCATTATGGACCTGACCTGAAACTCACGGTGTGCAAGGTCTTGATGCAGTGTGTCTCGGGCTGAATTGGTAAAGAAGTGTGTGGTGAAGAGCTGGTGGAGGGAAGGCAGTGCTCAATGCGGTTCCTCCTAAATGACGCTAAAGTCAGTGCTGAGACAGGCGTCACTGGCAGGTGAAAGGAAGTTATCCTTCCGTATGTGGGGCTCGGTAAAGTGGCCCTGAGGGGGAACAGAACCCATATGAGTGATAGTAATATTATCAATAGAATGCAGTTCCTCCATGCTAACAGCCCAATCATTGGTATTAGTGGTAGGAATAGTGTCTCATTATTGATGTCACTGCGAGAAAAAGTGCCTTGTCTTATTAAGAGGAATAGTACCCCATCATTGGTGTCAAGGGGAGGGGAAGTGCCCCATTATTGATGTCAATGGGAGGACTAGTGCCCCATCATTAGTGTCAGTGGGAGGAATAGTGCCCCATCATTAGTGTCAGTGGGAGGAATAGTGCCCCATCATTTGTGTCAGTGGGAGGAGAAGTGCCCCGTGTCAATGGGATGAATAGTGCCCCATCATTGGTGTCAGTGGGAGGAATGGTGCCCCATCATTGATGTCAGTGGGAGGAGAAGTGCCCCGTGTCAATGGGAGTAATAGTGCCGCCTCATTGGGGTCAGTGAGAGGAATAGTGCCCCATCATTGGTGTCAATGGGAGGAATAGTGCCCCATCGTTGATGTCAGTGGGAGGAGAAGTGTCCCGCGTAAATGGGAAGAATAATGCCCCATCATTGGTGTCAGTGGGAGGGAAAGTGACCTGTGTCAATGGGAGGAATAGTTCCCCATCATTGTTGTCAGTGGGAGGAATAGTGCCCCATCATTGGTATCAGTGGGAGGAATAGTGCCCCATCATTGGTATCAGTGGGAGGAATAGTGCTCCATCACTGGTGTCAGTGGGAGGAATAGTGCCCCATCATTGGTGTCAGTGGGAGGGGAAGTGGCCTGTGTCAATGGGAGGAATAGTGCCCCATCATTGGTATCAGTGGGAGGAGAAGGGCCCAATCCTTGGTGTCAGTGGGAGGAATTGTGCCCCATCATTGGTGTCAGTGGGAGGAGAAGTGTCCCGTGTAAATGGGAGGAATAATGCCCCATCATTGGTGTCAGTGGGAGGGGAAGTAACCAACGCTGTATTCTGGCCTAGGCCAACAAGGCCCAGGCCTAGGGAAGCACTTTGCAGGGGGGCAGCACGGAAAGGGTCCCTGCCGGCTTGCGCTACACTGCTTAGAGGCAAATTAGACTAGTGCCCCCATAAAGAAGCCGCACTCCTTCTGGTATGCGGATGGCCGGCATTCCGCAACTGTGGGGGGGGGGGGGGGGTGGCTGCTTCTAATTTTGACTGTTCTATCATCCTGGATCACAAACCTTCCTCACTGTGCTATATGTTTTCTTCTGCACCATTGGAATGGTTCTATCTTCTTAGTCCTCTCCATAAAATTATCAGAAATTTGTGCTTAAAGTAGAACTATAGGCAACACTCTTTATTTTTTTCATTTTGGATAGAGTAAAGGGGGGTTATAGTCCCTGTCAGTTTATTTTTTACCATCCCTGTCCTATTGCAGAGATTTCCCTTCACTTAATGCCCCATAGCCAAACAGGAAGTGAGAGGAAATCTATGCAAATTAAGGGATTTCATTGCCCCCCCCATGGCCTCTGAACGAGTGTCCCCACTCATTCATTGCCCCCACCCCACTTTATGTTTCAATGTACAAGTGTTGAGTTTCCATTGGTTCTTCCTTGTCCCCTACCCCCCTTCTATGACAAGGCTAAGGGGAGTGTCCCTAACTGTGTGTAAAAGCGTATGTTTTGTATTTAATAAACAGTTGATGCTCTGCATGTTTAACCCTCAACACCTGTGTGGATTGTCTCGTGACTGAGGGGTTAAGGGCTGGTTATGGCAAATCTGCAGGCTGCGGGTGCGTTTGGAAGACAGGAGACACAGGTCTGGCGGATGTGCCCACCTGGGGTAGCCGAGATCCATCACAGTGGTGGCAGAGGTGGGATGTCTCCTGCAGTCCGGGACATCCAAACCACCACCAGGATTCAAGATCTGGGCAGCCGCCGAGGAGTGATGCGTGGACCAGCAAGCATGAGAGCGGAGTCCGGGAGGAGGCTGCAAGGCATGCAGAAGCAACATCGGGGACCAGTGACAGAGCACATAATGCTCGGCTGGGGGGATGTGATCCGCCGGCAACTCTGGCAAGAGACACTAAGCCACGAGCGGCACCATCAGGGGAAGATCCTTCCCTCCTTCATAGGGATGTACTGGACGCAGTACCATGCGTGAGAGGTGTTCCTGAGGGAACGACCACGAGATGAGTGGAAGACAGAGCTCGGAAGATGAGTCCAGGAGGAGATGAGGCTGGACCCCAGCTACAGAGCCCTCCGGTGGTTCGCGGCTCAACTGTGGCCAGGTATAGCAGATGGCAGTCCGACAGAAGGCGTTGGCTACGGCGGTGTGGGGCTGCTCCATCAAAAAATGTATGGAGACCCAAACTTTGGGAGCGACAAGGAGTGGCGGCTGGAAGACATCCTGGACTTCTGAGATGAGGTGCTGGACCTCCCTGAAGTGGCGTGCGACCTGGAGGAATTGGAGTTCCTGGTTGAGCAGGAATGGGAGCTTGAGATTGCCTACAAGTGGCTGTTTGATGGTGATCAGCAGCCTGGCATGGCTCCCGTTGCCTGGGACTGCCCAGGAGAAATAGCGGACAGTCGCGAAGATGCGGAGCAAATGGGGCCAGGGGTGCTAACCGCAATGGAAGAAGCAGTGATGATACAGAGGGCACTGCGAGTGCTAGAATGCCAGAACACACCAGAGGTTTCCCAGGCAGCGAGACAAGCTAATAGCATAAAGGTCTCAGAAGGGGATGTTGAGACGGGCGCTGGAAGGCTGGTAAATGGTGACCAGCAGCAAGTCCAGAGTATTGCATCCGGTGCCCCAGCAGAAGTGCTGGCTACAGGGAAGAGTGCCGCTGGGCTCTGCCCAGCATCAGAAAAAGAGTTGGATCCGGAGAGTCCGAGTGATGATCTCCGTGAGCCGTTTCCCCAACAGCAGATATACCCACCGGGAGTGGAGAAAGCAATTCTCCCTCCACAGCAATTGGACACTACCCCAATAATCATCCCCCCAGCAGAAGTGCTGGCTATGGCGCAGAGTGCCGCTGGCCTCTGCCCACCCTCAGAGTTAGATCCAGAGAGTCCGAGGGATGACCTCAGTGAGCTGTTTCCCCAGCACTTGGACACTACCCCAGTGTTTATCCCCCCAGCAGAAGCGCTGGCTGCGGGGCCGAGTGCCGCTCGCCCCTGCCCAGCCCTTAGTATGTTTTTGGAGGGTTTGGGAGACAGCCCCTGTCAGAAGTTACCCCAGTGGCTGGTCACAGAACCGGGAGGGGAGAAAACCCTTCCCCCTCTCCAGCTGGTGAACTCTACCTTTGTATATGTCCCCCCAGCAGAAGCGCTGGCTACGGGGCAGAGGATTATTCAGCTCCCCCAATACCTGCAACCCAGTCCCGGATCATGGGAGTGTGGACAGCTGTTGCCACTCTGCAGCGGCTGTTTTTAGACCGTATGTGCAATTTTGCTCCCCAGCGCCAGAGACGTACTTTTCTTTTTCCTGTTTGCCTGGGGTGGAAGTTTGTGACTAACGCAGGTCCAGACCAGTTCGGGGTCAGGAACCTGGTTAGTCTGTTTTTAAAAGGGGAGAAATGTGACAGAACCCACTGTCACTATGCGTTTTGGAAAGGACTGTGGGCTGGCCTTCTACCCACAGACTATGGCCCAGAAGAGACTGAGAGACTTGCGGACAAGCTGGCATTGAGATAATGTAATGTAATTCTACATCCCTTCTCCCCCATCCCCCCCTCTTCTTGCTGTGTTTAATTGTGTTGGGTCTGGACTGGAGACATCTCTCCACAGGGGATATGTATTGAGGGGCTGCCTGCCTACCATAATCCCTTTATGTTTCAATGTACAAGTGTTGAGTTTCCATTGGTTCTTCCTTGTCCCCTACACCCTCTATGACAAGGCTGTGTGTAAAAGCGTATGTTTTGTATTTAATAAACAGTTGATGCTCTGCATGTTTAACCCTCAACACCTGTGTGGCTTGTCTCGTGATTGAGGGGTTAAGAGCTGGTTATGGCGAATCTGCAGGCTGCGGGTGCGTTTGGAGGACAGGAGACACAGGTCTGGCAGATGTGTCCACCTGGGGTATCCGAGATCCGTCACAGTGGGTGATATTTAAATTAGGGGGTGCACGAGTTTAGTCAGGCCTAGGGCAGCACAAAACCTAAATACACTACTGGAAGTAACCCGTGTCAATGGGAGGAATAGTTCCCCATCATTGGTGTCAGTGGGAGGAATAGTTTCTCATCATTGGTGTCAGTAGGAGGAATAGTGCCCTATCATTGGTGTCAGTGGGAGGAGAAGTGCCCCATCATTGGTGTCAGTGGGAGGAGAAGTGCCCCATCATTGGTGTCAGTGGGAGGAGAAGGGCCCCAAGGGCTGAATAAAGGCAAGCAGAGCACCACAACCGGCCCATGGGTTGCAGTTTGGAGACCAGTGTGATCTATTAATATGATAAAACACCAACAATGTGTTTCAAGGAGCCCAAAGTAGACCAAATAGTTTTCCTCCAGGGGAAAGCTGTAAAAATAGGTTCATTTTCTAATGTTCCCAGTTTTCAGGCATTATTCTCTTGGTGCATAATGATATGTTGATGTCATTCCACCTACACGAACATCACAAAAACAAGAGAGGCATAATATTGTTATGATTTACACTCTGATCGAATACTAATGACCGCCATTCAATCCTAAATAAATACTAGTGACCACGCATTTGTTTGCCTTGGTGTTCCATTATTTGAAAGTCGTAATGTCATGCTCCATTTTACACACATCAAACATCTCATCCGGCTGTTTCCATTTAAAGGAAAAAATCATTTTTTTTTTAAAAAAGAGCATAACTGAAAACACATCTATATATCGTAGTCATCTGTCTATTGACCTGCAGCGCTAATTCTTACATGCTTGAATTTCATGTTGAGCGCTGGTGTCAAGTACATCTTGGCATTATGCGTGTTGCGGAGTTTCAGGGGGGCTGCAGTGTTAGCCTCTGCGGGGTTCTCTTTGATAATATTTTGGAATTTGTACATGACATCATTTACTCTGAGCCCCAACGCGCCTTGGGGAATTTGTGCTAATCGCCATGCTAATCCCAACAAAAAAAAAAAAAACAACCTTTGGCTGCGCTGGAGACGAGTGAAGTCACAGAGACCAGCGCATTTAAAAAAATATATATATATTTATTTTTTTTTGAAACGCGGAGCAGGAATTGTTTCTCCAAGGGCACGCCGGGTCAACAACCTGCACACGTGCGCAATTACGGCATCGCGAAAAAACCTAAAGCATGCAATAGAAAAGGAATAAAAACGAAGGCAAAGCGGGAATTGCACTTAATTGTTGTTTGGCTCGGCTAATAATTGAGATGAAGCGCTTTGAGTTTGCTATCATTTTTTTTATGTTTCCTTCGATACGTCCAACGGCTGGAGATGATACAGGAGATACTGCGCCAAAAGCATATCTCAATCATCAGTCTCCTCCCAAGTAGAGCGTCTCGCGGGGACCGCCGCAATCACCGTGATGAACTATTACACTTGGATATGAGTTAAAAAGTTGAGTGCCCTTGGGTCTCCATCCACCATGGGCCATTTTATGTGTCACAAAACAGTTTATCGAGTTTCTGAAATAAACCATTTTACAAGCAAAAGTCACGGAGCTGTAATGCAAGCACTGATTTAAAAAATACATCAATAACCTACTGTATTTATTGGCGTACAACACTCACGTTTTTACCCTGAAAATAGAGGGTAAACTGTGCCTGCGTGTTATACTCAGGGGGCTGTGGAAAGTTAGGGTGCGTGTTATACGCCGATAAATACGGTATTTAAAAATCTATTCCCTCTTCCCGCATTCATCATTTTATTTATTTTTTTGTCTACCCACTTTCCCTTCCGGAAGGTTTAGCCCCCTTCATGAGCAGGCCAGTTTTTTCGATACGGTACTGCATTGAAAAATATGAATGAAGCTGCGCCAAACATTAAAATTTAAAAGTTCTCAAACACAGGAACCGATGCCGCATACACACGACCGTTTTTATTGTCATTGAAAAAAACATTGTTTTTCTCGACGTGATTCTTCTCAAGCCTGCGTTGCCTACACACTATCGTGGAAAAAAAATGCTCGAGTAAAGCGCGGTGACGTACAACACGTACGACTGCACTATACAGGGGAAGTTCCATTCGGATGGCGCCACCCTTCATGTTAGTAAAGTTTGTTGGGAGACGATTCGCGCTTTTCAGCCTCGTGCTTTTCAGTCCGTTACAGCGTGACGAATGTGCTATCTCCATTATGAACACTAGTTTTACCAGAGCGAGCGCTGCCGTCTCATACTTGATTCTGAGCATGTGCATTTTTTTTTCACGTCGTTAAAGCCCACACACGGCCGTTTTTCATGACGAGAAAAACGACGATGTAAAAAACTACGTGAAAAATTAGAGCATGTTCCAATTTTTTCATGGCCGTTTTTCACGTCGTGAAAAATGCTCTGAAACCCACACACGATCGTTTTTAATGACCATTTTCATTTTTATTTTTTTCTCGTCATTAAAAACGGTCGTGTGTACGCAGCATGAGTGTGGTAAGTGGGTATCAGGTTTGGGACACCGAACAACAGTCTGGTTCTTAAAGTATTGCTTAAACAACACCACGTGACTCCATAAGCAGTCCATAATAAGTGAAGGTCCCACCACCGAATGTAATAGCCGCTTACCAGAGGGCAAACTCAATTTAGCAATCGGCCATAGCCCAGCCACGGCCTTTCACCTCCAAAGGAAGAGAACACCAAGATGGATACTTATAGGGCGGAAGCTCTGGGTCTCAAGATCCTTCCGTGCTCATCTCATCAATTGACATGTATGTGCAGAAAAGAAGGGGGACCATAGCGTAACCCCGTAATGTATGGTATTTAATAAAAAAAGATAAACGGTACTTACAATATTCAAAGATAAAAACAGCGTTAAAAAAGGTTGCCGGCCAGCATACAAGGAACCCTTCCTCCTCACATCAGCGTAGTGACGTTACTGCGCGTCCTCCCATACGCGTTTCGTCATCAACAGACGTTCTCAATGGTTACTTTAACTGACAATCGCCCAGTCGTGCGATGCTGCACCGAAATAAAATGTACAATTGTGCTCATAAGTTTACATACCCTGTCAGAATTTATGATTTCTTGGTAATTTTTCAGAGAATATAAATGATAACACAAAAACTTTTCTTTCACTCATGGTTAGTGTTTGGCTGAAGCCATTTATTATCAATCAACTGTGTTTACTCTTTTTAAATCATAATGACAACAGAAACTACCCAAATGACCCTGATCAAAAGTTTACATACCCCAGTTCTTAATACCGTGTATTGCCCCCTTTATCATCAATGACAGCTTGAAGTCTTTTGTGGTATTTGTGGATGAGGCTCTTTATCTTCTCAGATGGTAAAGCTGCCCATTCCTCTTGGCAAAAAGCCTCCAGTTCCTGTAAATTATTGGGCTGTCTCGCATGAACGGCACGTTTGAGATCTCCCCAGAGTGACGCAATGATATTGAGGTCAGGAGACAGAGAGGGCCACTCCAGAACCTTCACTTTATTCTGCTGTAGCCAATGACAGGTGGACTTGGTCTTGTGTTTTGGATCATTGTCATGTTGGAATGTCTAAGTATGTCCCATGCGCAGATTCCTGGCTGATGAATGCAAATGTTCCTCCAGTATTTTTTGATACCATACTGCATTCATCTTCCCATCAATTTTGACCAAATTTCTTGTGCCTTTGTAGCTCACACATCCCCAAAACATCAGCGATCCACCGCCGTGTTTCACAGTAGGGATGGTGGACCTTTCATCATAGGCCTTGTTGACTCCTCTCCAAATGAAGTGTTTATGGTTGTGGCCAAAAAGCTCAGTTTTGGTCTCATCACTCCAAATGACTTTGTGGCAGAAGGTTTGAGGCTTGTCGCTGTGCTGTTTGGCATATTGTAAGCCGGGATACTTTGTGGTATTTGCATAGTAATGGCTTTCTTCTGGTGACTCCACCATGCAGCCCATCTTTCTTCAAGTGCCTCCTTGTTGTGCATCTAGAAACAGCCACACCACATGTTTTCAGAGAGTCCTGTATTTCACCTGAAGTTATTTGTGTGTTTTTCTTTGCATCCCAAACTATTTTCCTGGCAGTTGTGGCTGAAATTTTAGTTGATCTACCTGACCGTGATTTGGTTTCAAACAGAACCCCTCATTTTTCACTTCTTGATTAGAGTTTGAACACTGCTGATTGGCATTCTCAATTCCTTGGATATCTTTTTATATCCCTTTCCTGTTTTATACAGTTCAACTAACTTTTTCCACAGATCCTTTGACAATTTTTTTGCTTTCCCCATGACTCAGAATCCAGAAACGTCAGTGCAGCACTGGATGAAAGATGCAAGGGTCTGTCAGGAGTCCAGAAACTCACTGACCTTTTAGGCTGGGTTCACACTGGTCCGACAAACGCTCCGACATTGGGAGCTCATATCGCATGACGTGTGAAAATCAATGTTTCCCTATGAGAGCTGTCTTAACTGGTCCGACACAAGTCGGTCCGACTTTGAAAATGCTCCCTGTACTACTTTGGTCCGACTTTGATCCTACTTCAGGCAATTGAGTATCATTGAAGTTGGATCAAAGTAGGATCCTTGTCCTAACCATCCGACTTTTGACATCCGACATGGTTATTACAGCAGCAGTAAAAGGAATTTATCTCACCCTGGGATTGTTTTGATTGGTCAAAGGACAAGTCAGACTAGCACAAAGTCGGATCAAAGTAGTATCCTATTCACACTAGTGCGACACGACAGCCATCCTTCTTTGGATCCGACTTTGCCCCGCGACATGAAGCCGACATATGTCTGACTTTCAATGAACGGGGATCCGACTTGGATCCCCGCCAATAGCAGGCACTGTGTTTGGTATGAATCTTGAGGGGGAACTCCACTGCAAATTTTAAATAAAAAACCGGCATGGGTTCCCCCTCCAGGAGCATACCAGGCCCTTGGGTCTGGTCTGGATTTGAAAGGGAACCCCTACGCCGAAAAAACGGCGTGGGGGTCCCCCCAAGTTCCAAACCAGACCCTTAACCGAGCACGCAACCTGGCAGGCTGCAGGGGAAAAGGGGGGGACGAGAGAGCGGCCCCCTCCCTCCTGAACCGTACCAGGCCGCATGCCCTCAACATGGGGGGTTTGGTGCTCTGGGGCAGAGGGGCGACCTGCGGCACCCTGTCCCCATGTTGATGAGGGCAGGGCCTCTTCCCGACAACCCTGGCCGTTGGTTGTCGGGGTCTGCGGGCGGGGGCTTATCGGAATCCGGGAGCCCCCTTTTAATAAGGGGGCCCCCAGATCCCGGCCCCCCACCCTATGTGAATGAGTATGGGGTACATTGTACCCCTACCCCTTCACCTGGTGGAAAAAAATGTCAATAAAAAACACACACAGCTTTTTAAAGTAATTTATTGCACACGGGGGTCTCCGCGCTCTCCGGTTCTTTCTTCTGCCGGGCCTCCGCTATCTTCTTCCAGCTCTTTTGCTAGCGGGGCCCGGTCTTCTCCGTCGCCTTCTTCTTCTCCCGCTCTCCGGTTCTTCTCTCGCTCTCCGGTTCTTTCTTCCGCCGGGCCTCCGCTATCTTCTTCCAGCTCTTTTGCTAGCGGAGGCCCGGTCTTCCCGTCGTCTCGTCCGGCTCTCCGTTGTCCTTCTGCCGGCCCCTCCACTATTTTCTTCCTGCTCTTTTGCTAGTGGAGGGGCCGGTCTTCCCGTCGCCTTCTTCTTCTCTCTTCTCCTACTCGATTTTGACTCGTCGCTTCCTCCGCTGTAATACTGGCTGTTCGCTCCGCTCCAAATTAATATAGGCTTCTCATGACGTCAGTCACATGCTCCGGGTGACTGTGACGTCATGGGAGCATGTGACTGTTACGTCATGAGAAGCCTATATTAATTCGGAGTGAATAGCCAGTATTACAGCGGGAGGAAGCGACGCGTCAACATCGAGGAGGAGAAGAGAGAAGAAGATGGCGACGGCGACGGGAAGACCCGGCCCCTCCATTAGCAAAAGAGCTGAAAGAAGATAGCGGAGGCCCGGCGGAAGAAAGAACCGGAGAGCGAGAGAAGAACCGGAGAGCGGGAGAAGAAGAAGGTGACGGAGAAGACCGGGCCCCGCTAGCAAAAGAGCTGGAAGAAGATAGCGGAGGCCCGGCAGAAGAAAGAACCAGAGAGCGCGGAGACCCCCGGAGCTGTGCAATAAATTACTTTAAAAAGCTGTTTGTGTTTTTTGTTGAATTTTTTTTTCCACCAGGTGAATGGGTAGGGGTACGATGTACCCCATACTCATTCACATAGGGTGGGGGGCCGGGATCTGGGGGCCCCCTTATTAAAGGGGGCTCCCGGATTCCGATAAGCCCCCCGCCCGCAGACCCCGACAACCAACGGGCAGGGTTGTCGGGAAGAGGCCCTGTCCTCATCAACATGGGGACAGGGTGCTTTGGGGTGGGGGGGCCGCAGGTCAGCCCCCTGCCCCAGAGCACCAAACCCCCCATGTTGAGGGCATGCGTCCTGGTACGGTTCAGGAGGGAGGGGGGCCGCTCTCTCGTCCCCCCCTCTTCCCCTGTGGCCTGCCAGGTTGCGTGCTCGGATAAGGGTCTGGTTTGGATCTTGGGGGGGACCCCCACGCCGTTTTTTTGGTATGGTATGCTCCTGAAGGGGGAACCCATGCCGATTTTTTTTAATTTAAAATTTGGCCTGGAGTTCCCCCTCAAGAGCAGCACAGCACAAGTCGCATGACAAAGTCGGATCATGCAAGACTGCGGTCCGACTTTGATCCGACTTCAATGATAGTCAATGGGCTGAAGTCGGACCAAAGTAGTACAGGGAGCATTTTCAAAGTCGGACCGACATGTGTCGGACCAGTTAAGACGGCTCCCATAGGGAAACATTGATTTTCACACGTCGTGCGACATGATCTCCCAATGTCGGAGGGTTTGTCGCCCCAGTGTGAACCCGGCCTCATACACACACACACTAATTACAAGCAAACAGATCACAGGTGAGGATGGTTACCTTTAAAGTGGTTGTAAACCCACTTTGACAACAAACACCTACAGGTAAGCCTAGATTAAGGCTTACCTGTAAGTGTTTGCAATATCTCCTAAACCTACATGGTTTAGGAGATATTTGTCATTAAGAATGCACCGTTGTCTACGGCGCATGCTCACTGGGAGCTTCCATTCATAAATCCGGCAAAGACGCCACTCCAGCCCATCACAGCGCCGGAGCAGCAAAAACATCGCCGCTCCGGCCAATCACAGCGCCGGAGCGGAGAAAAACAGGAACTAGCAACGAGGGGACATGGCGGTGGACGGGACCGAGGCGGACTTCGGGGGCTTCGATCTCAGGTAAGTGACACATAATGCTGTGCATACTAGCTCATTATGCCTTTCTCTTGCAGGTTATTTAAAAAAAATCATATACAAGGCTTTACTTCCTCTTTAATAGCCCATCAAACCCCTTTGTGTCAACTTGTGTGCATGTTATCAGGCCAAAATCACCAGGGTATGTAAACTTTTGATCAGGATCATTTGGGTAGTTTCTGTTGCCATTATGATTTAGAATAAACACAGTTGATTGATAATAAATGGCTTCAGCCAAACACTAACCATGAGTGAAAGAAAAGTTTTTGTGTTATCATTCATATTCTCTGAAAAATGGCGAAGAAATCATAAATTCTGCCAGGGTATGTAAACTTATGAGCACAACTGTCCTTTTTTCCCACAAATAGAACTTTCTTTTGGTGGTATTTGAACACCTCAGCGGTTTTAATTTTTTTCACTGTATAAACAAAAAAAGAGCGATAATTTAAAAAAAAACAATATTTTTTACTTTCTGCTATAAAACAAACCCAATAAAAAAAATTTTCTTCATCAATTTAGGCCAATATGTATTCTGCTACATGTTTTTGGTAAAAAGAAAATCCCAATAAGTGTATATTAACTGGTTTGTGGAAAAGTTATCGCGTCTACAAACTATGGGATATATTTATGGAATTTCTATTTATTTTTATTTTTTTTACTAGTAATGGCGGCGATCAGCGACTTATAGCGGGACTGCGATATTGCGGCGGACAAATTCGGACACCTAACTGACACTTTTGACACTTTTAGGGTAAGGTGACCAGATTTTTATTTTTTTCAATGTATACTGCGATAGGTCTGCGTAGAATTGCAGGTGTTGATATTGGGGTGGATGATATTGGTTCGCATGACCGCCATTAGTTGCTCTTTAGCGAGGAAAAAAATGTAATCTCAGGATCACATCTCTTGGGACTTGATCGGGGAAGTAGGAGGGTTTAGGGAGGCTGTAGACCCTATCTATAGTGATATACAGCGTGGTCAGATCAGAAAGGAGTTCTGTAAAAAGGGTTGTGACATAAGGCCCGTACACACGGTCGGACTTTTGCCCAACAAACTTAGTTTTAAGCAAGTTGGACCAACAATCCGACCGTGTGTACGCTCCATCGGACAAACTTTTTTGAGTTTGGTTTTGTTTTCATCGGACAAAAGTTGGGTCTGCGAACGGACAAACTTTTGCCCAACAAAAGTCCTATGGAGCAAAGTACTACCGTGTGTACAGAAAACCATAGGACTTTTGTCCGATGGACAAAACCACCAATGTTAAAATCAACCAACAATAGCAGAAGTTGACCAATGGGTGGCAGTAAAGATCAGAAAAGAGCAGAAAAAACAAGTGATGTTGTAAGAAGTTTGAAGAAAGTTTGCAGAAAAGTCCTGTGGTGTGTATGCTATGGGTGTTCCCGACCAACTCCGTTCGGACGAAAATCCACGGAAAAGTCCGATGGAAGTCCGACCGTGTGTACGAGGCTATAGGCTCTCAGATCTCCTTGTTGGGCAGACTTAGGACTCCCTCTTATTTTCATGTTGTTCCTCCTGCTCCTGTCCTCCATGTCCGCCATCTTTGCCCTAAAAACCCTCCATCTCATCTTCATTCTCCTCCTGAGCATTCACTAAGTCGTTTATAGTGGATGTGAATTCCCCCATTTTACATTCAATGTGATCTACTCTAGCCCCCACCTCCTGTATGTCTGTGTGGAACTTCTGCATACAAGATGCCATGTCTGCCTGTAAAATGCTGCGTAGTGAGAGCAGCATATCTTTTAACACTGTGTCCATGACAGGCTGATTGGTGGTGGGGAATTTCTCAATTCTCGCTGGCAGTTCTCTTGTGTCCTCCCCTGAATCAACCTCTGGCCCTGTTACCGGGCTGCAGCCAGAATCATCTAGCCTGAACCTAGCCTTGGCTGGGCTTGCTGATTGTGGTGTATTGGGGCAGGAATGTGGGCTCGCTGTGGAACCACCAGACTTGTTGTGGGAGGTGGATGCAGATGGAGGAGAGCGAGCGTTGTGTGCTGGGGTTGAGGAGGCGCCGGCGCCATCTTGCTTACCTCCTTCCTGCCGGTACTGGTAGGACTCCGTCATTTTCTGCGGCTTTCTGTTCTCTTTTCGTTTCCTGGTCATGGTCATTCGACTGTGCGGGATGTCTGTAGCCAGGCTAGGGTGTTTGTGAGTCCCCTGGAATGCTGATCCATGCCGCTGTAGGTTCCGGTATTGAAGAGCTCTGCTCTCAAGCAGCCATCACTGTCCGCGGCTAGCCACGCCCCTGACATTTTTTTTTTTATACTAGTAACGGGGGCAATCAGCGACTCTCTAACCGTCACCGCCGCCCACCTCACAGCCTGTCAAGTTTTACTCTCCAGGCCCCGGGTACTACTGGGTGGGGAGCGGAGGAAGATCACTCCGCCAGGGAAGGCAAGTAGAAAAGCAGGCAGGTGGCTGGCTGGGACTTGAGCCAAGGCAGAAGAACATGTGAGCGGAGCTGAATGGGCACCCGAAACTGAAGAAATATTCCCTCCGCTCCGACCAGCACATGATCATCAGAAAGGGGCACAGATAATGGAAAAAATACATCCCTCCCTAACCTAGTAGGAGTGGCGGAGGGGGGGGTGTGTAATTCAGATTTTTTTTTAAATTCTGCACTGACTGTCTTTGAAATTGCCCCAGCCCCTGTTCAAATACAATCCGGGGACAAAACCGGGGACAGACTTGGTCCGGGGACAGTGTTCTCAATCCGGGGACTGTCCCCGGAAACCGGGGATGTCTGGTCACCCTATTTTAGGGACCAGTGACACCTATACAGTAATCAGTGCTAAAACACGATGCACTGTCACTGTACTAATGACACAGGCTGGGTTAACAGCAGGGGCGATCAAAGGGTTAAATGTGTGTCTATCTGGTGATTCGGTGTAGTGGGGGAGGTGCTTTTACTAGGAAAAGACATGGATCCTAGTCCCTTTACAGGATCACAGCCTTCCCTACTGACAAAACAGCGATCTGCCTTGTTTACATAGGCAGACTGGCATTCTGTCAGTGTACCGAACGATCAGCGGGTGACGGCGGACATCGGGGGTCTTTTTTTTAATTATTATTACACTGTAAAGGGATAATTTGGAAGGAGAAGCTTGTCCTTGCGTCTCTATTATGTGATCAAAAGAAATTAGGTATAGTTAGGGATGGGCGAAATTAAAATTTTCAATAAAATTTCATTGAAAATAGTGAGTTTTTGCCTATATTTCGCCATTTTGGCAAAATGTGTTCGGGTCAATAGAGAAGGTGAAATTAAGGTTCTCGATCTATGTTTTTGTTGGGTTTCTGATGGCTCTGGAAGCTTTGTTCACCTATCCTGGATGGCCCCTAATTGACTTCATTATTTTTATTTTTTATTTTTTTAATGCACATGAACAAAAAGGGGGGGGGGGGGGCACAAATACAAGCATGATTATATAAAATCATCAAACCAGGGGTCTCCAAATTTTCTAAACAAAGGGCCAGTTTACTGTCCTTGGGAGGAATAGTGCCCCATCATTGATGTCAGTGGGGGGAATAGTGCCCCATCATTGGTGTCAGTGGGCGGATTAGTGCCCCATCATTGGTGTCAGTGGGAGGATTAGTGCCCCATCATTGGTGTCAGTGGGAGGAATAGTGCCCCATCATTAGTGGGAGGAATAGTGCCCCATCATTGGTGTTAGTGGGAGGAATAGTGCCCCATCACTGGTGTTAGTGGGAGGAATAGTGCCCCATCATTGGTGTCAGTGGGAGGAATAGTGCCCCATCATTGGTGTCAGTGGGAGGAATAGTGTCCCATCATTGGTGTCAGCTGGGGGAATAGTGTCCCATCATTGGTGTCAGTGGGAGGAATAGTGCCCCATCATTGGTGTCAGTGGGAGGAATAGTGCCCCATCATTGGTGTCAGTGGGAGGAATAGTGCCCCATCATTGGTGTCAGTGGGAGGAATAGTGCCCCATCATTGGTGTCAGTGTCATGAGACTTTCTATGTCGCATGGAGCGGCAAGTCACATGAGAAGTCTAAGCAGTGTGAACCAGAGCTAAAACTGTCCCCCACGTCCGTCCAGTGTTTCCATTGTTCCTGCATGTGAGTGGTCTGGCAGCATTCCGTCCGTTACCTGAAATAGTGTCAATAAATAAGTCTGCTCTGCTGCTTGGAGTGATTTCCGAAAGACTCGCCCAGTCCCGTGAATAGCAGATGATGGCTTGAAGCTGATAAAGAACGGGCCCCACATGTGCAATTCATCTTATAACTCCTTACAGATCAATTTATAGATGAAGACATTTCCATGAATCAGTCCCGCGCTGATCTAATCTGCTCAATTCTACGCATTACTTCTACTTCTAAGCAGCCATTCTGAAGTTCCCAGTTGCAATGGTCTTTGTGGTTTGACTAGTCAACACCTCTGCCCTGCAACTTCTAAAGGCTGGATTCATGCCTTTCCGCGTGCGTTTTTATGTGCTGCCCTTGCAATTAATAGGCCTATAAAGTGCGTTGATGAATCAAAAAAAGAACAATGAGCAGATGAGATCTAGGACTATTCCAGTACAATGACTAACCTGGCTAATGCGCTTAATGCACACATGGTGAAACACCTACAGTGCCTTGAAAAATTATTCATACCCCTTAAAATTTTCCACATTTGATTCCACTTCACAATTATGTGCCACTTTGTGTTGGTCTATCACATAAAATCTCAATAAAATACATTTATGTTTTTTGGTTGTAACGTGACAGAATGTGGAAAATGTCAAAAAGGTACGAATACTTTTTCAGGGCACTATTGACGGAAATGGGCCCTTAAACACTTGCCAACCGTACAACTTACATATACGATGTAAAGGTGGCACTGCTGCACCGGATCACGTGCCTAGTACCTAACCTGGCACTTCCAGGTAGGGGGCACGCAATGCCTGCTCCGGCTGTGATTATTAGGGATGAGCCGAACACCCCCCCGGTTCGGTTCGCGGCAGAACAAGCGAACGGACCGAAAGTTCGCGCAAACTTTCGAACACTATAAAAGTCTATGGGACTCGAACGTGAAAAATCAAAAGTGCTAATTTTAAAGGCTAATATGCAAGTTATTGTCATAAAAAGTGTTTGGGGACCCGGGTCCTGCCCCAGGGGACATGTATCAATGCAAAAAAAAGTTTTAAAACTCCCGTTTTTTTCTGGAGCAGTGATTTTAATGATGCTTAAAATGAAAAAATAAAAGTGAAATATTCCTTTAAATTTCGTACCTGGGGGGTGTGTATGATATGCATGTAAAGTGCCGCATGTATCCCGTGCTTAGAACTGTCCCTGCACACAGTGTCATTTTTGAAGGAAAAAAAGTCTTTTAAAACTGACTCGCGGCTATTAATGAATTGTCGGCTTCCGGCAATACATACAAAAGTCATTGATAAAAAAAAAAAAAAAGCGTGGGGGTCCCCCAGAATTCAATTACCAGGCCCTTAAGGTCTGATATAGATATTAAGGGGAACCCCGCCGCAAACTTAAAAAAAAAAATCCGAGCATGCAACCTGGCAGGCCGCAGGAAAAGAGGGGGGGACGAGCGCCCCCCCTCCTGAACCGTACCAGGCCACATGCCCTCAACATGGGGAGGATGTCCCCATGTTGATGGGGACAAGGGCCTCATCCCCACAACCTTTGCCCGGTGGTTGTGGGGGTCTGCGGGTGGGGGGCTAATCGGAATCTGGAAGACCCCTTTAACAAAGGGGACCCCCAGATCCCAGCCCCCCCTATGTGAATTGGTAAGGGGTACATTGTACCCCTATCATTTGACAAAGAAAGTGTCAATTTTTTTTTTAAAAAACACAAACTCCCCATGTTGAGGGCATGTGGCCTGGTACGGTTCAGGAGGGAGGGGGGGCGCTCTCTCGTCCCCCCTCTTTTCCTGCGGCCTGCCAGGTTGCGTGCTCGGATAACCGGGTCTGGTATGGATTTTTGGAGGGATTCCACGCCATTTTTTTTTTAAATTTGGGGTGGAGTTCCCCTTAAAATCCATGCCAGATCTGAAGGGCCTGGTATGGATATTTGGGGGAACCGCACGCATTTTTTTTTTTAAATTTGCGGCGGGGTTCCCCTTAATATCTATACCAGACCTGAAGGGCCTGGTAATTGAATTCTGGGGCACCCCCACGCTTTTTTTTTTTTTTTTATCAATGACTTTTCTATGTATTGCCGGGAGCCGACAATTCATTAATAGCCGCGAGTGAGTTTTAAATGACTTTTTTTCCTTCAAAAATTACATTTTATGCAGGGAAACATGCGCCACTTTACATGCATATCATACACACCCCCTAGGTACGAAATTTAAAGGAATATTTCACTTTTTTTCATTTTAAGCATTATTAAAATCACTGCTCCCTAAAAAACGTCAGTTTTTTTAAAACTTCTTTTTGCATTGATACATGCCCGGGTCCCAAAACACTTTTTAGGACAATAACTTGCATATTAGCCGTTATAATTAGCACTTTAGATTTCGAACATTCAAGTTCATTGTATTTAATAGGGTTCTAAAGTTCACGCGAACATTCTGTCTGTTCACAGGTTCTGGTGCGAACCGAACAGGGGGGTGTTCGGCTCATCCCTGTTGCCGGGACCAGACATTACATTAAAGCCGCAAGCAGTTTTTAATTACTTTTTTTTTCCTTTAGAAATGTCATTTTGTGCAGGGGCAGTTCATACTATAAACACCCCCCAGGTACGAGATTTAAAGGAATATTTCCCTTTTTTTTTTTTTTCACTTTATGCATCATTAAAATCACTGCTCCCGAAAAAACGTACGTTTTTAAAACTTTTTTTGCATTTATACATGTACCCTGGGGCAGGACCCGGTCCCCAAACCCTTTTTAGGACAATAACTTACATATTAGCCTTCATAATTAGCACTTTTGATTTTGAACGTTCGAGTCCCATTGTATTTAATAGGAATCTAAAGTTCGCGCAAACTTTCGGTCCGTTCGCAGGTTCTGGTGCGAACCGAACCAGGGGGTGTTCAGCTCATCCCTATTTGTAAGTAGGAGTCATTTGTAAGTTGGATGTTTGAAAGTAGGGGACCGTCTGTATATACTATACAGCCTGCCCTATGTACTCTGAAAAATTGGACCTTAGGTGTTGGATGTACCAGAACACTGTACCAGAACACTGTAAGCCCTCACAGTTACTCTTGGTGAGCGCTGGAACGGGCCCTGCTGTGAAATATTATATCAGGAATTGTAATCACATGCCCCTGTTCAACAGGGGCAGCAAAAAATTGGGCTTTAGGCAGTGGTGGTGGTGGTGGTGGCACAACACTGTAAAGCCTCACAGATACTCTTGTTGAGCGCAGGAACGGGCCCTGCTGAGATATATTACAGCAAAAATTGTAATTACACGCCCCTGTTAAACAGGGGCAGAAAAATTGGGCCTTAGCCACTGGTGGTGGTGCCCAGAAACAAAAATGTTCTTAGAAGCTATCAACATGAACATTGAGGAGGAATAGGATAGTCACTCAGCATAACAGGATAGTCACTCAGCATCAGCATAGGCAGTCTTCAAGGGATCTCACATTCATAGTAAAATTAATCGGTTACATCAGAATCAGGTGCTTGGTAGCTGGTGATCCAAGACTGATTAATTTTTATGAAGGTGAACCGATCAACTGAGTCTGTGGACAGGTACACTCTGTGATCGGTTACAAAGCCTCCAGCAGCACTGAATGTGCGTTCAGATAGAACGCTGGATGCAGGACAGGCCAGTAGCTCAATTGCATACTGTGCAAGCTCTGGCCAGTGATCCATTCTCAAGACCCAGTAACCCAGTGGATTTTCGGTTGGAAAGGTCTCCAAGTCTGATCTTGCCCCTAGGTATTCCTGCACCATGTAAATCAGACGCTGGCGATGGTAGCTGGAACTGATCAGACCTTGCGGTCTGAAATTGTCTGAACGCATCGGTCAGATGGCCACCTTCTCCACCCCTCCTTCTGTGACTGACCGAAGCCTCAGCAACCAGGTCCAGGAAATTGTAACCTCCCAGGCTCTGGATACGCATTGCACAAACTTTTCTGCAAGGCCTCCCGAAGATGTTTCATCCTCTGCTCCCTCTGCGAAGGCTGGATAAGTTCCATAACCTTACCCTTGTAACGTGGATCAAGAAGGGTTGCCAGCCAGTACTGATCCCTCTTCTTGATACCACGAATCTGAGGGTCCTTTCGCAGAATTTGCAGGATCAGGGAGGCCATGCAGCGTAGGTTTGCTGAGGCATTCTGTCCGGAGTCCTCTGGGTCGCTAAGGACGACATGATCCGCAGCCACCTCCTCCCAGCCACGTACAAGTCGATGGGTTTCTGGGGACTGAAAACAATCCCTTGAAAACTGCTGCTGATGCTGAGTGCTAGGCTCCACCTCCATGCTGACACAATCCTCCTCCTCTTCCTGTGAGATCGGCGGGCCAGCAGGAATACTGTCTGGATAAAGGGGGCCTTGAGAGGTAAGGAAGTCCTCCTTTTCCTCCCTCTGTTCTGCCTCAAGTGCCCTGTTGTCAGGTCACCTACGGCCAGGTGACAGATGCACACTGTAGGGGGACAGGAGTGCACCGCAAGGTAGTGAACCCTATGGCTGACTGCTGCGGATAGGAAACTGGGTGGTTGTGGAAAGCGGGACCAGAGGAGCACAACCGGGATCCTATAGGAATCTAGAGCCAAGATTCCCCAGGGCGCGGAGTCTAAGACCCAGCAGGTCTTCTCCAGAGCCTCTAGTGGTGAGGATGTTATGCTGCAGGCTGGGTCCAGGTCGCGGCCCCTAGTGTCTCCTAGCTCACGCCCCATAGGATAAGGGGACAAGAGGGGAAGCAGCAGCACAAGATATAAGAGTAACGAATAACAAGCTGAAGGTCAAGGGCCACAAGCAGACAAGGATAACGAAAGACAAGCCGAAGGTCAAGGGTCACGAGCAGACAGGGATAGTCGGGGACAAGCCAATAACGTAACAGAGAGACAGACGTAGCACACGGCAGGCAGGAACCCAAACACACAATGCCTAACAAACACGTTGATCAGCAAAGCAGGCTTGCAGTGCACAGGTTAATATAGTGTTCTGTGATAGGGCCTGGGGTGGAGTCAGGCTGGGAGGAGATTATAAAGGAAGCCAGGTGAAAGGGTTCTGGCCTCTAAGATGAACACATGGGAAGGAAGGTAAGCTGACAGACAAACACTACTGCATATCCATGACAGTACCCTCCCTCTTATGGGCCCTCCCCCGCCTGGGCCCAGGCTTAAAGGGAAATCTCTGATGAAACCTCCTCAACAGATGAGGTGCAGCGACATCAGATGCAGCGATCCAAGACGCCTCCTCAGGACCAAAACCTCTCCAATGCACAAGGTACTGAAGAATGCCTCTGCAGAGCCGAGAATCCAGAACTTGTCTAACCTCGTACTTAAGATTATCCTCAGAGACCGAAAACGAGGTAGGGAGATGACAAGAAGATCTATTGAGGACCAAAGGCTCTCTAGGAATAAGCAAGGGCATGAGAGGATCAACAGGAATCTGAGGAGGGTCTCCTAGACCCTTAAAGGGGAACTGGTCATCTTGCACAGGACCATCAGACTGGGCAGATGTCAATGGAACCCTGAAGTAAGGTTGGTTAGAAGGTGACATGTCACAGGAGTCAATCTGAATAGCTGAAGGACAAGCAGAATGGCCTGAACAAGAAAAAGTAGGAGGCTCACTGGGCATGGGCTGGACTGGCATAACTAGTACAGAGGCAGAGTGAATAGCTGAGTCAGGTGTAGCGACTACCTGAATCGCATCGCAAGACGTAGCGACTGCAGGACTTGTAGACAAGCTAGCCTGGCTGTGCATCCAAGGGTGGTTAGGGACAGAGAAATGTAAATGGTTATGCAACCTGGAATGAATGACCGGCTCAGGTTCACAGGGGGCAACCTTGGGTAGGCAGGACGAGGAACAGGAGGGACCCCAAGCCAGGATCTGTCCAGTAGTCCAGTCCACATGAGGAGAATGGAGCTGTAACCATGGGAGACCCAAAATTATAGGCGTTGAGGCCTTGGGTAAGATAAGGAAGGATATCCACTCCTGGTGGAGTGTCCCTACCGACATCTTAACAGGGAGGGTCTGTAAGCGGATAGGTCCCCCTGGGAGAACAGTACCATCAATCGTCAAGACCACCAATGGCGTGGTGAGGGGCAAAAGAGTAAGTCTCTTGGACGATGCGATTTCCCAGTCCATGAAATTACCAGCGGCTCCGGAATCCAGATATGCTGAGACCGAATGAGAAGAAGCACCAACATGAAGGAACACAGAAAGCAGAAGACGAGAAGGGGAAGGTGATATTTCTGGGTCCAATACTCCACTTTCCAGATGAAGTGGACCCAAACGTTTTTCTGGACAAAGAGAGCAAGTGTCACGAAAATGACCTTTGCCCCCACAGTAAAGATACAGACCAAGAGTTCTGCGCCTAGCACGTTCCTCGGGGGATAGCCTGGTCCGACCCAGCTGCATGGGTTCCTCAGCTGGTAGGAGATGCTCTACGGGTCGAAGAGAGGGGAGCTCAGGCTGACTAAGAACCAAGGAGTGCTGGCGTTGCTTTTCTAAGGTCCTCTCCTGAAAGCGAATATCGATCTGGTTACACAAGGAGATAACGCCGGCCAGATCAGTGGGGATGGTTCTTCCTTAGGGATGAGCTTCGTTTTCGAGTCGAACATACGTTCGACTCGAACTTCGGCTGTTCGATCGTTCGACGAAGATCAAACGATTTGGGCCGTTCGCGCCAAATTCGAGTGACGCGAACGGCCCACAATGCACTACGCCATCGCAGTGTCATCCAGGCGCTGTGATTGGCCAAGCATGCACTGTGACCCCGCATGCTTGGCCAATCACAGCGCCGGCAGCGAGGAGAGCAATGATTGGCCACAGGCAGGATGCCTGTGGCCAATTATTGCTGAGGGTGTTTAGTACACGCCCCACACTATAAAAGGCCGCCAGCACGGCGGCCTAGTGTAGTGTGTTCCGGAGCAGGGAAAGAGAAGCATAGGCAGGGACAGTGACATTTATTTTTTTCTTGCTTAACCTGGATTCCTTTAGTTTAGGGAAAGAGAAGGATAGGTAGGGAGAGTGTCAGTGTGTTTTACTGTGCGAATCCTTGTTTCTAGGGACAGGGAAGGACAGTGAGGGAATTCTCCTTGTGCTATAGTGTGCTTTAAAAAAACATTTTTTCTAGGGACAGAAAACTATAGGTAGGGAGAGTGTCAGTGTGTTTTACTGTGCGAATCCTTGTTTCTAGGGACAGGGAAGGACAGTGAGGGAATTCTCCTTGTGCTATAGTGTGCTTTAAAAAAACATTTTTTCTAGGGACAGAAAACTATAGGTAGGAAGAGTGTCAGTTTCTTTCACTGTGATAATCCTTGTTTCTAGGGACAAAGAAGGAAAGTGAGGGAAATTCTCCTTGTGCTATAGTGTGCTTTAAAAAAACATTTTTTCTAGGGACAGAAAACTATAAGTAGGGAGAGTGTCAGTGTGTTTTACTGTGCGAATCCTTGTTTCTAGGGACAGGGAAGGACAGTGAGGGAATTCTCCTTGTGCTATAGTGTGCTTTAAAAAAACATTTTTTCTAGGGACAGAAAACTATAGGTAGGGAGAGTGTCAGTGTGTTTTACTGTGCGAATCCTTGTTTCTAGGGACAGGGAAGGACAGTGAGGGAATTCTCCTTGTGCTATAGTGTGCTTTAAAAAAACATTTTTTCTAGGGACAGAAAACTATAGGTAGGGAGAGTGTCAGTGTGTTTTACTGTGCGAATCCTTGTTTCTAGGGACAGGGAAGGACAGTGAGGGAATTCTCCTTGTGCTATAGTGTGCTTTAAAAAAACATTTTTTCTAGGGACAGAAAACTATAGGTAGGGAGAGTGTCAGTGTGTTTTACTGTGCGAATCCTTGTTTCTAGGGACAGGGAAGGACAGTGAGGGAATTCTCCTTGTGCTATAGTGTGCTTTAAAAAAACATTTTTTCTAGGGACAGAAAACTATAGGTAGGAAGAGTGTCAGTTTCTTTCACTGTGATAATCCTTGTTTCTAGGGACAAAGAAGGAAAGTGAGGGAAATTCTCCTTGTGCTATAGTGTGCTTTAAAAAAACATTTTTTCTAGGGACAGAAAACTATAGGTAGGGAGAAAGTCAGTGTGTTTTACTGTGCGAATCCTTGTTTCTAGGGACAGGGAAGGACAGTGAGGGAATTCTCCTTGTGCTATAGTGTGCTTTAAAAAAACATTTTTTCTAGGGACAGAAAACTATAGGTAGGGAGAGTGTCAGTGTGTTTTACTGTGCGAATCCTTGTTTCTAGGGACAGGGAAGGACAGTGAGGGAATTCTCCTTGTGCTATAGTGTGCTTTAAAAAAACATTTTTTCTAGGGACAGAAAACTATAGGTAGGAAGAGTGTCAGTTTCTTTCACTGTGATAATCCTTGTTTCTAGGGACAAAGAAGGAAAGTGAGGGAAATTCTCCTTGTGCTATAGTGTGCTTTAAAAAAACATTTTTTCTAGGGACAGAAAACTATAGGTAGGAAGAGTGTCAGTTTCTTTCACTGTGATAATCCTTGTTTCTAGGGACAGGGAAGGAAAGTGAGGGAAATTCTCCTTGTGCTATAGTGTGCTTTAAAAAAACATTTTTTCTAGGGACAGAAAACTATAGGTAGGGAGAGTGTCAGTGTGTTTTACTGTGCGAATCCTTGTTTCTAGGGACAGGGAAGGACAGTGAGGGAATTCTCCTTGTGCTATAGTGTGCTTTAAAAAAACATTTTTTCTAGGGACAGAAAACTATAGGTAGGGAGAGTGTCAGTGTGTTTTACTGTGCGAATCCTTGTTTCTAGGGACAGGGAAGGACAGTGAGGGAATTCTCCTTGTGCTATAGTGTGCTTTAAAAAAACATTTTTTCTAGGGACAGAAAACTATAGGAAGGAAGAGTGTCAGTTTCTTTCACTGTGATAATCCTTGTTTCTAGGGACAAAGAAGGAAAGTGAGGAAAATTCTCCTTGTGCTATAGTGTGCTTTAAAAAAACATTTTTTCTAGGGACAGAAAACTATAGGTAGGAAGAGTGTCAGTTTCTTTCACTGTGATAATCCTTGTTTCTAGGGACAGGGAAGGACAGTGAGGGAAATTCTCCTTGTGCTATAGTGTGCTTTAAAAAAACATTTTTTCTAGGGACAGAAAACTATAGGTAGGAAGAGTGTCAGTTTCTTTCACTGTGATAATCCTTGTTTCTAGGGACAGGGAAGGACAGTGAGGAAAATTCTCCTTGTGCTATAGTGTGCTTTAAAAAAACATTTTTTCTAGGGACAGAAAACTATAGGTAGGAAGATGAAGGTATTGGGACTTTTAAGGTGCAACAACTACACAATATTCAATATAAAAAATATAATTTTATTACAAAAAAATATATGAAAATTCATATGTACAAATATACATGAACCATCAAAATAAACATAATAGAGTTTCCAAAGTGCATACAGACAAAATTCTCTACATGTTTCGCCATTTTGTAGGCTTCCTCAGGAGTTTGTCATGCAAATACTGGAAACAAAAAAAGGAAAAATAATAAATACATAATATTATTTACTCAAATTTCAAACTCAAAATTACAAAACAGAATATTATTAAGAAAAAAAGGATAACTGAAAACCATAACCAGCCCAATGGTTGCTCAAAAGTTCATCTCAAAATTAGATCTATTTATTCAAGGTATATGACCTTATTAGTATCAGTTGTAAGTACATTACCTGTAAATTTTGATGGTACAATCTAAAATGAAGAATGACCAGATAGCCAATGAGCTATCCCACACGGGGGCGCCCGTAAGGAGGGGATCATATGGTGTATCATAGAGGGGGAGAAATACTGGCACAAATAACCACCCGGATATTACTAGCACAGGAACAGAGGGCCATCTGGGGGAAATTACAAAGTACCCCAATCAGTGTCCACTCTAAAGGAAACAGAAATAGTGGAAATTACTATAAATATATATAATAATCTCCTCTAGTTGGTAATCAGAATTTTAATTTTTAGCCATATACTTGCTAGCTGATATATACCTGGTTAATCCAATTGGATAAAGTGTGTCCACATTAGGGCATCTCTGCCGAAAAACTTGTTTTACAAAACCGATCAATCAGTTTACTGAAAAAATATAAAATATAAAAACCAATTGGGATTAAAGACCAAAGTAAACCAGACAACAGGATAAAAACCAATGTTGCCCATAAAGAGATCTAGTGCCTAAGTAATTTACCTTTGACTGATATCTAAGAACGTCTTCTCCCCAGAGTGTTGGTCATGCTACTGATTTACAAGGCTGCGATCCGGACTATATACCCCCCCTCCCCCTTCCCATTGGACGCACAATGGCGCCAAATCAATGGGCGGAGCGGGCACGTCAGTTCCGACATCCGCCCATCGTCAGATCCGACCCGGAAGTGACAATTCCACCACTGAAAAACCGGAGACGTCCGCCGGAAGCACCACCCCGCTCATCAGGAGAAAACATCCTGACGAGCTGGACGCACCATAAGACGGATCCGGAAGGGGAAAAAACATGCCTAAAGTATAGAAAAGGGCAGACTTCCTTTTAAAATCACGGCAGAAAGGGCACATTGGATGTTAAAAAATGGGGCCAGGATATCCGGTGGGCTTAGTCAGATGGCGCTCAGATTGTCTCCCAAAGGAGAACAAAGAGAAACGCCCTGGGCGCCCATATGATCACCAAATCCCCCCCAAAAAAGAAAAGGGAAACGCCACCCTAAAAAATGTGGTAAACTCAATTGAAATCCATTACATATAATGTAGATTTATCAATGATTAAAGAGAGCCCCTATGGAAGATGAGATTTCCACGGAGAGAATTTTTCCTCCACCTAATCTATATAAACCGAAATCCAGGACCTTTCCTACTCTCCAAGGAAACCCCAACATTTGGGCATTCACCCAACAAGTTACAAAGGAACTACAGAGTACCAATTGGAAAAGGTTTAGAAGAAATACCAACCTTAAGCCATCCCAACAAAAAGCCGTGTTATCTTTAAAACAGAACGAACAATTAGTGATAAAATCCTCGGATAAAGGAGGTAACATAGTGGTAATGGATTTAAACAAATATAAGCAGATGGTCATGAACCTCCTTTCAAATAAAAGTTGGTATCGCTCTATTCCGTTTGCACAGGTAAAATATGCGGAGACAAAATACTGTATTCTCATTAATCGGGCATTTTGTGATAACCTTATAGACAAAAAGACGTGTGAATTCTTGGTTATTGATAAGCCGAGACTTCCCACGTTTTATGCTCTGCCAAAGGTGCACAAAAATTTGGAAAATCCCCCTGGCCGTCCGATTGTGTCAGGGATTGGTTATCTGACTAAGCCCACCGGATATCCTGGCCCCATTTTTTAACATCCAATGTGCCCTTTCTGCCGTGATTTTAAAAGGAAGTCTGCCCTTTTCTATACTTTAGGCATGTTTTTTCCCCTTCCGGATCCGTCTTATGGTGCATCCAGCTCGTCAGGATGTTTTCTCCTGATGAGCGGGGTGGTGCTTCCGGCGGACGTCTCCGGTTTTTCAGTGGTGGAATTGTCACTTCCGGGTCGGATCTGACGATGGGCGGATGTCGGAACTGACGTGCCCGCTCCGCCCATTGATTTGGCGCCATTGTGCGTCCAATGGGAAGGGGGAGGGGGGGTATATAGTCCGGATCGCAGCCTTGTAAATCAGTAGCATGACCAACACTCTGGGGAGAAGACGTTCTTAGATATCAGTCAAAGGTAAATTACTTAGGCACTAGATCTCTTTATGGGCAACATTGGTTTTTATCCTGTTGTCTGGTTTACTTTGGTCTTTAATCCCAATTGGTTTTTATATTTTATATTTTTTCAGTAAACTGATTGATCGGTTTTGTAAAACAAGTTTTTCGGCAGAGATGCCCTAATGTGGACACACTTTATCCAATTGGATTAACCAGGTATATATCAGCTAGCAAGTATATGGCTAAAAATTAAAATTCTGATTACCAACTAGAGGAGATTATTATATATATTTATAGTAATTTCCACTATTTCTGTTTCCTTTAGAGTGGACACTGATTGGGGTACTTTGTAATTTCCCCCAGATGGCCCTCTGTTCCTGTGCTAGTAATATCCGGGTGGTTATTTGTGCCAGTATTTCTCCCCCTCTATGATACACCATATGATCCCCTCCTTACGGGCGCCCCCGTGTGGGATAGCTCATTGGCTATCTGGTCATTCTTCATTTTAGATTGTACCATCAAAATTTACAGGTAATGTACTTACAACTGATACTAATAAGGTCATATACCTTGAATAAATAGATCTAATTTTGAGATGAACTTTTGAGCAACCATTGGGCTGGTTATGGTTTTCAGTTATCCTTTTTTTCTTAATAATATTCTGTTTTGTAATTTTGAGTTTGAAATTTGAGTAAATAATATTATGTATTTATTATTTTTCCTTTTTTTGTTTCCAGTATTTGCATGACAAACTCCTGAGGAAGCCTACAAAATGGCGAAACATGTAGAGAATTTTGTCTGTATGCACTTTGGAAACTCTATTATGTTTATTTTGATGGTTCATGTATATTTGTACATATGAATTTTCATATATTTTTTTGTAATAAAATTATATTTTTTATATTGAATATTGTGTAGTTGTTGCACCTTAAAAGTCCCAATACCTTCATATTCCTATATAGCTTCGTAATGAAGGGATGTGGTGCCTATGAGATACAGGTGACAGGTATTATTTTCAATTTCTCCTTGTGATTATACCGGGTGGCAAACGCTCATTTTCTACCTGTCACCTCTATATCATTTTTGTAGTTCATTAGATTATTCTTTTGAATTGGGTTTAAAGATTAATCCTTTTATAGTTTCTATTTTGTATAACAGAGTCTTTTTTTCAATCAGCATGGCTACCTATAGAGGGTCGGCATTTGATGGCCTTATGACTAAAATCCATCTAGCCCAAGGGTCTACATTTGGTGGGATTACCCTTGAACGCTTTTTCAATAGCCTTCAACGTTTATTGGAAAAGAAAGCACGTATTTTTTGGAATCGCAGGTATTTCTTGAAATATTTAGAGGATAAAATTGTACCGTGGGGATTACGTATACAGATTTTTCCTAATATATTTAAAGTGGAGACAGAATTCAAATTAGACTGGGAATCAAACTTACAGTCATGTTCATTTAAGATGATGGAGGCTCTTTGCCAAAACTATGCTAAAGATTTAGAGATAGTCAATAACGACATAGAAAAATTGTATGTTGAAAATTCCAACTTGACTACGGAGGAAACCTTCTCTAATAGAGAGGCTCTCTTAGAAAAACATTTGGAGTCTTTTGTCTCCAATATCCTTAAAACTAAGGATAAAAAATACTATAGGGATCGTCTGGCATATGAATCAAACACAGCCTATCGGTGGACTACTGAAAACCAATGGAGGAAATCCAAATCCTCAGCTCGTAAGCAAACAAATAAAAATCAGGAAGCCACTGATTCCGATGAATCATCTTTATCTTCCTCGTCCCTACCAGGTAATGCCTCAAACATGTCAGCTAGTTCTAATAAAAGAAAGACTGATCGAGCACCTTCGATGTCAGCGCTTTCTAAACGTACTCAACAGGACATGAATCGTCAGGGTTTACGTTCACAGTCCAAAAATGTACCCCCTCCCATTCATCCCACAGGTGATGGTCACCTTAATTTATCCACACCCAGTTTTTCTAATATTCTTAATGCACCGAAGTTAAATCAATCAATAGTTACCCCTTCGGGGGACTTTCAAATCCCCAATATAGGGGATCTTCGCACTGCGCCAATCTTTTCACCACCCCCAATTGTGGACAACAAAAAGACACCCATTCCTTCACAGGCACTCAAAGCAACTTCCAAAGTAATTTCCAAGTAATTAATTTGTCTTCACATTTACTTACACCGGATCAGACGGAGGTTTTGGGCCTTGGCCTGACTTTTTGTCCTGATCAGGAGGTTGATGCCTTTGAAATTATAAAGGACGTCAACCTCTTTGCGAGAAAACTTACTTTTAAGATTATGTTTGACAGGGATTATCAACGTTCTCCCATGGATTCCATGGGGGAAGATCTTTGGCAAAATAAAACAATTAAGGAGATTCAGGCAATAAATGAATTAATGGAATTATGGGAAGAAGGTAATCCACTAGATGACCCCCTTGAGGAACCCCAGTCTGGCCTCGTAGATGAGATTTCCACGGAGAGAATTTTTCCTCCACCTAATCTATATAAACCGAAATCCAGGACCTTTCCTACTCTCCAAGGAAACCCCAACATTTGGGCATTCACCCAACAAGTTACAAAGGAACTACAGAGTACCAATTGGAAAAGGTTTAGAAGAAATACCAACCTTAAGCCATCCCAACAAAAAGCCGTGTTATCTTTAAAACAGAACGAACAATTAGTGATAAAATCCTCGGATAAAGGAGGTAACATAGTGGTAATGGATTTAAACAAATATAAGCAGATGGTCATGAACCTCCTTTCAAATAAAAGTTGGTATCGCTCTATTCCTTTTGCACAGGTAAAATATGCGGAGACAAAATACCGTATTCTCATTAATCGGGCATTTTGTGATAACCTTATAGACAAAAAGACGTGTGAATTCTTGGTTATTGATAAGCCGAGACTTCCCACGTTTTATGCTCTGTCAAAGGTGCACAAAAATTTGGAAAATCCCCCTGGCCGTCCGATTGTGTCAGGGATTGGTTGCCTTACAGAACCAGCTAGTAAGCTGGTAGACGACTATTTGAGGCCCCATGTAGGTTCTTTAAGTTCCTACATTCAAGACACCGCCGATCTACTGAGATCTTTGGATGGTCTATGTGTACCACCGGGGTCATGGCTAGTAGCTATAGACGTTGAAGCCCTCTATAACTCTATCCCCCACACTAGGGGTATTAAAGTTATAGACGGCTTCCTCTCTGAGAGAGGACCTGGAGCCAGGCCCTACAACAATTTCATTTTGGAATTGTTGCTGTTCATACTTACCAACAATATTTTTGTTTTCGACCGTTCCCACTACCTCCAGGTGCAGGGTGTTGCGATGGGGACCAAGTGTGCCCCGTCGTACGCCAACCTGTACCTGGGGGGGTGGGAACGGGAGATTTTTTCTTTAGAATCATTTGAAATGTTTTTTGATAAAGTCTTGATATGGCGACGCTTTATCGATGACATTTTTGTTGTGTGGACTGGCTCCTTAGAGGAATTGACATCTTTTATGTCTTCATTAGCTGTAAATTCCTTTAATCTCAAATTTACGATGATTTGTGACCAGAATGTGATAAATTTTCTGGATATTTCTATTTACTTAAACTCTGATGGCACCTTGGGCTCTTCATTATATAGAAAGCCCTCTTCAGGCAATACCATCCTGCATGCCACAAGTTCTCATCCCAGGACTCTGGTACAAAGTATCCCATACAGTCAGTATTTACGAATTCAAAGAAATTGTAGTAAGGAAGTAGATTTCGAGACGGAGGCCTCTGCCCTCCAATCTCGACTAATTGCTAGAGGGTATAGTCGTTCAACCCTCAAAAAAGCTTATAAACGAGCAAAAAATAAAAACAGGAAAGATCTAATACATCCTAAGAAACCTCAAACTACTGACCAAACGGTACGATTAATTACCAGGTTCTCTGGTGAACATCAGAAAGTAAGAAAAATTATTGAAAAATTCTGGCCTTTGCTAGCAACAGATGAGATTATCTCCAAATATATTAAGCCATTTCCCCAAATTACCTATAGAAAATCTAGGTCTTTAAAAGATCAACTAGTTCATAGCCATCTCCAAATCAAGAGGGTTGAGAGTAGAAAGGGTTCGGCCCCATGTGGTCATTGTGAATTTTGCAGGTTTATATATGATTCTACTGAAATAGTTCTCCCTAATGGAGTTACGTATAGACCAAATTTCTTTAGCAATTGCCAGTCAATTGGCGTAATTTATTTGATGATCTGTGATTGTAAGGCCTTCTATGTTGGTAAAACGAAGAGGCCTTTCTTTCACAGAATGAGAGACCATGTATCTCTCATTCAAAAGAAAAAAATGGAGACTCCTATTAGTAGACATAGTGGTCTTTTCCACTCCTTCGATCTGTCAAAGATTAAATTCTTTGCTTTAGAATACATACCTCTTAATGAAAGAGGTGGGGATGTGGACAAAAATCTCCTACAACGAGAAACCAGATGGATACATACCTTGAGAGCTACTATGTATCCCGGGTTAAATGAGTCCATCAGTTTCAAACCCTTTTTGTAGGAAAAAAAATCGTTATGCTGTATATGTAGACTCTGTTTAAAACAAATTAAATTTTGTTTTGTTATTTTTATTTTTGTTTATTAAATTTGTCTTTATGTACAGGTGACTGAATGTACCATTTCTATATTCCATAGGGGCTCTCTTTAATCATTGATAAATCTACATTATATGTAATTGATTTCAATTGAGTTTACCACATTTTTTAGGGTGGCGTTTCCCTTTTCTTTTTTGGGGGGGATTTGGTGATCATATGGGCGCCCAGGGCGTTTCTCTTTGTTCTCCTTTGGGAGACAATCTGAGCGCCATCTGACTAAGCCCACCGGATATCCTGGCCCCATTTTTTAACATCCAATGTGCCCTTTCTGCCGTGATTTTAAAAGGAAGTCTGCCCTTTTCTATACTTTAGGCATGTTTTTTCCCCTTCCGGATCCGTCTTATGGTGCGTCCAGCTCGTCAGGATGTTTTCTCCTGATGAGCGGGGTGGTGCTTCCGGCGGACGTCTCCGGTTTTTCAGTGGTGGAATTGTCACTTCCGGGTCGGATCTGACGATGGGCGGATGTCGGAACTGACGTGCCCGCTCCGCCCATTGATTTGGCGCCATTGTGCGTCCAATGGGAAGGGGGAGGGGGGGTATATAGTCCGGATCGCAGCCTTGTAAATCATTAGCATGACCAACACTCTGGGGAGAAGACGTTCTTAGATATCAGTCAAAGGTAAATTACTTAGGCACTAGATCTCTTTATGGGCAACATTGGTTTTTATCCTGTTGTCTGGTTTACTTTGGTCTTTAATCCCAATTGGTTTTTATATTTTATATTTTTTCAGTAAACTGATTGATCGGTTTTGTAAAACAAGTTTTTCGGCAGAGATGCCCTAATGTGGACACACTTTATCCAATTGGATTAACCAGGTATATATCAGCTAGCAAGTATATGGCTAAAAATTAAAATTCTGATTACCAACTAGAGGGGATTATTATATATATTTATAGTAATTTCCACTATTTCTGTTTCCTTTAGAGTGGACACTGATTGGGGTACTTTGGAGATACTGCCCCCTTTTTTGCCTATTCTAATTTATATTTTTTACTATCAACAGCCATAAACAGGTAAATACTGATGGGGTATGTGCCGTATAACTAGATTAGACGCCTTTACTTTTATACATAGATTGTTATTTGACTTCATTCGAATTTTCTTTGTAATTTCCCCCAGATGGCCCTCTGTTCCTGTGCTAGTAATATCCGGGTGGTTATTTGTGCCAGTATTTCTCCCCCTCTATGATACACCATATGATCCCCTCCTTACGGGCGCCCCCGTGTGGGATAGCTCATTGGCTATCTGGTCATTCTTCATTTTAGATTGTACCATCAAAATTTACAGGTAATGTACTTACAACTGATACTAATAAGGTCATATACCTTGAATAAATAGATCTAATTTTGAGATGAACTTTTGAGCAACCATTGGGCTGGTTATGGTTTTCAGTTATCCTTTTTTTCTTAATAATATTCTGTTTTGTAATTTTGAGTTTGAAATTTGAGTAAATAATATTATGTATTTATTATTTTTCCTTTTTTTGTTTCCAGTATTTGCATGACAAACTCCTGAGGAAGCCTACAAAATGGCGAAACATGTAGAGAATTTTGTCTGTATGCACTTTGGAAACTCTATTATGTTTATTTTGATGGTTCATGTATATTTGTACATATGAATTTTCATATATTTTTTTGTAATAAAATTATATTTTTTATATTGAATATTGTGTAGTTGTTGCACCTTAAAAGTCCCAATACCTTCATATTCCTATATAGCTTCGTAATGAAGGGATGTGGTGCCTATGAGATACAGGTGACAGGTATTATTTTCAATTTCTATAGGTAGGAAGAGTGTCAGTTTCTTTCACTGTGATAATCCTTGTTTCTAGGGACAGGGAAGGACAGTGAGGGAAATTCTCCTTGTGCTAGTGTGCTTTAAAAAAACATTTTTTCTAGGGACAGAAAACTATAGGTAGGAAGAGTGTCAGTTTCTTTCACTGTGATAATCCTTGTTTCTAGGGATAGGGAAGGAAAGTGAGGGAAATTCTCCTTGTGCTATAGTGTGCTTTAAAAAAACATTTTTCTAGGGACAGAAAACTATAGGTAGGAAGAGTGTCAGTTTCTTTCACTGTGATAATCCTTGTTTCTAGGGACAGTGAAGGACAGTGAGGGAAATTCTCCTTGTGCTATAGTGTGCTTTAAAAAAACATTTTTTCTAGGGACAGAAAACTATATGTAGGAAGAGTGTCAGTTTCTTTCACTGTGATAATCCTTGTTTCTAGGGACAGGGAAGGACAGTGAGGGAAATTCTCCTTGTGCTATAGTGTGCTTTAAAAAAACATTTTTTCTAGGGACAGAAAACTATAGGTAGGAAGAGTGTCAGTTTCTTTCACTGTGATAATCCTTGTTTCTAGGGACAGGGAAGGACAGTGAGGGAATTCTCCTTGTGCTATAGTGTGTTTTAAAAAAAACATTTTTTCTAGGGACAGAAAACTATAGGTAGGAAGAGTGTCAGTTTCTTTCACTGTGATAATCCTTGTTTCTAGGGACAGGGAAGGACAGTGAGGGAAATTCTCCTTGTGCTATAGTGTGCTTTAAAAAAACATTTTTTCTAGGGACAGAAAACTATAGGTAGGAAGAGTGTCAGTTTCTTTCACTGTGATAATCCTTGTTTCTAGGGACAGGGAAGGACAGTGAGGAAAATTCTCCTTGTGCTATAGTGTGCTTTAAAAAAACATTTTTTCTAGGGACAGAAAACTATAGGTAGGAAGAGTGTCAGTTTCTTTCACTGTGATAATCCTTGTTTCTAGGGACAGGGAAGGACAGTGAGGGAAATTCTCCTTGTGCTAGTGTGCTTTAAAAAAACATTTTTTCTAGGGACAGAAAACTATAGGTAGGAAGAGTGTCAGTTTCTTTCACTGTGATAATCCTTGTTTCTAGGGATAGGGAAGGAAAGTGAGGGAAATTCACCTTGTGCTATAGTGTGCTTTAAAAAAACATTTTTCTAGGGACAGAAAACTATAGGTAGGAAGAGTGTCAGTTTCTTTCACTGTGATAATCCTTGTTTCTAGGGACAGTGAAGGACAGTGAGGGAAATTCTCCTTGTGCTATAGTGTGCTTTAAAAAAACATTTTTTCTAGGGACAGAAAACTATAGGTAGGAAGAGTGTCAGTTTCTTTCACTGTGATAATCCTTGTTTCTAGGGACAGGGAAGGACAGTGAGGGAAATTCTCCTTGTGCTATAGTGTGCTTTAAAAAAACATTTTTTCTAGGGACAGAAAACTATAGGTAGGAAGAGTGTCAGTTTCTTTCACTGTGATAATCCTTGTTTCTAGGGACAGGGAAGGACAGTGAGGGAATTCTCCTTGTGCTATAGTGTGCTTTAAAAAAAACATTTTTTCTAGGGACAGAAAACTATAGGTAGGAAGAGTGTCAGTTTCTTTCACTGTGATAATCCTTGTTTCTAGGGACAAAGAAGTAAAGTGAGGGAAATTCTCCTTGTGCTATAGTGTGCTTTAAAAAAACATTTTTTCTAGGGACAGAAAACTATAGGTAGGGAGAGTGTCAGTGTGTTTTACTGTGCGAATCCTTGTTTCTAGGGACAGGGAAGGACAGTGAGGGAATTCTCCTTGTGCTATAGTGTGCTTTAAAAA
This sequence comes from Rana muscosa, assembly GCA_029206835.1. Classification (NCBI taxonomy): domain Eukaryota; kingdom Metazoa; phylum Chordata; class Amphibia; order Anura; family Ranidae; genus Rana; species Rana muscosa. The sequence goes on along the minus strand of CM055122.1, from coordinate 324,133,241 downwards.
AACATTTTTTCTAGGGACAGAAAACTATAGGTAGGGAGAGTGTCAGTGTGTTTTACTGTGCGAATCCTGGTTTCTAGGGACAGGGAAGGACAGTGAGGGAATTTTCCTTGTGCTATAGTGTGCTTTAAAAAAACATTTTTTCTAGGGACAGAAAACTATAGGTAGGGAGAGTGTCAGTGTGTTTTACTGTGCGAATCCTTGTTTCTAGGGACAGGGAAGGACAGTGAGGGAATTCTCCTTGTGCTATAGTGTGCTTTAAAAAAACATTTTTTCTAGGGACAGAAAACTATAGGTAGGGAGAGTGTCAGTGTGTTTTACTGTGCGAATCCTTGTTTCTAGGGACAGGGAAGGACAGTGAGGGAATTCTCCTTGTGCTATAGTGTGCTTTAAAAAAACATTTTTTCTAGGGACAGAAAACTATAGGTAGGGAGAGTGTCAGTGTGTTTTACTGTGCGAATCCTTGTTTCTAGGGACAGGGAAGGACAGTGAGGGAATTCTCCTTGTGCTATAGTGTGCTTTAAAAAAACATTTTTTCTAGGGACAGAAAACTATAGGTAGGAAGAGTGTCAGTTTCTTTCACTGTGATAATCCTTGTTTCTAGGGACAAAGAAGGAAAGTGAGGGAAATTCTCCTTGTGCTATAGTGTGCTTTAAAAAAACATTTTTTCTAGGGACAGAAAACTATAAGTAGGGAGAGTGTCAGTGTGTTTTACTGTGCGAATCCTTGTTTCTAGGGACAGGGAAGGACAGTGAGGGAATTCTCCTTGTGCTATAGTGTGCTTTAAAAAAAACATTTTTTCTAGGGACAGAAAACTATAGGTAGGAAGAGTGTCAGTTTCTTTCACTGTGATAATCCTTGTTTCTAGGGACAAAGAAGTAAAGTGAGGGAAATTCTCCTTGTGCTATAGTGTGCTTTAAAAAAACATTTTTTCTAGGGACAGAAAACTATAGGTAGGGAGAGTGTCAGTGTGTTTTACTGTGCGAATCCTTGTTTCTAGGGACAGGGAAGGACAGTGAGGGAATTCTCCTTGTGCTATAGTGTGCTTTAAAAAAACATTTTTTCTAGGGACAGAAAACTATAGGTAGGGAGAGTGTCAGTGTGTTTTACTGTGCGAATCCTTGTTTCTAGGGACAGGGAAGGACAGTGAGGGAATTTTCCTTGTGCTATAGTGTGCTTTAAAAAAACATTTTTTCTAGGGACAGAAAACTATAGGTAGGGAGAGTGTCAGTGTGTTTTACTGTGCGAATCCTTGTTTCTAGGGACAGGGAAGGACAGTGAGGGAATTCTCCTTGTGCTATAGTGTGCTTTAAAAAAACATTTTTTCTAGGGACAGAAAACTATAGGTAGGGAGAGTGTCAGTGTGTTTTACTGTGCGAATCCTTGTTTCTAGGGACAGGGAAGGACAGTGAGGGAATTCTCCTTGTGCTATAGTGTGCTTTAAAAAAACATTTTTTCTAGGGACAGAAAACTATAGGTAGGGAGAGTGTCAGTGTGTTTTACTGTGCGAATCCTTGTTTCTAGGGACAGGGAAGGACAGTGAGGGAATTCTCCTTGTGCTATAGTGTGCTTTAAAAAAACATTTTTTCTAGGGACAGAAAACTATAGGTAGGAAGAGTGTCAGTTTCTTTCACTGTGATAATCCTTGTTTCTAGGGACAGGTAAGGACAGTGAGGGAATTCTCCTTGTGCTATAGTGTGCTTTAAAAAAACATTTTTTCTAGGGACAGAAAACTATAGGTAGGAAGAGTGTCAGTTTCTTTCACTGTGATAATCCTTGTTTCTAGGGACAAAGAAGGAAAGTGAGGGAAATTCTCCTTGTGCTATAGTGTGCTTTAAAAAAACATTTTTTCTAGGGACAGAAAACTATAGGTAGGGAGAGTGTCAGTGTGTTTTACTGTGCGAATCCTTGTTTCTAGGGACAGGGAAGGACAGTGAGGGAATTCTCCTTGTGCTATAGTGTGCTTTAAAAAAAACATTTTTTCTAGGGACAGAAAACTATAGGTAGGAAGAGTGTCAGTTTCTTTCACTGTGATAATCCTTGTTTCTAGGGACAAAGAAGGAAAGTGAGGGAAATTCTCCTTGTGCTATAGTGTGCTTTAAAAAAACATTTTTTCTAGGGACAGAAAACTATAGGTAGGGAGAGTGTCAGTGTGTTTTACTGTGCAAATCCTTGTTTCTAGGGACAGGGAAGGACAGTGAGGGAATTCTCCTTGTGCTATAGTGTGCTTTAAAAAAACATTTTTTCTAGGGACAGAAAACTATAGGTAGGGAGAGTGTCAGTGTGTTTTACTGTGCGAATCCTTGTTTCTAGGGACAGGGAAGGACAGTGAGGGAATTCTCCTTGTGCTATAGTGTGCTTTAAAAAAACATTTTTTCTAGGGACAGAAAACTATAGGAAGGAAGAGTGTCAGTTTCTTTCACTGTGATAATCCTTGTTTCTAGGGACAAAGAAGGAAAGTGAGGAAAATTCTCCTTGTGCTATAGTGTGCTTTAAAAAAACATTTTTTCTAGGGACAGAAAACTATAGGTAGGAAGAGTGTCAGTTTCTTTCACTGTGATAATCCTTGTTTCTAGGGACAGGGAAGGACAGTGAGGGAAATTCTCCTTGTGCTATAGTGTGCTTTAAAAAAACATTTTTTCTAGGGACAGAAAACTATAGGTAGGAAGAGTGTCAGTTTCTTTCACTGTGATAATCCTTGTTTCTAGGGACAGGGAAGGACAGTGAGGAAAATTCTCCTTGTGCTATAGTGTGCTTTAAAAAAACATTTTTTCTAGGGACAGAAAACTATAGGTAGTGTGACAGCAGGAAGGTAAAGTCACCTGGTTGCATCCAGGGGGGTAGATATATTTCTCCCAGATTCAGGCTTTATGCCGACTTATACAACTAGGAAGTTGATGAAGCCCAGCTGAGGCTAGTGGGCTCATGGATGACTCATACCTCTAGGGAGAGGGCTGGGCGTCGTGCAGGCAGGGAGTTGATGAGACCAGCTGAAGCTTGTCAGCTCATTTAAAGGCCTCTATAAAAACTCCCAGATTCATTAGGTGTTTGCTCATGCCTGGAACCAGACCTGTGTGGACTGTCTAGGGAGAGTGAACCCCTGTGCGGTGAGGCAAAGCCTGTGTGGCTATTTGTTTGGACTTTTACTAAACCAGGGACTTAGGGACTAGGACAGCACCAGGCTGATCCCAGTTGTTAGTTTAGGAAACCTGCATGTTTAGTCAGAGGTCAAACTGACCAGGATTTATTTTGTTTATGTTTCTTTGTGGCTTTGCTGTGTTTTTGTCACTGTACATAGAGAAATAAACCGCACCTTTTGATTTTGAAAACCACAACCTCCGTCTGCTGGCCCTGTTTTTGTGTGGGGAGCCCAACCAGGGGGTCACACACACCCGCTACCGAGTTAACCCCCTCACAGTTGGTGGAGAACCAGTGGCAGTTTTTTTTAAGCCAGCATGGAGGAGATACTGAAACAGCTGGCTCTAGCAAATGCCAATCAACAGCAGACAAATGCAGGTTTGCAAAGGAGCCTTGCAGCCCAGCAGCAAGCTCATCAACAAGCCCAGCAGCAATCTGAGGCCCGCTTCATAGACCTGTTACAGAAGCAAGAGCAGAGACTACAACAAATGGAAGCAGTAATGCAGCAACGTCCGCAGACCAGTGAGGAAAGCCGTCCCACTAATACCGCGTCCTTTGGGGTGAGTCGTTTATTGACAAAAATGACTGGAGAGGATGATCCAGAGGTATTTTTGACCACATTTGAAAGGACTGCTGAAAGAGAAAAGTGGCCTGAGGAGCAGTGGGCTGGACTGGTGGCTCCTCTGTTAACTGGTGAATCGCAGAAGGCTTACTATGACCTAGAGCCTGACCAAGCAAAAGACTATGTGATGCTAAAAGCTGAAATATTGGCAAGGCTGGGTGTCACCCTGGCTGTCCGGGCTCAGCGTGTGCATAACTGGACTTTCCAGCTTGGAAAACCCCCCAGGTCTCAAATGTATGATCTCATTCACCTGAGCAGGAAGTGGCTACAGCCAGAGACTTTGTCCGCACCAGAGATTGTGGAACGTGTTGTAATGGATCGGTTTTTGAGAGCTCTTCCTACTGCCATCCAAAAGTGGGTAAGCCATGGAGACCCAGAGACGGCCAGTGGTCTTGTGGATCGTGTAGAGAAATACTTGGCTACAGAGAACCTGACGGCCTCTTCCAGAGACTCTCGGACTTTCCACCCTAAGACCAGACCATCCCCAGGGGCGGATAAGAGGATTCCAAGGGGTGAGGGTGGAGAGAGTGAGAGGGTGGGAGCTCTACCCAAAGTTTGGCGAGAACAGCCTGGGAAGTCAGGGGCTCAAGAGGCAGCCAAATGGATTGTTTGCTACCGCTGCCGGCAAGCGGGACATATTGCAGCAAATTGCCCGGTTGTGGAGGAACCCATGCAATGTGACTTTCTGATGGACAGACGTCAGTCGCTGTGTGCGACAGTCGCATGCACTGCCATTCGGGGAACTGAGAAACATTTATGCAAAATGTGTATTAATGGTAGAAATGTTGTGGTATTACTGGATTCAGGTAGCCTTGTGACCCTGATAAAGGCTGAATTAGTTAAAACAGAGGTCTCTGGGAATAGCAAGGTAGCTGTTATTTGTGTGCATGGGGACACCCGAGAGTATCCAGTGACTACAGTGTGTTTCGAGACCCCCAAAGGTACCCTCTCTCATCCAGTGGGGTTAGTATCTCAATTACCGCATGATGCCATTGTGGGAAGGGATTTTCCGAAGTTCTGGGAACTGTGGGATGATCCTGAGCCCCCCACTGGTGCCCCTATGCACCAGGAATGTGATAGCCAGAACTCCTCTGAGAGTGGTGAGGACTCTCCAGAATTTCCCTTGTCAGTATTGGCAGGGGAGACTCAAGAAACTGGAGAGGAGCCCACCTCCTCAGACGAAAACCTACCGTCTGTGGAGTTTTCTGATCTGGAGTTTCACAGGGAAAATTTTGCCACAGAACAGTTAAAAGACCCCGCCCTAATAAAGGCACGGGAAAACGTAGTGGAAATAGATGGCGAGTTAGTGAACCCAGATAATACCTGCACTTACCCATACTTCAGCGTAGAGAAGGACCTACTGTATCGGGTGGCAAAAAGGGCAGAAGAAACCGTTGAGCAGCTTGTGGTGCCCAAACCTTACAGGAAGTTGGTGTTGGAGTTGGCCCATGGGCACATTCTTGGAGGTCATCTGGGGACAGAGAAAACCCGAGAGAGGGTATTACAGAGATTCTATTGGCCTGGGGTGATGAAGGACATAGAAAATTATTGTTCCTCCTGCCCTGTGTGTCAGAGGTCGGCCCCGATGCCACATTTCCGTAGCCCGCTGGTCCCTCTACCCATCATTGAGGTCCCGTTTGAGAGAATCGCAATGGATTTGGTAGGTCCTATAATCAAGTCCGCTAGGGGGCACCAGTACATATTGGTTATAATGGACTATGCCACCCGTTATCCAGAAGCGATCCCTCTCAGAAATACCTCGGCCAAAACCATAGCCAAAGAGCTATCTCTTGTTTTTAGCCGGGTGGGTATTTGTAAAGAACTGCTTACGGACCAAGGTACACCCTTTATGTCCCGGGTTATGAAAGAGCTGTGTAAATTGCTCAAAGTGACGCAATTGCGTACATCTGTGTATCACCCCCAAACCGATGGGCTGGTTGAAAGATTCAACAAAACCCTAAAACAAATGTTGAAGAAAGTGGTGGATAGAGATGGAAAGGATTGGGACTGTCTACTTCCTTATTTGATGTTTGCTATTAGGGAGGTGCCCCAATCCTCCACGGGATTCTCCCCCTTTGAGTTACTGTATGGGAGACACCCAAGAGGGCTGTTGGATATTGCCAAGGAAACTTGGGAAAGTGAGAGTTCTCCCCACAGGAGTGTGATTGAGCATGTCGCCCTGATGCAAGATCGAATTGCACAGGTAATGCCCATCGTGAAGGAACATTTGGCCCAAGCGCAGTTGGCACAGCAGAGAGTGTACAACCGTGGAGCAAAGACCCGTACCTTTTCCCCGGGGGATAGGATATTGGTACTTGTCCCTACGGTTGAAAGTAAATTCCTTGCCAAATGGCAAGGCCCCTACGAGATAATGGAAAAAGTGAGCGAAGTGAATTACAAGGTCAGACAACCAGGAAGGCGAAAGCCCGAACAGATATATCACGTTAATCTGTTGAAAGCCTGGAGGGATAGAGAGTCCCTAGTCGCAGAAACTTGGTCACCAGCTCAAACTGGTTGCGTGATTCCGGAGGTTGGAATAGCAGCCACCTTGTCACAACCCCAACAACAGGAGGTTAAGGAGTTTGTGCTTCGCAACAAGGAGGTGTTCTCTGAGCTGCCGGGACAAACATCTGGGGTAGAGCATGATATTATTACCCCGCCCGGTGAAAGGGTGAAGTTAAAACCCTATCGGATCCCAGAGGCCCGACGGGAGGCAATACGGGAGGAAGTACAGAAAATGCTGAACTTAGGGGTGATAGAGGAGTCCCAAAGTGATTGGTCTAGTCCCATTGTGTTGGTGCCTAAACCGGATGGGAGCTGGCGATTTTGTAACGATTTTCGTCAGTTGAACAAAGTTACAAAATTTGACACCTACCCCATGCCACGTATAGATGAGTTGATCGACCGGCTGGGAACAGCCCGATACATGACGACTCTTGACCTCACAAAAGGGTATTGGCAAATTCCCCTGGCCAAGTCGGCCAAAGAGAAAACCGCATTTGTAACCCCAGACGGGGCGTTCCAATATAAGAGAATGCCGTTCGGGTTACAGAATGCGCCGGCCACATTCCAGCGGAAAATGGACCAGATACTGAGGCCCCATCGGAAGTATGCTGCGGCTTACCTGGATGACGTAATTGTCCATAGCACAGATTGGGCCTCACATCTGCCAAAAGTGCAAGCAGTCCTAGACTCTATCCGGGAAGCGGGGTTTACGGCTAACCCCAAGAAGTGTACCATTGGGCAGGAGGAGGCCAAATATCTTGGGTACACCATTGGCAGGGGAGTGATAAAACCCCAACTCAACAAAGTCGAGGCCATCCAGAGTTGGCCACGTCCCAACAGCAAGAAGCAGGTACGGGCCTTTCTGGGAATCGCGGGTTATTATCGGCGCTTCATTCCCCACTTTGCTTCTAAGGCTATGCCCCTAACCAACCTGACGAAAGGGAAAGGGTCGGTCATGATTAAATGGACCCCCGAGGCTGAGGCAGCATTCCAATTCTTGAAACAAGCCTTATGTAGCCAGCCAGTGTTGTACTCACCCGACTTCTCTAAAGACTTTGTCGTACAAAGTGATGCGTCAGATGTGGGGTTAGGAGCAGTATTGTCCCAGGTCTGGAACGGGGAAGAGCACCCAGTCATTTACCTCAGCAGGAAGTTGAAGTCCCATGAGGTAAATTACGCCACGGTTGAAAAGGAGTGTTTAGCGGTGAAGTGGGCTCTAGATTCCCTTCGGTACTATCTGCTAGGTAGGCACTTTGACATGGTTACGGATCACGCTCCGTTAAAGTGGATGGCTCAAAACAAGGAGACAAATAGAAGAGTGAATAGGTGGTTCCTGGCCCTACAGGAATTCAACTTCACAGTAAAGCATCGCCCTGGCGTTCAAATGGGGAATGTGGATGCTTTGTCTCGAGTACATGAATGCCTGATTGCTGGTGTTCCAACCCCAAGGTTAAAACAAGAGGGGGGGGTATGTGACAGCAGGAAGGTAAAGTCACCTGGTTGCATCCAGGGGGGTAGATATATTTCTCCCAGATTCAGGCTTTATGCCGACTTATACAACTAGGAAGTTGATGAAGCCCAGCTGAGGCTAGTGGGCTCATGGATGACTCATACCTCTAGGGAGAGGGCTGGGCGTCGTGCAGGCAGGGAGTTGATGAGACCAGCTGAAGCTTGTCAGCTCATTTAAAGGCCTCTATAAAAACTCCCAGATTCATTAGGTGTTTGCTCATGCCTGGAACCAGACCTGTGTGGACTGTCTAGGGAGAGTGAACCCCTGTGCGGTGAGGCAAAGCCTGTGTGGCTATTTGTTTGGACTTTTACTAAACCAGGGACTTAGGGACTAGGACAGCACCAGGCTGATCCCAGTTGTTAGTTTAGGAAACCTGCATGTTTAGTCAGAGGTCAAACTGACCAGGATTTATTTTGTTTATGTTTCTTTGTGGCTTTGCTGTGTTTTTGTCACTGTACATAGAGAAATAAACCGCACCTTTTGATTTTGAAAACCACAACCTCCGTCTGCTGGCCCTGTTTTTGTGTGGGGAGCCCAACCAGGGGGTCACACACACCCGCTACCGAGTTAACCCCCTCACAGTAGGAAGAGTGTCAGTTTCTTTCACTGTGATAATCCTTGTTTCTAGGGACAGGGAAGGACAGTGAGGGAAATTCTCCTTGTGCTATAGTGTGCTTTAAAAAAACATTTTTTCTAGGGACAGAAAACTATAGGTAGGAAGAGTGTCAGTTTCTTTCACTGTGATAATCCTTGTTTCTAGGGACAGGGAAGGAAAGTGAGGGAAAGTCTCCTTGTGCTATAGTGTGCTTTAAAAAAACATTTTTTCTAGGGACAGAAAACTATAGGTAGGAAGAGTGTCAGTTTCTTTCACTGTGATAATCCTTGTTTCTAGGGACAGGGAAGGACAGTGAGGAAAATTCTCCTTGTGCTATAGTGTGCTTTAAAAAAACATTTTTTCTAGGGACAGAAAACTATAGGTAGGAAGAGTGTCAGTTTCTTTCACTGTGATAATCCTTGTTTCTAGGGACAGGGAAGGACAGTGAGGGAAATTCTCCTTGTGCTATAGTGTGCTAAAGCATTCCTCATCAACCATCTTTGAAATCCTTGTTTTTTTGGACAGTCAGGGAAATTGTCGTTGTGCTATTCTGTGCAAAAGCAATCATCCTCAACCATATTTAGAAATCCTTAAGTAAAGGGACAGAGAAGGACACCTGAAGGTAGCCCTTATTGCTTTTTTCCCATCTCCCTGCAGGCCATCTATTAGAATGTCTGGAAGGCAAACAAGGAGAGGCAGACAGTCAGGAGGCAATAAAAGAGGGCAAGCAGGCTCTGTGTCTGGGGGCAACAGTGCTGGTCGTGGACGCGGTGCATTGTCATCAGCACATGGCCATGGGACACGCTTGTCCTTCTTTTCGGCAGCTGGACATGTTGAGCCACATCATGCCGAAGACTTGGTAGAGTGTATGACCAAGCCCTCCTCCTCATCCTCTCTCACCCAGGCTCAGGGTACTGGAAAAGCAGCTGCCAAAGCGTCCTCTTCCCTGGTATCAATGTCAGACTCATCATCAGTCACTCCTTCCCTAGACCCACCATGTCCTCCTCCTGAGGAGTCCCCCGAACTGTTTGAGCACAGTGTTGGGTACATGCTCCAGGAGGATGCCCAGCGTTTCGAAGGGTCTGATGATGAAACCCAGCTACAGGAAGGCAGTAGCGTGAGAGCAGACAGAGGGGATGCTCAAGAAGGACACCAATCTGGCAGTCATGTTCCAGCAGCTGCAGCATACTGCCAGATTGGCTCCAGTGATGAGGAGGGAGGGGATGATGAGGTCACTGACTCCACGTGGGTGCCTAATAGGAGAGAGGAGGAGGAGGAGGATGAGGAGGAGGCACATCTCCAACGAGGCAGGATGCCCTTTGGTGGCCAGCGTAAGGGCAGTACACCGACGGAATCACACCGCAGAGCTCCGCCTGTGCAGGGCGCTGCCTCTGCCCGTCATTCAAAAAGTTCTTTGGTGTGGGCCTTTTTTGAGGCTAGTGCATCAGATCGCACAGCTGCTGTTTGCAACATATGTCTCAAGCGTATATCGCGTGGCCAAAACATCAGCCGCTTGGGTACCACATGCCTGACCAGACATATGTTGACCTGCCATGCAGCTCGTTGGCAAGCCTACCTCAAAGACCCACACCAAAGAACAAAGCGGACCTCTCCTTGCACCGCATCAGCTGGGATCTCCAACCCCACTATAACTTCAGTCCTCTCTGAAACATGCACTGAGAGGAATGAAGGTGTAGAATTAGGTGTGTCACAGCCAAGTACTTGCGGCCACTCTGCTAGCAGTACACCGACGTCCGATTCTAGCAGGCAAATTTCCCTGCCCCAGCTGCTGGACCGTCGAAAGAAGTTCACTCCCAGCCATCCACATGCCCAGCGGTTGAATGCTAGCTTGGCTAAATTGCTAGCGCTTCAACTGCTGCCTTTTCAGTTGGTAGACTCGGCCCCCTTCCGTGAGTTTGTGCAATGTGCGGTTCCTCAGTGGCAGGTTCCCAAACGCCTCTTTTTCTCACGGAAGGCTATTCCGGCTCTCTACCGGCATGTGGAAGGCAATGTCTTGGCCTCGCTGGACAGGGCGGTCAGCGGTAAGGTGCATATTACCGCTGACTCATGGTCCAGCAGGCATGGACAGGGACGTTACCTTTCTTTCACGGCCCATTGGGTCACTCTTTTGGCGGCTGGGAAGGATGCAGGACAAGGTGCAGTAGTGTTGGAGGTTGTTCCACCGCCACGCCTCCAAAATGCTACTACTGGTTGTGACACACCTCTCTCCTCCACCCCCTCCTCTTCTTCTTCCTCCATGGCCTCTTCCTGTGGTTTGTCCTCTGAACCAGCGGTGCTCCGTAGGCGTTCAAGGGGCTATGCAAGTACGCAGGCAAAAAGATGCCATGCCGTGCTTGCGCTGGTGTGTTTGGGGGACAGAAGCCACACTGGGGCAGAGGTCCTGTCTGCTCTGCAGGGCCAGGCCGAGAGGTGGTTGACGCCACGCCAGCTTAAGCCAGGAATGGTGGTTTGCGACAATGGCACCAACCTCCTCTCCGCCCTCCGACAGGGACAACTGACCCATGTGCCCTGTGTGGCTCACGTCCTTAACCTGGTGGTGCAGCGGTTCTTGGGCAGGTACCCGGGCTTACAGGATGTCCTGAGGCAGGCCAGGAAAGTCTGTGTGCAGTTCCGCAGATCTTATAATGCCAGTGCTCGCCTGGCTGAGCTGCAAAAGGAGTTGAACCTGCCCAAGAACCGCCTTATATGTGACATGCCCACCAGGTGGAACTCAACGTTGGCCATGCTGCAGCGGCTGCACACGCAGCAGAGGGCCATCAATGAGTACCTGTGCGACTACGGCACCAGGACAGGGTCAGGGGAGCTTGGTTTTTTTTCTCCACGCCAGTGGGGCATGATCAGGGATGCATGCACTGTCCTGGCACCATTTGAGGAGGCCACGAGGATGGTGAGCAGTGACAGTGCATGCATCAGTGACACTGTACCTCTTGTCCACCTGTTGGAGCACACGCTGCGTGGAATAATGGACAGGGCACTTGAGGCAGAACAGAGGCAGGAAGAGGAGGACTTCCTTGCCTCTCAAGGCCCCCTTTACCCAGACAGTGTTCCTTCTGTCCCACCCATCGCACAGGAAGAGGAGGAGGAGGAGGAGGAGGAGGATTGTGTCAGCATGGAGGTGGAGGCTGGCACTCAGCATCATCAGCAGCAGTCTTTTAGGGATGATTTACAGTCCCAAGAAACCAGTGGACTTGTACGTGGCTGGGAGGAGGTGGCTGCGGATCATGTCGTCCTTAGTGACCCAGAGGACTCCTGAGCGAATGCCTCAGCAAACCTACGCTGCATGGCCTCCCTGATCCTGCAAAGTCTGCGGAAGGATCCTCGTATTCTTCGGATCAAGGAGAGGGACCATTACTGGCTGGCCACTCTCCTTGATCCACGGTACAAGGGTAAGGTTGCGGACCTTATGTTACCGTCGCAGAGGGAGCAGAGGATGAGACAACTCCGGGAGGCCTTGCAGAAAGGTCTGTGCAACGCGTTCCCAGAGACTGGGAGGTTACAAACTCCTGGTCCTGGACAACGAGTTGCTGAGGCTTCGGCCAGTCAAAGAAGGAGCGGTGAGGAAGATGGCCTTCTGACCGATGCGTTCAGACAATTCTTTAGTCCGCAGCCCCAAAGTATGATCGGTTCCAGCAACCATCGCCAGCGTCTGATAAACATGGTGCAGGAATATCTAGGGGCAAGGTCAGACTTGGACGCCTTCCCCACCGAAAATCCTCTGGCTTACTGGGTCTTGAGGATGGATCACTGGCCAGAGCTTGCACAGTATGCAATTGAGCTACTGGCCTGTCCTGCATCCAGCGTTCTTTCGGAACGCACATTCAGTGCTGCTGGAGGATTTGTCACGGATCACAGGGTGCGCCTGTCCACCGACTCGGTTGATCGACTGACTTTCATCAAGATGAACCAGTCTTGGATCACCACCAGCTACCACACACCTGATGCTGATATAACAGACTAATTGATTTTAACATGTCACATCCCTTCAAGACTGATGCTGATGCTGAGTGCCTGTGCTGTTATGTTGACTGGCTATCCTCCTCCTCCGAGTCCTCAATGATACGATTGATGATGATAGCTTGGAAGATCATTTTTGTTTATGGGTGCCGCCACCAGTGGCTAAGGCCCAATTTTTCAGCCCCTGTTTTACAGGGGCGTGTAATTACAATTTTTTTAGCAATAATTTGCCATAGGGCTCATTGCTGTGCTCCAAGTACAGTATCTGTGAGGGGTTGGAGTGTTGTGGCACCAGTGCCTAAGGCCCAATTTTTCAGCCCCTGTTTAACAGGGGCGTGTCATTACAATTTTTGAAGCAATACTTTGCAACAGGGCTCATTGCTGTGCTCCAAGTACAGTATCTGTAAGGGGTTGTAGTGTTGTGCCACCAGTGCCTAAGGCCCAATTTTTCAGCCCCTGTTCAACAGGGGCATGCAATTACAATTCTTGATCTAATAATTCACAGCAGGGCCCATTGCTGCACCCACCAAGAGTAACTCTGAGGGCTTACAGTGTTGTGGCAACGCCACCACCACCACCACCACGAAAGGCCCAATTTTTCAGCCCCTGTTCAAAAGGGGCATGTAATTACAATTCTTGATCTAATAATTCACAGCAGGGCCCATTGCTGCACCCACCAAGAGTAACTCTGAGGGCTTACAGTGTTGTGGCAACGCCACCACCACCACCACCACGAAAGGCCCAATTTTTCAGCCCCTGTTCAAAAGGGGCATGTAATTACAATTCTTGATCTAATAATTCACAGCAGGGCCCATTGCTGCACCCACCAAGAGTAACTCTGAGGGCTTACAGTGTTGTGGCAACACCACCACCACCACCACCACCACGAAAGGCCCAATTTTTCAGCCCCTGTTCAACAGGGGCATGCAATTACAATTCTTGATCTAATAATTCACAGCAGGGCCCATTGCTGCACCCACCAAGAGTAACTCTGAGGGCTTACAGTGTTGTGGCAACGCCACCACCACCACCACCACGAAAGGCCCAATTTTTCAGCCCCTGTTCAAAAGGGGCATGTAATTACACTTCTTGATCTAATAATTCACAGCAGGGCCCATTCCTGCACCCACCAAGAGTAACTCTGAGGGCTTACAGTGTTGTGGCAACACCACCACCACCACCACCACCACGAAAGGCCCAATTTTTCAGCCCCTGTTCAACAGGGGCATGCAATTACAATTCTTGATCTAATAATTCACAGCAGGGCCCATTCCTGCACCCACCAAGAGTAACTCTGAGGGCTTACAGTGTTGTGGCAACACCACCACCACCACCACCACCACGAAAGGCCCAATTTTTCAGCCCCTGTTCAACAGGGGCATGCAATTACAATTCTTGATCTAATAATTCACAGCAGGGCCCATTGCTGCACCCACCAAGAGTAACTGTCAGGGCTTACAGTGTTGTGGCACCAGCACCACCATCAAAGGCCCAATTTTTACTACCACTGTTCAACAATTATATGTAATTAAAATTCCTGATATAATAGTTGACAGCAGGGCGTTCCAGCACCAACCAAGAGTAACTGTGAGTGCTTACAGTGTTGTGCCAACACCAACACCTAAGGGGCCAATTTCTGCAGAGTATATACGGCAGGTCCCTACTTTCAAACATCCAACTTACAAACGACTCCTACTTGCAAACGCAAGAAGACAACAGGAAGTGAGAGGAAATCTACCACTAGGAAGGAAAATTCTCTCCTGTAAGAATAAATATGGGAGAAAGGTGTCTCCTCTGTACTGATGCTTTATCAGCAATCCTTGTTTCAAGAAAAACACCACATTTCAAAAACAGTTGTCATTGGGACGGAAAGTGAGGTGAAATGTTCTGAACAGGGGCACAGACAGCAAAACAAATGTTACAGGGGTGATAACCCTTACCTATGTTTTCCAAAAAGTTTAAAAATAGATTTTTGGGCTGGAGCTACACTTCAACAATGTACCTGTTCAAAATTACAAACAGATTCTACATAAGAACAAACCTACAGTCCCTGTCTTGTATGCACCGCCTGTATACGGCTGTTCAGAGTATATAGGGCCTTTTTTATTTTATGTGCGGGGTTCCCCTTAATATCCATACAAGACCCAAAGGGGCTGGTAATGGGCTGGGGTAGGGGGGGGGGGTCATGGGGTAGCTATGCCATTTTTCTTAAAGATTTTCATCCATATTACCGGGACCAGACATTACATTAAAGCCGCAAGCAGTTTTAAATGGCTTTTTTTTCCTTTAGAAGTGTCATTTTGTGCAGGGACAGTTCTAAACACGGGAAACACGTGGCACTTCACAGGCATACTTTAGACACCCCCCAGGTACGATATTTAAAGGAATATTTGACTTTTTTTTTTTCACTTTATGCATCATTAAAATGACTGCTCCCGAAAAACGACCATTTTTAAAACTTCTTGTTGCATTGATACATGTCCCCTGGTGCACAACCCGGGTTCCCAAACCCTTTTTAGGACAATAAAATGCATAATAGTTGTTATAATTAGCACTTTAGAATTCGAACGTTCGCATCCATTGTATTTAATAGGGTTCTAATGTTCGTACGAACTTTCGGTCCGTTCGCGGGTTCTGGTGCGAACCGAACCCGGGGGTGTTCGGCTCATCACTATTCTTCCTGCTAATTCATCCTTCACTCTATCAGACAGGCCATGCAAAAAGGTTGCGACTAAGGCCTCATTGTTCCAGCTCAACTCAGCCGACAGTATGCGGAAATGAAGGGCATACTGTCCCACAGAAGCAGACTCTTGGCGGAGACGCAAAAGGGCGCTGGCCGCTGACGAGACACGAGCCGGTTCTTTGAAGATATTCCGAAAAAGTTTCAAGAAGCCAGACAGGCTAGAAACCACTGGATCATTCAGTTCCCACAGAGGGGCTGCCCAGGCTAAAGCTTCACCAGAGAGGAGGGAAATGATATAGGCTACCTTAGCCCGATCGGACAGGAAGTTTTGGGGCTGGAGCTCAAAATGAATCGTGCATTGGCTAAGGAACCCCCTGCAAGCCTTGAAGTCCCCAGAGAAACGGGACGGAGCTGGCAGTTGTAGTGAGTGTGTGGCTGCGACTGGTGCAATAGGTGCAGCCGCTGGTTGTATTTGAGGTTGCGGATTCAGGGTTCCCAAGGAGGCCTGAAGCTGCTCGAAGCGAGAAGCCAGATCCTGGAGGAATCGCATCACCTGAGTCTGATTCGATTCCTGGGTTTCAAGTCTGCAAACTATGCCCTGCAATGGATCATCCGCGGGGAGTGGGATGTCAGCCAGGTTCATGGCTGATCAAACTGTCAGGTCACCTACGGCCAGGTGACAGATGCACACCGTAGGGGGACAGGAGTGCACCGCAAGGTAATGAACCCTATGGCTGACTGCTGCGGATAGGAAACTGGGTGGTTGTGGAAAGCGGGACCAGAGGAGCACAACCGGGATCCTATAGGAAGCTAGAGCCAAGATTCCCCAGGGCGCGGAGTCTAAGACCCAGCAGGTCTTCTCCAGAGCCTCTAGTGGTGAGGATGTTATGCTGCAGGCTGGGTCCAGGTCGCAGCCCCTAGAGTCTCCTAGCTCACGCCCCGTAGGATAAGGGGACAAGAGGGGAAGCAGCAGCACAAGATATAAGAGTAACGAATAACAAGCTGAAGGTCAAGGGCCACAAGCAGACAAGGATAACGAAAGACAAGCCGAAGGTCAATGGTCACGAGCAGACAGGGATAGTCGGGGACAAGCCAATAACGTAACAGAGAGACAGACGTAGCACACGGCAGGCAGGAACCCAAACACACAATGCCTAACAAACACGTTGATCAGCAAAGCAGGCTTGCAGTGCACAGGTTAATATAGTGTTCTGTGATAGGGCCTGGGGTGGAGTCAGGCTGGGAGGAGATTATAAAGGAAGCCAGGTGAAAGGGTTCTGGCCTCTAAGATGAACACATGGGAAGGAAGGTAAGCTGACAGACAAACACTACTGCATATCCATGACACCTGTCCATTATTCCACGCAGCGTGTGCTCCAACAGGAAGACAAGAGGGACAGTATCACTGATACATGCACTGTCACTGCTCACCATCCTCGTGGCCTCCTCAAATGGTGACAGGACAGTGCATGCATCCTTGATCAGTAGCCACGGTCGTGGCGAAAAAGAGCCAAACTCCCCTGATCCTTTCCTGGTGCCATACTCGCACAGGTACTCATTGATTGCCCTCTTCTGCATGTGCAGCCGCTGCAGCATTGCCAACGTTGAGTTCCACCTGGTGGGCATGTCACAGATGAGGCGGTTCTTGGGCAGGTGCATTACCTTTTGAAGGTCAGCCAGCCGAGCACTGGCATTATATGACCGGCGGAAATGCCCACAGACTTTCCTGGCCTGCCTCAGGAGATCCTGTAAGCCCGGGTACCTGCACAAGAACCGCTGCACCACCAAATTAAGGACGTGAGCCAAACAGGGAACATGGGTCAAGTGTCCCTGTCGGAGGGCGGAGAGGAGGTTGGTGCCATTGTTGCAAACCACCATTCCTGGCTGAAGCTGACGTGGCGTCAACCACCTCTGAGCCTGCCCCTGCACAGCTGACAGAATCTCTGCCCCAGTGTGGCTCCTGTCCCCTAAGCAGACAAACTCAAGCACCGCATGGCATCTTTTTGCCTGAGTGCTTGCGTAGCCCCTAGAATGCCTACAGAGCATTGCTGGTTCTGAGGACAAATCTGCACAGGAAGAGGCCATAGAGGAAGAAGAAAAGGAGGAGGTGGAGGAGAGAGCTGTGGCAGAATCACCACTACCAACATTTTGGAGGCATGGTGGCAGAACAAGCTCCAACAATACTGCACCCTGTCCTGCATACTTCCCAGCTGCCAGAAGAGTTACCCAGTGCGCCGTGAAAGAAAGGTAACGTCCCTGTCCATGCTTGCTGGATCATGAGTCAGCGGTAATATGCATCTTACCGCTGACCGCCCTGTCCAACGAGGCCAAGACATTGCCTTCCACATGCCGGTAGAGAAAAAAAATGGCATTTGGGAACCTGCCACTGAGGTACCACACATTCCACAAATTCGCGAAAGCATTCATACACTGCGCATGTGGATGGCTGGGACTGAATTTCTTTTGACGGTTTAGCAAATGGGGTAGGAAAATTTGCCTGCTACAATCAGATTTAGGTGTACCGCTAGCAGATTGCTCGCAAGTGCTTGGGACACCTAATTCTACACCTTCATTCCTCTCATGTTTCTGAGAGGACAGAAGGTATAGTGGGGTTGGACATCCCAGCTGATGAGGAGCAAGGAGAGGTCCGCCTTGTTCTTTGGTGTGGGTCTTTTAAGTACTGTTGCCAACAGACTGCATGGGAGGTCGACATATGTCTGGTCAAGCATGTGGTGCCCAAGCGGCTGCTGTTTTGGCCAAGCTTGATACGTTTCAGACATATGTTGCAAACAGCAATGGTGCGATCTGCTGCACACGTCTCAAAAAAGGCCCACACCAAAGAACGTTTTAAAATACACAGGGAGTCATCAGCGACCTGCATATGCGTAGCTCTGCGGTGTGATGCAGTCGGGTGGCTGCCCTTAAGCTGGCACCTGGAGGGCATGCTGCCTTGTTGGAGATGTGCCTCCTCCTCCTTCTCTCTTCTATCAGGCACCCATGTAGAGTCAGTGACCTCATCATCCCCTCCCTCCTCATCACTGGAGCAAACTCTGCAGTATGCTGCAGCTGGGGGAACATGACTGCCAGTTTCTTGTCCTTCTTGGGCACCCCCTCTCTCTGGGCTCACGTTACTGCTTTCACCCTCAACCTGGATACCATTAGGGATGAGCTTCGAGTTCGAGTCGAACATTGCCTGTTCGCCCGTTTGCCGAACAGCGAACAATTTGTGGTGTTCGCGGCAAATTCGAAAAGTCTATGGGAGAAATCTAAAGTGCTAAATAAAGGCTTATATGCAAGTTATTGTCATAAAAAGTGTTTGGGGACCCGGGTACTGCCCCAGGGGACATGTATCAATGCAAAAAAAAGTTTTAAAACCGGCCGTTTTTTTCCGGAGCAGTGATTTTAATAATGCTTAAAGTGAAACAATAAAAGTGAAATATTCCTTTAAATTTCGTACCTAGGGGGTGTGTATAGTATGCCTGTAAAGTCGCGCTTGTTTCCCGTGCTTAGAACTGTCCCTGCACAAAGTGTCATTTCTGAAGGAAAAAAAGTCATTTAAAACTCCCTCGCGGCTATAATGAATTGTCGGCTCCCGGCAATACATAGAAAAGTCATTGATAAAAAATAAAAAAAGCGCGGGGGTCCCCCCAAATTCAATTACCAGCCCTTCAGGTCTGGTATGGGTTTTAAGGGGAACTCCACCCCAAATTAAAAAAAAAAATGGCGTGGAGTTCCCCTCAAAATCCATACCAGACCCTTTATCCGAGCACGCAACCTGGCAGGCCGCAGGAAAAGAGAGGGGACGAGAGAGCGCCCCCCTCCCTCCTGAACCGTACCAGGCCACATGCCCTCAACATGGGGAGGATGTCCCCATGTTGATGGGGACAAGGGCCTCATCCCCACAACCCTTGCCCGGTGGTTGTGGGGGTCTGCGGGCGGGGGGCTTATCAGAATCTGGAAGACCCCTTTAACAAAGGGGACCCCCAGATCCCGCCCCCCCCTATGTGTATTGGTAATGGGTACATTGTACCCCTACCATTTCACAAACAAAGTATAAAAAAAAATGTAAAGAAACACACACCAACACCTTGGAAAAGTCCTTTATTAAAAAAAACATTACTGCGATGAAATCCAGTGTCCCGCGGCGATCCGATGTCCAGCGCTGTCCGTCATTGGCTGAGCCTGAGTGGACCTGATGGGGAACTTCCTCCGCAGTGTATTAAATTAATACACCCGCCCCTTCTAAAGTTCCCCATCAGGTCCGCTCAGCCAATGACGTACGTGTAAGGCTGAAGACCTGATGCGGAACGTGTGAAGGGGCGGTTCTATTCATGTATTATACTGGAGGAAGTTCCCCATCAGGTCCGCTCCTCCAATGACGTAGGCGGGGTCTGACATACGAGGGGGCAGACCTGATGGGGAACTTCCTCCAGTATAATAAATGAATAGACCCGCCCCTTCTCACGTTCCGCATCTTTAGAAGGGGTGGGTGTATTCATTTAATACACTGCGGAGGAAGTTCCCCATCAGGTCCGCTCAGGCTCAGCCAATGACAGACATCGCTGGACATCGGATCGCCACGGGACACTGAATTTAATTTTTTTTTTTTTTTTTTTTTTTAAATAAAGGACTTTTCCAAGGTGTTGGTGTGTTTCTTTACATTTTTTTTACACTTTCTTCGTGAAATGGTAGGGGTACAATGTACCCCTTACCAATTCACATAGGGGGGCTGGGATCTGGGGGTCCCCTTTGTTAAAGGGGTCTTCCAGATTCCGATAAGCCCCCTGCCCGCAGACCCCCAAAACCACTGGGCAAGGGTTGTGGGGATGAGGCCCTTGTCCCCATCAACATGGGGACATCCTCCCCATGTTGAGGGCATGTGGCCTGGTACGGTTCAGGAGGGGGGGGGCGCTCTCTCGTCCTCCCCTCTTTTCCTGCGGCCTGCTAGGTTGCATGCTCGGATAAAGGGTCTGGTCTGGATTTTTGGGGGTTCTCCCCGCCATTTTTTTTTTATTTGGGGTGGAGTTCCCCTTAAAATCCATGCCAGACCTGAAGGGCCTGGTATGGATATTTGGGGGAACCGCACACATTTTTTTAAAAATTTGCGGCAGGGTTCCCCTTAATATCCATTCCAGATCTGAAGGGCCTGGTAATTGAATTTGGGGGAACCCCCACGGTTTTTTGTTTTATTTTTATCAATGACTTTTCTATGTATTGCCGGGAGCTGACAATTCATTATAGCCGTGAGTGAGTTTTAAATGACTTTTTTTCCTTCAGAAATTACACTTTGTGCAGGGACAGTTCTAAGCACGGGAAACAAGCGCAACTTTCCATGCATACTATACACACCCACTAGGTACGAAATTTAACCACTTAACAACCACCTGCCGACAAATAACGTCGACAAGGTGGTTGCTTAACTCTGGGAGGACGTTATATAACGTCCTCCCAGAATCGCGCTCCCGCGCGCCCCCTGGGGCGCGCACACGGGAAACTTTGTGACCGCCGGGTCCTCTGGACCCGGCGGATCACGAATCGCGGTAAATCGCCGCTGATAGCGGCCGTTTACCACGTGATCGCTCCGTCAAATGACGGAGCAATCACTTGTAAACAGACCGGCGTCATTTGATGACGCCGGTTCCTCCCTCCCCTCTCTGTACCGATCGGTACAGTGTGAGAGGAGAGGGGAGGGAGCGGATGGCAGCAGAAGCTCTGTGGGCTGGATCTGTGACAATTGCAGTCACAGATCCAGCCATCCATCCATCCCTGCTCAGCCATCCCTGTGCTATACCCTGCCAATACTCTGCAAAATACCCTGCCAATACTCTGCAAAATACCCTGCCAATACCCTGGTGCAATACTCTGCAATACCCTGGTGCAATACTCTGCAATACCCTGGTGCAATACTCTGCAATACCCTGGTGCAATACTCTGCAATACCCTGCGCAATACTCTGCAATACCCTGCAAAATACTCTGCAATACCCTGCAAAATACTCTGCAATACCCTGCGCAATACTCTGCAATACCCTGCGCAATACTCTGCAATACCCTGCGCAATACCCTGCAAAATACTCTGCAATACCCTGCAAAATACTCTGCAATACCCTGGTGCAATACTCTGCAATACTCTGGTGCAATACTCTGCAATACTCTGGTGCAATACTCTGCAATACCCTGCGCAATACTCTGCAATACCCTGCGCAATACTCTGCAATACCCTGCACAATACTCTGCAATACCCTGCACAATACTCTGCAATACCCTGCACAATACTCTGCAATACCCTCCACAATACTCTGCAATACCCTCCACAATACTCTGCAATACCCTCCACAATACCCTGTGCAATACCCTCCACAATACCCTGTGCAATACCTGTGCAATACCCTGCCATACATCGCAATACCCTGCCATAGTCCGCAATACTCCGCAATGCCCTGCAATACTCCGCAATGCCCAGCAATACTCCGCAATGCCCGGCAATACTCCGCAATGCCCGGCAATACTCTGCAATAACCACTTCCCGCCCTCCGGCCGTCATATGACGTCCTTGACTTTGTGCGGGGATATCTGAATGATGGGAGCAGCTACAGGCATCATTCAGATATTAGCTTTTTCAGCCGGCGATTCCCTACACCATAAGAACAATCATAGCGGCTGTTCCGCCGCTTGATCATTCTTACGGGAGGCGAGAGGGGATGTTCCCCCCCCCCCCCCGCCGCCCTCCGGTGCTTCTACCGACTCACCGCTACGATCAAAGCCAGGATTGTTGTTTTTTTTTTTGTATTTTTTTCAGGCTTCCCAGCCTAGAGGTGAGATGTGGGGTCTTATTGACACCCCCCCCCCAATATCTCACTGTAAAGAGGACCTGTCATGCCATATTCCTATTTAGGGATGAGCTTCGAGTTCGAGTCGAACTCATGTTCGACTCGAACATTGCCTGTTCGCCCGTTCGCCGAACAGCGAACAAATTGGGGTGTTCGCGGCAAATTCGAAAAATCTATGGGAGAAATCTAAAGTGCTAATTATAAAGGCTTATATGCAAGTTATTGTCCTAAAAAGTGTTTGGGGACCCGGGTCCTGCCCCAGGGGACATGTATCAATGCAAAAAGAAGTTTTAAAAACGGCCGTTTTTTCGGGAGCAGTGATTTTAATAATGCTTAAAATGAAAAAATAAAAGTGAAATATTCCTTTAAATTTCGTACCTGGGGGGTGTGTATGATATGCATGTAAAGTGGCGCATGTTTCCCGTGCTTAGAACTGTCCCTGCAAAAAGTGTCATTTTTGAAAGAAAAAAATGCATTTAAAACTGACTCGCGGCTATTAATGAATTGTCGGCTCCCGGCAATACATACAAAAGTCACTGATAAAAAAAAAAAAAAAAGCGTGGGGGTTCCCCAGAATTCAATTACCAGGCCCTTCAGGTCTGGAATGGATATTAAGGGGAACCCCGCCGCAAATAAAAAAAAAATTGACGTGGGGTTCCCCCAAATATCCATTCCAGGCCCTTCAGATCTGGCATGGATTTTAAGGGGAACTCCACCCCAAATTAAAAAAAAATGGCGTGGAGTCCCCCTAAAAATCCATACCAGACCCCTTATCCGAGCATGCAACCTGGCCGGCCGCAGGGGAAAAGGGGGGGACGAGAGAGCGCGGCCCCCCTCCCTCCTGAACCGTACCAGGCCACATGCCCTCAACATGGGGAGGATGTCCCCATGTTGATGGGGACAAGGGCCTCATCCCCACAACCCTTGCCCGGTGGTTGTGGGGGTCTGCGGGCGGGGGGCTTATCGGAATCTGGAAGACCCCTTTAACAAAGAGGACCCCCAGATCCCGGCCCCCCCCCTATGTGAATTGGTAAGGGGTACATTGTACCCCTACCATTTCACGAAGAAAGCGTAAAAAAATGTTTAAAAAAACACACAAACACCTTGAAAAAGTCCTTTATTTAAAAAAAAAAAAAAAAAACATTCCAGCGGTGAAATCCAGTGTCCCGCGGCGATCCCGATGTCCAGCGCTGTCCGTCATTGGTTGTGCCTGAGCGGACCTGATGGGGAACTCCCTCTCAGTATTTTAAATGTATAGACCCGCCCCTTCTAAAGTTCCCCATCAGGTCCGCTCAGCGGACCAGATGCGGAACATGAGAAGGGGCGGGTCTATACATGTATTACCAAAGTGAGAGCAGTTCCCCATCAGGTCCGCCTCCTCGGTGAAGGAAGTTCCCCGCTCAAGCCAATGACGTAGGCGGGTCTGACATACCGAGGAGGCGGACCTGATGGGGAACTGCTCTCACTTTGGTAATACATGTATAGACCCGCCCCTTCTCATGTTCCGCATCTGGTCCGCTGAGCGGACCTGATGGGGAACTTTAGAAGGGGCGGGTCTATACATTTAAAATACTGAGAGGGAGTTCCCCATCAGGTCCGCTCAGGCACAACCAATGAAGGACAGCGCTGGACATCGGGATCGCCGCGGGACACTGGATTTCACCGCTGGAATGTTTATTTATTTATTTTTTTAAATAAAGGACTTTTTCAAGGTGTTTGTGTGTTTTTTTAAACATTTTTTTTACGCTTTCTTCGTGAAATGGTAGGGGTACAATGTACCCGTTACCAATTCACATAGGGGGGGGGGCGGGATCTGGGGGTCCCCTTTGTTAAAGGGGTCTTCCAGATTCCGATAAGCCCCCCGCCCGCAGACCCCCACAACCACCGGGCAAGGGTTGTGGGGATGAGGCCCTTGTCCCCATCAACATGGGGACATCCTCCCCATGTTGAGGGCATGTGGCTTGGTACGGTTCAGGAGGGAGGGGGGGCCGCTCTCTCGTCCCCCCCTTTTCCCCTGCGGCCGGCCAGGTTGCGTGCTCGGATAAGGGGTCTGGTATGGATTTTTAGGGGGACTCCACGCCATTTTTTTTTTAAACTTGGGGTGGAGTTCCCCTTAAAATCCATGCCAGATCTGAAGGGCCTGGTAATTGAATTCTGGGGAACCCCCACGCTTTTTTTTTTTTTTTTTATCAATGACTTTTGTATGTATTGCCGGGAGCCGACAATTCATTAATAGCCGCGAGTCAGTTTTAAATGCATTTTTTTTCTTTCAAAAATGACATTTTTTGCAGGGACAGTTCTAAGCACGGGAAACATGCGCCACTTCACATGCATATCATACACACCCCCCAGGTACGAAATTTAAAGGAATATTTCACTTTTATTTTTTCATTTTAAGCATTATTAAAATCACTGCTCCCGAAAAAACGGCCGTTTTTAAAACTTCTTTTTGCATTGATACATGTCCCCTGGGGCAGGACCCAGGTCCCCAAACACTTTTTAGGACAATAACTTGCATATTAGCCTTTATAATTAACACTTTAGATTTCGAACGTTCGAGTCCATTGTATTTAATAGGGTTCTAAAGTTTACACGAACATTTTGTCTGTTCGCAGGTTCTGGTGCGAACCGAACAGGGGGGTGTTCGGCTCATCCCTGTTCCTATTACAAGGGATGTTTACGTTCCTTGTAATAGGTATAAAAGTGATCAAAAAAATGTTTGGGGCGGAAAAACATGTCAAACTAAAATAAATAAAGTAAAATGAAGAATAAAATTTTTATTTTTATTTTTAAAGCGCCCCTGTCCCCGTGAGCTCGCATACAGAAGCGAACGCATACGTAAGTCCCGCCCACATATGAAAACGGTTTTCAAACCACACATGTGAGGTATCTCTGCAAACGTTAGAGCGAGAGCAATCATTTTGGCCCTAGACCTCCTCTGTAACTCAAAACATGTAACCAGTAAAAATATTTAAAGCGTCGCCTATGGGGATTTTTTAAGTAGCGAAGTTTGGCGCCATTCCACGAGTGTGTGCAATTTTTAAGGGCGACATGTTAGGTATCTATTTACTCGGCGTAACTTCATCTTTCACATTATGCAAAAACATTGGGCTAACTTTACTGTTTTTTTTTTTTTAAGCACAAAACATTTTTTTTCCGTAAAAAACGCGTTAAAAAAATTGCTGCGCAAATATCGTGCGAGAAAAAAAGTTGCAACAACCACCATTATATTCTCTAAGGTCTTTGCTAAAAAAACATATATAATGTTTTGGGGTTCTATGTAATTTTCTAGCAAACAAATGATGATTTTTACATGTAGGAGAGAAATGTCAGAATTGGCCTGGGTGCTCCAGAACGCCTGAAGGTGCTCCCTGCATGTTGGGCCTCTCTATGTGGCCACGCTGTGTAAAAGTCTCACACATGTGGTATCGCCATACTCGGGAGGAATAGCAGAATGTGTTTTGGGGTGTAATTTGTGGAATGCATATGCTGTGTGTGAGAAATAACCTGCTAATATGACAATTTTGTGAAAAAAAAAAAAGAGAAAAAAAAAATCTTGATTTGCAAAGAATTGTGGGAAAAAATGACAACTTCAAAAAACTCACAATGCCTCTTTCTGAATACCTTGGAATGTCTTCTTTCCAAAAAGGGGTCATTTGGGGGGTATTTGTACTTTTCTGGCATGTTAGGGTCTCAAGAATTGAGATAGGCCGTCAGTACTTCAGGTGTGATCAATTTTCAGATATTGGCACCATAGCTTGTGGACTCTATAACTTTCACAAAGACCAAATAATATACACCAATTTGTACTTATTTTTACCAAAGATATGTAGCAGTATAAATTTTGGCCAAAATTTATGAAGAAAAAATAGTAATTTGCAAAATTTTATAACAAAAACGAAAAAAAAAAACATTTTTTTACAAAATTTTCAGTCTTTTTTCTCTTATAGCGCAAAAAATAAAAAACCCAACAGTGATTAAATACCACCAAAAGAAAGCTCTATTTGTGTGAAAAAAAGGACAAAAAATTCATATGGGTACAGTGTTGTATGACTGAGTAATTGTCATTCAAAATGTGAGAGCACCGAAAGCTGAAAATTGGTCTGGTTATTAAGGGGGTTTAAGTGCCCAGTGGTCAAGTGGTTAATTAAAGGAAAATTACACTTTTATTTTTTCATTTTAAGTATTATGAAAATCACTGCTCCCAAAAAAACTGCAGTTTTTAAAACTTTTTTTTGCATTGATACATGTCCCCTGGGGCAGGACCCGGGTCCCCAAACACTTTTTAGGACAATAACTTGCATATAAGCCTTTATAATTAGAACTTTTGATTTCAAATGTTCGAGTCCATTGTATTTAATAGGGTTCTAAAGTTCACGTGAACATTCTGTCTGTTCGCAGGTTCTGGTGCGAACCGAACAGGGAGGTGTTCGGCTCATTCCTAGATACCATCATCAGAGCCTTCAAAACACTGCGCAACCTTCTGCAGCATGTACCCGACACTGTGGTCAAACAGTTCGGGGGATTCCTCAGAACATGATGGTGGGGCTAGGGAAGGAGTGACTGATGACATTGAGCCGATGGAATAGGCCTCTTTGGCAGCTGCATTGCCAGGCAAAGTACTTTGAGCCTGGGTGTCAGAGGATGAGGAGGAGGAGGATGGCTTTGTTATCCACTCTACCAACTCTTCTGCATGTTGTGGCTCAACATGGCCAGCTGTCGAAAAAAGGGACAAGCGTGCCCCACGGCCACATGCTAAGAATGCACCGTGTCCATGACCAGCACTGTTGGCTGTAGACACAGAGCCTGCTTGCCCTCTTTTAGTGGCCTGTGAGCGTCTGCCTTTCCTTGGTGGCCTTCCAGACATGCTGTAAAATTGAATTAGCAAAACACCGCCTGAAGTTTACTAGAAAAAGTACACCAGGAATGGCCTACAGTCATATAGGCTTGGCTAGAGTAGAATGCAGTGGATATATATGTAGGAGACAGTGTGTGTGTGTATATATATATTATGCACTGCAGAGTACAGAATCACCTGCCTGGCCTGCCAGCCTGAAAGTGTATTTGAATACGTACACCAGGAATGGCCTGCAGTCAGATCTAGCTACACAGGATACTGTGTGTATGTGTGTGTGTGTGTGTGTGTGTGTGTGTGTGTGTGTGTGTGTATGTATGTATATATATATATATATATATATATATATATATACTGTGAGGGGGTTAGCTCGGCAGCGGGTGTGTGTGACCCCCGAGATGGGCTCCCCACACAAAAACAGGCCCAGCAAACGGAGGTTGTGGTTTTCAAAATCAAAAAGGTGCGGTTTATTTTCTATTTACAGTGACAAAACACAGCAAAGCAAAAGAAACATAAACAAAATAAATCCTGGTCAACTTGACCTCTGACTAAACATACAGGTTTCCTAACTAACAACTGGGATCAGCCTAGTGCTGTCCTAGTCCCTAAGTCCCTGGTTTTAAATGTCCAAGCAAATAGCCACACAGGCTTTGTCTCACCGCACAGGGGTTCACTCTCCCTAGACAGTCCACACAGGTCTGGTTCCAGGCATGAGCCAACATCTAATGAAGCTGGGAGTTCTTATAGAGGCCTAAATGAGCTGACAAGCTTCAGCTGGTCTCATCAACTCCCTGTCTGCACGACGCCCCACACTCTCCCTAGAGGTATGAGTCATCCATGAGCCCACTAGCCTCAGCTGGGCTTATACAACTCTCCACCTAGTTGTATAAGTCGGCGTAAAGCCTGAATCTGGGCGAAATATATCTACCCCCCTGGATGCAACCAGGTGACTTTACCTTCCTGCTGTCACATACCCCCCCTCTTGTTTTAACCTCGGGGTTGGAACACCAGCAATCAGGCATTCATGTACTCGAGACAAAGCATCCACATTCCCCATTTGAACGCCAGGGCGATGCTTTACTGTGAAGTTGAATTCCTGGAGGGCCAGGAACCACCTATTCACTCTTCTATTTGTTTCCTTGTTTTGAGCCATCCACTTTAACGGAGCGTGATCCGTAACCATGTCAAAGTGCCTACCTAGCAGGTAGTACCGAAGGGAATCTAGAGCCCACTTCACCGCTAAACACTCCTTTTCAACGGTGGCGTAATTTACCTCATGGGACTTCAACTTCCTGCTGAGGTAAATGACTGGGTGCTCTTCCCCGTTCCAGACCTGGGACAATACTGCTCCTAACCCCACATCTGACGCATCACTTTGTACGACAAAGTCTTTAGAGAAGTCGGGTGAGTACAACACTGGCTGGCTACATAAGGCTTGTTTCAAGAATTGGAATGCTGCCTCAGCCTCGGGGGTCCATTTAATCATGGCCGACCCTTTCCCCTTCGTCAGGTTGGTTAGGGGCACAGCCTTAGAAGCAAAGTGGGGAATGAATCGCCGATAATACCCAGCGATTCCCAGAAAGGCTCGTACCTGCTTCTTGCTGTTGGGACGTGGCCAACTCTGGATGGCCTCGACTTTGTTGAGTTGGGGTTTTATTACTCCCCTCCCAATGGTGTACCCAAGATATTTGGCCTCCTCCTGCCCAATGGTACACTTCTTGGGGTTAGCCGTAAACCCCGCTTCCCGAACAGAGTCCAGGACTGCTTGCACTTTTGGCAGATGTGAGGCCCAATCTGTGCTATGGACAATTACGTCATCCAGGTAAGCCGCAGCATACTTCCGATGGGGCCTCAGCATCTGGTCCATTTTCCGCTGGAATGTGGCCGGCGCATTCTGTAACCCGAACGGCATTCTTTTATATTGGAACGCCCCGTCTGGGGTTACAAATGCGGTTTTCTCTTTGGCCGACTTGGCCAGGGGGATTTGCCAATACCCTTTTGTGAGGTCAAGAGTCGTCATGTATCGGGCTGTTCCCAGCCGGTCGATCAACTCATCTATACGTGGCATGGGGTAGGTGTCAAATTTTGTAACTTTGTTCAACTGACGAAAATCGTTACAAAATCGCCAGCTCCCATCCGGTTTAGGCACCAACACAATGGGACTAGACCAATCACTTTGGGACTCCTCTATCACCCCTAAGTTCAGCATTTTCTGTACTTCCTCCCGTATTGCCTCCCGTCGGGCCTCTGGGATCCGATAGGGTTTTAACTTCACCCTTTCACCGGGCGGGGTAATGATGTCATGCTCTACCCCAGATGTTTGTCCCGGCAGCTCAGAGAATACCTCCTTGTTGCGAAGCACAAACTCCTTAACCTCCTGTTGTTGGGGTTGTGACAAGGTGGCTGCTATTCCAACCTCAGGAATCACGCAACCAGTTTGAGCTGGTGACCAAGTGTCTGCGACTAGGGACTCTCTATCCCTCCAGGCTTTCAACAGATTAACGTGATAGATCTGTTCGGGCTTTCGCCTTCCTGGTTGTCTGACCTTGTAATTCACTTCGCTCACTTTTTCCATTATCTCGTAGGGGCCTTGCCATTTGGCAAGGAATTTACTTTCAACCGTAGGGACAAGTACCAGTATCCTATCCCCCGGGGAAAAGGTACGGGTCTTGGCTCCACGGTTGTACACTCTCTGCTGTGCTAACTGCGCTTGGGCCAAATGTTCCTTCACGATGGGCATTACCTGTGCAATTCGGTCTTGCATCAGGGCGACATGCTCAATCACACTCCTGTGGGGAGAACTCTCACTTTCCCAAGTTTCCTTGGCAATATCCAACAGCCCTCTTGGGTGTCTCCCATACAGTAACTCAAAGGGGGAGAATCCCGTAGAGGATTGGGGCACCTCCCTAATAGCAAACATCAGATAAGGAAGTAGACAGTCCCAATCCTTTCCATCTCTATCCACCACTTTCTTCAACATTTGTTTTAGGGTTTTGTTGAATCTTTCAACCAGCCCATCGGTTTGGGGGTGATACACAGATGTACGTAATTGCGTCACTTTGAACAATTTACACAGCTCCTTCATAACCCGGGACATAAAGGGTGTACCTTGGTCCGTAAGCAGTTCTTTACAAATACCCACCCGGCTAAACACAAGAGATAGCTCTTTGGCTATGGTTTTGGCCGAGGTATTTCGGAGAGGGATCGCTTCTGGATAACGGGTGGCATAGTCCATTATAACTAATATGTACTGGTGCCCCCTAGCGGACTTGATTATAGGACCTACCAAATCCATGGCGATCCTCTCAAACGGGACCTCAATGATGGGTAGAGGGACCAGCGGGCTACGGAAATGTGGCATCGGGGCCGACCTCTGACACACAGGGCAGGAGGAACAATAATTTTCTATGTCCTTCATCACCCCCGGCCAATAGAATCTCTGTAATACCCTCTCTCGGGTTTTCTCTGTCCCCAGATGACCTCCAAGAATGTGCCCATGGGCCAACTCCAACACCAACTTCCTGTAAGGTTTGGGCACCACAAGCTGCTCAACGGTTTCTTCTGCCCTTTTTGCCACCCGATACAGTAGGTCCTTCTCTACGCTGAAGTATGGGTAAGTGCAGGTATTATCTGGGTTCACTAACTCGCCATCTATTTTCACTACGTTTTCCCGTGCCTTTATTAGGGCGGGGTCTTTCAACTGTTCTGTGGCAAGGTTTTCCCTGTGAACCTCAAGATCAGAAAACTCCACAGACGGTAGGTTTTCGTCTGAGGAGGTGGGCTCCTCTCCAGTTTCTTGAGTCTCCCCTGCCAATACTGATAAGGGAAATTCCGGAGAGTCCTCACCACTCTCAGGGGAGTTCTGGCTATCGCATTCCTGGTACATAGGGGCACCAGTGGGGGGCTCAGGATCATCCCACAGTTCCCAGAACTTCGGAAAATCCCTTCCCACAATGGCGTCATGCGGTAACTGAGATACTAAGCCCACTGGATGAGAGAGGGTACCTTTGGGGGTCTCGAAACACACTGTAGTCACTGGATACTCTCGGGTGTCCCCATGCACACAAATAACAGCTACCTTGCTATTCCCAGAGACCTCTGTTTTAACTAACTCAGCCTTTATCAGGGTCACAAGGCTACCTGAATCCAGCAATACCACAACATTTCTACCATTAACACACATTTTGCATAAATGTTTCTCAGTTCCTCGAATGGCAGTGCATGCGACTGTCGCACACAGCGACTGACGTCTGCCCGTCAGAAAGTCACACTGCATGGGTTCCTCCACAACCGGGCAATTGGCTGCAATATGTCCCGCTTGCCGGCAGCGGTAGCAAACGATCCTTCTTGCGGCCTCTTGACCCGCTGATTTCCCAGGCTGTTCTCGCCAAACTTGGGGTAGAGCTCCCACCCTCTCACTCTCTCCACCCTCACCCCTTGGAATCCTCTTATCCGCCCCTGGGGATGGTCTGGTCTTAGGGTGGAAAGTCGGAGTGTCTCTGGAAGAGGCCGTCAGGTTCTCTGTAGCCAAGTATTTCTCCACACGATCCACAAGACCATCGGCCGTCTCTGGGTCTCCATGGCTTACCCACTTTTGGATGGCAGTAGGAAGAGCTCTCAAAAACCGATCCATTACAACACGTTCCACAATCTTTGGTGCGGACAAAGTCTCTGGCTGTAGCCACTTTCTGCTCAGGTGAATGAGATCATACATTTGAGACCTGGGGGGTTTTCCAAGCTGGAAAGTCCAGTTATGCACACGCTGAGCCCGGACAGCCTGGGTGACACCCAGCCTTGCCAATATTTCAGCTTTTAGCATCACATAGTCTTTTGCTTGGTTAGGCTCTAGGTCATAGTAAGCTTTCTGCGATTCACCAGTTAACAGAGGAGCCACCAGTCCAGCCCACTGCTCCTCAGGCCACTTTTCTCTTTCAGCGGTCCTTTCAAATGTGGTCAAAAATACCTCTGGATCATCCTCTCCAGTCATTTTTGTCAATAAACGACTCACCCCAAAGGACGCGGTATTAGTGGGACGGCTTTCCTCACTGGTCTGCGGACGTTGCTGCATTACTGCTTCCATCTGTTGTTGTAGTCTCTGCTCTTGCTTCTGCAACAGGTCTATGAAGCGGGCCTCAGATTGCTGCTGGGCTTGTTGCTGAGCCTCCAGACTCTGTTGCAAAGTTGCGTTTGTCTGCTGCTGGGCTGCAAGGCTCTGTTGATGAGCTTGCTGCTGGGCTGCGAAGTTCTGTTGTTGAGCTGCAAGGCTCTGTTGATGAGCTGCAAGGCTCTTTTGCAAACCTGCATTTGTCTGCTGTTGATTGGCATTTGCTAGAGCCAGCTGCTTCAGTATCTCCTCCATGCTGGCTTAAAAAAAAACTGCCACTGGTTCTCCACCAACTGTGAGGGGGTTAGCTCGGCAGCGGGTGTGTGTGACCCCCGAGATGGGCTCCCCACACAAAAACAGGCCCAGCAAACGGAGGTTGTGGTTTTCAAAATCAAAAAGGTGCGGTTTATTTTCTATTTACAGTGACAAAACACAGCAAAGCAAAAGAAACATAAACAAAATAAATCCTGGTCAACTTGACCTCTGACTAAACATACAGGTTTCCTAACTAACAACTGGGATCAGCCTAGTGCTGTCCTAGTCCCTAAGTCCCTGGTTTTAAATGTCCAAGCAAATAGCCACACAGGCTTTGTCTCACCGCACAGGGGTTCACTCTCCCTAGACAGTCCACACAGGTCTGGTTCCAGGCATGAGCCAACATCTAATGAAGCTGGGAGTTCTTATAGAGGCCTAAATGAGCTGACAAGCTTCAGCTGGTCTCATCAACTCCCTGTCTGCACGACGCCCCACACTCTCCCTAGAGGTATGAGTCATCCATGAGCCCACTAGCCTCAGCTGGGCTTATACAACTCTCCACCTAGTTGTATAAGTCGGCGTAAAGCCTGAATCTGGGCGAAATATATCTACCCCCCTGGATGCAACCAGGTGACTTTACCTTCCTGCTGTCACAATATATATACATACATACATACATACATACATACATAGCAGCTAACTGAATCGCCTGCCTGCTCAAACTAAATTAAATGACACTCTCTCTCTCTCTCTCTCTCTCTCAACGCCAGCAACACACTGCACAGGGCTGACGTGCAGGCGGCCTTATATAGTGTGCGGCGTGGACTTAACCCCCTGGGCCATAATTGGCCAAAGGCACCCTCCCTTTGGCCAATTATGGCTCTCTTTGCTGACAGCGCTGTGATTGGCCAAAGCACGCGGGTCATAGTGCATGCTTGGCCAATCATCAGACAGCAATGCACTGCGATGTCGCAGTGCATTATGGGGCGTTTTGCGCCACTCAAATTTGGGGCAAATGCCACATAATGTTAGTTTTTAGACGAACGAACGAACAGCCAATGTTCGAGTCGAACTCGTGTTCGACCCGAACATAAAGCTCATCCCTAGTGGAGTGGAGGCCAATGGAGTTGTAACGTAGGTGGAACTCTTGCGGCCAGGGGGCGATGTTATAG
Source organism: Rana muscosa (assembly GCA_029206835.1). Classification (NCBI taxonomy): domain Eukaryota; kingdom Metazoa; phylum Chordata; class Amphibia; order Anura; family Ranidae; genus Rana; species Rana muscosa. The sequence continues at coordinate 324,100,001 of CM055122.1, read as the reverse complement.
ATCACCCAAATGACGTGACCCTGGTCACAATAACAGACTGGATCTCGCACTGTGCAATAAATCCAATTGCCACAGATAAACAAGCAACAAGAAGAAAAGGAAGGCGAGTGGGAGAGAGAAGAAAATAGGAAACATGGGGTGCTTCTTGGCATAGTAACAATGCAGGGGCAGCAAACAAAAACATCATATACAGTCAGCAACCCATAAAAAGGTGCACAGTCCGAGATCCAGTCTGTTATTGTGACCGGGGTCACGTCATTTGGGTGATCTATAACATCGCCCCCTGGCCGCAAGTGTTCCACCTACGTTACAACTCCATTGGCCGAGGTTCGCCACATACAGCGGCACCCTCGGCGCACTGGCCGCAATAGTCCCGCCCACGTTACCACTCCATTGGCCGAGGTTCGCCGCGTCAACGGCACCCTCGACGCTCTGGCCGCAAGAGCCCCGCCCACGTTACCACTTCATTGGCCGTGAGTTGCCGCGTCAGCGGCACCCTCGGTGCATGCGCACTGGCCCTCTGACCTCCTGTAACAGCGTCACTTCCTGCAGAGATGACGTCTGTCCTGTGGGGACATATAAGAGCGGTGCACACCGCTTGAACAGTACAGCTGACTGCTAGGATTGCTCTGGACTGGTGGAAACTTCCCCTCTCTTTTTTAAGGTGCAGGCTGACAGGTAGGTGATTTCTGCTATCACTCTGCATGACAGATATCTAGCTTAAGTTTTGCACAGCAACTAATAGATACCCCTGTTTATTTTTCCAGCCTGGCCACCTACCATAGGCTTTCTGGGGCCAGATACCCTCTGCCCCAATATACACCAGGAGTCACAATGGTGTATATCCAGCTCCTTTCCCTCATGTTCTGGTATTTATAGCTTCAAAAGTCCTGGAGGACATTACCTGTTGCTGCTTACCAGCAGCCTCTACCTAGCAGTTCACCCAGCTGTCGTTCATTGTGGTGAGCACCCTCTGTTTTGGCCATATACTTTATCTGGTCAGTCTCATTTACTGTGTCATACATGCTATGGTTGTTAACAAGGCGACCTTATATATATATATATTATTTTTCTCCTCCCCCCTTCAGATTTTTACCATTATCGGCTATTTGCTACAGACAAATAGCCAATTTCATTTTACCAAGATGTGTGTTGCATGTGGCAGCACATTCGGCCTGTGAGTATTTCTGTATTCGAAATAGCGTGTACTCTATTGATTACTATAGGGAGTTTGTCTTTTGTACCTTCCTTCACTATTCGTTCTTTTTTTTCTTCAGTTCTCTGTTTTATCTAGGTTCCTTTTTTAGGTACACTTTGCTTTCCTCCATCTTCCTTGCTTCATTCCCCTTTCTCTCCCCCTCTCCTACTATTTTTTCCCTTCCTTTCCCAGGCACCACTGCTAGCACCATTATCATCTTCTATTGCCCCACTGGGGGCTAGTTCACGTGTTGGGTTGTTGTCACATGGTTGGCCTGCTCTTTGGTATATAGGCTATATGCAACTTTTAATTCTTATTTTCAAAAAAGTTTCTTGTCTTCTTTTATGCTGTTTTATATTTTGTTTTATGTATTAAAAAGATGTTAAATATATTTTTTGTTGTTTATATATATATATATATATGCCCAACAGACTATTATGCTCCTGAAAAAGCGTTAATTCGCGAAACTGGTAGAGCAATTCAAGAATACATCTGATACATTGGACCCACGGCTAACGCCACCTGCTTCACACGTTCACTGTTTCACTAGCCTTTGGTTGCTGGTTACGTATTTCATTGAGGATGGAGTGCATATATGTTGTATAATTCTGAAGCATTGTAGAGCATTAGCCTGAGCCTTGTATCTAAGTACAAATAGACTGTCATTTTTTGAATGTTTATATGTATTTTCTTATTACTTTTTCTAAAATAAAAACCCTTAGTTTTTTACAATATCTATTCATGTGCCGCCTAAAGTCCATTCTTTAGTCCATTCATATTCTTCCTACTATATCGGGACGTTGGCACTAGGCTTGTGCAATTTGTTTCGTAACGAATCGAAATTCGTCCGAATTTAGCATCTTTCGGACATTCGGAAGCATTCGAATTTCCGAACAAACCAATTACGAATAAAACCGAATCCGAAATAAATTATATCGCAAATAGCGAATGCCCGAATGTCTTCGGCATAATTCGTTATGAAAAAATTTACGAATGTACAAATCCATTCGAAGCACAATAACACTCTGCTCTGCTCTCTTCTTCTCCCTCACCATGCTGAACTCCCTCTCAAAATGGTGTTCAGGGGCGGAGGCTATAGCCGAATGTAAAAAACGAAAGTAAAATACGAGATTTCGAATCGTTACAAATAACCGCTATGTATTTAGAAAAGTACAAATCCATTTGAAGCACATTAGGCATAATAGGCAGCGTCGTTGTGAGAGAGACACGGAAAATTACGAATCAACGAACCCAAAAAAAGTTACGAAAGTAGGAGTTGTGTCCAGAATCAACGAAAAACAATGTACTCTACCGAAAGTACGAATTATAAATCAACTAAAAATAAGGCTTACATTAATACGAATCATTCCGATTCAACGAAAAATGATGCTTGCGAAAATACGAATTAGTCCGAACACGAAAAATCCTGTATAGCAAAATTACGAACGATTACGAATCAACAGGACCGAAAAGAAACGAACCGAAACTAAACAAATTTTTCCGTTGTGCACAAGTCTAGTTGGCACATTTATACCTGTGCATCCACAGTGTCACCCTGTGAGGATGCACGTTTAAGCAATTTCTTCAAAACCACTAGGATTCTGTTGCTTAGAAGCCTAGGTTGTTAGGACACAGGCAGCACCTGCCACCAAGAATCTCCTGCTGTCTGTCATTCTGTGTTGCTAGGATGGCATCAAAAACAGCCCAGCATCCTTGCTATGGCTTAATAGCGTACATTTAGGCGAAACGCTGTACACGGGTAAACTTTAGCAAAAAATAAATAAAAAAAATAGATAATACAACGCTAAAGTGGTATTAAACCCAAAACCAAAAATGTTATATATGTCAGCTTACCAATCATTAGATGTGGTGGCTACATTAGGAGTCTGTCAACAAGTCCCGGCCAATGGTTCATAGCCAGGAGCTGCTGATCAGCTGTGTCCAATCACAGCCCAGAGCTCTGTGTTGACAAACAAAGCAGGGATAAGAAACAAAGAGATATGTACTAAAAATCAGCACACATTAATACATTGTTAGGCACACAGTTAACCCCTTGGTTACCCAGACATGTTAACCCCTTCTCAGCCAGCGTCATTAGTGCAGTGACAGTGTATAGTATTAGCAAAAAAATAAAAATATTGGATACATTTTATAACAAAAAGTAAAAAATATTTTTTTTTTGTTTTTTTGGTCTTTTTTTGTTTATAACAAAAAAAAAACAAAAAAAAAACAGAGCCCATTCACACAGGGGCGTCTTTGGATCCGACTCCAAATCGCCCCAGGTCGCCCCTAGTCGCCTCAGGTCGCGCTGGCTGAAGAAATCAATGTAAGTTAATGGAGCTGTCCTTATGCACACTACTGCAGTCGCTCCGACTTCAAAAAAGGTCCCTGTACTACTTCAATCCGACTCCTAGGCGACCTGTAACCATTCATTTCAATGGGAGTCACCTCTCACTGTCTTAATAGGAGCAACTCTCCAGGAAGAGAAAATACATTTCTCCTGCAAACCTCTCCCTCCCCCCTCCCTCCCACAGAGCTGATTCTTGTTTGATTGGCCACTGGAATGTCTCCTGTCCTGGAGGCAACTTGGAGTTGCCTTGTAAGTAGCTCCAGGTCGCTCTGTGATTCATTCTCAAGTCTTGTCTGAGTTGCCTCATAAAATCGTGCTGGAAGTCGTGTTGCCCCAGTGTGAATGGGCTCTGATGATCAAATACCACCAAAAGAAAGCTCTACTAGTGAGAAAAAAAAATTGATAGATTTCATCTGAGTACAGCTCTGCAACAATGTGTAATTGCCAATTAAAAAAGCGCAGTGCTAAATAAAATAAAATGCTCTGGTCCAGGAGGGCGTAAAACCTCTCGGAGCTGAAGTGGTTAAGCTAGTAGTTTAATTTTGAATTTGCAGAATACATTTTGGCCAAAATGTTTGAAGAAATTTGATTTTTTTATTTTTTATTATTGGATACATTTTGTAACATAAAGTAAAAAAAATATATATTTTTTTGGTAGTTTTTTTTGTTTATAACGCAAAAAATAAAAATCCCAGTGGTGATCAAATACCACCAAAAGAAAGCTCTACTAGTCAGAAAAAAACTAGATATATTTAATTTGGGTACAGCGCTGCAACACCGTGTAATTGGCAGTTAAAGTAGCGAAGTGATAAATAGCAAAAAATGCTCTGGTCCGGGAGGGCGTAAAACCTTCCGAAGCAAAAGTGGTTAAGTTTAATTTTATAATTTGCAGAATACATTTTGGTCTAAATGTATGAAGAAATTTGATTTTTTTTTTTTTTTTTTATTATTGGATACATTTTATAACATAAAGTAAAAAATATAGTTTTTTAGTTTTTTTTTATTTTTGGCCTATTTTTGTTTATAATGCAAAAAATAAAAAACCCAGAGGTGATCAAATACCACCAAAAGAAAGCTCTACTAGTGAGAGAAAAAAAAAACTAGATAAATTTAATTTGGGTACAGCGCTGCAACACAGCGTATTTGACAAAATAGCAAAAAATAACCTGGTCATGAAGGGGGTAAAATCTTCCAGAGCTGACGTAGTTAAGCTAGTAGTTTCATTTTAAATTTGCAGAATAAATTTTGGCCTAAATGTATGAAGAAATTAGATTTAAAAAAAACATGATTGTATACATTTTATAACATAAAGTAAAAAAAAAATTGTATATATATATGTATATATATATATATATATATATATATATATATATATATATATATCTATATTCGTCTTTTTTTTGTTTATAACGCAAAAGATGAAAAACCCAGTGATGAGCAAATACCACCAAAAGAAAGCTCTACTAGTGAGAAAAAAACTAGATAGATTTAATTTGGGTACAGAGCTGCAACACCGTGTAATTGGCAGTTAAAGTAGCGCAGTGCTAAATAGCAAAAAATGCTCTGTTCCGGGAGGGGGTAAAACCTATTGAAGCAAAAGTGGTTAAGTTTCATTTTATAATTTGCAGAATACATTTTGTCCTAAATGTATGAAGAAATTAGATTTTTTTTAAAAAATGATTGTATACATTTTATAACATAAAGTAAAAAAAAAATTATATATATATATATATATATATATATATATATATATATATTCTTTTTTTTCCGTCTTTTTTTGTTTATAACGCAAAAGATAAAAAACCCAGTGATGATCAAATACCCCCAAAAGAAAGCTCTACTAGTGTGAAAAAAAACTAGGTAGATTTAATTCGGGTACAGCGCTGCAACACCGCGTATTTGACAAAATAGCAAAAAATAGCCTGGTCATGAAGGGGGTAAAATCTTCCAGAGCTGACGTAGTTAAGCTAGTAGTTTCATTTTAAATTTGCAGAATACATTTGGGCCTAAATGTATGAAGAAATTAGATTAAAAAAAAAATGATTGTATACATTTTATAACATGAAGTAAAAAAAAAATGTGTGTATATATATATATATATATATATATATATATATAGATATATATATTCGTCTTTTTTTTATAACGCAAAAGATGAAAAACCCAGTGATGAGCAAATACCACCAAAAGAAAGCTCTACTAGTGAGAAAAAAACTAGATAGATTTAATTTGGGTACAGCGCTGCAACACCGCGTATTTGACAAAATAGCAAAAAATAGCCTGGTCATGAAGGGGGTAAAATCTTCCAGAGCTGAAGTAGTTAACCTAGTAGCTTCATTTTAAATTTGCATTAGTAATATTTTTTTTAAGGCTACTGATGATCCAAGGTTGTGTGAAATGCTACAAAAAGACAAAAATTGGCCTTGAGCTTTGAGAAAAAAATAAATCTGCATTTGCAAAATAAATAAATAAAAAAGACAGGATATGGAAAAAAGAATTGTCTACAGTCGTCCACCCTACAATCTGAAAAGCCGCATGACCTGTAGCTATTATGTCTTAAGTATCAGGTTCAGCCAGGGGACTTGTTTTTTCATGTAACATAATTTTGGCAAAACTACAAGTAAAGAATCTTTTCATCATCGGTTCCCCAGCCTGCAGGTACCCACCGAAAACATCCCCGTAGAGAATCGGTTATGAAGAAGCTGTTTTTTGCCAACTCGCCTTTGGTGGTGTTTATCGGACTCTTCGCACCTGCAAGAGTTTTCCGTGAAAGTTAGACCAAAAGACCAACATTTTTTGTTTTTGGAATTCTGTGGCTCGGGATCAGCTTTGCTGGAAGTTCTCTGGAAGCAAATAACAGCTTCTGAAAGTTTTACTGAGTTTTGCGAAATGGAGCTCGTTCCAAATCAAACACTTGGATAATGTAAAGTGGAGTTACGTGCACGGCTAAACTATGTTGTACAATGGAAAAAAAAAAAGCAACTCTGTCCAAAGTGGATTTGTTATTTTGATTGAGGTGGGGGTGGTGGGGGGTGTTAAATCCTGTGCTGGGTCTACCCTGTTGACTGGAACATGGGTCTTCTTCTCTAGCCCCTGTTGTGAGCTATGGGGTCTATTGGCCTGTGGACCCAGAGGCGTAACTAGAACCTTCAGGGCCCCAGTGCAAGAAACCATGAAGTGTCCCCCTGACCCTGTCCCGGGGCCCTTCCCACTGATCCAGGGCCCACCTCTGCACCTCCCAGCATCCACTGTATTTCCCAAGCACACCTCAACCCCCCCACCCACCACATCTACACTAGATTATCAAAAGTATTGGGACGCCTGCCTTTACATCGACATGAACTTTAATGGCATCCCAGTCTTAGCGCCAGTTCTCACTATAGATACGCAGTCCAGATGCATTCAAGGTGCTTTTCTGCATGTGCATTTTTGATCCAGTCCTGTGCATTTCCCCCCCTCTTTTTTCTTAACCTTAAATAAGGACATGTGTGTTCCAGTGCGTTTAGGTGCGTTCCAGTGCATTTTTTATGCGTTTTACAGCGTTCCAGTGCAGGAAAAATGCAGCATGTTCTACTCTTTTTTTTTTTTTTGGAACTGCAAGCACTGGTGCAAGCACTATGCCATTGAAAATCATATAACTTACTTTCCATGCATTTTTGATGCAGAAAAAAAAAAACGCACTGGACTGCATGGGGTGTAAACTGGCCCTCAGTCCGTAGGGTTTAATATTGAGTTGGCCCACCCTTTTGCAGCTATAACAGCTTCAACTCTTCTGGGAAGGCTGTCCACAAGGTTTAGGGGGGTGTTTATGGGAATGTTTGACCATTCTTCCAGAAGCACATTCGTGAGGTCAGGCACTGATGTTGGACGAGAAGGCCTGGCTCGCAGGATCCAATCTAATTCATCCCAAAGGTGTTCTATCGGGTTGAGGTCAGGACTCTGTGCAGGCCAGTCAAGTTCCTCCACCCCAAACTCGCTCACCTGGAGGTACAGGGTGAGATGACGGGTTTTGGGCCCCCCCCACAGTGACAGGACACCAGGGCCCGGTCGCAAGTCTGCGACCCTGGTAGTTCCTCCCATTTCTATTCAGTGTGGTGCATTAGCATACTGCAGTTCATTTACAATGGCACCCGACACACTAAGGCTGGGCCATACATACAATTTAAAATAAATAATACAATTCAAATAAAATAGTTTGATGCCCCTATCATAACACTCAGTATTGATGAGGAATCCCTCCCACTGTGCTTTTGTATTCTGACAGTGGGAGGTTTCTCCGCCATCAGAATACAATGATTACTGCTGCTGGCTATAGCGTAATCGTTCAAAAAAGACCTGACCTGCTGGTTGTACTGAAGTCAATCAATTATTCAACTTCAGTACAACCAGCCTGCCTACAGATGGATCGAAATTCTGCTGAACTGGCTAAATTTGAATCCGTCTATGGCCAGCTTAAGGTAAGTGGCTCCAAAGCACCTGCATAGCAGGGCATTATAATGCATGCTAATGTATTCCTATGCGTTGTGGGGCTGCTGCATTGGCAAAATTGGTTCATGTCCAATTTTTTGGACATTTTGGTGCATTGCTAGCCCATTTATTTGAATGGCCTTCCTTATTGCCATGCACAATGTTAAAGTGGTTGTAAACCCTTACAATTCCCTTTTTTTACAACAGGTAAGCCTATAATAAGGATTACCTGTAGCTACCGTGGATATATCCTAAACCTGCGCGATTTAGGAGATATCCCCTGTATCAGCATGTGCCCATGTCATTGACACATGCGCACTAAAGCAATGGCTCGTTTGTGCCGTTGCTTCAGCTGATGTGCCCTTACCTTACCAGTGACGTCATCGCGTCTCCGGCCAATCACAGTGCCGGAGCCTGCGATACCCAGAAATAACTCCCGGAGACATGTCGCTGGGCAGAGCAGTGTGTCGGGACCGCTGCAGGGGCTTCGATCTAAGGTGAGTATTTCATAATGAGCTATGCATACTAATTCACTATGCCTTTGTCTTTTGTTTTTTTTTGTTTTGTTTTGTTTTTTTCAGAAGTTTACAACCACTTTAACCCATGTGCCAAAGTCTGAATGCGCTCCTTCAGACCATCTGCTAGATGGTGAAGTACAGCAATTCCATCCCAAACTTTTCATTGTGGATTCTTTGGATTACACTGTATGGGCACCTGACTATCACACCCATATGAGCTTGTTCAATGTCTCATTCCAAAGTCATGGGCAATTAGATTTTTTTTTATCCTACCTAAAACACACTGACACGGACCCTAACTGACACGGACCCTAACTGACATGGACCCTAACTGACACGGACCCTAACTGACACGGACCCTAACTGACACAGACCCTAACTGACACGGACCCTAACTGACACTGATCCAAACTGACACGGACCCTAACTGACACTGACCCTAACTGACACGGACCCTAACTGACACGGACCCTAACTGACACTGACCCTAACTGACACGGACCCTAACTGACACGGACCCTAACTGACACTGACCCAAACTGACAATGACGAAAACTGACACTGACCCTAACTGACACTGACCCTAACTGACACGGACCCTAACTGACACGGACCCTAACTGACACGGACTCTAACTGACACAGACTCTAACTGACACGGACCATAACTGACACTGACCCAAACTGACAATGATGAAAACTGACACTGACCCTAACCCTAACTGACACAGACCCTAACTGACACGGACCCTAACTGACACAGACTCTAACTGACACGGACCGTAACTGACACGGACCGTAACTGACACAGACCCTAACTGAAATGGACCCTAACTGACCCTATCAGACACTGACCCAAACTGACGCAGACCCAAACTGACACTGACCCTAACTGACGCTGACCCTAACTGACGCTGACCCTAACTGACGCTGACCCTAACTGACACTGACCCTAACTGACACTGAACCTAACTGACACTGACCCAAATTGACACTGAACCTAACTGACACTGACCCAAACTGACACTGACACAAACTAACACTGACCCAAACTGACACGGATCCTAACTGACACTGACCCTATCAGACACTGTATGTGTATTGTATTAGAATGTATTATATCAGGTATCTAATAGGTAATGCAATGTATTAATCTAGTAGGTAATGCAATGGGGGTTATTTACTAAAACTGGAGAGTGCAAAATCTGGTGCAACTCTGCATAGAAACCAATCAGTGTCCAGGTTTTATTTCAAAGCTTAAGTGAGCAAGTGAGCTGTTTGGTTACTTTGCACAGCTGTACCAGATTCTGAGTGCACCAGTTTTATTAAATCTCCCCCAATGTATTATATCATGTATCTAGTAGGTAATACAATGTATCTTTTTCTCCATTCAAAAAGAAAAAAACAACACAGTAGCGGCTTATACAGTGGTTGATCACTGTGATAGCCAATCCGAGGCTATCCACTGTGATATCCAATCACAATGATCAGGTGATAGGGAACTGGGTTTTCTGGTTCCTAGTAGGTAATACAATGCATTATATTAGGCATCTAGTAGGCTATACAATGTGTTATATCAGGTACAGTATCTAATAGGTAATACAATGTATAATATCAGGTATCTAGTAGGTAATAAAATTTATTTTATAGTATTATTATTATTATTATTATACAGGATTTATATAGCGCCAACAGTTTGCGCAGTGCTTTACAACATGAGGGCAGACGGTACAATTACAATACAATTCAATACAGGAGGGATCAGAGGGCCCTGCTCGTTAGAGCTTACAATCTAGGAGATCTTGTATCTAGTAAGTAATACAAGGTATTACAGTGGTTACCGAAAGTATTCAGACCCTCTTAAATTTGTCACTCTTTGTTATATTGCAGCCATTTGCTAAAATCATTTAAGTTCATTTTTTCCTCATTAATGTACACACAGCACCCCATATTGACAGAAAAACACAGAATTTTTGACATTTTTGCAGATTTATTAAAAAAGAAAAACTGAAATATCATATGCTCCTAAGTATTCAGGCTGAGTTCACACTTGTGCGTCACGACAGCCATCCTACTTTGGATCCGACTTTGCCCTGCGACTTGAAGCCAACATACGTCCGACTTTCAATGAACGGGGATCCGACTTGGATCCTCGCCAATACCAGGCACTGTGTTTGGTATGAATCTTGAGGGGGAACTCCACGCCAAATTTTAAATAAAAAACCGGCATGGGTTCCCCTCCAGGAGCATATCAGGCCCTTCGGTCTGGTATGGATTGTAAGGGGGCACCCTAGGCCGAAAAAACGGCTTGGGGGTCCCCCTCAAAATCCAAACCCGACCCTTATCCGAGCACGCAACCTGGCAGGCCGCAGGAAAGAGGGGGGACGAGAGAGCGGCCCCCCTCCCTCCTGAACCGTACCAGGACGCATGCCCTCAACATGGGGGGTCTTCTCCCGACTTCAGGGGTCTGTGTAATAAGGGGCGGGTTTGGATTTTGAGGGGGACCCCCACGCCGTTTTTTCAGCTTATGGGGTTCCCCTTAAAATCCATGCCAGACTGAAGGGCCTGGTATGCTCCTGGAGGGGAACCCATGCCGTTTTTTTATTTAAAATTTGGCGTGGAGTTCCCGCTCAAGATCAGCAGAGCACAAGTCACATGCCAAAGTCGGATCATGCAAGACCGCGGTCCGACTTTGATCCGACTTCAATGATAGTCAATGGGACCAAAGTAGTACAGGGAGCATCTTCAAAGTCGGACCAACATGTGTCGGACCAGTTAAGACGGCTCCCATAGGGAGGCATTCATTTTCACACGTCATGCGACATGAGTTCCCAATGTCGGAGCGTTTGTCGGACAAGTGTGAACCAGGCCTCAGACCCTTTGCTGTGACACTCATATATTTAACTCAGGCGCTGTCCATTTCTTCTGATCATCCTTGAGATGATTCTATGCCTTCATTTGAGTCCAGCTGTGTTTGATTATACTGATTGGACTTGATTAGGAAAGCCACACACCTGTCTATATAAGACCTTACAGCTCACAGTGCATGTCAGAGCAAATGAGAATCATTAGGTCAAAGGAACTGCCTGAAGAGCTCAGAGACAGAATTGTGGCAAGGCACAGATCTGGCCAAGGTTACAAAAAAAAATTTCTGCTGCACTTAAGGTTCCTAAGAGCACAGTGGCCTCCATAATCCTTAAATGGAAGACGTTTGGGACGACCAGAACCCTTCCTAGAGCTGGTCGTCCGGCCAAACTGAGCTGTCGGGGGAGAAGAGCCTTGGTGAGAAAGGTAAAGAAGAACCCAAAGATCACTGTGGCTGAGCTCCAGAGATGCAGTCGGGAAATGGGAGAAAGTTGTAGAAAGTCAACCATCACTGCAGCCCTCCACCAGTCGGGGCTTTATGGCAGAGTGGCCCGACGGAAGCCTCTCCTCAGTGCAAGACACATGAAAGTCTGAATGGAGTTTGCTAAAAAACACCTGAAGGACTCCAAGATGGTGAGAAATAAGATTCTCTGGTCTGATGAGACCAAGATAGAACTTTTTGGCCTTAATTCTAAGTGGTATGTGTGGAGAAAACCAGGCACTGCTCATCACCTGTCCAATACAGTCCTAACAGTGAAGCATGGTGGTGGCAGCATCATGCTGTGGGGGTGTTTTTCAGCTGCAGGGACAGGATGACTGGTTGCAATCGAAGGAAAGATGAATGCGGCCAAGTACAGGGATATCCTGGACGAAAACCTTCTCCAGAGTGCTCAGGACCTCAAACTGGGCCGAAGGTTTACCTTCCAACAAGACAATGACCCTAAGCACACAGCTAAAATGACAAAGGAGCGGCTTCACAACAACTCAGTGACTGTTCTTGAATGGCCCAGCCAGAGCCCTGACTTAAACCCAATTGAACATCTCTGGAGAGACCTAAAAATGGCCGTCCACCAACGTTTACCATCCAACCTGACAGAACTGGAGAGGATCTGCAAGGAGGAATGGCAGAGGATCCCCAAATCCAGGTGTGAAAAACTTGTTGCATCTTTCCCAAAAAGACTCATCAAAAGGGTGCAAATACTAAATACTGAGCAAAGGGTCTGAATACTTAGGAGCATGTGATATTTCAGTTTTTCTTTTTTAATAAATCTGCAAAAATTTCAACAATTCTGTGTTTTTCTGTCAATATGGGGTGCTGTGTGTACATTAATGAGGAAAAAAATGAACTTAAATGATTTTAGCAAATGGCTGCAATATAACAAAGAGTGAACAATTTAAGGGAGTCTGAATACTTTCCGTACCCACTGTATATCAGGTCTCTAGTAGGTAATGCAATTTATTATATCATGTATTCGGTAAGTAATACAATGTATTATATTATGTATCTAATAGATAATAAAATAAAAAATTTTCTCCATTCAAGAGGAGAAAACAACACAGGCATGGTCTGTACAGTGACTGATCACTGTGATTGTGATAGCCAATCAGAGGCTATCACAGTGATCAGGTGATAGGGAACTGGGCCTTGTGGTTCCCACTTGTTAGTAAGAGACCTGGAGCTGTTGGGGAGAGCACAGTCTCTGTGTTAGGAGTGCGCCGTGCTGCCCGTCCTCATCACATAAACAGCAGCACATATATGCGGCCCCACAGATAAAGACCCACTTCGGTGAGGCCGCATATAGGTATGTGAATGGTCACCAGGAAGGGGTTAAACATAGCTCCCAACTGTCCCTGATTTCGAGGGACTGTCCCCTATTTGGAGAAATGTCCCTCTGTCCCGCTTTCCTCCTCATTTGTCCCTCATTTTGGTCTGATCCATATAGTTGTATACAAAATGCACTTTTTATCTATCAGAAAGTGTTTCCCAGTGCTAAACCTTTCATATGATTTCTAAATTGTTGCATCTGTAAATTTCAAAAGCCGATATAAAGGAATAGTAGTGGTAAAAAAAGCACTTGTGGGTTTACCCCAATTTTTTTTTTACAATTCTCCTTTAAGGGGGCGTGGCATGGGGTGTGTCCTATGCCTGCATACTTTTGCTGATCGGTGTCCCTCATTCCCATCTCAAAAAGTTGGGAGGTATGGGTTAAATAATCATGTGTAAACCCAGCTGTTGAAAAGAAAAAAAAAAAAAGAAAAAAATGATCACCCGGTACAAATGTAAAAACACATTGAGAAATGTTTTCCTGTTTACTTTTCATTAGCAGATAAAAAGTATCAGTTTTCTTAAAGGGAAAAAAACCCCATATAAAACTCGTTCCATTTCCATAGCAAAAGAGAACACAAACGACTAAAAATATTCCTAAAGAAGAATTTTATCCTCTGCTTACGGCCTGTTGATATGTTTTTGGCATGGAGCGGCGCGGGGTTACATTGTAATCTCCGACTTCTGATTGGTCCTGACATTTACAATAGAACGTTACATGAGCGGCTTGTTTGGGTAAACAGTGATGTTACTATAACTACTTTTGTGCGATTCGAAGTGATGTGGTAAGGGTTGCTGGCATGGGGCTGGTGCATTTTGTAGACATTAGACAAATATTTGCAAAGTTTTTTTCACTATAGTTCCGGATCGGCAGCCAAAAAGGTCGATGTCATTTGTGAATCTAAAGTTTTAGACCAGGAATTTGCCACACCTTCAAACATCAGGACGGTATTTACTCGTTTCGAGATTAAAAGCATGATTACCCTGATGGAGTCATTATTTGACATCAAAAGCAGAAAATATTGCTTCATTAATCTTTGTAAATTTGGAAATCATATTGTTTCCTTTTACTCCAAATCTAGTCTAAGGTGTATTCCACATTTTCCAAAGAAAGTGGGGGACCTCTTCTTCCTTTTTTAATGGTGTCAGTATAATAGATCAGGGGACTTCAAACTATGACCCGTGGGTCACATCCAACCCGCTACAAGATTTTGTCCAGCCCTCAGCTAGGGTCAGTGGCGTATCCTCAATGTTCACTCATAGAGGATAGGGGTCTGCTGAGTTTGGCTATGGTCTCAACTTCTGATGTAAGGGGAGACTCTGATGAGGACCCTGATGTAAGGGGGGACTCCTAAGGCAGACTTTCATGTAAGGGGGGCTCTGATGGAGAGCCTGATGTAAGGGGGACTCTGATGGGGGCTCTGATGGGGACCCTGATGTAAGGTGAGACTCTGATGGGGACCCTGATGTAAGGGGGGGGGAATCTGATGGGGACCCTGATGTAAGGGGAACTCCTAAGGCAGACTTTCACGTAAGGGGGGCTCTGATGTGGACCCTGATGTAAGGCGGACTTTGATGGGGACCCTAATGTAAGGGGGACTCTGATGGGGGCCCTGATGTAAGGGGAACTCCTAAGGCAGACTTTCACGTAAGGGGGCTCTGATGGAGACCCTGAAGTAAGGTGGGCTCTGATGGAAACCCTGATGTAGAGGAGACTCTGATGTGGACCCTGATGTAAGGCGGACTTTGATGGGGACCCTAATGTAAGGGGGACTCTGATGGGGGCCCTGATGTAAGGGGAACTCCTAAGGCAGACTTTCACATAAGGGGGCTCTGATGGAGACCCTGATGTACGGGGAGACTTTGATGGGGACCCTAATGTAAGAGGGGACTCCTAAGGCAGATGTTCATGTAAGGGGGGCTCTGATGTAGACCCTGATGTAAGGGGAGACTTTCATGGGGACCCTGATGTATAGGAGACTCTAATAGGGACCCTGGTGTAAGGGGGGACTCCTAAGGCAGACTTTCAAGTAAAGTGGGCTCTGATGGAGACTCTGGTGAGGACCCTGATGTACGGGGGGACTTTTATGGGGAGCCTAATGTAAGAGGGGACTCCTAAGGCAGATGTTCATGTAAGGGGGGCTCTAATGTAGACCGTGATGTAAGGGGAGACTTTCATGGGGACCATGATGTATAGGAGATTCTAATAGGGACCCTGATGTAAGGGGGCACTCCTAAGGCAGACTTTCAAGTAAAGTGGGCTCTGATAGGCACCCTGATGCAAGAGGAGACTCTGATGGGGACCCTGATGTAAGGGGGGAGTCTGATGGGGACCATGATGTAACGGATTCTCTAATGGGGACGCCTGGTACCTGGCTTTGACAGGTATCTGCTCCCACGCCCCCTCCCTTTTGCCCGCAGCCTTCTGGGACATGTCACAGGTCCTCGAAGGCTGTGGCACCATTCACAAAGTATAGCGAGCCTCGCACATTCGCAGTGGGAAGCCAGCTTTAACATAGCAAAGGGTCACAGTCGGCTTCCCTTAGTAAACATGCTGGGGCCGGGGACCCAAAGACCAGGGAAGAACCGGCTCAGGTGAGGACAGCACTGGACTCCCTGGACAGGTAAGCTTCCTTTTATTAAAAGTCAACAGCTACCGTACTTATAGCTACTGACTTTAAAAAAAAATTGAGAAGGGGACTGAAGATTAGGCTTGTGCAATTCGTTTCGTAACGAATCTAAATTCGTCCGAATTTAGCAACTTTCGGACATTCGGAAGCATTCGAATTTCCGAACAAAGCAATTACGAATAAGACCGAATCCGAAATAAATTATACCGCAAATAGCGAATGCCCGAATGTCTTCGGCATAATTCGTTATGAAAAAGTTACGAATGTACGAATCCATACGAAGCACAATAACACTCACTCTGCTCTGCTCTCTGCTTCTCCCACACCGTGCTGAACTCCCTCTCAAAATGGTGTACAGGGGCGGAGGCTATAGCCGCATGAAAAAACGAAAGTAAAATACGAGATTTAAAATCCATTCGAAGCACAATAACACTCACTCTGCTCTGCTCTCTGCTTCTCCCTCACCGTGCTGAACCCTCTCAAAATGGTGTACAGGGGCGGAGCCTATAGCCGCATGTAAAAAACGAAAGTAAAATACGAGATTTCGAATCGTTACAAATAACCGCTATGTATTTAGAAAAGTACAAATCCATTCGAAGCACATTAGGCATAATAGGCAGCGTCGTTGTGAGAGAGACACGGAAAATTACGAATCAACGAACCCAAAAAAAGTTACGAAAGTAGGAGTTGTGTCCAGAATCAACGAAAAACAACGTACTCTACCGAAAGTACGAATTATAAAGCAACAAAAAATTCAACGAAAAATGTCGCTTGCAAAAATACGAATGAGTCCGAACACGAAAAATCCCGTCTAGCAAAATTACGAATGATTACGAATCAACAGGACCGGAAAGAAACGAACCGAAACGGAACGAATTTTTCCGTTGTGCACAAGTCTACTGAAGATCCTCTTTAACAGCAGTTTCAAGATAAAACATGGCCATAAATACCAAGAGTCCTAACTATGTGGCCTATTTAAAAAAAAAAAAAAACTTTGCCTATGTTGCCGACCAGTGGGACTATATACAGTCTGCCGGCGTTTGGGTTCGGGAGCTTCTTTTGGTGCACTCCATCAGAGTACAGGAAGTACAGAATACTCAGGTGACCAAGAGGCCCCTCACCACAGATGTTGGTCCTGATCAGAACCCCGAAAGCCAGGTGAGTGATCCTGCCACATACACGGGACTCCTCTTTCAGGCTAGTGTCCATTCAGTGTCAGAACAGCTCAACTTTCCACCAGCAGTCCTCTCCCTTGGAGGACCTGAACGCCTCCTGATATACATGGGCCAAACAACAACAGGTTCAACAGAAACCGTCTGACATTAGGCCTGCCTGACAGGGATGGTGGGAGCCCCTCATAATGGGCACAGTAGGTGTGTAGACCCAGGAACTCAGCACAGGCATGGTGAGACCCCCTATAATGGGCACAACAGATGGGCAGACCCAATAACTCAGCACAGGGATGGTGGGAACCCCTCATAATAGGCACAGCAGTTGTGTAGACCCAGGAACTCAGCACAGGCATGGTGAGACCCCCTATAATGGGCACAGCAGGTGTACAGACCCGCTGTGCTCGCTGGGGAACTCTCACCATGGAGTTCCCCAGCGATAGGAAACACTCTCAGGGGGTTTAACTCTCCAAAATTCACCAAACATTGACATATTATTTTTTGGGAGAACTAACCCTTTTAACCACTTGCCCACCGCCACACACCGCTGTACGTCGGCAGAATGGCACGGGCAGGCAGATTGGTGTACAGGTATGTCCCTTTAAATCTGCCGCCCCTATTCTGCCTAGTGACACTGTCACTGATGACCGTTCCCCGTGATCGGGAACGGTCATCAGTGACGTGTCACGTGTAGCCACGCCCCCTCACAGTAACAATCACTCACTAGGGCACACTTAACCCCTACAGCGTCACCTAGTGGTTAACCCCTTCACTGCCAGTGTCATTTTTACAGTAACCAATGCATTTTTATTGCACTGATCGCTGTGAAAATGACAATGGTCTCAAAATAGTGTCAAAAGTGTCCGATGTGTCCGCCATAATGTCGCAGTCACGATAAAAAACGCTGATCGCCGCCATAACTAGTAAAAAAAAAAATTATTAATAAAAATGCCATAAAACAGTCCCCTATTTTGTAGAAGCTATAACTTTTGCGCAAACCGATCAATAAACGCTTGTTGCGTTTTTTTTTTACCAAAAATATGTAGAAGAATACGTATCGGCCTAAACTAAGGATTTTTTTTATTTTATATATTTTTTGGGGATATTTATTATAGCAAAAAGTTAAAAATATTGAATTTTTTTCAAAATTGTCGCTCTATTTTTGTTTATAGCGCAAAAAATAAAAACCGCAGTGGTGATCAAATACCACCAAAAGAAAGCTCTATTTGTGGGAAAAAAAGGACGTCAATTTTTTTTTTGGGAGCCACGTCGCACGACCGCGCAATTGTCAGTTAATGTGACGCAGTGCCGAATTGCAAAAAGTGGCCTGGTCTTTAACCAGCCAAAATGGTCCGGGGCTGAAGTGGTTAAAACACTTTCCTGTCTTCCTCCCCCATTCTCCATGTCACTGTACCAGCACAGACAATATGTGTGACACCAGACCGTCTACCCAACATAGCGCAACAAAT
The DNA here is from genome assembly GCA_029206835.1 of Rana muscosa. Taxonomy (NCBI): domain Eukaryota; kingdom Metazoa; phylum Chordata; class Amphibia; order Anura; family Ranidae; genus Rana; species Rana muscosa. The sequence goes on along the minus strand of CM055122.1, from coordinate 324,081,511 downwards.
GGAGAATAGAAAACCTCCAGAAAGCTGCGTCCCCCCCCCCCCCATCAATATTCCTATTTTATCTGAGCCCGGCGCACATTGCCGCTCTGGTTTTCTTGTAATGTAGACCATCCCATGGTAATCCTGCTCTTAGTTTAATTTCGGCAGCTCCCCAAAGTCCCTTTAGACAAAGGAGACAGATCAAAGGAAAGCCACCACATAGAAACTGGTTTGTTTGTGTTCTCTGACTTGGACACTGGGCTTTGTAATCATTTTTAAACCAGTGCTTCAAACATTTTAATAAAATACGGGGCCCCGTGTGTTAGCGTACACAGAGCGTTATAGCCCAGAGAGAAATTTAATTAGAAAATATCCAAGTTTCCATGGACACGGGGCCCCATACAAAGTCCTGGCCTCCTCTGGATTGTGTTTTGCATTAGGAGTATTTTATTATCTTGTTTTAAAAACGGACCTTTCCCTTTTAGCTCTGGGAAATGCTGATGCTTTAAAGGCTTTTCTGTGAAATTTTATAAAATAACATTTTCACCCGCCTCGCGTTCTCGTGGTAAAAAAGACTTTATTACATCTGGAGTTTAATCCTCTGGAATCAATCAGTTGCTTAAGGGAAAAGGCCCCCGCCATGTTAAATGTAGCATTATTGTACTGTGTGTCTAAAGGGGGGGGCGGAAAGGGGCTGTAATACTCATGGGAGCCTCTAGATGTCATGGTTGTACACTCAGCTGAAACAAAAGGGACCCACCCCAGAATAAAGGGCAGGGCCTGCGCTGAGCATTGCAAAAGTGAGGAGCACACCTTTTTTTTGCTAGAGACTTAAAGTGGATGTAAACCCACGCTCATCCTTTCTAAACTACTGCCATAGTGCTGATCTATAAGGATATAGGTGCCTCCTGCATGTATCCTTACCTGTCAAATGTCTCCCCCTCTGTCTGTTATGAGACCTGAAAAACTGCAGATTCTGTGGGTGGATCTGTTGTCTGGAGCTCGGTGGGTGGAGTCGTGATGTCAGTAGACTCCCCGCCCACCTCTACACTCCCCTTGTCAACATGCATTTTCTCCTGTGTATTCCTTCCGCTATGATCACTAACATCCAGTCAAAATCCAGAAAAGTAACCACATGACTTCAGAAAAGGAGTGGGGGTGGGAATTAGAAAATAATGCCTGTCTAAAGCTAGTGCACGAGATATGTAAATAACCTGTCACCCACAGCAAGGGGGCGGAACGGACAAAGGTTTTTCCTTGTTTGTCCGTTTTATCTCACTGAACAATAAAAGAGGATTGCTCAGAGCTGGATTAACTCTTTGTGGCAAGACCTGGCACAAATGATAGGAAATCTTATACTGACAGCAAAAAAAAAAAAAAATCTGGTTTACATCCACTTTAACCACTTTAGCTACGGAAGATTTTACCCCCTTCACGACCAGGCAATATTTTGCAATTCGGCACTGCGCTAACTGATAATTGCGCGGTCATGCAACACTGTACCCAAACAAAATTTATATTATTTTTTCCCCCACAAATAGAGCTTTCTTTTGGTGGTATTTGATCATCACTGGGTTTTTATTTATTTTTTCACTATAAACAAAAAAAAAACACTTATTTTGAAAAAAAAAAAAAACAATATTTTTTACTTTCTGCTATAAAACATATCCAATAAATAAATTTAAAAAAAATCGAATTTCTTTATAAATTTTGGCCAACATGTACTCTGCTACATGTCTTTGGTATAAAAAAAAAACCCTAATAAGTGTTATTCATGATAGGTTATATCCGACTTGTGGTGGAACACCCAAAGGAGTTGGCACCTCATCCCAAATAGTTATATGAGTTAAATGGGGAGAATATTTTTTTACGGTGCTATACAAATAATAATGAGAACCATGCATTAAGAAAAAATTATACAAATTTTAATGAGAATCAAGTTAAAAACGTAGCAAGAACCATTTGTTCACTGGTAACCAGCAGTTCAAACAATAGATGGTCACATAGGCAGGTATTTGGCTACAGCAATTGTTTCAAATTCGTATATTATCACGACATGTTTCGCCTGGTAGCTTCATCAGGGGATATACAAACCACTCAAAAGATTCACGGACACTATACAAAGATATAAAGGTAAACAAGAATAAGGATATATGACAAAGTAACAAAATCTGAAAATAATATGACATTGTGACAAGGAACATGCATCATTATCATCAAGTTCGCCCCAATGAAGGGGGAGCTTACCAAGCCAGAGATCCTCAAAAGTGACCACTGCCTAGGGTGGGGGTGAACCAGTTCCCAAAAGAAAGGGGGGCCTGTACGGTCACAGAGGACACACAGTGACCTGGCTATAAAATGATCGAAAGAAACAAAATGAGAAAAAGAAAAAAAAAGGGAAAAGGGGAAATATTTAGAATTCTGTTTCTTTTTAATAATTATAATCTAGGTAAATAAGAAAAATTAGGCACCGGAGATCAAAAAAACGGTGCTCTATTCTTGAATAAACAAACAAAGGAGAGGGGAAGAAAAGGAGGGGGGAAAAAAATAGGGAATAATAAAGAGTTGGGGGTACTTACTTAAAACTAGTATATGCAGAGCATGGGGTGGAGGGTGCCTAAGATAGAAAATTATTTTTGGTGATAGGAAATGGAGATATTACTCTGGAATAGGAGATTAGCAAAGGAATATAAGAATGGAGTTTGCATAGGAATATCAAACAGTTGTAAGACAATGAAGGAAAAAAGGATATGGGAGAATGCAGCATAAAGAATCAAATGGATCATGAGATAGGGAAATATGGTAGGTATTTAAAACTGAGTAAAAATGAGGAATATTGTTGAACATGTTAGGATAAGTGTCTACAGGTAAGGCTAACCAGCTCAGATATGCAGTCTGATTACAGGGTGCAATGGACAAGTGTCTCAATATCATTAATGAGTTTTTAGAATTATATAGTAGAACAAAATATAGTCAAGTAAATGAGAAAGGAACAATGAATATAAATGAAAGAAAAGAGGGAATGCTTGGGTGATATACAGTAAATTAACATGAGTTTTATGTGATAAGCTGTTATAGTATAGCGAGGGAAAAAACGGCGGCACTGAATGACAATATAGATATTTTAGTGATGAGAAAAAGAGGAGGAAAAGGTAAGCAGGGAACGATAACAGGGAGAAGACAATGTCCCTACCCTAAGCAAATCAAAAAAGTGAGAAGGTCGCCCTCTGTCTCTGACACTTGCATGGTCCGAGAAGCTGGCTTATATATGCCCTTCATCGAGTTGGCGTCTGACGTCACCGACTCGATGCGGACGTGAGGGCGCCAGGGCGCATGCACGAGGGTCTCACCAAGCCCCCCATACTACATGGACCAAAAAAGCCGTGCGGTGTCACGTGTGGGGGGGAGGATCTGTATCCGCGGACCTAGACGCATATATATATGTATATTGATTGGTTTGCGTGAAAGATATAGTGTATGCAAACAATGGGATATACAGTACAGTAATACCTTATATAACAAGCATAATTTGTTCCAGAAGCATGCTTGTAATCCAAAGCATTTGTATATCAAAGCAAGCTTCCCTATAAGAAATAATGGAAACTCAGATCATTTGTTCCACAACCACTGCTGGTGTATGCAGGACTGTATGTAGCCAGAGGTGCGGGGGCGCTGGTGTATGCAGGACTGTATGTGGCCAGAGGTGCGGGGGCGCCGGTGTATGCAGTACTGTATGTGGCCAGAGGTGCGGGGGCGCTGGTAATGCTCAAAGATGCTCTGAGACACTTGGAAACTGTTGACACTTTTGGGTGCTCCGACGCTTGTTACGCCCGCCCCACCCAGCTGGGATTGTCTCCGAGTGTCTCTGAGCGTCTCCGAGTTCTCCAGGAAGCGCTGGGAGCCACCAATGCCCCTGCACCTCTGGCCACATACGATAATATATACACCAGCGGCTTGAGTTCTGCTCGTCTTGCGAGACAGCGCTCACAAATCAAGTCAGTATTCTTAAGAAAATATAGCTTGTCTTGCGAAACACATATACTGCGTTACTCGCAGACCGAGGTATCACTGTATATTGGATTTTTTTTTTTTCATCAATAGATTTTTATTGTTTTATCATATAAACATAAGAAGACAATGTAGTTCATCGTATACATAGCATCGCAGGTTGTTAGAAAATACAGATACATGTTTATGGATCTATTAACAGGGAAGTCTGCTCTAGTACTTATAAAACACATATAGGTTGTCCTGAGACCGTAGTTTGTCACTCCCCCAGGAACCCCCAATGGGATCTCTTTTGTTGCCTGAGGGAGGATTGAGAGTGTCCATTTACATATCCTATATCTGAGCAATGTTGGAACCCTGGAGTCTGACTTCCTGCTAAATCAGGACTGTACGAACTGCGACTCGACCATTTCAGCTCCAGACCACAGTTCCCACGGTGACCACGCTCTTTCTTCCTTTATCAGATAGTCACCGCTAGATGCCATTATCATTTCATATCCGTAGTGGAGGTTTACCATTTCTAGTGTGTTTTGAATGGATGGGACCCTTTCCGTTTTCCACAGTCTTGTTATACACAATCTGGCCGCTAGTAGAATGTGTATAGCTACATATCTAACGGGTTGTGGCACTGAATCTATGATGAGGTTTAGGATCGCCAAATCAGTCGTTGGAGGTATAAGTTGGTTTGATAAATCCGATAGGATTTGGAAGATAGTTTTCCAATATTTTTGGATACGTTGGCACTCCCACATTATGTGGATCAGGTCACCTTTGGCTGAGTTACACCTCCAACACCTGTCTGGAGTTTTTGGGCTAAACAATGCCAATTTTGAAGGGGTTAGATACCATCTGAGGGACAGTTTTTGGGTGAGTTCCCATAGCGCGGCACATTTAGTTGCTTTGTAAATCGATTGTAAAGCGCGGCGCATTTAGTTGCTTTGTAAATCGATTGTAAAGCCCGTTGCCATTGGTATTCTGTGTATGTTTGAGCCAAGTCATTTTCCCAATGGGAGTGGGGGGATGATTTTGTGAAATGGAGTTTTTGGTGTAGGGTATTATAGAATAGGGATATCCCTTTGGTTTTGCGGGATGTGTTGGTGAGGTGTTCCCAAGCTTTTGGATGTACCGTATAGAGAGGTAACTGGATCGATGTCAGGCAGTGTTTGACTCTGATATAAGTAAAAAAGTCTGTGGGGGGTAGTTTAAATTCTTTTTGGAGGAGATTAAAGGGTTTCATGCGGGGGCCCTGGAGTAGGATTTGGATAGATGCGATTCCCTGTCGCGACCAGTGGGTCTGGGATAAATCGGGAGATAGGTGGTGTAGAGATTCGATTGGAATCGGTATCTGTGGGATGTTGGGGTATTTGGTACCATCTTGGTTCAGCCTTTGCCATGCAGTAGCCGAGGCTATCTTGGTGGGGGATAGTGCTGAAGGTAGTTTGGATCCTAAGGGAGTGCTCATTAACCACCATTTTAAATTTGGGCGTATCAGTGATATACATTCGATGTTGTGCCACAGCTTAGTAGGACTCTGATGGAACCATTCGGTGAGTTGATTTAACACTGAGGCAGCGTAGTAATCCTCAAAGTCAATGGATGCTGATCCCACCGCTGATTTGTGTTTCATAATATGCAAGTGTGTGCATCTAGGTTTAGACCCTTTCCATATACATTTATTGAGTAAGGTTTGGAGAGATTTGAAGAAGTATTTGGGTATGGGAATGGGGAGAGTCCTAAATAAGTAGATGAAGCATTTTGAATGCTGCAAGTCTACCAGACCATGATAATTCTTGTTTGAGTATGGATTGGGTTTCTGTTTGCAACTTGGTGAGGAGAGGTTTATAGTTAATCGAGAAGAGGTGTTTGACCGATCGAGTAAGGTGTATCCCGAGATAGGAAATACTTTTGTCTGGCCAGTTGAATGAGTACTGAACTTGTAGCAAGTTCTTTGTTGTGGCGTCTAGCTTAAGGTCTAGAATGTGTGATTTAGACATGTTCAGCTTATAATACCGTGTTTCCCCAAAAATAAGCCCGGGTCTTATATTAATTTTGGCAGCAAAAGACACAGTAGGGCTTATTTTCGGGGTAGGTCTTACCATGTAATGTGCTGTCTTCTCTCCCCCTCTCTCCCCCTGACTAACAGAAATCCCCAGTGTGAACTGAGTTAAAATGCTTGTAAAATCCTATAATTCACTCTATTACTGTAGTATATAATGTACAATGTGTGTCTTTCTGTAATATAATTGTGCCAAATACCTTCGTTATAGCGCCGCTCTGCGCTTCTGTGACCCGGCGGAGCTCTTTTCCCTGCATTTATATTACAGAAACACACACATTGTACATTATATAATACTGTAATAGAGTGGATTATAGGATTTTACAAGCATTTCAAACTAGGGCTTATTTTCGGGGTAGGGCTTATATTGCAGCCCTCCTGGAAAATAATGCTAGGTATTATTTTCGGGGTAGGTCTTATTTTCGGGGAAACACAGTATGAGATCTGTCCAAACTATTCTAGCAGTTTTTGGGCTTCCACCAATGAGGTGGTTGGATTAGTTAGAATCAAGATGACTTATCTTGTGTGAGGTTTTGCCTATCGTCAGGCCTGTGATCAAGGGATTCGAACGTACGTGCTCTGCCTGGGGTTCCATTAGCAAATTGAAAATGAAGGGTTGACAAGGGGCACCCTTGGCGTGTAGCATTCGTTATATTGAACGATCGTGATAGCATGTCTGCTGAGTATACTTGTGCTGACGGATTGGTGTAAAGTGCCATTATAGCTCTGTATATGTGATCCCTGAATCCAAATTTGTGGAGCGCCTTTTGTTGATATAACCAATGTACCCTGTCGAATGCCTTCTCTGCATCCAGAGAAAGCAGCAGAGAAGGCGTTCCGCTGGATTCAGCATGATGTATCAAGTTGATCATACGTCTCGTGGCATCTGGTGCCTGTCTTCCCCTAGTGAACCCGGACTGACCCGGATGTATGAGAACTGGCAGTATCTCAAGCAGACGTCTAGCAATGGTTTTGGCATAGTTCTTTGCGTCCAGGTTTAAAAGGGATATGGGACGGAAGTTTTGAGGGGAGGTTGGTTCCTTCCCCGGTTTCGGGAGTGTTACAATAATAGCATTCAACGCTTCCTTGGGGAACGCAGAAGAGGAGGCAGCGTTATTGCATAATTGCGTCAGGTATGGGATTATTTGGCTAGAGAATTGTCGGTAGTATTCCCCCATCAAGCTGTCCGGACCTGGGGCTTTCTCTGATGGTAGCGATTGTATTGTTGCCAGAATCTCCTGTTCAGTGAAGGGTTCATTCAAGGAGTCTAGTTGCTTCTTTGTCAATTTAGGGAGTGTATTTGCTGCAGGAATGCATCAATGTCTGCAGATGTTGGTTGTTGGTTGATTTTTTTTTATATCCACTAGTAATCAGCAACTTATAAATGGGACTGAAAACAAAAAGGGGGAGGTTTGGGACTTTAAATGAGGCACATGAGTGGAACAACACATCAGATCATCAGGATATACAAAAGTTATACAAATATCTTGGCCAGCTGGCTCCATATAAAGATATAAGTTCAAATTAAAATGTAATGAATCACATCATATATAATAACATAATGCATCTAGGATGGCCTATTGGCTCAACACGTTTCGGCGACTATATCGCCTCATCAGGAGAAAATGAATGCAATCTGTAATCTGGCAAATATATTGTCATTTCACTCACATTCACTTCACTACCTTGGTTCTCATTGTCATGAGCCCACATCCATGTTTACATGTCTCAATCCCACATTCCAGAACACTTTTTTTCTATTTTTTCAGACACCTTAATGGTCATTCCCCGGCATCACCAGCAGTGTCAGCGTGGGCATTACCATCCCATTGGGGGTTGTGTGGGGTTTGGGGGGGATTTGATCTAAGAGGGGGAATTGGGGCGGGGCTTGTGCTGGGGGTGGGAGGGGGATTTGGGTAGGGAGGGAGAATTTGTGCTGTGATGGGTAAAATGGAGGGGGCTGTGCTAGAGGGAGGGATTGAATTTTTCCTTAAAGGGGGGGATTGGAGGGAGAGGATTTGTGCTGGGAAGGGGGATGGGTGGGGATTTTGTGCCAGGAGGGGTGGAGGAATTTGGGCTAATAGGGGGGTACTGGGGGGGGATTTGGTGGGATTTGTGCTAGGAGAATGGTTTGGGGGGGATTTGTGCTGGGAGGAGGGATGGAGGGGCATTTATGCTGGGTGGGGGGATTTGAGGGAGAGAATTTGTGCTAGGATGAAAACTTGAAGAAGAAAGAGGATGTGTGCTAGGTGGGTGATGTTTTGGAGTGAGGGAGAATTGAGCTAGGTGGGGGAATTGGGATGGGATTTGAGGTGGGTGGTGGGATTGGGGGCAAAGATTTGTTCTGGGAGGTGGGATATGAACTGGGAGAAGGGGAAGTTTTTACATTTTTGTTTGGGGAGAATTTTGGCTTGCAGGCGGAAATTATGCTTAGGGATTGAGTGTGCTGATTAGTGCATTTTTTTTTTTTTTTGAGGGGGAGAGATTTATGCTGAGACAGGATTCTTACACTTGGGTGGGGCACAGTTTGTCATCTTCACCCTGGGTGCTAGATGACCTTGTCCTGGCACTGCCTGAACTACCCACACAGCACATAGCTGAGATAGGATTCCCTGTACACTGCCCCGCTGACCCCTGTACATTGCCCCGCTGACCCCTGTACATTGCCCCTCTGACCCCTGTACATTGCCCCGCTGACCCCTGTACACTGCCCCGTTGACCCCTGTACACTGCCCTGCTGACCCCTGTACACTGCCCCGCTGACCCCTGTACATTTTTCTGCTGATCCCTGAACCTTTGTCCCGCTGACCCCTGTACACAGCGTGCGCTTGCCCCTGCCGCGAGCTCTGTGAACGTGCCATTGTAAACAAGGCATCTCCCTGTTCTGCCTAGTGACAGGACAGTGATCTACTGCTCCCTATCATCAGGAGCAGCGATCAGTGTCGTGTCACAGTAAGCCCAGCCCCCACACAGTTAGAATCACTCCCTAGGACACATTTAACCCCTTCCTCGCCCCCTCGTGTTAACCCCTTCCCTGCCAGTGTCATTTACACAGTAATCAGTGCATTTTTATAGCACTGATCGCTGCATAAATGACAATGGTCCCAAAGTAGCGTCAAAAGTGTCCGATGTGTCTGCCATAATGTCGCAGTCATGATAAAAATCACTGATCGCCGCCATTACTAGTAAAAAAAAAAAAATATATTAATTAAAATGCCATAACTCTATCCCCTATTTTGTAGACTCTATAACTTTTGTGCAAACCAATCAGTAAACGCTTATTGCGTTTTTTTACCAGAAATATGTAGAAGAATACGTATTGACCTAAACTGAGGAAAAAAAAAAAAATTTATATTTTTTTGGGGATATTAATAATAGCAACAAGTAAAACATATTGCTTTTTTTTCAAAATTGTCGCTCTATTTTTGTTTATAGCGCAAAAAATAAAAACCGCAGAGGTGATCAAATACCACCAAAAGAAAGCTCTATTTGTGGGGAAAAAAAAGGAAGTCAATTTTGTTTGGGAGCCACGTCGCACGACCGCGCAATTGTCAGTTAAAGCGACGCAGTGCCGAATCGCAGAAAGTGCTCTGGTCATTTGGCAGCCAAATCCTCCGGGGCTGAAGTGGTTAATCATATTACACTATTATGTAGGGCTCAGTGTATTTAGCACAATGGCTTGGCTGTCTGCTCAGATGTTGCCACAGCACTCAAGGTATGAGTTCATATCCCAGCCAACCTACCATCCACCAGCTATGGGGTTTTTTTTCAGTGGCAGTGCACAAGAAAATTAAAATAAACAAACAAAAAAATGTAAACTGCTCGTTAACTAGTGTGTGATGTTTGGAATTCCACGCCATAATATTATTGAATACTTAGGCCCCATGCACACGAGACGCTGTTATTTGCTGTTGAACGCGCGTTCAGAGGCAGTTGGACGCTTTTTTCAACTGCTCCTGAACCCATTCAATGTTATCCTATGTGTCCATGCACACACTTTTGTTTTTTGGCGTTTACAAGCAGTTGCGTTTAACCTCGTTTTTCCAGAAGCAAAAAAATGGGTTCAGACGCAAAAGTTTTCCACGTTTCAGATGCTAAACGCTGCTAAACGCGGCTAAACGCGGTACCGGCGTTTTGCCGCGTTTGCGTTTATAAGCGTTTTTAAAGGTGACCTATTTTTTAACATTAGAAATCTCAAAAATGATGGCAAATGATGAAAAACTATTAAAAAATATAAAAGAAAACTGTAATTGCTTGCATTGCATTGTGGACAATCCACAACTTGTGGCAGGTAACGTGGCAAGTGGACAATCAACAACTTGTGTCAGGTGATGTGGCCAGGTGACGTGGCCAGGTGACGTGGCAAGTGGACAATCCACAGCTTGTGGCAGGTGACGTGGCCAGGTGACGTGGCAGGTGACGTGGCAAGTGGACAATCCACAACTTGTGGCAGGTGACGTGGCCAGCTGACGTGGCAGGTAACGTGGCCAGGTGACGTGGCAGGTAACATGGCCAGGTGACGTGGCTAGGTAACGTGGCAAGTGGACAATCCACAACTTGTGGCAGGTGACGTGGCACGTGATGTGGCCAGGTGACGTGGCAAGTGGACAATCCACAACTTGTGGCAGGTGACGTGGCCAGGTGATGTGGCCAGGTGACGTGGCAGGTGACGTGGCAAGTGGACAATCCACAACTTGTGGCAGATGATGTGGCAAGTGATACGCTAAATACAAGTACACTGCTCAGCTGCTGCTACTCATTCTGGTCTCACAAACTGGCTGAAATGGTTAAAATTTACTATTTTTTGAGCTTAGGGAGGGTCTATGATGAAACGCTTATAAACGCAAACGCGGTTAAACGCCGCTAAACGCGGCAAAACGCGCGTTTATAAACGCCGGTTTCAGCGTTTAAAAACGTGTGTTCAGCAGAGTTTGCACCTGCGTCTCGTGTGCATGGGGCCTTACATACCATTGCATGCATTTGAAGAGTTAATATAATAAAATCAGCCAAACTATTGGCATTCACCTATTTTCAGCATATGCTGCTTTGGCTAATTGTGATTTTCCTTTTTTCACCAGTGCAATCTTTTAGACCCCTTTCACACTGGGGCGGGCAGGAGCGGTGGCGGTATAGCAGCGCGATTTTCAGCGCTGCTATACCGTCGTTCTTACCTCGGTATGCGGTCGCTAGGGGGGTTAATTTAACCCCCGCTAGCGGCCGAAAAAGGGTTAATACCGCCCGCAAACCGCGGCTATTGCCCCGGTTTGCGGGCGGTATTACCGCGCTGTCCCATTGATTTCAATGGGAGACCGCGGTAAAGGAGCGGTGAAGCAGGACTTTTGGAGCGGTCCTGCTAGCGCACCGCTTCAGTGTGAAAGCCTTCGGGCTTTCACATTGAAGACACAGGGCAGGATTTTTTCATGCGGTATAACAGCGCTATTATTAGCGCTAAACCGCATGAAAAACGCCCCAGTGTGAAAGGGGCCTTAGGATCCCTCTGTGAGATTTTAACCCATGAGTCTTTCAATGCCTGAAATTTTGAAGGGATAAGCGCTGACTATTGGGCTGAGCACAATTATACATACAAAATACTTTTACTAGTGTTTGATGTTTTTAATACTGTACAATAATGATTAGTAGGGATGAGCCGAACACCTTCACGCTTCAGTTTGCATCCAGAACATGCGAACAGACCAAAAGTTCACGCATTCGAACACCGTTAAAGTCTATGGGACTTGAACGTGAGAAATTAAAAGTGCAAATTTTAAAGACTAATATGCAAGTTATTGCCCTAAAACGTGTTTGGAGGCCCGGGTCCTGCCCCAGGGGACATGTATCAATGCAAAAAAAAGTTTAAAAAACATCAGTTTTTTCGGGAGCAGTGATTTTAATAATGCTTAAAGTGAAACAATAAAAGTGAAATATTCCTTTAAATTTCGTATCTGGGGGATGTATATAGTATGCCTGTAAAGTGGCGCATGTTTCCGTGCTTAGAATTGTCCCTGCACAAAATGTCATTTTTGAAGGAAAAAAAGTCATTTAAAACTACTCGCGGGTTGGCTATTAATGAATTGTCGGGTCCCGGCAATACAGATAAAAGTCATTGAAAAAAACGGCAGGGCCCCCCCAGTCCATTACCATTCCCTTTGGGTCTGGTATGAATATTGAGGGGAACCCCAGCCGTTTTTTTCAATGACTTTTATCTGTATTGCCAGGACCCGACAATTCATTAATAGCCGGCCCGCGAGTAGTTTTGATTTACTTTTTGTCCTTTAAAAATGAAATTTTGTGCAGGGAACCAAAATTTTTTTTTTAAATGCGTGGGGGTCCCCCCAAAATTCTATTACCAGGCCCTTCAGGTCTGGTATGGATTTTAAGGGGAACACCGCACCAAATAAAAAAAATTATGGCGTGGGGTTCCCTCAAAAATCCATTCCAGACCCTTATCTGAGCACACAACCTGGCAGGCCGCAGGAAAAGAGAGGGGGACGAGAGAGCGCCCTTCCCCCTCCTGAACCATACCAGGCTACATGCCCTCAACATAGGGAGGATGCTTTGGGGGTCTTTGACCCCCCAAAGCACCTTGTCCCCATGTTGATGGGGACAAAGGCCTCATCCCCACAAAACCTTGCCCGGTGGTTGTGGGGGTCTGCGGGCAGGGGGCTTATCGCAATCTGGAAGCCCCCTTTAACAAAGGGGACCCCCAGATTCCTGCCCCCCCTATGTGAATTGGTATCGGGGTACATTGTACCCCTACCATTTCACAAAAAAAAATTCAAAAAAGGTAAAAAAACACACAGACAGTCCTTTAATAAAAAAAAAAAAAATACCAGCGATGTACATCCTTCCACGACCCGTACCCGCCGCTATGAACAATACAGCCTCCTCCATAGAAGGCTCCCGGGTGAATGACGCGCGAGCCGTCTGACATTTCTTTTATAACCGCGGGTGAGTGACCCCGCCCCGTTCTGACATAACAGGGTTTTCGGCGGCTTCCCTGTGGTGTCACGGGTGACATCACCCCCTCTGGCACGTCAGATCCCGGCCCCCATATGTGAATTGGTAACAGGTACATTGTACCCCTACCATTTCACAAAAAAGTGTCAAAAATTGTAAAAAAGACAGGAGACACTTCGGGGAAACCACAGTGACGTAACGAGGAAACCCCCATGGCGTTAGAGGGGGGCGGGGTCACCCGTTACGTCAACGGGTGGCCCTGCCCTCAGCTATATAACAGCTGACACCGGCGGGAGAAGCATCGCTCAGCGAAGCCTCCCATGGAGGCGGAACTGTTTTTTTTTTGTTTTTCAGTCGGGCTGCGCGAGATGGATTTACATTGCTGGACATTGTTTTTTTTTAATTTTGGTTCGGGGTTCCCCTTAATATTCATACCAGACCCAAAGGGCCTGGTAATGGACTGGCCGTTTTTTTCAATGAGTTTTATCTGTATTGCCGAGACCTGACAATTCATTACAGCCGCGATCAGTTTTTAAATTACTTTTTTTCCATTAGAAATTTAATTTTGCTGTTCTAAACACGGGAAAAATGCGCCACTTTTCAGGCATACTATAGACACCCCCCAGGCACGAAATTTAAAGGAATATTTCACTTTTATTGTTTCATTTTAAGCATTTCTAAAACTTTTTTTTTACATTGATACATGTCCCTTGGAGCAGGACCCAGGTCCCCAAACACTTTTTATGACAATGAATTGCATATAAGCCTTCACGTTAATCTCCCATAGACTTTTAACCGGTGTTCTGTGGCTTTCGAATTTCCCGCGAACACCGCATAATGTTCGCTGTTCGACTCGAACATCGGGCCCATCCCTACCTCATACACATAAATACACATATACTGCATTTCTTTAGACATACAGGTGATGGAATTACATTACTCAAGAGTTATTCTTCTTGATTTATTCTGTGATATTTGGTGGTGCTTTGTGGGTGAGTGTAGAATAGTGATATTACCCTCAAATTTTTGGCCATTACTATTCTACAGAAATAATCCCCCCCTCCCGTCGCCATCCGGTGCTTCTCCGGGCTCTCCCATGCCATCGGGGGCCCGGAGAAAGAATCGTCCGGCGCCGGTGGTCACATGATGAGCATAGAGATGACTGGTGACCAGATGGTCACCAGTCATCTTTATGACCGTCGGAGGCCCGGGCGCGATGTGATGACGCCCGGGTTCCCAAAGGTAAACAAAGCCGCGATTGCGGCTAAATGCATGGGATCGGTGATTTATTTTTCCCGATCTCATGCTTTCCAGCCTGGAGGAGAGATGTGGGGTCTTATTGACCCCGCATCTCTCCATAAAGAGGACCTGTCACACACCATTCCTATTACAAGGGATGTTTACATTCCTTATAATAGGAATAAAAGTGATCAAAAAAAAAAATGGAAAAAAAGTGTAAAAAAAAAAAAAAATTAAGTAAAATAAAAAAATAAATAATGAAAAAAATTTATAAAGCGCCCCTGTACCCAATAGCTTGCGCTCAGGAGCGAACGTACACGTAAGTCCCGCCCACATATGTAAACGCCGTTCAAACCACATATGGAGGTATTGCCGCGTGCGTTAGAGCACGTGCAACAATTCTAGCACTAGACCTCCTCTGTAACTCTAACCTGGTAACCTGTAAAAATTTTCAAAGCGTCGCCTATGGAGATTTTTAAGTACCGAAGTTTGGCACCATTCCATGAGTGTGCGCAATTTTAAAGCGTGACATGTTAGGTATCTATTTCTTCGGCGTAACATAATCTTTCATATTTTACAAAAAATTGGGCTAACTTTATTGTTTTGTTATTTTTTTAATTCATGAAGCCATTTTTTTCCAAAAAATTATTGCGCAAATACCGTGCAAGATAAAAAGTTGCAACAACCGTCATTTTATTCCCTAGGGTGTCTGATAAAAAAACATATATAATGTTTGGGGGTTCTGAGTAATTTTCTAGCAAAAGAATGATGATTTGTACATGTAGGAGAGAAGTGCCAGAATAGGCCCTGTATGGAAGTGGTATAAAAAGCCCGGTATTGAAGTGGTTAAAAAGAAAGAACGCACCGGTGAGCTCAGCAACACCAAAAGACCCGGAAGACCACGGAAAACAACTGTGGTGGATCACCGAAGAATTCTTTCCCTGGTGAAGAAAACACCCTTCACAACAGTTGGCCAGATGAAGAACACTCTCCAGGAGGTAGGTGTATGTGTGTCAGATGAAGAACACTCTCCAGGAGGTAGGTGTATGTGTGTCAGATGAAGAACACTCTCCAGGAGGTAGGTGTATGTGTGTCAAAGTCAACAATCAAGAGAAGACTTCACCAGAGTGAATACAGAGGGTTCACCACAAGATGTAAACCATTGTTGAGCCTCAAAAACAGGAATCAACATCTAAAAAAGCCTTCACAGTTCTGGAACAACATCCTATGGACAGATGAGACCAAGATCAACTTGTACCAGAGTGATGGGAAGAGAAGAGTATGGAGAAGGAAAGGAACTGCTCATGATCCAGAGCATACCACCTCATCAGTGAAGCATGGTGGTGGTAGTGTCATGGCGTGGGCATGTATGGCTGCCAATGGAACTGGTTCTCTTGTATTCATTGATGATGTGACTGCTGACAAAAGCAGCAGGATGGACTCTGAAGTGTTTCGGGGAATATTATTATCGGCTCATATTCAGCCAAATGCTTCAGAACTCATTGGACGGCGCTTCACAGTGCAGATGGACAATGACCCGAAGCATACTGCGAAAGCAACCAAAGAGTTTTTTAAGGGAAAGAAGTGGAATGTTATGCAATGGCCAAGTCAATCACCTGACCTGAATCCGATTGAGCATGCATTTCACTTGCTGAAGACAAAACTGAAGGGAAAATGCCCCAAGAACAAGCAGGAACTGAAGACAGTTGCAGTAGAGGCCTGGCAGAGCATCACCAGGGATGAAACCCAGCGTCTGGTGATGTCTATGCGTTTCAGACTTCAGGCTGTAATTGTCTGCAAAGGATTTGCAACCAAGTATTAAAAAGTGAAAGTTTGATTTATGATTGTGGGAGGCACATATACAAACTGTTGTAATTCCTACACCGTTCACCTGATTTGGATGTAAACACCCTAAAATTAAAGCTACAAGTCTGCAGTTAAAGCACATCTTGTTCATTTCATTTCAAATCCATTGTGGTGGTGTATAGAGCCAAAAAGATTAGAATTGTGTCGATGTCCCAATATTTATGGACCTGACTGTATTTCAGTACCATTTAGGCAATTATACCATGCTCTAAACATTATTTCCATGTGCAATTCTCCAGGTTTTAGCAGAGTAAGGGTTTGGGTGCTATTTGGTTTCAGGGAACTATAGTAAATTCACTTTTGGGAGTAGTTTTTTTACCAGAGATATAGTAAATACAGTTTTAGCACTGATTAGCGCCAATTAGCGCTAATACGCAGTAATTAGCGCTAATTATTGCCGCAACGCTATAGTAAATGACCCCCTCTGTCTCAATTTCTATCCCCACATGTGGAGACTGAGTGTCATTATTGATCTGGATGGAGATTGGTGAGTATAAGCGGCTCTTCAATAACATCTAAAAAGGCGATATTTGCCAGACATGAGAGTAAGTGGCAACAGCATCTGTTGAGCTTTATTCTTAAGGGAGTGGAATTGGCACACATCATTTTGGTGAAGGATTTTGGTGGATCAACGAGATTTTGTTTCACTATCTTTTCATCACTTTAACCCCCCTGGCGGTATTCCCGAGTCTGGCTCGGGGTTAAATTTCAGCACCAAAAGCGGTAACCCCAAGCCAGACTCGGGATTGCATCGCAGTAATCCAGGCAGAGTTACTTACCTTCTCCCCTGGATCCTGCGATGCCTCCCCACTGTGTGATCGAGCTGTCTCCCCGCTCGATTCACACAGTGCCCGAGTGCCGCCGAGCTCTGTTCCCTGCGACGTTACGACGCACGGGGAATGGAGATCGGCGCCAAATTTAAAAAAGTTAAAACACAATACACATACAGTATATTGTAATCTTACTGATTACAGTACTGTATAAAAAAATTACACACCCCCTTTGTCCCTAGTGGTCTGTCCAGTGTCCTGCATGCACTTTTATATAATAAAAACTGTTCTTTCTGCCTGGAATTTGGAGATTGTCCATAGCAACCAAAAGGTGTCCCTTTATGTCAAAAGTGGTTTTAGACCAGCTAGAAAACAGTGATAATTAATTAGAATCACTCGCAGAATTGAGCGATAGCGATGTGTGGGGAAATTCGTCATCAAACGCTGAAAAACACTTTTATTATTATGTAACGGGTATTTGAATTATGAGAGGACTCTGGTGGTGTGAGGTTCCTTAGGGTCCCTGGGTGGCGCTGTTGCCTTGGGCCGGAGTTGAACTCACACCGCAAACTGTGCCTTTTTGTCCTCCCCTGGAGCTGGTACAGCGGGGCGGGGAACACGCTGTGATTCAAAGGGAGAGGTCATAAAAGGGGCGGAGGCCCGGATTTTGGAAAGAGAGTCGGAGACACAATTCTAATCTTTTTGGCTCTATACCACCTTCAGCTTGGGTGCTGGTGTTCCAGTGTTCCAGGCCTAGGCGCCCCTTGGCCTAGCTGGAGCAGGGATGGAGTCCATCTCAGGCACCTTTACCCTGAGGTGAGGTACTATGGCGGATGCCTGGGGCTCAGTACCTTCGACTGAGTTCCGCGAGGGTGGAGGAATCCGAGAGGGCCCTAACTCCTTGGGTGCCCGTGTCTGAGTTTGTGAGGACTGGTGCACAGTAACTTCTCCGAAGAGTCCGGCGCAGCATCGCTGGTGACGGAGAGGCCTCCACTTCTCCCTTGGACGGATTTCTTCCCCTGACAGGGGCAAAGTGAGCGAAGGTAATTCACGTTCTATATTACCTAGTCAGTGGCAGTGACTATTCACCACTGGTGACAGCACAGTGGGCAGCAGCAAGAAGGGAAAGGATTGTGCCTCGATCTGTCCCCCCTCATTATTCAAAAGGAGAAAAACTGTTTTATTGCTTGGCAAGAAGAATAAAACTGAGTTGGACCTATTCACTGTGTGGAACTCGGGTTACTAAAGCAAAGGAGTCAGGGACGAAGGACTGGACTTGGCTCTAGGACACCTACACAAAAGCCCAATCTCTGGTCTTCACCTCCCAGTTACGGGAGGACATGGGCCGTGGTGTATCATCTCTCTCTCCCAGGTACCCCTAGACAACAGCCACATAACCGATACAGCAAGGGAGAGGGGTAGAGGCCGCTACTATTATTATATTATTATTTGTTATAATTATTTTATAGTTATTTATTATATTATAATTTATGATTTTTTTTTTTTTTACTTTATCATACCCGGGATGTCTACTAGACTCTTGTTTGGACAGATTTAAGTGAGTTATTCCTAAGAATTACAGGCCTACAATATAAAACGCCAAATTTCCATGCAGAATAATGGTACCGCTTTCAGCACCTAAAATCTGACAGAATCATGCCGCCAGGCAGGTTAAAGGATCACTAAAAAAATCACTAAAAAAATAACAAACATGTTATACTTACCTCCGCTGTGCAGCTCATTTTGCACAGAGTGGCCCCGATCGACTGCTTCTGGGGTCCCTCTGCGGCTGTCTCGGCTCCTCCCCGCAATCACTCACCACCTATATGCGAGCGAGCGAGCATGGTGGTGAGTGATTGTGGGCGCGCTCCAGTGTTACAGACAGCGGCTATTGCCGCTCACTGTATCACTCGGCCCCGCCCCCCGGCGTGCCGCATCATTGGATGTGATTGACAGCAGCGCGAGCCAATGGCTGCGCTGCTTTCAATCTATCCACTGTAACCAATCAACGGCCAGGCTGAGCGGTGAAGAGGATGTCGGGGGCGAGCGCGGGACTTTCGAAGGGTAATGTAAGCTAAACGGGGGGCCAGGGGGAGCCGGTATTGTCGGATGTTTTTTCACCTTAATTCATAGAATGCATTAAGGTGAAAAAACTTTTACCTTTAAAGGGGTTGTAAAGGTTCGTTTTTTATTTTCTAAATAGGTTCCTTTAAGCTAGTGCATTGTTGGTTCACTTACCTTTTCCTTAGATTTCCCTTCTAAATATTTTTTTTCTTTGTTTTCTTTGTCTGAATTTCTCACTTCCTGTTCCTCCTCAGTAAGCTGTTCAGTAAGCTGTTCTGGCTGACTAACCACCACTTGGATGATGGTGTGAAGTTTACTGAGGAGAAACAGGAAGTGAGAAATTCAGACAAAGAAAAAAAACATTTAGAAGGTAAATCAAAGGAAAAGGTAAGTGAACCAACAATGCACGAGCTTAAAGGAACCTATTTGGAAAATAAAAAATGAACCTTTACAACCCCTTTAAGTTGGACTGTATTACCATATTGATTTGCATATGTTGGAGCATATATTTTTTGGATATGCTATATGGACACTTTTTATTATGTATGGGTGTTTTATGTTGATTATTTCACACAATGCTAATATGTAGGAGATTTGTAGATTAATTGCGATACTGTGGAATTAGTTGTCTCTTTTTCACATTGACATTTGTTTCACCTCATTTGCATGTTTATTGAATATTAAGTGGCAGCACAAACAGGTGTTTCCCATTAGCGCAGTGCGCACACATATATACACTATATATATATATATATATAAATATATATATATATATACTGTTCACTTTGCCAGTGAATTTTCTCTTAGCCTACTGAAAGTGGTGAAGATTCACTTTGATAAAAAATGCCCAATAACTTGAGAGAAAAATAAAAAAACACTTAATTTGCTTGCCTGTGATTGGATGGTGGAAGTCAGCAGAGCTTCACCTTATTCAACGAGCTAAGGTAGACTTTGTTCACCAAGTGAACAGCTTAATTTTCCTTTAGTAAATCAATCCCACTAGATTAGAAGAACAGCCAAATCATTGGAAAAGACAAAAAATTTTAGAAAAAAATTGAAAGGGAAAAGAAGATAACCAGCAATATGGTGGACACAGTTGAAGAAAGGATCAAAATTGACATCAACGTAATGGCACATAATAATAATAATAATAATAATAATAATATTAATATTAATGATAACAATATTGTTACACTGTATTGTTGTAGCTGTCATGCATAGATCAAAGTCTTGTATTTTCTTCTGTTCGTAATGCCAGAGACTTTTTTTTTGTTAATTAAAACTTTTTGCCCAGATAATTGTTTAATAACCCTTAGATAACCCTAGGTATCACTAAGTTAACTCAATGCTTAACCTCCCCTAATTTCCATAGCTAGTATGTTACTGATTGCCATTGTTTTCTTCACCATTTGTAGGCAATTTTTTCTTTTACATTGACATTCATTTTTCATTTTTTATTTGTAATGCACTGGAAAAAATGCACAAAATATTGCAAAATGAGTTTCAGTTGTAAGTAGCTTTATAATGCTTTGTACTAAAAATATAATTGTGTTATAATTGGGTTAAATGACAGTATAAAATGTTTTTATTTTTTTATCTCTGGTCGCACTGGTCAAACTAGATAAAGAATCATTTCTACATTTCGGGGCATTATGAGAGCTGGGAGGCACTGTGGGGGGTTGGTGGCCTTTCTGGGAGCTGAGGAGCACTGTGGTTCATTATGGAAGGTTGGGGGGGGGGCACTATGAGAGCTGGGAGGCACTGTGGGACTTTGGGAGGTTTAGGGGATCTGCAGCTGGCTGAAGAACCAGAAGGAGGGAGGCCATGGACAAGCAGTGAGCCATGACTTGGTGGTTGAGGACCACTGTTTTAGATCTATGCTGTGCATCAGTCCCTCCTCCTCCTTCAGGACTGCCTACTCTCTAGTCAGGATAGCAGATGTTTCAGGTTGGAGGCTCAAGAGATGCATCATGGGACTTGAAGTCGAACATTGCGACTGTGTAGTGCCATGCACAGGCACCACTTGAGAGCCCTGTGAACTCTGATGCATTAAAAATCAGACCCACATTCGAGTTTAAGGCTCCATTCACACTTGTATCCCTCCAAAGTCATGTGACTTTGGAATGCAACTTTGAAGCAACTTTGGATGGGTGCAACTTAGGTGTGACTTGTTGTCCCTCTGCAAAGTCGGACCCGCTGTTGCACCACTGTTGCATGTAAAACATTCAAGTGCGACTTTTTCATGTAACTTTTGAGGGCTAACTTTGAAGTCTATGGCCCTCAAGTTGCATGAAAGTCGGACCAAAGTAGTACCTGAACTACATTAAAGTCACACATATATGAATGGTTATCATTGGAAAACATAGGGCATGACTTGTCATGTAACTTTAATGTCGAAAGTCACATGACAAGTTGCTCAAGTGTGAATGGGGTGTTAGTCTCGTTTAATGATGAAAGACTTTTGGCCCATGCTTGTTCATACGCAGTCTACTGCTGTATAGACTTTACTTTAATTAACATATATTCAAGCCTTGAGCTAGTTTCTTAAATGAATCACAGCAACCAAAATTCTATTTTCATTCTATATTGGGTGGTCTCTATCAAGACTCCCATGAGGGTTTAAAAGTCATGTAATGATGCAATATATATGACCATATACCCTAACACCCCATGCATCTGGCTTAATGTATGCATTAACAAATACATAACAGGAGAGAAAGCACAGATACCAAAGAAAAAAAATCTTGTAAAAGCATTACATTATTAATTTTTACCAAGCCCCATGAACGTATTAAAGGCCAAACACTGTAGATATTACTCTACAGAGACCCATATCAGTTAAGCTTCCACTCGGAAAAAATAGGAGCGTCTGAAAACTTGTTCCACATATGTTTGAACAAACATGAACGTATCATTTACCGTGAATGGGCCGTTACGGAAACCTATACCTTCCAATGACTACCAAAAGTGCACAAAGGAAGTAGCCTTATAACAGCCGAAGACTCGTGATAAATGGTCTAGTGGAATACAGAATTATCCGGATGGTGAGTCAGATTAGGCGTGGAAAGCCTTGCACTTGATGAACGATGGAAATTTCTCTAACATGAAAAGGGAACGCTAAGTGTGCCACTTAAAGGCCATTAAGAAAAGAAAATAATTTATAATGTAAATCAGGCCGGATAATTTTAGTCCTCTTATTGGCTGCCAATTTGGAAGGAAGAATTTGGCACCGTTAGGCAAGACATGAAACTGTAATCAGAAAACACGCAGATGGCAGACATTGTACTGGTTAATACGTGTCATTATCAGTGGTGGATGAAGGAGAGGAGGGCCAGCTTGGTGATTCTAAATTATATTTACAGAATGCTGGAATTACAGATCATTGTTCTTTTTTTTTTTCTGGAGCAAGTACAACCTGCTTTACTGAAGAAAAGTTAACTTGTGTCTGGTTCAAGCATTCAATCAAAGTTTATGGGTTAAAGCAGTCTTTCTCAACCCGTTCAACACTGAGGTACCCTTGAGTTGACTTTCTGGTCTCAGGGAACCCCTGTTAAAAATTACTGTATATACTCGAGTATAAGCCGACCCGAATATAAGCCAAGGCACCTAATTTTACAATAAAAAAATGGGAAAACGTATTGACTCGAGTATAAGCCTAGGGTGTCCATCTGCATGCCTCACTGTGCCTCACTGTGCCCATGTGCATGCCTCACTGTGTCCATGCCTCACTGTGTCCATGCCTCACTGTGTCCATGCCTCACTGTGTTCATGCCTCACTTTGCCCATGCCTCACTGTGCCCATGCCTCACTGTGTCCATGACTAGACTGATGTTTAACATAAGAGTCTATGGAAGGGGTGCCCAGGTTTGAAAAATCGGTGCTCCTCGAGCCGTGGTTTCCCTAGACAAAACTTTTTGCAGACTTGTAGAGGAGATATGAGGCTACATGTGTGCCAAGTTTCGGGTCCAGAAGATCTACGACCGGCCGGTACCGGGTCCCCAAAGTCACCAGAGAAATTACCGTTTAACATGGGAGTCTATGGAAGGGGTGCCCGGGTTTGAAAAATCGGTGCTCCCCGGCCGTAGGTCCCCTGGACAACAAACTTTGCACACTTGTAGAGGAAGAGTGGGGCTACATGTGTGCCAAGTACCGGGCCCCCAAAGTCTGGGCACAAAAAGCTGACTCGAATATAAGCAGAGGGGGGCATTTTCAGCACAAAAAAATGTGCTGAAAAACTTGGCTTATACTCGAGTATATACGGTACTATAGCTACGTCTCCTAATACATTGCGAAGAATTACCCCCTTACAGATAGCTAAATCGATCAATGGTGTCAGTGGGAACCTGAAAGGCAGAAGTTGCTCATTGCTCAAGGAACCCCTAGCAACTTCTGGAGAAACCCTTGTTGAGAATAGTGATGAGCCGAACACCCCCGGGTTCGGTTCGCACCAGAACCCGCGAATGGACCGAAAGTTTGCACGAACATTAGAACCCTATTAAATACAATGGATGCAAACGTTCGAAATCTAAAGTGCTAATTATAACGACTATTATGCATGTTATTGTCCTAAAAAGGGTTTGGGAACCCGGGTTCTGCACCAGGGGACATGTATCAATGCAAAAAGAAGTTTTAAAAACGGCCGTTTTTCTGGAGCAGTCATTTTAATGATGAATAAAGTGAAAAAAAAAAGTCAAATATTCCTTTAAATATCGTACCTGGGGGTTGTCTAAAGTATGCCTGTGAAGTGCCATGTGTTTCCCGTGTTTAGAACTGTCCCTGCACAAAATTACATTTCTAAAGGAAAAAAAGCCATTTAAAACTGCTTGCGGCTTTAATGTAATGTCTGGTCCCGGTAATATGGATAAAAATCTTTAAGAAAAATGGCATAGCTACACCCATCACACCCCCCCCCCCCCTACCCCAGCCCAGTACCAGCCCCTTTGGGTCTTGTATGGATATTAAGGGGAACCCCGCACACAAAATAAGAAAGGCCCTATATACTCTGAACAGGCGGTGCATACAAGACAGGGACTGTAGGTTTGTTCTTATGTAGAATCTGTTTGTAATTTTGAACAGGTACATTGTTTAAGTGTAGCTCCAGCCAAAACATCTATTTTTAAGCTTTTTGGAAAACATAGGGAAGGGTTATCACCCCTGTAACATTTGTTTTGCTGTCTGTGCAGTGTGCACCTGTTCAGAACAGTTCACCTCACTTTCCGTCCTAATGACAAATGTTTTTTAAAATATTGGGGTTTTTATTGAAACAAGAATTGGTGATAAAGCATCAGTGGAGAGGAGACACTTTTTTTCCCATATTAACTCTTACAGGAGAGAATTTCCCTTCCTAGTGGTAGATTTCCTCTCACTTCCTGTTGTATCCTTCCGTTTGCAAGGAGGAGTCGTTTGTAAGTTGGATGTTTGAAAGTAGGGGCCTGCCGTATATACTCTGCTGAAATTTGCCCCTTACATGTTGGTGTTGCCACAACACTGTGAGCCCTCACAGTTACTCTTGGTGGGCGCATGAATGGGCCCTGCTGTGAATTATTAGATCAAGAATTGTAATTACATGCCCCTGTTAAACAGGGGCAGAAAAATCGGGCCTTAGGCACTGGTGCCACAACACTGCAACCCCTCACAGATACTGTACTTGGAGCACAGCAATGAGCCCTGTTGCAAAGTATTGTATAAAAAATTGTAATTACACGCCCCTGTTAAACAGGGGCTGAAAAATTGGGCCTTAGGCACTGGTGCTGGTGCCACGACACTGCAACCTCTCCCAGATACTCTAGTTGGAGTGCAGGAATGAGCCCTGCTGCAAAGCATTGCATAAAATATTGTAATTACATGCCCCTGTTAAACAGGGGCTGAAAAATTGGGCCTTAGCCACTGGTGGCGGCACCCAGAAACAAAAATGTTCTTCCAAGCTATCATCATCAATCGGATCATTGAGGAGGAGGAGGATAGTCAGTCAACATAACAGGACAGTCTCTCAGCATCAGCATCAGTCTTGAAGGGATGTGACATTTGAAAATAAATTAGTCTGTTATATCAGCTTCAGGTGTTTGGTAGCTGGTGGTAATCCAAGACTGGTTCATCTTTATGAAGGTCAGTCGCACCCTGTGATCCGTGACAAATCCTCCAGCAGCACTGAATGTGCGTTCTGAAAGAACGCTGGATGCAGGACAGGCCAGTAGCTCAAATGCATACTGTGCAAGCTCTGGCCAGTGATCCATTCTCAAGACCCGAAGCCAGAGGATTTTTGGTGGGGAAGGTGTCCACGTCTGACCTTGCCCCTAGGTATTCCTGCACCATGTATATCAGACGCTGGCGATGGTTGCTGGAACCGATCATACCTTGGGGCTGCGGACTAAAGAATTGTCTGAACGCATCGGTCAGACGACCACCTTCCCCACCACTCCTTCTTTGACTGACCGAAGCCTCAGCAACTCGTTGTCCAGGACCAGGAGTTTGTAACCTCCCAGTCTCTGGGAACGCGTTGCACAGACCTTTCTGCAAGGCCTCCCGGAGTTGTCTCATCCTCTGCTTCCTCTGCGACGGTAAGATAAGGTCCGCAACCTTACCCTTGTACCGTGGATCAAGGAGAGTGGCCAGCCAGTAATGGTCCCTCTCCTTGATCCGAAGAATACGAGGATCCTTCCGCAGACTTTGCAGGATCAGGGAGGCCATGCAGCGTAGGTTAGCTGAGGCATTCGGTCCGGAGTCCTCTGGGTCACTAAGGACGACATGATCCGCAGCCACCTCCTCCCAGCCACGTACAAGTCCACGGGTTTCTTGGGACTGTAAATCATCCCTAAAAGACTGCTGCTGATGATGCTGAGTGCCAGGCTCCACCTCCATGCTGACACAATCCTCCTCCTCCTCCTCCTCCTTTTCCTGTGCGATGGGTGGGACAGAAGGAACACTGTATGGGTAAAGGGGGCCTTGAGAGGCAAGGAAGTCCTCCTCTTCCTGCCTCTGTTCTGCCACAAGTGCCCTGTCCATTATTCCACGCAGTGTATGTTCCAACAGGTGGACAAGAGGTACAGTGTCACTGATGCATGCACTGTCACTGCTCACCATCCTCGTGGCCTCCTCAAATGGTGCCAGGACAGTGCATGCATCCCTGATCATGCCCCAATGGCGTGGTGAAAAAAACCCGAGCTCCCATGACCCTGTCCTGGTGCCGTAGTCGCACAGGTACTCATTGATGGCCCTCTGCTGCGTGTGCAGCCGCTGCAGCATGGCCAACGTTGAGTTCCACCTGGTGGGCATGTCACATATAAGGCGGTTCTTGGGCAGGTTCAACTCCTTTTGCAGCTCAGCCAGGCGAGCACTGGCATTATAAGATCTGCGGAAATGCACACAGACTTTCCTGGCCTGCCTCAGGACATCCTGTAAGCCCGGATACCTGCCCAAGAACCGCTGCACCACCAGGTTAAGGACGTGAGCCACACAGGGCACATGGGTCAGTTGTCCCTGTCGGAGGGCGGAGAGGAGGTTGGTGCCATTGTCGCAAACCACCATTCCTGGCTTAAGCTGGCGTGGCGTCAACCACCTCTCGGCCTGCCCCTGCAGAGCAGACAGAACCTCTGCCCCAGTGTGGCTCCTGTCCCCCAAACACACCAGCGCAAGCACGGCATGGCATCTTTTTGCCTGCGTACTTGCGTAGCCCCTTGAACGCCTACGGAGCACCGCTGGTTCCGAGGACAAAGCACAGGAAGAGGCCATGGAGGAAGAAGAAGAGGAGGGGGTGGAGGAGAGAGTTGTGTCACAACCAGTAGTAGCATTTTGGAGGCGTGGCGGCGGAACAACCTCCAACACTACTGCATCTTGTCCTGCATCCTTCCCAGCTGCCAAAAGAGTGACCCAATGGGCCTTGAAAGAAAGGTAACGTCCCTGTCCATGCCTGCTGGACCATGAGTCAGCGGTAATATGCACCTTACCGCTGACCGCCCTGTCCAGCGAGGCCAAGACATTGCCTTCCACATGCCGGTAGAGAGCCGGAATCGCCTTCCGTGAGAAAAAGTGGCGTTTGGGAACCTGCCACTGAGGAACCGCACATTGCACAAACTCACGGAAGGGGGCCGAGTCTACCAACTAAAAAGGCAGCAGTTGAAGCACTAGCAATTTAGCCAAGCTAGCATTCAACCGCTGGGCATGTGGATGGCTGGGAGTAAACTTATTTCGACGGTCCAGCAGCTGGGGCAGGGAAATTTGCCTGATAGAGATCGGACGTCGGTGTACTGCTAGCAGAGTGCCCGCAAGTACTTGGCTGTGACACACCTAATTCCTCTCAGTGCAGGTTTCAGAGAGGACTGAAGGTATAGTGGGGTTGGAGATCCCAGCTGATGCGGTGCAAGGAGAGGTCCGCTTTGTTCTTTGGTGTGGGTCTTTAAGGTAGGCTTGCCAACGAGCTGCATGGCAGGTCAACATATGTCTGGTCAAGCATGTGGTGCCCAAGCGGGTGATGTTTTGGCCACGCGATATACGCTTGAGACATATGTTGCAAACAGCAGCTGTGCGATCTGATGCACTCGACTCAAAAAAGGCCCACACCAAAGAACTTTTTGAATAAAGGGCAGAGGCAGCGCCCTGCACAGGCGGAGCTCTGCTGTGTGATTCCATCGGTGTGCTGCCCTTACGCTGGCCCACCGAGGGCATCCTGCCTCGTTGGAGATGTGCCTCCTCCTCCTCCTCCTCTCTCCTATTAGGCACCCACGTGGAGTCAGTGACCTCATCATCCCCTCCCTCCTCATCACTGGAGCCAATCTGGCAGTATGCTGCAGCTGCTGGAACATGACTGCCAGATTGGTGTCCTTCTTGAGCATCCCCTCTCTCTGCTCTCACGCTACTGCCTTCCTCTAGCTGGGTATCATCATCAGACCCTTCGAAACGCTGGGCATCCTCCTGGAGCATGTACCCAACACTGTGCTCAAACAGTTCGGGGGACTCCTCAGGAGGACATGGTTGGTCTAGGGAAGGAGTGACTGATGATGACATTGATACCAAGGAAGAGGACGCTTTGGCAGCTGCTTTGCCAGTACCCTGAGCCTGGGTGAGAGAGGATGAGGAGGATGAGGAGGGCTTGGTCATCCACTCTACCAAGTCTTCGGCATGATGCGGCTCAACACGTCCAGCTGCCGAAAAGAAGGACAAACGTGTCCCATGGCCACGTGCTGATGGCGATGCACCGCGTCCACGACCAGCACTGTTGTCTCTAGACACAGAGCCTGCTTGCCCTCTTTTATTGGCTCCTGACAGTCTGCCTCTCCTTGTTTGCCTTCCAGACATTCTAATGGCCTGCAGGGAGATGGGAAAACCAGCAATAAGGCCTAGCTTCAGGAGTATATTTTGCAGGAATCACACTACGCCTGCTGTAAGTGCTGCAAATGCCTGTTGGTGTAACACACTAGAAAAACACAGCAATAAGGCCTAGCTTCAGGAGTATATTTTGCAGGAATCACACTACGCCTGCTGTAAGTGCTGCAAATGCCTGTTGGTGTAACACACCAGGAAAACACAGCAATACGGGCTAACTTCAGGTGTATAATGTGCAGGAGGCACACTCCGCCCGCTGTAAGTGCTGCAAATGCCTGTTGGTGTAACACACTAGGAAAACACAGCAATAAGGCCTAGCTTCAGGAGTATATTTTGCAGGAATCACACTACGCCTGCTGTAAGTGCTGCAAATGCCTGTTGGTGTAACACACCAGGAAAACACAGCAATACGGGCTAACTTCAGGTGTATAATGTGCAGGAGGCACACTCCGCCCGCTGTAAGTGCTGCAAATGCCTGTTGGTGTAACACACTAGGAAAACACAGCAATACGGGCTAACTTCAGGTGTATAATGTGCAGGAGGCACACTCCGCCCGCTGTAAGTGCTGCAAATGCCTGTTGGTGTAACACACCAGGAAAACACAGCAATACGGGCTAACTTCAGGTGTATAATGTGCAGGAGGCACACTCCGCCCGCTGTAAGTGCTGCAAATGCCTGTTGGTGTAACACACCAGGAAAACACAGCAATACGGGCTAACTTCAGGTGTATAATGTGCAGGAGGAACACTCCGCCTGCAGTAAGTGCTGCAAATGCCTGTTGGTGTAACACACCAGGAAAACACAGCAATACGGGCTAACTTCAGGTGTATAATGTGCAGGAGGCACACTCTGCCCGCTGTAAGTGCTGCAAATGCCTGTTGGTGTAACACACAAGGAAAACACAGCAATACGGGCTAACTTCAGGTGTATAATGTGCAGGAGGCACACTCCGCCCGCTGTAAGTGCTGCAAATGCCTGTTGGTGTAACACACCAAGAAAACACAGCAATACGGGCTAAATTCAGGTGTATAATGTGCAGGAGGCACACTCCGCCCGCTGTAAGTGCTGCAAATGCCTGTTGGTGTAACACACCAGGAAAACACAGCAATACGGGCTAACTTCAGGTGTATAATGTGCAGGAGGCACACTCCGCCCGCTGTAAGTGCTGCAAATGCCTGTTGGTGTAACACACCAGGAAAACACAGCAATACGGGCTAACTTCAGGTGTATAATGTGCAGGAGGCACACTCTGCCCGCTGTAAGTGCTGCAAATGCCTGTTGGTGTAACACATGAGGAAAACACAGAAATACGGGCTAACTTCAGGTGTATACTGTGCAGGAGGCTTAGCAACAATGACACTGACACTGTCCCCTGCCTATCCTTCTCTCTCCCTGCACACAAGGTTTATCAAAGTATATGACACTGACACTCTCCTTGCCTATCCTTCTCTCTCCCTGCACACAAGGTTTGGTAAAGAATATGACACTGACACTGTCCCCTGCCTATCCTTCTCTCTCCCTGCACACAAGGTTTATCAAAGAATATGACACTGACACTCTCCCTGCCTATCCTTCTCTCTCCCTGCACACAAGGTTTAGCAAAGAATATGACACTGACACTGTCCCCTGCCTATCCTTCTTTCTCCCTGCACACAAGGTTTAGCAAAGAATATGACACTGACACTCTCCCTGCCTATCCTTCTCGCTCCCTGCACACAAGAATAGCACAAAGAATATCAACACTGTCCCTGCATATCCTTCTCTTTCCCTGCGCCGGAACACACTACACAAGGCCGCCGCGCTGGCGGCCTTCTATAGTGTGGGGCGTGTGCTAAACCCCCTGAGCTATAATTGGCCACAGGCAACCTGCCTGTGGCCAATTATGGCTCTCCTAGCTGCCGGCGCTGTGATTGGCCAAGCATGCGGGGTCACAGTGCATGCTTGGCCAATCACAGTGCCGGGATTGCACTGCGATGGCGCAGTGTTTTGTGGGCCGTTCGCGTCACTCGAATTTGGCGCGAACGGCCCAAATCGTTCGATGTTCGCCGAACGGTCGAACAGCCGATGTTCGAGTCGAACGTATGTTCGACTCGAACACCGAGCTCATCCCTAGTTGAGAAGGTTGAGAAACCCTGGGTTAAAGTGTATTTATAGTCAATGTCATATTTTTTTTTTCTTTTTAGCCTAACCGCTTGCCGCCCGGCACGCAAGCAGATATACGTCTGGATAATGGCACGGGCAGGCAGAAGGACATATATATACTTTGATCTGACTGTACATTTCTCTGGACCAAAGTCACATCTTGATCCAGCGATGTTGCACGAGAGCCGCAGCTGTCCGGGGACTTTCCCCCATTGGCTAAGACAGCAGCGCGCGCCATTTGATCTTATTGCTGTCAATCAAAGTCAGTGAGCCAATGAAGAGAGAGAGAGGGTGGAGCCGAGTCGTGGGTCTGTGTCTGAATGGACACATAGAGCAGCGGCTCGGCTCAGGTTCCCCCCCAAAGCAAGCTGCTTGCTGTGGGGGCACTCGGCAGGAGGGTGGGGCAAGGAGCTCTGGCAAGGGACCCAAGAAGAGGCGGATCGGGGCTGCTCTGTGCAAAACCACTGCACAGAGCAGGTTATTTATAACGTGTTTGTTATTTTTAAGCAAAAAAAATGAGACTTTAATATCACTTTAAGTCATGCCGTTTTGAACAGGTGCCATTGAAAAGAAAGGGCTG
Source organism: Rana muscosa (assembly GCA_029206835.1). NCBI lineage: Eukaryota > Metazoa > Chordata > Amphibia > Anura > Ranidae > Rana > Rana muscosa. The sequence goes on along the minus strand of CM055122.1, from coordinate 324,050,532 downwards.
TGACTTGTTATGCGACTTTGATGTCCAAAGTCGCATTATAAGTCGCACAAACGTGAACCCCACCAAGATGGCTACTATTGTGTTCAGTGGCAGCTGGTGGTATTATCCCGCACTCCCCCTCCCCGTTCAGTTGATCGGTCCCCGCACTTACCCCATCTAGGTCGCAAGCTTCTTCCGGGCAGCGGGCCTCTGTGTCTCCTCCTTCCTCGGCTTCACGGCGGCGTGGCTTTCCCTGCGTCTCCTCCCTCCTCCTCCTTGGCACCCAATAAGATCGCTTCTCCTCTTGGCCAGTTTCAGGACCCGCTTTCTGAGCCGGTACGAGAAGCAGAAAGACAATAGCGAATATTAATTTGCTATTGTCACACAAGTGGGTGGGCTTGGGGCACAGTGCTCTGCGCCCCGAGCCCACCCTTTTTTGAAGCCAATTAAAGCCTCAGGCTCTAATCATGTGCTTCTAAAAAATAAAATAAAAAATCTCCCATTGGAATCCATGCGTCCGGTGCCTTGCAACAAAATTAAGGGACGGGCACATAGATTGGGGGGGGGGGGGGCGGCGCCCCTGCTCCCTGTATAAACGAACCACCGCCGATTGTATCCATTTAGCAAGCCAAAAAGCCCAGTCCTGACACCATTAGTGGCCATATTCCAAATCAATCACTTCTATTGATTGTGTCACCGCGTTTTTCTCTTGACTTCTTCTAAATTAAACATACCGAAGGGCGCGTCTTACAAGAAGACGGATAATTTGAGGACAAAGAACATTTGTTTAATGGCCAATGGATTCCACTGAGCCTGAAAAAAAAAGCTTCTCAGAATCCTAACACTTCAACTTTGATTATATCATTCCCATCATTGAACAATGTCCTCAACGACCATAACGTTTGCCTGGGTCTTATTATCCTACCAAATGACGATAATTAAAGGTCGTATTCCAAGTTATGCCGAGGTAAACTTTTTTTTTTTTACGTTTCTGCCGATGTTCAAAGATAGCATGTGATGTCAAGTAAATAAAAGAGTTTTTAAATAGTGAAAGTGATATAAGCCAGGACTAATAGTGACGGAGTAATGAATCCATCATGTCCAGAATGGTTAGCCGTGGAATATTGGCCGGCCGCTTTGGAAATGACTGCATTATAAACAAGGGGAGAACGACGTCTCGGGAAGATATAAAATGTCAGATACAATCAGACTTGTTGGGTGACGTGTAATGAGCGACCCGCATGTCTTTGATTAGCGCGGCTCGATCATTCGGGGCAGGAATTTAATGAGACCCAATCAATGGAGAGAGAGCGGAGCGCACACCAAAGACTTGGAACAAAACCGACGTGAACTTTCTACTCCTTTCGTTGTTAATGGGAGAAAGAGTGAAAAGAAGTAACATTCCAACCTTTTTTTATGTCAGCTAAGAAGATAATGAGAGCGTGTATGTTGAAAAGTATTTATTTCAGGTATTGCTAGTACGGGGTTAGACCCCTTTTGCCTTCATTCTTCGTGGCATTGATTCAACAAGGTGTTGAAAACGTTCCTAAGAGATTTTGGTCCATAGTGACATGATAGCATCACGCAGTTGCTGGAGGTTTGTCGGCTTCACATCCATGATGCCAATCTCCCATTCTACCACATCCCAAAGGTGTTCTATTGGATGAGATCTGGTGAGTGTGGAGGCCAGTGCCGCCTATCAGTGCCCATCAGTGCTGCAAATTAGTGCCCTTCAGTGCCGTCTCATCAGTGCCCATCAGTGTAGCCTCATCAGCGTACATCAGTGAAAGAGAAAAATGACAGTGCCTTGCAAAAGTATTCACCCCCATGGCATTTTTCGTGTTTTGTTGCCTCACAACCTGGAATTAGCATGGATTGTTTAAGGGTTTGCATAATTTAATTTACAGAACATGCCCACAACTTTGAAGATGTTTTTTTTTTAATGTGAAGTAAACAACAAATAGGACAAAATATCTGAAAAAGTCAATGTGCATAACTATTCAGCCCCCTAAAGTCAATACTTTGTAGAGCCACCTTTTGCGGCTATCACAGCTCCAAGTCGCTTTGGATAAGTCTCTATGAGCTTGCCACATTTTACCACTGCGATTTTTGCCCATTCCTCCTTGCAGAACTGCTCCAGCTCCTTCAAGTTGGATGGTTTGTGAACAGCAATCTTTAAGTCTGACGACATATTTTCTATTGGATTGAGGTCTGGGCTTTGACTAGGCCATTCCAACACATTTACGTGTTTCCCCTTAAACCACTCAAGTGTTGATTTAGCAGTGTTTTGGGGTCATTGTCCTGCTGGAAGTTGAGCCTCAAATCACACACAGAGTGGTACAGGTTTTGCTCAAGAATATCCCTGTATTTAGCACCATCCATCTTTCCCTCAACTCTGACCAGTTTCCCAGTCCCGAAAAACATCCCCACAGCATGATGCTGCCACCACCATGTTTCACTGTGGGAATGGTGTTCTTTGGGTGATGTGATGTGTTGGGTTTGAGCCAGACATAGCGTTTTCTTTAAAGGCCAAAAAGTTAAATTTTAGTCTCATCAGACCAGAGCACCTTCCTCCATACATTTTGGGAGTCTCCCACATGCATTTTCTCAAACTCAAAACGTGCCATTTTGTTTTTTGCTGAAAGTAATGGCTTTCTTCTGGCCATTCTGCCATAAAGCCCAACTCTATGGAGCGTACGGCTTATTGTCGTCCTATGTACATATACCCCAGTCTCTGCTGTGGAACTCTGCAGCTCCTCCAGGGTTACCTTAGATCTCTGTGCTGCCTCTCTGATTAGAGCCCTCCTTGCCCGGTCCATGAGTTATGGTGTGCGGCCGTCTCTTGGCAGGTTTGCTGTTGTGCCATGTTCTTTCCATTTGGTTATGATAGATTTGGTGGTGCTCCTAGGGATCATCAAAGATTTGGATATTTTTTTATAACCTAACCCTGACTTGTACTTCTCAACAACATTGTCCCTTACTTGTTTGGAGAGTTCCTTGGTCTTCATGGCAGTGTTTGGTTAGTGGTGCTTAGGTGTTGCAGCCTCTGGGGCCTTTCAAAAATGTGTGTATATGTAATGACAAATCATGTGACACTTTTGCACACAGGTGGACATCATTTCACTAATTATTTGACTTCTGAAAGTAATTGGTTGCACCAGAGCTTTTTTTGGGCTTCATAACAAAGGGAGTGAATACATACGCACATGCCATTTATCAGTTTTTTATTTCTGAAAAATAGTTTTATGTATATATTTTTCTAATTTTACTTCACCAACTTAGATTATTGTGTTCTGATCCATCACATATAATTCAGATTTAAAAAAAAAAAACATTGAACTAAAGGCTGTAATATAACAAAATAGGTAAAAAGCCAAGGGGGTGAATACTTTTGCAAGGCACTGTATTTACAACATTTTGTAACAGAAACATTTTTAAAAAAAAATTTTGCTCTTTTTTTGTTTTATTAGCAAAAAAAAAAAACAGTGTTTATTAAACCACCAAAAGTAAGCTTTATTTGTCTCATAAGAATGATTAAAATGTCATATAGGTACAGTGTTGCACTGTTGCATGACAGCACAATTGTCCTTAAAAGTGTGACAGCGCTGAAAGCTGAAAATTGGCCTGGGCAGGAAGGGGATAAAAGTGCCCAGTAGGCATATAGTTAAGGTGCTTCCATACTTTTAAAGAAGTTTGTCTTGTTTTAGTAGACAATCATCTAGGCAGCGAGGACCAAAGCTTTCTTTCATCCCTCTGTCCCCTTAATTATTGTTTCAGAAGACCTGTGACCGCTGACTCCTCGGCCACCAGTTTTATATCTACCCCACTATATAGTTCTATTATCAGCAAGCGAGGGCATAGCTACGCCACCCCTGGTTTGAACTGCTCACTAAAACTGTGTAGTTTGATTGACATGCCAGGAGACTCCTGGTCTGTCCTGACCTCCGCACTGTAGTCCTTTTATCAGCTAGTGGTGATGTAATCACATTGGGCCTCCTATGACCTCATTCTGTGACCGCCAGGTCAGGAGGCTCCTGGTGTGTCACGGCCATCCACGTCTGCGATCTGCAGGCTAAGCGCACTACCTGCGTTTCCCTTTGCATCATGGGCAATGTAGTGTTTTTTGCCCACATAGATGTAGCCTGCAGTGAGAGGTGACGCCTTCCTCCCAGCGCCAGGTAACAGAGCATATTTCCAAGCAAGATTATGATTATACTTGAGCATAAACATTCCAGGCGCATCAAAACCAAAAGGTGTGAAATGTCTAATGCCGCGTACACATGATCGGAGTTTCCGTCGGCAAAAACTTGGACGATTTTTCAGACGGAATTCCGCTCAAGCTTGGCCTGCATACACACGGTCACACCAAATTCCGACCTTCAAAAACACGGTGACACCCTTTGGGCTGCTTTTGCTAATCTCGTGTTAGTAAAAGTTTGGTGAGAGACGGGTCGCGCTTTTCAGCCTTCGTGCTTTTTAGATCGTTTCTGCTGTTTAGTTGGTGCTTGTGGGTTCGTATCTGTTTTTCAGGGTGTGTAGTGAGTTTGTATCTGAATTTCAGGTTGTTCCTCATAGGCCTTTCTGTTCTTCAGTGTGTTCTGTTAGTTCATTCTGACCATCCAACCATTTTCTAGCCATGTTGCGGGTACGTTCTCGTCGTAGAGTTCGTGCTGTGCATGGGCTTGGTGTTGGGCTTTTTGCTTTGACCCAAGCTCAGTCCATAAACAGGGTGAGGAGGAGTTCATGGATGAAGAATTGGTTGCTCCAGCATGACCATTTCTCTCATATGCCTTTGCTTCGGGAGATCCAGGAGAATAATCCTGATGACGGACCCCGTTTTTCACTGTCTGTTGGCTTTGCTGTCCCCTTATATTACCAAGCAGGACACCTGCATGCGGCAAGCCATCTCTCCCGAGCAAAGGCTAGTCACCACGTTGCACTACTTGGCGACAGGGAGAAGTCTGCAGGACCTCAAGTTCTCAACAGGCATCTCCCCCCAGGCTCTGGGGATCATTATCCCAGAGACCTGTTCTGCCATCATACAAGTCCTGCAGAAGGACTATATTAAGGTAAGTTTTCTCCTTTAACAACACATTCTATGTATTTAATGAATGCTAATGTATTGTATTTCTTTCATCATTCCCTAATTACCATGATTGTAATATGCTGTGAATGTCCCCTTTGTCCCCATGCATGCTGTAAGCTTTTAATGCTCCTTTTTTGGCCTACATGCATATTTGCTAGGGATGAGCTCGGTGTTCGAGTCGAACATACGTTCGACTCGAACATCGGCTGTTCGATCGTTCGACGAAGATCGAACGATTTGGGCCATTCGCGCCTAATTCGAGTGACGCGAACGGCCCACAATACACTACGCCATCGCAGTGTCATCCAGGCGCTGTGATTGGCCAAGCATGCACTGTGACCCCGCATGCTTGGCCAATCACAGCGCCGGCAGCGAGGAGAGCAATGATTGGCCACAGGCAGGATGCCTGTGGCCAATTATTGCTGAGGGTGTTTAGTACACGCCCCACACTATAAAAGGCCGCCAGCACGGCGGCCTAGTGTAGTGTGTTCCGGAGCAGGGAAAGAGAAGCATAGGCAGGGACAGTGACATTTATTTTTTCTTGCTTAACCTGGATTCCTTTAGTTTAGGGAAAGAGAAGGATAGGTAGGGAGAGTGTCAGTGTGTTTTACTGTGCGAATCCTTGTTTCTAGGGACAGGGAAGGACAGTGAGGGAAATTCTCCTTGTGCTATAGTGTGCTTTAAAAAAACATTTTTTTCTAGGGACAGAAAACTATAGGTAGGGAGAGTGTCAGTGTGTTTTACTGTGCGAATCCTTGTTTCTAGGGACAGGGAAGGACAGTGAGGGAAATTCTCCTTGTGCTATAGTGTGCTTTAAAAAAACATTTTTTCTAGGGACAGAAAACTATAGGTAGGGAGAGTGTCAGTGTGTTTTACTGTGCGAATCCTTGTTTCTAGGGACAGGGAAGGACAGTGAGGCAAATTCTCCTTGTGCTATAGTGTGCTTTAAAAAAACATTTTTTCTAGGGACAGAAAACTATAGGTAGGGAGAGTGTCAGTGTGTTTTACTGTGTGAATCCTTGTTTCTAGGGACAGGGAAGGACAGTGAGGGAAATTCTCCTTGTGCTATAGTGTGCTTTAAAAAAAACATTTTTTCTAGGGACAGAAAACTATAGGTAGGGAGAGTGTCAGTGTGTTTTACTGTGCGAATCCTTGTTTCTAGGGACAGGGAAGGACAGTGAGGGAAATTCTCCTTGTGCTATAGTGTGCTTTAAAAAAACTTTTTTTCTAGGGACAGAAAACTATAGGTAGGGAGAGTGTCAGTGTGTTTTACTGTGCGAATCCTTGTTTCTAGGGACAGGGAAGGACAGTGAGGGAAATTCTCCTTGTGCTATAGTGTGCTTTAAAAAAACATTTTTTCTAGGGACAGAAAACTATAGGTAGGGAGAGTGTCAGTGTGTTTTACTGTGCGAATCCTTGTTTCTAGGGACAGGGAAGGACAGTGAGGGAAATTCTCCTTGTGCTATAGTGTGCTTTAAAAAAACATTTTTTCTAGGGACAGAAAACTATAGGTAGGGAGAGTGTCAGTGTGTTTTACTGTGCGAATCCTTGTTTCTAGGGACAGGGAAGGACAGTGAGGGAAATTCTCCTTGTGCTATAGTGTGCTTTAAAAAAACATTTTTTCTAGGGACAGAAAACTATAGGTAGGGAGAGTGTCAGTGTGTTTTACTGTGCGAATCCTTGTTTCTAGGGACAGGGAAGGACAGTGAGGGAAATTCTCCTTGTGCTATAGTGTGCTTTAAAAAAACATTTTTTCTAGGGACAGAAAACTATAGGTAGGGAGAGTGTCAGTGTGTTTTACTGTGCGAATCCTTGTTTCTAGGGACAGGGAAGGACAGTGAGGGAAATTCTCCTTGTGCTATAGTGTGCTTTAAAAAAAACATTTTTTCTAGGGACAGAAAACTATAGGTAGGGAGAGTGTCAGTGTGTTTTACTGTGCGAATCCTTGTTTCTAGGGACAGGGAAGGACAGTGAGGGAAATTCTCCTTGTGCTATAGTGTGCTTTAAAAAAACTTTTTTTCTAGGGACAGAAAACTATAGGTAGGGAGAGTGTCAGTGTGTTTTACTGTGCGAATCCTTGTTTCTAGGGACAGGGAAGGACAGTGAGGGAAATTCTCCTTGTGCTATAGTGTGCTTTAAAAAAACATTTTTTCTAGGGACAGAAAACTATAGGTAGGGAGAGTGTCAGTGTGTTTTACTGTGCGAATCCTTGTTTCTAGGGACAAGGAAGGACAGTGAGGGAAATTCTCCTTGTGCTATAGTGTGCTTTAAAAAAACATTTTTTCTAGGGACAGAAAACTATAGGTAGGGAGAGTGTCAGTGTGTTTTACTGTGCGAATCCTTGTTTCTAGGGACAGGGAAGGACAGTGAGGGAAATTCTCCTTGTGCTATAGTGTGCTTTAAAAAAACATTTTTTCTAGGGACAGAAAACTATAGGTAGGGAGAGTGTCAGTGTGTTTTACTGTGCGAATCCTTGTTTCTAGGGACAGGGAAGGACAGTGAGGGAAATTCTCCTTGTGCTATAGTGTGCTTTAAAAAAACATTTTTTCTAGGGACAGAAAACTATAGGTAGGGAGAGTGTCAGTGTGTTTTAATGTGCGAATCCTTGTTTCTAGGGACAGGGAAGGACAGTGAGGGAAATTCTCCTTGTGCTATAGTGTGCTTTAAAAAAACATTTTTTCTAGGGACAGAAAACTATAGGTAGGGAGAGTGTCAGTGTGTTTTACTGTGCGAATCCTTGTTTCTAGGGACAGGGAAGGACAGTGAGGGAAATTCTCCTTGTGCTATAGTGTGCTTTAAAAAAACATTTTTTCTAGGGACAGAAAACTATAGGTAGGGAGAGTGTCAGTGTGTTTTACTGTGCGAATCCTTGTTTCTAGGGACAGGGAAGGACAGTGAGGGAAATTCTCCTTGTGCTATAGTGTGCTTTAAAAAAACATTTTTTCTAGGGACAGAAAACTATAGGTAGGGAGAGTGTCAGTGTGTTTTACTGTGCGAATCCTTGTTTCTAGGGACAGGGAAGGACAGTGAGGGAAATTCTCCTTGTGCTATAGTGTGCTTTAAAAAAACATTTTTTCTAGGGACAGAAAACTATAGGTAGGGAGAGTGTCAGTGTGTTTTACTGTGCGAATCCTTGTTTCTAGGGACAGGGAAGGACAGTGAGGGAAATTCTCCTTGTGCTATAGTGTGCTTTAAAAAAACATTTTTTCTAGGGACAGAAAACTATAGGTAGGGAGAGTGTCAGTGTGTTTTACTGTGCGAATCCTTGTTTCTAGGGACAGGGAAGGACAGTGAGGGAAATTCTCCTTGTGCTATAGTGTGCTTTAAAAAAACATTTTTTCTAGGGACAGAAAACTATAGGTAGGGAGAGTGTCAGTGTGTTTTACTGTGTGAATCCTTGTTTCTAGGGACAGGGAAGGACAGTGAGGGAAATTCTCCTTGTGCTATAGTGTGCTTTAAAAAAACATTTTTTCTAGGGACAGAAAACTATAGGTAGGGAGAGTGTCAGTGTGTTTTACTGTGCGAATCCTTGTTTCTAGGGACAGGGAAGGACAGCGAGGGAAATTCTCCTTGTGCTATAGTGTGCTTTAAAAAAAAAAATTTCTAGGGACAGAAAACTATAGGTAGGGAGAGTGTCAGTGTGTTTTACTGTGCGAATCCTTGTTTCTAGGGACAGGGAAGGACAGTGAGGGAAATTCTCCTTGTGCTATAGTGTGCTTTAAAAAAACATTTTTTCTAGGGACAGAAAACTATAGGTAGGGAGAGTGTCAGTGTGTTTTACTGTGCGAATCCTTGTTTCTAGGGACAGGGAAGGACAGTGAGGGAAATTCTCCTTGTGCTATAGTGTGCTTTAAAAAAACATTTTTTCTAGGGACAGAAAACTATAGGTAGGGAGAGTGTCAGTGTGTTTTACTGTGCGAATCCTTGTTTCTAGGGACAGGGAAGGACAGTGAGGGAAATTCTCCTTGTGCTATAGTGTGCTTTAAAAAAACATTTTTTCTAGGGACAGAAAACTATAGGTAGGGAGAGTGTCAGTGTGTTTTACTGTGCGAATCCTTGTTTCTAGGGACAGGGAAGGACAGTGAGGGAAATTCTCCTTGTGCTATAGTGTGCTTTAAAAAAAACATTTTTTCTAGGGACAGAAAACTATAGGTAGGGAGAGTGTCAGTGTGTTTTACTGTGCGAATCCTTGTTTCTAGGGACAGGGAAGGACAGTGAGGGAAATTCTCCTTGTGCTATAGTGTGCTTTAAAAAAACTTTTTTTCTAGGGACAGAAAACTATAGGTAGGGAGAGTGTCAGTGTGTTTTACTGTGCGAATCCTTGTTTCTAGGGACAGGGAAGGACAGTGAGGGAAATTCTCCTTGTGCTATAGTGTGCTTTAAAAAAACATTTTTTCTAGGGACAGAAAACTATAGGTAGGGAGAGTGTCAGTGTGTTTTACTGTGCGAATCCTTGTTTCTAGGGACAGGGAAGGACAGTGAGGGAAATTCTCCTTGTGCTATAGTGTGCTTTAAAAAAACATTTTTTCTAGGGACAGAAAACTATAGGTAGGGAGAGTGTCAGTGTGTTTTACTGTGCGAATCCTTGTTTCTAGGGACAGGGAAGGACAGTGAGGGAAATTCTCCTTGTGCTATAGTGTGCTTTAAAAAAACATTTTTTCTAGGGACAGAAAACTATAGGTAGGGAGAGTGTCAGTGTGTTTTACTGTGCGAATCCTTGTTTCTAGGGACAGGGAAGGACAGTGAGGGAAATTCTCCTTGTGCTATAGTGTGCTTTAAAAAAACATTTTTTCTAGGGACAGAAAACTATAGGTAGGGAGAGTGTCAGTGTGTTTTACTGTGCGAATCCTTGTTTCTAGGGACAGGGAAGGACAGTGAGGGAAATTCTCCTTGTGCTATAGTGTGCTTTAAAAAAACATTTTTTCTAGGGACAGAAAACTATAGGTAGGGAGAGTGTCAGTGTGTTTTAATGTGCGAATCCTTGTTTCTAGGGACAGGGAAGGACAGTGAGGGAAATTCTCCTTGTGCTATAGTGTGCTTTAAAAAAACATTTTTTCTAGGGACAGAAAACTATAGGTAGGGAGAGTGTCAGTGTGTTTTACTGTGCGAATCCTTGTTTCTAGGGACAGGGAAGGACAGTGAGGGAAATTCTCCTTGTGCTATAGTGTGCTTTAAAAAAACATTTTTTCTAGGGACAGAAAACTATAGGTAGGGAGAGTGTCAGTGTGTTTTACTGTGCGAATCCTTGTTTCTAGGGACAGGGAAGGACAGTGAGGGAAATTCTCCTTGTGCTATAGTGTGCTTTAAAAAAACATTTTTTCTAGGGACAGAAAACTATAGGTAGGGAGAGTGTCAGTGTGTTTTACTGTGCGAATCCTTGTTTCTAGGGACAGGGAAGGACAGTGAGGGAAATTCTCCTTGTGCTATAGTGTGCTTTAAAAAAACATTTTTTCTAGGGACAGAAAACTATAGGTAGGGAGAGTGTCAGTGTGTTTTACTGTGCGAATCCTTGTTTCTAGGGACAGGGAAGGACAGTGAGGCAAATTCTCCTTGTGCTATAGTGTGCTTTAAAAAAACATTTCTTTCTCGTACATCACGGGACACAGAGCGACATAGTCATTACTAATGGGTTATATAGATACCGTCAGGTGCTGGCACTGGCAACTTCCAAAACCGGAAGTACCCTCCCCTATATAAGCCCCTCCCATCCGGGAGCACCTCAGTTTTTTGCCAGTGTCTAAGGTGTTGGCCAAGAAGAAACATGTGTTTTTCACTGAGCTTGCGTACAGGTTCTTTTGGGCCTCAGTAAGCTATTCCGGATCTGACCAAAAAAGCTTCATAGCTAAACGGTCGGTACCCGGGCCTTGCAGAGAAGAGCAAGGTTTTGCCTGTAATGCTTCTCTTAGGAGAGCTGGACCCTGGGATCCAGAGCTCTGGTCATACCCACGACCAAGATGTTTTCTGTGCAGGGTGCTATACAGGTCCAGGGGAGTGGAATCCTTGGGAACCCGGTCCCTGAAGGTTTGATTACAATGCCTGCCGTGATAGGTGAAGTTTGGGCTTTTGTGGACCAAACAAAGTCCTGCGGCGGGGAACAGGTAAGTGGGGGCCCCCAGGAACTTGGTTCTATTGGGGGACCCCCAAGCCTAATTTGTCTTTCTGTCTGTTACCTAATGGTATTCCCGCAAAATTCTGTGCATGCCTGTAACTACTAAAAAAATGTAATAATTTTTAATGGTGGTCAAGAAAAAAAAAAAAAAAATTTTTTTTATATATATATATTTAATATATTAGACTGCGGTACCTGTGTTTGTCCACTAGAGGCCGCTGTGGAATGTTTTCTTGTCATGTGGACTAGCTTCTTCTCAGCAGAGCAAAGTCCAGGCAGATGGTGAGTTCTCTTATAGGAAACTGCTTCCTCTGCCATGTTGCAGTGCTCGTCCATCCCCCGGCCTGCGGCAAAGAGGGGCCCTGGCTCCTGTCCCTTGTTACCATATTTGAAATTAGCGCCGAAGGCGCACGTGCCCGCGCGCGTGCGCGTGCACGCGCCTCTATATATAGAGGTGAGCCGGGAAAGGGGGCGGAGCCTGGGGGATGACGCTCTGTGCGCGCCGCAGCGCTTCTGCGCATGTGCGGGCGTCCCAGCAGTTTAAAAAAAACACAATATTGTAGTGAGCTGGCTATGAAGTACAGAGACAGAGCTGGCAACATTTAAAGGCATACAGCAAGCGGTTGATACAGGCATCCCCTAGAAAGGCACATTAGTAGACACCAACTGTGATATAGCAGCAATTGTGCTAGACTATTCTCAGTAAAAGTGGTGTATTACGGCTGGAATACCTCAGCTTTAGGCTTAGGAATATGCCGTCCAGAAGCTCCGGAACTGAATCTTCCAGGAAGCGAAGGGGGTCTCATCGGGCTCGGAGGATCTTGGGCATACTCCTGCTGCACCAGTCTCCCCTGAAGTTCAGAGGTAAGTGACCGTAGAGACCCCGCAGGGGTACTTGGTACTGTGGCTGTCCTCAGTCACCTGCTCCTGTGTATGTAACAGAGGAGGTTTTTTCCTCAGCTCTGGGAGGATTAGAGAGAGATTGTCAACATTTATCGCTGCCTCCCTGTCAGGGAAAGCACGCCCGATCTCCGTCTCCTCCTTCAGAGTGCCTGTTAGCAGAGCAACAGTCCCATACAGGGATCGACCTGCCTGAAGGGGATCAGGATAAGGTTGATTCTGTTATAGAGGAATCAACAGTGGGGGAACCTTTTCTCAGCATCTCAAGCTGAAAGATTATGGGTTCAGTCTCTGACTAACATGGTCCGATCAGCATTTAAAAATGCACCTTGCGGAACCATCAACCACTACTGTATCCTCGTTGGGGTCGCTAGAAGCCCCCAGACTGTTTGTTCTTTTCCACTTCACCCTTTACTGAAAGGGCTCATTTACCAGGATTGGGAACGTCCTGAGAAAATATTTATTCCCCCAAGAGATTTCCGGTGGTCTATCCCATGGAGGATAAGTTCATCAAAAAAAAAAAAAAAAAAAAATGGAAGGTCCCTACAATGGACGCAGCCATCTCTTGTATGTATAAATCACTGACATGTCCAGTGGATAATGTCCAAATGTTCAAGAACCCAATAGATAAAAGATTGGAGTCCTTATGAAAATCTGCTTGGTGATACAACCAACAGTAGCAGCTATTGGGGTCTGCTAAGCAGTGAAGGATCATTTGAAACAGGTCTTGAGGGACTTGACAGATCAGCAGGCTTTGCCCTAGCTGATCTACCTAGAGCCTTAGGCTTTGCGGTTGACGCCATAGAGGATTCAGTCCATCAGGCCTCCCGCCTTACGCTGTCTATAGTACATATGCGTAGGCTCCTATGGCTCAAAAACTGGTCTGCTGAAGCTCCCTGTAAAGAATGGCTGGTTAGCGTCCCATTTCATGGTGAACGCTTATTCAGGGAAAACCTGGACAAATATATCCAGAAAATTTCCAGCGGTAAAAATACGCTCTTGCCGGTTAAAAGCAGAGTTAGAGGTCCCTCTTTAAGAGGCCTGCCTCTCCAGTCCCTGGGGCATCAGCTGTGTAACAGTTCCGACGGCCTCCTTGGTCAAATCCCGGGGGTAAAAAACAGGGACAGTAGCAGGGCAATGAGAAACCCTGGGTCAGGGGAGGTACAAAACCTCCCCCAAAGTTAAATTCATGAAGCCCCCACTCAGTCGGGTGGGGGGAGGACTCCAGTTGTTCGCAAGAGACCTGGCGGGACACGATCAAGACAGATAGGTGCTCTCCGCAGTAGGTTTGGGATACAGTTTGGAGTTAAAAGACTCTCCTCCTTCCCATTTTTGAGGTCAAACGTGCCAAGGGATCCCCGGAAGAGAGAGTCCCTCCTGTTGGCACTAGAACAACTATTGCTCCAAGGAGTAATTATGGAGGTTCCCCTGGAAGAATGAGGGTTCAGGTTTTACTCAAACCTCTTTACAGTCCCGAAGCAAACGCGGACGGGAGGCCCATATTAATTCTAAAAGGGCTATACAAATTCCTGTATATCAGGACTTTCCGATGGAGTCGATCCGATCGGTGGCCACTGCCCTACAAGGGGAGGATTGGTTAGCCACGATCGACATCAAAGATGCTTATTTGCACATTCCCATCTTTCCAGTCCACCAAAAATTTCTACGCTTTGCAGTAGAAGGGCGCCATTTTCAGTTCAGAGCCTTACCCTTCGGTTTGGCCACAGCACCACAAGTGTTTACAAAAATTCTGGCCCTTTATTGGCCAATCTAAGAACACAAGGTGTAATGATAATGGCATATCTGGATGACTTGTTGCTGATAGACCACTCAGTGAAAAAACTAGACGTGGTCGTTCACAAGACGATCAAGTATCTGGAATCTCACGGTTGGATTATCAACCGAGACAAGTCAGCCCTAAAAACCAGTCAAAAGTCTGGAATACTTGGGGCTAGGGTTGGATTCAGGCCAGAGAAAAATATTCTTGCCTCGAGGAAAGGTGTTGTCTTTGAAAGATTTGATCCACTTAGTGGGTACAAAAAAGACAGCCGTCCATACGCCTGTATATGAGGCTGCTGGGAAAAATGGTGGCATCATTCGAAGCAGTACCCTACGGTCAATTCCATTCAAGGAATTTGCAAGGGGCCATACTGTCAGCCTGGAACAAAAAAGTTCAGGCCCTAGACTTACAATGTCCTTGTCCCCTTCCGTTCGCAAGAGCCTCCGTTGGTGGTTGGTTCCCCAGAATCTGGAAAAAAGGAAATCCTTCAGTCCGATTTCTTGGAAGGTGGTCACTACAGATGCCAGCCTTATAGGCTGGGGAGCAGTACTGGAGCAATAGTCTCTCCAGGGCAGATGGTCGGATGCAGAAAAGGCCCTGCCCATCAATCTCTTAGAGATACGAGCAGCCCGGTATGCCCTAGTAGCATGGACATCCAAACTCCAAGGGTCCCCTGTCAGAATTCAATCAGACAATGCCACAGCAGTGGCATATATCAATCATCAGGGGGGCACCAGGAGTCGTGCAGCCCAGAGGGAAGTAAATTACATCCTGAAATGGGCAGAAAAAATATGTCCCAGCCATATCTGCGGTATTCATTCCAGGAGTGGAGAATTGGAAGGCGGACTTTCTAAGTCGCCAGCAATTAGGCCCAGAGGAAGGGTCCCTTCACCCCGAGGTTTTCTGGACAATATGTCAGCGGTGGGGAACATCGGATGTAGATCTTCTAGCATCCAGATTCAACGCAAAGGGGGACAGGTTTGTCTCTCGGACAAGGGATCCCCTAGCTTGCGGCTCGGATGCCCTAGTGTTCCCTTGGGATCAGTTCAAGCTGATATATGCATTCACACCGCCACAATGGTTACCTCGATTACTCCGCAGAATCAGGGTAGAAAAGAAACCGGTGATTCCGGTGGCTCCAGCGTGGCCCCGAAGAGCGTGGTACGCGGAGATTGTAAAATTTCAGTGGGGAGTCCTTGGACTCTCCCACGTCGTCCGGCTTTCGCAAGGACCGATATACCACCCTTCCTTACCAGCCCTAGGTTTGACGGCCTGGCTATTGAAGCCCACATTCTAAAAAAGAGAGGGCTCTCTAATGCTGTGGTATCTACCATGATCAATGCCAGGAAGCCGGTATCCAGGCAGATCTACTATAGAATCTGGAAGGCGTACATCGCGTGGTGTGAGGCCAAGAAATGGCATCCACATAAGTACGTAATAGGTAGGATTCTGGACTTCCTACAGTGGGCTGTAGATAGGAAGCTTGCCTTGAGTACTATCAAGGGTCAGATTTCGGCCTTGTCAATATTTTTTCAAAGGCCCTTGGCTTCGCATTCACTAGTCAAAGCCTTTATACAAGGAGTGATGCGTATTAGTCCTCCGGTTAATATTCCCATATGTCCATGGGATCTAAACTTGGTTCTGTCGGTTCTACAGAAACAACCATTTGAACCATTACAGCATATTTCCTTGGTGCTTCTCACCAGGAAATTGATTTTTCTAGTAGCCATTTGTTCGGCTAAAAGAGTATCGGAATTAGCAGCTATGTCCTGTAAGGAGCCATATCTGGTTATCCATAAGGACAGAGTAGTGTTACGTCCTCATCCAGCCTTTCTTCCTAAGGTGGTATCGAGGTTTCATTTGAACCAAGATGTGGTTCTTCCTTCTTTTTTCCCCAAACCTACTTCGGTAGAGGAAAAGTTATTGCATTCTTTGGATGTAGTAAGAGCA
Organism: Rana muscosa; assembly: GCA_029206835.1. Taxonomy (NCBI): domain Eukaryota; kingdom Metazoa; phylum Chordata; class Amphibia; order Anura; family Ranidae; genus Rana; species Rana muscosa. Next base: position 324,034,728 of record CM055122.1, on the reverse strand, counting down.
GTTAAAGCTTATCTAAAAGCCACTGCTCAGATTCGCAGAACGGATACTTTGTTTATTCTGCCGGAAGGCCCCAGAAAGGGTCAGGCATAGTGATGAGCCGAACACCCCCGGGTTCGGTTCGCACCAGAACCCGCGAACGGACCGAAAGTTCGAACGAACATTAGAACCCTATTAAATACAATGGATGCGAACGTTCGAATTCTAAAGTGCTAATTATAACAACTATTATGCATGTTATTGTCCTAAAAAGGGTTTGGGAACCCGGGTTGTGCACCAGGGGACATGTATCAATGCAAAAAGAAGTTTTAAAAACGGTCGTTTTTCGGGAGCAGTCATTTTAATGATGCATAAAGTGAAAAAAAAAAGTCAAATATTCCTTTAAATATCGTACCTGGGGGGTGTCTAAAGTATGCCTGTGAAGTGCCACGTGTTTCCCGTGTTTAGAACTGTCCCTGCACAAAATAACATTTCTAAAGGGAAAAAAGTCATTTAAAACTGCTTGCGGCTTTAATGCAATGTCTGGTCCCGGTAATATGGATGAAAATCTTTAGGAAAAATGGCATAGCTACCCCATCAACACCCCCCCCCCTACCCCAGCCCATTACCAGCCCCTTTGGGTCTTGTATGGATATTAAGGGGAACCCCGCACATAAAATAAAAAAGGCCCTATATACTCTGAACAGCCGTATACAGGCGGTGCATACAAGACAGGGACTGTAGGTTTGTTCTTATGTAGAATGTGTTTGTAATTTTGAACAGGTACATTGTTGAAGTGTAGCTCCAGCCCAAAAATCTATTTTTAAACTTTTTGGGAAACATAGGTAAGGGTTATCACCCCTGTGACATTTGTTTTGCTGTCTGTGCCCCTGTTCAGAACATTTCACCTCACTTTCCGTCCCAATGACAACTGTTTTTGAAATGTGGTGTTTTTCTTGAAACAAGGATTGCTGATAAAGCATCAGTACAGATGAGACCCCTTTCTCCCATATTTATTCTTACAGGAGAGAATTTTCCTTTCTAGGGGTAGATTTCCTCTCACTTCCTGTTGTCTTCTTGCGTTTGCAAGTAGGAGTCGTTTGTAAGTTGGATGTTTGAAAGTAGGGACCTGCCGTATATAGTCTGCAGAAATAGGCCCCTTAGTTGTTGGTGTTGGCACAACACTGTAAGCACTCAGTTACTCTTGGTTGGTGCTGGAACGCCCTGCTGTCAACTATTATATCAGGAATTTTAATTACATATAATTGTTGAACAGTGGTAGTAAAAATTGGGGCTTTGATGGTGGTGCTGGTGCCACAACACTGTAAGCCCTGACAGTTACTCTTGGTGGGTGCAGCAATGGGCCCTGCTGTGAATTATTAGATCAAGAATTGTAATTACATGCCCCTTTTGAACAGGGGCTGAAAAATTGGGCCTTTCGTGGTGGTGGTGGTGGTGGCGTTGCCACAAGACTGTAAGCCCTCAGAGTTACTCTTGGTGGGTGCAGCAATGGACCCTGCTGTGAATTATTAGATCAAGAATTGTAATTGCATGCCCCTGTTGAACAGGGGCTGAAAAATTGGGCCTTAGGCACTGGTGGCACAACACTACAACCCCTCACAGATACTGTACTTGGAGCACAGCAATGAGCCCTGTTGCAAAGTATTGCTTCAAAAATTGTAATGACACGCCCCTGTTAAACAGGGGCTGAAAAATTGGGCCTTAGGCACTGGTGCCACAACACTCCAACCCCTCACAGATACTGTACTTGGAGCACAGCAATGAGCCCTATGGCAAATTATTGCTAAAAAAATTGTAATTACACGCCCCTGTAAAACAGGGGCTGAAAAATTGGGCCTTAGCCACTGGTGGCGGCACCCATAAACAAAAATGATCTTCCAAGCTATCATCATCAATCGTATCATTGAGGACTCGGAGGAGGAGGATAGCCAGTCAACATAACAGCACAGGCACTCAGCATCAGCATCAGTCTTGAAGGGATGTGACATGTTAAAATCAATTAGTCTGTTATATCAGCATCAGGTGTGTGGTAGCTGGTGGTGATCCAAGACTGGTTCATCTTGATGAAAGTCAGTCGATCAACCGAGTCGGTGGACAGGCGCACCCTGTGATCCGTGACAAATCCTCCAGCAGCACTGAATGTGCGTTTCGAAAGAACGCTGGATGCAGGACAGGCCAGTAGCTCAATTGCATACTGTGCAAGCTCTGGCCAGTGATCCATCCTCAAGACCCAGTAAGCCAGAGGATTTTCGGTGGGGAAGGTGTCCAAGTCTGACCTTGCCCCTAGATATTCCTGCACCATGTTTATCAGACGCTGGCGATGGTTGCTGGAACCGATCATACTTTGGGGCTGCGGACTAAAGAATTGTCTGAACGCATCGGTCAGACGGCCACCTTCCCCACCGCTCCTTCTTTGACTGGCCGAAGCCTCAGCAACTCGTTGTCCAGGACCAGGAGTTTGTAACCTCCCAGTCTCTGGGAACGCGTTGCACAGACCTTTCTGCAAGGCCTCCCGGAGTTGTCTCATCCTCTGCTCCCTCTGCGACGGTAACATAAGGTCCGCAACCTTACCCTTGTACCGTGGATCAAGGAGAGTGGCCAGCCAGTAATGGTCCCTCTCCTTGATCCGAAGAATACGAGGATCCTTCCGCAGACTTTGCAGGATCAGGGAGGCCATGCAGCGTAGGTTTGCTGAGGCATTCGCTCCGGAGTCCTCTGGGTCACTAAGGACGACATGATCCGCAGCCACCTCCTCCCAGCCACGTACAAGTCCACTGGTTTCTTGGGACTGTAAATCATCCCTAAAAGACTGCTGCTGATGATGCTGAGTGCCAGCCTCCACCTCCATGCTGACACAATCCTCCTCCTCCTCCTCCTCCTCCTCCTCTTCCTGTGCGATGGGTGGGACAGAAGGAACACTGTCTGGGTAAAGGGGGCCTTGAGAGGCAAGGAAGTCCTCCTCTTCCTGCCTCTGTTCTGCCTCAAGTGCCCTGTCCATTATTCCACGCAGCGTGTGCTCCAACAGGTGGACAAGAGGTACAGTGTCACTGATGCATGCACTGTCACTGCTCACCATCCTCGTGGCCTCCTCAAATGGTGCCAGGACAGTGCATGCATCCCTGATCATGCCCCACTGGCGTGGAGAAAAAAAACCAAGCTCCCCTGACCCTGTCCTGGTGCCGTAGTCGCACAGGTACTCATTGATGGCCCTCTGCTGCGTGTGCAGCCGCTGCAGCATGGCCAACGTTGAGTTCCACCTGGTGGGCATGTCACATATAAGGCGGTTCTTGGGCAGGTTCAACTCCTTTTGCAGCTCAGCCAGGCGAGCACTGGCATTATAAGATCTGCGGAAATGCACACAGACTTTCCTGGCCTGCCTCAGGACATCCTGTAAGCCCGGGTACCTGCCCAAGAACCGCTGCACCAACAGGTTAAGGACGTGAGCCACACAGGGCACATGGGTCAGTTGTCCCTGTCGGAGGGCGGAGAGGAGGTTGGTGCCATTGTCGCAAACCACCATTCCTGGCTTAAGCTGGCGTGGCGTCAACCACCTCTCGGCCTGGCCCTGCAGAGCAGACAGGACCTCTGCCCCAGTGTGGCTTCTGTCCCCCAAACACACCAGCGCAAGCACGGCATGGCATCTTTTTGCCTGCGTACTTGCGTAGCCCCGTGAACGGCTACGGAGCACCGCTGGTTCATAGGACAAACCACAGGAAGAGGCCATGGAGGAAGAAGAAGAGGAGGGGGTGGAGGAGAGAGGTGTGTCACAACCAGTAGTAGCATTTTGGAGGCGTGGCGGTGGGACAACCTCCAACACTACTGCACCTTGTCCTGCATCCTTCCCAGCTGCCAAAAGAGTGACCCAATGGGCCGTGAAAGAAAGGTAACGTCCCTGTCCATGCCTGCTGGACCATGAGTCAGCGGTAATATGCACCTTACCGCTGACCGCCCTGTCCAGCGAGGCCAAGACATTGCCTTCCACATGCCGGTAGAGAGCCGGAATAGCCTTCCGTGAGAAAAAGTGGCGTTTGGGAACCTGCCACTGAGGAACCGCACATTGCACAAACTCACGGAAGGGGGCCGAGTCTACCAACTGAAAAGGCAGCAGTTGAAGCGCTAGCAATTTAGCCAAGCTAGCATTCAACCGCTGGGCATGTGGATGGCTGGGAGTGAACTTCTTTCGACGGTCCAGCAGCTGGGGCAGGGAAATTTGCCTGCTAGAATCGGATGTCGGTGTACTGCTAGCAGAGTGGCCGCAAGTACTTGGCTGTGACACACCTAATTCTACACCTTCATTCCTCTCAGTGCATGTTTCAGAGAGGACTGAAGTTATAGTGGGGTTGGAGATCCCAGCTGATGCGGTGCAAGGAGAGGTCCGCTTTGTTCTTTGGTGTGGGTCTTTGAGGTAGGCTTGCCAACGAGCTGCATGGCAGGTCAACATATGTCTGGTCAGGCATGTGGTACCCAAGCGGCTGATGTTTTGGCCACGCGATATACGCTTGAGACATATGTTGCAAACAGCAGCTGTGCGATCTGATGCACTAGCCTCAAAAAAGGCCCACACCAAAGAACTTTTTGAATGACGGGCAGAGGCAGCGCCCTGCACAGGCGGAGCTCTGCGGTGTGATTCCGTCGGTGTACTGCCCTTACGCTGGCCACCAAAGGGCATCCTGCCTCGTAGGAGATGTGCCTCCTCCTCATCCTCCTCCTCCTCCTCTCTCCTATTAGGCACCCACGTGGAGTCAGTGACCTCATCATCACCTCCCTCCTCATCACTGGAGCCAATCTGGCAGTATGCTGCAGCTGCTGGAACATGACTGCCAGATTGGTGTCCTTCTTGAGCATCCCCTCTCTCTGCTCTCACGCTACTGCCTTCCTCTAGCTGGGTTTCATCATCAGACCCTTCGAAACACTGGGCATCCTCCTGGAGCATGTACCCAACACTGTGCTGAAACAGTTCGGGGGACTCCTCAGGAGGAGGACATGGTGGGTCTAGGGAAGGAGTGACTGATGATGAGTCTGACATTGATACCAGGGAAGAGGACGCTTTGGCAGCTGCTTTTCCAGTACCCTGAGCCTGGGTGAGAGAGGATGAGGAGGAGGAGGGCTTGGTCATCCACTCTACCAAGTCTTCGGCATGATGTGGCTCAACATGTCCAGCTGCCGAAAAGAAGGACAAGCGTGTCCCATGGCCATGTGCTGATGACAATGCACCGCGTCCACGACCAGCACTGTTGCCCCCAGACACAGAGCCTGCTTGCCCTCTTTTATTGCCTCCTGACTGTCTGCCTCTCCTTGTTTGCCTTCCAGACATTCTAATAGATGGCCTGCAGGGAGATGGGAAAAAAGCAATAAGGGCTACCTTCAGGTGTCCTTCTCTGTCCCTTGAAACAAGGACTTGCACAGTGAAAGAAACTGACACTCTCCCTACCTACAGTTTTCTGTCCCTAGAAAAAATGTTTTTTTTAAGCACAATTTAGCACAAGGAGAATTCACTCACTGTCCTTCCAGGTCCCTGGAAACAAGGACTTTGACAGTGAAAGTAACTGACACTCTCCCTACCTACAGTTTTCTGTCCCTAGAAAAAATGTTTTTTTTAAGCACAATTTAGCACAAGGAGAATTCACTCACTGTCCTTCCAGGTCCCTGGAAACAAGGACTTTCACAGTGAAAGAAACTGACACTCTCCCTACCTACAGTTTTCTGTCCCTAGAAAAAATGTTTTTTTTAAGCACAATTTAGCACAAGGAGAATTCACTCACTGTCCTTCCAGGTCCCTGGAAACAAGGACTTTGACAGTGAAAGAAACTGACACTCTCCCTACCTACAGTTTTCTGTCCCTAGAAAAAATGTTTTTTTTAAGCACAATTTAGCACAAGGAGAATTCACTCACTGTCCTTCCAGGTCCCTGGAAACAAGGACTTTGACAGTGAAAGAAACTGACACTCTCCCTACCTACAGTTTTCTGTCCCTAGAAAAAATGTTTTTTTTAAGCACAATTTAGCACAAGGAGAATTCACTCACTGTCCTTCCAGGTCCCTGGAAACAAGGACTTTCACAGTGAAAGAAACTGACACTCTCCCTACCTACAGTTTTCTGTCCCTAGAAAAAATGTTTTTTTTAAGCACAATTTAGCACAAGGAGAATTCACTCACTGTCCTTCCAGGTCCCTGGAAACAAGGACTTTCACAGTGAAAGAAACTGACACTCTCCCTACCTACAGTTTTCTGTCCCTAGAAAAAATGTTTTTTTTAAGCACAATTTAGCACAAGGAGAATTCACTCACTGTCCTTCCAGGTCCCTGGAAACAAGGACTTTCACAGTGAAAGAAACTGACACTCTCCCTACCTACAGTTTTCTGTCCCTAGAAAAAATGTTTTTTTTAAGCACAATTTAGCACAAGGAGAATTCACTCACTGTCCTTCCAGGTCCCTGGAAACAAGGACTTTCACAGTGAAAGAGACTGACACTCTCCCTACCTACAGTTTTCTGTCCCTAGAAAAAATGTTTTTTTTAAGCACAATTTAGCACAAGGAGAATTCACTCACTGTCCTTCCAGGTCCCTGGAAACAAGGACTTTCACAGTGAAAGAAACTGACACTCTCCCTACCTACAGTTTTCTGTCCCTAGAAAAAATGTTTTTTTTAAGCACAATTTAGCACAAGGAGAATCCACTCACTGTCCTTCCAGGTCCCTGGAAACAAGGACTTTCACAGTGAAAGAAACTGACACTCTCCCTACCTACAGTTTTCTGTCCCTAGAAAAAATGTTTTTTTTAAGCACAATTTAGCACAAGGAAAATTCACTCACTGTCCTTCCAGGTCCCTGGAAACAAGGACTTTGACAGTGAAAGAAACTGACACACTCTCCCTACCTACAGTTTTCTGTCCCTATAAAAAATGTTTTTTTTAAGCACAATTTAGCACAAGGAGAATTCACTCACTGTCCTTCCAGGTCCCTGGAAACAAGGACTTTGACAGTGAAAGAAACTGACACTCTCCCTACCTACAGTTTTCTGTCCCTAGAAAAAATGTTTTTTTTAAGCACAATTTAGCACAAGGAGAATTCACTCACTGTCCTTCCAGGTCCCTGGAAACAAGGACTTTCACAGTGAAAGAAACTGACACTCTCCCTACCTACAGTTTTCTGTCCCTAGAAAAAATTTTTTTTTTAAGCACAATTTAGCACAAGGAGAATTCACTCACTGTCCTTCCAGGTCCCTGGAAACAAGGACTTTCACAGTGAAAGAAACTGACACTCTCCCTACCTACAGTTTTCTGTCCCTAGAAAAAATGTTTTTTTAAGCACAATTTAGCACAAGGAGAATTCACTCACTGTCCTTCCAGGTCCCTGGAAACAAGGACTTTCACAGTGAAAGAAACTGACACTCTCCCTACCTACAGTTTTCTGTCCCTAGAAAAAATGTTTTTTTAAGCACAATTTAGCACAAGGAGAATTCACTCACTGTCCTTCCAGGTCCCTGGAAACAAGGACTTTGACAGTGAAAGAAACTGACACTCTCCCTACCTACAGTTTTCTGTCCCTAGAAAAAATGTTTTTTTTAAGCACAATTTAGCACAAGGAGAATTCACTCACTGTCCTTCCAGGTCCCTGGAAACAAGGACTTTCACAGTGAAAGAAACTGACACTCTCCCTACCTACAGTTTTCTGTCCCTAGAAAAAATGTTTTTTTTAAGCACAATTTAGCACAAGGAGAATTCACTCACTGTCCTTCCAGGTCCCTGGAAACAAGGACTTTCACAGTGAAAGAAACTGACACTCTCCCTACCTACAGTTTTCTGTCCCTAGAAAAAATGTTTTTTTTAAGCACAATTTAGCACAAGGAGAATTCACTCACTGTCCTTCCAGGTCCCTGGAAACAAGGACTTTGACAGTGAAAGAAACTGACAATCTCCCTACCTACAGTTTTCTGTCCCTAGAAAAAATGTTTTTTGTTAAGCACAATTTAGCACAAGGAGAATTCACTCACTGTCCTTCCAGGTCCCTGGAAACAAGGACTTTGACAGTGAAAGAAACTGACACTCTCCCTACCTACAGTTTTCTGTCCCTAGAAAAAATGTTTTTTTTAAGCACAATTTAGCACAAGGAGAATTCACTCACTGTCCTTCCAGGTCCCTGGAAACAAGGACTTTGACAGTGAAAGAAACTGACACTCTCCCTACCTACAGTTTTCTGTCCCTAGAAAAAATGTTTTTTTTAAGCACAATTTAGCACAAGGAGAATTCACTCACTGTCCTTCCAGGTCCCTGGAAACAAGGACTTTGACAGTGAAAGAAACTGACACTCTCCCTACCTACAGTTTTCTGTCCCTAGAAAAAATGTTTTATTTAAGCACAATTTAGCACAAGGAGAATTCACTCACTGTCCTTCCAGGTCCCTGGAAACAAGGACTTTGACAGTGAAAGAAACTGACACACTCTCCCTACCTACAGTTTTCTGTCCCTAGAAAAAATGTTTTTTTTAAGCACAATTTAGCACAAGGAGAATTCACTCACTGTCCTTCCAGGTCCCTGGAAACAAGGACTTTCACAGTGAAAGAAACTGACACTCTCCCTACCTACAGTTTTCTGTCCCTAGAAAAAATGTTTTTTTTAAGCACAATTTAGCACAAGGAGAATTCACTCACTGTCCTTCCAGGTCCCTGGAAACAAGGACTTTCACAGTGAAAGAAACTGACACTCTCCCTACCTACAGTTTTCTGTCCCTAGAAAAAATGTTTTTTTTAAGCACAATTTAGCACAAGGAGAATTCACTCACTGTCCTTCCAGGTCCCTGGAAACAAGGACTTTCACAGTGAAAGAAACTGACACTCTCCCTACCTACAGTTTTCTGTCCCTAGAAAAAATGTTTTTTTTAAGCACAATTTAGCACAAGGAGAATTCACTCACTGTCCTTCCAGGTCCCTGGAAACAAGGACTTTGACAGTGAAAGAAACTGACACTCTCCCTACCTACAGTTTTCTGTCCCTAGAAAAAATGTTTTTTTTAAGCACAATTTAGCACAAGGAGAATTCACTCACTGTCCTTCCAGGTCCCTGGAAACAAGGACTTTGACAGTGAAAGAAACTGACACTCTCTCTACCTACAGTTTTCTGTCCCTAGAAAAAATGTTTTTTTTAAGCACAATTTAGCACAAGGAGAATTCACTCACTGTCCTTCCAGGTCCCTGGAAACAAGGACTTTGACAGTGAAAGAAACTGACACTCTCCCTACCTACAGTTTTCTGTCCCTAGAAAAAATGTTTTTTTTAAGCACAATTTAGCACAAGGAGAATTCACTCACTGTCCTTCCAGGTCCCTGGAAACAAGGACTTTGACAGTGAAAGAAACTGACACTCTCCCTACCTACAGTTTTCTGTCCCTAGAAATTTTTTTTTTTTTAAGCACAATTTAGCACAAGGAGAATTCACTCACTGTCCTTCCAGGTCCTTGGAAACAAGGACTTTGACAGTGAAAGAAACTGACACTCTCCCTACCTACAGTTTTCTGTCCCTAGAAAAAATGTTTTTTTTAAGCACAATTTAGCACAAGGAGAATTCACTCACTGTCCTTCCAGGTCCCTGGAAACAAGGACTTTGACAGTGAAAGAAACTGACACTCTCCCTACCTACAGTTTTCTGTCCCTAGAAAAAATGTTTTTTTTAAGCACAATTTAGCACAAGGAGAATTCACTCACTGTCCTTCCAGGTCCCTGGAAACAAGGACTTTGACAGTGAAAGAAACTGACACTCTCCCTACCTACAGTTTTCTGTCCCTAGAAAAAATGTTTTTTTTAAGCACAATTTAGCACAAGGAGAATTCACTCACTGTCCTTCCAGGTCCCTGGAAACAAGGACTTTGACAGTGAAAGAAACTGACACTCTCCCTACCTACAGTTTTCTGTCCCTAGAAAAAATGTTTTTTTTTAAGCACAATTTAGCACAAGGAGAATTCACTCACTGTCCTTCCAGGTCCCTGGAAACAAGGACTTTGACAGTGAAAGAAACTGACACTCTCCCTACCTACAGTTTTCTGTCCCTAGAAAAAATGTTTTTTTTAAGCACAATATAGCACAAGCACAAAACACACTGACACTCTCCCTACCTATCCTTCTCTTTCCCTAAACTAAAGGAATCCAGGTTAAGCAAGAAAGAAATAAAAGTCACTGTCCCTGCCTATGCTTGTCTTTCCCTGCTCCGGAACACACTACACTAGGCCGCCGTGCTGGCGGCCTTTTATAGTGTGGGGCGTGTACTAAACACCCTCAGCAATAATTGGCCACAGGCATCCTGCCTGTGGCCAATCATTGCTCTCCTCGCTGCCGGCGCTGTGATTGGCCAAGCATGCGGGGTCACAGTGCATGCTTGGCCAATCACAGCGCCTGGATGACACTGCGATGGCGTAGTGCATTGTGGGCCGTTCGCGTCACTCGAATTTGGCGCGAACGGCCCAAATCGTTCGATCTTCGTCGAACGATCGAACAGCCGATGTTCGAGTCGAACGTAGGTTCGACTCGAACACGAAGCTCATCCCTAGTCAGGCAGCGTCAAAATCTACTTTAGCCAAGTGGATTCGACAGGTCATTATGCAAGCTTATGGCTTGAGAAGGAGACCGCCTCCGTTCAAAGTTAGAGCGCACTCCACGAGAGCAGTTGGAACTTCATGGGCAGTGCATCACCAGGCCTCCCTGGCTCAAATCTGTAAGGCCGCAACGTAGTCTTCAGTACACACGTTTACTAGGTTCTACCAGGTGGACGTTAGAAGTCAGGAGGATGTCGCCTTTGGGCGCAGTGTGTTGCAGGCCGCAAAAGATCCTCATGTCTGATAGCGCTCAGCTTATATATGGTGTATCCCCCCCCTCATTGGGCATTGCTTTAGGACATCCCATTAGTAATGACTATGTCGCTCTGTGTCCCGTGATGTACGAGAAAGAAAATAGGATTTTTATAACAGCTTACCTGTAAAATCCTTTTCTTGGGAGTACATCACGGGACACAGAGCTCCCGCCCCTCTTTGGGGACACTTATTGCTTTGCTACAAAACTGAGGTGCTCCCGGATGGGAGGGGCTTATATAGGGGAGGGTACTTCCGGTTTTGGAAGTTGCCAGTGCCAGCACCTGACGGTATCTATATAACCCATTAGTAATGACTATGTCGCTCTGTGTCCCGTGATGTACTCCCAAGAAAAGGATTTTACAGGTAAGCTGTTATAAAAATCCTATTTTTTTCTAGGGACAGAAAACTATAGGTAGGGAGAGTGTCAGTGTGTTTTACTGTGTGAATCCTTGTTTCTAGGGACAGGGAAGGACAGTGAGGGAAATTCTCCTTGTGCTATAGTGTGCTTTAAAAAAAACATTTTTTCTAGGGACAGAAAACTATAGGTAGGGAGAGTGTCAGTGTGTTTTACTGTGCGAATCCTTGTTTCTAGGGACAGGGAAGGACAGTGAGGGAAATTCTCCTTGTGCTATAGTGTGCTTTAAAAAAACATTTTTTCTAGGGACAGAAAACTATAGGTAGGGAGAGTGTCAGTGTGTTTTACTGTGCGAATCCTTGTTTCTAGGGACAGGGAAGGACAGTGAGGGAAATTCTCCTTGTGCTATAGTGTGCTTTAAAAAAACATTTTTTCTAGGGACAGAAAACTATAGGTAGGGAGAGTGTCAGTGTGTTTTACTGTACGAATCCTTGTTTCTAGGGACAGGGAAGGACAGTGAGGGAAATTCTCCTTGTGCTATAGTGTGCTTTAAAAAAACATTTTTTCTAGGGACAGAAAACTATAGGTAGGGAGAGTGTCAGTGTGTTTTACTGTGCGAATCCTTGTTTCTAGGGACAGGGAAGGACAGTGAGGGAAATTCTCCTTGTGCTATAGTGTGCTTTAAAAAAACATTTTTTCTAGGGACAGAAAACTATAGGTAGGGAGAGTGTCAGTGTGTTTTACTGTGCGAATCCTTGTTTCTAGGGACAGGGAAGGACAGTGAGGGAAATTCTCCTTGTGCTATAGTGTGCTTTAAAAAAAACATTTTTTCTAGGGACAGAAAACTATAGGTAGGGAGAGTGTCAGTGTGTTTTACTGTGCGAATCCTTGTTTCTAGGGACAGGGAAGGACAGTGAGGGAAATTCTCCTTGTGCTATAGTGTGCTTTAAAAAAACATTTTTTCTAGGGACAGAAAACTATAGGTAGGGAGAGTGTCAGTGTGTTTTACTGTGCGAATCCTTGTTTCTAGGGACAGGGAAGGACAGTGAGGGAAATTCTCCTTGTGCTATAGTGTGCTTTAAAAAAACATTTTTTCTAGGGACAGAAAACTATAGGTAGGGAGAGTGTCAGTGTGTTTTACTGTGCGAATCCTTGTTTCTAGGGACAGGGAAGGACAGTGAGGGAAATTCTCCTTGTGCTATAGTGTGCTTTAAAAAAACATTTTTTCTAGGGACAGAAAACTATAGGTAGGGAGAGTGTCAGTGTGTTTTACTGTGCGAATCCTTGTTTCTAGGGACAGGGAAGGACAGTGAGGGAAATTCTCCTTGTGCTATAGTGTGCTTTAAAAAAACATTTTTTCTAGGGACAGAAAACTATAGGTAGGGAGAGTGTCAGTGTGTTTTACTGTGCGAATCCTTGTTTCTAGGGACAGGGAAGGACAGTGAGGGAAATTCTCCTTGTGCTATAGTGTGCTTTAAAAAAACATTTTTTCTAGGGACAGAAAACTATAGGTAGGGAGAGTGTCAGTGTGTTTTACTGTGCGAATCCTTGTTTCTAGGGACAGGGAAGGACAGTGAGGGAAATTCTCCTTGTGCTATAGTGTGCTTTAAAAAAAACATTTTTTCTAGGGACAGAAAACTATAGGTAGGGAGAGTGTCAGTGTGTTTTACTGTGCGAATCCTTGTTTCTAGGGACAGGGAAGGACAGTGAGGGAAATTCTCCTTGTGCTATAGTGTGCTTTAAAAAAACTTTTTTTCTAGGGACAGAAAACTATAGGTAGGGAGAGTGTCAGTGTGTTTTACTGTGCGAATCCTTGTTTCTAGGGACAGGGAAGGACAGTGAGGGAAATTCTCCTTGTGCTATAGTGTGCTTTAAAAAAACATTTTTTCTAGGGACAGAAAACTATAGGTAGGGAGAGTGTCAGTGTGTTTTACTGTGCGAATCCTTGTTTCTAGGGACAGGGAAGGACAGTGAGGGAAATTCTCCTTGTGCTATAGTGTGCTTTAAAAAAACATTTTTTCTAGGGACAGAAAACTATAGGTAGGGAGAGTGTCAGTGTGTTTTACTGTGCGAATCCTTGTTTCTAGGGACAGGGAAGGACAGTGAGGGAAATTCTCCTTGTGCTATAGTGTGCTTTAAAAAAACATTTTTTCTAGGGACAGAAAACTATAGGTAGGGAGAGTGTCAGTGTGTTTTACTGTGCGAATCCTTGTTTCTAGGGACAGGGAAGGACAGTGAGGGAAATTCTCCTTGTGCTATAGTGTGCTTTAAAAAAACATTTTTTCTAGGGACAGAAAACTATAGGTAGGGAGAGTGTCAGTGTGTTTTACTGTGCGAATCCTTGTTTCTAGGGACAGGGAAGGACAGTGAGGGAAATTCTCCTTGTGCTATAGTGTGCTTTAAAAAAACATTTTTTCTAGGGACAGAAAACTATAGGTAGGGAGAGTGTCAGTGTGTTTTAATGTGCGAATCCTTGTTTCTAGGGACAGGGAAGGACAGTGAGGGAAATTCTCCTTGTGCTATAGTGTGCTTTAAAAAAACATTTTTTCTAGGGACAGAAAACTATAGGTAGGGAGAGTGTCAGTGTGTTTTACTGTGCGAATCCTTGTTTCTAGGGACAGGGAAGGACAGTGAGGGAAATTCTCCTTGTGCTATAGTGTGCTTTAAAAAAAATTTTTTCTAGGGACAGAAAACTATAGGTAGGGAGAGTGTCAGTGTGTTTTACTGTGCGAATCCTTGTTTCTAGGGACAGGGAAGGACAGTGAGGGAAATTCTCCTTGTGCTATAGTGTGCTTTAAAAAAACATTTTTTCTAGGGACAGAAAACTATAGGTAGGGAGAGTGTCAGTGTGTTTTACTGTGCGAATCCTTGTTTCTAGGGACAGGGAAGGACAGTGAGGGAAATTCTCCTTGTGCTATAGTGTGCTTTAAAAAAACATTTTTTCTAGGGACAGAAAACTATAGGTAGGGAGAGTGTCAGTGTGTTTTACTGTGCGAATCCTTGTTTCTAGGGACAGGGAAGGACAGTGAGGGAAATTCTCCTTGTGCTATAGTGTGCTTTAAAAAAACATTTTTTCTAGGGACAGAAAACTATAGGTAGGGAGAGTGTCAGTGTGTTTTAATGTGCGAATCCTTGTTTCTAGGGACAGGGAAGGACAGTGAGGGAAATTCTCCTTGTGCTATAGTGTGCTTTAAAAAAACATTTTTTCTAGGGACAGAAAACTATAGGTAGGGAGAGTGTCAGTGTGTTTTACTGTGCGAATCCTTGTTTCTAGGGACAGGGAAGGACAGTGAGGGAAATTCTCCTTGTGCTATAGTGTGCTTTAAAAAAAATTTTTTCTAGGGACAGAAAACTATAGGTAGGGAGAGTGTCAGTGTGTTTTACTGTGCGAATCCTTGTTTCTAGGGACAGGGAAGGACAGTGAGGGAAATTCTCCTTGTGCTATAGTGTGCTTTAAAAAAACATTTTTTCTAGGGACAGAAAACTATAGGTAGGGAGAGTGTCAGTGTGTTTTACTGTGCGAATCCTTGTTTCTAGGGACAGGGAAGGACAGTGAGGGAAATTCTCCTTGTGCTATAGTGTGCTTTAAAAAAACATTTTTTCTAGGGACAGAAAACTATAGGTAGGGAGAGTGTCAGTGTGTTTTACTGTGCGAATCCTTGTTTCTAGGGACAGGGAAGGACAGTGAGGGAAATTCTCCTTGTGCTATAGTGTGCTTTAAAAAAACATTTTTTCTAGGGACAGAAAACTATAGGTAGGGAGAGTGTCAGTGTGTTTTACTGTGCGAATCCTTGTTTCTAGGGACAGGGAAGGACAGTGAGGGAAATTCTCCTTGTGCTATAGTGTGCTTTAAAAAAACATTTTTTCTAGGGACAGAAAACTATAGGTAGGGAGAGTGTCAGTGTGTTTTACTGTGCGAATCCTTGTTTCTAGGGACAGGGAAGGACAGTGAGGGAAATTCTCCTTGTGCTATAGTGTGCTTTAAAAAAACATTTTTTCTAGGGACAGAAAACTATAGGTAGGGAGAGTGTCAGTGTGTTTTACTGTGTGAATCCTTGTTTCTAGGGACAGGGAAGGACAGTGAGGGAAATTCTCCTTGTGCTATAGTGTGCTTTAAAAAAACATTTTTTCTAGGGACAGAAAACTATAGGTAGGGAGAGTGTCAGTGTGTTTTACTGTGCGAATCCTTGTTTCTAGGGACAGGGAAGGACAGTGAGGGAAATTCTCCTTGTGCTATAGTGTGCTTTAAAAAAAACATTTTTTCTAGGGACAGAAAACTATAGGTAGGGAGAGTGTCAGTGTGTTTTACTGTGCGAATCCTTGTTTCTAGGGACAGGGAAGGACAGTGAGGGAAATTCTCCTTGTGCTATAGTGTGCTTTAAAAAAACATTTTTTCTAGGGACAGAAAACTATAGGTAGGGAGAGTGTCAGTGTGTTTTACTGTGCGAATCCTTGTTTCTAGGGACAGGGAAGGACAGTGAGGGAAATTCTCCTTGTGCTATAGTGTGCTTTAAAAAAACATTTTTTCTAGGGACAGAAAACTATAGGTAGGGAGAGTGTCAGTGTGTTTTACTGTGCGAATCCTTGTTTCTAGGGACAGGGAAGGACAGTGAGGGAAATTCTCCTTGTGCTATAGTGTGCTTTAAAAAAACATTTTTTCTAGGGACAGAAAACTATAGGTAGGGAGAGTGTCAGTGTGTTTTACTGTGCGAATCCTTGTTTCTAGGGACAGGGAAGGACAGTGAGGGAAATTCTCCTTGTGCTATAGTGTGCTTTAAAAAAACATTTTTTCTAGGGACAGAAAACTATAGGTAGGGAGAGTGTCAGTGTGTTTTACTGTGTGAATCCTTGTTTCTAGGGACAGGGAAGGACAGTGAGGGAAATTCTCCTTGTGCTATAGTGTGCTTTAAAAAAAACATTTTTTCTAGGGACAGAAAACTATAGGTAGGGAGAGTGTCAGTGTGTTTTACTGTGCGAATCCTTGTTTCTAGGGACAGGGAAGGACAGTGAGGGAAATTCTCCTTGTGCTATAGTGTGCTTTAAAAAAACATTTTTTCTAGGGACAGAAAACTATAGGTAGGGAGAGTGTCAGTGTGTTTTACTGTGCGAATCCTTGTTTCTAGGGACAGGGAAGGACAGTGAGGGAAATTCTCCTTGTGCTATAGTGTGCTTTAAAAAAACATTTTTTCTAGGGACAGAAAACTATAGGTAGGGAGAGTGTCAGTGTGTTTTACTGTGCGAATCCTTGTTTCTAGGGACAGGGAAGGACAGTGAGGGAAATTCTCCTTGTGCTATAGTGTGCTTTAAAAAAACTTTTTTTCTAGGGACAGAAAACTATAGGTAGGGAGAGTGTCAGTGTGTTTTACTGTGCGAATCCTTGTTTCTAGGGACAGGGAAGGACAGTGAGGGAAATTCTCCTTGTGCTATAGTGTGCTTTAAAAAAACATTTTTTCTAGGGACAGAAAACTATAGGTAGGGAGAGTGTCAGTGTGTTTTACTGTGCGAATCCTTGTTTCTAGGGACAGGGAAGGACAGTGAGGGAAATTCTCCTTGTGCTATAGTGTGCTTTAAAAAAACATTTTTTCTAGGGACAGAAAACTATAGGTAGGGAGAGTGTCAGTGTGTTTTACTGTGCGAATCCTTGTTTCTAGGGACAGGGAAGGACAGTGAGGGAAATTCTCCTTGTGCTATAGTGTGCTTTAAAAAAACATTTTTTCTAGGGACAGAAAACTATAGGTAGGGAGAGTGTCAGTGTGTTTTACTGTGCGAATCCTTGTTTCTAGGGACAGGGAAGGACAGTGAGGGAAATTCTCCTTGTGCTATAGTGTGCTTTAAAAAAACATTTTTTCTAGGGACAGAAAACTATAGGTAGGGAGAGTGTCAGTGTGTTTTACTGTGTGAATCCTTGTTTCTAGGGACAGGGAAGGACAGTGAGGGAAATTCTCCTTGTGCTATAGTGTGCTTTAAAAAAAACATTTTTTCTAGGGACAGAAAACTATAGGTAGGGAGAGTGTCAGTGTGTTTTACTGTGCGAATCCTTGTTTCTAGGGACAGGGAAGGACAGTGAGGGAAATTCTCCTTGTGCTATAGTGTGCTTTAAAAAAAACATTTTTTCTAGGGACAGAAAACTATAGGTAGGGAGAGTGTCAGTGTGTTTTACTGTGCGAATCCTTGTTTCTAGGGACAGGGAAGGACAGTGAGGGAAATTCTCCTTGTGCTATAGTGTGCTTTAAAAAAACATTTTTTCTAGGGACAGAAAACTATAGGTAGGGAGAGTGTCAGTGTGTTTTACTGTGCGAATCCTTGTTTCTAGGGACAGGGAAGGACAGTGAGGGAAATTCTCCTTGTGCTATAGTGTGCTTTAAAAAAACATTTTTTCTAGGGACAGAAAACTATAGGTAGGGAGAGTGTCAGTGTGTTTTACTGTGCGAATCCTTGTTTCTAGGGACAGGGAAGGACAGTGAGGGAAATTCTCCTTGTGCTATAGTGTGCTTTAAAAAAACATTTTTTCTAGGGACAGAAAACTATAGGTAGGGAGAGTGTCAGTGTGTTTTACTGTGTGAATCCTTGTTTCTAGGGACAGGGAAGGACAGTGAGGGAAATTCTCCTTGTGCTATAGTGTGCTTTAAAAAAACATTTTTTCTAGGGACAGAAAACTATAGGTAGGGAGAGTGTCAGTGTGTTTTACTGTGCGAATCCTTGTTTCTAGGGACAGGGAAGGACAGTGAGGGAAATTCTCCTTGTGCTATAGTGTGCTTTAAAAAAACATTTTTTCTAGGGACAGAAAACTATAGGTAGGGAGAGTGTCAGTGTGTTTTACTGTGCGAATCCTTGTTTCTAGGGACAGGGAAGGACAGTGAGGGAAATTCTCCTTGTGCTATAGTGTGCTTTAAAAAAACATTTTTTCTAGGGACAGAAAACTATAGGTAGGGAGAGTGTCAGTGTGTTTTACTGTGTGAATCCTTGTTTCTAGGGACAGGGAAGGACAGTGAGGGAAATTCTCCTTGTGCTATAGTGTGCTTTAAAAAAAACATTTTTTCTAGGGACAGAAAACTATAGGTAGGGAGAGTGTCAGTGTGTTTTACTGTGCGAATCCTTGTTTCTAGGGACAGGGAAGGACAGTGAGGGAAATTCTCCTTGTGCTATAGTGTGCTTTAAAAAAACATTTTTTCTAGGGACAGAAAACTATAGGTAGGGAGAGTGTCAGTGTGTTTTACTGTGCGAATCCTTGTTTCTAGGGACAGGGAAGGACAGTGAGGGAAATTCTCCTTGTGCTATAGTGTGCTTTAAAAAAAATTTTTTCTAGGGACAGAAAACTATAGGTAGGGAGAGTGTCAGTGTGTTTTACTGTGCGAATCCTTGTTTCTAGGGACAGGGAAGGACAGTGAGGGAAATTCTCCTTGTGCTATAGTGTGCTTTAAAAAAACATTTTTTCTAGGGACAGAAAACTATAGGTAGGGAGAGTGTCAGTGTGTTTTACTGTGCGAATCCTTGTTTCTAGGGACAGGGAAGGACAGTGAGGGAAATTCTCCTTGTGCTATAGTGTGCTTTAAAAAAACATTTTTTCTAGGGACAGAAAACTATAGGTAGGGAGAGTGTCAGTGTGTTTTACTGTGCGAATCCTTGTTTCTAGGGACAGGGAAGGACAGTGAGGGAAATTCTCCTTGTGCTATAGTGTGCTTTAAAAAAACATTTTTTCTAGGGACAGAAAACTATAGGTAGGGAGAGTGTCAGTGTGTTTTACTGTGCGAATCCTTGTTTCTAGGGACAGGGAAGGACAGTGAGGGAAATTCTCCTTGTGCTATAGTGTGCTTTAAAAAAACATTTTTTCTAGGGACAGAAAACTATAGGTAGGGAGAGTGTCAGTGTGTTTTACTGTGCGAATCCTTGTTTCTAGGGACAGGGAAGGATAGTGAGGGAAATTCTCCTTGTGCTATAGTGTGCTTTAAAAAAACATTTTTTCTAGGGACAGAAAACTATAGGTAGGGAGAGTGTCAGTGTGTTTTACTGTGTGAATCCTTGTTTCTAGGGACAGGGAAGGACAGTGAGGGAAATTCTCCTTGTGCTATAGTGTGCTTTAAAAAAAACATTTTTTCTAGGGACAGAAAACTATAGGTAGGGAGAGTGTCAGTGTGTTTTACTGTGCGAATCCTTGTTTCTAGGGACAGGGAAGGACAGTGAGGGAAATTCTCCTTGTGCTATAGTGTGCTTTAAAAAAACATTTTTTCTAGGGACAGAAAACTATAGGTAGGGAGAGTGTCAGTGTGTTTTACTGTGCGAATCCTTGTTTCTAGGGACAGGGAAGGACAGTGAGGGAAATTCTCCTTGTGCTATAGTGTGCTTTAAAAAAACATTTTTTCTAGGGACAGAAAACTATAGGTAGGGAGAGTGTCAGTGTGTTTTACTGTGCGAATCCTTGTTTCTAGGGACAGGGAAGGACAGTGAGGGAAATTCTCCTTGTGCTATAGTGTGCTTTAAAAAAACATTTTTTCTAGGGACAGAAAACTATAGGTAGGGAGAGTGTCAGTGTGTTTTACTGTGCGAATCCTTGTTTCTAGGGACAGGGAAGGACAGTGAGGGAAATTCTCCTTGTGCTATAGTGTGCTTTAAAAAAACATTTTTTCTAGGGACAGAAAACTATAGGTAGGGAGAGTGTCAGTGTGTTTTACTGTGTGAATCCTTGTTTCTAGGGACAGGGAAGGACAGTGAGGGAAATTCTCCTTGTGCTATAGTGTGCTTTAAAAAAACATTTTTTCTAGGGACAGAAAACTATAGGTAGGGAGAGTGTCAGTGTGTTTTACTGTGCGAATCCTTGTTTCTAGGGACAGGGAAGGACAGTGAGGGAAATTCTCCTTGTGCTATAGTGTGCTTTAAAAAAACATTTTTTCTAGGGACAGAAAACTATAGGTAGGGAGAGTGTCAGTGTGTTTTACTGTGCGAATCCTTGTTTCTAGGGACAGGGAAGGACAGTGAGGGAAATTCTCCTTGTGCTATAGTGTGCTTTAAAAAAACATTTTTTCTAGGGACAGAAAACTATAGGTAGGGAGAGTGTCAGTGTGTTTTACTGTGCGAATCCTTGTTTCTAGGGACAGGGAAGGACAGTGAGGGAAATTCTCCTTGTGCTATAGTGTGCTTTAAAAAAACATTTTTTCTAGGGACAGAAAACTATAGGTAGGGAGAGTGTCAGTGTGTTTTACTGTGCGAATCCTTGTTTCTAGGGACAGGGAAGGACAGTGAGGGAAATTCTCCTTGTGCTATAGTGTGCTTTAAAAAAACATTTTTTCTAGGGACAGAAAACTATAGGTAGGGAGAGTGTCAGTGTGTTTTACTGTGCGAATCCTTGTTTCTAGGGACAGGGAAGGACAGTGAGGGAAATTCTCCTTGTGCTATAGTGTGCTTTAAAAAAACATTTTTTCTAGGGACAGAAAACTATAGGTAGGGAGAGTGTCAGTGTGTTTTACTGTGTGAATCCTTGTTTCTAGGGACAGGGAAGGACAGTGAGGGAAATTCTCCTTGTGCTATAGTGTGCTTTAAAAAAAACATTTTTTCTAGGGACAGAAAACTATAGGTAGGGAGAGTGTCAGTGTGTTTTACTGTGCGAATCCTTGTTTCTAGGGACAGGGAAGGACAGTGAGGGAAATTCTCCTTGTGCTATAGTGTGCTTTAAAAAAACATTTTTTCTAGGGACAGAAAACTATAGGTAGGGAGAGTGTCAGTGTGTTTTACTGTGCGAATCCTTGTTTCTAGGGACAGGGAAGGACAGTGAGGGAAATTCTCCTTGTGCTATAGTGTGCTTTAAAAAAACATTTTTTCTAGGGACAGAAAACTATAGGTAGGGAGAGTGTCAGTGTGTTTTACTGTGCGAATCCTTGTTTCTAGGGACAGGGAAGGACAGTGAGGGAAATTCTCCTTGTGCTATAGTGTGCTTTAAAAAAACATTTTTTCTAGGGACAGAAAACTATAGGTAGGGAGAGTGTCAGTGTGTTTTACTGTGCGAATCCTTGTTTCTAGGGACAGGGAAGGACAGTGAGGGAAATTCTCCTTGTGCTATAGTGTGCTTTAAAAAAACATTTTTTCTAGGGACAGAAAACTATAGGTAGGGAGAGTGTCAGTGTGTTTTACTGTGCGAATCCTTGTTTCTAGGGACAGGGAAGGACAGTGAGGGAAATTCTCCTTGTGCTATAGTGTGCTTTAAAAAAAACATTTTTTCTAGGGACAGAAAACTATAGGTAGGGAGAGTGTCAGTGTGTTTTACTGTGCGAATCCTTGTTTCTAGGGACAGGGAAGGACAGTGAGGGAAATTCTCCTTGTGCTATAGTGTGCTTTAAAAAAACATTTTTTCTAGGGACAGAAAACTATAGGTAGGGAGAGTGTCAGTGTGTTTTACTGTGCGAATCCTTGTTTCTAGGGACAGGGAAGGACAGTGAGGGAAATTCTCCTTGTGCTATAGTGTGCTTTAAAAAAACATTTTTTCTAGGGACAGAAAACTATAGGTAGGGAGAGTGTCAGTGTGTTTTACTGTGTGAATCCTTGTTTCTAGGGACAGGGAAGGACAGTGAGGGAAATTCTCCTTGTGCTATAGTGTGCTTTAAAAAAAACATTTTTTCTAGGGACAGAAAACTATAGGTAGGGAGAGTGTCAGTGTGTTTTACTGTGCGAATCCTTGTTTCTAGGGACAGGGAAGGACAGTGAGGGAAATTCTCCTTGTGCTATAGTGTGCTTTAAAAAAACGTTTTTTCTAGGGACAGAAAACTATAGGTAGGGAGAGTGTCAGTGTGTTTTACTGTGCGAATCCTTGTTTCTAGGGACAGGGAAGGACAGTGAGGGAAATTCTCCTTGTGCTATAGTGTGCTTTAAAAAAACATTTTTTCTAGGGACAGAAAACTATAGGTAGGGAGAGTGTCAGTGTGTTTTACTGTGCGAATCCTTGTTTCTAGGGACAGGGAAGGACAGTGAGGGAAATTCTCCTTGTGCTATAGTGTGCTTTAAAAAAACATTTTTTCTAGGGACAGAAAACTATAGGTAGGGAGAGTGTCAGTGTGTTTTACTGTGCGAATCCTTGTTTCTAGGGACAGGGAAGGACAGTGAGGGAAATTCTCCTTGTGCTATAGTGTGCTTTAAAAAAACATTTTTTCTAGGGACAGAAAACTATAGGTAGGGAGAGTGTCAGTGTGTTTTACTGTGCGAATCCTTGTTTCTAGGGACAGGGAAGGACAGTGAGGGAAATTCTCCTTGTGCTATAGTGTGCTTTAAAAAAACATTTTTTCTAGGGACAGAAAACTATAGGTAGGGAGAGTGTCAGTGTGTTTTAATGTGCGAATCCTTGTTTCTAGGGACAGGGAAGGACAGTGAGGGAAATTCTCCTTGTGCTATAGTGTGCTTTAAAAAAACATTTTTTCTAGGGACAGAAAACTATAGGTAGGGAGAGTGTCAGTGTGTTTTACTGTGCGAATCCTTGTTTCTAGGGACAGGGAAGGACAGTGAGGGAAATTCTCCTTGTGCTATAGTGTGCTTTAAAAAATTTTTTTTCTAGGGACAGAAAACTATAGGTAGGGAGAGTGTCAGTGTGTTTTACTGTGCGAATCCTTGTTTCTAGGGACAGGGAAGGACAGTGAGGGAAATTCTCCTTTTGCTATAGTGTGCTTTAAAAAAACATTTTTTCTAGGGACAGAAAACTATAGGTAGGGAGAGTGTCAGTGTGTTTTACTGTGCGAATCCTTGTTTCTAGGGACAGGGAAGGACAGTGAGGGAAATTCTCCTTGTGCTATAGTGTGCTTTAAAAAAACATTTTTTCTAGGGACAGAAAACTATAGGTAGGAAGAGTGTCAGTTTCTTTCACTGTGATAATCCTTGTTTCTAGGGACAGGGAAGGACAGTGAGGGAAATTCTCCCTGTGCTATAGTGTGCTTTAAAAAAAAATTTTTTCTAGGGACAGAAAACTATAGGTAGGAAGAGTGTCAGTTTCTTTCACTGTGATAATCCTTGTTTCTAGGGACAGGGAAGGACAGTGAGGGAAATTCTCCTTGTGCTATAGTGTGCTTTAAAAAAACATTTTTTCTAGGGACAGAAAACTATAGGTAGGAAGAGTGTCAGTTTCTTTCACTGTGATAATCCTTGTTTCTAGGGACAGGGAAGGACAGTGAGGGAAATTCTCCTTGTGCTATAGTGTGCTTTAAAAAAACATTTTTTCTAGGGACAGAAAACTATAGGTAGGAAGAGTGTCAGTTTCTTTCACTGTGATAATCCTTGTTTCTAGGGACAGGGAAGGACAGTGAGGGAAATTCTCCTTGTGCTATAGTGTACTTTAAAAAAACATTTTTTCTAGGGACAGAAAACTATAGGTAGGAAGAGTGTCAGTTTCTTTCACTGTGATAATCCTTGTTTCTAGGGACAGGGAAGGACAGTGAGGGAAATTCTCCTTGTGCTATAGTGTGCTAAAGCATTCCTCATCAACCATCTTTGAAATCCTTGTTTTTTGGACAGTCAGGGAAATTGTCGTTGTGCTATTCTGTGCAAAAGCAATCATCCTCAACCATATTTAGAAATCCTTAAGTAAAGGGACAGAGAAGGACACCTGAAGGTAGCCCTTATTGCTTTTTTCCCATCTCCCTGCAGGCCATCTATTAGAATGTCTGGAAGGCAAACAAGGAGAGGCAGACAGTCAGGAGGCAATAAAAGAGGGCAAGCAGGCTCTGTGTCTGGGGACAACAGTGCTGGTCGTGGACGCGGTGCATTGTCATCAGCACATGGCCATGGGACACGCTTGTCCTTCTTTTCGGCAGCTGGACATGTTGAGCCACATCATGCCGAAGACTTGGTAGAGTGGATGACCAAGCCCTCCTCCTCCTCCTCATCCTCTCTCACCCAGGCTCAGGGTACTGGCAAAGCAGCTGCCAAAGCGTCCTCTTCCCTGGTATCAATGTCAGACTCGTCATCAGTCACTCCTTCCCTAGACCCACCATGTCCTCCTCCTGAGGAGTCCCCCAAACTGTTTGAGCACAGTGTTGGGTACATGCTCCAGGAGGATGCCCAGCGTTTCGAAGGGTCTGATGATGAAACCCAGCTACAGGAAGGCAGTAGCGTGAGAGCAGACAGAGGGGATGCTCAAGAAGGACACCAATCTGGCAGTCATGTTCCAGCAGCTGCAGCATACTGCCAGATTGGCTCCAGTGATGAGGAGGGAGGGGATGATGAGGTCACTGACTCCACGTGGGTGCCTAATAGGAGAGAGGAGGAGGAGGAGGATGAGGAGGAGGCACATCTCCAACGAGGCAGGATGCCCTTTGGTGGCCAGCGTAAGGGCAGTACACCGACGGAATCACACCGCAGAGCTCCGCCTGTGCAGGGCGCTGCCTCTGCCCGTCATTCAAAAAGTTCTTTGGTGTGGGCCTTTTTTGAGGCTAGTGCATCAGATCGCACAGCTGCTGCTTGCAACATATGTCTCAAGCGTATATCGCGTGGCCAAAACATCAGCCGCTTGGGTACCACATGCCTGACCAGACATATGTTGACCTGCCATGCAGCTCGTTGGCAAGCCTACCTCAAAGACCCACACCAAAGAACAAAGCGGACCTCTCCTTGCACCGCATCAGCTGGGATCTCCAACCCCACTATAACTTCAGTCCTCTCTGAAACATGCACTGAGAGGAATGAAGGTGTAGAATTAGGTGTGTCACAGCCAAGTACTTGCGGCCACTCTGCTAGCAGTACACCGACGTCCGATTCTAGCAGGCAAATTTCCCTGCCCCAGCTGCTGGACCGTCGAAAGAAGTTCACTCCCAGCCATCCACATGTCCAGCGGTTGAATGCTAGCTTGGCTAAATTGCTAGCGCTTCAACTGCTGCCTTTTCAGTTAGTAGACTCGGCCCCCTTCCGTGAGTTTGTGCAATGTGCGGTTCCTCAGTGGCAGGTTCCCAAACGCCACTTTTTCTCACGGAAGGCTATTCCGGCTCTCTACCGGCATGTGGAAGGCAATGTCTTGGCCTCGCTGGACAGGGCGGTCAGCGGTAAGGTGCATATTACCGCTGACTCATGGTCCAGCAGGCATGGACAGGGACGTTACCTTTCTTTCACGGCCCATTGGGTCACTCTTTTGGCAGCTGGGAAGGATGCAGGACAAGGTGCAGTAGTGTTGGAGGTTGTTCCACCGCCACGCCTCCAAAATGCTACTACTGGTTGTGACACACCTCTCTCCTCCACCCCCTCCTCTTCTTCTTCCTCCATGGCCTCTTCCTGTGCTTTGTCCTCTGAACCAGCGGTGCTCCGTAGCCGTTCAAGGGGCTACAAAAGTACGCAGGCAAAAAGATGCCATGCCGTGCTTGCGCTGGTGTGTTTGGGGGACAGAAGCCACACTGGGGCAGAGGTCCTGTCTGCTCTGCAGGGCCAGGCCGAGAGGTGGTTGACGCCACGCCAGCTTAAGCCAGGAATGGTGGTTTGCGACAATGGCACCAACCTCCTCTCCGCCCTCCGACAGGGACAACTGACCCATGTGCCCTGTGTGGCTCACGTCCTTAACCTGGTGGTGCAGCGGTTCTTGGGCAGGTACCCGGGCTTACAGGATGTCCTGAGGCAGGCCAGGAAAGTCTGTGTGCATTTCCGCAGATCTTATAATGCCAGTGCTCGCCTGGCTGAGCTGCAAAAGGAGTTGAACCTGCCCAAGAACCGCCTTATATGTGACATGCCCACCAGGTGGAACTCAACGTTGGCCATGCTGCAGCGGCTGCACACGCAGCAGAGGGCCATCAATGAGTACCTGTGCGACTACGGCACCAGGACAGGGTCAGGGGAGCTCGGTTTTTTTTCAACACGCCAGTGGGGCATGATCAGGGATGCATGCACTGTCCTGGCACCATTTGAGGAGGCCACGAGGATGGTGAGCAGTGACAGTGCATGCATCAGTGACACTGTACCTCTTGTCCACCTGTTGGAGCACACGCTGCCTGGAATAATGGACAGGGCACTTGAGGCAGAACAGAGGCAGGAAGAGGAGGACTTCCTTGCCTCTAAAGGCCCCCTTTACCCAGACAGTGTTCCTTCTGTCCCACCCATCGCACAGGAAGAGGAGGAGGAGGAGGATTGTGTCAGCATGGAGGTGGAGGCTGGCACTCAGCATCATCAGCAGCAGTCTTTTAGGGATGATTTACAGTCCCAAGAAACCAGTGGACTTGTACGTGGCTGGGAGGAGGTGGCTGCGGATCATGTCGTCCTTAGTGACCCAGAGGACTCCGGAGCGAATGCCTCAGCAAACCTACGCTGCATGGCCTCCCTGATCCTGCAAAGTCTGCGGAAGGATCCTCGTATTCTTCGGATCAAGGAGAGGGACAATTACTGGCTGGCCACTCTCCTTGATCCACGGTACAAGGGTAAGGTTGCGGACCTTATGTTACCGTCGCAGAGGGAGCAGAGGATGAGACAACTCCGGGAGGCCTTGCAGAAAGGTCTGTGCAACGCGTTCCCAGAGACTGGGAGGTTACAAACTCCTGGTCCTGGACAACGAGTTGCTGAGGCTTCGGCCAGTCAAAGAAGGAGCGGTGGGGAAGGTGGCCGTCTGACCGATGCGTTCAGACAATTCTTTAGTCCGCAGCCCCAAAGTATGATCGGTTCCAGCAACCATCGCCAGCGTCTGATAAACATGGTGCAGGAATATCTAGGGGCAAGGTCAGACTTGGACACCTTCCCCACCGAAAATCCTCTGGCTTACTGGGTCTTGAGGATGGATCACTAGGCAGAGCTTGCACAGTATGCAATTGAGCTACTGGCCTGTCCTGCATCCAGCGTTCTTTCGGAACGCACATTCAGTGCTGCTGGAGGATTTGTCACGGATCACAGGGTGCGCCTGTCCACCGACTCGGTTGATCGACTGACTTTCATCAAGATGAACCAGTCTTGGATCATCACCAGCTACCACACACCTGATGCTGATATAACAGACTAATTGATTTTAACATGTCACATCCCTTCAAGACTGATGCTGATGCTGAGTGCCTGTGCTGTTATGTTGACTGGCTATCCTCCTCCTCCGAGTCCTCAATGATACGATTGATGATGATAGCTTGGAAGATCATTTTTGTTTATGGGTGCCGCCACCAGTGGCTAAGGCCCAATTTTTCAGCCCCTGTTTTACAGGGGCGTGTAATTACAATTTTTTTAGCAATAATTTGCCATAGGGCTCATTGCTGTGCTCCAAGTACAGTATCTGTGAGGGGTTGGAGTGTTGTGTCACCAGTGCCTAAGGCCCAATTTTTCAGCCCCTGTTTAACAGGGGCGTGTCATTACAATTTTTGAAGCAATACTTTGCAACAGGGCTCATTGCTGTGCTCCAAGTACAGTATCTGTGAGGGGTTGTAGTGTTGTGCCACCAGTGCCTAAGGCCCAATTTTTCAGCCCCTGTTCAACAGGGGCATGTAATTACAATTCTTGATCTAATAATTCACAGCAGGGCCCATTGCTGCACCCACCAAGAGTAACTCTGAGGGCTTACAGTGTTGTGGCAACGCCACCACCACCACCACCACGAAAGGCCCAATTTTTCAGCCCCTGTTCAAAAGGGGCATGTAATTACAATTCTTGATCTAAAAATTCACAGCAGGGCCCATTCCTGCACCCACCAAAAGTAACTCTGAGGGCTTACAGTGTTGTGGCAACGCCACCACCACCACCACCACGAAAGGCCCAATTTTTCAGCCCCTGTTCAAAAGGGGCATGTAATTACAATTCTTGATCTAATAATTCACAGCAGGGCCCATTCCTGCACCCACCAAGAGTAACTCTGAGGGCTTACAGTGTTGTGGCAACGCCACCACCACCACCACCACGAAAGGCCCAATTTTTCAGCCCCTGTTCAACAGGGGCATGCAATTACAATTCTTGATCTAATAATTCACAGCAGGGCCCATTGCTGCACCCACCAAGAGTAACTGTCAGGGCTTACAGTGTTGTGGCACCAGCACCACCATCAAAGGCCCAATTTTTACTACCACTGTTCAACAATTATATGTAATTACAATTCCTGATATAATAGTTGACAGCAGGGCGTTCCAGCACCAACCAAGAGTAACTGTGAGTGCTTACAGTGTTGTGCCAACACCAACAACTAAGGGGCCTATTTCTGCAGAGTATATACGGCAGGTCCCTACTTTCAAACATCCAACTTACAAATGACTCCTACTTGCAAACGCAAGAAGACAACAGGAAGTGAGAGGAAATCTACCCCTTGGAAGGAAAATTCTCTCCTGTAAGAATTAATATGGGAGAAAGGTGTCTCCTCTGTACTGATGCTTTATCAGCAATCCTTGTTTCAAGAAAAACACCACATTTCAAAAACAGTTGTCATTGGGACGGAAAGTGAGGTGAAATGTTCTGAACAGGGGCACAGACAGCAAAACAAATGTTACAGGGGTGATAACCCTTACCTATGTTTTCCAAAAAGTTTAAAAATAGATTTTTGGGCTGGAGCTACACTTAAACAATGTACCTGTTCAAAATTACAAACAGATTGTACATAAGAACAAACCTACAGTCCCTGTCTTGTATGCACCGCCTGTATACAGCTGTTCAGACTGAGTATATAGGGCCTTTTTTATTTTATGTGCGGGGTTCCCCTTAATATCCATACAAGACCCAAAGGGGCTGGTAATGGGCTGGGGTAGGGGGGGGGGTCATGGGGTAGCTATGCCATTTTTCTTAAAGATTTTCATCCATATTACCGGGACCAGACATTACATTAAAGCCGCAAGCAGTTTTAAATGGCTTTTTTTTCCTTTAGAAGTGTCATTTTGTGCAGGGACAGTTCTAAACACGGGAAACATGTGGCACTTCACAGGCATACTTTAGACACCCCCCAGGTACGATATTTAAAGGAATATTTGACTTTTTTTTTTCACTTTATGCATCATTAAAATGACTGCTCCCGAAAAACGACCGTTTTTAAAACTTATTTTTGCATTGATACATGTCCCCTGGTGCACAACCCGGGTTCCCAAACCCTTTTTAGGACAATAACATGCATAATAGTTGTTATAATTAGCACTTTAGAATTCGAACGTTCGCATCCATTGTATTTAATAGGGTTCTAATGTTCGTACGAACTTTCGGTCCGTTCGCGGGTTCTGGTGCGAACCGAACCCGGGGGTGATCGGCTCATCACTAATATTTGCCTTCACTAAGCTCTCCAGCATGCTTTTCAAGGCCCATACACACCTAGCCTAGTCACTTAACAATGTATTTTGTCAGCTCCATTGTAGTGCTTTACCCTCCCCCCCCCTAAAATGTGTACAAATGTTTTTGTTCTCATTAAATTCAGGCAGAGAGGCAGAGGCTTTTTTTTGGGGGTCCCAAACTCATCTCGAACCCCCCCCCTAAAATGTTTACAATGGGCCATCAGAGGGGGTGAGGAATCTGATAAGTGGACCATATATTTTTGTCTTTAAATATTCCTTAAAATAAATGTTATGCTGATGTTGGCCAAGAATGTTTGTGTCTAATCTGCTTGCAATGTTATGTGCAAAAGTACAAATTTTATTTTTTCTGGTGTGACTCCACAGTTTTCTTCAATGCCACAGGAATGGCAGACTGTGGCATCCCAGTTTTCCGAGCGGTGGGACTTTCCTAACTGCGGAGGGGCAATAGATGGGAAACGTGTCCACATCGTCCCACCACCCCATTCGGGGTCATACTATTTTAATTATAAGGGGTTCAATAGTATCGCGTTGATGGCGGTGGTGACGGCGACATATGAGTTTCTATATGTGGACGTGGGGAAGAATGGCCTGATGTCGGATGGAGGAGTTTTTGCCCAGACGGAGTTTGCCAGACGGCTTCAGAGTGGTGGCATTGCCACCTGCTGCAGAGAACGAGGAAGGACTCCCGTTCGTGTTTATCGCTGATGAAGCATTTGGTCTGGGTGATCACCTGATGAGGCCATTCCCCCAGAGGACCCTCACACCAGAGAGGAGGGTTTTTAATTACGGCTGGCCAGAGCCAGAAGAGTCATTGAGCATGCCTTTGGGATAATGGCCAGCCGGTTCCGCCTATTTCTTACGACAATCAATATGGCGGAGTACAAATTGAACCACATCATTTTAGCATGCTGCATACTTCACAACTTTTTAACGAGAAATGCTCATAATTATGTTGCCACAGTTGGGCCTGAGGCTGGACTTCCTTCAAATCCCCTGACGGGCCTGGAAGCTGGCCGTCCTGGCTTGCCCCCCCCCAAAAGCGCCCATGAAGTTCGCCAAAAATATGTGGATTACTTTATGGGTAGGGGGGCCATTGCTATGCCAGAAAATGTCTGAATTTTGTTAACAATAAAAAAAAATTTGATCTGATAAAATCTTGAATTCTATTTTTTTGCTTGTGTTTCTTTTAGCTGTCTCATAGGTTCTCCTAGTGCACTTGTAGTGCCAAGTGGTTTTTCCATTATTAAATAACCCCCACTGTCACTTTGTACGCCAACTTAATACAAAAAATGGTATTGAGCATTGAAAGAAGAAGCCACACATTGTTGAGTATAAAAATGTTTACTCTGCGCACATTCACATGTGCGTTATAACATTTTTGTGTCAAAAAAAAAATCTTTGTTTTACATTAATTTTATTCATTTTTTTGCATAAACAAGCATGTTTCACAACATAACATACACAACTCTGGAACTTACAAAGTTCAGCGTAGAAAAACTGAAGGCAATATCAGACATTATAGTATGTCAAAACTGTGTTGATCTTGCCCTAATCAGATGGGGTGATGTCACCCCTGTAAAAGCCAAATTTTGAAGATGCACACAAATTTGGAGTCAAAATGTGGATTTCCTTTCTGATCCCATGCCACATGTCAACATGTGCTATCTCCCATCATGGGGGATCAATGAACGTGTTTTGGGGTGCAACCCCTTCCTCTCACCTACTTGAGTTGCGAGGAAGGGGTTGACACGTACATTGATATCCCCCGATGGCAGATAGCACATGTTGACACACTGTGTGCATATTCAAAATTTGGCTTTTAAAATGTGTCAAAAATATTTTTTAAATTAGGCAACAAAAAAACAAAATGGTGGCATTTTGTTGTTATTTATATCCTCCCTAATACATCAATCATGTTCTTCATTTTTTGTTCAAGATCATTGAGTTTATTCCTTATGATGTCTATTTCCCGATTCCACACCATGATGTCCTGGATTAGGATTTGTGCACTAGCACTTGTGAAATGAGGAGATTGTTCTTCCACAACCAGCACATCACCTTTAAAAAAATTACCTGAATCTGTGGTGTCAGACACTGACCTGTTGTGGTGACAATTTCGACCGCTTCTTCCACCTCTCCTCCCTCCACATCCTGAGGTTGTGGTGTCCTCTGTTCCCCTTCTTCATGAGGTGTGGGGGGCTTCCTGGTGTCCTCAGATGTCCTGAGTCTTTTCTCCCCTATGAGAATGAAACAAAGGTATACTTAGCACACAGATCTTTGAGGCCATAAATAGTAATATGAAACATTGCTTGGAAGTGGGGTACAATTGTGTGTTTTTGCAGAGTTCCAAGCTGAAGACATGAGTTGTTCCCTTACCAAAGCTGGAATACTTACCTTTTTTGGCCAAGTTTCACACATGGAGACACCCCAAGTATCCACTGGAGCACCTGTGTGGGACACCCTAAGAAGGTTGTTCTGGTGTCCCACACTAGTGCTCCTGAGTCCAGATGTGTAAACAGCTGCTGAGTGTCCTCTCCTTACACTGAATCAAGTTTGCATTTCATTCTAGTTCCAAACACATCTAGACAACAATGTACAAAACTTATTTTAATACAAATAGGCATGACCAAATGTAGTTAACCTGTATCTGCCAAAAACATTGTATTTAGTGGGCGAACAACGATGTTTACTATGACCGATTACTGTGCCCACGAACATGAAAGTTGCCATTTTACACTTTCCAACAGTAAAGAAAAGCACATGGAGCAACATGCAAGTAATAATAATAATCAGAACACAAGAGAAATATTTACTTTTTTGAAGCATTTTCTTGATCCTTCTGTACTGATCGTGCTCCCTCAATTTCAGGTCTGACCAGCGTTTCCTCAATTGCTCCTTGGATCGTCGTGCCCCAAATTTCCTGTGCAGACTTCTCACAACTTTAGACATGATCTTGGTCTTTCTCACATTAGGGTTGGAGTACGGTCCATGCTTCCCATCATAGTCGGTCCACTTCAAGATGTCCGCCATCTCTGCAAAGGACATATTTGAGGCCTTATATCTCCTCCTGGATCGTGACGTTTCTGGCTACGGGCTTTCCTCCTCGTTACTGGAATTACGCACCTGCTGTGTCTCCGCCATGTCTCTCCCACTGCGCGCTGAATCAGAAGGGGCGGGGAATATACTAGAAAGAACGTCAGGTGCGGGCGACGCGGGCGAAGTTTCACGCATGTGCAGTGTATATAAAGCTAACACGCATGTGTCGTACCTACGATCTGTGATCGGAGGAAGGAGGAACTGAAGCGCCGATCATCCTAACGTAGGTAATATTTAAACTTGGGGCATCAGTGGCCTATACTGCTTCAAGATTGAGGCCTATATTGGGTTAAGATTATGAGAGTTTAGGCTGACATTAGTGTTTTTGTCTTGTGTTTTGTCTTGAAGCAAATATGAATCCGTTTAAGGAGCCTGAATTCATGGGCAGTTTTATAGACAGGTACAGGGAGCTTAAAGCGGAGTTCCACCCGCGATTTTTTTTTTTTTTTTAAAGTCAGCAGCTACAAACACTGTACCTGCTGACTTTTAATAAGGACACTTACCTGTCCTACTCGCCCGCGATAATGGCCCTCACGATGCCGATCCCTCGATGATTGCAGGTCCCGTGCCGCCATCCTCACTAAGGGAAACAGGCAGTGAAACCTTACGGCTTCACTGCCCGTTTCCTACTGCGCATGCGTGAGTCTCGCGCCGATTTGTGAATGGGCGGCTGCTCTCTGTGATTACTCACAGTTCCCAGAAGTCAGTGCGCCCATTCACCAGAAGACACCGCGAGTAGGAAGGATGAAGAAGATACACCTCGGATAAGGAAGAGGCAGATTAGGAACATCCGCATAGCAACCGGTATTTCGGGTGAGTAAAAAATGTATTTATTTTAAAAAATTTGCTGCATTTTCGTGTATTTTTATATTTTTTTCAGGGTGGAACTCCACTTTAACAACTTATGAGAGGTTAAAAACCCCTTATATTATAATAGACCAGCTAGGAGGGCAACACTGGAGAAACTGCTGGTATTAGTGAAGACACAGTTTCCCAATGCAGACATTGCGTTTGTGGAAAAGAAAATTGGTACCTTGAGGAGCATGTATGATGCCGCGTACACACGGTCGTTTTTCTCGTCGAAAAAAACGAAATTTTTCCCATTCGACGAGAAAAACGATAGTCTGTGGGCTTTCTGTCGTTTTTTCGACAAAAAAAAACGGCATTAAAAACGACGAGAAAAAATAGAACATGTTCTAATTTTTCTCGTTGTTTTTTTCGACATGTTTTCCGCGGCAGTGTTTCCCATAGGGAAACACTGCCGCGGAGCCCACAGACGGTCGTTTTTCTCGTCAAGAGAAAAAATGACGTGAAAAACGACCGTGTGTGGGGAACAAGCTGTTCCCCCCGTTTTAAATGACATTATTCACGGCGGTTTTTTAACCGCCGTGAATAATGATCGTGTGTACGCGGCATAAGAGGGAGCATAATAAGATCCAGAAATCCCTCAAATCAGGAGCAGCAGCAGAGGATGTGTATGTACCCAGTCTGTTGTACTTCAACAGAATGCGGTTTCTGGATGACCAGATTGAAGCCAGGGAATCACTTTCTATACTTCCCTCCACCCTTCCCTCCACCCCAGCTGAGGCTTCCGAGGAACAACCTGAGCCTTCCATCCTGGAAGAAGTGGAGGAGCTCAGTTGGAGCCAGGTATAGTATTTTTTACCATATCTATTGTCCTAAAATTATTGTTGTTAACTAGATGTTATTAGTGATAACCAGGGATGGGCCGAACACCCCCCCCGGTTCGGTTCACATCCAGAACATGCGAAGAGGCAAAAAATTTGTTCGAACACGCGAACACCGTTAAAGTCTATGGGACACGAACATGAAAAATCAAAAGTGCTAATTTTAAAGGTTAATATGCAAATTATTGTCATTAAAAGCGTTTGGGGACCCGGGTCCTGCCCCAGGGGACATGTATCAATGCAAAAAAAGTTTTAAAAAACTGCTGTTTTTTCGGGAGCAGTGATTTTAATAATGCTTAAAGTGAAACAATAAAAGTGAAATATTCCTTTAAATTTCGTACCTGGGGGGTGTCTATAGTATACCTGTAAAGTAGCGCATGTTTCCTGTGTTTATAACAGTCTCTGCACAAAATGACATTTCTAGAGGAAAAAAAGTAATTTAAAACTACTCGCGGCTATAATGAATTGTCGGGTCCCGGCAATACAGATAAAAGTCATTGAAAAAAATGGCATGGGTTTCCCCCCAAGTCCATTACCAGGCCCTTTGGGTCTGGTATGAATATTAAGGAGAATGAGTGGGGGTTCCCCCAATTTCATACCAGGCCCTTCAGGTCTGGTATGGATATTAAGGGGAACCCTGCGCCAATTTGTTTTAAAAAAAATTGTGTAGGGGCCCCCTCAAAATTCATACCAGACCCTTATCAGAGCATGCAACCTGGCAGGCCGCAGGAAAAGAGGGGGGACAAGAGAGGGCCCCCCGAACCATACTAGGCCACATGTCCTCAACATGGGGAGGATGTCCCCATGTTGATGGGGACAAGGCCCTTATCCCCACAACCCTTGCCCGGTGGTTGTGGGGGTCTGCGGGCGGGGGGCTTTTCGAAATCTGGAAGCACCCTTTAACAAAGGGGACCCCCAGATCCTGCCCCCCCTATGGGAATTTGTAAGGGGTACATTGTACCCCTACCATTTCACAAAAAAATGTCAAAATTTTAAAAACCACAGGAGACGGCTTGGAACAAGTCCTTTAATAAAAATAAAAAAATAAAAAATAAAAAAGAGATTCCAGCGATGTAATCCAATAAATCCATCCTCGATCTCCAGCGATGGATGATCTCCAGCACCTCCAGCGAGGAACACGCACACGATCCTGCCTCTACACTGGAGGCACCCCGGCGAATGACACGGCGCCAACCTGACAGCTCTTATGTAGCTGAGGACGGGGCCACCCTTCACGTGATCTCGTCCCCCTCTGACGCAAGGGGATACGCCGGGGTTTTCCAGTGACGTGATGGGTGACCCTGCCCCCTCTGATGCAATGGGAAACCTGCGTTGCATCAGAGGGGGGCAGGGTCATCCGTACACGTCACTGGGAAACCCCAGCGTTTCCCCTTGCGTCAGAGGGGGACGGGGTCACGTGACAGGTGGCCCCACCCTCAGCTACATAAGAGCTGTCAGGCTGGCGCCGCTTCATTCGCCGGGGTGCCTCCGATGCAGAGGCAGGATCGTGTGTGTGTTCCTCGCTGGAGTCGCTGGAGATCATCCATCGCTGGAGATTGGAGATCGAGAATTGGATTAAATCGCTGGAGATTGAGGATGGATTTATTGGATTACATCGCTGGAATCTCTTTTTTCTTTTTTCTTTTTTTCTTTTTAATAAAGGACTCGTCGCAAGCCGTCTCCTGTGGTTTTTAACATTTTGACACTTTTTTTTTTGAAATGGTAGGGGTACAATGTACCCCTTACCAATTCACATAGGGGGGACGACGGTATCTGGAGGCCCCCTTTGTTAAAGGGGGCTTACAGATTCCGATAAGCCCCCTGCCCGCAGACCCCCACAACCACCGGGCAAGGATTGTGGGGATGAGGCCCATGTCCCCATCAACATGGGGACATCCTCCCCATGATGAGGGCATGTGGCCTGGTACGGTTCAGGAGGGGGGGCGCACTCTCGTTCCCCCCTCTTTTCCTGCGGCCTGCCAGGTTGCGTGCTCGGATAAGGGGCTGGTATGGATTTTTGGGGGGAACCCCACGCCATTTTTTTTAATTTGGCGCAGGGTTCCCCTTAATATCCATACCAGACCTGAAGGGCCTAGTAATGGAATTTGGAGGGGACCCCCACGCATTTTTTTTTTTATCAATGATTTTCAATGACTTTTATCTGTATTGCCAGGACCCGACAATTCATTATAGCCACGAGTAGTTTTAAATGAATCCTTTAGAAATTTCATTTTGTGCAGAGACTGTTATAAACACGGGAAACATGCGCTACTTTACAAGCATACTATAGACACCCCCAGGTACGAAATTTACAGGAATATTTCACTTTTATTGCTTCACTTTAAGCATTATTAAAATCACTGCTCCCGAAAAAACTGGAGTTTTTAAAACTTTTTTTTGCATTGATACATGTCCCCTGGGGCAGGACCCAGGTCCTCAAATACTTTTTATGACAATAACTTGCATATTAACCTTTAAAATTAGCACTTTAAATTTCTTCCATAGACTTTTAAAGGGTGTTCCGCGGCTTTTCGAATTTGCCGCAAACAGCCGAAATTGTTCGCTGTTCGGCGAACAGGCGAACAGCCAATGTTCGACTCAAACAGATAGCCCATCCTTAACCAAGACCATACAGTGATTAAACAGGACAGGTTCCACTCATAACAGGCCTCGCCACGGTCGACCAGAGAAGTTGAGTGCACGTGCTCAGCGTCATATCCAGAGGTTGTCTTTGGGAAATAGACGTATGAGTGCTGCCAGCATTGCTGCAGAGGTTGAAGGGGTGGGGGGTCAGCCTGTCAGTTCTCAGACCATACGCCGCACACTGCATCAAATTGGTCTGTATGGCTGTCGTCCCAGAAGGAAGCCTCTTCTAAACATGATGCACAAGAAAGCCCACAAACAGTTTCCTGAAGACAAGAAGACTAAGGACATGGATTACTGGAACCATGTCCTGTGGTCTGATGAGACCAAGATAAATGTATTTGGTTTATGGTGTCAGGCGTGTGTGGCGGCAACCAGGTGAGGAGTACAAAGACAAGTGTGTCTTGCCTACAGTCAAGCATGGTGGTGGGAGTGTCATGGTCTGGGGCTGCACTGGGGAGCTACAGTTCATTGAGGGAACCATGAATGCCAACATGTACTGTGACATCCTGAAGCAGAGCATGATCCCCTCCCTTCAGAGACTGGGCCGCAGGGTAGTATTCCAACATGCTAATGACCCCAAACACACCTCCAAGATGACCACTGCCTTGGTAAAGAAGCTGAGGGTAAAGGTGATGAACTGGCCAAGCATGTCTCCAGACCTAAACCCTATTGAGCACCTGCGGACATCCTCAAACGGAAGGTGGAGGAGCACAAGGTCTCCAACATCCATCAGCTCCGTGATGTCGTCATGGAGGAGTGGAAGAGGACTCCAGTTGCAACCTGTGAAGCTCTGGTGAACTCCATGCCCAAGAGGGTTAAGGAAGTGCTGGAAAATAATGGTGGCCAAACAAAATATTGACACTTTGGGCCCAATTTGGACATTTACACTTAGGGGTGTACTCACTTTTGTTGCCAGCGGTTTAGACATTAATGGCTGTGTGTTGAGTTATTTTGAGGGGACAGCAAATTGACACTGTTATACAAGCTGTACACTCACTACTTTACATTGTAGCAAAGTGTCATTTCTTCAGTGTTGTCACATGAAAAGATAGAAGAAAATATTTACAAAAATGTGAGGGGTGTACTCACTTTTGTGAGATACTGTATACAGAGATCAGTGCTATAAAAATGCACTGATTACTGTGTAAATGCCACTGGCAGGGAAGGGGTTAACACTAGGGGTGATCAAGGGGTTAACTGTGTTCCCTCATGTGTGTTTCTAACTGTGGGGGGATGGGACTGACTGGAGGAGGAGACAGATCGACAGTAGATCTGTCTCTCCTCCCCTGTCAGAACGGGGATTTGTGTGTTTACATTGACAGATCCCCGTTCTGGCTCTCGTGCCCACGATCGCTGGCCACGTGCATCGGGTCCCCCGCCGTGCAGAGGGCACGCGCGCACGCCTGCTATGGCTCTTATAGGAGCCTGCGTACCAGTATGGCGAAAAGTGTTGGATGTATGCAGAGAGTCCACTGCTTCCACACAGGAGACAGACTCTGCTTCGGATGTTGCTAATTTCTAAAGAAAACAAATAATTTTTTGCATATTTATTGTTTTGATGCACCTGGAAAGTATTTTGCTGATTTACAATGGAAGTCTACATAAAGGATTTTTTTTTTTTTTTAAAAAGGCCTGAAAAATGAAAATGAATTCAGCCCCCACATCTAAGGACTGGTGAGCTGCAATATATTACATTTTTTGTTCCTCGGTTTAGATACACTTTAGGCATGACAGTTTTGCTGAGCATAGTGGAAAGCTTCCAAACAAAATATGATTCCTGCCATTGCGCTGGTCAAAATTCTTAAGTGTACAACCCGGGGGTGCAACGCATGGGATTTAATGAAGCTTAAAAACCACTCCCACCCCATGTCAGCCAGTAATGAGGGCAGATGGGGATGGGCAAAGCTTTGGTGGTCTGTATCCAGCTGATGTAACCCCCGATGTAACAAACATGGAAAGGAAATAAAGAGAGAAATTGAAAGAGAGAGAGAAGGAGAAAAAAAGAGGATAAAAGGGAAAGAAGGAAAGAAGAGAGATGAGGATCAGGGTTGCCAACCGCCCATAAATTTACAGACAGTTTGTAAATTTTTTTAACTAAAATGTAAAAACTGTCCATAAATTTCTGTTACTGACAGCAGCTGTCCGTAAAAAATATGGGAACGGGCTGACTTCGGAACTGTGCATGATGTCAGATATGGTCCTCCAGGTGGCTCGGCGGCTCTTCTGGTTTCCTCATCACCACTAGGGATGAGCTTTATGTTCGGGTCGAACATGAGTTCGACTAGAACATTGGCTGTTCGCCCGTTCGCCGAATAGCGAACAATTTGGGGTGTTCGCGCCAAATTCGAAAGCCGAGGAATACCCTTTAAAAGTCTATGGGAGAAATCAAAAGTGCTAATTTTAAAGGTTAATATGCAAGTTATTGTCATAAAAAGTGTTTGGGGACCCGGGTCCTGCCCCAGGGGACATGTATCAATGCAAAAAAAACGTTTTAAAACCGCAGTTTTTTCGGGAGCAGTGATTTTAATAATGCTTAAAGTGAAACAATAAAAGTGAAATATTCCTTTAAATTTTGTGCCTAGGGGGGGGGGTGTATAATATGCATGTAAAGTGGCGCATGTTTCCCGTGCTTAGAACTGTCCCTGCACAAAATGTCATTTCTAAAGGAAAAAAAAGTCATTTAAAACTACTTGCGGCTGTAATGAATTATCGGGTCCCGGCAATACAGATGAAGTCATTAAAAAACTGAGGAAACAAATTAAATAAAAACATGCGTGGGGGTCCCCCCAAATTTCATATCAGGCCCTTCAGGTCTGGTATGGGTATTAAGGGGAACCCTGCGCCAAATTTAAAAAAATATGGCATAGGGACCCCCCTCAAAATCTATCCCAGACCCTTCAGGTCTGGAATGGATTTTAAGGGGAACCCCGTGGCAAAAAAAAAATGCCGTTTGGTTCCCCCCAAAAATCCATACCAGACCCTTATCCGAGCACGCAACCTGGCAGGTCGCAGGAAAAGAGGGGGGAAGAGAGAGCGCCCCCCCTCCTGAACCATACCAGGTCACATGCCCTCAACATGGGGAGAATTTCCCCATGTTAATGGAGACAAGGGCCTCATCCTCACAACCCTTGCCCAGTGGTTGTGGGGGTCTGCGGGCGGGAGGCAATGTACCCCTACCATTTCACCCAAAAAAGTGACAAAAAAAAACCCCACACACCCACACAGCTTGGGACAAGTCCTTTAATAAAAAAGCAAAAAAATTCCAGCGATGTAATCCTTCTACGACCACGGCGCCACGATCGATTCCACCTCCATGGAAGGTGGCCCAAGAATGATGCGAGACCTGCTTGACAGCTCTTATATAGCCAAGGGCGGTGCCACCCGTGACGTACGCTGGTGACCCCGCACCCCTCTGACGCAATGGGGGTTTACCGCGGGGTTACCCAGTGACATGTATGGGTGACCCCCATCTCCCTCTGACACAATGGGAAACCCGGGGTGGCCCAGCCCTCGGCTATATAAGAGCTGTCAAGCGGGTCTCGTGTCATTCGCGGGCCGCCTTCCATGGAGGTGGAATCGATCGTGGCGGTGTGGTCGTAGAAGGATTACATCGGTGGATTTTTTTTTTGCTTTTTTATTAAAGAACTTGTCCCAAGCTGTGTGTGTGTGT
Source organism: Rana muscosa (assembly GCA_029206835.1). Taxonomy (NCBI): domain Eukaryota; kingdom Metazoa; phylum Chordata; class Amphibia; order Anura; family Ranidae; genus Rana; species Rana muscosa. Next base: position 323,994,263 of record CM055122.1, on the reverse strand, counting down.
TTTTTTGACAATTTTTTTCACTTTTTTGGGGTGAAATGGTAGGGGTACAATGTACCCCGTTACCAATAAACATAGGGGGGCCGGCATCTGGGGGTCCCCTTTGTTAAAGGGGGCTTACAGATTCCGATAAGCCCCTCACCCGCAGAGCCCCACAACCACCGGGCAAGGGTTGTGGGGATGAGGCCCTTGCCATAGTCAACATGGGGACATCCTCCCTATGTTGAGGGCATGTGGCCTGGTACGATTCAGGAGGCACAGGGTTCCCCTTAATATCCATACCAGACCTGAAGGGCCTGGTATAAAATTTGGTGGGACCCCCACGCATTTTTTTTTTAAATTTTGATTCGGGGGCCTGGTAATGGACTGGGGGGGGAACCCATGACATTTTTTTCAATGACTTTTATCTGTATTGCCGGGACCCAACAATTCATTATAGCCGAGAGTAGTTTTAAATGACTGTTTTTCCTTTAGAAATAACATTTTGTGCAGGGACTGTTCTAAACACGGGAAACATGCGCCACTTTACAGGCATACTATAGACACCCCCCAGGTACGAAATTTAAAGGAATATTTCACTTTTATTGTTTCACTTTAAGCATTAATAAAATCACTGCTCCCGAAAAAATGTCTGTTTTTAAAACTTTTTTTTGCATTGATACATGTCCCCTGGGGCAGGACCCGGGTCCCCAAACACTTTTTATGACAATAACTTGCATATAAGCCTTTAAAATTAGCAGTTTTTTTTCACGTTCGCGTCCCATAGACTTTAACGGTGTTCGTGTGTTCGAACAAATTTTTTGCCTGTTCGCATGTTCTGCTGCGAACCGAACCGGGGGGTGTTCGGCTCATCCCTAATTACCACATTACTTATTGCTACATGTTTGTGGCCTAAATATTGATATTTGTACTGAAAATTGTCATCTTGGCTAACTTTTTGAACTGTCAGTAAAAAATTGGCTTTGCCAGTAATTTTTGTGTCATGTCAGTAAATTTCACTTTGAGAGGTTGGCAACCCTGATGAGGATGGGGATAGATTGACAAAGGAAAAAAGGGAAGGGGGAAAAAGATAAAGGAAGGATTGAAAGGAGAAATCCAGCCTGAGCTTGTTTGGCTGGGCTGCTCCTATGGGTCACAGGGGTTCAATCTATTTTGCACTCCTGTGACCCGTTTTCAGCAGATAGCGGTCTGAAGTCTGCTCTCTGCTGACATCACCAATATCAGTCCAGGCACTGCGTAATCCCAACTCTGGACTGATAGCCGCCCCAGCCTCTCAGCGAGCCACTGAGATGGCCGCTCCCCGCCCCTCCACAGCTCAGAGCTCCAGTGAGCGTGGAGGAGCAGAGCAGGAGAGCCGAAAGAACTGAGCCATCGGCGGTGTTCGATTGCTCAATGCAGAGACACCAGGGGACAGATGCAGCATCGGACCAGTCTATTCCAGCGTTCCAAGTCGGTTTTAGTGTCTCAAGTCAACTCCAGTGTCCCAAATCAGCTTCATTGTCTCAAGTCACCACCAATGAACCAAGTTGGCTCCCAATGAACCAAGTTGGCTCCAGTGTCTCAAGTCTGCTCCAGTGTTCCACGTTTGCTCCAGTGTCCCAAGTTGGTTTCATTTACCCCGAGTCTTTTCCAGTGTCCCAAGTTGGTTTCAGTGACCCGAGTCTGCTCCTGTATCCGAAGTCTGTTCCAGTGTCCCAAGTCTGCTCCAGTGTCCCAAGTAGGTTTCAGTGACCATAGTCTGCTCCAGTAGCCCAAGTCTGTTCCAGTGTCTCAAGTTGGCTCAAGTAACCCAAGTCTGCTTCATTGACCCAAATCAATTCCAATGCCCCAAGTCAGTTCCAGTGTCTCAAGTCAATTTCAGTGTCTCAAGTCACCTCCAGTGACCTAAGTAGACTCCAGTGTTCCAAGTAGGGGCGGATCCAGGGGGGGCAACGGGGCAATTGCCCCCCCCGAAATATCAGTATCATTAGCAGCAGGCCAGCAGCGCCGACTATGCCGACTATGCTGTTGTCTTTACGCCGTGCTGGAGCCTCTAGAAGATGGAGGGAGGAGTTGGAGGGAGGAGTCGGGTGGGCCCACGCCACTGGCCTCTACTGCCCGCTGTACTGGTTGCTAGCGCCTGTGCCGCCTGGCGTCTAGCAACCAGTGACGTCAGTCACGTCTGAGCAACTGCTGAGGAGAAGGAGAGCCCCAGCATTCAGAGTGGAGCCTTCTTCCTTCTCCACACCTACTGTGAGTGTTGGCTCCACCCACCTCCTCCTTCCATCTTCCCCAGGCTCCAGTGTGGCATGAAGACAGAATGATGAAGCTGTGGTTGTGTGTCATGTGAAGCTGCCTGCAATCCCGGATCCCGCTCATCTTTATTGCTCCACCATGGAGGCCCCTCCCCCCACCAGAGCACCAAACTATATGAATGAAAATGAGTGCAAAAATTAATAATTGTGGATTATCGCAGAATACAGGTTGTATGCCATTATTTATTTAAAAAATACTGCCTTTTTGGTATTGACATTTTTATCTTGTTCAATCTTAACCACTTCAGCCCCAGAAGGTTTTACCCCCTTAATGACCAGTCCACTTTTTGCGATACTGCGTTAATTTAGCTGACAATTGCCCAGTCGTGCAACACTGTACCCAAATAAAATGTTTGTCCTTTTTTTTCTCATAAATAGAGCTTTCTTTTTGTGGTATTTGATCACCTCTGCGGTTTTTATTTTTTGCACTATAAACAAAAAAAGACCAACAATTAAAAAAAAAACAATATTTTTTACTATCTGCTATAATACATATCCAAAAAAAAGTAAAAAAACTAATTTCTTCATCAATTTAGGCCAATATGTATTGTTCTACATATTTTTGGTAACAAAAATCCCAGTAAGCGTATATTGATTGGTTTGCGCAAAAGTTATAGCGTCTACAAACTATGGGATAAATTTATGGATTTTTTTTTTTTATATTGTTTTTACTGGTAATGGAGGCAATCAGCGATTTTTGTATGGGGTTAATTTATGCTGTCAGTTTGTAATGTAATAATCTAATCTGGAATGATAAACGTTTCACTGTTTCAAACAAGGTTAGGACTGTATGACATGTCAAACACAGTTCTGTAAGCAACACCTTATTTTCTGGCAGTGCCCCTCCCGAGTCTGCTCCAGGATCCCAAGTCTGTTCCATTGCCCCAAGTTGGTTCCAGTGTCTCAAGTCAATTCCAGTCTCCCAGGTCAGCTCCAGTGTCTTTAGTCACCTGCAGTGACCCAAGTTGGCTCCAGTATCCCAAGTGTGCTCCAGTGTTTCAAGAATGCTCCAGTTTTTCGAGTTGGTTTAAGTGACCAGGGTCTGCTCCAGTATCCCAAGTTGGTTTCAGTGACCCAGGTCTGGTCCAGTGTCCCAAGTCTGTTCCAGTGTCCCAAGTCTGCTCCAGTGTCCCAAGTTGGTTTCAGTGACCCGAGTCTGCTCCAGGATCCCAAGTCTGTTCCATTGCCCCAAGTTCGTTCGAGTGTCTATAGTCAATTCCAGTGTCCCACGTCAGCTCCAGTGTCTCCAGTCACCCGCAGTGACCCAAGTTGGCTCCAGTATCCCAAGTGTGCTCCAGTGTTCTAAGAATTCTCCAGTTTTTCGAGTTGGTTTCAGTGACCAGAGTCTGCTCCAGTATCCCAAGTTGGTTTCAGTGACCCGGGTCTGTTCCAGTAGCCCAGGTCTGTTCCAGTGTCCCAAGTCTGTTCCAGTGTCCCAAGTCTGTTCCAGTGTTCCAAGTCTGTTCCAGTGTCCCAAGTCTGTTCCAGTGTCCCAAGTCTGTTCCAGTGTCCCAAGCCGGTTTCAGTGACCCTGGTCTACTCCAGTAGCCCAAGTCTGTTCCAGTGTCCAAGTTGGTTCCAGTGTCTCACGTTAGCTCTAGTGTCTCAAATCTCTTCCAGTGACCCAATTTGGCTTCAGTGTCCCAAGTCTGCTCCAGTGTCCCAAGCTGGTTTCAGTGACCTTGGTCTACTCCAGTAGCCCAAGTCTGTTCCAGTGTCCCAAGTTGGTTCCAGTGTCTCACGTTAGCTCTAGTGTCTCAAATCACTTCCAGTGACCCAATTTGGCTTCAGTGTCCCAAGTCTGCTCCAGTGTCCAAAGACTGTTCCAGTTTACCAAGTTGGCTTTAGTAATCCAAGTCTGTTCCATTGTCCCAAGTCTAACATGTTTCAGTCACTGAAGATTGGAAAAGCCAGTGTCACAGCTTACAGGTGGAGGAGAGGACAGGGAAGACCTCAATAGTCTGATGATGATGATAATGCAAAAAGCAATCTAGTGACGCACTAAACTGGGACAGATAGCAACAGTGTAATTCCCTGGTTATGCAGTGTGGCAGGGCATGTGTGAATCCTGAGGGTGTCTGAACAGAATTGCAAATCTTTTGGCAGATAAAAAAGATCACATATGTGTAGGTCAACTGTGCATTCTGCTTTTGGCTGGAATTCCAGTTTAGCGATGTTATAGACTGCCTTGTAACTGTAGCATGCAATAAATGATTTTATGAGGTGTGTTCTCCAGGTATTTACTCACTTTGTGGGTAAGAAGATACTGTGCTGTGTTCTGGATTGTACATTAGGACACTCGATGGTTTGATGTCCAGAGCCTTTCCCAGCAGAGCTGCCGTAACATCTCCCCGTCATTCTGCTAACGCCTCTACCTGTAAACCCTCTCTATGGGTCTCTGCGAAGATTGGCTATTCTTGAAGGCATTTCCCCCTCAAACATGTGTGTGTTTAATAGGGAACATGGGTGTCGGATTTGGCCAGAACAACAGAAATTTATAATCAATAAATCACTTATTACTGGTCTGGAGACAGGGTCTGCAGACATCGCTAGATCCTTCCATGAGCCATTCTCTAATGCAACAACAATATCCTCATAATTGAAAGAACCTGTACGCTCCCAGGGGTGTTGGGTCAATATTGATAGTAGGTAATGCTTGCTTCTAACCCCCCTTGTGTGTAGATAACTAAACCAGACTGCTAGGGGAGATGTAGGGGGTGTTATTCACATCTGTGGCTCACTTTGTAGTGTGTGTGTGATCTGATCTCCCCACCCTTCAGGTTTGTCTGACAGGGCTGCTATAGTTTCAGACCACTGGCAGGTAAGTGGTGCTCTATAAAGTGGCCTCGTAAAAGCAGACTGTGTGAATCTTTCAAGCATTGCTTGATAAATCTGGTTGATTGGAAGTGCGTTAGGGCTTGTTCAACACCCAAAGGCATCGTTCACCATGTAAAGGATGGATACCTACAGTCAGTCCCCTCATGCAATTGCTACCCTTTTGCAAGCACTGAACAAACTTTCCATCTGGAGCCAGCGTGACGGAACCATCCAGCACCTAGCTTGGTTGCCTCTGTCGTGATACAGCTTCCTCCAGTCCGGACCCTGTATTATTTCTGAGCACCCAAGACTAGGCGACACTAGCTTAGATGCTAACGCTCTTTATTGAAAAATCACAAAGAATATATGGTTTTGTCCATCAGAAATCCGATGAAGCTGACTTCCATCAGTCTTGCCTACACACCATCAGTCAAAAAACCGACCGTTCCAAACGTGGTGACGTAAAACACTCAGATGAGCCGAGAAAAATGAAGTTCAATGCTTCTGAGCATGCGTTGACTTGATTCTGAACATGCGTGGGTTTTTTATCCGATGGACTTGCCCATAGACGATCAGAGTTTTCGATCGGTTTTTTATCCATCGGAAAAATTTAAAACATGTTCTATTTTTTAAAACCGATGGAAAAAAGAGCGATGGGTCCCATACACGATCGGTTTGTCCGATGAAAACAATCCATCGGACGGATTTCATTGGTTAAACCGATCGTGTGTACAGGGCTTGAGAGTGTTTTGCAAGACAAATTTGTTTTTAAATAAATTTTGACTTGATATACAAGCGATGTCTTGATATACAAGTAGCGTCACATCACAACAGAGTATAAAAGAGAAGAGAGGCGCCTCTAAGTGTAGCAATATGGTTACATTTAACGAAGATACAACATTTAGCAACTCACATGGTTGATGATTAAAAGAGGCACATCTAAGTATGCAGGCATCCGGGGTAAAGCTGTCCACATATACCATCCCTTCCACGCTGCGCTCCACGAGTGCTTCAATCCTCGCTTTCAGATCGCTCTACTGCAGGGTAGTCATGAGTGTAGACTGATGTGCCTCTTTTAACCACTTCCATACCGGGCCATTGTAAAATGACGCCGGCAGGAACCCTCTCTCCCTCCGGGTGGACGTCATATGACGTCCTGTGTTTGAGGGGGGATATCTGAATGATGCCTCTAGCTAGAGGCATCATTCAGATATCCTTTTTTTCAGCCGGCGATCCTGCGCACCATAAGAATGATCATAGCAGCGGTTCCACCGCTTGATCGATCTTATAGGCGGCGGGATGGGACACCCCCCCTCCCGCTGCCATCCAGTGCTTCTCTGGGCTCTCCCGTGCCATCGGGGAACCAGAGAGAATCTTCCGGCGCCGGTGGTGGGTCACGTGACGAGCATAGAGATGACTGGTGACCAGATGGTCACCAGTCATCTCTATGACCGTCGGAGGCCCGGGCGCGATGTGATGACGTCATGCCCGGGTCCTCAAATGTAAACAAAGCCGCCATTGCGGCTGTAAGTATGAGATCAGTGAAAAAAAATTCACGATCTCATGCTTTCCAGCCTGGAGGAGAGATGTGGGGTCTTATTGACCCCGCATCTCTCCATAAAGAGGACCTGTCACACATATTCCTAATACAAGGGATGTTTACATTCCTTGTAATAGGAATAAAAGTGATCAAAAAAAAAAAGGGTAAAAAAAAAGTAAAAAAAAATCTATATATATATATTTTTTTCTTTTAAAACGCCCGTCCCCAATAGCTCGTGCTTAGAAGCGAACACACACGTAAGTCCCGCCCGTATATGTAAACACCGATCAAACCACACATGTGAGGTATTGCCGCATGCGTCTAGCACTAGACTGTAGCACTAGACTGTAGCTCTAACCTGGTAATCTGTAAAAAATTTCAAAGCGTCGCCTATGGAGATTTTTAAGTACTGAAGTTTGGCACCATTCCATGAGTGTGCGCAATTTTAAAGCGTGACATGTTAGGTATCTATTTACTCGGCGTAACATAAGCTTTCATATTTTGCTAAAAAATTGGGCTAACTTTACTGTTTTGTTATTTTTTAATTCATGAAACCATTTTTTTCCCCAAAAAAAGGCGTTTGAAAATTATTGCGCAAATACCGTGCAAGATAAAAAGTTGCAATGACCGTCATTTTATTCCCTAGGGTGTCTGCTAAAAAAAACATATATAATGTTTTGGGGTTCTGAGTAATTTTCTAGCAAAAGAATGATGATTTGTACATGTAGGAGAGAAGTGCCAGAATAGGCCCGGTATGGAAGTGGTATAAAAAGCCCTGTATGGAAAGGGTTAATCATCAACCATGTGAGTTGCCAAATGTTGTACCTTCATTAAATGTAACCATAATGCTACACTTAGGCTTCAATTTTGAAGCGATTCGACTCTAACGTTTAGGCTACTTTCACACTGAGGTGCTTTGCAGGGGCTATAGCGCTAAAAATAGCACCTGCAAAGCGCCCTGAAAGAGCCTGTCCTTTCACTCCAACGTGAGGGCTTTCACACTGGAGCAGTGCGCTGGCAGGACGGAAAAAAAAGTCCTGCTAGCCGCATCTTTGAGGCGCTGTAGGAGCGGTGTCCAGGCCCTTCTCAAGTTTGCCAAGTTTGCCAATGACCATCTGGATGATCCAGAGGAGGAATGGGAGAAGGTCGTGTGGTCTGATGAGCCAAAAATAGAGCTTTTTGGTCTAAACTCCACTCGCCATGTTTGGAGGAAGAAGAAGAATGAGTACAACCCCAAGAACACCGTCCCAACCGTGAAGCACGGAGGTAGAAACATCATTCTTTGGGGATGCTTTTCTGCAAAGGGGACTGGATGACAGCACCGTATTGAGGGGAGGATGGATGTATCGCGAGATCTTGGCCAACAACCTTCTTCCCTCAGTAAGAGCATTGAAGATGGGTCGTGGCTGGGTCTTCCAGCATGACAACGACCCGAAACACACTAAGGAGTGGCTCCGTAAGAAGCATCTCAATGTCCTGGAGTGGCCTAGCCAGTCTCCAGACCTGAACCCAATAAAAAATCTTTGGAGGGAGCTGAAAGTCCGTATTGCCCAGCGACAGCCCCGAAACCTGAAGGATCTGGAGAAGCTCTGTATGGAGGAGTGGGCCAAAATCCCTGCTGCAGTGTGTGCAAACCTGGTCAAGAACTACAGGAAACGTATGATCTCTGTAATTGCAAACAAAGGTTTCTTTACTAAATATTAAGTTCTGCTTTTCTGATGTATCAAATACTTATGTCATGCAATAAAATGCAAATTAATTACTTAAAAATCATGTGATTTTCTGGATTTTTGTTTTAGATTCCGTCTTTCACAGTTGAAGAGTACCTATGATAAAAATTACAGACCTCTACATGCTTTGTAAGTAGGAAAACCAGCAAAATCAGCAGTGTATCAAATACTTGTTCTCCCCACTGTGTATATGATGTACCTGTAAAGGGAACAAATTCTGAACTTTAGATAGAAGCTACCCCCTAGACTTGTGCACAATGGAAAAATTTGTTTCATTTCGGTTCGTTTCTTTTCGGTCCTGTTGATTCGTAATCGTTCGTAATTTTGCTAGACGGGATTTTTCGTGTTCGGACTAATTCGTATTTTCGCAAGCGACATTTTTCGTTGAATCGGAATGATTCGTATTAATGTAAGCCTTATTTTTCGTTGATTTATAGATCGTACTTTCGGTGGGGTACATTGTTTTTCGTTGATTCTGGACACAACTCCTACTTGCGTAACTTTTTTTGGGTTCGTTGATTCGTAATTTTCCGTGTCTCTCTCACAACGACGCTGCCTATTATGCCTAATGTGCTTCGAATGGATTTGTACTTTTCTAAATACATTGCGGTTATTTGTAACGATTCAAAATCTCGTATTTTACTTTCGTTTTTTACATGCGGCTATAGCCTCCGCCCCTGTACACCATTTTGAGAGGGAGTTCAGCACCGTGAGGGAGAAGCAGAGAGCAGAGTGAGTGTTATTGTGCTTCAAATGGATTTGTACATTTGTAACTTTTTTTCATAACGAATTATGCCGAAGACATTCGGGCATTCGCTATTTGCGATATAATTTATTTTGGATTCAGTTTTAGTCGTAATTGCTTTGTTCGGAGATTCGAATGCTTCCAAATGTCCGAAAGTTGCTAAATTCGAACAAATTTCGATTCGTTACGAAACGAATTGCACAAGCCTACTGCCCCCTCAAAGTACTTAACCTTGTATTGATGGGTCATAGTAGTAGAGGGCTGCTACAGCCGAAACGCATTAACATACTTGTGATGTGACTGTGTAGCCAGGGCTGCTGTTAGAAATCATGGGGCCCCGTACAGACTACCTGACGGGGCCCCCTTTAATTCCGCCCTCAACCCCGCCCCAGGCCCCTCCCCTGACCCCACCTCTGCAGATTTGTCACCGTTTACATATGCACACACAATCATTATGGCTTATCGGTACAGGGGGACAGAGGCGGTTTAATTTTTTTTTTAATTGTATTTTATTAACAAAAAATGTTTACACTGTGTCTTTCATTTTTTTTGTATCTCTTTTATTGCTATCAGAAGTAATGAACAACATCCCTAGTGATAGCATGGGGCAGTGTAAGGTCCCCTTTATGGAGAGATCTGGGGTCTATTAGACCCCATATCTATCCTCTGGCCTCCCAAAGCATCTGATCAAACCCAGATCGGTTTGATCAGTTGCTTGTTCAAGCCGGTAATTGCTCCTGGTTTCTGACAGCACACAGTGGGAGGAACGACACTGTGTCCCAGAAACTGGATGCTGCTGCTCACAGGACCCAATTGCATGGGAGAACCCAGTAAAGGTGGTGGCGGGATGGTGGTGGAACCCCCTTCCACTGACTGTAAAAGTAATCCAGGGGCTTCTTAGCCACTAAGATTACTTTTTACTTTGTGCAGAATCGCTGGGGCTAAAAAATTATATCTTGATCATAGCTGTAGCGATGATGAAGATATCACCCTTACAATCCAGCAATGTACCAGTACGTCGCTGGACAGGAAGTTGTTAAAGGGAAGTGGTTGGGGGGAACATGTTTACTGCCCCCCAAATGCAAGTGTAAAGCAGTATCTCACTGCGTCTTCACCAGCATTATGAACATCACACAGGCAGCACAGTCAGCATGTGTTCTGTCATGGATCTGTCAGTGTCAAATGGCTTTTGGGTTCTGACTTTGGCTGTACTGTGTGTCACAAACTATAACCCAGTACAGCCATAACAAAGTAAGCACCCAACAGCAATATGACACACTGTGACAGATCCATTACAGAGCACATGCTGACTGTGCTGCCTGCGTAAGTATCATAATTCTAAATAAACATACTGTAACTTGCCATGCTGTGTGTAAGCAATACACAGTGAGGATTCTATCCTCTGTGCTCCACTCACTATGTGCTCTGCAGCCACGGTGTCCGGGTTCTTGCTCCCTTGTCAGCCACAGAGCCGCCTGTTGCCTCACATCAGTCTCGGCATTTGGCACATGAGGAGTTGAGGACGGGAGGCGGAGCGGAGCATCGTAGTATGAGGAGTTGAGGACGGGAGGCGGAGCGGAGCATCGTAGTATCACTCCGCCAGGGAAGGCAGTGAGCAGCAGCGGCCGGGACTAATTACTGTAAATAGCAGAGCAATGTGCGGTGCGGTTTTATGTACATCCACCTGAAAAACAAGAAATAGTCCCACCACTGCGCTCACCTCCTGGGCCACTCTGATGACCTGATGGGGCCCAAGAAAATGTAATTACACCCCCTTCCCTAAGCAAGTAGTAGCGGGGGACGGGGGTGAAGTTTAGAAAGCTCTATTTTTTAATAGACAGAAATTAACTGTAAAGTTGCCCGGGCCCCCCTGTGGAGCTGCTGGGGTCTGGGCCCAGTACAACAGGGCTGCCTGTACTGCCCTATCAGCGGCACTGTGTGTAGCCAATAAAGATTTTTCATTTGACGGATTTACCAGGTGCCCTCTCTTCTCTACTGTGAAACTTCTGCTTGAGCATGGGAACACTTTGCCCTGAGCACCGATCTTCAGCCACGAAGGATTGAGTGGCGGTTGAGCTTGGGTATCATTTAACTCTTTGGTTTGTAATGAAGGGAGCTTGAAGTGGATGCCACAGACATTGTCATACCAGAACCAAATGCAAAAATGCAAACTCACCAGCACTAGAAATAAATTACTTTTACATACTTATTGTGAAGGAATCGTTACGTAAGGCTTAAGAAACTGATGTTCCTGGGCCTTGTGTGTAAGCAGGGGTTAGTACCTCCTTTGCGGAAACGAATCCCCTTGTTGAGTACTACTGTGGGTGGGGCTAGCCTTCTCCCTCAATTTGGGGCCAGAAGAACTTTAGGGCAGAGGTTGTTGGGAAGAGATATCTTACAAGGCATCTCCGTGTAGTGGAGTATGCCTTTGGGGTAAGCCCCGTAAGAGCCCATTCAGGACATCCTATCTAAGGGAACCTACATCTGAGGAATATGGAAGTGCTGGTCGGCATGTAGGTGGGGTGCAGCATGGTAGTTTTTCTTTGGTGTCTAGTAAGGTTACTTTGCGTTATAAGCAAGGAAGCTCAGACCTCTGCAGTGTATTAATGTGCCTTTACTACACAAAAATGCTGTACATACAAACTGCTACAATTAAAGGGAAAACAATACAACACTGAAAGGTATACATACAAAATGCTAAGTTACTTAAATGAGGTCAGAGTGGGTCCATTATCTCCGTAGGCAACAAGGACCCAGGCGTAATCTATAAGCAGTTGCTGGAGATCAGGCGAAAGCATCTTCAGGTATAGCTTTTTCTGTCTGTACAGATCTTCCTTGGGGTTAAGTCATCTTAGAGTCCTCTTGTCAGCTTATGCCTCACAATCTTTTATTTGGAAAATTTACCATCCCTACATTGGGGTGGCCTCTTTCGCAATACTGAGTTTCAATGGGAGAAACATTATACAATTTGCCCTCTAGATGGCACTGTGGTATCATACATGCCAAAGGTCATCTATGTCAGAAGGTCAAGCTATTGTTTGACCATGGTTACAGAACAATAGACTGATCCAACTGTCAACTGAAATACAACAAATGGTGTCTATGTTACCATTATATCCAGCGGCATTTGTTTGAGAAGAATCCACTCAAACACTCCAAGAAAACATGATGTCTGTCTCCAAGACAAACTACTAAACAGATTCTTCCATGTACAGTTAAGTCTGAATAAAAATCATAAAACTGACATATATATATTTTTATCAAGCGCAACACAGTGGTGCGGAGGCAATAACATACAGAGTCCAAGTCCGCTGAAAGAACTTGTATTGAAATAATGCAAAGACAGTTCACGAATAACCCGGTGGGAAGACCCAGCCAGGAACATTCATAGATCCAACAGCATGTAGTGTAGAGAGCAGCATTCAGCCAAACCGACAGCGCCTGTTGGGAGGGGCAGAATGCAGCCCCAATCGGGAAGCTGTTCAGAGAAGCTACAAGCCCTACTCTTTCCCTCCTTGCCAGGAACCTTTCCTTGCCACTAGTTCTGTCCCTGGCAGAGGGGTAACCTGCCCCTACTCTACTCACTCGCAAAATGCCTGCCAAGCCTGGGAGCCAGGGCCTTAAATAGGCTCTGCCTGATCCAAGATGGCTGCTGGAGTCAAATGGGGCAGCAGCATCTGATTGGATAGCTCCCCCAGTGACCCAGGACACCATAGAGGGACCATGTTTCTCTTGACTTCCTCTCTAACTGCAGTGTCGATGCGGAAGAGCACCACTTGAGTGAAGAAAGTAGATTGCACCTGCCTACAGGCATACCGTGTTATATTTGAACTTAGACTGCACAGTTTACGTATTCTCTTGTTGGATGGAATAAGTTAGAGCCGTACTTATGTATGGGAAGAACTGTACACTATGTTCCAGCTACAGTAAAAGGTAGAAAAGGTTGATTGAGCGCACATTTCTTTATGTCTGGAGTTGGACCTCTAGCTGGGAGCATGATGCCGCGTACACACGATCATTATTCACGGCGGTTAAAAAACCGCCGTGAATAATGACATTAAAAACGAGGGAACGGCTTGTTCCCCACACACGGTCGTTTTTCACGTCATTTTTTCTCTTGATGAGAAAAACGACCGTCTGTGGGCTCTGCGGCAGTGTTTCCCTATGGGAAAACTGCCGCGGGAAACATGTCGAAAAAAACGACGAGAAAAATTAGAACATGTTCTAATTTTTCTCGTCGTTGGTATTAATGCCGTTTTTCTCGTCGAAAAAAACGGCAAAAAGCCCACAGACTATCGTTTTTCTCGTTGAAAGGAAAAAATGTCGTTTTTCTCGACGAGAAAAATGGCCGTGTGTACGCGGCATGAGAGTAACTAAAATGGTGATGTTCCTCCATATTTCAGGTGTATGGTGTCTCATCTCATTCCTGTTGCAAGAGGACGGTGGGAGGGGACTCTTGGCCAGTATGCCCTTTACTGGTGGCCAATAAGGACCCTACTTTCATGCAAGGCCCCTTTCTCAAGGCAACAAGGTCACTGGTGACTTTGCATTTTTTGTAATGGTAACCTATTACCCCCCTGTAGGTGGGGTGCAGCATGGTGTGGTGACAGTAAAGCCGCGTACACACGATTGGTTTTACCGATGAAAACAGTCCGATGGATTTTTTTCATTGGACAAACCGATCGTGTATGGACCCCATCTGTCTTTTTTCCATCGGTGTCAAAAAATAGAACATGTTTTAAATTTTTCCGATGGATAAAAAAACCGATAGCAAATTCCGATCGTCTATGGGCAAGTCCATCGGTTAAAAAACCCACGCATGCTCAGAATCAAGTCGACGCATGCTCAGAAGCATTGAACTTCATTTTTCTCGGCTCATCGGAGTGTTTTACGTCACCGCGTTTGGAACGGTCGGTTTTTTGACTGATGGTGTGTAGGCAAGACTGATGGAAGTCAGCTTCATCGGTTTTCCGATGGAAAAATCCATCGGTTTAAAAATCATAGGAAATCCGATCGTGTGTACAGGGCTTAACACACATAGTTCAAGTGCGCTAAAAGAACTTGTATTGAAATAATGCAACGACAATTCACAATGAACCCGGTGAGAAGGCAACCCAACCGGTAACACTCACAGGTCCAATAACATGCAGAGAGCAGGTTTCAGACGAACTGAAGAAGCCTGTTAGGAGGGGCAGAGTGCAGCCTGGCCATCCCATGCCCAAGCAGAAAGTTGTGCAGAGAAATTGTGACCCTACGCTTCCCTTCCTCATTAGGAACCTTTCCCTGCCAACAGGTTCTGTCCTTAACAGGTGGGGTACCTGTCCCTACTGTACACACTCATAAAATGCATGCTAAGCCTGGGAGCCAGGGCCTTCAATAGACTCTTCCTGACTTCCTGACCCAAGATGGCTGCTAGAGTCACATGGGGCTGCAGCATCCAATTGAAAAGCTTCCCTAGTGACCCAGGAAATCATGGAGGAGCTATGTTCCTCTAGATTTCCGCTCCAACTGCAGTGCCGCTGCGAAAGAGCACCCCCTACTGTGAAGAAAGTAGACAGCACCTGTGTACACCCCCCTCCCATCCTTTACTTACCTTGCTTATCTATATATTTTTGATGTCTCATCAACCAAGCGCAATCGTTTGTTGGGTACTATGGTGACACATTTAATCATTTAAACAATTTTACATTTCAACACATTTTTTTTTTATATATGAGAATGTTCTTTGAGAAATCTGCACCGTTTATAGAAACTTGAATCCCTTTGATGGTTCGGATTTGCATGCACGAACCTATAAAGACTGTAGTGAAATTATTTATGTGTTTCAGAAGTATGCATCCCTTGAAGATAATGAGACAAAAGGAAGCCACCTCCTTGGCTGCCATATGGTCTGAATTGCCAAGACCTTTCGAAGCTGGATCTGTCAGTGTGGATCTTGGAATGGAGAAAATGTAGCCTTTTAACACTCAATAAAGCTGGAATAATTGACAGAAGATGCTTGCTTTCAATGCGTGAGTATATTCTTTATGGGCATTTGACACTTTCAGTACACCATAAAAGAAAAAGAATTTTGATCATGTGGAAACTCAATGCCCGATATTGCTTCCATGAAACACAGATCTAGAAGGGTCTGACCTCACCCCTTCATGCTGAGTCGTAAAGCTGCACGCACGCAATATTCCAGCTCTTTGAAAAAGTACAGATGAGCTCAAAGGTGACATTTGAAGTATGATGCCGCGTACACACGATCATTATTCACGGCGGTTAAAAAACCGCCGTGAATAATGACATTAAAAATGAGGGAACGGCTTGTTCCCCACACACGGTGGTTTTTCACGTCACTTTTTCTCTTGTCGAGAAAAACGACCGTCTGTGGGCTCCGCGGCAGTGTTTCCCTATGGGAAACACTGGCGCGGAAAAAATGTCGGAAAAAACGACGAGAAAAATTAGAACATGTTCTAATTTTTCTCATCGTTTTTAATGCCGTTTTTCTCGTCGAGAAAAACTACAAAATGCCCACAGATGATCGTTTTTCTCGTCAAAAGGAAAAAATGTAGTTTTTCTCTACGAGAAAAACGGTCGTGTGTACACGGCATAAGGAGAAAAAAAAAGAACCTTGATTTAATTTTTTTAATGGTTTTCGAGTACATTTTTGTTAAAGGGAACCACAGGAAAAAGTGCCCATGTAGAAGTTTACATTTTGGTCCAAACCTGGGTTTGGACTGAGCTATGGCCGTATGGGTGTTTTTGGACGAATGCCCAAACTTTTGCCCATTGGCTCCCTGTTCAGTGGGAGCCAAGCATCTTATATAAAAGTGGCATTTCTACCTCTTCTATATTTGATAGCTTCCCACTGTCACTGGTTCCTAAGGAAGCAGCGGATGCCTAGGAACCACTGACGTCACCAGAAATCTCTGCCACGTAAGGGGTGGAGATAGCAGTGACATCACTGCCCAAAAATGCCCACTGGCCATACTTGGCCATACTGGGCATGCTTGGGCATTGACATTGAGCAAATATGGCCATTTTTGGTCAACGAGGATCCCCGCACCTTCCCTTACATAGCTGGTGACAGCTGTTATTAGCTATGGTATCATCGAGATCGATTGTGTGTACTGAGTCGTTGGGTTCTATTGACAATAGATTTACAATGAGGGACATTTTTGGGGGGATTTTGATTTTTTTAATACAGAACCTGCTAAACATTTGAGTGTCTTTATCTGTAGGTTAAATCTCTCTTTTGTGAATTTGTAAGGATACTATGTACTCATTCACACGGGAGAGGGACAGTTGGGTATCTGCCCACATTATTAAAGGGCATTTTTAATGTCCTACTTTAAGCATTTAAAAAAATCATAAAAACGAGGAGAGAGTGGAAGGGGACTTTGCATGAGGCATGTCCATGTGTATAATACTGAGTGAATTGATATATCTATCTGTAAATTAAATAGTGTACCAGTCCCTTAGGGTAGTCCATAATTTATAATAAACATAATATATCAATAATAATCATAACAATATAATGCAATCGTAAAAAATGTACAAATCGAACATGTAATATAATATTGTAGCGGCCTCACCCCTCTCTCCCTTTCTCATGCTCGGCTTGTCTTTCTTCGTCTAGGGGTCTCAGTGCTGGGAGAGAGAGATGAGATACACCACGGCCCATGTCCTCCATAGCTGAGAGGTGAAGGCCAGAAGATTGGGTTTTGTGTAGGTGTCCTAGAGTCAAGTCCAGTCCTTCGTCCCTGACTCCTTTGCTCCTAGTAACCAGAGTTCCACACAGTGAATAGGTCCAACTTAGTTTTATTCTTCTTGGCAAACAACAAACAGTTTCTTCTACTGAGTAATAATGGGGAATAGATCGAGGCACAATCCTTTCCCTTCTCCTGCTAACCACTGTGATATCACCAGTGGTAAATAGTCACTGCCACTGACTATGTGAGGTAGAACATGAATTACCTTCGCTCACTTTGCCCCTGTCAGGGGAAGGAAATCCGTCCAAGGGAGATACCGGAGGCCTCTCTGTCACCAGCGATGCTGCGCCGGACTCTTCAGAGAAGTTCCGCACACCAGATCTCACGAACTCAGACATGGGCACCCAAGGAGTTAGGGCCCCCTCGGATTCCTCCACCCTCGCGGAACTCAGTCAAAGGTACTGAGCCCAGGCGTCCGCCATAGTACCTCACCCCAGGCTAAAGGTGCCTGAGATGGACTCCATCTCCACTCCGGATAGGTCAAGGGCACCTAGGCCTGGAACACTGGAACGCCAGCACCCAAGCTGAAGGTGCCTGGGTGCGGCCGAGTCCTCCGACTCCCACTCCGGACTATCCGCTCTGAACTCTGAACCCCGTGGTAAGGGCGTCCGCCCCTTTTATCTCCTCTCCCTTTGCGTCACAGCGGGTTCCCCGCCCCGCTGTACCAGCTCCAGGGAAGGACAAAAAGGCACAGTCTTATGGTGTGAGTTCAGCTCCGGCCCAGGGCAACAGCGCCACCTGTGGACCACAAGGAACCTCACACCACCAGAGTCCTCCAAGAACCAGAAAAAGGTCTCCGATCCCCTAGCAATTAGTGCATCTGGGTTACACTACCACCCAGATGCCCCCCTTAAATTCAAACACCCGCTACAATATAATAACGTATTTAATATGAATATTCAATGGACTTAACTGGTGCAATCAATGCAGAATGAATAGTTAATTCACATAAAATACAAAGCATATAAATAAAATTCACATGACTCATGTCAAGCAGTAGGTAATATCGATAAAAATACGTAATTTGGTCGAGAATGTCTCGGCACCCTTGTTTTAAAACTCAACGCGTTTCATGGCGTTATAGCCAATCATCAGGAGTGATATGCACGGTATATGCTGAAAAATCATATATAATTATCGGCGTATAACACGCGCCGGCGTATAACACGCACCCCAAATTTAGTAGGGAATTTTAAGGAAAAAAACTTTTAGGAGGGAAGTTTAAGGAAAAAAAAACGTACATTTAAATGCCCGTCAATGCAGCCTTATCAGTGTCCATCTGCACCCTTGTCCATCATTGCAGCCTTGCCCAGTGCCTTTGCAGCCTTGCCAGTCTCTTTGCAGAATTGCCCTGATTTAAAATTGGCGCAGATTTCCGCTGACTGTGAGCGGAGAGGAGCGATGCGGAGCCGAGATACAGAAATCCGAGTGTACTTCGGCTAGACTCGGCTCTGCTCACAGTCCCGCCCATCTCCACTGATTGCGAGAGGAGAGGAGCGAGCGCCGCTGACATACAGAAAGCCGAGTGTACTTCGGCTAGACTCGGCTCTGCTCACAGTCAGGGGCGGGACTGCGAGAGGAGCCGAGACTAGCCGAAGTACATTCGGCTTTCTGTATGTCAACGGCGCTCGCTCGTCTCGCAATTAGTGGAGGTGGGCGTGACTGCGAGAGGAGCCGAGTAAAGCCGAGAGCACTTCGGCTTTGTGTATCTTCGCTCCACTCGCTCGTTTCCTCACAATCAGCCGGGGATCGGCGTATAACACGCACCCACGATTTCCCCCTAATTTTAAGGGGAAAAAAGTGCGTGTTATACGCCGATAAATACGGTATATATATCCATTAATAAGAGATGCCCTTTATAAGGGGAAAATATCAGGACAAACAATCTCTCGACTACTTACATAGTCAAAGCCCATAGGCTATACTCAGCCTTTGCGATGTAATTGGGCGGAGGCCTGGGATGAGCTGTCTCACCCTGGGTTGAGGCGGAAGACCCCCCCATAAGAACAAAAAAAGGACCAAGATGGGGAACAGCCGGGGAGCTGGCCAGATCATCCACAGCATGACCCCGGGATGTACTATGTGTGCAACTTGACATGTACCAAGACTGTGAAAAAAATATATACCGGTACATGAGAATGAGAGAAAATCCGAAACAAAACAGGACCAGTGAATGCGTAAAACAATTCTCTATGTGTTCCCACTGGGGGAGTGTGTGTGTATGCATATGAATGAATCCTATTAAACCAAGGTATATGTGTGTGTACCCAGTGCATATTAGGTACACATAAATGACCAAAAAACGAAACCCAATGTATGAAGTATTTGTGTAGGGTCGTCAAAAGCCCCCCTGTACCTGATTGATTTATCTATAAAATTATGGGCGTCCTTCCTCGTGGTGGGATCATATAAATTGAACTGCTGGCATTACGATTGCATTATATTGTTATGATTATTATTGATATATTATGTTTATTATAAATTATAGACTACCCTATGGGACTGGTACACTAATCAATTTACAGATAGATATATCAATTTACTCAGTATTATACACATTGACATGCCTCATGCAAAGTCCCATTCCACTCTCTTCTCTTTTATATGTTATATACTAGAGATGGAGGCATGTCACTGTTTCAACCATGGTTGTGATAGGTCACATACTTTCAATTTAAAAAAATCACTATCCTGACCAAATACAACTTTTTTTTTTTTTGCATTGGTACATGTTCCCCAGGGCAGTGCCTATTCCTCAGTGCTACATTATTACACCCCTTTGCCTGTTAGCTCAGAAAATTGTCATGTTTAATTTAATTTATTGTGACAGATTTGGCTCCTATTGATTTCAATATTGGCATCAGCACTTCTTTGAAGTTTGCGGAACCCTGCTCAAACAGAATTCAGGGCTTATTGGGTACAGTAACATGTTACTTAAGAGTCTGTGTCAGGGAACCCCCACAGCAGGAGAAGGGCTCTAGGACTCAGCATCTCTACCAGCACTTATGGCAGGAGAAGGACTTTAGGACCTAACATCACTTCCAGCAGGTCAAATGGGCCTATATAAGGAAGTCTGCTAGTGGCTTTAGTTGCTGGTTGATCTTCGGCTCCTTCAGTGTGTTATCTCTGTGATATTGCTGTTCATGTGTCTCCTGTTACTGACCTGGTTTGTCCTTGACCTGTCTCCTGTTTGCTTCCTGACCACATCTGCTCTGCTACCCTCCCAGCTCATGACCTAGACTTCCTTCTGACCATGCTCCAGTCCCAGCATTATCCGAATCCTGCAACACCTCACGGGTTCCCCCTGTCTGCTGATTCTACGCCAGCACACCAGCTGTACTCTGGAACCTCCTGCATACGGTCCAGCAGGTGACCTGTGCTACTTTAGGCCTGACCTCTCCTGTTTCCACCCTCAAGGGGGGTCTAGAACTTAGCCGCAAGAGAAGGTCTCTCTCTCTATTGACCTCTAGCACCGGCTACGTGATAGTCTGTCAGTTTTCACATACAAGTGTCCATTCTAAACATTAAACATAGTCATAATCCCTCCTGGATGGCATTTTGGCTAAAGTACATGATGAACAATTGAATTTTTTTTTCAAAAACAAAATTGTTTTTACTTTAATCCACCCTCCATCGTCCAATGGCCCCACATTCCATTGATAGGCCCATTTCTCAGGGCTAGTTTCCTGATGGTGACATCATTGGTCCATGCCTGTGTAATGTGAATTGAAACAGACACTTGTAGTCTCCATCAGAATCCTGTGTGATAGGGTGACAAGGCAGGAGCATAATTGGGACGTATTTCCATTTGTGAGTTCTGTAAGTGAGTCATGGATATTGTGGTGGAGTAGAGCTGCTTAGTTGCATAGCCAGGTGAATATTTTACCTGGAGTATTAATGAAGTGGTAAGAAGAAGTCCAAAATAAATTTAGCAGTTTGTTAAGTGCAATAGTACAGTACCTTCCCCTGTAAAATGAAGCTTATGGCCAATGAGAACATCCGATTACCTGCTTCATGGAAGATCTCCTGTCACCCCAGCAGGACCCAATAGGGGTCCAGTTTTTAAAGGAAATGGCAGGCTTCCTTGTTAGGTGTGTAACGTGAAGAGACCACATGTTGTGTATATCCACTCTTTTTCCGACTCAGTCAATCTTGAGGGCATGCCGCTGTTCCTTAGCATGGCGTTCACCAGGGTTCTGTGGTTTACTGTTCAAGGTTCATTTTAGAATTACGTCTCCTGTAAAATGAAGCTTATGGCCAATGAGAACATCTGATTCCCTGCTCTATGAAAGACCTCCTGTCACCCCACTAGGACCCAATAGGGGTCCAGTTTTTAAAGGAAGTGGGAGGCTTCCTTGTTAGGTGTGTAAGGTGAAGAGAGCACATGTTGTGTATATCCACTGTTTTTCCAACTCAGTCAATCTCGAGGGCATGCCGCTGTTCCTTAGCAGGGCGTTCATCAGGGTTCTGTGGTTTAGGGTTCAAGGTTCATTTTACAAATCCGTCTCCTGTAAAATGAAGCTTATGACCAATGGGAACATCTGATTCCCTGCTCTATGAAAGACCTCCTGTCACCCCACTAGGATCCAGTGAGGGTCCACTTTTTAAAGGAAGTAGTAGGCTTCCTTTTTAGGTGAGTAACGTAAAGGGACCACATGTTGTGTATATCAACTCCTTTTTCGTCAGGGCATGGCGCAGTTCCCAAAGCATGGCGCTCACCTTGGTTTTTACTGATTAAAGGGCGGAATCCACCGAACATCTCCCCTCCGAGACACCTTGTAAGCAACCCAGCCTTGCTTGACCTGAACCCAGGGTTCTCCTATCCAAACCTGCTGCCCAGACATCTATCAAAGCCCATGTTCAAGAGCAGTCCCCTGCTGGAACAGAATAAACTGAGTCCACACTAGGCTCATTAACAAAGTTTTGTCTTTACTGAAGAATGCAAAATTAATGCCTTGTACGCACGATTGGAATTTCCGATGAAACAAGTCCGATGGACTTGTTTCATCGGAAATTCCGATCATGTGTGGGCCCCATCGGACTTTTTTCCATCGGTGTTTAGAAATAGAACATGTTTAAAATTTTTCCGATGGGAAAAAAAACGATAGGAAATTCCTATCGTCTGTGTGGAACTCCGAAGGAGAAAAAACCCACGCATGCTCAGAATCAAGTCGACGCATGCTCGGAAGCATTGAACTTAATTTTTCTCGGCTCGTGGGAGTGTTTTACGTCACTGCGTTTTGGACGGTCGGAATTTAGTCTGACAGTGTGTATGCAAGACAGCTTGAATGGAATTCCGATGAAAAATTCCATCGGATTTTAGACCATCGGATACTCCGATCGTGTGTACAGGGCATTACAGTCCACCATGGAGACTAATGTAGAGTGATGGTGGAACCATTGTGGGTGTGTCCGTCTGACTGTGTTTGTCAGTGCAGTGGAATAGGTAGTTTCCTCAGGTGCTTTACTATGTCATCCTGGGTGAAGGTAACCCAGGGCTAACCACAGAAACCTGTTGTTAATAAGAAAAAACAGAATTCCTTGCCTTCTGGACATTACAGTCCCAGTCAAAAAAAATCTCATTCTCTAAAGTTGTATCTCCGAGATGTGGAAGACGAAATCAAATTCCTGCATAATAATTTGGTGCGCCTGATGCCGTGTACACACGATCGAGTTTCATGGCGCTGAAAACACTACCGTGAAACCCAACGGGAAAAACGAGGACCGGCTTGGTCCCCTACACACGGCCGGTTTTCATGACAGGTTTTCTCTTGGTTGAGAAAACCGGCCGTGTGTGGGCTCCCTAGTAGTGATGAGCCGAACACCCCCGGGGTTCGGTTCGCACCAGAACCCGCGAACGGACCGAAAGTTTGCACGAACATTAGAACCCTATTAAATACAATGGATGCGAACGTTCGAATTCTAAAGTGCTAATTATAACGACTATTATCCATGTTATTGTCCTAAACAGAGTTTGGGAACCCGGGTTCTGCACCAGGGGACATGTATCAATGCAAAAAGAAGTTTTAAAAACGGCCGTTTTTCGGGAGCAGTCATTTTAATGATGCATAAAGTGAAAAAAAAAAAGTCAAATATTCCTTTAAATATTGTACCTGGGGGGTGTCTAAAGTATGCCTGTGAAGTGCCACGTGTTTCCCGTGTTTAGAACTGTCCCTGCACAAAATGACACTTCTAAAGGAAAAAAAGCCATTTAAAACTGCTTGCGGCTTTAATGTAATGTCTGGTCCCGGTAATATGGATGAAAATTTTTAAGAAAAATGGCATAGCTACCCCATCACCCCCCCCCCCCTACCCCAGCCCATTACCAGCCCCTTTGGGTCTTGTATGGATATTAAGGGGAACCCCGCACACAAAATAAAAAAGGCCCTATATACTCTGAACAGCCGTATACAAGACAGGGACTGTAGGTTTGTTCTTATGTAGAATCTGTTTGTAATTTTGAACAGGTACATTGTTTAAGTGTAGCTCCAGCCAAAAAATCTATTTTTAAGCTTTTTGGAAAACATAGGGAAGGGTTATCACCCCTGTAACATTTGTTTTGCTGTCTGTGCCCCTGTTTAGAACATTTCACCTCACTTTGCGTCCCAATGACAACTGTTTTTGAAATGTGGTGTTTTTATTGAAACAAGGATTGGTGATAAAGCATCAGTAGAGAGGAGACACCTTTCTCCCATATTAATTCTTACAGGAGAGAATTTTCCTTCCAAGGGGTAGATTTCCTCTCACTTCCTGTTGTCTTCTTCCGTTTGCAAGTAGTAGTCATTTGTAAGTTGGATGTTTGAAAGTAGGGACCTGCCGTATATACGGTACTCTGCAGAAATTGGCCCCTTAGGTGTTGGTGTTGGCACAACACTGTAAGCACTCACAGTTACTCTTGGTGGGTGCTGGAACGCCCTGCTGTCAACTATTATATCAGGAATTGTAATAACATATAATTGTTGAACAGTGGTAGTAAAAATTGGGCCTTTGATGGTGGTGCTGGTGCCACAACACTGTAAGGCCTGACAGTTACTCTTGGTGGGCGCAGCAATGGGCCCTGCTGTGAATTATTAGATCAATAATTATAATTGCATGCCCCTGTTGAACAGGGGCTGAAAAATTGGGCCTTTGGTGGTGGTGGTGGTGGTGGTGGTGGTGTTGACACAACACTGTAAGGCCTGACAGTTACTCTTGGTGGGCGCAGCAATGGGCCCTGCTGTGAATTATTAGATCAATAATTATAATTGCATGCCCCTGTTGAACAGGGGCTGAAAAATTGGGCCTTTGGTGGTGGTGGTGGTGTTGACACAACACTGTAAGGCCTGACAGTTACTCTTGGTGGGTGCAGCAATGGGCCCTGCTGTGAATTATTAGATCAATAATTATAATTGCATGCCCCTGTTGAACAGGGGCTTAAAAATTGGGCCTTTGGTGGTGGTGGTGGTGGTGGTGGTGTTGACACAACACTGTAAGGCCTGACAGTTACTCTTGGTGGGCGCAGCAATGGGCCCTGCTGTGAATTATTAGATCAATAATTATAATTGCATGCCCCTGTTGAACAGGGGCTGAAAAATTGGGCCTTAGGCACTGGTGGCACAACACTGCAACCCCTCACAGATACTGTACTTGGAGCACAGCAATGAGGCCTGTTGCAAAGTATTGCATCAAAAATTGTAATTACACGCCCCTGTTAAACAGGGGCTGAAAAATTGGGCCTTAGCCACTGGTGGCGTCACCCATAAACCAAAATGATCTTCCAAGCTATCATCATTAATCGTATCATTGAGGAGGAGGAGGAGGATAGCCAGTCAACATAACAGCACAGGCACTCAGCATCAGCATCAGTCTTGAAGGGATGTGACATTTTAAAATCAATTAGTCTGTTATATCAGCATCAGGTGTGTGGTAGCTGGTGGTGATCCAAGACTGGTTCATCTTGATGAAAGTCAGTCGATCAACCAAGTCGGTGGACAGGCGCACCCTGTGATCCGTGACAAATCCTCCAGCAGCACTGAATGTGTGTTCTGAAAGAACGCTGGATGCAGGACAGGCCAGTAGCTCAATTGCATACTGTGCAAGCTCTGGCCAGTGATCCATCCTCAAGACCCAGTAAGCCAGAGGATTTTCGGTGGGGAAGGTGTCCAAGTCTGACCTTGCCCCTAGGTATTCCTGCACCATGTATATCAGACGCTGGCGATGGTTGCTGGAACCGATCATACTTTGGGGCTGCGGACTAAAGAATTGTCTGAACGCATCGGTCAGACGGCCACCTTCCCCACCGCTCCTTCTTTGACTGCCCGAAGCCTCAGCAACTCGTTGTCCAGGACCAGGAGTTTGTAACCTCCCAGTCTCTGGGAACGCGTTGCACAGACCTTTCTGCAAGGCCTCCCGGAGTTGTCTCATCCTCTGCTCCCTCTGCGACGGTAACATAAGGTCCACAACCTTACCCTTGTACCGTGGATCAAGGAAAGTGGCCAGCCAGTAATGGTCCCTCTCCTTGATCCGAAGAATACGAGGATCCTTCCGCAGACTTTGCAGGATCAGGGAGGCCATGCAGCGTAGGTTAGCTGAGGCATTCAGTCCAGAGTCCTCTGGGTCACTAAGGACGACATGATCCGCAGCCACCTCCTCCCAGCCACGTACAAGTCCACTGGTTTCTTGGGACTGTAAATCATCCCTAAAAGACTGCTGCTGATGATGCTGAGTTCCAGCCTCCACCTCCATGCTGACACAATCCTCCTCCTCCTCCTCCTCCTCCTCTTCCTGTGCGATGGGTGGGACAGAAGGAACACTGTCTGGGTAAAGGGGGCCTTGAGAGGCAAGGAAGTCCTCCTCTTCCTGCCTCTGTTCTGCCTCAAGTGCCCTGTCCATTATTCCACGCAGCGTGTGCTCCAACAGGTGGACAAGAGGTACAGTGTCACTGATGCATGCACTGTCACTGCTCACCATCCTCGTGGCCTCCTCAAATGGTGCCAGGACAGTGCATGCATCCCTGATCATGCCCCACTGGCGTGGTGAAAAAAAACCGAGCTCCCCTGACCCTGTCCTGGTGCCGTAGTCGCACAGGTACTCATTGATGGCCCTCTGCTGCGTGTGCAGCCGCTGCAGCATGGCCAACGTTGAGTTCCACCTGGTGGGCATGTCACATATAAGGTGGTTCTTGGGCAGGTTCAACTCCTTTTGCAGCTCAGCCAGGCGAGCACTGGCATTATAAGATCTGCGGAAATGCACACAGACTTTCCTGGCCTGCCTCAGGACATCCTGTAAGCCCGGGTACCTGCCCAAGAACCGCTGCACCACCAGGTTAAGGACGTGAGCCATACAGGGCACATGGGTCAGTTGTCCCTGTCGGAGGGCGGAGAGGAGGTTGGTGCCATTGTCGCAAACCACCATTCCTGGCTTAAGCTGGCGTGGCATCAACCACCTCTTGGCCTGCCCCTGCAGAGCAGACAGGACCTCTGCCCCAGTGTGGCTCCTGTCCCCCAAACACACCAGCGCAAGCACGGCATGGCATCTTTTTGCCTGCGTACTTGCGTAGCCCCTTGAACGCCTACGGAGCACCGCTGGTTCCGAGGACAAACCACAGGAAGAGGCCATGGAGGAAGAAGAAGAGGAGGGGGTGGAGGAGAGAGGTGTGTCACAACCAGTAGTAGCATTTTGGAGGCGTGGCGGCGGAACAACCTCCAACACTACTGCACCTTGTCCTGCATTATTCCCAGCTGCCAAAAGAGTGACCCAATGGGCCGTGAAAGAAAGGTAACGTCCCTGTCCATGCCTGCTGGACCATGAGTCAGAGGTAATATGCACCTTACCGCTGACCGCCCTGTCCAGCGAGGCCAAGACATTGCCTTCCACATGCCTGTAGAGAGCCGGAATCGCCTTCCGTGAGAAAAAGTGGCGTTTGGGAACCTGCCACTGAGGAACCGCACATTGCACAAACTCACGGAAGGGGGCCGAGTCTACCAACTGAAAAGGCAGCAGTTGAAGCGCTAGCAATTTAGCCAAGCTAGCATTCAACCGCTGGGCATGTGGATGGCTGGGAGTGAACTTCTTTTGACGGTCCAGCAGCTGGGGCAGGGAAATTTGCCTGCTAGAATCGGACGTCGGTGTACTGCTAGCAGAGTGGCCACAAGTACTTGGCTGTGACACACCTAATTCTACACCTTCATTCCTCTCAGTGCAGGTTTCAGAGAGGACTGAAGGTATACTGGGGTTGGAGATCCCAGCTGATGCGGTGCAAGGAGAGGTCCGCTTTGTTCTTTGGTGTGGGTCTTTAAGGTAGGCTTGCCAACGAGCTGCATGGCAGGTCAACATATGTCTGATCAAGCATGTGGTGCCCAAGCGGCTGATGTTTTGGCCACGCGATATACGCTTGAGACATATGTTGCAAACAGCAGCTGTGCGATCTGATGCACTCGCCTCAAAAAAGGCCCACACCAAAGAACTTTTTGAATGACGGGCAGAGGCAGCGCCCTGCACAGGCGGAGCTCTGCGGTGTGATTCCGTCGGTGTGCTGCCCATACGCTGGCCACCCAAGGGCATCCTGCCTCATTGGAGATGTGCCTCCTCATCATCCTCCTCCTCCTCCTCTCTCCTATTAGGCACCCACGTGGAGTCAGTGACCTCATCATCCCCTCCCTCCTCATCACTGGAGCCAATCTGGCAGTATGCTGCAGCTGCTGGAGCATGACTGCCAGATTGGTGTCCTTCTTGAGCATCCCCTCTCTCAGCTCTCATGCTTCTGCCTTCCTCTAGCTGGGTATTATCATCAGATCCTTCAAAACGCTGGGCATCCTCCTGGAGCATGTACCCAACACTGTGCTCAAACAGTTCGGGGGACTCCTCAGGAGGAGGACATGGTGGGTCTAGGGAAGGAGTGACTAATGATGACATTGATACCAGAGAAGAGGACGCTTTGGCAGCTGCTTTGCCAGTACCCTGAGCCTGGGTGAGAGAGGATGAGGAGGATGAGGTGGGCTTGGTCATCCACTCTACCAAGTCTTCGGCATGATGTGGCTCAACATGTCCAGCTGCCGAAAAGAAGGACAAGCGTGTCCCATGGCCATGTGCTGATGACAATGCCCCGCGTCCACGACCAGCACTGTTGCCCCCAGACACAGAGCCTGCTTGCCCTCTTTTTTTGCCTCCTGACTGTCTGCCTCTCCTTGTTTGCCTTCCAGACATTTTAATGGATGGCCTGCAGGGAGATGGGAAAAACAGCAATAAGGGCTACCTTCAGGTGTATACTGTGCAGGAGGCTTAGCAACAAAGACACTGACACTGTCCCCTGCCTATCCTTCTCTGTCCCTAAACACAAGGATTTGCAATATGGTTCAGCAAGATTGGTTTAGCACAGAATAGCACACTGATAGTTTCCCTCACTGTCCTTCTCTGTCCCTACAAACAAGATTTAGCACAGAATAGCACACTGATAGTTTCCACGAGTGTCCTTCTCTGTCCCTAAACTCAAGGATTTCAATTATGGTTCAGCAAGATTGGTTTAGAACAGAATAGCACACTGATAGTTTCCCTCACTGTCCTTCTCTGTCCCTACAAACAAGATTTAGCACAGAATAGCACACTGATAGTTTCCACGAGTGTCCTTCTCTGTCCCTAAACTCAAGGATTTCAAATATGGTTCAGCAAGATTGGTTTAGAACAGAATAGCACACTGACAGTTTCCCAGAGTGTCCTTCTCTGTCCCTACAAACAAGATTTAGCACAGAATAGCACACTGATAGTTTCCACGAGTGTCCTTCTCTGTCCCTAAACTCAAGGATTTCAAATATGGTTCAACAAGATTGGTTTAGAACAGAATAGCACACTGACAGTTTCCCCGAGTGTCCTTCTCTGTCCCTACAAACAAGATTTAGCACAGAATAGCACACTGATAGTTTCCACGAGTGTCCTTCTCTGTCCCTAAACTCAAGGATTTCAAATATGGTTCAGCAAGATTGGTTTAGAACAGAATAGCACACTGATAGTTTCCCTCACTGTCCTTCTCTGTCCCTACAAACAAGATTTAGCACAGAATAGCACACTGATAGTTTCCACGAGTGTCCTTCTCTGTCCCTAAACTCAAGGATTTCAAATATGGTTCAGCAAGATTGGTTTAGAACAGAATAGCACACTGACAGTTTCCCAGAGTGTCCTTCTCTGTCCCTACAAACAAGATTTAGCACAGAATAGCACACTGATAGTTTCCACGAGTGTCCTTCTCTGTCCCTAAACTCAAGGATTTCAAATATGGTTCAGCAAGATTGGTTTAGAACAGAATAGCACACTGACAGTTTCCCCGAGTGTCCTTCTCTGTCCCTACAAACAAGATTTAGCACAGAATAGCACACTGATAGTTTCCACGAGTGTCCTTCTCTGTCCCTAAACTCAAGGATTTCAAATATGGTTCAGCAAGATTGGTTTAGAACAGAATAGCACACTGATAGTTTCCCTCACTGTCCTTCTCTGTCCCTACAAACAAGATTTAGCACAGAATAGCACACTGATAGTTTCCACGAGTGTCCTTCTCTGTCCCTAAACTCAAGGATTTCAAATATGGTTCAGCAAGATTGGTTTAGGACAGAATAGCACACTGACACTTTCCCTCACTGTCCTTCTCTGTCCCTACAAACAAGATTTAGCACAGAATAGCACACTGATAATTTCCACGAGTGTCCTTCTCTGTCCCTAAACTCAAGGATTTCAAATATGGTTCAGCAAGATTGGTTTAGCACAGAATAGCACACTGATAGTTTCCCTCACTGTCCTTCTCTGTCCCTACAAACAAGGATTAGCACAGAATAGCACACTGATAGTTTCCACAAGTGTCCTTCTCTGTCCCTAAACTCAAGGATTTCAAATATGGTTCAGCAAGATTGGTTTAGAACAGAATAGCACACTGACACTTTCCCTCACTGTCCTTTTCTGTCCCTACAAACAAGATTTAGCACAGAATAGCACACTGATAGTTTCCACGAGTGTCCTTCTCTGTCCCTAAACTCAAGGATTTCAAATATGGTTCAGCAAGATTGGTTTAGCACAGAATAGCACACTGATAGTTTCCCTCACTGTCCTTCTCTGTCCCTACAAACAAGGATTAGCACAGAATAGCACACTGATAGTTTCCACGAGTGTCCTTCTCTGTCCCTAAACTCAAGGATTTCAAATATGGTTCAGCAAGATTGGTTTAGAACAGAATAGCACACTGACAGTTTCCCCGAGTGTCCTTCTCTGTCCCTAAACTCAAGGATTTCAAATATGGTTCAGCAAGATGGTTTAGGACAGAATAGCACACTGACACTTTCCCTCACTGTCCTTCTCTGTCCCTACAAACAAGATTTAGCACAGAATAGCACACTGATAGTTTCCAAGAGTGTCCTTCTCTGTCCCTAAACTCAAGGATTTCAAATATGGTTCAGCAAGATTGGTTTAGCACAGAATAGCACATTGATAGTTTCCACGAGTGTCCTTCTCTGTCCCTAAACTCAAGGATTTCAAATACGGTTCAGCAAGATTGGTTTAGAACAGAATAGCACACTGACACTTTCCCTCACTGTCCTTCTCTGTCCCTACAAACAAGATTTAGCACAGAATAGCACACTGACACTTTCCCTCACTGTCCTTCTCTGTCCCTACAAACAAGGTTTAGCACAGAATGACACACTGACACTCTCCCTACCTATCCTTCTCTGTCCCTAAACACAAGGAATCCAGGATTAGTAAAGGAAAAAAATGACACTGTCCCTGCCTATGCTTCTCTTTCCCTGCTCCGGAACACACTACACAAGGCCGCCGCGCTGGCGGCCTTTTATAGTGTGGGGCATGTACTAAACCCCCTCAGCAATAATTGGCCACAGGCATCCTGCCTGTGGCCAATCATTGCTCTCCTCGCTGCCGGCGCTGTGATTGGCCAAGCATGCGGGGTCACAGTGCATGCTTGGCCAATCACAGCGCCTGGATGACACTGCGATGGCGTAGTGCATTGTGGGCCGTTCGCGTCACTCGAATTTGGCGCGAATGGCCCAAATCGTTTGATCTTCGTCGAACGATCGAACAGCCGATGTTCGAGTCGAACGTATGTTCGACTCGAACACGAAGCTCATCCCTACTCCCTAGCAGTGTTTCCCTATGGGAAAACAGCCGCGGAAAAAAATGCCGCGATTCGTGACGAGAAAAATTAAAGCATGTTCTAATTTTTCTCGTCATGATTCTTGTCGTTTTTCTCGTCAGGGAAAAATGCTGGAAAGCCTACACACGGCCGTTTTTCTCGTCCAAGAGAAAAAAATTCATTTTTCCAGACGAGAAAAGTGATCATGCGTACGCGGCATCAGAGGACCATTATTGGTGTGAAAGAACTGAAGGTGGAGACAATAGCTACTATACTCCACAAGAGGTCTCTAAGTTCTCATCCAGTGGCTCTGTAGTGCATCGTTCTTGTGAAGAGGTCCATAGTGTCCTTGGTTTCCAGTGGACATTCTGGTGATACATTGGTTTATCAACAAGTGCTCTTTGTCAAGTCAATTGTATTTTGTTTAGTGTGGAGTGTTATCTATGGTTGTGGTGGATTTGGGCACAAGTCTTGTTTATTTGGAACAGGTGGTGTTTCAGAAATACCTGTCACAACATTATATTTGGAAAAAAGACTTTCATGGGACTTTTATTTACTTTTGTATATGTATATTGTATATTGATGTAAGCACTGTTTTTTTGCTTATTATTATAAAGGAGGCACCATGCCTAAACAATGTTACAGCAGTTCCAAAGTACACAATAGTCCTAACTAGGGATGCGCTTAAGGTTCAGATACGAACACAAGTTTGGATCTAATCCTGGCTGTTTGGGAATTCGGACAAACACCTAAACATTTACCTGTTTGCTGTTAAACATGCAGCGTCCCACTCTCAGTAGTTGTTAAGAATGCCTACAGGTGCAGGCTCCACCAAGTCCGTAACCAGCTGCCGACCTCCCTATAGCAGTTTTACTGCTACAGGGCGGATGCGCAGGATCATGTGTATATAAGTGATCCTGCACTTCTGGGCAGCAGGCGCGAGTGTGCGCCGCCGCCGGTGTTTAGCGGGTCAGCTGATCATTCAGTACAGAGGCGGAATGGCAGTCTGCCTATGTTAACAAGGCAGATTGCCACTCTGTCAGTAAGGAAGGCATGGATCCATGCCTTCTCCTAGTAGAAGCACCTCCCATACTACAGTAAAACATTAGCTAGCCACATAGTTAGCCCTTTGATTGCCCCTGGTGTTAACCCCTTCCAAGCCAGTGTCATTAGTGCAGTGACAGTGCATATTTTTAGCACCGATCACTGTATTAGTTTCACTATAAAGAGAGAAAACCCCCCACATAGGACGGGACTTTAACGGCAACGAATTTGGAAGATTTGGAATAAATTTTGAATTTTATTGTACAAAAAATACATGTCAAAACACGACAAAATTTGACAATATTAAAATCATAAAAATTGGATAATGCTTGGGTGATTCCAATAGCTGAGTCCGCTTGTCGCCCGTTAGGGCGACAAGCAGACTCAACTATTGGAATCACCCAAGCATTATCCAATTTTTATGATTTTAATATTGTCAAATTTTGTCGTGTTTTGACATGTATTTTTTGTACAATAAAATTCAAAATTTATTCCAAAACTTCCAAATTCGTTGCCGTTAAAGTCCCGTCCTATGTGGGGGGTTTTCTCTCTTTATTCTTATCTCAGGGATGTTGGCAACTACCCAGGTCCAAATTGATGTCCACACCTTTATTTGTATTAGTTTCACTGGTTCCCAAAAAAGTGTCAAAAGTGTCAGTTAAGCCTCGTACACACGGCCGGTTTTCTCGGCAAGAAAACAGCTTGGAGAGCTTTTTGCCGAGAAAACCGTGTGTATGTCATGTGTATGGTTTCTCGTCGAGAAAACTGCTGGGAATCTCGACAAGAAAAATAGAGAACCTGCTCTCTATTTTATCGTTGGGATTCTCGTCGGGAGAAAACTCTGTGTGTGTACGATGCTACAAGCTTACCTGTCCTCCTGTAAGCCCGCGCATGCTCAATGAGACTTTGACGCACGCGGGGTAGCTTACAAGGGTAGTGTAGGGTGAAGCAAGATGGCGGCAACGGCATCGAATGTGACAAGCGCATGCTCGTCTTAGTCGATGACGTCACTGCGTTCTTGCCATTCAAAAGAACGGCGGTTCTTTTGAATGGCCATCTGTATGCGCGGCTTTGCAAGAAAAGCTTGCCAATAATCTTGTCAGGAATTCTCGGCCGTGTGTACAGGGCTTTAGTGTAAGGTGACCAATGAAATCCGGGGACATATTTTTTTTTTACCAGTAATGGCGGCAATCAGCGACTCTCTGCCCGTCGCCGCCGCCCACCTCACAGCCTGTCAAGTCTTACTCTCTGGGCCCCGGCTACTACTGGGTGGGGAGTGGAGGAAGATCACTCCACCAGGGAAGGCAAGGAGATAAGCAGGCAGGCGGCTGGCAGGGACTTGAGGCAAGGCAGAAGAACATGGGAGCGGAGCTGAATGGGCATGCACCCGAAACTGAAGAAATATTATCTCCGCTCCGACCAGCACATGATCATCAGAAAGGGGCACAGATAATAGAAAAAAAATACACCCCCTAACCTAGTAAGAGCGACGGAGCGGGGGTGTGCAATTCAGATTTTTTTTTTTTATTCTGCACTGACTGTCTTTGAAATTGCCCCAGCCCCTGTTCAAATCCAATCCAGGGACAAAACCGGGGACAGACTTGGTTCGGGGACAGTGTCCTCAATCCGGGGACTGTCCCCTGAAACCGGGCATGTCTGGTCACTCTACTTTAGTGTCCGATTTGTCTGCCACAACATTGCAGTCCCGCTATACAGTAAGTCGCTGATCACCACCTATACTAGTAAAAATAAATAAAAATTTCATAAATATATTCCATAGTTTGTAAACTTTTGCTCAAACCAATCAATATGCACATATTGGATTTTTTTTTTTTTTTTACAAAAAATATGTAGCAGAATACAAATTGGCCTAAATTGATGAAGAAATTTTGATTTTAATTTTTTTTTATTGAATATGTTTTATAGCAGAAAGTAAAATATTGTTTTGTTTTTTTTTCAAAGTCGGAAATCATTTTTTGTTTATATCGGCAAAAAAAAAACAAAAAAAACGCAGAGGTGATCAAATACCAACCAAAAAAAAAAGCTCTGTTTGTGGTAAAAAAAAGGACAGAAACTTTATTTGGGTACAGTGATGCTCGACCACGCATTTGTCAGTTAAAGTAACGCTTATTGTAAGTCACTTATTGTGTCGTTTTGAGGACCGATATAATAACATCAACCCCCCCTTTTTTTTATTCTAATTGGCGCAGCTCCTTCTTTTCCATAAAGTAACGCAGTGCTGGGGGGTACACTTCTGGCTCTGAAGTGGTTAACAACCTGTGATGTTACTCTTTTTTTTTTTGTAAAAGATTTTATTGAGAGATATAAACAGTACAGGGCAATAAAACTGTGTCTGTAGAAGCATTTTACAATGTAAGTGGATGGATAACAATGTGTAATCTAAGGGACTCAAATATCTAGCTACGCAATACAGCAGTACAACAACTATCGTCACTAGGGAAGCAACTGGATGGATCTTGGTTGCAACAATCATCCTAGGATTACAGGCTGAAAATAATACGACATAACAATATCTGAAAGAGGGAGGTAATCAGGAGTATTGGGGGGGGAAGGGGGGGTGGAGAACCATTTTTTTTGTCATATATAGCGAAAGGAGAGGAGAGGGGGGTACCGGTGATGGAGAAGCCTCATGGACTTTTATCTTCTTCCCAGTGTTGATGATGAAGAGGGAGAGACTGCCTCTCCTGGGCGTGGGAGAGGGGAAGACCCATAATATGAGAACGAGAACTGGTCGAAGTTGGAGACATCCTCTGGAGAGAGAACTGAGAGCATAAAGGGTTGCCATCTAGAGAGGAAGTTTGATTTAGATCTGTCAAGTCTGAAGTCAGTGTTGATGCGATCTTTGAATAATAGAAGTAGGAGTTCCCGTTTGACTTGAGCGACAGTAGGACAAAGCGATGAGGTCCAATTTTTCAGAATGGCTCTCCGTGCGATCAGAAGACATAGCAAGGACCATTCCTTGTGGGAGGGGCGTTTGTGAGAGCAGTCAATGACAGTTGTGGATGCCGTGGCCCTTTGGGACCAGGGGAGAAGCTGGGGGTCCCAGTGCCCAAAGATGAGAAGCAGTGGGTCCTTTGGGAGTTTCAACAGAGTTACCGGTATTTCAAAAATGTAGGATAGTACTCGATCCCAGAAGGTGGATATGTAAGAGCAAGCCCAGAAACGATGAGTCAAGGACGGTCTTGGATGATGGCAGAGGGGGCAGACGGCAGCACTCGGATCCGTTTTGGTAGAAAGGAAGGGTATGTAAGCTCGATGTAGGATCTTTAGCTGAGTTTCCCTCCATGTTTCATTGGGAGTCAGTTGGTTCACTTTATTGAGTCCCTGGAGGAGTGTGTCCACCAGGTCAGTATTCGGGAAGTCTTTACCCCAATTAGTAACAGAGGAGGATGTTAGAGGAGGAGTGGTCTTTTGTATTAGAGGTTTGTAAATGTTAGATATTTTAAAGGATCCTTCCTGGAGCAGCAGGTCTGTGAAGTTTGGTTCAAATCTTTTGGATTCCTCTCTGCATGCGTCTCTTAAGAAGCTGAGGCATTGCCCGAAATGGAAAGCATGAGATCGTGGAAGTGAAAAAGTTTTGGCTATGGTTGAAAAGGGTAGAGGTCGCCCTGTCGCTGTGTCGCACAAGGAGGTGAATTTTGTGAGACCTTTTCCTGCCCAAATAATGAACGGTTTGTGGTCCAGACCAGGAGGAAAACTGGGGTTTCCCTGAATTGGCAGGTGACTCAACATAAAAGGAGAGAGCTTGAGGCTCTTCCGGACTTCCCTCCAAGCAATAGCAGTGTCTCTCAGCAGGAGGTTATGTTGGTACAAGGGTGGGACTGATTTCCACTTGCAGTGGAGAAGGGCTACCAGTGAGTATGGGTGGGCCATTGCAGATTCCATGGAGTAGTTGGAATAGCGAGAGGCTTGAGAGATCCAGTCAAGGCTAATTCGTAGAAGACATGCTAAATTATAAGTTCGCACATTCGGAAGACTAATACCCCCTTCGCGCCTGGGAAGATAGAGTTTCTTTAAAGCTATGCTTGGTCTTTTGCCCTGCCAAAGGAATTTAGATATGGCGGAGTCGAGAAATTTGACATCTTTATGATGAAGTAGTAACGGGATCGTCTGCAGAGGATATAATAATCTAGGAAAACTGACCATCTTCAGCAGGTGACATCTTCCCAGGAGCGAGAGGGGGAGATCCATCCAGTTATTTAGTTCCTGAGAAATTCTAGTAAGCAAGGGAGTATAGTTGAGGTGATATAGAGAGGAGGGCAGTTTCCCTATTTTGATTCCTAGATAGGTGATGTGAGTTTTGGCGACTGAGAATATGTAATTCTTGACCCGGGGGGGTTAGATATATTTCCTAAGGGGAGAATTTCGCTCTTGCCGTAATTGATGCGGAGGCCTGAGTAGGATCTAAATTCGTCAAAAACCTTTTTAATGGTGGACATGTCAGAAGGGGGGTTGGCCGAAAATATAAGGACATCATCTGCGAAGAGGGATGGGCGGAGAATGTGTTGGCCAATTTTGATGCCATGTAGGGGGGCTGCATGGGCTAGGTATCTGGAGAGGGGTTCTAGTGCGATATTGAAAAGGAGAGGGGATAAGGGGCAGCCTTGTCGAGTGCCCTTGTGGAGGTGGAATTCATCTGAAAGTAGGCCTGCCGCTACTAATCTGGCTGCCGGGGCTGTGTACATGTTGGAAACAAGGTGGGCAAAGGGGCCAGAGAAGCCCATTTTTGCCATAGTTAGGGATAGCCATTCGAAGGTGACGTTGTCGAAGGCTTTCTCTGCGTCTAATGTGATAATAGCGTAGTCTCCCCTTGGGTTGAGCTTGGCTTGTTCCAGGGCCATCATGACTTTGCGAATGTTCATGGTGGCAGTTCTGCCTTTCACAAAGCCTGATTGGGTGGGATGGATCAAAGAGGGGATTATAATCGCAAGTCTAGTGGCAATGATTTTGGATAGGATTTTGACATCTAAGTTTAGAAGGGAGATGGGTCTGTAGGAGCCTGGTTCTAGGGGGTCTTTTCCTTTCTTGGAGAGCAATTTAATGATGGCCTGATTTCCTGTTTGTAAATATGGGCCGCCGGACCATATACTGTTGTAGACCTTGTGGAGAGTGGGTTCTGTGATATGTTGTAGGGTTTTGTAGAATTCGCTGGTAAAGCCGTTGGGGCGAGGGGCCTTAGAGGGGGTTAAGTTGCGGATAGTGTTAGAGATTTCGGACAGCGAGATAGGCGCATTAAGGGTCTCTAAGTGTGTGGGAGATATTTTAGGAATGTCTATTTTTTCCAGGAATGCCTGTTTGTCTATCGTGTCTGGGGCATATAACGCTGAGTAGTATTGAAGCATCGCTCTGTTTATCGTTTGGGGAGTGGTATGTACCTTGCCATCAGGATCCCGCAGCGATGTAATGTGGGTCGGGTGGAAGGGTCCCTTGCAGAGCCTAGCCAATAGTTTGCCAGCCCTATTTCCAAACTTGTGAAGAGTGGCATCCAAGTGGGCCCTTTTGGTCATTTCGAGGGTGTCAGCCCATGTGTCAAAAGCCTTTTTGGCTATCTGCCATTCGCTCCTACTGTCAGAGGTGTCTAATGTATATAGGGATCTCTGTGCCAGATGAAGTCGCGTACTGGCTGATTTAAATTCTGCCATAGCATTTCTTTTAAAGGAGGTAGCATAAGAAATGATACGTCCCCTGAGGTAAGCCTTGCTGGCATCTCAGAAGAGGTTTGGGTTGTCTGAGTGGGAAGCATTGGCCGTTGAGTATTCGGCCCAGGCTTCGTCCATAAATCGTTGAAAGTCAGAGTTATTATGGAGGTATGAAGGGAAGCGCCATATCTTGGGATGTGGGGGTAAGTCAAGATTGTCAAAATGTACTGAGATAGGGGCGTGATCTGAGATGACAATGTCAGCACCAGATAGCATAGGGACTAGGTTGTCGGAGCCAAAAAAATAGTCAATTCTGGTGAATATGTTATGGGGATTGGAGTAGAAGGTGAAGTCCCTGTCGGCTGGGTGCGTCAGGAGCCAGAGGTCTCGGAGGTGCAGGGAGTCCATGGTGGATGCAAAGTGCGTCGGGGTAGCGGGGTCAACACCCGTCTTAGGGCGTTTAGGGGATGACCTGTCGTCGGTGTGGTGTAGTACATCGTTAAAGTCTCCTCCAATTATGTGAGGGAGATGGGTGTTTTGGAGAAGCCAAGAGGTCAGGTCGCTGAAGAAGGGCTTGCTGGGGTTAATAGGGGCGTAAATATTGGATATCACAATTTCTTTGGACCCTATTCGGACGTGCATTGAAAGAAAACGCCCCTGGCTATCCGATTGGATGGATAAGACTGTGCAGGGGAGGTTTTTGTGTATCAGCAGCAGAACACCTGCCTTGCGTCCCATGGCGCCAGAGCCTAGGACTGTGCCAACCCAGAGCTTTTTCATGCAGTGAAAGTCCAGGGTTGATAAATGGGTTTCTTGGAGCAGGGCTATGTCAGTCCTAAGTCTTTTGAGATGTCGGAGAATTTTCATTCTCTTGTTAGGGGATCTAAGGCCTTTTACATTCCAGGAAACTATTTTCATGTTGGGAGTATATAAGGGAGTTGGGCCGAAGTTTCAAATTTGTTGTTATATCGATAGTGTAGTAGGGTCATTCCCCTATCGGGGGGTAAGAGATTGTTTGTGCAGTGGGAGAGAGAGGTGAGGGGATGTGATGGTGTGTGGGTACCCCGGGGTGGTTCGTAGAGAGAGGAGGGGAGGATGAAGGAAGGGTAAAGGTGAAAGAAACATAAAACATGTAATCGCAATAACTTCACTTTTTTCCGCATGAAGTCACTGTGTAAGCCAGCTCCCAGTAAAGTGATGTACGAGAGCCTAACCTCAAATAGTGGCCGTTTGTCGGCTGACGAGAGTAATGATGGGGGGAGGGCGGCGCGGATTTACACAGTGAGGCAAGGTGGGGAGAGTAGCAGATTAACAACAATAATATAAAATAACCATAATAGTCAAGTGTATGGGAACATAGAGCAAAATAATACATTATTTGGACACCGCAATGGTGCAGTCCGTGGCTCGAAGTCCGATGGGAAGGAGAGAGGGTAGGTTAAGCATTTACAATGTGACCAACCTGAGGTGTTGCATCATATGCGATCGTGATGAACGGAAGAAAATGGGACCTGAAATAGCGGCTGCCATGTCAGCGAGGGGCAGAGCGTTGGTGTTCCGAGGCAGAGGGTTTGAAGCGTTTAGGAGAGTCTTTCCGTGGGCTCCTTTGGTCCAGGGGGCGATTGGTTGGGGTAGCTGTGGGCGGGTTGTGGGAGTGAGGGCCCGAGTGTAAAGAGCGCAGAAAGGTTTCAGCTTCCGATGGGTCTTGGAAGACCAGTTGTTCGCCATTTGGGGTCTTGAGACAAAGGGTGGCCGGGAAGGCCAAGGTGAATTTAAATTGCCTTTTAAAAAGTTCCGTGCAGACCTGCTGAAAGGCTTTTCTCTTTTTTGAGACCTCGATCGAATAATCTGCAAAGATCAAGACCTTTACTCCATAAATTTGAAGGGAGCGGGATTGCCTGAATTTTTGCAAGATAAGGGCCTTGTCGGCGTAATTTAGGTATTTGGCGATTTTTGGTCGAGGCGCCTTGCGTTCCGCGTTGAAGGAGCCCATACGGTGTGCTCGTTCCACTGCACAGGGGCCTGAAATGCCTAGTGCTTCCGGAATGCATCTGGCGCAGAATTCAGAGAGGGCAGATGTTTGCAGCAATTCCGGGATACCTACGAAACACAGGTTGCTCCTCCTGGATCTATTTTCCAAATCATCAAGCTTTTGAATGATATACTGGTTTGTCTTGTCCTGTGCTTGTTCCGTGGCTTGGGTCTGATAGAGCTCTTCTTCTACATTAGACAAGCGGTGTTCCAGTTCATTGATTCTGGTATTATGTTCCCCCAGCTGGGATTCGATCTGTGGCATCCCCGCATTTACTGCCTTTCCCACAGAAGTTGCAATCCTGGGGTTAAGGAGAGCTGCCACAGCCTGCGCTATGCGCTCAATACTGTTATCCCCTGTGTGCTGCAGAAGTGGAGAAGCTGAGGGGGGTTGTGGGGAGGCATGTGGAGAGGCATATGTGGAGGAGGAAGGGGCCGTGGAGCCGCTTACCTCCATAGCCGTCATCATGGAGTTGGACGTCCGTTCCGGGTAGGCCGAAGCCGGGGCCTCGATTTGCGGCTGATCTGGCGGCGCCGTCAGGGCCGTTTGTGTGCGGGCGCCGTTTTTTTCTACGAATCTGTCCATGGGATGAGGGGTGATGCCCGGAGGTATGCGGGGGTGTTAGAGGCGGCTCAGGCTGATTTTATAAGCCGAATTTCGGGCTAAAAGCGGGAGCTGAGGAGCGGAGCAGCTAGCTCATGTGGCACCGGAACCGGAAGTCTTTGTGATGTCACTCTTAACATGGGGGGGGGAGTACCTTCCTTGGCAAAGCACCCTGTCTCCATTTTGATGAGGCTCTGAATGAACAGTTGAATAAATGGCTTTATATTTAGGATTAATCTGGTCTATAAACCAGGGGCTCCAGATGGACAGTTGGATAAATGGTTCCATATTTAGGTTGTATCCAGTCTATCAACCAAAGGATCTGGGTGTACAGTTGAATAAATGGCTATATTTTTACGATGTTTCTGGTCTATAAACCAGAGGCTCTGGATGTACAGTTGGATAAATTAATAAAGTGAAAACAGTGCAGCTCTAAAGCCTCGTACACACGACCGAGTTTCTCGTCGTTAGAAAACACGTAGTTTTTCTGGATGAGATTCTTGTTAACCTTGACGAGTTTCTCGTCAAGCTTTCCATGCGTACACACTGACAATTACAAATCTTGTCGTTTGTCTGCGCGGTCACGTCCAGCACGTACGACGGCAGTATAAAGGGGAAGATCGATTTCAATGGCGCCACCCCTTGGGCTGCTTTTGCTGATCTTGTGTTACTGTGTGTGAAGTAAAATTTTGGGAAGAGACGATTCGCGCTTTTCAGTCTTCGTGCTTTCAGTTCGTTTTAGCGTGACGAATGTGCTATCTCCTTTACGAAGGCTTGTTTTACCAGAAGATGCGCTCCCGTCTCATACTTGATTCTGAGCATGCACGCTTTTTGAAGAGTCGTAAAAGCATACACACGAACCATTTTCTCGTCGCAAAACAGGCCGACGAGAAACATGACGAGAAAATCTAGAATCCGTACGAGAAAATAGAGAGCAGGTTCTCTATTATTCTCGTCGAGATTCACGGCAGTTTTCTCGTCGTAAAACCATACACACAAACGGTTTTCTCGACAATAAAGCTCTCTCGGCACTTTTCTTGTCGGATTTGGACGAGAAACTCGGTCGTGTGTACGAGGCTTCAGAATCAAATGTTGAGTATTGACATATCAACATACTGTGATATACAAAATAAATTGTGATTAGCATATACAAAAAACTCTAACACCATCATCTGATTGATAGTGTCTCTAAATAAAGTGCACTGTGCAAATTGTAAATCATCATTGGTAGTGTAGTCCCATTGGTAATTAAAACATTAATCCATTAGTAAATATTAATGGGAAGGAATCCAGGAGTATAGGGCTTAAGGAGTCACTACCATGTGTGCATCCACCACCTAGGGGAGAAGATTAAATACGCTTACCAGAAGGTAGCATCAATCAGGCATGTGATATCAAAAGCTCTGGATAGCGAGTGGTGCAATTCCTCCTCCTCAACTGAGCCACCTAAGGCAACCTCGACCCGGCATGTGAGAATATGTATCAGGATGGCAATGTCCCAGATGGTAAAAAACCTCCTTCCACCACAGAACCCTTTTGGTAGGTTTATGGTTAACAGCATCCATAAAAAACAACAGAAAGTCTCCACATAGTGAAAAACGGTATGGTTTATTTGGAATAAGAAGGCTTTACATAGATTCTAAGATGTATTGCATTAAGTAAAAAAAAATATCCTCTGTTTTTTACAAAAGCATAAAATTTAAAGAGGCTCAATGGCATGGAGGTCTCATCAAAACCAACGCGTTTCGTCTACAAAGACTTCAACTGGGGTATAAATGGCTCTATATATTTAGGATGTATCTGGTCTAGAAAACTAGCAGCTATGGATGAATAGTTGGATAAATGGCTCTATATTGAGGGTGTATCTGGGCTATAAACCAGAGGTTCTGGATTGACAACTGGAAAAATGTTATTATATTTATGATGTATCCGGTCCATAAACCAGCAGCTCTGGATGGACAGTTGGATAAATGGTTCTATATTTAGGATTTATCCAGTGTATAAACCAGAGGCTCTGGATGTACAGTTGGATAAATGGATCTACATATTGGATGTATCTGGTCTATAAATTAGCAGCTTTGGATGGATACTTGGATAAATGGCTCTGTATTAAGGGTGTATCTGGGCTATAAATCAGAGGTTCTATATCGACCGTTCGATAAATGGCTCTATATTTAGGATGTATCCGGTCTATAAACCAGCAGCTCTGGATGAACAGTTGTAAAAATGGCTCTAAATTTAGGATGTATCCGGTCTATAAACGAGCAGCTCTGGATGGACAGTTGTATAAATGGCTCTAAATTTAGGATGTATCTGGTCTATAAACCAGCAGCTCTGGATGGACAGTTGTATAAATGGCTCCATATTTAGGATGTATCCGGTCTTTAAACCAGTTGCTCTGGATGGACAGTTGGATAAATAGCTACATATTTAGGATGTATCCGGTCTTTAAACCAGCGGCTCTGGATGAACAGTTGGATAAATGGCTCCATATTTAGGATGTATCCGGTCTTTAAACCAGCGGCTCTGGATGGACAGTTGGATAAATGGCTCCACATATTGGATGTATCTGGTCTATAAATTAGAAGCTTTGGATTGATACTGAATTAATGGCTCTGTATTTAGGCCTTCACTGTGTTCTACACCATCAGTATTAGATGTGCATTTGGCCACAGCGGCATAAAAGAATACGTTTCATAATTTGTTTAAATTAGGGAGAAACTCCTTTTTTTTGTTTTTTTGATGGAAGATGTGTTGTGTGAAGACGATTCTGAATTTGATAGTGTTGAAGTCAAGGGTTCACCACATCATTCCCCCTACGTGTTGTTTTGTCTTTATGAATTGGAAGTAAATTAGCCCCAGAGCGTACAGAACAGATCGGGGCTCCCCGGCCAGCCGTTCACACATGTGCAGACACTCCAGTGTATCTAATTGGCTGTGGCGGAGAGAAAATCTGTCTGATTAGAGTCTGCCATGTTGTTTGCTGCATGCATTCCCAGACTCCTTTGAAGTGATGACCTTAATGTTCTCTGGTCTCTGGTCATCCTGAGTTGACTCACTCCTCGTTTCTCGCGTTCCTCACTTGTGCGGTCACTGCTGGGGATTACTAAGAACTCCGCAGCGATTTTCCATTCATGCCCATTGTCTCTCCTGATTACACGAGGCCGTTTACACATTTTACACATTTTCCGGCACTAATCCTCCTGTCTTGTCCCAGACTCTGCGGCTGGCTGCTGATCAAGGTTAGTTTGTCTTTCCTGAGAATGCAGATCGTTAATGCAATACGCAGAGAGTGGAAGTCAACTTCAGGAGGACAGCTAAATACTCTGGTCACACTCATATGTTGCAACTCTTTTACCTGCCTGAGAAACCCTACTAAAAGTCATTTATTGGGGGTCATTGGGAAAAATGTT
Organism: Rana muscosa; assembly: GCA_029206835.1. Taxonomy (NCBI): domain Eukaryota; kingdom Metazoa; phylum Chordata; class Amphibia; order Anura; family Ranidae; genus Rana; species Rana muscosa. The sequence continues at coordinate 323,950,527 of CM055122.1, read as the reverse complement.
GCTTGATGGGCAGAAAACCATTGCTAGGCTTCCTATACACGGGCAGTCAAGGGGAGATAAAAATAGGCAATTTAGCTTTGGTTTTACCACCTCCCTGACCTCAGAACCATGCGCTAATATGGTCAGCAGTCATATTAGTACATATTACCGTGGTGAATTAGAAATTTTGCCACCTGTCATAGCAACCACAGGTCCCCCTTTAGGGTCTACCACATGAATGTCAAATTTTACCATGAATCGCATCAGCAGTATGGTTGCCCTCAAAGTACCAGTTGTATCTGGGGTGCGCTACGTACCGAATGTAGAGTTCAGGGGTGCACTATGTACAGAGTTCAGAGTTCAGGGGTGCGCTGTGTACAGGGTGTAGATTACAGGGGTGTGCTATGTACAGAGTGTAGGGTTCAAGGGTGCACTATGTACAGAGTGTAGAGTTCAAGGGTGCGCTATGTATACAATGTAGAGTTCAGGGGTGCACTGTGTACAGAGTGTAGAGTTCGGGGGTGTGCTGTGTACAGAATGCAAAGTTCAGGGGTGCGCTGTGTACAGAGTGTAAAGTTCAGGGGTGCGCTATGTGCAAAGTGTAGAGTTCAAGGGGGCACTTTGTACAGAGTGTAGAGTTCAGGGTGCGCTTTGTACAGAGTGTAGAGTTCAGGGGTGCACTGTGTACAGAGTGTAGAGTTCAGGGGTGCACTGTATGCAGACTGTAGAGTTTAGGAGAGCACTGTATACAGAGTGTATAGTTCAGGGGTGTGCTGTGTGCAAAGTACAGAGTTTAGGGGTGCTCTATGTACAGAGTGTAGAGTTCAGGGGTGCACTATGTACAGAGTGCAGAGTTCAGGGGTGCACTGTATACAGAGTACAGAGTTTAGGAGTGCACTGTGTACAGAGTGCAGTGTTCAGGGGTGCACTATGTACAGATTGCAGAGTTTAGGGGTGCACTGTGTACAGAGTGCAGAGTTCAGGGGTGCAGTGTGTACAGGGTGTAGATTACAGGGGTGCGCTATGGACAGAGTTTAGAGTCCAGGGGTGCGCTATGTACAGAGTGTAGATTTCAGGGGTGTGCTATGTATAAAGTGTAGAGTTCAGGCTGTGTACACATTTTCCGGCACTAATCCTTCTGTCTTGTCCCAGACTCTGCAGCTGGCTGCTGATCAAGGTTAGTTTGTCTTTCCTGAGAATGCAGATCGTTAATGCAATACGCAGAGAGTGGAAGTCAACCTCAGGAGGACAACCAATACTCTGGTCAGACTCATATGTTGCAACTCTTTTACCTGCCTGAGAAACCCTACTAAAAGTCATTCATTGGGGGTCATTGGGAAATATGTTGCTTAAGATGGTGGGCAGAAAACCATTGCTAGGCTTCCTATACACGGGCAGTCAAGGGGAGATAAAAACAGGCGATTTAGCTTGGGTTTTACCACCTCCCCGACCTCAGAACCACACGCTAATATGGTCAGCAGTCATATCAGTACATATTACCGCAGTGAATTAGAAATTTTGCCACCTGTCATAGCAACCGCAGATCGCCCTTTAACACAAGGTCTACCATAGGGATGACAAATTTCATCATAAATTGCATTAGCAGTATGGTTGCCCTAAAAGGGTTAGTTGCATCTGGGGTGCGCTACATACAGAGTGCAGAGTTCAGGGCGCGCTATGTATACAATGTAGAGTTCAGGGGTGTGCTGTGTAAAAAGTGTAGTGTTCAGGGCTACACTTTGTACAGAGTGTAAAGTTCGGGGTAGTGCTGTCTACAGAGTGTAACGTTCAGGGGTGCGCTATGTACAAAGTGTAGAGTTCAGGGGTGCGCTATGTATACAATGTAGAGTTCAGGGGTGCACTGTGTACAGAGTGTAGAGTTTAGGGGTGCGCGATGTACAGAGTGTAGAGTTCAGGGTTGCGCTGTGTACAGAGTGTAAAGTTCAGGGGTGCGCTATTAACAGAGTTCAGAGTTCAGGGGTGCGTTATGTACAGAGTGTAGAGTTTTGGGGTGCGCTTTGTACAGAGTGTAGAGTTCTGGGGCGCGCTTTGTACAGAATGTAGAGTTCAGGGGTGCACTGTGTACAGAGTGCAGAGTTCAGGGGTGCGCTGTGTACAGGGTGTAGATTACAGGGGTGCGCTATATACAGAGTGTAGAGTCCAGGGGTGTGCTATGTACAGAGTGTAGATTTCAGGGGTGTGCTATGTACAGGGTTCAGAGTTCAGGGGTGCGCTATGTACAGAGTGTAGAGCTTAGGAGTGCACTATGTACAGAGTGTGAAGCTCAGGGGTGCACTATGTACAGAGTGTAGATTTCAGGGGTGTGCTATGTACAGAGTGCAGAGTTCAGGGATGCGCTGTGTACAGAGTGTAGAGCTCAGGGGTGTACTATGTACAGAGTGTGGAGCTCAGGGGTGCATTACGAACAGAGTGTAGAGTTCAGGAGTGCGTTATTTATAGAGTGCAGAGTTCAGGGGTGTGCTGTGTACAGAGTACAGGGTTTAGAGGTGCACTATGCACACTATGTGCAACCCAAAACTTTACCCCCCAAAGCTTCCTTGCATCTTTCTCTGCATGCAGGGATCTGTTCATTCCGGGAGCCGTTAGGAGCAAAGCTGTCCCTTGTAAACGCAGAAGGATGAAGTGCCAGTGGGGAGAAAAGACTGAGGCCCAGAGGTTGCAGAATGGAGTTCCGCCACGTTCTGGCTGCAATACTGGATGCGAGGCCCACATGACAAGCCCATGGGCCCTGTGTTTGACATATGTGGTCTAACAAACAGATACAAAGATCATTGGTGTCATGTCGCTGACTCTGCCATATGGCATTGGCCCAATAACAATCAGGGACTATCAAATGGAAGGTCAGTCAGCCACAGCTCAAGATACCCCTTCCAATCTCTGGAGGAATTCTATGGTTGAGATTGGCTGCTTATGCTTGTGCCAACTTTCAGCTCTGTTTGTTGAATAGTTCAGGGCTCTGCTAATCTATTTATAGCATCCTCCCCAACACAAAACTCTGGCTGCTTTTATCCCAGTTGACGGACTTGTCAGGAGTTATCAGGCTGAGAACAGAAGAACGGAGCAGGAGACAGCTACGAGACATAGTGCTTTGAAGAGAGATAATAAAACACTGCAGATACAGTATATGTGCCCAGCTAAAAATCCACAAATCGGGTTTACATCCACTTTAAGGAGGCATTTTTCCAGCTGACTACCAAGTAGGGTGTATTCTTCTCACTGACCGCTAGGGATGAGCTCGGTGTTCGAGTCGAACATACGTTCGACTCGAACATCGGCTGTTCGATCGTTCGCCGAACAACGAACGATTTGGGCCGTTCGCGCCTAATTCGCGGCCCACAATGCACTACGCCATCGCAGTGTCATCCAGGCGCTGTGATTGGCCAAGCATGCACTGTGACCCCGCATGCTTGGCCAATCACAGCGCCGGCAGCGAGGAGAGCAATGATTGGCCACAGGCAGGATGCCTGTGGCCAATTATTGCTGAGGGTGTTTAGTACACGCCCCACACTATAAAAGGCCGCCAGCACGGCGGCCTAGTGTAGTGTGTTCCGGAGCAGGGAAAGAGAAGCATAGGCAGGGACAGTGACATTATTTTTTCTTGCTTAACCTGGATTCCTTTAGTTTAGGGAAAGAGAAGGATAGGTAGGGAGAGTGTCAGTGTGTTTTACTGTGCTAATCCTTGTTTGTAGGGACAGGGAAGGACAGTGAGGGAAATTCTCCTTGTGCTATACTGTGCTAAAGCATTCATCATCAACCATCTTTAAAAAAACATTTTTTATAGGGACAGAAAACTATAGGTAGGGAGAGTGTCAGTGTGTTTTACTGTGCTAATCCTTGTTTGTAGGGACAGGGAAGGACAGTGAGGGAAATTCTCCTTGTGCTATACTGTGCTAAAGCATTCATCATCAACCATCTTTAAAAAAACATTTTTTATAGGGACAGAAAACTATAGGTAGGGAGAGTGTCAGTGTGTTTTACTGTGCTAATCCTTGTTTGTAGGGACAGGGAAGGACAGTGAGGGAAATTCTCTTTGTGCTATACTGTGCTAAAGCATTCATCATCAACCATCTTTAAAAAAACATTTTTTATAGGGACAGAAAACTATAGGTAGGGAGAGTGTCAGTGTGTTTTACTGTGCTAATCCTTGTTTGTAGAGACAGGGAAGGACAGTGAGGGAAATTCTCCTTGTGCTATACTGTGCTAAAGCATTCATCATCAACCATCTTTAAAAAAACATTTTTTATAGGGACAGAAAACTATAGGTAGGGAGAGTGTCAGTGTGTTTTACTGTGCTAATCCTTGTTTGTAGGGACAGGGAAGGACAGTGAGGGAAATTCTCCTTGTGCTATACTGTGCTAAAGCATTCATCATCAACCATCTTTAAAAAAACATTTTTTATAGGGACAGAAAACTATAGGTAGGGAGAGTGTCAGTGTGTTTTACTGTGCTAATCCTTGTTTGTAGGGACAGGGAAGGACAGTGAGGGAAATTCTCCTTGTGCTATACTGTGCTAAAGCATTCATCATCAACCATCTTTAAAAAAACATTTTTTATAGGGACAGAAAACTATAGGTAGGGAGAGTGTCAGTGTGTTTTACTGTGCTAATCCTTGTTTGTAGGGACAGGGAAGGACAGTGAGGGAAATTCTCCTTGTGCTATACTGTGCTAAAGCATTCATCATCAACCATCTTTAAAAAAAACATTTTTTATAGGGACAGAAAACTATAGGTAGGGAGAGTGTCAGTGTGTTTTACTGTGCTAATCCTTGTTTGTAGGGACAGGGAAGGACAGTGAGGGAAATTCTCCTTGTGCTATACTGTGCTAAAGCATTCCTCATCAACCATCTTTGAAATCCTTGTTTTTTGGACAGTCAGGGAAATTGTCATTGTGCTATTCTGTGCGAAAGCAATCATCCTCATCCATATTTAGAAATCCTTAAGTAAAGGGACAGAGAAGGACACCTGAAGGTAGCCCTTATTGCTTTTTTCCCATCTCCCTGCAGGCCATCCATTAGAATGTCTGGAAGGCAAACAAGGAGAGGCAGACAGTCAGGAGGCAATAAAAGAGGGCAAGCAGGCTCTGTGTCTGGGGGCAACAGTGCTGGTCGTGGACGCGGTGCATTGTCATCAGCACATGGCCATGGGACACACTTGTCCTTCTTTTCGGCAGCTGGACATGTTGAGCCACATCATGCCGAAGACTTGGTAGAGTGGATGACCAAGCCCTCCTCCTCCTCCTCATCCTCTCTCACCCAGGCTCAGGGTACTGGCAAAGCAGCTGCCAAAGCGTCCTCTTCCCTGGTATCAATGTCAGACTCATCATCAGTCACTCCTTCCCTAGACCCACCATGTCCTCCTCCTGAGGAGTCCCCCGAACTGTTTGAGCACAGTGTTGGGTACATGCTCCAGGAGGATGCCCAGCGTTTCGAAGGGTCTGATGATGAAACCCAGCTACAGGAAGGCAGTAGCGTGAGAGCAGACAGAGGGCATGCTCAAGAAGGACACCAATCTGGCAGTCATGTTCCAGCAGCTGCAGCATACTGCCAGATTGGCTCCAGTGATGAGGAGGGAGGGGATGATGAGGTCACTGACTCCACGTGGGTGCCTAATAGGAGAGAGGAGGATGAGGAGGAGGCACATCTCCAACGAGGCAGGATGCCCTTTGGTGGCCAGCGTAAGGGCAGTACACCGACGGAATCACACCGCAGAGCTCCGCCTGTGCAGGGCGCTGCCTCTGCCCGTCATTCAAAAAGTTCTTTGGTGTGGGCCTTTTTTGAGGCTAGTGCATCAGATCGCACAGCTGCTGTTTGCAACATATGTCTCAAGCGTATATCGCGTGGCCAAAACATCAGCCGCTTGGGTACCACATGCCTGACCAGACATATGTTGACCTGCTATGCAGCTCGTTGGCAAGCCTACCTCAAAGACCCACACCAAAGAACAAAGCGGACCTCTCCTTGCACCGCATCAGCTGGGATGTCCAACCCCACTATAACTTCAGTCCTCTCTGAAACATGCACTGAGAGGAATGAAGGTGTAGAATTAGGTGTGTCACAGCCAAGTACTTGCGGCCACTCTGCTAGCAGTACACCGACGTCCGATTCTAGCAGGCAAATTTCCCTGCCCCAGCTGCTGGACCGTCGAAAGAAGTTCACTCCCAGCCATCCACATGCCCAGCGGTTGAATGCTAGCTTGGCTAAATTGCTAGCGCTTCAACTGCTGCCTTTTCAGTTGGTAGACTCGGCCCCCTTCCGTGAGTTTGTGCAATGTGCGGTTCCTCAGTGGCAGGTTCCCAAACGCCACTTTTTCTCACGGAAGGCTATTCCGGCTCTCTACCGGCATGTGGAAGGCAATGTCTTGGCCTCGCTGGACAGGGCGGTCAGCGGTAAGGTGCATATTACCGCTGACTCATGGTCCAGCAGGCATGGACAGGGACGTTACCTTTCTTTCACGGCCCATTGGGTCACTCTTTTGGCAGCTGGGAAGGATGCAGGACAAGGTGCAGTAGTGTTGGAGGTTGTTCCACCGCCACGCCTCCAAAATGCTACTACTGGTTGTGACACACCTCTCTCCTCCACCCCCTCCTCTTCTTCTTCCTCCATGGCCTCTTCCTGTGGTTTGTCCTCGGAACCAGCGGTGCTCCGTAGCCGTTCAAGGGGCTACGCAAGTACGCAGGCAAAAAGATGCCATGCCGTGCTTGCGCTGGTGTGTTTGGGGGACAGAAGCCACACTGGGGCAGAGGTCCTGTCTGCTCTGCAGGGCCAGGCCGAGAGGTGGTTGACGCCACGCCAGCTTAAGCCAGGAATGGTGGTTTGCGACAATGGCACCAACCTCCTCTCCGCCCTCCGACAGGGACAACTGACCCATGTGCCCTGTGTGGCTCACGTCCTTAACCTGGTGGTGCAGCGGTTCTTGGGCAGGTACCCGGGCTTACAGGATGTCCTGAGGCAGGCCAGGAAAGTCTGTGTGCATTTCCGCAGATCTTATAATGCCAGTGCTCGCCTGGCTGAGCTGCAAAAGGAGTTGAACCTGCCCAAGAACCGCCTTATATGTGACATGCCCACCAGGTGGAACTCAACGTTGGCCATGCTGCAGCGGCTGCACACGCAGCAGAGGGCCATCAATGAGTACCTGTGCGACTACGGCACCAGGACAGGGTCAGGGGAGCTTGGTTTTTTTTCTCCACGCCAGTGGGGCATGATCAGGGATGCATGCACTGTCCTGGCACCATTTGAGGAGGCCACGAGGATGGTGAGCAGTGACAGTGCATGCATCAGTGACACTGTACCTCTTGTCCACCTGTTGGAGCACACGCTGCGTGGAATAATGGACAGGGCACTTGAGGCAGAACAGAGGCAGGAAGAGGAGGACTTCCTTGCCTCTCAAGGCCCCCTTTACCCAGACAGTGTTCCTTCTGTCCCACCCATCGCACAGGAAGAGGAGGAGGAGGAGGAGGAGGAGGAGGAGGATTGTGTCAGCATGGAGGTGGAGGCTGGCACTCAGCATCATCAGCAGCAGTCTTTTAGGGATGATTTACAGTCCCAAGAAACCAGTGGACTTGTACGTGGCTGGGAGGAGGTGGCTGCGGATCATGTCGTCCTTAGTGACCCAGAGGACTCCGGACCGAATGCCTCAGCTAACCTACGCTGCATGGCCTCCCTGATCTTGCAAAGTCTGCGGAAGGATCCTCGTATTCTTCGGATCAAGGAGAGGGACCATTACTGGCTGGCCACTCTCCTTGATCCACGGTACAAGGGTAAGGTTGCGGACCTTATGTTACCGTCGCAGAGGGAGCAGAGGATGAGACAACTGCGGGAGGCCTTGCAGAAAGCTCTGTGCAACGCGTTCCCAGAGACTGGGAGGTTACAAACTCCTGGTCCTGGACAACGAGTTGCTGAGGCTTCGGCCAGTCAAAGAAGGAGCGGTGGGGAAGGTGGCCGTCTGACCGATGCGTTCAGACAATTCTTTAGTCCGCAGCCCCAAAGTATGATCGGTTCCAGCAACCATCGCCAGCGTCTGATAAACATGGTGCAGGAATATCTAGGGGCAAGGTCAGACTTGGACACCTTCCCCACCGAAAATCCTCTGGCTTACTGGGTCTTGAGGATGGATCACTAGCCAGAGCTTGCACAGTATGCAATTGAGCTACTGGCCTGTCCTGCATCCAGCGTTCTTTCGGAACGCACATTCAGTGCTGCTGGAGGATTTGTCACGGATCACAGGGTGCGCCTGTCCACCGACTTGGTTGATCGACTGACTTTCATCAAGATGAACCAGTCTTGGATCACCACCAGCTACCACACACCTGATGCTGATATAACAGACTAATTGATTTTAACATGTCACATCCCTTCAAGACTGATGCTGATGCTGAGTGCCTGTGCTGTTATGTTGACTGGCTATCCTCCTCCTCCGAGTCCTCAATGATACGATTGATGATGATAGCTTGGAAGATCATTTTTGTTTATGGGTGCCGCCACCAGTGGCTAAGGCCCAATTTTTCAGCCCCTGTTTAACAGGGGCGTGTAATTACAATTTTTGAAGCAATACTTTGCAACAGGGCTCATTGCTGTGCTCCAAGTACAGTATCTGTGAGGGGTTGCAGTGTTGTGCCACCAGTGCCTAAGGCCCAATTTTTCAGCCCCTGTTCAACAGGGGCATGTAATTACAATTCTTGATCTAATAATTCACAGCAGGGCCCATTGCTGCACCCACCAAGAGTAACTCTGAGGGCTTACAGTGTTGTGGCAACGCCACCACCACCACCACGAAAGGCCCAATTTTTCAGCCCCTGTTCAAAAGGGGCATGTAATTACAATTCTTGATCTAATAATTCACAGCAGGGCCCATTCCTGCACCCACCAAGAGTAACTCTGAGGGCTTACAGTGTTGTGGCAACACCACCACCACCACCACCACCACGAAAGGCCCAATTTTTCAGCCCCTGTTCAACAGGGGCATGCAATTACAATTCTTGATCTAATAATTCACAGCAGGGCCCATTGCTGCACCCACCAAGAGTAACTGTCAGGGCTTACAGTGTTGTGGCACCAGCACCACCATCAAAGGCACAATTTTTACTACCACTGTTCAACAATTATATGTAATTACAATTCCTGATATAATAGTTGACAGCAGGGCGTTCCAGCACCAACCAAGAGTAACTGTGAGTGCTTACAGTGTTGTGCCAACACCAACAACTAAGGGGCCTATTTTTGCAGAGTATATACGGCAGGTCCCTACTTTCAAACATCCAACTTACAAACGACTCCTACTTGCAAACGCAAGAAGACAACAGGAAGTGAGAGGAAATCTACCCCTAGGAAGGAAAATTCTCTCCTGTAAGAATTAATATGGGAGAAAGGTGTCTCCTCTGTACTGATGCTTTATCACCAATCCTTGTTTCAAGAAAAACACCACATTTCAAAAACAGTTGTCATTGGGACGGAAAGTGAGGTGAAATGTTCTGAACAGGGGCACAGACAGCAAAACAAATGTTACAGGGGTGATAACCCTTACCTATGTTTTCCAAAAAGTTTAAAAATAGATTTTTGGGCTGGAGCTACACTTAAACAATGTACCTGTTCAAAATTACAAACAGATTCTACATAAGAACAAACCTACAGTCCCTGTCTTGTATGCACCGCCTGTATACGGCTGTTCAGAGTATATAGGGCCTTTTTTATTTTGTGTGCGGTGTTCCCCTTAATATCCATACAAGACCCAAAGGGGCTGGTAATGGGCTGGGGTAGGGGGGGGGGTCATGGGGTAGCTATGCCATTTTTCTTAAAGATTTTCATCCATATTACCGGGACCAGACATTACATTAAAGCCGCAAGCACTTTTAAATGGCTTTTTTTTCCTTTAGAAGTGTCATTTTGTGCAGGGACAGTTCTAAACACGGGAAACACGTGGCACTTCACAGGCATACTTTAGACACCCCCCAGGTACGATATTTAAAGGAATATTTGACTTTTTTTTTTTCACTTTATGCATCATTAAAATGATTGCTCCCGAAAAACGACCGTTTTTAAAACTTCTTTTTGCATTGATACATGTCCCCTGGTGAAGAACCCGGGTTCCCAAACCCTTTTTAGGACAATAACATGCATAATAGTCGTTATAATTAGCACTTTAGAATTCGAACGTTCGCATCCATTGTATTTAATAGGGTTCTAATGTTCGTACGAACTTTCGGTCCGTTCGCGGGTTCTGGTGCGAACCGAACCCGGGGGTGTTCGGCTCATCACTACTGACCGCCAATGTAGGGGACATTATTCATGATGACATCGGATGTGAGGAGTATTCTTCCTGATAACCACCAATATAAAGAGCATTCCCACTGATCACCAATGTTAGGAAATGTTTTCCCACTGGCCACCAATGTAAGCAGCCTTCTTCCTGAAGACCACCGATATAAAGATCATTCATCTGACTGACCACGAATGTAAGGGAGATTTTTTCCCACTGGCCACCAATCTAAGTAGCATTCTTCTCACTGACCAACAATGTAAGGAACATTCTTCCCACTGACCACCAATGTAAGGAACATTCTTCCCACTGATCACCAATGTAAGGAACATTCTTCTCACTGACCAACAATGTAAGGGACATTCTTCCCACTGACCACCAATGTAAGGATCATTCTTCCCACTGATCACCAATGTAAGGATCATTCTTCCCACTGATCACCAATGTAAGGGACATTCTTCCCACTGATCACCAATGTAAGGTACATTCTTCCCACTGATCACCAATGTAAGGGACATTCTTCCCACTGATCACCAATGTAAGGAACATTCTTCCCACTGATCACCAATGTAAGGGACATTCTTCCCACTGATCACCAATGTAAGGGACATTCTTCCCACTGATCGCCAAACTAAGGATCATTCTTCCCACTGATCACCAATGTAAGGGACATTCTTCCCACTGATCACCAATGTAAGGAACATTCTTCTCACTGATCACCAATGTAAGGATCATTCTTCCCACTGATCACCAATGTAAGGGACATTCTTCCCACTGATCACCAATGTAAGGTACATTCTTCCCACTGATCGCCAAACTAAGGATCATTCTTCCCACTGATCACCAATGTAAGGGACATTCTTCCCACTGATCACCAATGTAAGGAACATTCTTCCCACTGATCACCAATGTAAGGGACATTCTTCCCACTGATCACCAATGTAAGGATCATTCTTCCCACTAATCACCAATGTAAGGAACATTCTTCTCACTGATCGCCAAGCTAAGGATCATTCTTCCCACTGATCACCAATGTAAGGAACATTCTTCCCACTGACCACCAATGTAAGGAGCATTCTTCTCACTGATCACCAATGTAAGGAACATTCTTCCCACTGATCACCAATGTAAGGGACATTCTTCCCACTGATCACCAATGTAAGGAACATTCTTCCCACTGACCACCAATGTAAGGAACATTCTTCCCACTGACCACCAATGTAAGGGACAATCTTCCCACTGATCACCAATGTAAGAAGCATTCTTCCCACTGATCACCAATGTAAGGGACATTCTTCCCACTGATCACCAATGTAAGGGACATTCTTCCCACTGATCACCAATGTAAGGAACATTCTTCCCACTGACCACCAATGTAAGGAACATTCTTCCCACTGACCACCAATGTAAGGGACAATCTTCCCACTGATCACCAATGTAAGGAGCATTCTTCCCACTGATCACCAATGTAAGGGACATTCTTCCCACTGATCACCAATGTAAGAAGCATTCTTCCCACTGATCACCAATGTAAGGGACATTCTTCCCACTGATCACCAATGTAAGGGACATTCTTCCCACTGATCACCAATGTAAGGAACATTCTTCCCACTGACCACCAATGTAAGGAACATTCTTCCCACTGACCACCAATGTAAGGGACAATCTTCCCACTGATCACCAATGTAAGGAGCATTCTTCCCACTGATCACCAATGTAAGGGACATTCTTCCCACTGATCACCAATGTAAGGAACATTCTTCCCACTGATCACCAATGTAAGGAACATTCTTCCCACCGTAAAATATAGAAAAGAAGAAACCCCGCGCTAGCTGGGTATTTAACTAGTGAAGGGGAATGGGAATCGGAGGAAGAAAAATGGCTAGGGACACTGCAGCAGTCACCGGGGAGTCTGATCCAAGCAGACAAAAGTGAATAAATGAAAGAAGGGTGATGGTGGCTGCGCTGTGATTATAACTATTGAAGGAAGTGAAGGGAAGTATAGCTTGGAGGATACGTCCGCTGAATCCCAATTTTTTGCAGCACCATGGAAAGGTAGGTCCAGTTCACTCTGTGGTGGATGATATTTATCAATCGTCTAGTGGCGTCTGAGGTTTGGCGACCTTTAGTAAATCCTGTTTGAACTAGGGAGGGGAGGATATCAATGAGTCTGTTTGTAAGTAGTTTAGCATACACTTTGAGATCAATATTTAGTAGTGAGATGGGGCAAAAATTCTGAGGGATAGTTGGTTCTTTGTCTGGTTTGGGTAACGTGATAATGAGCGCTGATAACATTTCAGTTGGAAATGAGGAGGAGGATGCAGTGTGGTTAAATAAGTTGCATAGATAAGGGGTTAAAGTTGTGTTAAACATTTTAAAATATTCTCCCGTGAATCCGTCCGGACCAGGGCATTTAGAGTTGGGTAGTTTTTCAATTGTTGTTTGTACTTCGGAATCCGTGAAGGGTAAATTTAGTTGTGATAATTGTTCAGGCGTTAGTAATGGAAGCTTTATGTGATTGAGGAAGGATTGTATCTCATCCTGGTTGGGTTGGTGGGTGTTGCAGTCCTCTTTGAGATTATATAGGCCACTATAGTAGGAACTAAAGGCGTCAGCAAAGGCTTGGGGGTTAATGTGTTTATCTCGGGCAGTAGGATAGTATAGATGCGCTATTTTCGTTTTCATTCTGTGCCCTTTGATGCGTTAGGACATAACTTTCCCTGCTTTATTGTTGGTGACAAAAGATCTGGCTTTTAGTTTCCTTAAGGTTTAAGTCATAACCTTCAAGGAGCAATGAGCGTAGCTCGTGGCGTAATTTGAATATTTGGGATTGTAGTACATGGGAAGGGTTAGATTTGTTCTGCAGATCTGCTGCCGCTATCTTTGCGGTCAATTCTTCCAACCTCTGCATCCTCCTATTTTTCATTTTGGCTCCTAATTGTATGAAAAATCCTCTCATATAAGATTTTTATGGGCATTCCACAGTATCGCCGGGTCAGACACTGATCCTGAATTGTTGAGGAAAAATTCTTCCAATTTTTGGGAGAGATATTTGATATTGTCTGGGTGTTGCAGGATAGAGTTATTGACTCGCCACATGAAGGCTTGAAGTCTTTATTAACAATTTTGATGCTTACAGGGGCGTGGTTTGACCAGGTGATGATGTGGATTTTGGCTTGACTAATATTTTGCAGCAACCATTTATCTGATAGAAAGAGATCTATGCGAGAGTAGGTGTTGTGACGCGGGGAGAGGTAAGTGTAGTCCCTCTCTGTCGCATGACAGCACCTCCAAATGTCATGTAAATCATTATCTGTAAGAAAAGAGGTTAGTGGAGAAATAAAGCGTTTGGGTCCATGTCATTATCAGGTACAAGGTTGAAGTCCCCGCAGATGAGTAGGTGACCCTGTTGTACTTCCCGTATTTTCTTTAGTGTGCATTTAAGGGACTGAATCTGTCTGTGATTCGGGGCGTACAGGTTTACTATTGTATATGCGACATTGTCTATTGTGCATACAAGAATTATAAATCTTCCTTCTGGGTCCAGAGTACAGTTTTGCAGCTGGAAGGATACTGTAGTGTGTCTCTGATAGCAATTAGAACACTCATCTGTTTCTTTGGGAAGCATGCTTTGTACTGTATATGTGTGGAAAGGATTTATGTTGGCAATTAGGGGTAGCATCCTGAGCGAAGTGCGTTTCTTGGATGCATAGGACATCACTGCCATGTGACAGTGCCGTTTTACATAAGGAAGCTCTTTTGGCCGGGTGGTTCAGGCCCTTTGCGTTTATTGTCAGTATGTTAATGGCCATTGTGAGATTGCTGAGGGCAATGTTTTGCGTGGTAACACTCACTGTTGGTTGGTGATGATTTTGTTCCTCAGCTAGGCGTCTGCTGATGTTGGTCCTTTAGGTATCGTGGTGTCTCTGGATACGTGGGTCCTATAGTGATCGTACCTTGTTTTGGCTGTACTTGTAAGAAGGAAACAGTCAACATAAAACACTAAAGCCCTGTACACACGATCGGATTTCCTATGGATTCTAATCCGATGGATTTTTCCATCGGAAATCCGATGAAGCTGACTTCCATCAGTCTTGCCTACACACCATCAGTCAAAAATCCGACCGTCCCAAACACCGTGACGTAAAACACTCCGACAAGCCTAGAAAAATTAAGTTCAATGCTTCTGAGCATGCGTCGACTTGATTCTGAGCATGCGTGGGTTTTTTGTCCGATGGAGTTCCACACAGACAATCGGAATTTGCTATCGTTTTTTTTCCTATTGGATAAATTTAAAACATGTTCTATTTTTTCTCACCGATGGAAAAAAGACGGATGGGGCCCATACACGATTGGTTTGTCCGATGAGAAAAGTCCATCGGACTGTTTTCATCGGTAAAACCGATCGTGTGTACACGGCATTACAGTATACAATGGGGCTTATATTGCCCTATGCCCACTGGCTGGTGTAATTATATCTTGCCGCTGTTCAGGAGGCCACTGTGTCGCACAGCCGTGGGTGGCAAGTTGCGGTGTGACCAATAATAAAAGAAAATAAAAAAGAAAGAACAATACGTAACTATAACTCAAAATGTCAGTATACTTAACGGGTTGTACCGACTTAACGTGGGGGAACGTTCAGAATAGATGTATCTTAGCATGGCAGAGGACCGGGGATATAGGTCGCTGGAGAAGTATGATGTTGTGAGATGTGTTATTTCCCTTTAGGATTGCGATGTTCCTTTTGATGTGTTCCCTGTTGCCGAGGATTGGCAAAGGTTTTCTTATCTTCGCTATAAAGCTCAGGAATTATTCCCCATGAGTGAAGGAGTTGTAGGCCATCCTTGGGATTGGATATGACGGTTGTCGTTCCATTGTTAATAATTACTATGGTGGCTGGGTGTCTCCATTTATAGGGAATTTTGTGGTTGTTAAGGGCCTTAGTGACCGTCTTCATTTGTCTCCTCCTGTTGAGAGTATACTGGGAGAGGTCCGCATACAAGTGTATCCCATTGTATGGTGCAGGTAGCTCCGGGTTTGATCTGGCTTTCGCCAGAAGCTTCTCTTCAGTAGGAAAGAAGTGTATTTTCATGAGGACGTCTCTAGGCACTGAGGCCTCTAGTTGTTTAGGCTTCGGTATACGGTGGATGCGATCAATGATACGTTCGATTTGAGACACCTCAGGGAGCATTTTGGCTATCATATTGCCAGCGTATTTCTACAGGTCAGCGGGGGGGATAGATTCGGGGCCCCTTAGCTTTACGTTATTCCTCCTCGAACAATCTTCGAGGTCTGCGATCTTTGCCTTGATCCAATCTGTGTCATCAGATTGATTCTTGTATGCATCTATAAGCTCGTTTACTGTTGAGGTGCATTCATCCATTTTGTGCTCAATGTGCTGCACCCTCTCTCCCATGCACTGCATCTTGGATGAAAAGCTTTTTATCATGGCTGATATGTTCAGCATCAGGGATGTTTGTAGTGAAAGGAGCATGTCCTTCATTGTGGTGTCAAGGACCGTCTGGCCAGATGTGGGGAAGTGTGCTATGGAGGATGATAGGTTGAGGCCTACCTGATCCGGGTGGAAAGTGTCCTTCCCAGCACTTGAGACCTGCGTCGCAGGATCCATCCGCCTCCGCGCCTTCGCCGGGCTTTGGGATGATGTGCTGTGCGGGAGCGATTTGCTGGCTGCTAGCGGGGCTATCTCTTCTGCCCAGGATCCTGGATTGTCATCCAGTAAGTCCGTGTAGGAGGATGAGGCCTGTGGATGTTCGCTGCCGGCGCCATCTTGCCACTTCCCCCCCTCCGTCGCTGACATAGTAAAGAAGTCGCTCTGTCCCCGGTCTCTGGTCAGAGCTGTCGGCTTATGCGGCCATCACCATCGCGCGCAAGCCACGCCCCCCAGCGAGCCTCTTTTTGACTCTTGTTGTTTACAAGTTAAAATCCTTTTTTTTGCTAGAAAATTACTTAGAACCCCCAAACATTATATAATTTTTTCAGACACCCTAGAGAATAAAATGGCGGTCGTTGCAATACTTTATGTCACATCATATTTGTGCAGTGGTCTTACAAGGGCACTTTTTTGGGAAAAAATATACTTTTTTGACTTAACCACTTCACCCACCCACCCATAGTCAAATGACGTCCGCAGGCGGGCGTCATATGACGTCCTGGGCTTCCCGGCCGTCTAGGGGGCGCACGCGCCGCCATGTAATTAGGGAGCCGATGCGCTGCCTGGCGGCCGTGATGTCCGCCGGACACCAGCGATTGCCTGTCACAGAGCAGGGAAGTATATCTGTGTGTGTAAACACACAGATCCATGTCCTGTCGGGAGAGGAGACTGATCGTGTATTCCTTGTACAGAGGAACACCGATCGGTCACCTCCGCCAGTCAGTCCCCTAGCCCCACAGTTAGAATCACTCCCTAGGGAACACATTTAACCCCTTTATCGCCCTCTAGTGTTAACCCCTTCCCTGCCAGTGACATTTATACAGTAATTAGTGCGTTTTTATAGCACTGATTGCTGCATAAATGTTAATGATCCCAAAATAGTGTCAAATGTGTCCGATCTGTCCGCCGCAATGTCGCAGTCAAGATAAAAATCGCAGATCGCCGCGATTATTAATAAAAAAATAATAATAATAAAAATGCCATAAGTCTATCCCCTATTTTGTAAACGCTATAACTTTTGCGCAAACCAATCAATATACGCTTATTGCAATTTTTTTGACCAAAAATATGTAGAAGAATACAAATCGACCTAAACTGAGGACATTTTTTTTTTTTTTTTTTTTAACCACTTCAATACCAGGCAGTTACGAACCTTCCTGCCCAAGCCAATGTTCAGCTTTCAGCGCTGTTGCAATTTGAATGACAATTGCGCGGTCAAGCTAAACTGTACCCAAACAATTTTTTTATCATTTTGTTCCCACAAATAGAGCTTTCTTTTGGTGATATTTGATCACCTCTGCGATTTTTATTTTAAAAAACGAAAATTTAGAAAAAAAAAATATGTTTTTCTTTGTTTCTGTTAATTTTTTTGTAAATAAGTAAGTTTTCTTCTTTAATGACGGGCACTGATATGGCTGCACTGATGGGCACTGATAAGGCGGCACCGATGGGCACCGAGGAGGTGGCACTGATGAGGTGGCACTGATGGGTACTGATGATGGTCACTGATAGGCGGCACTGATGGTCACTGATAGGCGGCACTGATGGGCACTGATAGGTGGCACTGGTATGCGGCACTGATGGGCACTCATAGGCGGCACTCATGGGCACTCATAGGCGGCACTGATGGGCACTCATAGGCGGCACTGATGGGTACTTATGGGTGGCACTGATGGTTACTTATGGGTGGCACTGATGGGTGGCACGGATGGGCACTGGTGAGCACTGATAGATGGGCACTAAGAGGTGGCACTGATGGACAATGATGGACACTGATGTGCGGCACTGATGATACTGATGGGTGGCATCAGCAATCAGCGCAAACCCCCCCGTCAGGAGAGCCGCCGATTGGCTCTCCTCTACTCGCGTCTGTCAGACACGAGTGAGGAAGAGCCGATCAACGGCTCTTCCTGTTTAGATCGTGATTAGCCATGATTGGACACGGCTGATCACGTGGTAAAGAATGACACACCGCACCACTGATCGCCGCGATGTGTGCCCCCCCGGGCGCGCGGTGGCTGTTATCCTGCAGGACGTCAATAGATGCCCAGTCAGGATAATGCAACCACTTCCCAGACGTCAATATGCTATTGACCGGGCAGGACGTGGTTAAACTGGAATATTTATTATAGCAAAAAGTAAAAAATGTTGTGTTTTTTTTTAAACTTGCTGCTCTTCTTTTGTTTATAGCGCAAAAAATGAAAACCGCAGAGGTGATCAAATACCACCAAAAGAAAGCTATATTTGTGGGGAAAACAATTCATTTGGGTACAGCGTTGTATGACCGTGCAATTGTCATTCAAAATGTTACAGCGCTGAAAACTGAAAATTGGCCTGGGCAGGAAGGGGGTGAAAATGCCCGGTATTGAAGTGGTTAAAAAATAAGACAACAGTAGAGTTAGCCCATTTTTTTGTTTTATATTGTGAAAGATATTCTAACTCCGAGTAAATTGATACCCAACATGTCACGCTTCAAAATTGCGCCCGCTCGTGGAATGGGGACAAACTTTGACCCTTAAAAATCTCCATAGGCGACGTTTAAACATTTCTACAGGTTACCAGTTTTGAGGTTTTTTTTATATACATGAAGGGGGTGCTTATCCCCCCTCCCCCACCCCCGGCCTTCACCTTTAATATTTTCCCATGTCGCTCCATTTGTCTGTCTGCACCCACAAAATATACCTGTCTTCACCCCAAGCGCTGCCTTCACTTGTCAGCCAGTTCAATACAAAATGACAAATCCTAAAAAATAAACACTGAAAACGAGACAACGCAGATTCATATCATTTCTGCGTGTAATTATGTTTGAAATCCACTTTGTGTTTAAAACAGAGCTGAGAATACACCTGTACTTCATTATTCAGCTGAACTTTTTCCACAATGGAACAAAACCTTTTTTTTTTTCTTTGGCCCCGTAAAGACAATTAAATACGTCTGGGTCTCCACCCAAACCCTTTCCAAGTCATCCCCGACACCAGGAAGTCCAATGATTGAGATTGTTTGAATAGACTTCGTTTCATCTTCCTCAGAAATGTCATTGCGCTGTGCCATTGTTTAATAAAAATCATGAAATAATAACAAATAGAAGAGTTCCTCGTCGGGAAAGCAGATGGCTCCGTACCAGGCATGAGAGCCGCCCGCCATGCCGGTCTGACAATTGAAAGCAGACTGTGGGGACCCGGCGAGCTGCGATCCTTACGTTTTGTAATTTTTATTACCCGGAAAAAAAAAAAAAAAAGACTTTATGAACAATTACAGCATACATAACATGTCAAGCCGCGGTGCTGCGAGAATTAATAAAGCCTTATTATTGCATTCTCAGAACCTTTTCCATTGAACTCGGATGAGTTCTGGCTCGCGTTTTTGGGAAAAGCCCTTTTCCTGCAATTGATTAATTTCTGCATAGCTGAGGCTAGTTTCCACCGTCCTGTGCAAAAACAATTTGAGCATTACAAGGTGAAAGTCGTGTTTTGGCCCGGGCTTGGACGGGACAAGAGCCCATACTCTACATACCGGCGACTGCTCCATAATCCATGCACCTGGCACCTAATCTACATGCAGGGCGCCTGACGCATGGATTTCACTGTTTTTTTTTTTTTTGTTGAAGGACATCATTAGAGCCTGAATTAATATTCGCTAATGTCTTCCTGCTTCTCCACCCGGCCAATCAGGAAGCGGGTCCTGATTCCCTGGCCAATCGAGTCTCAGGATCCACTTCCTGTTTGACCGGGAGTGGAGAAGCAATGGCCCCGGCTCTTACCTCGGCAAGCTGGAGCGAAGAGCAGAATCGGCCTCCTAAGGCAGTGTTTCTCAACTCCAGTCCTCAACAGGTCATGTTTTCAGGATTTCCCTCAGATGAAACGGTTGTGGTAATTACAAGGCAGTGAAACTGATCAAATCACCTCTGCAAAATAATGGAAAGCCTGAAAACATGACCTGTTGGGGCGCCTTGAGGACTGGAGTTGAGAGACCCTGTCCTAAGGTAAGGCCACCAAGGCCACCGATCGCCACCATCTGTCTCTCGTGGGGGGGGGCACTGATCTCCGCCGTCCATCTCCCGTGGGGGGGGCACTGATCGCCATTGTCCATCTCCCGTGGGGGGCCACTGATTGCCGCCGTCTGTCTCCCACGTGGGGGGGATGGCGTTAGTGCAAGCGAGGGGGGCAGGTTTGTTTGCCACCCCCCCAAAATATTGAGCACCAGCCGCCACTGCATACTGGGCTGATGGAAAGGCATACTTGAAATGAAAACCACCAGCATAGAGCTGTAAGGTGTACAAAGTACACCTACTGGGGTTGATTTACTATAACTGGAGATTGCTTCCCGCTGTCTTCTCCTCAAGCTGTCTCTTCCCGCTGTCTTCTTCTTCCTGCCCTCTCTTCCCGCCGTCTTCTCCTCAAGCTGTCTCTTCCTGCTGTCTTCTCCTCGAGCTGTCTCTTCCCGCTGTCTTCTCCTTCCTGCACTCTCTTCCCGCCGTCTTCTCCTCAAGCTGTCTCTTCCCGCTGTCTTCTCCTCGAGCTGTCTCTTCCCGCTGTCTTCTCCTTCCTGCCGTCTCTTCCCGCCATCTTCTCTTCGAGCTGTCTCTTCCCGGCGCCGCCGTCTCTTCCCACTGCTGTCTTCTTTCTCGCCGCCAGTTACCCTCTAAAAAAATTTAAAAAGCCGCTCTTGTTCTGTTGATGTCTTCATCTGTTTTGTTGTTGTCACCCGCTCTCTGCCGACTCTTATATAGCAATGGGTGTGGCCATTCGATGACATCACCTGGTAACCGGTGGCGAGTAAGAAGACAGAAGTGGGAAGGGACAGCTCGAAGAGAAGATGGCGGGAAGAGACAGCTTGAGGAGAAGACGACGGGAAGAGACGGCTAGAGAAGACAGAGCTGGTAGAGGAATGGTCAAAAAACAGCTATTTGTGTTTTTATTACATTTCATTGCTTTTTTGGTGAATGGGTAGGGATACGATGTACCCGCTACCCATTCACATAGGGGGGGTGGGATCTGGGGGCCCCCGACAACCACCGGCTGTGGTTGTCGGGAAGAGGCCCTTGTCCTCATTAACATGAGGGAAAGGTGCTTTGAGGTGGGGGGGCGCAGAGCCCCCCTGCCCCAAAACACCCAGCCCCCCCCCATGTTGAGGGCATGCAGCCTGGTATGGTTCAGGAGAGGGGGGCGTTCGATCTTTTGCCCTGACCTGCCGGGCAGCATGCTCGGATAAGGGTCTGGTATGGATTTTGGGGGGGACCCCACGCCATTTTTTTTTATTTTGCTGTGGGGTTCCCCATATAAATCCATACTAGACCTGAAGGGCCTGGTATGGACCTAGGGGGTAATCCCCACACTGTTTTTTTTTTTGCAAATTTGTTTGCCGGCAATTTTTTTTTTTTTACATTCAGCTGATGACACATCGGTTGCTAAGGACATGACGGCCGGCTTCCCAGCCCCCTCGTTAGCAACCAGCTATATACAGTGTGTTTTACAGTGCATTTAAAGAGAAAAAAAATATATAGAATGCAAAATGCATGAAAACTGCATGCAAAAACGCATAAAAAACACTGGTTTAAAAATGCAAAATGCACTGAAAAGCGTGCCTGAAAATTGCATCAAGCGCAGCCCCATAGATGTGGACCTAGACCAGTGGTTCTCAACTCCTGTCCTCAGGACCCACTAACAGGCCAGATTTTAAGTATTACCTTGGTGAGATGCAGACTAGAATACTGCAATCCCTGAGCAGCAAATTATATCACCTGTGATGCATTTCAGTTATCTTGCAAACCTGGCCTGTTGGTGGGCCCTGAGGACTGGAGTTGAGAACCACTGATAGACTAATGGATGATATTTATTTGACCTAAAATCATTGAAATCGCTTATTTTTTTTTTCTAAAATAATAAACATGTTATACTTCCCTGCTCTGTGTAATGGTATTTGTGTACTCTTACTTTTGTTACAATTTTTTTTATTTTAATGTTTTCTTTTTTATTTCTTTATGTGCAAAAATGTGAAATGCAGTAAATATTATTATTTGAGGTAAAGAGGCACAAGAACTGGTTTAGAAAAGGACACTTGCATATCCCACATGAGTAGGGTGACCACATTTCCAAACTACCATTCAGGGACACCCCCCTTCCCAAAAATCAGCTTGTGCTGTAACGAATCACAGCACAGTGATTGAACACAAGAGGCAGGATTTATGATTTCTCCAATCACAAGCAGGGGGCGGGGATTGTGCTCCTCCAGGCATTCCCGGCCAGGGCAAGTACTGTCAGTGAGTAAAGCAGTGATGTGGCGGCCTTTTTTGGGGGCATCAGATTGGGGGGGAGGGGTAGCTGTGTCAGTTTCATTCCGGGACACTGTATTGTCCTGGAATGAATGTGCCCGGGACAGACCCGCAAAATGCGGGACTGTCCCGGGCAATCCGGGACACGTGGTCACCCTACTGTGCTATTTAAAGCTTATTGAGAGCAAAAAGATCTACATAGATCAGGAGTAGGCAACCTTTGAGAGGTGGCGATCTCCCTGAACACCACAAAAGAGTTCACTTGGGTTCGGTGCCCTTTATTTTTTAAGTAATTAACTAGCAAGACCTAAAAAAATGTATAGGGACATTTACAAAAACATAATAAAACAAATGTCACTGTAAAAATATAAGCTTAGCCAACCTTAAAAGGAGGCAGTGTCAGTCAGTAGAGCAGTGGATGGTGTCAGCAGGGCTGTTTGAAGGATTTTGGGGGCCCCAAGCAGATTGAGAATTTGGGGCCCCCAAGCGGGGGGGGGGGGGTGCCACTGATTTTTTTGGGAGGAGCGGGGGGGGGGGGGGTGCTACACAATTTTTTAACTTTTTTTTAAAATTCAGAAGGAGGGGTGCTAACGCGGGACATCGACGCCGATCGCGAGAGGGGGGGCCGCCAATCGCGGGAGGGGGGCGCCAATCGCTGGAGGGGGGGCCGCCAATATCGTGGGAGGGGGGCCACCAATCGCGGGAGGGGAGGCAGCTGAGCTCTGCTGGGGCCCAAGGCCAGCTGGGGGCCCCAAGCAGTTGCTTGGTTTGCCTGTCCTGTTCCAACGGCCCTGGGTGTCAGTAGGGCAGTGAGGAACCAAGATCTCTTTTCTCCTGCTGGTGACCCCTCTAGTGATATAAAGATCTATATAGAGGGATCAGGACCTCCTTCCTCCTGCTGGTGACCCCTCTAGTGATATAAAGATCTATATAGAGGGATCAGGACCTCCTTCCTCCTGCTGGTGATCCCTCTAGTGATATAAAGATCTATATAGAGGAATCAGGGCCTCCTTCCTCCTGCTGGTGACCCCTCTAGTGATATAACGATCTATATAGAGGAATCAGGACCTCCTTCCTCCTGCTGGTGACCCCTCTAGTGATATAACGATCTATATAGAGGAATCAGGACCTCCTTCCTCCTGCTGGTGACCCCTCTAGTGATATAAAGATCTATATAGAGGGATCAGGACCTCCTTCCTCCTGCTGGTGATCCCTCTAGTGATATAAAGATCTATATAGAGGAATCAGGACCTCCTTCCTCCTGCTGGTGACCCCTCTAGTGATATAAAGATCTATATAGAGGAATCAGGACCTCCTTCCTCCTGCTGGTGACCCCTCTATTGATATAAAGATCTATATAGAGGAATCAGGACCTCCTTCCTCCTGCTGGTGACCCCTCTAGTGATATAAAGATCTATATAGAGGAATCAGGACCCCCTTCCTCCTGCTGGTGACCCCTCTAGTGATATAAAGATCTATATAGAGGAATCAGGGCCTCCTTCCTCCTGCTGGTGATCCCTCTAGTGATATAAAGATCTATATAGAGGAATCAGGACCTCCTTCCTCCTGCTGGTGACCCCTCTAGTGATATAACGATCTATATAGAGGAATCAGGACCTCCTTCCTCCTGCTGGTGACCCCTCTAGTGATATAAAGATCTATATAGAGGAATCAGGACCTCCTTCCTCCTCCTGGTGACCCCTCTAGTGATATAAAGATCTATATAGAGGAATCAGGACCGCCTTCCTCCTGCTGGTGACCCCTCTAGTGATATAAAGATCTATATAGAGGAATCAGGACCTCCTTCCTCCTGCTGGTGACCCCTCTAGTGATATAAAGATCTATATAGAGGAATCAGGGCCTCCTTCCTCCTGCTGGTGACTCCTCTAGTGATATAAAGATCTATATAGAGGGATCAGGACCTCCTTCCTCCTGCTGGTGACCCCTCTAGTGATATAAAGATCTATATAGGGATCAGGACCTCCTTCCTCCTGCCAGTGATCCCTCTAGTGATATAAAGATCTATATAGAGGAATCAGGACCTCCTTCCTCCTGCTGGTGATCCCTCTAGTGATATAAAGATCTATATAGAGGAATCAGGACCTCCTTCCTCCTGCTGGTGACTCCTCTAGTGATATAAAGATCTATATAGAGGAATCAGGACCTCCTTCCTCCTGCTGGTGACTCCTCTAGTGATATAAAGATCTATATAGAGGAATCAGGACCTCCTTCCTCCTGCCAGTGATCCCTCTAGTGATATAAAGATCTATATAGAGGAATCAGGACCTCCTTCCTCCTGCTGGTGACTCCTCTAGTGATATAAAGATCTATATAGAGGAATCAGGACCTCCTTCCTCCTGCCAGTGATCCCTCTAGTGATATAAAGATCTATATAGAGGAATCAGGACCTCCTTCCTCCTGCCAGTGACCCCTTTAGTGATATAAAGATCTATATAGAGGAATAAGGACCTCCTTCCTTCTGCTAGTGATCCCTCTAGTGATATAAAGATCTATATAGAGGAATCAGGACCTCCTTCCTCCTGCTGGTGACCCCTCTAGTGATATAAAGATCTATATAGAGGAATCAGGACCTCCTTCCCCCTGCTGGTGACCCCTCTAGTGATATAAAGATCTATATATAGAGGAATCAGGACCTCCTTCCTCCTGCTGGTGACCCCTCTAGTGATATAAAGATCTATATAGAGGAATCAGGACCTCCTTCCTCCTGCTGGTGACTCCTCTAGTGATATAAAGATCTATATAGAGGAATCAGGACCTCCTTCCTCCTGCTGGTGATCCCTCTAGTGATATAAAGATTAGGGATGAGCTTTATGTTCGGTCGAACATAAAGGCTCAGGGGGTTAAGTCCATGCCCCACACTATATAAGGCCGCCTGAACGTTGGCCGTGTGTAGTGTGTTGCAGGCGTTGACCGAGAGAGAGTGTAATTTCATTTAGATTGAGCAGGCAGGCGATTAAGTTAGCTGCAGTGTATTTAGTATATATATACATCCCGTCTTGTATACGGTATATATATATATATACACACACACTATATCCTGTGTAGCTAGATCTGACTGCAGACCGATCCTGGTGTACTGTTTCTAATATACTTCAGGCAGGCAGGTGATTCAGCTAGCTGCAGTGCATTTAGTATATACAGTGGAACCTCGGATTGCGAGTAACGCGGTTAACGAGCGTTTTGCAATACGAGCACTGTATTTTTAAAAATCGTGAATTTGCGAGTGTTGTCTCACAAAATTAGCACGATTCAGGCCAAAGCGGTGTGCAGTACCGCGTTTGGCCTGAGATAGGGGGGGGAGCGCCGGAGCCGAGCCGAACTTTGCCGATCTGCGCCATTCAGAAATGCACGGAAAGGCCAGAGGACAGCTCTGCTGACCTCAGCAAATCTCGGGAACAAAGTCTTTCCGAGGTTTTCTGAGGTCAGCCGAGGTCGGCCTTTTCGGCCGTTTCCGAGGCTCTCCGGCACCCCCCGCCTCTGGCTGCATGCGGTATTGCATGCCATTGAAGTCAATGCAGAACATATTATTTTAGCTTCCATTGACTTCAATGGGGAAACTCGCTTTGATATGCGAGGTCTTTGGATTACGAGCATTCTCCTGTGATGATCCACTGTATATACATCCCAGCTTGTGTATATATATATATATATATATATATATATATATATATATATATAAATAAATAAATATATATATATATATATATATATATATATATATACTGTATCCTGTGTAGCTAGATCCTGGTGTACTGTTTCTAATATACTTCAGGCAGGCAGGTGATTTAGCTAGCTGCAGTGCATTTAGTATATTTATACATCCCAGCTTGTATGTATATATATATATATATATGTAGCGGGGTCTCCTTTAAGGCCCCGAGACTACGTTACCCAGAACCCCGTTCGGCACCCAGGGTGCATTTAGCCACCGCAGAGACTCATGGGAGGGGCTATATAGGGAGGGGGAGAGGCTGAGCTCGGCCTCTTTGGACACCGCGCTGCTATCAACAGGTCTTCCTGTGCGGATCTGCTGCAGTGCAGGGCCTGAAGCCAGGGGCCTTGCACAAACTTCCAGAGAGCCTTCCACCCCACTTCGGAGCCTAGGTGGCACCTGACTTGTCGAGTTTGGACATCAGTTGGACCGGGGACCCAGTCGTTGCAGACACTGTGTGCGGAGACACAGTAGGTGGAAGTCCCGGACTGGGATCGCGTCCGGAGTGGTGAGCGAGCACCTGCTCATTCATATAGACTGCACTTTAACTAGGCCTAGAGACTGCCTTGGCCCTCCTGGTTCTATTTACTGTCCCACAGGAGACTAGTGGCGGAACTGAGTGGAGTAGTCTCCTGTGAGTGGTTCATTCTCCCTTTTAATTTTCCTACCCTTTGGATTACAAATTACTGTTCCTGTTGTGCACCACCAGTCAAGTTGCATGAGAAGAAATTGATCTTCCAGAGACTGAGTCTAAAGCTGGGTCAGGCCTGATCCGTAGGTAGAACTTTTGTTGCTGCGCCATAAGGGCGCATAGATAGAGATAGCTGCACTTGGCGGGTAATCGCCTGTATTATACTTTCTGTCTGCAGGGTTCTGCCGACATATATGTGTTATGTGTTAACCTTGTGCCCTTTTATCCAAAGTAAAGAAACGTTATATTTTATCTCTTGCTATCAGTGTGTTATCTTCATGCAAAGAGGTTACCCTTGCAATACAGATAGATTGTGTGCATATACTGTTAGATTGTGATACGAGAACAATCCCTAGACTAGCTGTGCCAGTGTGGGTCGAGTAGATTTTTGGGGGTTGGCGGTGCTGTACACAGGGCCCGAAACAAATCCAGTGGCTCTCTTAACTGGGGGTAGCGCTACATAAAGATCTACAGTACATAGAGAAATAAAAAGTTAATAAAAAAATAAACGCCCTCTCAATAGTGACTGGTTCCAAACTAAGACCCCCATTTGCTACTGCCCCAAACACTAGGCAGGGTAAAAATAGCGTGACAAAACCAATCCCATCACCAATGAGGTCCAGCGTTCATCTGTGACACCCGTGTCAGGATTCAATCAAAATAGTTTGAGATTTACTGATCCTAATTGGGCAACAGCTTAGTTCCCCTTTGGTCCAATACGACCAGGGGGGGGGGGGGGCTTTACCACGGTGGCATCACAAGCCAAGATCAAGAGACTGTAGCATTACTGCAAACTCTCCAGCTGCAATAATAAATAATGGCTCATTTCCGTGAGGGAAACACACACAATTGTTAGCGAAGTACACAGCGGAGCTCAAATAACATGTCCATACTACCAGAACTGCTGTTGACGTAATTAAAATCATATTCTTACAGAAACACATACAAAACTCAGACAACATCAATAAAAGAGCCATTTAGAAAGAACACCAGAAAGTGCCTCCATTCAGCAGCCCATACGGCCAGCAGATGTTCAACCTTTTTCCAACCAGCCTTGTCAAAGCCTCTCCATTCTCCACTTGGTGCCCCCCTACAACGCATTTCGCCTGCTTTCGGGTGGGCTGCGAGGAGACAGGCTCTCTTGGAGTTATCAGAAGCAGTTTTTTGTTTTCCCAAGCAATCTGTTCATGGAAACCTGGGCAGTACGATGCGCAAACCCACATTCTTCCCTAATAGAGCCGACCTTCACCGCAGTTCCTGGAATGTTGAGTTTCTCGAGGATTCCAACAACGTGAATGAGGGTTCTAGGCACGTATCTCTTCCCTTTCCAGAGAATTATTGTGGGAAATAATGTATTGGCTGAAATCAACCCTAGTTCCCTTCATTTAAGCACAGCCATTCAGATATGAATTAGAGATAAATGTTAAAAAAATTCAAATAAATAAATAAAATAAAAAGTTCTGGCTTGTAAAAGAAAAAAATGAAATTTGAAAGCAGAAACTAAAATACGATCAGTCTGCATTCCAGCCATAAACGTGGTAGGGTACCGTTCACCATCCTTTTTTATTGGCACGGTTACAGTTTTAGGACAAGCTTTAGGGTGTCTTTAGGGTGCCTGTCCCCTTCTTGGTCCAAGCCATTTAACCAAATATTAACCCCTTGGCATCTGCACATTAACCCTTTCTCTGACGTATAGCATGTGTGTACAGCAGTAGGGGGCAAGGCTGGGACAAGGGCCCATACTCTACAACATACCAGGAACGGTGACCGCTCCATAAGGGTCGCAGGGGCGCCGTCCCCCTAATCCATGCGCCCGGCCTCTAATCTACATGCCTGACGCATGGATTTTAATGTTTTTTATTTATTTTTGAAGGACGTGATTAGAGCCTGAGGCTTTAATTGGCTTCAAAAAGGGTGGGCTTGGGTTGCAGAATACTGCACCTGGAGTCCACCCAGTTGTGTGACATTAGCAAATGAATATTCGCTATTGTCTTCCTGGTCGTGAGTCCTACGTCCTCATTTGCCGGGGGGAGAAGTGACTGCCGGGACTCGGGAGGAGATGCAGGGGGGAAGCCACCGAAGCCATGACCTGAAAGGGGTAAGTGCGGGACTGGTGGGGGGCCTGGCGAGCAATGGACGAGAGATGCGGCGATCGAGCGACAGGGGGGAAGCTGGCTGAGTAGGGGGTGGCTGCCCCTCAAGAGAATTGAGCACCAGCTGCCACTAGTCATTAGTACAGTGACAGTGTATAGTATTAGCACTGAGCAATGTCGCTGGTGATGTCAATGTCAGTTAATCAGTTAGTGTCCCTCCCACTCAGTGTCAGTTAGTGTCAGATTTCCCGCTGCACAGCCCCATTATAAGTTTCTAATTACCGCCATTGGTAGTGATAAAAAAAATAAAAAAAATATACTGTACATACCATAGTTTGTAGACGCTATAACTTTCACACAAACCAATCAATAAACATTTATTGGATTTTTTTTTACCGAAGACATGTTGACCTCAATTGATGAAGAAATTACATTTTTTGACTTTTTATTGAATATTTTAACCACTTCACGCAAATTGCCGTACCCGTACATTGGTACTTTGACGCTAAATACCGGGTTATAGCAGCAGCTAGCCCATAGCTCTTAACCGGTTAACAACCGGCTCGCGCCGATATACGTCGGCAGAATGGCAAGTGATGCATATTTACGTCACTTTGAATTTCCCTGCCGCAAGCTCCGTCGCCGTGCCCGCGGGACCCGATGTCCGCCGGTGTCCCGTGATCGGATCGCAGAGCTGCAGAACGGGAAGAGGCCAGTGTAAACAAGGCCTCTCCCCATTCTGCTTAGTGACAGGACACTGATCGTATGTCCCCTCTCATCGGGAGCAGCGATCAGTGTCGTGTCACTCGTAGCCCAGCCCCCCAACAGTTAGAATCACTCCCTAGGACACACTTAACCTCTTCCTAGCCCCCTAGTGGTTAACCCCTTCACTGCCAGTAACATTTATACAGTAATCAGTGCATTTTTATAGCACTGATAGCTGTATACATGTGAATGGTCCCAAAATAGCGTCAAAAGTGTCCGATATGTCCGCCATAATGTCGCAGTCATGATAATAAAATCGCTGATCACCGCCATTACTAGTAAGAAAAAAAAATATTAATAAAAATGCCATAAAACTATCCCCTATTTTGTAGATGCTATAACTTTTATGCAAACCAATCAATAAACACTTATTGTGATTTTTTTTAATCAAAAATATGTAGAAGAATATGTATCGGCCTAAACTGAGGAAAAAATTAGTTTTTTTTCATATATTTTTTAGGGATATTTATTATAGCAAAAATTTTCTATTTTTGTTTATAGCGCAAAAAAAAATATCCGCAGAGGTGATCAAATACCACCAAAAGAAAGCTCTATTTGTGGGAAAAAAATGACGCCAATTTTGTTTGGGAGCCACGTCGCACGATCGCGCAATTGTCAGTTAAAGCGACACAGTGCCGAATCGCAAAAAGTGGCCCGGTCATTTGGCAGCCAAATGGTCCGGGGCTGAAGTGGTTAACCACTTAAGACCCGGACCAATACGCAGCATAAGGACCGGGCCCCTTTTTGCGATTCGGCACTGCGTCGCTTTAATGGACAATTGCGCGATCGTGCGACGTGGCTCCCAAACAAAATTGGCGTCATTTTTTTCCCACAAATAGAGCTTTCTTTTGGTGGTATTTGATCACCTCTGCGCTTTTTATTTTTTGCGCTATAAACAAAAATAGAGCGACAATTTTGAAAAAAAATGCAATATTTTTTACTTTTTGCTATAATAAATATCCCCAAAAAATATATAAAAACATTTTTTTCCTCAGTTTAGGCCGATACGTAATCTTCTACATATTTTTGGTAAAAAAAATTTGCAATCAGCGTTTATTGATTGGTTTGATTGGTTTGCTCAAAAGTTATAGTTTTTTTTTACTAGTAATGGCGGTGATCAGCGTTTTTTTTTTTTTTGTGACTGCGACATTATGGCGGACACATCGGACACTTTTGACACTATTTTGGGACCATTGTCATTTTTACAGCGACCAGTGCAATAAAAATGCACTGATTACTGTAAAAATGACAGTGGCAGTGAAGGGGTTAACCAGGAGGGGGCGATGTAGAGGTTAAGTGTGCCCTGATTTGTGTTTCTTACTGTGGGGGCGTGGCTTAGCGTGTGATGTCACTGATCGTCATTCCCTATTACAGGGAACAGACGATCAGTGACAGGAACACTAGGAAGCACGGGGAGAGGTTTGTTTACACTTACCGCTCCCCGTTCTTCAGCTCTGTGACCCGATTGCGGGACATGGCTGGGCTCTTAAAGGGGACGTACCTGTACGCCCATGTGCTCAGCCGTGCCATTTTGCCGACATACATCGGCGTGCGGCGGTCCTCCAGCGGTTAAAGGAGATTTTTTTTTTTTTTTCAAATTACATTTCTTTTTATTTCTTTTTTTTTTGCATTTTAGTGTAAATATGAAATCTGAGGTCTTTTTTTACCCCCAGATCTTATATTTGAGAGGACCTGTCATGCTTTTTTTCTACTACAAGGAATGTTTACATTCCTTGTAATAGGAATAAAAGTGACCCAATTTTTTTTTTTTTAAAAGACAGTGTCATATTAAAAAATTCAAAGTAAAATAAATAAGAATTTTTTATTTTTATTTTTAAAGCGCCCTGTCCAGACGAGCTTGCGCGCAGAAGCGAACGCATACAGTACGTGAGTGGCGCCCGCATATGAAAACGGTGTTCAAACCACACATGTGAGGTATCACCGCGATCGTAATGCCGCGTACACACGACCATTTTTCTCGTCGGGAAAAATTACATTTTTTCTCTTTGACGAGAAAAACAACCGTGTGTGGGCTTTTCATCATTTTTCCCGACGAGAAAAACGGCATGAATCACGACGAGAAAAATTAGAACATGCTCTAATTTTTCTCGTCGTGATTCACGGCATTTTTTCCCGCGGCAGTCTTCCCAGAGGGAAACACTGGAAGCCTACACACGGTCGTTTTTCTCGACCAAGAGAAAAAATGTCAGGAAAACCAGCCGTGTGTAGGGAACCAAGCCGTTCCTCGTTTTTCCCGTCGGGTTTCTCAGCGGTGTTTTCACCGTCGAGAAAATCAATCGTGTGTACATGGCATTAGAGTGAGAACAATAATTCTAGCCTCCTCTGCAACTCAAAACTGGTAACCTGTAGAATTTATTAAACATTGTCTATGGAGATTTTTAAGGTTCAAAGTTTGTCGCCATTCCACGAGCGGGCGCAATTTTGAAGCGTGACATGTTGGGTATCAATTTACTCTGCGTAACATTATCTTTCACAGTATAAAAAAAAAATTGTGCTAACTACCGTATATACTCGTGTATAAGCCGACCCGAATATAAGCCGAGGCACCTAATTTTACCACAAAAAACTGGGAAAATGTAATGACTCGAGTATAAGCCTAGGGTGTCCATCTGCATGCCTCACTGTGCCTCACTTTGCCTCACTGTGTCCATGTGCATGCCTCACTGTGTCCATGTCCATGCCTCACTGTGCCCATGCCTCACTGTGCCCATGACTAGACTGACGTTTAACATGGGAGTCTATGGAAGGGGTGCCCGGCTTTGAAAAATCGGTGCTCCCCGGCTGTAGGTCCTCCAGACAAAAAACTTTGCACACTTATAAAAGATAAATGGGGCTATATGAGTACCAAGGTTTGAGTCCAAGGGACTAACGATCGGCCAGTACTGGGTGCCCAAATCACCGGAGAAATGTCAGTTTAACATGGGAGTCTATGGAAGGGGTGCCCGGATTTGAAAATTCGGTGCTCCCCGACCGTAGGTCCCCAGGACAACAATCTTTGTATACTTATATATGAAGAGTGGGGCTACATGTTTGCCAAGTTTGGGGTCCAGGGGACTTACGGCCGGCCAGTGCCGGGTCCCCAAAGTCCGGGAAATCAGGCGCAAAAAAGTTGACTCGAGTATAAGCCGAGGGGGGGGCTTTTTCAGCACAAAAAAATTTGCTGAAAAACTCGACTTATACTCGAGTATATACGGTAACTTAATTTTGTTGTTTTCTTTTATTTATTTTTTTAAGTGTATTTTTTCCCCAAAAAAAGTGCGCTTGTAAGACCGCTGTACAAATACGGTGTGACATCAAGTAAAAATGATTTTAACTTGTATACAACAAGTGTCAAAAAGAGGCTCGCTAGCTGCCATAACCCCGATATTTTCAGCGACGGCGGGCGGTTCTCTTTATGATAAAAGTGTCTCTGCAGCGGGTTCGCCGCAAGATCACTTTTATCGGGGGTGCGCGTGCTCCAGTCGTCTGTAAAAAAGAGGCTCGGGGCTGAAGTGGTTAATAGCAGAAAATATTGTTTGTTTGTTTTTTCAAAATTTTCAGCCTTTTTCATTTATATAATAAGAAATAAAAAAACAAGTGGCGATCAAATTCCACTATGGGAAAGCTCTATTAGTGAGAAAAAAATGATATAACTTTAATTTGGGTGCAGCGTTGCATGACCGCGCAATTACCAGTTAAAGTAGCGCAGTGCTGAATAGCAAAAAATGGCCTTGTCATGAAAGGGGATGAAACCTTCTGGAGCTGAGGTGGTTAAAAGGGGGTATCAGCTTTTTGGGGGGTGAGCATGCCTTGGGTCTGTAGGACTAGGAAATACTCATTAAACTCCCGATACTATAAAGGGGTACATCACATAATAAACTGAAGAAGCTGCAGATTTTTCAGACAAGCGAACAATATTTTTTTTTTTCTTCCGAAGACAGATTTACGGCTTGGCTCGTGTGATTTAAAAAACCCTTTAACTTGCTGGGTCATCTGGTCATGTGACATGAAAAGGTCTCTGGGTAGTTAACAGGGTTTACGACACCCCCTCACATGTTTTGTGCCTGGGAGGTAGATCTGATATATGTCCCCAGTAAAAGCCCTGAGCTCGACGCCAAATGTTTTCAGAATCCTCATAAAAAAGAGGAGCACGCGAAAATGCGTTACATGGCGGATAATCCGCGCATGTGGAAAACCGGGTAGCTTTAACTACACCACCAGCAGCCTGCAAAACAGAAAGACACCTACAGCGGGGTACAGTCATAGGGACTTAAAGGAATACACCATTTTTCAGCCCTGAACAAGCAGTGGAATGAACGATTGCCCAAGAGCTTGCACTCAAGTCACCAATTTAAAAAAAACACTTGGTGGTACTAATATTTTCTAGCAAAAAAAGCAGTTTTTTTAAAAAAAGGGTCAGAAAAGGTCTGGTCTTCAAGTGACTAAAGTCTCAAAAGTACTTTAACGTGTGAGAAATTTTGAAAGTCGCTTTCAATATTTTTTTTTTAAATCTGAAGCTTTAATTAAAATAATCCTTGATGCCGCTGGAGCAGCTATGTACAGTAGGGATGAGCCGAATACCCCCCGATTCGGTTCGCACTAGAACCTGCGATTGGACCGAAAGTTTGCAAGAACTTTAGAACTCTATTAAATACAATGGACTTGAACGTTCAAAATCAAAAGTGCTAATTATAAAGGCTAATATGTAAGTTATTGTACTAAAAAGGGTTTGGGGTCCCGGGTCCTGCCCCAGGGGACATGTATCAATGCAAAAAAAAGTGATTTTAATGATGCTTAAAGTGAAAAAAATAAGTGAAATATTCCTTTAAATATCGTACCTGGGGGGTGTCTATAGTATGCCTGTGAAGTGCCACGTGTTTCCCGTGTTTAGAACTGTCCCTGCACAAAAATGACATTCTAAAGGAAAAAAAGCCATTTAAAACTGCTTGCGGCTTTAATGTAATGTCTGGTCCCGGTAATATGGATGAAAATCATTGAGAAAAATGGCATGGCTACCCCATCACCCCCCCCTTACCCCAGCCCATTACCAGCCCCTTTGGGTCTTGTATGGATATTAAGGGGAACCCTGCACCCAAATTAAAAAAAGGCCATATATACTCTGAACAGCCGTATACAGGCGGTACAAACAAGACAGGGACTGTAGGTTTGTTCTTAAGTAGAATCTGTTTGTAATTTGGAACAGGTAAATTTTTTAAGTGTACCGTATATACTCGAGGATAAGCCAAGTTTTTCAGCCCTTTTTTTAGGGGTGAAAATACACCCCTCGGCTTATACTCGAGTCAGTACCTGAAAATCTTCTTAGACTGCGGGCGGCATCCATTGTTTAAATATCGCGGCTTCCTCCTGGTCCCTTCCATGATAGGCGTTTCCAGCAAACACTGTGTTGAGTGTTCCGCCTATCACGGAGGTCCTCTCATTCTCAGACTCCGTTTCCCAGCAGGCACTGTGTTCAGTGTTCCGCCTATCATGGACGTTCTCTTGTCTGAGGATGAAAAGACGTCCGTGATTGGTGGAACACTGAACACAGTGCCTGCTGGGAAACGGAGTCCGAGAATGAGAGGACCTCCGTGATAGGCGGAACACTCAACACAGTATTTGCTGGAAACGCCTATCACGGAACAAGACCAGGAGGAAGCCGCGATATTTAAACAATGGACGCCGCTCGCAGTCTAAGAAGATTTTCAGGTACACTGACTCGGGCACAGGGAGGCTGCAATGGGCACAGTAAGGTTGGGCACAGTGAGGTGATAATAGGCACAGTGAGGTGGCAATGGGCACAGTAAGCTGGCAATGGGCACAGTGAGGTGGCAATGGGCACAGTAAGGTTGGGCACAGTAAGCTGGCAATGGGCATAGAAAGGTTGGGCACAGTGAGGTGGCAATGGGCACAGTGAGGTGGTAATGGGCACAGTAAGGTTGGGCACAGTAAGCTGGAAATGGGCACAAAGGTTGGGCACAGTGAGGTGGAAATGGGCACAGTGAGGTTGCAATGGGCACAGTGAGGTTGGGCACAGTAAGCTGGCAATGGGCACAGTGAGGTTGCAATGGGCACATGGCACTGGGCACATGGGCACATGGCAATGGGCACAATGGGCAATGGGCACAGTGAGGTTGGGCATAGTGAGGCGTTGGGCATTGTTGACCCTCTTTTCCGCTTACAGTAGCTGCTGCATTCCCCCCCCTCTAGGCTTATACTTGAGTCAATACGTTTTCGCCGTTTATATGGGTAATATTGGGTACCTCGGCTTATACTCGGGTCAGCTTATACTCGAGTATATACGGCAGGGATATGCAATTAGCGGACCTCCAGCTGTTGCAGAACTACAATTCCCATGAGGCAGAGCAAGACTCTGACAACCACAAGCATGACACCCAGAGGCAGAGGCATGATGGGACTTGTAGTTTTGCAACAGCTGGAGGTCCGCTAATTGCATATCCCTGATATACGGTATCTCCAGCCAAAAAACTATTTTTAAGCTTTTTGGAAAACATAGGGAAAGGTTATCACCCCTGTAACATTTGTTTTGCTGTCTGTGCAGTGTGCACCTGTTCAGAACATTTCACCTCACTTTCCGTCCCAATGACAAATGTTTTTTGAAAATTTGGGATTTTTACTGAAACAAGGATTGGTGATAAAGCATCAGTGGAGAGGAGACACCTTTTTCCCATATTAACTCTTACAGGAGAGAATTTCCCTTCCTAGGGGTAGATTTCCTCTCACTTCCTGTTGTCTCCTTCCGTTTGCAAGTGGGAGTCGTTTGTAAGTTGGATGTTTGAAAGTAGGGGCCTGCCGTATATACTCTGCAGAAATTTGGCCCTTAGGTGTTGGTGTTGCCACAATACTGTAAGCCCTCACAATTACTCTTGGTGGGCCCTGTAACGCCCTGCTGTGAACTATTATATCAATAATTGTAATTACATGCCATTGTTGAACAGTGGTAGTAAAAATTGGGCCTTTGGTAGTGGTGCTGGTGCTACAACACTGTAAGTCCTCACAGTTACTCTTGGTGGGCGCAGGAATGGGCCCAGCTGTGAAATATTAGATCAAGAATTGTAATTACATGCCCCTGTTGAACAGGGGCATAAAAATTGGACCTTAGTCACTGGTGCCACAACACTGCAACCCCTCACAGATACTGTACTTGAAGCACAGCAATGAGCCCTGTTGGAAAGTATTGCATCAAAAATTGTAATTACACGCCCCTGTTAAACAGGGGCAGAAAAATTGGGCCTTAGGCACTGGTGCCACAACACTGCAACCCCTCACAGATACTGTACTTGGAGCGCAGCAATGAGCCCTGCTGCAAAGTATTGCATAAAAAATTGTAATTACACGCCACTGTTAAACAGGGGCAGAAAAATTGGGCCTTAGGCACTGGTGCTGGTGCCACAACACTGCAACCCCTCACAGATACTCTATTAGGAGTGCAGGAATGAGCCCTGCTGCAAAGTATAGCATCAAAAATTGTAATTACACGCCCCTGTTAAACAGGGGCTGAAAAATTGGGCCTTAGCCACTGGTGGCGGTTCCCAGAACCAAAAATGTTCTTACAAGCTATCAGCATGATAATTGAGGAGGAAGAGGATAGTCACTCAGCATAACAGGATAGTCACTCAGCATCAGCATAGGCGGTCTTGAAGGGATCTGACATTTCAAAAAAACATATTCGGTTATATCAGCTTCAGGTGCTTGGTAGCTGGTGGTGATCCAAGACTGGTTCATCTTTATGAAGGTCAGTCGATCAACCAAGTCGGTGGACAGGCACACCCTGTGAACGGTTACAAAGCCTCCAGCAGCACTGAATGTGGGTTCCGAAAGAATGCTGGATGCAGGACAGGCCAGTAGCTCAATTGCATACTGTGCAAGCTCTGGCCAGTGATCCATCCTCAAGACTCAGTAACCCAGAGGATTTTCGGTGGGAAATGTGTCCAAGTCTGATCTTGCCCCTAGGTATTCCTGCACCATGTAAACCAGACGCTGGCGATGGTTGCTGGAACCGATCATACCTTGGGGCTGCGGACTAAAAAATTGTCTGAACGCATCTGTCAGACGGCCACCTTCTCCACCGCTCCTTCTTTGACTGACCGAAGCCTCAGCAACACGTTGTCCAGGACCAGGAATTTGTAATCTCCCAGTCTCTGGGAACGCATTGCACAGACATTTCTGCAAGGCCTCCCGAAGATACTTCATCCTCTGCTCCCTCTGCAACTGCAAGATAAGGTCCGCAACCTTACCCTTGTAACGTGGATCAAGGAGGGTTGCCAGACAGTAATGATCCCTCTCCTTGATCGCACGAATATGAGG
Organism: Rana muscosa; assembly: GCA_029206835.1. Lineage (NCBI taxonomy): Eukaryota > Metazoa > Chordata > Amphibia > Anura > Ranidae > Rana > Rana muscosa. The sequence goes on along the minus strand of CM055122.1, from coordinate 323,912,728 downwards.
ATCCTTCCGCATGCTTTGCAGGATCAGGGAGGCCATGCAGCGTAGGTTTGCTGAGGCATTCGGAGTCCTCTGGGTCACTGAGGACGACATGATCCGCAGCCACCTCCTCCCAGCCACGTACAAGTCCACGGGTGTCTTGGGACTGTAATTGATCCCTTGAAGACTGCTGCTGATGCTGAGTGCTAGTCTCCACCTCCATGCTGACACAATCCTGCTCCTCCTCCTCCTCGTCCTCTTCCTGTGTGATAGCCGGGCCAGCAGGAACACTATCTGGATAAAGGGGGCCTTGAGAGGTAAGGAAGTTCTCCTCTTCCTGCCTCTGTTCTGCCTCAAGTGCCCTGTCCATTATTCCATGCAGCGTGTACTCCAACAGGTGGACAAGAGGGACAGTGTCACTCATGCATGCACTGTCACTGCTCACCATCCTCGTGGCCTCCTCAAATGGTGACAGGACAGTGCATGCATCCCTGATCATGGCCCACTGGCGTGGGGAAAAAATCCAAGCTCCCCTGACCCTGTCCTGGTGCCATATTGCAACAGATACTCATTGATGGCCCTCTGCTGCTACAGCAAGGGTAATGTAGAGTTCCACCTGGTGGGCATGTCACAGATTAGTCGGTTCTTGGGCAGGTTGTAATCCTTTTGCAGGTCAGCCAGCCGAGCACTGGCATTATATGACCGGCGGAAATGCCCACAGAGTTTCCTGGCCTGCTTCAGGACCTCCTGTATGCCCGGGTACCTGCCCAAGAACCGCTGCACCACCAAGCTAAGGACTTGAGCCAAACAGGGCACATGGGTCAGTTGTCCCTGTCGGAGGGCGTATAGGAGGTTGGTGCCATTGTCGCAAACCACCTTTCCTGGCTTAAGCAGGCGTGGCGTCAACCACCTCTGAGCCTGCCCCTGCAGAGCTGACAGAATCTCTGCCCCAGTGTGGCTCCTGTCCCCCAAGCACACCAGCTCAAGCACTGCATGGCATCTTTTTGCCTGCGTACTTGCGTAGCCCCTTGAACACCTACGGAGCACCGCTGGTTCCAAGGACAAAGCACAGGTAGAGGCCATGGAGGAAGAAGAAGAGGAGGGGGTGGAGGAGAGAGGTGTGTCAGAAGCACCAGTAGTAACATTTTTGGAGGCGGAACAACCTCCAACACTACTGCACCTTGTCCTGCATCCTTCCCAGCTGCCAGCAGAGTCACCCAATGCACCGTGAAAGATAGGTAACATCCCTGTCCATGCCCGGTGGACCATGAGTCAGCGGTAATATGCACCTTACCGCTGACCACCCTGTCCAGCGAGGCCAAGACATTGCTTTCCACATGCCGATAGAGAGCCGGAATTGCCTTCCGTGAGAAAAAGTGGCGTTTGGGAACCTGCCACTGAGGAACCACACATTCCACAAACTCACGGAAGAGGGCAGAGTCTACCAACTGAAAAGGCAGCAGTTGAAGTGCTAGCAATTTAGCCAAGCTAGCATTCAACCGCTGGGCATGTGGATGGCTGGGAGCGAACTTCTTATGGCGGTGCAGCAGCTGGGGCAGGTAAATTTGCCTGGTACAATCGGACGTCGGTGTACCGATAGCAGATTGCCCGCAAGTACTTGGCTGTGACGCACCTAATTCTACACCTTCATTCCTCTCAGTGCATGTTTCAGAGAGGACTGAAGGTATAGTGGGGTTGGAGATCCCAGCTGATGAGAAGCAAGGAGAGGTCCGCTTTGTTCTTTGGTGTGGGTCTTTTAGGTGTGCTTGCCAATGAACTGCATGGCAGGTCGACATATGTCTGGTCAAGCACGTGGTGCCCAAGCGGCTGATGTTTTGGCCATGCGAGATACACTTTAGACATATGTTGCAAATGGCAACAGTGTGATCTGCTGCACACGTCTGAGAAAAGGCCCACACCAAAGAACTTTTGGAATAACGTGCAGAGACAGCAGCGCCCTGCACATGCGGAGCTCTGCGGTGTGATGCAGTCTGTGTGCTGCCCTTAAGCTGGCCCTTAGAGGGCATCCTGCCTCATTGGAGATGTGCCTCCTCCTCCTCCTCTCTCCTATCAGGCACCCACGTGGAGTCAGTGACATCATCATCCCCTCCCTCCTCATCACTGGAGCAAATCTGACAGTATGCTGCAGCTGGGGGAACATGACTGCCAGATAGCTTTCCTTGTTGGGCACCCCCTCTCTCTGGGCTCACGTTACTGCCTTCCTCTAGCTGGGTTCCATCATCGGAGCCTTCAAAACGCTGGGCATCCTCCTGGAGCATGTACCCAACACTGTGGTCAAACAGTTCGGGGGACTCCTCAGGAGGACATGGTGGGGCTAGAGAAGGAGTGACCGATGCCATTGAGCCGAGGGAAGAGGCCACTTTGGCAGCTGCTTTGCCAGACAAAGTACCCTGAGCCTGGGTGAGAGAGGATGGGGAGGATGAGGACGGCTTGGTCATCCACTCTACCAAGTCTTGGGCATGTAGCGGCTCAACATGGCCAGCTACCGAAAAGAAGGAAAAGCGTGTCCCACGGCCACGTGCTGATGAGGATGCACCGTGTCCACGACCAGCACTGTTGCCTCTAGACACAGAGCCTGCTTGCCCTCTTTTATTGCCTCGTGACTGTCTGCCTCTTCTTGTTTGCCTTCCAGACATACTAATGGCCTGCAGTGAGATGTAGCTACACAAAGGTGGGATGTATATATATATATATATATATATATATATATATATACTGATACTGCAGCTAAGAGAATCAACTGCCTGCTGTGGTATTAGTATGAGAAAAGCAGCAATTGTCTTCAGTTAGTTTTAGGTGAACCCTGTGCAGAGGACACAGTACACTAACTGAAAATACTTGCAGCTCTCTGCCTGTGGTTTTATTATGAGAACACCACAAATTGTATTCATGTTCCTTTAAGTGAACGCTGTGCAAAGGACAGAAGTACACTACATGAAATTAATGCAGCTCCCTGCCTGTGGTTTTATTATGAGAACACCACTAACTGTATTCAGGTAAGCTTTAGGTGAATGCTATGCAAAGCACACAGTACACTAAGTGAAACACTGACTGCAGCTAGCACAATCACCTGCCTGCCTGACACAGTATAGAGAATAACAGGAACGGATCTAGCTAAACTGAATACAGTGTATAAATATATATTGTGAGGGGGTTAGCTCGGCAGCGGGTGTGTGTGATCCCCTGGATGGGCTCCCCACACAAAAACAGGCCCAGCAGACGGAGGTTGTGGTTTTCAAGATCAAAAAGGTGCGGTTTATTTCTCTATTTACAGTGACAAAAGACACAGCAAAGCAAAAAGAAACATAAACAAAATAAACCCTGGTCAGCTTGACCTCTGACTAAACATGCAGGTTTCCTAACTAACAACTGGGATCAGCCTGGTGCTGTCCTAGTCCCTAAGTCCCTGGTTTAGTAAATGTCCAAACAAATAGCCACACAGGCTTTGTCTCACCGCACAGGGGTTCACTCTCCCTAGACAGTCCACACAGGTCTGGTTCCAGGCATGAGCAAACACCTAATGAAGCTGGGAGTTTTTATAGAGGCCTTAAACGAGCTGACAAGCTTCAGCTGGTCTCCTCAACTCCCTGCCTGCACGACGCCCAGCACTCTCCCTAGAGGTATGAATCATCCATGAGCCCACTAGCCTCAGCTGGGCTTCATCAACTCTCTCCCTAGTTGTATAAGTCGGCATAAAGCCTGAATCTGGGAGAAATATACCTACCCCCCTGGATGCAACCAGGTGACTTTACCTTCCTGCTGTCACATACCCCCCCTCTTGTTTTAACCTTGGGGTTGGAACACCAGCAATCAGGCATTCATGTACTCGAGACAAAGCATCCACATTCCCCATTTGAACGCCAGGGCGATGCTTTACTGTGAAGTTGAATTCCTGTAGGGCCAGGAACCACCTATTTACTCTTCTATTTGTCTCCTTGTTTTGAGCCATCCACTTTAACGGAGCGTGATCCGTAACCATGTCAAAGTGCCTACCTAGCAGATAGTACCGAAGGGAATCTAGAGCCCACTTCACCGCTAAACACTCCTTTTCAACCGTGGCGTAATTTACCTCATGGGACTTCAACTTCCTGCTGAGGTAAATGACTGGGTGCTCTTCCCCGTTCCAGACCTGGGACAATACTGCTCCTAACCCCACATCTGACGCATCACTTTGTACGACAAAGTCTTTAGAGAAGTCGGGTGAGTACAACACTGGCTGGCTACATAAAGCTTGTTTCAAGAATTGGAACGCTGACTCAGCCTCGGGTGTCCATTTAATCATGACCGACCCTTTCCCTTTCGTCAGGTTGGTTAGGGGCACAGCCTTAGAAGCAAAGTGGGGAATGAAGCGCCGATAATAACCCGCGATTCCCAGAAAGGCTCGTACCTGCTTCTTGCTGTTGGGACGTGGCCAACTCTGGATGGCCTCGACTTTGTTGAGTTGGGGTTTTATTACTCCCCTGCCAATGGTGTACCCAAGATATTTGGCCTCCTCCTGCCCAATGGTACACTTCTTGGGGTTAGCCGTAAACCCCGCTTCCCGGATAGAGTCTAGGACTGCTTGCACTTTTGGCAGATGTGAGGCCCAATCTGTGCTATGGACAATTACGTCATCCAGGTAAGCCGCAGCATACTTCCGATGGGGCCTCAGTATCTGGTCCATTTTCCGCTGGAATGTGGCCGGCGCATTCTGTGACCCGAACGGCATTCTCTTATATTGGAACGCCCCGTCTGGGGTTACAAATGCGGTTTTCTCTTTGGCCGACTTGGCCAGGGGAATTTGCCAATACCCTTTTGTGAGGTCCAGAGTCGTCATGTATCGGGCTGTTCCCAGCCGGTCGATCAACTCATCTATATGTGGCATGGGGTAGGTGTCAAATTTTGTAACTTTGTTCAACTGACGAAAATCGTTACAAAATTGCCAGCTCCCATCCGGTTTAGGCACCAACACAATGGGACTAGACCAATCACTTTGGGACTCCTCTATCACCCCTAAGTTCAGCATTTTCTGTACTTCCTCCCGTATTGCCTCCCGTCGGGCCTCTGGGATCCGATAGGGTTTTAACTTCACCCTTTCACCGGGCGGGGTAATAATATCATGCTCTACCCCAGATGTTTGTCCCGGCAGCTCAGAGAACACCTCCTTGTTGCGAAGCACAAACTCCTTAACCTCCTGTTGTTGGGGTTGTGACAAGGTGGCTGCTATTCCAACCTCCGGAATCACGCAACCAGTTTGAGCTGGTGACCAAGTTTCTGCGACTAGGGACTCTCTATCCCTCCAGGCTTTCAACAGATTAACGTGATAGATCTGTTCGGGCTTTCGCCTTCCTGGTTGTCTGACCTTGTAATTCACTTCGCTCACTTTTTCCATTATCTCGTAGGGGCCTTGCCATTTGGCAAGGAATTTACTTTCAACCGTAGGGACAAGTACCAATATCCTATCCCCCGGGGAAAAGGTACGGGTCTTGGCTCCACGGTTGTACACTCTCTGCTGTGCCAACTGCGCTTGGGCCAAATGTTCCTTCACAATGGGCATTACCTGTGCAATTCGATCTTGCATCAGGGCGACATGCTCAATCACACTCCTGTGGGGAGAACTCTCACTTTCCCAAGTTTCCTTGGCAATATCCAACAGCCCTCTTGGGTGTCTCCCATACAGTAACTCAAAGGGGGAGAATCCCGTAGAGGATTGGGGCACCTCCCTAATAGCAAACATCAAATAAGGAAGTAGACAGTCCCAATCCTTTCCATCTCTATCCACCACTTTCTTCAACATTTGTTTTAGGGTTTTGTTGAATCTTTCAACCAGCCCATCGGTTTGGGGGTGATACACAGACGTACGCAATTGCGTCACTTTGAACAATTTACACAGCTCTTTCATAACCCGGGACATAAAGGGTGTACCTTGGTCCGTAAGCAGTTCTTTACAAATACCCACCCGGCTAAAAACAAGAGATAGCTCTTTGGCTATGGTTTTGGCCGAGGTATTTCGGAGAGGGATCGCTTCTGGATAACGGGTGGCATAGTCCATTATAACTAATATGTACTGGTGCCCCCTAGCGGACTTGATTATAGGACCTACCAAATCCATTGCGATCCTCTCAAACGGGACCTCAATGATGGGTAGAGGGACCAGCGGGCTACGGAAATGTGGCATCGGGGCCGACCTCTGACACACAGGGCAGGAGGAACAATAATTTTCTATGTCCTTCATCACCCCAGGCCAATAGAATCTCTGTAATACCCTCTCTCGGGTTTTCTCTGTCCCCAGATGACCTCCAAGAATGTGCCCATGGGCCAACTCCAACACCAACTTCCTGTAAGGTTTGGGCACCACAAGCTGCTCAACGGTTTCTTCTGCCCTTTTTGCCACCCGATACAGTAGGTCCTTCTCTATGCTGAAGTATGGGTAAGTGCAGGTATTATCTGGGTTCACTAACTCGCCATCTATTTCCACTACGTTTTCCCGTGCCTTTATTAGGGCGGGGTCTTTTAACTGTTCTGTGGCAAAATTTTCCCTGTGAACCTCAAGATCAGAAAACTCCACAGACGGTAGGTTTTCGTCTGAGGAGGTGGGCTCCTCTCCAGTTTCTTGAGTCTCGCCTGCCAATACTGACAAGGGAAATTCTGGAGAGTCCTCACCACTCTCAGAGGAGTTCTGGCTATCACCTTCCTGGTACATAGGGGCACCAGTGGGGGGCTCAGGATCATCCCACAGTTCCCAGAACTTCGGAAAATCCCTTCCCACAATGGCATCATGCTGTAATTGAGATACTAACCCCACTGAATGAGAGAGGGTACCTTTGGGGGTCTTGAAACACACTGTAGTCACTGGATACTCTCGGGTGTCCCCATGCACACAAATAACAGCTACCTTGCTATTCCCAGAGACCTCTGTTTTAACTAATTCAGCCTTTATCAGGGTCACAAGGCTACCTGAATCCAGTAATACCACAACATTTCTACCATTAATACACATTTTGCATAAATGTTTCTCAGTTCCCCGAATGGCAGTGCATGCGACTGTCGCACACAGCGACTGACGTCTGTCCGTCAGAAAGTCACATTGCATGGGTTCCTCCACAACCGGGCAATTTGCTGCAATATGTCCCGCTTGCCGGCAGCGGTAGCAAACAATCCATTTGGCTGCCTCTTGAGCCCCTGACTTCCCAGGCTGTTCTCGCCAAACTTTGGGTAGAGCTCCCACCCTCTCACTCTCTCCACCCTCACCCCTTGGAATCCTCTTATCCGCCCCTGGGGATGGTCTGGTCTTAGGGTGGAAAGTCCGAGAGTCTCTGGAAGAGGCCGTCAGGTTCTCTGTAGCCAAGTATTTCTCTACATGATCCACAAGACCACCGGCCGTCTCTGGGTCTCCATGGCTTACCCACTTTTGGATGGCAGTAGGAAGAGCTCTCAAAAACCGATCCATTACAACACGTTCCACAATCTCTGGTGCGGACAAAGTCTCTGGCTGTAGCCACTTCCTGCTCAGGTGAATGAGATCATACATTTGAGACCTGGGGGGTTTTCCAAGCTGGAAAGTCCAGTTATGCACACGCTGAGCCCGGACAGCCAGGGTGACACCCAGCCTTGCCAATATTTCAGCTTTTAGCATCACATAGTCTTTTGCTTGGTCAGGCTCTAGGTCATAGTAAGCCTTCTGCGATTCACCAGTTAACAGAGGAGCCACCAGTCCAGCCCACTGCTCCTCAGGCCACTTTTCTCTTTCAGCAGTCCTTTCAAATGTGGTCAAAAATACCTCTGGATCATCCTCTCCAGTCATTTTTGTCAATAAACGACTCACCCCAAAGGACGCGGTATTAGTGGGATGGCTTTCCTCACTGGTCTGCGGACGTTGCTGCATTACTGCTTCCATTTGTTGTAGTCTCTGCTCTTGCTTCTGTAACAGGTCTATGAAGCGGGCCTCAGATTGCTGCTGGGCTGCAAGGCTCTGTTGATGAGCTTGCTGCTGGGCTGCGAAGCTCTGTTGTTGAGCTGCAAGGCTCTTTTGCAAACCTGCATTTGTCTGCTGTTGATTGGCATTTGCTAGAGCCAGCTGTTTCAGTATCTCCTCCATGCTGGCTTAAAAAAAAACTGCCCGCATTCTCCACCAACTGTGAGGGGGTTAGCTCGGCAGCGGGTGTGTGTGATCCCCTGGATGGGCTCCCCACACAAAAACAGGCCCAGCAGACGGAGGTTGTGGTTTTCAAGACCAAAAAGGTGCGGTTTATTTCTCTATTTACAGTGACAAAAAACACAGCAAAGCAAAAAGAAACATAAACAAAATAAACCCTGGTCAGCTTGACCTCTGACTAAACATGCAGGTTTCCTAACTAACAACTGGGATCAGCCTGGTGCTGTCCTAGTCCCTAAGTCCCTGGTTTAGTAAATGTCCAAACAAATAGCCACACAGGCTTTGTCTCACCGCACAGGGGTTCACTCTCCCTAGACAGTCCACACAGGTCTGGTTCCAGGCATGAGCAAACACCTAATGAAGCTGGGAGTTTTTATAGAGGCCTTAAACGAGCTGACAAGCTTCAGCTGGTCTCCTCAACTCCCTGCCTGCACGACGCCCAGCACTCTCCCTAGAGGTATGAATCATCCATGAGCCCATTAGCCTCAGCTGGGCTTCATCAACTCTCTCCCTAGTTGTATAAGTCGGCATAAAGCCTGAATCTGGGAGAAATATACCTACCCCCCTGGATGCAACCAGGTGACTTTACCTTCCTGCTGTCACAATATACAACACCTAGGATGCATATATATCCTCCACACACTGTAACTGCAGCTAACTGACTCGCCTGCCTGCTCTATCTAACTCAATATACATGACACTGTCTCTCTCTCTCTCTGTAAGCTCTCTCTTTAATCAACGCCAACATACTACAAAAGGCCGCCAAGCCGGTGGCCTTATATAGCGTGGGGCGTGTACCTACTCCTCTGAGCCATGATTGGCCAAAGCCACCCTGGCTTTGGCCAATTACGGCTCTCCGTTCTTACCGCTCTGTGATTGGCCAAAGCATGCGGGTCATAGTGCATGCTTGGTCAATCAGCCAGCAATGCACTGCGATGCCGCAGTGAATTATGGGCCGCGATGCGCCACTCGAATTTGGCACGAACGGCCCCTAATCTTCTAAATTTGTCCAACAGCCGAACAGGCTATGTTCGAGCCGAACATGGGTTAGACTCGAACTCGAAGCTCATCCCTAATGTACATCGGTATACACAAGAAATAGGATATCCCGGATCTATAAAATACTAATAGCAGTAGAGGAGCTGGAGGTCCTGCCATACGTAAAAGAATGGGAGAAGGAATTGGGTACACGAAGAAATGAGCACAACATTGGAAAGATTTTGAAATTAGTACATAGCTCTGTGGTAGACATAAAGACTGCCGAAATGAATTATGCTTGACAAGGTGGTATTCAACCCCAGATAAAATATGTTAATATCAACCGAGAAAAACCCCGGAGTGCTGGCGAGGTTGCAAGGCAGTAGGAACGATGGCCCATATCTGGTGGGACTGTCCAAAAATAAAAAAATATTGTAAGGAAGTCTTATGCTGCATACACACGGTCGGAATTTCCAAGGAAAAAAGTCAGACGGAATTTTTTCATTGGATATTCCGACCGTGTGTATGCCCCATCGGACTTTCGACGGAGTTAGAAAGAGTACATTTTCTCCTTTTTTCCAACGGAAATTCCGTTAGTCTGTATGGAACGCCGACGGAGAAAAAAAATGAACTTCATTTTTCTCGGCTCGTCGTAGTGTTGTACGTCACCGCATTCTTGACGGTCGGAATTTGGTGTGACAGTGTGTATGCAAGACAGCTTGAACGGAATTCCGTCGGAAAAACCCGTCGGAGTTTATTCCGACGGAAAATCCGACCGTGTGTACGGGGCATTACAATATATAAAGGAGATTACCAACAGAGTAATACCAACCTGAAGAACCGTGGACGTGTCTGTTCCACGGGGTGGAAGGTTCAATAAAGCAATATAAGGAGAATCAATAATCCCCCATATGATGAATGCTGCTAAAAGCCTGATACCCAAAAAGTGGCATAAAATAGAAAGCCCCAAAATTTGTGACTGGATAAATAAAGTAGAAGAAACATATAATGTGGAGTGTTTGAGGTATAGTGAGGAGGAAGAAATTGAGGGGCTGGCAAATAAATGGGAAGACTGGAGGGCGTTTAAAAGACGTGGAGATACGTTAAGGCAATAAGCTGATAGGTGTGGGGGGGGGGGGGGGGACCGGTCAAAACGAAATAGTAATAAATAAGATAAAGAGCCAAGCGAGAGGTAGGGCATGGGTTAAGGGAGGGTAAGGGTAGGGCATATGGTGAGGATTGGTATTGTAATTGTATGAAGGTTATATTTAAAGCTGCTTTTTGAAAAAAACATTTTTATAAAAAATAAATTAAAAATAATCCTTTTTTATGTGCGTTCTGCTATAGGGTGACAACGCTGTCTCTCTGCCTTTCTAATTCATTTATGGTTTACCTGTACTTGATTTTTATATAAGCATTGCAGATAAAGAGAGGAATCTGTAAATAGAGAACATTAAAGACAAAACAAAAAACAATGCATTCCAAAAAAAAATAAAAAATTTCATTTTATATTTACAAGTTTTAATTGCTGGCTATTTCCTGCTGTGATTACTTTTATTTTACGGCATTTCCAGCCGCAGCGGCTGATTAATTGCCGCAGGCCCCCGGCGATCCGTCTCTTTCACATTCAGCATGTGTTACCTTCGCAGCCTCAACATTTCACCATTAAATATTTATACTTCTATGACTTCCACCAAACAATGACATCATGGGGACTTTCATTACGCTGTCACAGAAAACACGAGGAGTAAAAAAAAAAAAAAAAAGGAACGCCGCACCTGAGCCCCGGACGCAAGATCGCAAAAGACGAATGTGTTTCGTACGTTCTAATTGTCTGGGACAAGGGGAATATATCTTCCTGGGCTCCCCAGGGCGGTATGTATGAAACATGGAACAGATATGTTAAGTATGCAAAGTGATCACACACATGACTTTAATTAAAATAAGCAAAAAACAAGTGCGATTAGTGGGCGTCGGATACTATCAAGGGAACGCTAAAAAGATGAAAATCGACCTAATTAAAGGATCACTGTACTTTTTAAAACATGATAGGTCTTTTCATGTATCCTGGGATACCAGATTTGCAAATGGTATTTCTAAAGCTAAGGTCACTTCTATGGGTAGCGGTACCCCCATAGGGGCTGCAGAATATAGGTACAGTGGAACCTTGGATTACGATCATAATCCGTTCCAGGAGAATGCTTGTAATCCAAAGCACTCGCATATCAAAGCGAGTTTCCCCATAGAAGTCAATGGAAACAAAGATAATTTGTTCCACATTGACTTCTATGGCATGCAATACCGCATGTGGCCAGAGGTGGGGGGCGCCGGAGAGACTCGGAAATACTCGGAGACCGCTCGGATGCACTTCGGAAACCCCCGGAAAGGCTCGGAAACACTCAGGAACGTACTTGTACATCCCTTTGAATTTGCCCCCGCCGCGTGCTCAGAGAGCGTGCCCACGGGTCCCGTGCACTCAATGTCCGCCAGGTGCCCGCGATCGTCTCACTGATCAGCAGACCGGGGAGATGCCTATGTAAACAAGGCATTTCCCTGTTCTGCCTAGTGACACAAAACTGATCTACTGCTCCCTGTCATCGGTGTTGTGTCACTGGTAGCCCATCCCCCCCACAGTTAGAATCACTCCCTAGGACACACTTAACCCCTTTATCAAGCCGTAGTGGTTAACCCCTTCAATGCCAGTGTCATTTACACAGTAATCAGTGCATTTTTATAGCACTGATCGCTGTATAAATGACAATGGTCCCAAAATAGCGTCAAAAGTGTCCGATGTGTCCGCCATAATGTTGCAGTCACGATAAAAATCGCAGATTGGCGCCATTACTAGTAGAAAAAAAATATTCATAAAAATGCCATAAATCTATCCCCTATTTTGTAGACACTATAACTTTTGCGTAAGCCAATCAATAAACGCTTATGGCAAAAAAAAATTACCAATAAGATGTAGAAGAATACATATCGGCCTAAACTGAGGAAAAAAAATAAAATTTGATATATTTTTTGGCGATATTTATTATAGCAAAGGAAAAAATTTAGCTTTTTTCTAAATTGATGCTCTTATTTTGTTTATAGCGCAAAAAATAAAAACCACAGAGGTGATCAAATACCACCAAAAGAATGCTCTAATAGTGCGCATGCGCGGGGACTCGGAGAAGGACGTGTGCTGACCGAGCTCCCGGCACCCCGACCCACCAGAGCTAACGATAGCGCAGGCACTGAGGTCCGTGAGCCAGGACCGATCCCACACCAACCCCGAAGTGGCGATGAACCGTAGGGCACAGGGGCAGCCGCGGAAAGGACACGATACGCAAACTACAGCCCAGAAGAGAGCAGGGCCTTCCCCTACAGCACAGCCGCGATCCAAGATGGCGCCGGGTAAGCCAGACACACGAGGCAGCACGGCAGCAGCCAGATCCGACGGCGCTACACAGAGAGGAGACAGGCAGCTAAATCTGGAGCCAACTAGGGATCCATTCTCCTCACAATCCTCGGGAGAGGTGGAGACCGGACAGCGGGGTGAGTCACTATCACATCCCCCATCCCCAGCCATATACGCTGATAGACATGACTCTCCAAACTCCCCTGCCTCCCCTGCCTCCTCCATGGATAGGAACATGGCAGACTTAGCAGAAGTCCTCATTAGCCAATCCAGCCAATCCAGCCAGGATATGCCAATTCCCCAGCTCTCACACTATTCCCCTGATGCTGTACTTTTGGGCAGATTCTCCACCATGCTGCAGCAGGAGCTCTCTAAGGCCTGCACATTAATCACCACTGACCTGAAAAAAGACATCCATAGCTTGGGAGAGCGTTTTGAGCTAATTGAAACCAAAGTGGATGGAGCCATCAAAAGGGTCAACCAGAACTCAGCCATGGTGACAGACCTCCAGGATAGATTAGAAGAGGCATTCACAAAAATTGAAGATTTGGAGAATCGTTCTCGTAGGTACAATGTCCGCGTGCGTGGCCTCCCTGAAACTCACACAGATCTAGAGGGGGCTGTAAAAGACCTGATGAAAACCCTTATCCCTGATATAGCCAACCACCACATGGAAGTTGATCGCGTTCACCGAGCACTGACAGCCCCAAGGGCCGACGGCCTACCACGAGACATTATTGTTAAGCCACATCACTACCGCATTAAGGATAAGATGATGCTTGCGGCTCGCAACAGGCCGGACCTGTCGCTATTTGGAACACCAATACAGCTCTTTACAGATTTGGCGCCATCAACGGTCCAGAAACGCAGAAACCTACGGCCATTACTCCAGCAACTTATGGCCAAACAGATTAAGTATCGATGGTCGTTCCCTTTTAAGTTATCATTCACTTACAACGGAAAGTCCCACTCCTTTTCCACGTTCCAAGCAGGCGAAGACCTACTGCTTAGTCTCGGCATCATTGCACGGGACTCTCCGACTCCGATTTCATCTCCCCCTCGTCTGGATCATCGTCCCCTCTCCCCGATATGGCAGGATCGCACACGCTCACAGGCCAGAAATGCTCGCCGGAATACCTGAGTATTATTGCTCTTCTCTCTTTTTGCTTTTTTGCCCCCTTTTGGGAACTGTTAGTGCTTGATTGCACGGATATGGCCTGGGCCCATGGTGGACTATGGGCCTGATGGGGCCATCGTTACCGTTCACAGTTCACAGGTTACAAAGTCACGGGTTACAAAGTTACTGGAGTTCCTGGTTCTTCGGACTGGCTGCCAGCCGAATATTTTACAACCCCGACGGGCCCAACCTGGTCGAAGAAATTTTGCTTTTTGCTTTTTAGCAGTCTGGGGGCCTTAGTCGGACCGCAATGTGTTCCCCTGTTGGGCTGTGGCTCGGGGGCCGGAACGACCGATGGGGACCCTTCCGGCCCCGGCGCCACTGGCCTTGGGAATGCATGTTCCTATAGACAGCCTGTTATGTTAAAACTGTATTGATTGATTTTGTCATTTCCGATATGACCTCGAATAGCCTGCTCGTACAGAGTGTAATCATATTTGGGTCGGGGTGGTCATGCTTGCCACCCAACTGCAAGACTACCTATCCTACGACAAGGATGGTACCCTTGCACCTAATTTGCCGGATGTTGTCTCCGGCAGGGGTTATTCCCCATTCCTTCATTCATCAGCTAGGATTGAGTTATATTGGTTGTTTGGGCCTAAGGCCTATGTATATGTTTTTTTGCTTTTATTTTTGTTTCTCTTCTTCTCTAATGCCTTTTCCTTCTCTCCCTTCCCCCTCTTTCTTCGGAGCCTCGGTTCAGCGCCCTTCCCTTATGTCATGGTCTGAGAGGTCACATAGCCAAACAGTCATCATCATCGGGACCCTTCTCGCTTCATTCATTATGCAAGGTAAGAGTGCTCTGCCCTACCACGATGGCCACCACATATAACACAGACTATTCGATAGTTAGCCACAATGTACATGGATTTAACTCCCCTACTAAAAGAACTAAGGCTTTCCAGTTTTATCATAAACAGAAGGCTGAAGTCCTGCTATTGCAGGAAACTCATTTCTCCAATGTCTCAGCGCCCCGTTACCTCAATGGGAAGTATCCACAGTTTTACTTGGCAGGGGGTCGGGAAAAGAAGGGCGGTGTAGCCATCTGCTTTTCGAAACGGACCCCCTTTACCCCCATCGCTATCGTTAAGGACAAGAGGGGTAGATATATTATGGCAGTGGGGCGGCTCCATGACCAGGAGGTGTCCTTTATATCATACTATGCCCCGAATACTGGACAGCCGGAATTCTTTAGCAAAATGCTGAAGATTCTTATGCCCAAAGTCCAGGGTCAGGTCATTATGGGAGGCGATAGTAATATTCCCTTGGACAGAATTATGGATAAATCGGACTCCTCTAGACCAACATTGAAACGCCCACCGACTGGAAGCAGCAAGGTTGCACGTCTGTTTCATTTCTATGACCTCATCGACGCCTGGCGAGAAAATAACCCTACGGTCAGAGACTTTACACACTTTTCACAAGCCCATCATACTTACTCGAGGATAGACCACGTTCTAGTACGTACGCCTTTGCTACCATTTATTAAGTCGGTTAAGATTTTATCTACCCCTTGGTCTGATCATTCCCCGATAAAACTCTCTACTTCAGGGCTATGGACTAAATCTAGACCCTCCCCGTGGAGACTTAATGTGAGCTTGCTGAATGACCCTACAATCTTTTTAGAGATTCAAAAGGAAATACAGGAATACTTTAGACTTAATAAGGCATCGGACACATCCCCCGCAATTAACTGGGTAGCTCATAAAGCAGCGATTAGGGGCATATTGTTACAAGTGGCAGCCAGGATTAAACGCAATAGGGAACAGGCAAATAAGATTCTGGAAACTAACTTAGATAACTTACTTAGTGAACAGCACAGAAATCCCCTGGTAGATATAAGGCATAAAATTGACGAGGCTCGACTAGCACTAAATCTTAGCTTGACTACTCAAGCGGAGAAACATATTAGTTGGTCTAAGCACAGGTTCTATACGATGGGTGATAAACCTACCACAATGTTAGCTAGAAAACTGGTTCCTCGACCGTACACACCGACTTTGCCTAAACTACGACTATCCACGGGCCTAACCTCCCAGAACCCCGAACGGATAATTGGAGAATTTCACAAATTTTATGCTAAGCTGTATGGAGTGCAGGACAAGTTCGATTCATCTGAAGCGAGCACATTCTTTCGCGACTTACAGCTGCCTAAATTGACACAAGCCCATGCGGAACTGATGGACGGTGCTCTTACAGAGCCTGAAGTCAGGGCTGCAATCAAAACCCTACACCCTACCAAGGCCCCTGGGCCAGATGGATTCCCGGGTCACTACTATAGGAAATATCACGATCTTCTGGCCCCACATCTCTGTACTTACTTTAATGACCTGAGAAGCGGCAGCAAGCTCCCCAGCCATGAAAATGTAGCCTATATAAGTGTTATCCCGAAACCAGGAAAGGACCATACAGACTGTTCCAATTATCGCCCAATTTCTCTGATCAATACGGATCTTAAGATTCTAACCAAAATACTGGCCCAGAGACTTAATACTTTTCTTCAGTGTTATATCCATCCTGACCAAGCAGGTTTTGTCCCGACAAGACAGGCATCGGACCAAACCCGCCGGATAATTAACCTTATCTCGGCAGTTCGGTCTGATTGGGATGGAAAGGGGACTAGGAGGGGAATGTTACTTTCATTGGATATCCAGAAGGCGTTCGATTCTATCTCCTGGGACTATCTTTTTGATGTTCTCACACGCTTTGGATTTGGGAGACGCTTTCTGGATCTCCTTCACATATTATATGATTCCCCCAGTGCCTCGCTAATGCTCAGAGGATATACATCCCAAACATTTCCTATCAGGAGAGGAACTAGACAGGGCTGCCCGTTGTCGCCACTATTATTCGCCCTGGCGATTGAACCACTAGCGCTCAAAATTCGCGCCTGCAGAGATATACAGGGCATTTATTGCGGAGACTATGAACACAAATGTTTACTCTTTGCGGACGACTTGTTGCTGACCTTGACCTCACCGATCACATCCCTACCTAACTTGTATGCTATTTTGCAGCCTTTCTCCAACATTTCCGGATTGGCAATTAATCATAGTAAGTCAAGAGCACTGAACTTATCTTTGCTAAGCTCCACTCAGGCTACGCTTGAAAAATCATTTCAATTCCGATGGGAATCCACAGCTCTCCCTTATTTAGGCATACAGCTGACCTCATCTATTGGTGAGTTGTACAAAGAGAATTATCCAGCCCTTTTCAAACGGCTAACAGCTGACATGGCTAAGTGGCAGGTTCACCCGCCATCGTGGTTTGGCAGACTTCACTCAATTAAAATGAATGTTCTACCTCGATTATTGTATTTCTTCCGTACCTTGCCAGTTTCATTGGCCCGTGATGACCTTAAACGATTCCAGAATAAAGTACTACAGTTTATTTGGGGTGATAAGAGACCCAGGGTGAATAGGAGCACTCTATACACGTTGAAGCGGAGAGGAGGACTTGGTCTTCCAGACTTATTAAAATATTTTTATGCTGCCCAGATAGCACAACTTACAAGGTTTCACTCCCAACAGGCACAGGCCATTTGGATGGCTATGGAATCTTATTCCTGCCGTCCCAAACCTATTTCTTATATTTTATGGCTCCCTATCAAGGAGCGACCTCCTATACTTTGCCCTACTTTATCCATGTCACTGGAACTATGGGACAGACTCTCCAGATCTCACAAATTCAAATCTCCTCATTCTCCACTGACACCTCTGCTTCAAAATAAAGCATTCACCCCGGGTCTCACTCCACTAGCGTTCGAATGGTGGACTAATAAGGGTTTTAAGTGTATTGCTGACTTGTGCGATCATAGAGGTATGCTGACCGAACGGACTATGGCTGACAGACATCAAATGCCTCCAGCGGAGGGTTATAGGTTCGCCCAAATCTCACATTATGTACAAACCCTGGCTCGCAAGAGCAACCTAGCAACCCAAACTCCCATGGAACATCTATGCAAAAATTATGATAAAATTAAAGGACATTTATCTGCTATATATTCGATATTGCTGAGTGTATCGACAAAGCTGACTTATATGGTCCAATGGGAGACCGACTTGCAGGAAACCCTGGATCTGGACGAATGGCATAGGATAGCCGAGACAGCATCTCGTTCGCTCGTCAATACTTCAATAATTGAGGCCAATTATAAGGTTCTACTGAGGTGGTATATGGTGCCGGTCAGACTGGCAACTTTTGTCTCAGGAGCTACCCCGTTGTGCTTTAGAGGATGTGGCCAGATGGGCACCACCTATCATATTTGGTGGACATGCCCAAAGGTCCGGAGGTTTTGGATCAGGGTGTATAATTTAGTTTACTCCCTTACCCAACTAAACCTAACTAAATCAGCTAAGCAAGCACTACTGGGGGGAGGAGATGTGGAAGCCTCCAAGTCCTGCAAGAGGCTCTTGACATTTATTTTTATTTCAGCCAAAATCACTATTGCTAGGAACTGGAAATCGGCAGCTCTACCATTCGATCAGCTTAAAGGCAAATTGTCTTGGTTGATGCTAAACGAACGCTTGACCGCTCTTGCCCAAGATAAAATGAAACTGTTTCATGGAGTTTGGGACCCATGGCTTCGTTACCTAACTAATGACCCGGGGATGTTTACAGCATAGCCTAGGGGATTAGGTTGAGATGTCTGGATGCTGAATCGGGGCTCCTCCCCCCCTCCCTCCCCCCATTCCCCCCTCCTCAACTGTCCTTTCCTTACTCTGTCTCCTTCCTTCTATTCTTTGTCACTGTCCTCTTTCCTCTCTTTTGAAATTTGTTTATTGTTTATTTTTGGAGTCAGATCCAGACCTTAGAGGTTTGTGCTGCTCCCTGTTTTCTCAGCTCCTACGGGACCATTGTCAGTCTGATCAGACCTCTGGGCTGCCCACATGGCCGGCTGAGTTGCGCCCCCCCCGATAGATGGATGGGGGGGCGGCTCATCTGGGTGGACGGTTCAGATATGATCTGCGATGCTAATAGGGGTTAACGGCTCTACGGAGCTTCGGACTACTCCAAGGACCCCTACACTTGGTGATCTTCATTGTGTTACCCCAAATGTTGATTGTGACTGTACAATGTTATGTGGCGACTTTTATACATTTTGTATGACAAAACTTGAATAAAAAGATTGAAACACAAAAGAATGCTCTATTTGTGGGGAAAAAAAGGACGTCCATTTTGTTAGGGTTCAACATCGCACGACCGCGCAATTGTCAGTTAAAGCGACGCAGTGCCGAATCTCAAAAAAATGGCCCGGTCATTGGGCAGCCAAATCCTCCGTGGCTGAAGTGGTTAAAGAGTCATTGTAATCATTTGATGAAGATTTTTCTTTTGTTTGTTCACTTTGCTGCATTGTAATCGAAAAAAAAAATCTAAAACTTTTAGTTCGACCGATTCAAAATTCGGTAAATTCTAAGAAAAAAAAAACATAACGAATTCCGAATACGAATTCCGAATATGAATCGCGAATACGAATTGAGCGAATCAACCAAATTTAACTAAACAAAATAACTAGATTAACGAATCTAAACAAAACTTTTTTTTTTGTCATGCACATGTCTAGACTAAATGGCAACGCGTTTCTATGCTTGTCGGGAAAGTTCCATATGTGGCACCCTCTACTTAGGTAGGTGCTAGAGTTGAAATTTTTGTCAGTGCAGGTAAATTTAGGCAGGCCTAGCTTAGCTAGGCCTGTTTGTTTTGATCTGTGCGGCTGGGAGTGGCTTAGAGTAGGCTGGTGACTCACAGCTAGTTTCATCTTTCGGTTACCTCCCTTCTGCTTCTAGAGGCTTCTAGAAGGAAGGTGGGGAAGAGAGGTGGAGCTGTCTTGGGTGTTCCAAGGAGCCCTAACCAATCTCTAACCTGGATTGGCAGGGGGCAGGCCTCCTTAATGTGGTTGTATACCCTAATTTGGCTTACCTGTAGGTAAAATTAAAATCTCCTAAACCTGTACGGTTCAGGAGATATTCCCTTTGCATGCAGCCGCTGACTTATATATAGAGTACTCACGTTTTTTGTATCTTTCGAGGCTCGATTGCCGATTTCCTACCAAAAGATAACTTATATTTTTGTCTGATGGCCTTTTCCATCTTGCTTGTGGGCATGTAAAAACGGTGCGGCTGAGCGACCAGCATGCACTGCCCATTCTCGCACATGAGCAGTATGTACGGCTCGCAGCGTCGTACACTTCTGACATTGCCATCACAATGGGCGGTGTTGTCCGAAGTGCCCTCCCTATTGTAATGACAACGAAGAAATCTCGCAATGAAATCTCGCGATGCTGAGTGGCGGCGATCCACACTGACTCCTGGGAATTATGACACCAAGCTCCCAGGAGACAGTGCGCCGCCAGGAAATGATGTCACTAGCCGCGGGTGGGAGAAGGAGGAAGTGCAATAGATCAGCTCATAAACAATTTAAGGAGATGGGGAAAAAAAATAACCGATCAATGAGTAAATTATTAGCATTAATAGATTGATTAAGAAAAAGTTAAAGTGGGTGGAACTCCGCATTAAGGGTTTCCAACTGCCTCCTTAGCACTCCATCTCCAGATTCCACCCAAACTCTCCACTGCCCCTGCTGGCCTGACCCTGAGTATGCATGAGGTGGCCTACCCCCTGCCAACCCATCTGTTGGGGATTGGTCAGGGCCCTCATGAGTACTCCAGACAGCAACGCCTAACCTCCCTCCCATTCTTCTGGAAGTTTCTCGCAAGTTTCAGAAGTAGGGGGAAGGTACCTGAGATGCTGCCTGCTGAGTCATACCAGCCTCCCTGAGTCACCCACCCTGACCCAGGTTTAAACACAGGATTGGCTGCCAGCCAAGCCAAACATTTTACCTACACTAACCAAAAACCTATCACTACCTAATGTAGCACACTAGAGGGTGCTACAATAATAATAAAACAAATTAAATAAAAGGTCCTTGTTTGGATGGATCCTTATAGTTCCTTGTCCCGGCACTAGAGGGCATACAAGACAAGGTGACAACACAGGGGAACAAGGGGTGGACAGTGCCTAAACAAGGACCTTCATACCAGGATCACCAGATATTTTTATCTTTTACCAACTTGTCAACCACCTACCGCACTTGTAATGCGGCAGGTCGGCTCTATTGCATGAAACAACATACCTGTACGTCATTTCGTGCAATGGACATTGGGGGACGCGCGCACGTCGCCGGAGGCGCTTTTGTGTGCTGATTGAACAGAGGGGGAGCCAATCAGCGGGTCCGCCGGCCACCCGCAATCGTTCCCGAGAGAGGTAGAACTGAAGTCTGTCTATGTAAACAAGGCAGATCGCCATTCTGACAGGGGAGAAGATAGAGATCGGTGTTCCTGCTAAGGAACATCGATCTCAATCTTCACCCAGGCAGAGCAACCTCCACACACAGTAAGCAAGCACGGGACACATTTAACCCCTTGATCGCCCCTGATGTTAACTCCTTCCTTGCCAGTGTCATTAGTACAGTGACAGTGCATATTGTTAGTACTGATCACTGTAATAATGTCACTGGTTCCCAAAAAAGTGTCAAAAGTGTCAGGTGTCCGATTTGTCTGCCGCAATGTCGCAGTTCCGCTAAGAATCACTGATCACCGACATTACTAGTAAAAACAAATAAAAATGCCATAAAAATATCCCATAGTTTGTAGACGCGATAACTTTTGCGCAAACCAAACAATATATGCTTATTGGGATTTTTGTTTTTAACAAAGATATATATCAGAATACATATTGGCCTAAACTGATGAAGAAATTTGAATACATTTATTTTTTTTGCTCTATTGGATGTGTTTTATAGCAGAAAGTAAAATATATTGTTTTCAAAATTGTTGCTCTTTTTTTTGTTTATAGCGCAAAAAATAAGAAACGCAGAGGTGATCAAATACCACCAGAAGAAAGCTCTATTTGTGGGCAAAAAAAGGACATCAATTTTATTTGGGTACAACGTTGCACGACCGCGCAATTGTCAGTTAAAATGATGCAGGGCCAAATCGCAACAAAATGGCCTGGTCATGAAAGGGTGGTAAAACCTTTCCGGGGCTGAAGTGGTTTATGAAACCTGCAAACTTAAAGCAGAAACTTCAGTCATTTTTTCATCTTTCCATCTATTAAATCTTCTGCCCTTGTTGTTGTTTTAACTTTTGATAGTAACTTTTTTTTTTTTTTTTTGCCAGTAATTCCCTTATACAGCCCACTACCTGTTTCTTGTCTGGTCATTAGCCTAGGCTTACGACATCATGCACAACTCTCTCTCTCTCTCTCTATTTACCAGTAAGGGAGGGGGGATGAGTCATAAGAGGGCCAATGAGAGCGGCAGAGCTGGAGGTGTGCCTCTATGTGTCTGTGTAAATCCAGGAAGTGAACAGGCAGCAGCTTCAGCTGCCTGCAGTTAAAATGGATGCAGCCAGACTCAGTGGAGGGAGATTTCTGCAGCATATCGTATATACTCGAGTATAAGCCGACCAGAATATAAGCCGAGGCACCTAATTTTACCACAAAAAAATGGGAAAACTTATTGACTCGAGTATAAGCCTAGGGTGTCCATCTGCATGCCTCACTGTGTCCATGTGTATGCCTCACTGTGCCCACGCTTCTTAGGGTGACACGTGTCCCGCATTTTGCAGGCCTGCCTGTCCCGGGCACCTTCATTCCAGGACAATACAGTGTCCCGGGATGAAACTGACACAGCCACCCCCCCCCCCCCGGGCCAATCTGATGCCCCCAAAAAAGGCCGCCACATCACTGCTTAACTCACTGACAGTACTTGTCCTGGCCGGGAAAGCCTGGAGGAGCACAATCCCGCCCCATACTTGTGATTGGAGAAATCATTAATCCCGCCTCTTGTGTCCAATCACTGTGCTGTCATTCGT
Source organism: Rana muscosa (assembly GCA_029206835.1). Classification (NCBI taxonomy): domain Eukaryota; kingdom Metazoa; phylum Chordata; class Amphibia; order Anura; family Ranidae; genus Rana; species Rana muscosa. Next base: position 323,890,170 of record CM055122.1, on the reverse strand, counting down.
TACAGCAAAAGCTGATCTGTGGGAAGGGGGGGGTGTCCCTGAATGGTAGTTTGGAAATGTGGTCACCTTAGCTTCACTGTGCCCATGCCTCACTGTGCCCATGCCTCACTGTGCCCAATCTCCCTACCTGATCTCCGGCGCTGTGTGACTTGACTGACGTTTAACATGGGAGTCTATGGAAGGGGTTCCCGGCTTTGAAAAACCGGTGCTCCCCGGCCGTAGTTCCCCTTGATAACAAACTTTGCACACTTGTAGATGAAGAGTAGGGCTACATGTGTGCCAGGTTTGGCGTCCAGGAGACCTAGGGCCGGCCAGTACCAGGTCCCTAAATTCACCGGAGAAATTACAGTTTAACATAGGAGTCTATGGAAGGAGTGCCCAGGTTTGAAAAATCGGTGCTCCCCGGGTGTAGGTCCCCCAGACAACAAACTTTGCACACATGTAGGGGAAGAGTGGGGCTACATTTGTGCCAAGATTGGGGTCCAGGGGACCTACAGCTGTCTGGGAACAGGCGCACAAAGTTGAAGATGGACACAGACTCGAGTATAAGCCGAGGGGGGCATTTTCAGCACAAAAAAATGTGCTGAAAAACTCGGCTTATACTCGAGTATATACGGTATTTGGCAAGTTTAGAATCACAGTATGTATAAAATAATATGCAAAGTGGTTGTAGGGAAGCTTCAGAATGGCAAAGATGTTTTCATTACAAATAATGTGAGCAGACTGCAGTTCCTCTTTAAGGGGGTAAAGCCTTCCGGGGCTGAAGTGGTTAATGAAAGCTGCAAACTTAAAAAAAAACAATGAAAACTTTTAGAATCACACCACCATGTTAAAGCCTTCACGAGATTTCAGGGCTTGGGATTAGATCTACTTTAAATACAGTATATGTATAACAAAAACTGTTCGGAAAAATGACAACATAACAATTTCTAACTGTGTTTCCTCTCTTAGCATGGAAAATATGCATTGATTGTACTTAAGGGCTTTGCTTAAATTGATTTAGATTTTTTTTTAAAGTTCACATTTCATTTTTGTAAAATTCTCAATACGCTATTCGGATGTTGGTTTGGCATCGTGTTAAACATGGAGAGGAAATAATATTTCATTTGGTCCCATTGCTATTTACTGCCGTGTTGGCCTGCAATGCATAAAAAAAAAAAAAATGGAGAAAAGAGAGAGGTGGGGGGAGGGGGAAGGGGGGTCTATAATAGGCATCTAATTTGGGGTCCAAAGATTTAAATGTCTTGCTTTTGATCCCAGTCAGGTAAACATTCCGTGTGCCATATGTGGGAGGCTCCCCCTCGCTGGATATCCGATACCTCCTCAATTTAAGGCTTTCCTTAATGTCTTACATTCTTTTTTTCCCCTTTATGTATATTTTCAGCTACATTTTTTGATGACTTTTGTCGTTTTTTTTTTTTTTTCTAATTTTGGCCATCGGTCTAGAAGTTGATTAAGATTTGGCAGATCGACTGATACGTTTTACTAAATTACCAAACAAGATTTGAGAAACAAAGAATTAAAAAAAAAAAAAAAAAAAGGTTTGACGAGCCTCCAAGCATCTGACCGCCATACCTCGTAAAAAGCGCCTTTTCTTCTGAAACAGATTTACTGAAAAAAAAATAAAAAAAAATTCAATTTTTATTATTGCGGTAAAATAAGAAAGAAAAAAGGGCTTTGCGCAGGAAGCGGAGGGCTAGCCTCTATTTTCCATTGAAGAGGAATCATATGTTGGTTGGAGAAATTCCTGGATCGTGGGTTTTGCTGGGGGATTGACATTCTTTTGGAGTGTGCTGGGGGAACAAAAGAGCAATTTCTGGTGTTTGTTTTCCCGGCGTGTCAACCTTGTATAATCAAAGGAGCGAAGGAGCCCTGTGTGTATCTTTCCTCCAGTGATCCTGAAATAAAATAACACGGTTTTCCGATTGGTTAACGAGGCCACGGAGGAAAAATCAAAACAGCTCTATAGAGGCGAGGTGTCATTCATTTCAAGTAGATGTAAACACAAGTGTCTTGGTGGTTAGCGCTCCTGCCTTGGAAGGCTGGGGGTCCTTGGTTTGAATCGCAAAAAAAGGATGCTATCTGCATGGAGTTTGCATGTTCTCCCTTTGCTTGAATGGCATCCTCTTATACTTCAAAGACTTTCTGGTATGTTAATTGGCTCCTGCCTAAATTAGTCCTAATGCATGTGAGGTAACAAGCTTAGATTGTAAGCTCTTTAGTCCAGTGGCATATCCTCCATGGGTGCAATGTCTGCGGTGCACAGGGGCCCACTGTGCCCTTATATATTGTACAATCTGAGGAAGCTCCTTGTTGCTCTTCATCTCCATCTATGACTTTTGTATGGGGAGGAGTTTGGGAGGTGGTCTAATGCTGGTGGGGGGCAGATCCTTGTTTGGGGGGGGGGCAGCAATGATTGGTCACTGCTAGGGCCAATTATAGTCCTGCCAGCCCTGCCTATCGGACCTTGGCAAGGAAGGAAGAGAGCCCAGCGCTGAGAACAGAAGGAACCACCATGAGTCCAGGAAGAATGGTGGTAAGCGGTGCAGTGGAGGGTTGTGTGGCTGTACTGTTGGAAAAAGGGGTCATTTATCACAGATCTCTGAGATCTGCACTACTTACTACTGAACTCTGCATCACTTACTCCTGACCCCTGAATTCTGCATGATTTAATCCTGGCCCCTGAATTCTGCATCACTTACTCCTGACCCCTGAACTCTGTGTCACTTACTCCTGACCCCTGAAATCTGCGTCACTTACTCCTGACCCCTGAAATCTGCATCACTTACTCCTGACCCCTAAAATCTGCGTCACTTACTCATGACCCCTGAAATCTGCATCACTTACTCCTGACCCCTGAAATCTGCGTCACTTACTCCTGACCCCTGAAATCTGCATCACTTACTCCTGATCCCTAAAATCTGCGTCACTTACTCCTGACCCCTGAAATCTGCATCACTTACTCCTGACCCCTGAAATCTGCATCACTTACTCCTGACCCCTGAACTCCATGTCACTTACTCCTGACCCCTAAAATCTGTGTCACTTACTCCTGACCCCTGAATTCTGCATCACTTACTCCTGACCCCTGAACTCTGTGTCACTTACTCCTGACCCCTGAACTCTGTGTCATTTACTCCTGACCCCTGAACTCTGTGTCACTTACTCCTGACCCCTAAAATCTGCGTCACTTACTCCTGACCCCTAAAATCTGCGTCACTTACTCCTGACCCCAGAACTCTGTGTCATTTACTTCTGACCCCTGAACTCTGTGTCACTTACTCCTGACCCCTGAACTCTGTGTCACTTACTCCTGACCCCTGAACTCTGTGTCACTTACTCCTGACCCATGAAATCTGTGTCACTTATTCCTGACCCCTGAAATCTGTGTCACTGACCCCTGAACTCTGTGTCACTTACTCCTGACCCCTGAACTTTTTACCACTGACTACTGACCCCTGAACTCTGTGTCACTTACTTCTGACCTTTGAAATTTGCGTCACTTACTCCTGACCCCTAAACTCTGCATCACTTACTTCTGACCTGTGAATTCTGTGTTGTTTACTCCTGACCTCTAAACTCTGCAAAATACTGACCCCTGAACTATGCGTTACTTACTCTTAAACCCTGAACTCTACATCACTTACTACTGAACTCTGACCTCTGCATTACTTACTCCTAACTCCTGAACTCTGCACCACTGACCTCTGAACTCTTCAATCCCTACTACTGATCCCTGAACTCGGTGTCACTTTCTCCTGACCCCTGAACTCTGTATTACTTATTCCTGACTCCTGAACTCTGCGTCACTTACTACTGATCTCTGAACTCTGCATCACTCTTTTTTAACCTTTGACTCTGCACTGCTTACTCCTGACCCCTGAACTCAACATCATTTACTCCTGACCCCTGAACTCAACATCATTTACTCCTGACCCCTGAACTCAACATCATTTACTCCTGACCCCTGAACTCAACATCATTTACTCCTGACCCCTGAGCTCTGTGTCACTTTCTACTGACCCCTGAACTCTGCACCACTTATTTCTGAATCTTTGTGTCACTTATTACTGAAGCCCTGCATTTCAATAGCTGGCTGAAAAAAACAGTACTATGATCTTGTAATAACCACTTGCTGACAGAACGTTTTACTAGTACGCCGGTCAGCAAGAGGTTAGGAAGCTTATAAATTTGATTCAGTTGGGTGTAGTAGCAAGTGCTATTTAAACCTGGGCCGTGTATGGCAGCGGCGGCCCATCCATAAGGGAGACCAGCAGACCACATCCCACCGTCATCTTCATGGGTTGGGTACATGCAAGGACGCACCTGGGTTCACTGTGTATAAAAGATTGGTGCAGTTGGGGAGAGCCAACTATAGCTGCCTTCAAGTCCTGAGCCGGGGGTCAGGGAGTGCAAGCCACCAATGTACAGAAACTAAGAGAGAAGCCAAATAGTCATTATCACGTACCTGGTGAAGACTGGAATGTGGCAGAGGCCTCTCTTGCACATCCCGTCTAACAATCCCCGAAGGAGGGGACAGAGAGTGTAAGGCAAGGAGTTGCACGAGTGCTGTAGCAGCTGGCTGGTGATGTCCATGCTGTAGGTGGGTAGAGCTGGTAGTCACAGTCCTCGGAACAGGATGCAAGAGCAGCTTGGCACCAGAGCATGGGACGGAAGCAGAACCAGGAGAGAAGCAGCAGTCAGCGACAACCAGGCAGTAGGGTACCGAATCAGCAGGCAAAGCAAGTCCAGAAGATAGGTCAGGGTCGGTAATAGCCGGGCAATGCGGTACCAAGTCAGCAGGCAGATCAGATCCAGTAAACAAGCCAAGGTCGGGATGCCGGGTAACAGAGCTAGAGCACAAGCAGAGGCGAAGTCCAAAGGCAAGCCGGATCATACACAAGCAAACAGGAACCGCAGATCAGGTCTTGGGAAGTCAGGAACGAGCTGAAGATCATCCAGCGACTGTTCACAGTGACAGAGCAGTTTAAATAGGCCACTGGGCGGCAAGTGCTAATTGGTATGTGCACATGTGCACGCACGGATTTGCGCATGTGCACCAATCTGTGCGCGATGAGCTGGCACTGCAGGAATTACATTGGTCTTTTGCTTCTAAACATTAGCACGTGTGCAATGTGCACGAGCATGAGCATGTATCCGCACTGGCCTTTTAGTGGTGGCGATCCGGTTTACCTTAAGCCCTGTACACACAATCAGTTTTACCAATGAAAACAGTCCGATGGACTTTTTTCATCGGACAAACCGATCGTGTATGGGCCCCATTGGTCTTTTTTCCATCAGTGATTAAAAATAGTACATGTTTTAAATTTATCCAATGGAAAAAAAAACGATAGCAAATTCCGATCGTCTGTGTGGAACTCCATCGGAGAAAAAACCGACGCATGCTCAGAATCAAGTCGACGCATGCTCAAAAGCATTGAACTTCATTTTTCTCAGCTCGTTGGAGTGTTTTATGTCACGGCGTTTGGGACGGTCGGATTTTTGACTGATGGTGTGTAGGCAAGACTGATGGAAGTCAGCTTCATTGGAAATCCGATGGAAAAATCTATCGGATTTTATTCCATCGGAAATCCGATCGTGTGTACAGGGCATTACAGTAATAGTACAGGTTAGGCAGTGCCAGACCGGCTTCATCTATGGGGAGTTGTAGATTAGCAATAGCTAATCTAGGTGATTTGCCAGCCCACAGAAAGGAGAGAATGGAATAGTACGAAAAGTGTGGATTTATATCCTTTGCAATATATTTAAATGGAGGTTTTTGTGCCTGGAGCAGTGGCGGTGCGTCCATAGAGGGCGCCGAAGCGCCGCCCCCTCTCGCTCCTGCACCGCCACTGAAAAACAATACATAGGTTCATGCATTGCATGATTCTGTGTATTGTCACCGCTGCCGCGCTGCCCACTATTCAGATGGCCGGCCCCCTGGCGAGCGCAGGCCATCTGAATTAGAGTGGTTGCCGGCGGTGGGTGTGTTTTGGAAGTGTCTATCAGAGCCAGCGGCTCTGATAGGCTTTCTGAATACAGCCCTCAGGCTGTATTCGGCTTTCAAAAAGTTCACGAGGGACGCACGGGGGGTGCGTTCCTTGGTGAACACTGACAGGCGTTTCAGCCAATCAGGTTCACCGGATCTGGTTACCGGTAACCTGATTGGCTGAAGAGACATCGAGGACGGGAGAAGACATCGAGGACGGCGCAGACCGAGGAAGGTAAGTGTAGGGCTGGGGGGGGGGGGTAAACTGGCTGCATATGGGGGACAAACTGGCTGTATATGGGGGACAAACTGGCTGTATATGGGGGACAAACTGGCTGTATATGGGGGACAAACTGGCTGCATTTGGGGGGAACTGGCTGTATATGGGGGACAAACTGGCTGTATATGGGGGACATACTGGCTGTATATGGGGGACACACTGGCTGTATATGGGGACACACTGGCTGTATATGGGGACACACTGGCTGTATATGGGGGACACACTGGCTGTATATGGGGGACACACTGGCTGTATATGGGGGACACACTGGCTGTATACGGTGACACACTGGCTGTATACGGGGACACACTGGCTGTATATGGGGGACACACTGGCCGTATATGGGGGACACACTGGCTTTATATGGGGACAAACTGGCTGCATTTGGGGGGAACTGGCTGCATTTGAGGGGGCAAACTGGTGGCGTTTGGGCACAGTGGCTGCGTTTAATGGGCACAGTGGCGGCAATTGATGTTTTGTTTTGTTTTTCAGTTTGTTTGCGCCCCCCCAAAAATTTTGAGCACCAGCCGCCACTGGTCTGGAGTTTTGCTTTAAGAGATAAAGAGCACCTGTGTGTTGGAGCCATGTACAGAAAAAGAGCTGTGTTGGCAAATTGGGACAATACACGCCGTTTTAATGGTTTCCATGATTTTTAGTGGTCACTCATAAAGAAAATCTGTCATTGGGCTCCCAGCTATGTGTTTGTACATGGGCCAGGGAATTGTGCCGTTCCACAAACAAGAAGAAAAATGCAGAGAACTGGCAGCGGCCGCCTGGAATCAATGTCAGCAGCTGCACTGAGGAATTCATAGTGAAATATAAGGGGAATGTGGGATGACCAGTGCGGATTCAATGTGGAAAAAACTCAGGTGGAAATGTTGCGAAAAACTGAAAGGTCACCACGAATGATTGTTTGATAAACTAAAAGAAGGAACTCCAGACTCATTTATAATCTGTGGGTGGGATATTGTGTAAACCCTTGGTATTCAACATGTGGCCCGCAAATTCCATGAGGACCACCAGTTCCCATGTCCTGGGTTCACCTCCTGTGGTTTTGCAGAGTGTCAGTGGGATGTCAATTGGTGGAACGCTCTGTGCAACACTGTAAGAACACTTGTACAGTGATCTCCACCAAAGAGTACAAGTCCAAGCTGGATGGGGGAGAGAGAGAGCAGAGAGGGAGTGTAGGATTAGTTAAGGACCACCAATGCAAGAGGGGAAGGTTTAACGGCACTGTCTTTGACCAGTAATGCAAAAGGGGCTTACCAATACTGCCAGTGACCACCAGTGAAGGAGGATATTAATGAGGGCACTGACACCAATGTTGGGGGTTATTATTGCGTCCACTGACACCAATGCTGGGGGTTATTATTGCGTCCACTGACACTAATGCTGGGGGTTATTATTGCGTCCACTGACACCCAATACTGGGGGGTTATTATTGAGGCCACTGACACCAAATGCTTGGGGTTTTTATTGGGGCTACTGACACCCAATGCTGGGGGTTATTATTGCACCAATGCTGGGGGTTATTATTGAGGCCACTGACACCCAATGCTTGGGGTTTTTATTGAGGCCACTGACACCCAATGCTTGGGGTTTTTATTGGGGCCGCTGACACCCAATGCTGGGGGTTATTATTGAGACCACTGACACCAATGCTGGAGTTATCATTGAAGCCGCTGACACCAATGCTTGGGGTTTTTATTGGGGCCACTGACACCCAATGCTGGGGGTTATTATTGCGTCCACTGACACCAATGCTGGAGTTATTATTGAAGCCACTGACACCAATGTGTTTTTTTTTATTGGGGGCACTAACACCAATGCTGGGAGTTGTTATTGCAGTCACTGCCCCCAATTCTGCAGGTTATTATTGCATCACCTGACACCAACTTTGGGGGTTGTTATTGCGGTCACTGGCACCAATGCTTGGGATTATTATTGCACCGAGGGACACCATTACTGGGGTTATTATTGGGTCCATTAACACTAATGCTGGAGGTTATTATTGCATATGTAGTGGAGCAAAGACACAGGACAGCTTTAAGGTGTGGAGGAGGTTCAGGCACAAACGTAGCTCAAACTCTTCTGACTGTTCAGGTTTCTCAAACAGTTTTGGCTAGGGCTGCAACGGATCGGATGTTCGGATCGGATCACCACTCGATCCGCGGAGCGACTTCGCGGCCTCGGCCTTAGGAAAGGCCGCGGCTTCGGCCTAGGTCTGGAGCCGCGGCCATCTTGGTACACCCGGCGGCGGCGGCCGCCTTGTGCGCGCTGACGTCATCACCCCTCACCCTCGCTGCTCGTGGATCTGAACTGGCCAGCGGGAGAGACTAAAGTAAGTGGGGGAGATGCCCATTACAGGGGGAGAAGATTGTGGATATTACAGGGGGAGAAGATTGTGGATATTACAGGGGGAGAAGATTGTGGATATTACAGGGGGAGAAGATTGTGGATATTACAGTGGGGAGATTGTGGATATTACTGGGGGAGATTGTGGATATTACAGGGGGAGATTGTGGATATTACAGTGAGGGGGAGATGGTGGATATTACAGTGGGGGAGATTGTGGATATTAGTAATTTTTTTTTTTTTGCCGATCCGAAAATGATCCGATCCGTGGCTCTGATCCGAGGATCGATCCGATCCGTGAGTTTTTTGATCCGTTGCACCCCTAGTTTTGGCGCATGGTCTCTGCCACAGACCATGAGGTTGGTCTCTACCACAGACCTGGTGGATAAGGTCACTGCCACTGACCTGGCGAACAGGGTCACTGCCACTGACCTGATGAACCTTGGTTCCTTCCTAGGACATAGCCCCTTTTAGGGAGAAGACGTCCCCCCAGAGAGTCAACAGACCCCTTCCTTCACCGTGTCCACAGCACCGGTCCTTCGGAATGGGATCCTCCCTTCTCTTAGGGTATGGGTCCCCTCGCAAGGCGGCACCCTGGACACCTCTTACCCTTGTGGACCCCAGCCGAAGGCTACTGGGCTCTGGGCCGTTACTGCAACTCCTGGGCCCCCGTGCCCAGGCGGACAGGAACGGTGAGGTAGTACCTCACCCCAGGCTAAAGGTGCCTGAGGTGGAGCCGGAACAAGGCCTCCGGGCCTAGGGCACCCGGAGACGACGAACCACACACACCCAGGCCGAAGGTGCCTGGGTGTGGACGAACGAACCCCTCAGAAGATGTCTGCCTCTCCCTTTTATACCCTCTCCCGGCATGCACCGCAGGTTGCCCGCCCCACTGTACGGCTGCCAAGAGGGGACACAAAAGGCACAGCACTGCGCTCGCGGTTCAACCCTGGCCCAGAATGGCAGCGCCACCCACCGGCCACAGGGAACACATCACCAGTATTAACCCCTGAGAACAAAAAATGGTCCATGAATCCTATCAATTTAATGTGTCTGAGCCTGGTTATCACTCAGACACTTCCCCTAAATTGAACACCCCGCTACACATACATGACACATACATTGGGGATTATTTTTTGCACCCATGGACACCAATGCTTAAGGTTGTGATTGCATCCACTGACAGAAATGCTGGGGGTTATTATGGAATTCAGTAACACCAATGCTAGGGTTATTACTGCACCCACTGACACCAATCATGGAGTTATTATTACAACCACTGACACCATTGCCAGGGGTTAATATTGCAGTCAATGACACCTCTGCTGTTCTAAATCCAGAGTTCTTCTCTGCTGGGCTTGTGTTATGGAGATGAGGATGAGGAGGTGTTCTGTAGTCCAGCGATGATGACTAGGGATGTTAGTGATTGGGATTACATATACTTAAACAGTATAAAGATCTCCTACGCTTGTCTTACTATCTAAACCGCACCGGGTATCGAACAAACGGCGAATAAAGAGGGACCAGACAGGAACATGTTTCCATAAAACAGTTGTTTTTTCTAATATTAAGAAGAGACATAGAATGTACTTGATTCAATTCCCGGACAAAAAAAAAAAAAAAAAGTTAGCATTTCGTTTTCTGACCAGTCATGTTGCCAAATGGCGACTGATCTACCTATGGCCGCCGCGCTCTGGTCTGGAAGCCGCGTCTGCATTCTGCAAAGAAGATTTTTACGATTACGATGGAGGGAAATAACACTTATGTGAAAATAATCCCCCACCCCCACAGGCCCCGGGGCCACCATTCTAAACACTGAATGGAAACTGCAAAAACGCAACAGTGTTATTAACTCCCAGAATCCTCAGTGGGGCCTGTAGATTTACATAGGCTGCGGAGTGCTGACAATGGTACGCGGGCCAGGGCGGCGGGAAGGAGAGGGAGCTGTGGATGGGTTGTAGACAGAGCCATGTTCCGGTCTCATAGACTCGCTCCGCATTCTTTCCTTCATTATTTGTACATTTGAGGCTTGAGCGCTTCTTTTGTGTTTGCTGGTGAGTTTTATTTTTTTTTATTTTCTGGTTTTACTTCGCCAGAATTCACAGTTGTTTTTCAGCCTGTGTAGGATCACTCAGCAGATGGAGGAGCAACACTTCTGTATTGGAAAAGGAAAGAAGGAAAAGCAGGACATAGGATGGGAAGGATAGGAAGAAGAGCTGTCAGGAATATGGGAAGTGTACTCTCCCCAGCGCTACAGCCCCCCTGTTCTCACCAACCTAAAAAAATCCCTCCCTAACCTCACTCTGCCAGCACAGAACCCAGGGCCAGCCCTACCATGGGTCCCGCTCAATGGAGGCCGCTCCTTAAGGGGCGCAGCCCCCTTGATCCATGCGCCCGGCCCCTAATCTACATGCGGGGCGCCGGACGCATGGATTTGAATGGGTTTTTGTTTTTTTTGAAACACATGATTAGAGCTGGAGGCTCTAATTGGCTTCAAAAAGGGTGAGCTCGGGGCGCAGAGCATTGCGACCTGAGCCCACCCAGTTTTGTGACAGTAGCAAATTAATATACACTCTTGTCTTCCCGCTTCTCCTCCTGGCCAATCAGGAAGACATTAGTTGGTCGCTGGCGGTGAAGAGGAAGGGGGGAGCTTTCGTGGTGCGGCACAATTCATGAACCTGTGAGCTGAGCTGATGTTTTTGGGCATGTCTCTTTGCTGGAGGGGACTTGTCTCTTTGCAGGAGGGGGCATGTCTCTTTGCTGAAGGGGGCATGTCTCTTTGCTGGAGGGGGCATGTCTCTTTGCTGGAGGGGGCAAGTTTCCTTTCTGGATTGGGCATGTCTCTTTGCTGAAGGGGGCAAGTTTCCTTTCTGGATTGGACATGTGTCTTTGCAGGAGGGGGCATGTCTCTTTGCAGGAGGGGGCATGTCTCCTTGCTGGAGGGGGCATGTGTCTTTGCTGGAGGGGGCATATCTCTTTGCTGGAGGGGGCAAGTTTCCTTTCTGAATTGGACATGTGTCTTTGACGGAGGGGGCATATCTCTTTGCAGGAGGGGGCATGTCTCTTTGCAGGAGGGGGCATGTCTCCTTGCTGGAGGGGGCATGTGTCTTTGCTGAAGGGGGCATGTCTCTTTGCTGGAGGGGGCAAGTTTCCTTTCTGGAGGGGGCATGTTTCTTTGCTGAAGGGGGCATGTCCCTTTGCTGGAGGGGGCAAGTTTCCTTTCTGGATTGGACATGCGTCTTTGCAGGAGAGGGCATGTCTCTTTGCAGGAGGGGGCATGTTTACTTTCTGGATTGGGCATGTCTCTTTGCTGGAGGGGGCATGTCTCTTTGCTGGAGGGGGCAAGTTTCCTTTCTGGATTGGACATGTGTCTTTGACGGAGGGGGCATGTCTCTTTGCAGGAGGGGGCATGTCTCTTTGCTGGAGGGGGCATGTTGTCTCTTTGCAGGAGGGGGCAAGTTTCCTTTCTGGATTGGACATGTCTCTTTGCAGGAGGGGGCATATCTCTTTGCTGGAGGGGGCATGTTTCCTTGCTGGATTGAGCATGCCTTTTTGCTGGAGGGGGCATGTCACTTTGTTGAATATATGGTGATGTCTCTTTACTATATGGGGATGTCTCTTTGCTTTATGGAAATGTCTCTTTTGCTGACTATATGGGGATGTCTCTTGCTGAATATATGGGGATGTCTCTGCTTGATTGGGCTGTCTCTTTACTATTTGGGGATGTCTCTTTGCTTTATGGAAATGTCTCTTTGCTGGATCGGTGTGATTTTAATGATTTTTTTTTTTGGGGGGGTGGGGCAGGTCCGACGCAGACGCCTGGGTGCAGAAATATTTCTGGCGCCCCCCACGTGGGCGTGGTCATCTTAAAAACTCCTCCCCTTTACACATGTTTCTATGGCAACAACTCAAACACAGAGATGCTCCCCCAAAAAGTCTTTGTTACCCTGGGATCCCCCCATGATCTTTTAACAATAAAGAAAATACAAGAAGAGCGTATACGAATGAGACCTGGAGGGGAGTCTCTCTGATGCACACAGAGAGGGCTTCTGTTAGAGAGTCTGTTATAAAGAGCCCCCAGACATAGTACAGGAGATGGTCAGAGACTGCAGACATGATACAAGAGACGGTCAGAGACTGCAGACATAATACAAGAGACGGTCAGAGACTGCAGACATGATACAAGAAACTGTCAGAGACTGCAGACATGATACAAGAGACGGTCAGAGACTGCAGACATAGTACAGGAGATGGTCAGAGACTGTAGATAGAATACAGGAGACAGGCAGAGAGTGCAGACATATTACAGGAGATGGTCAGAGACTGCAGACACAGTACAGGAGATGCTCAGAGACTGCAGATATAATACAGGAGATGGACAGAGACTGCAGACATAGCTCAGGAGATGGTCAGAGACTGCAGACATAGCACAGGAGATGGTCAGAGACTGCAGGCATACTACAGGAGATAATGGCCTCTGATCAGGAGTCAGCTCACTCTGAATTGCCCGTGGCGACTCCGCTGGGTAGAGCCCAGGTCTGTATTCTGGCAATGACTCCATTCCTTTCTCCACCAGGGATGGTGCCAGACTGTGCGGCTTTCCCTCTGGTGGCACAGGGCAGCAGGGTTCTCTCTCTGATGGTGTTCCCTCAGCACTTTCCTCTCCCTCTGGAGTCCTGGGTGCACTTACCTGAAAGCTTACCCGGGCTCCTGGCTCTCTCTCTCTCTTCCATTCAACTGGGCATGCTGTATGGGCTGCAGTTTCCGTGTTACAGTCGGGCTGCCAGTCCTTGGGACTACATGTCCCACAATCCTCTTCTCTGCTCCTTTTTTTATTCTATTTCTTCCCTGGCCGATATGAAGGCGGGGGGAAGAAACATAGTGGGCGGCTGTGCTGGCAAGCGCTGCTCACTAGTACAGCAGCACGAGGAGATGGAGAGGGAGGGAGGAAAGAAGAGCCGACGGCTGCAGTAGCGTCACTAGAGATGGTGTCACCCCCCCTCCACCAACTATAGTCGCCCCTAAGTAAAGACCACCTCCTCTAAGTATAGACCCCCCTCCGTCAGTGCAGACTCCCTACTAAGTATAAACCCCTCCATTAGTACAGACCCCCCAGGACAAACCACCCCCCTCCATTAGTACAGACCCCCCTCAGGACAAACCACCTCCCTCCATTAGTACAGACCCCCCACAGGACAAACAATCCCCCCTCCATTAGTACAGACCCCCCCACAAACCACCCCCTCCATTAGTACAGACCCACCCACAAACCCCCCCTCCATTAGTACAGACCCCCACAAACATACCCCCCCTCCATTAGTACAGACCCCCACAAACCACCCCCTCCATTAGTACGGACCCCCCCACAAACCCCCCCATCATTAGTATAGACCCCCACAAACCACCCCCCCTCCATTAGTACAGACCCCCCATAAACCACCCCCCTCCATTAGTACAGACACCCCACAAACCACCCCCCTCCATTAGTACAGACCCCCCTCAGAACAAACCACCCCGCTCCATTAGTACAGACCCTCCCTCAGGACAAACCACCCCCCTCCTCCATTAGTACAGACCCCCGGACAAACCACCCCCCTCCATTAGTACAGACCCCCACAAACCACCCCCCCTCCATTAGTACAGACCCCCCACAAACCACCCCCTCCATTAGTACAGACACCCCCACAAACCACCCCCCCTCCATTAGTACAGACCCCCCTCAGAACAAACCACCCCGCTCCATTAGTACAGACCCTCCCTCAGGACAAACCACCCCCCTCCTCCATTAGTACAGACCCCCCGGACAAACCACCCCCCTCCATTAGTACAGCCCCCCAGGACAAACCACCCCCCCTCCATTAGTACAGACCCCCCACAAACCACCCCCTCCATTAGTACAGACACCCCCACAAACCACCCCCCCTTCATTAGTACAGACCCCCCTCAGAACAAACCACCCCCCTCCATTAGTACAGACCCTCCCTCAGGACAAACCACCCCCCGGACAAACCACCCCCTCCTCCATTAGTACAGACCCCCCTCAGAACAAACCACCCCCCTCCATTAGTACAGACCCTCCCTCAGGACAAACCACCCCCCGGAAAAACCACCCCCCTCCATTAGTACAGACCCCCCGGACAAACCACCCCCCCTCCATTAGTACAGACCCCCCTCAGGACAAACCATCCCCCTCCATTAGTATAGACCCCCCCTCAGGACAAACCACCCCCCCTCCATTAGTACAGACCCCCCTCACAAACCACCCCCCTCCATTAGTACAGACCCCCCCACAAACCACCCCCCTCTATGTATATAGGAACAACGATCGGTCACCTCCTCTCATCAGTTCCCTTCCTCTACAGTTAGAATCACTCCCTAGGACACACAATTAACCCCTTAATCGCCCCCTAGTGTTAACCCCTTCCCTGCTAGTCACATGTATACAGTAATTAGTGCATTTTTATAGCACGGATCGCTGTATAAATGTGAATGGTCCTAAAATAGTGTCAAAAGTGTCTGATATGTCCGCCGCAATGTCACAGTCACGATAAAAATCGCAGATCGCCGCCATTAGTAGTAAAAAAATAATAATAATAAAAATGCCATAAATCTATCCCCTATTTTGTAGACGCTATAACTTTTGCACAAACCAATCACTATACGCTTATTGCGATTTTTTTTTACCAAAAATATGTAGAATACGTATTGGCCTAAACTAAGGAATTTTTTTTTTTTGTAGGAGAGAAGTGTCAGAATTGGCCAGGGTGGCAAGGGGTTAATTACCAGTAAGTAATATACAAATAATTATTATATATTGTTTTTAAGGTAATTTGCTATATTTTCAAAAACTGTACTCAAGCAGGTGGCTTAACAGACAAATTACTGAAGTCTGAAGTTATAACTTCCAACCAGAAATTTCACAATAAATAAATGATTATCTTATAACATATAGCATAATAATATATGATTTAGCTTGTATTTTTTCAACAGCAGCAGATTCTCATTCTCCCTCTTAACTGGGTAAATCTTATACACCTAAACACATAATTTTTCCTTGTAGATAAGAGGGCTGGAAGGGAGCATTTGTCTTTTAGACACGCCCCCTTCTATGACACTGCAGTGAGAGGCGTGCCTCAACTGCAGCATTTTTATTTGGCAGCTGGAGCTAATGGTATTTTACTATTGGTCCAAGACTCCAAGCTGTCCATTGAGCTCAGTGCCTCTCACAAGAAGTGAGGAGAGGCACAGTGAGCTCGTCCTCTCAGTCTGCTGCAAACAGAGAGTTATGCCGCGCACACACGACCGTTTTTAATGTCATTGAAAAAAGAAATGACGATTTTCTCGACGTGATTCTTCTCAAGCCTGCCTTGCCTACACACGATCATGAAAAAAAATGCTAGAGCAAAGCGCGGTGACGTACGAAATGTACGACGGCAATATAAAGGGGAAGTTCTATTCGGATGGCGCCACCCTTTGGGCTGCTTTTGCTGATCCTCGTGTTAGTAAAGTTTGGTGAGAGACGATTCGCGCTTTTCAGCCTCGTGCTCTTCAGTCCGTTACAGCGTGACGAATGTGCTATCTCCATTACCAACGCTAGTTTTACCAGAACGAGCGCTCCCGTCTCATCACTTGCTTCTGAGCATGCACGTTTTTTTCACGTCGTTCAAGCCTACACACGGCCGTTTTTCATGACGAGAATAACGACAATGTGAAAAACGACGAGAAAAAAATAGAGCATGTTCCAAATTTTTAATGGCCATTTTTCACATCGTGAAAAATGCTCTGGAGCCTACACACGATCGTTTTTAATGACCAAATTAAAAAATGGCATTTTTATCGTCATGAAAAACGGTCGTGTGTACGCGGCATGAGGCCCGGAACGGAGAAGAACAAAGAAACAAGTAGTGGAGGGCCGGGCATGACAAGGTGGTAAGTGAGCCAACAAGGGGTTAAAAAGTTGAGGAGTTTTGGAATGGGAGGTTACAGGATTAGAAGTTTGGAGAAGGGGAGGAGCTATATAAAAGGGAGAGGTGAGGACTTCAGTGAACAGTTCAGTGGGGATGAGACAGAAGGAGGCTGTTTTCCCACCCACCCTCCCTGTTTGTTTGTATTGTGTGTTGTTCGTTTGTTTTCTTTTATTTCAGGTCCAATGGATTCGGGTCGTCATAGCAGCTGGGTAACGGCGGTGTCCTTGGTCTTTGATGGTGGCAGATAACATATGTGATGGAAGTGGTGGGGGGCTCATCCGTGGTATAGGCCCCTCTGGGGTATTCCAGTGGAACGGTGTCTGCTGGAATACGGTTATGGTTGCACTGTGGGAAAAGGGGTTGTCTCCGAGCTGGTGATACGGCTGGAGGCCTGGTATGGTATTAAAGGTCCCGCAGTGTATTGGTGGAAAATGGAAAAGTTTTCCGGGGTGCCGTCAAAGACCAACAAGCTGTGTGTTTAAACGTTGTTACAGATGTTATTTGGAAATTATTTAAGATTTGGTTATTAAAAGGCTGCTATGGCCATTTATACTCCAAAACTCATGTGGTCTTATCATTTGGTGGGGAATGTGAAGGTGGTGTGGGAAGTTCTAGGGGTAAAAAGGGGTGAGAGAAAGTTGGGGATATCTTGACTACACTGGTCATGTGCCAGCTTGTATTTAAACTGGCCGCTCTGTATGTAGCTTCTGACAGGCTGCTTAAGGAGCTACTTACTGTATCTCTGGAACCATAGGTCGTAGGAGCCACATGTTTTTACCAGTGGTGGGGTAGGACTTAGGCTTAGGAATTTGGGGTCTCTGTGACCTCAGGTTGCCAAGCTACGACCCTCGAAGCTCGATTTTTTTTTTTTTTTCAATGTTCATGGCAGTTGAGGCTCTGAAACCTTTGACTGCACGCCCCTGCTCAACTCTGCCAGAACAGCAACCTCCCCTTCCCATTCTCCACACTCCACCAGAGGCTCCCCTACACCAGTCTACCCTGCACTCACCACTTTCCAAGCACCCCCCCCCCCACACACACACACACTCTGGTAGGCTCCCACTCTTATCACTCTGCTATATTATGAGACCCCCACTCTCTGGAAGGGCCCACACCCTCCGCCCCCCCCCCCCACTTTTATCACTCTGCTCTTGTATCAGAGCCCCCCACTCTCTGGAACGGCCCCCGACTCTTATCACTCTGCTATTGTTCCAGAGCCCCCCACTCTCTGGAAGGCCCCCGACTCTTATCACTCTGCTATTGTTCCAGAGCCCCCCACTCTCTGGGGCCCCATCCACTGTTATGCTAAAAATGAAATATTAAAATGGAAAATGCCTTTAAAAACATGTCTAGGGGTGTACTGACCAAAAAAAAAAAAAGGAAGAAAGACCCAGTCAGCGACAGCTGTCCATCAGGGGTGCCGCCCCCCTAATCTCTATGCACGGGGGCCCCTAATCTCCATGTGGGGCACCAAAAGTATAGAGTGCCCCACATGGAGGAAGGAAGGAAGGAAGGGGGAGAAAAAGAGAGAAAGAAAAAGAGTTCCAGTGATGACATTTAGTATAGTATTTAAGGGAAGGCAGGAAAGAAAGAAGGAGGAAAAGAGAGAAAGGAAGTAATGAAGGAAGGAGGAAAAGAGAGAAAGGAAGTAATAAAGGAAGGAGGAAAAGAGAGAAAGGAAGGAAGGAAGAAAGGAAGGAAAGAGAGAAAGAAAGAGAGAGGAAGGAAGGAGGAAAAGAGAGAAAGAAAGAGAGAGGAAGGAAGGAAGGAGGAAAAGAGAGAAAGGAAGGAATGAAGGAAGGAGGAAAAGAGAGAAAGGAAGGAAGGAAGGAAGATAGAAATGAAGGAAAGAGAGAAAGAAAGAGAGAGGAAGGAAGGAAGGAGAAAAAGAGAGAAAGGAACGAATGAAGGAAGGAGGAAAAGAGAGAAAGGAATGAAGGGAAGAAGGAAGAAAGGAAGGAAAGAGAGAAAGAAAGAGAGAGGAAGGAAAGAAGGAGGAAAAGAGAGAAAGGAAGGAATGAAGGAAGGAGGAAAAGAGAGAAAGGAAGGAAGGAAGGAAGGAAGAAAGGAAGGAAAGAGAGAGGAAGGAAGGAGGAAAGGAGAAAGAAAGAGAGAGGAAGGAAGGAGGAAAAGAGAGAAAGGAAGGAAGGAAGGAAGGAAGGAAGGAAGGAAGGAAAAGAGAGAAAGGAAGGAGGAAACGAGAGAAAGGAGGAAAAGAAAGAGAGAGGAAGGAAGGAGGAAGAGAGAGAAAGGAAGGAAGGAAGGAAGGAAGGAAGGAAGGAAGGAAGGAAGGAAGGAAGGAAGGAAGGAAGGAAGGAAGGAAAAGAGAGAAAGGAAGGAGGAAAAGAGAGAAAGAAAGTGAGAGGAAGGAAGGAGGAAAAAGAGAGAGGAAGTAATGAAGGGTCTAAACTAGGATATTTAAAGAAAGAAAGGAGAAAAAGAGAGAAAGAATGAAAGAGTGAGAGAGAAAGAAAGAAAGACCTAGTGATGACATTTAGTATAGTACCTGAAGGAAGGAAGGAAGGAAGGAAGAAAGAAAACTAGGATATTTAAAGGAAGGAAAGAAAGAAAGAAAGAAAGAAAGAAATAAGGAAAGAAAGAAAGAAAGAAAAGTATGCTCGTATTGCATAGAGAAGTACAGAGAACCAGTGATGAAATCAGTTCTGTGATTTTATTATACCATTAATAAACATGTTGATGAGGGGAAAGGAAAGAACCAGCAAGATAAAAACATAAGCAATTAAAGCTTCAGATTTATGTCTTTCAGTAGCAAGTGATTAGAATTGCCCGTATAGCTCCGGCCTATCACACTGCAGGACTTTGGAAACTCAGCAGATGAATTTGCCTTCTGCAGGTAAAGAGGTTCTCGGTGATTGGTCGCGGCGGCGTTGGGTTAATGCGGTCCAGAGAAGTCTGCCTGCACCCAGAAACTCTCATGGTCTCCCGATTTTCATTTTTAAACTTTAATCCCTTTTCTTTCTTTTTCCCCCAGAATACCACAAGTGTCGTACTCTGCGCACTCACTATTTCAGAATTACAGTCATGCGGTTTTCATTTGGCAATGCCACAAGAAGAAATGATTTTTGCGATAGCTCCAAATGGAAAACACATGGACAGAAAAGTGCCCGGGCTTCGCCTTTTCCCAGCGAACAATAGGCGCACGTCGGCGGCTCTCGCGGCTCTGCGACTCTGCCTTCTCTTTGGTATTTAAATTAAAGGCATTTCTGAAACTGATACATTTGCTGTACGCTGCAATGTAAAGTTAAGAGATCCAGATCTGAAAGCAGATGAGATGTCTGCAGGCCATACATTGGATTGTATATGCAGAATACAGACGGGCTCGCTGAAAGGGAATCCTTTAGGATGTTAGTATTGGAGCCGCCATTGCTGATTTGTTTTACAAATTGCATTCTCTGGAGCTGCCATTCTCATCCTTGCATCACCAGCTGGTGAGCGCCTATCCAGGGCAATGGAAGGATAGATAAAGTGGACCTGTCAACAGCTATACAAGTCTTCATAAAGAATCTCCTGCGCATGCCACAATATATCAGAAAATCCGCTCTTGGGCCCCACCCAGTGACTTTGCCTAGGCTGAGATGATGTCATCAGTCTGCTGCAGGTGGGAGGAAACATTTCCCCAGTCTCCCCCCCCCCCCCCCCGTAGTGATTAGATTGTACATTGTAACTTTGTAACAAGTCACAAGGTGAGAAGTTGCAGCATGTATGAACACATGCTTGGGTCATCCCTTGGTCAGCACCCAGCTGTTCTCTAAATGAAAACAGACAGCCTGCCCATTTTCATTCAATCCCATCCGATCCGCTAGACAGATGGCGAATGTGTCAGCCGGACACATCTCCGCTGACATCTAGGGATGAGACGAACATCCCACCGGTTCGGTTTGCATCCAGACCATAAGAACGAACTTTCGAACACCGTTAAAGTCTATGGGACTCGAACGTGAGAAATCAAAAGTGAGAATTTTAAAGGCTAATATGCAAGTTATTGTCCTAAAAAGTGTTTGGGGACCCGGGTCCTGCCCCAGGGGACATGTATCAATGCAAAAAAAAGTTTTAAAAAATGATTTTTTTTCGGGAGCAGTGATTTTAATGATGCTTAAAGTGAAAAAATAAAAATATTCCTTTAAATATCGTACCTGGGGGGTGTCTATAGTATGCCTGTGAAGTGGCGCATGTTTCCCGTGTTTAAAACTGTCCCTGCACAAAATGTCATATCAAAAGGAAAAAAAGTCATTTAAAACTGCTTGCGGCTTTAATGTAATGTCGGGTCCCGGCAATATGGATGAAAATCATTGAGGAAAACGGCATGGGTACCCCCCCACCAGCCGATTTCCAGGTCCTTTGGGTATTGTATGGATATTAAGAGGAACCCCGCACCCAAATTAAAAAAATAAAAGACGTGGGGCCCCCAGGCCCTATATACTCTGAACAGCAGTATACAGGCGGTCCAAACAAGACAGGGACTGTAGGTTTGGTCTTAAGTTGAATCTGTTTGTAATTTGGAACAGGTACATTTTGTAAGTGTAGCGGGGGTTAACATTTAGGGGGAGAATCTGGGTGGTAATATGACATAGATACACTAATTGTTAGGAATCTATGGCCAATTTGATTTTTGGAGGATGTAATGGTGCTCAGTTCCCTGCAGCCCCTGGATGGCGCTGTCGCCTTGGGCTGAGGTTGAACCATCATTGTAGGGCCATGCCCTTTGTGTCCTCTCGCGGCAGTAGTACGGCGGGGCGGGGAACCCGCTGTGCCTGTTGGGAGAGGGTATAAAGGGGGCGGACATCTTGTGCACGAGTTCCGAGCCCCAGGCACCTTCAGCCTGGGGGCTGCTGTTCTGTCGTCCGCACTCAGGTGCCCTAGGCCTGGGTGCGAGGGAGTTCGAGTTCCATCCCAAGCACCTTAGGCCTGGGATGAGGTACTAACAAAGACCCGGGGCCCAGTACCTTCGACTGAGTCCCGCATGGGAGAAGATGCCTAGGGGGCCCACCGAGTGAGGGGACCCGAGTCTTGGGCGAGGAGAACCAGGGAGGTGACCTGGCCTGAAGACCCAGCGCAGCATTGGCTGGTGACAGTGCAGGCCTCTGGGGACCATCCGGGATGGATCATCTCCCTAACAGGGGTCGCCATTAGAAGGTAGTTCATGTTCTATGGTCTTTGCAGAGACCCAGCTACATCAGGTCGGTGGCAGAGACCTCATCATTCACCCGGTCTGTGGCAGGGACCAACCTCACGGTCGGTGGCAGCGACCGTGCGCCAAAAGTTGTTGTGAGTACCTAGCAGCTTCTCTGATCCGAAAAGATTGTGCCTGAACCCTCACCCCACCAAGTTTGTGTTTGTATCAACCTGTCTGTTTGCAAAGAGGCATATTTATCTCTGCGGAAATAAATATAGATGTTGTACTGTCACCTGGTGTGGGCTTACTTTTCTCGGAGCAAAGTGTTCTACATTCACCTATCTACTGGTCATTTCTGAAGTGGAATCTCTGGACAGGGACACAGACCCGAAGGTAAAGATCATAGCTCAAACCTCTACACACATAAGAGGGGCGAGCTGGTGGCACCATCTCACCCCTCCCTCCTG
Source organism: Rana muscosa (assembly GCA_029206835.1). Classification (NCBI taxonomy): domain Eukaryota; kingdom Metazoa; phylum Chordata; class Amphibia; order Anura; family Ranidae; genus Rana; species Rana muscosa. The sequence goes on along the minus strand of CM055122.1, from coordinate 323,867,978 downwards.
GTCCCCCTAGACGAGTAAACCAGCCAAGAAGAAGAAGGGAGAGAGCGAGTGGGACCGCTACATAAGTGTAGCTCCAGCCAAAAAAATCTATTTTTAAGCTTTTTGGAAAACATAGGGAAGGGTTATCACCCCTGTAACATTTGTTTTGCTGTCTGTGCCCCTATTCAGAAGATTTCACCTCACTTTCTGTCCCAATGACAATTGGATTTTGAAAATTTGGGGTTTTTAGGGAAACAAGGATTGGTGATAAAGCATCAGTGGAGAGGAGACACCTTTTTCCCATATTAACTCTTACAGGAGAGAATTTCCCTTCCTAGGGGTAGATTTCCCCTCACTTCCTGTTGTCTCCTTCCGTTTGTAAGTACGAGTCGTCTGTAAGTCAGATGTTTGAAAGTAGGGGACCGCCTGTATATACTATATGGCCTGCCCTATATACTCTGCAGAAATTTGGGCCTTAGGTGTTGGTGGTACTAGAACACTGTAAGCCCTCACAGTTACTTTAGGTGGGCGCAGGAACGGGCCCTGCTGTGAAATATTAGATCAAAAATTGTAATTACACGCCCCTGTTAAACAGGGGCAAAAAAATTGGGCCTTAGGCAGTGGTGGTGGTGCCACAACACTGCAACCCCTCACAGTTACTCTAGTTGAGCGCAGGAACGAGTCCTGCTGTGAAATATTAGATCAAAAATTTTATTTACGTGCACCTGTTAAACAGGGGCAGAAAAATTGGGCCTTAGGCGGTGGTGGTGGTGGTGACACAACACTGTAAAGCCTCACAGATACTCTTGTTGAGCGCAGGAACGAGCCCTGCTGCAAAATATTACAGCAAAAATTGTAATTACACGTCCCTGTTAAACAGGGGCAGAAAAATTGGGCCTTAGCCACTGGTGGTGGTGCCCAGAACCAAAAATTTTCTTAGAAGCTATCAACATGAACATTGAGGAGGAATAGGATAGTCACTCAGCATAACAGGATAGTCACTCAGCATTAGGGATGAGCCGAACACCCCCCGGTTCGGTTCGCATCCAGGACATGAGAACGGACCGAAAGTTTGCGCAAACTTTCAAACACCGTTAAAGTCTATGGGACTCGAACGGGAGAAATCAAAAGTGCAAATTTTAAAGGCTAATATGCAAGTTAATGTCCTAAAAAGGGTTTGGGGAAAAAAGTTATAAAAACTGACGTTTTTCGGGAGCAGTGATTTTAATGATGCTTAAAGTGAAAAAATAAAAGTGAAATATTCCTTTAAATATCGTACCTGGGGGGTGTCTATAGTATGCCTGTGAAGTGGCGCGTGTTTCCCGTGTTTAGAACTGTCCCTGCACAAAATGTCATTTCTAAAGGAATAAAAGTAATTTAAAACTGCTTGTGGCTTTAATGTAATGTTGGGTCCCGGCAATATAGATGAAAATCATTGAGGAAAACGGCATGGGTACCCCCCCTCCCCTCCAGCCCATTACCAGGCCCTTTGGGTCTTGTATGGATATTAAGGGGAACCCCGCACTCAAATTTTAGGAAAGAAAAGGCGTGCGGCCCCCAGGCCCTATAGAGTCTGGACAGCAGTATACAGGCGGTCCAAACAAGACAGGGACTGTAGGTTTGTTCTTAAGTTGAATCTGTTTGTAATTTGGAACAGGTACATTTTGTAAGTGTAGCTTCAGCCAAAAAAAATATATTTACGCTTTTTGGATAAAATAGGGAAGGGTTATCTTCACCCCTGTAACATTTGTTTTGCTGTCTGTGCCCCTGTTTAGAAGATTTCACCTCACTTTCTGTCCCAATGACAGTTGGATTTAGAAAATTTGGGGTTTTTAGGGAAACAAGGATTGGTCATAAAGCATCAGTGGAGACACCTTTTTCCCATATTAGCTCTTACAGGAGAGAATTTCCCTTCTTAGGGGTAGATTTCCTCTCACTTCCTGTTGTCTCCCTCCGTTTGTAAGTAGGAGTCGTTTGTAAGTCGGATGTTTGAAAGTAGGGGACCGCCTGTCTATATATACTATACGGCTTGCCCTATATACTCTGCAGAAAATTGGGCCTTAGATGTTGGTGGTACCAGAACACTGCAAGCCCTCACAGTTACTCTTGGTGGGCGCATGAATGGGCCCTGCTGTGTTTTTATATATCAAGAATTGTAATTACATGCCCCTGTTGAACAGGGGCAGAAAAATTGGGCGTTTGGTGGTGTTGTTGGTGGTGGTGGTGGTGCCACAACACTGTAAGCCAGCACAGTTACTCATAGTGGGCGCTGGAACGGGCCCTGCTGTGAAATATTATATCAAGAATTGTAATTACATGCCCCTGTTGAACAGGGGCAGAAAAATTGGGCTTTAGGCACTGGTGCCGCAACACTACAACCCCTCACAGATACTTTATTTGAGCGCAGAAATGAGTCCTGCTGCAAACAATTACAGCAAAAATTTTAATTATACACGCCCCTGTTAAACAGGGGCAGAAAAATTGGGCTTTAGGCACTGGTGCTGGTGCCCAGAACCAAAAATATTAACATGAACATTGAGGAGGAATAGGATAGTCACTCAGCAATCAGCATCAGCATAGGCAGTCTTGAAGGGATTTCATTCATAAATAAATTAACCGGTTACATCAGCATCAGGTGCTTGGTAGCTGGTGATCCAAGACTGATTCATTTTTATGAAGGTCAGCCGATCGACTGAGGCGCACTCTGTGATTGGTTACAAAGCCACCAGCAGCACTGAATTTGCGTTCCGAAAGAACGCTGGATGCAGGACAGGCCAGTAGCTCAATTGCATACTGTGCAAGCTCTGGCCAGTGATCCATCCTCAAGACCCAGTAACCCAGTGGATTTTCGGTTGGGAACGTGTCCAAGTCTGATCTTGCCCCTAGGTATTCCTGCCCCATGTAAATTAGACGCTGGCGATGGTTGCTGGAACCGATCATGCCTTGGGGCTGCGGACTAAAAAATTGTCTGAACGCATCGGTCAGACGGCCACCTTCTCCACCGCTCCTTCTGTGACTGACCAAAAGACTCAGCAACACGTTGTCCAGGACCAGGAAATTGTAACTTCCCAGGCTCTGGAAACGCATTGCACAAACCTTTCTGCAAGGCCTCCCAAAGATGTTTCATCCTCTGCTCCCTCTGCGATGGCTGGATAAGTTCCGCAACCTTACCCTTGTAACGTGGATTAAGGAGGGTTGCCAGCCAGTAATGATCCCTCTCCTTGATACCACGAATCCGAGGGTCCTTTCGCAGGCTTTGCAGGATCAGGGAGGCCATGCAGCGTAGGTTTTCTGAGGCATTCGGTCCAGGGGCCTCTGGGTCACTAAGGACGACATGATCCACAGCCACCTCCCCCCAGCCACGTACAAGTCCATGGGTTTCTGGGGACTGAAAACGATCCCTTGAAGACTGCTGCTGATGCTGAGTGCTAGGCTCCACCTCCATGCTGACACAATAATCATCCTCCTTCTCTTCCTGTGTGATATCTGGGCCAGCAGGAACACTGTCTGGATAAAGGGGGCCTTGAGAGGTAAGGAAGTCCTCCTCTTCCTCCCTCTGTTCTGCCTCAAGTGCCCTTTCCATTATTACACGCAGCGTGTGCTCCAACAGGTAGACAAGAGGGACAGTATCACTGATGCATGCACTGTCACTGCTCACCATCCTCGTGGCCTCCTCAAATGGTGACAGGACAGTGCATGCATCCCTGATCATGAGCCACTGGCGTGGCGAAAAAAAAGCCAAGCTCCCCTGACCCTGCCCTAGTGCCATATTCGCACAGGTACTCATTGATGGCCCTCTGCTGCGTGTGCAGCTGCTGCAGCATGGCCAACGTTGAGTTCCATCTGGTGGGCATGTCACAGATTAGGCGGTTCTTGGGCACGTTGTATTCCTTTTGGAGGTCAGCCAGCCGAGCACTGGCATTATATGACTGGCAGAAATGCACACAGACTTTCCTGTCCTGCCTCAGGAGATCTTGTAAGCCCGGGTACCTGCACAAGAACCGCTGCACCACCAAATTAAGGACATGAATCCAAACAGGGCACATGAGTTAGGTGTCCCTGTCGGAGGGCGGAGAGGAGGTTGGTGCCATTGTCGCAAACCACCATTCCTGGCTGAAGCTGGCGTGGAGTCAACCACCTCTGAGCCTGCCCATGCAGAGCTGACAGAATCTCTGCCCCAGTGTGGCTCCTGTCCTCTAAGCACAACAGCTCAAGCACCGCATGGCATCTTTTTGCCTGAGTGCTTGCGTAGCCCCTTGAATGCCTACGGAGCACCACTGGTTCCGAGGACAAATCTATAGAGGAAGAGGCCATGGAGAAAGAAGAAGAGGAGGGGGTGGAGGAGAGGGGTGTATCAGAATCACCACTAGTAGCATTTTGGAGGCGTGGTGGCGGAACAACCTCCAACAAGACTGCATCCTGTCCTGCATCCTTCCCAGCTGCCAGCAGAATCACCCAGTGCGCCGTGAAAGATAGTGTCCCTGTTCATGCCTGCTGGACCATGAGTCAGCGGTAATATGCACCTTACCGCTGACCGCCCGGTCCAGCAAGGCCAAGACATTGCCTTCCACATGCCGGTAGAGAGCCGGAATCGCCTTCCGTGAAAAAAAGTGGCGTTTGGGATCCTGCCACTGAGGTACTGCACATTCCACAAATTCACGAAGGGGGCAGAGTCTACTAGCTGAAAAGGCAGCAGTTGGAGTGCTAGCAATTTAGCCAAGCTAGCATTCAACCGCTGGGCATGTGGATGGCTGAGAGTGAATTTATTTCGCCGGTTTAGCAACTGGGGTTGGGAAATTTGCCTGCTACAATCGGACGTTGATTTAGTGATAGCAGATTGCCCGCAAGTACTTGGCAGTGGCACACCTAATTCTACACCTTCATTCCTCTCAGTGCAGGTTTCTGAGAGGACTGAAGGTATAGTGGGGTTGGAGATCCCAGCTGATGAGGAGCAAGGAGAGGTCCGCTTTGTTCTTTGGTGTGGGTCTTTTAAAAACGCTTGCCAACGGACTGCATGGCAGGTCGACATATGTCTGGTCAAGCATGTGTTGCCCAAGCGGCTTCTGTTTTGGCCACGCTTAATACGCTTCAGATATATGTTGCAAACAGCAATGGTGCGATCTGCTGTACACGTCTCAAAAAAGGCCCACACCAAAAAACTTTTGGAAAAACGTGCAGAGTCAGCAGCGCCCTGCACATGCGGAGCTCTGCGGTGTGATGCAGTCGGTTGGCTGCCCTTAAGCTGGCCCCGGGAGGGCATCCTGCCTCGTTGGAGATGTGCCTCCTCCTCCTCTCTCCTATCAGGCACCCACATAGAGTCAGTGACCTCATCATCCCCTCCCTCCTCATCACTGGAGCAAATCTGGCAGTATGCTTCAGCTGGGGGAACATGACTGCCAGATAGCTGTCCTTGTTGGGCACCCCCTCTCTCTGGGCTCACATTACTACCCCCCCTCTCTGGGCTCACGTTACTGCCTTCCTCTAGCTGGGTTCCATCATCGGAGCCTTCAAAATGCTGGGCATCCTCCTGGAGAATGTACCCAACACTGTGGTCAGTTCGGGGGACTCCTCAGGAGGACATGGTGGGGCTAGGGAAGGAGTGACTGATGCCATTGAGCCGAGGGAAGAGGCCACTTTGGCAGCTGCTTTGCCAAAGTACCCTGAGCCTGGGTGAGAGAGGATGAGGAGGATGAGGACGGCTTGGTCATCCACTCTACCAAGTCTTGGGCATGTTGCGGCTCAACATGGCCAGCTGCCGAAAAGGACAAGCGTGTCCCATGGCCACGTGCTGATGAGGATGCACCGTGTCCTCCATGACCAGCACTGTTGCCTCTAGACACAGAGACTGCTTGCCCTCTTTTATTGCCTCGTGACTGTCTGCCTCTCCTTGTTTGCCTTCCAGACATACTAATGGCCTGCAGTAAGTTGTAGCTGCACAAAGGTGGGATGTATATATATATATATATATATATATATATATATATAATTATAGTGCATGCTTGGCCAATCATCAGCCAGCAATGCACTGCGTTGCTGCAGTGAATTATGGGCCGTGGCGCGCCACTCGAATTTGGCGTGAACGGCCCATAATGTTCGCAATTCGGCGAACGGTCGAACAGCCAAAGTTCGAGTCGAACATGGGTTTGACTCGAACACAAAACTCATCCCTAATCAGGAATGGCCTGCAGTCAGATATAGGCTTGGTTAGACTGGATGCAGTGGATATATATATGTAGGAGACTGTATATATATTTTATGAACTGCAGATCACTGAATCACCTGCCTGGCCTGCCAGCCTGAAAGTGTATTTTAATACGGACACCAGGAATGGCCTGCAGTCAGGTATAGGCTTGGCTACAGTACAATGCAGTGGATATATATGTAAGAGACAGTATATATTTTACGCACTGCAGATCACTGAATCACCTGCCAGGCCTGCCTGCCTGAAAGTGTATTTTAATACGGACACCAGGAATGGCCTGCAGTCAGGTATAGGCTTGGCTAGACTAGAATGCAGTGGATATATATATATATATATATATATATATATATATATATATATATACACATATACAAGCTGGGATGTATATATATATATATATACTAAATACACTGCAGCTAACTGAATGAACTGCCTGAAATGACACTCTCTCTCTCCCTTTTGCTCTCTCTCCACCAAGAACACACTACACAAGGCCGACATGCAGGTGGCCTTATATAGTGTGGGGTGTGGACTTAACCCTCTAAACCATAATTGGCCAAAGGTACCCTGCCTTTGGCCAATTATGGCTCACTTTGCTGACGGCGCTGTGATTGGCCAAAGCATGTGGGTCATAGTGCATGCTTGGCCAATCATCAGCCAGCAATGCACTTCGATGACGCCCATAATGTTCGTTCTTCGTCGAACGATCGAACAGCCGATGTTCAACTCAAACTGATAGCTCCTCCCTACCAGTCAGTATCTGGTGTGACCACCATATGCCTCACGCAGTGCAGCACATCTCCTTGGCATGGAGTTGATCAGGTTGGTGATTGTGGCCTATGGAATGTTGGTCCATTCCTCTTCAATGGCTTTGCGAAGTTGCTGGATATTGTTAGGAACTGGAACACGCTGTCGTATACACCGATCCAGATGATCCCAAACATGCTCAATGGGTGACATGTCCGGTGAGTATACTGGCCATACAAGAACTTGGAGGTTTTCAGCTTCCAGGAATTGTGTACAGATCCTTGCAACATGGTACCGTGCATTATCATGCTGCAACATGAGGTGATGGTTGTGGTTGAATGGCACAACAATGGGCCTCAGGATCTGGTCACGGTATCTCTGTGCTTTCAAATTGCCATCAATAAAATGCACCTGTGTTCGTTGTCCATAGCATACGCCTGCCCATACCCCCACCGCCACCATGGGCGACTCCATCCACAACATTGACATCAACAAACCACTCACCCACACGACGCCATACACGCTGTCTGCCATCTGCCCCGGACAGTGAAAACCGGGATTCATCCGTGAAGAGAACACCTCTCCAAAGTTCCAGATGCCATCCAATGTGAGCATTTTCCCACTCAGTCAGTCAGGTCGAGACCCCGATGAGGATGACGAGGATGAAGATGAGCTTCTCTGAGACGGTTTCTGACAGTTTGTGCAGAAATTCTTTGGTTATGCAAACCGATTGTTGCAGCTGCTGTCCGGGTGGCTGGTCTCAGACAATCTTGGAGGTGAAGATGCTGGATATGGAGGTCCTGGGCTGGTGTGGTTACACGTGGTCTGCGGTTGTAAGGCTGGTTGGATGTACTGCCAAGTTGTCTGAAATTCAAAATTAAATCACAATAATGGCGCTTAAAATGTATCAGAAGACAATACATATATACATGTACCTAAAATGTCCTATGAGCTATGCGAAGAGCTCAGGTGTGAGTGAAAACAGTCCAGGAAGGTAACCGGGCAGCCTTGCTGAGGGAGCTGAAGCCAGACTCCAAACATATGAAAACAGAAAAAACAGAAAAAAAGGCGCCACTTAGTAAAAACTGTTTCACTTTAATAATACAATAGTATTAAAGCACTCACTCATAAGTTGACTGTATGAAGCACATAGATGATCAGGTCTGTAGTCGTATTCCGCTAGCTAGCAGTCTCAGTGTGGGATGTCCTCCTCGTTTGCTGTATTAGAAGCCGGGATAACATCCATGGTGGATGTTGCCGGAGGTTCTTCTCAGAAAACCAAAGGGAGGGCTGGACCGCAAACAGGAAGTTCAGTTTGAGACGCAATGCTACGTTCAGCGGGATGACATCAGGAACGGCATGCAACGCGTTTTGATGCTTAATGCCTTAATGCCATCGAAACGCGTTGCATGCCGGTCCTGATGTCATCCCGCTGAACGTAGCATTGCGTCTCAAACTGAACTTCCTTTTTGCGGTCCAGCCCTCCCTTTGGTTTTCTGAGAAGAACCTCCGGCAACATCCACCATGGATGTTATCCCGGCTTCTAATACAGCAAACGAGGAGGACATCCCACACTGAGACTGCTAGCTAGCGGAATACGACTACAGACCTGATCATCTATGTGCTTCATACAGTCAACTTATGAGTGAGTGCTTTAATACTATTGTATTATTAAAGTGAAACAGTTTTTACTAAGCGGCGCCTTTTTTTCAGTTTTTTCTGTTTTCAAGTTGTCTGAAATGCCTTTGGAGATGGCTTATGGTAGAGAAATTAACTTTCAATTCAAGGGCAACAGCTCTCGTGGACATTCCTGCAGTCAGCGTACCAATTGCATGCTGCCTCAAAACTTGTGACATCTGTGGCATTGTGCTGTGTGATAAAACTGCACATCTGTGCAACAATCATGCTGTCTAATCAGCATCTTGATATGCCACAACTGTGAGGTGGATGGATTATCGCGGCAAAGAAGAACTCGCACGATTTCACTCCCGCTGGCAGTCCCGATTTCAGCCGCGATTACAAAGACATCTGACACAGATGTCAATGTAAATCGCGGCTGAAATCACAAAAAGTAGTACAGAAACTGCTTTTTGAAATCGGTGCAGCGCCGCAGATGCGGCGTCACACCGATTAGGACGGTGCCGTTGCCAGCAATTTGCGGCAAATATCGCCGATTTGACATGCGATCTGACATGTCAAATCGCATCAGTGTGGTTTCCATTGACTTCTATGGGGAAACCTGCTTTGATATGCGAGTGCTTTGGATTACGAGCATTCCCATGGAACGAATTATGCTCGTAATCCAAGGTTCCACTGTATTTCAAGAAAGCTATTTTTTTGCAAGTTTTCTTAAAAAAAGAATTTAAACATGTTTCCCCTATAATTGTTAAGCATTTAAATTCAATAGATACAAGCAATGAACAATTTTCTCTCATTCACTTTTATTGGTAACACAGCTAATATGTACCCTTGGAATACCTGACACCCTAATAAACTACTCCTGTGTCCTCTGCCCCGTTGGCAGAAGTGTCCATGCAACAGAACGGCATCATGGAAGATAATTTTTTTTGTTTCCTGATTCAGTCCCAGTCAGCCATGATAGGTGGAGAACATATAAAAACACACAGCCTTTAGTACAAATTTTTACTTGAATTGCACCTGAACTGGACCTAAAATCGCACAGAATAACCCGGAAATGTGTGAACCGCCTCCATTGGAAGCCGGTCCTGTGCACATACTATGCGAATCAGATGCAGTTCAAAACACATCCGATTTGCATATATGTGAGCCAAGCCTTAAGTCTCGTACACACGGTTCGATTGTTGGAAGGGCATTGTCTATTGACAGACTGTTGTCCTAAAACTGACCGTTAGTACGCTCCTTTTGACAATTGTTGTCCAACTTTCGGCGAACAAATGTTGGATGACATGCTAGTAAATTTGCGGCGGACAGCGCAGATTTTCTGATGGTCAGTACACAAATCCGTCACACAAAAGTCGAAAGTACAAACACGCATGCTCGGAAATCAATGCTCAATAAACACAAAATTAGCAGAAGGGGTCCAAAGGGTGGCGCTCAAGAGCTGAAATTTCTCGTAGTACGTCATTACGTTCGTGTTTGTGGCACGACAATTGCGTACTGTTAGTATGCAAGACAAGATCCAGGCACACGCCCTTTTGACAAAAATCAGATGCTTGGTTGGCCAACAATCGTATTGTGTGTACGAGGCTTAGACTAAAGGCACATGGTTCCTTCACACAAAGGTAGCCACCCCCCCCCCGATATTATTGTAGCGCTACCCTGCAAAAACCTCTGGTTACTGGTTACCCCTTTTCCTGCACAGCCAGGCAACACGCATTTGAAACTTGCATCCGGACACAAGAAATCAGTCCATGGGCTTGCTATTTTTGTTGTTTTATTGGGGAAAACAACTTGGATAGGGTATAGGGATTATGGGATGCCCAAATTGACTTGAAGTACACAGATGAAGAGAATGTCCTACTTGGACTGCTCTCCTTGCTAGAAACACCCAGTCTATTGGATCAGTGGCAAAGTCCCTTACGGACCAGGAGCTCTTAGCCCCTTTGAAATGATGCAGAACTGCATGCAGGAGTATCTCCTCTCCTCCTGTAGAACTCCTCCCAGCTCCCATCGCCTGCAGATACTACCAGCCCTCCTGGCTGATGGTCTACCAGCCCACCCGGCTGCTCCAAAGATCTCCCAGTACAATGGATAGGAAAGGTTAAGCACAGCGCTGTCCTTTCAAAGCTTGCTACATGTGTCAGTCTCTCCCCTTGTAAAATCCCTGGGTGTGCTGATGTACTCACCCTGTCCTCCTTGCGCCCTGCTGCTCTTTGGCAAGTATCCTTCTCAAACTGGATGCTAAAAGGATTCTTCCAAGCCAGCCCGAGCCCCAACCTTGAGGCAGAGCCCCCCCAGTCACAGCGGTCCCCTCCGAGGCCACCGACAGCCTCCTCAGCACTCCATCTTCCACCCGACTTCCCTGCTAGTCTGGCTCTCCCATATTTAAGGGCTGACCCAGCAACCCTGCCAGGCCCTCTGCCTGTGGATTGGGTGGATTGCCTCAAGTAGGCAGATCAGGACCTCCTGGCCTCCCCCCACTAACTTCCAGAAGCTTCTCCGAGCCTCTAGAGACCTGCCCTGCAGAGCCTTCCAGCCTCTGACCTACAGTAACCTGACCTAATTACAGACTCACACAGTTACCATGAGTCATAAACTTAAATTTTCCTACACTAACACTAGAGGGTGCCACATTATAAAGAGATTTCTACAACACTCAACGCTGTATCCTGGCCTAGGCCAACAAGGCCCAGGCCTAGGGCAGCACTTTGCAGGGGGGCAGCACGGAAAGAGTCTCCGCCGGCTTGTGCTACACTATTAGTGTAACTGTAACGCAAGCTGCTTCTAATTTTGACTGTCCTATCATCCTGGACCACAAACTCTCCTCACTGTGCTATATGTTTCTGCTGCACCATTGGCATGGTTATATCTTCTTAGTCCTCTCCATAAAATTATCAGAAATTTGTGCTTAAAGTAGAACTATAGGCAACGCTTTTTTTTTTTCATTTTGGATAGAGTAAGGGAGGGTTAGAGCCCCTGCCAGTTTATTTTTTACCATCCCTGTCCCATTGCAGAGATTTCCCTTCACTTCCTGCCTCATAGCCAAACAGGAAGTGAGAGGAAATCTATGCAAATTAAGGGAATCCAATGTCCCCCCCCCCCCCAGGCCCAAGAACTAGTGTCCCCACTCGAAAATTTCAGGGAGAGTCTTAAACAGAATGGGGTGTGGCCTTGACAGGAAGAGGTGGGTCATATTTAAATTAGGGGTGCACGAGTTTAGTCAGGCCTAGGGCAGCACAAAACCTAAATACACTACTACCAACACTAACAGATCTTGTTCCAGCACCACTGAACTCACTAAATATTGACATTGGACACAGTGGGGTTAATTTGCTAAAACTGAAGCACTCAGAACCTGATGCAGCGGTGCAGGGTAGCCAATCAGCTTCTAACTTCAGATTGTTCAATTAAGCTTTGACAATAAAACCTGGAAGCTGATTGGTTTCTATGCAGAGCTGCACCAGATTTTGCACTCTCCACTTTTAGTAAATTTCTCCCAAAGTGGCACCATGCCAAGCATTTATTTCTCAGGCTCACTTAAATTATCCTGCGGTTTCTCTGCATCAGATTTGATTTTTTTTCTTGTTTTTTTGGATTTTATTGGGAGTTCCTGAGCCGCCGTGGTTGGGCACAGATCGGGCGGCTCCGTCTTAGCCTTTGATCTGAAGGCTGAATGTGTCTAATCTGTAAAAGAGCATCAAGACTGGGAGTTTTCCTTCCACTCCCTGTGGCTGGAGCTGAGAACCTTAAGATCGGATGGGCTGGAGAGCACCAAAATCTCTTTGTAATATTTTATCAAAGTACTTTGTAAAGTAAAACTAAAGTGGTTATAGAAAAAAAAAAATATTATGTTTGATTCTCAACCATTTTGTAAATTGTTAAAAATAGACCCATGCTAATTCTGATATCACGGAATTGCCGTCACACTTACATTTCTCCTTCTTGTAGCTAGAACAATATTTACCTTGAAGATAGGATTTCCCACAATCATCGTCCCGTGTTCCTGTAATTGGCTCATTGTCTGTCCCAGGAGTCTGGACAAATAATATGGAATCTGAAGGGATTGTAATTAAACATATTGTGCTGGAAGATCATGTTTAAAAGGTTTAAATATGCATTTAGGATAGGGTGACCAGACATCCCCGGTTTCAGGGGACAGTCCCCGGATTGAGGACACTGTCCCCGGACCAAGTCTGTCCCCGGTTTTGTCCCCGGATTGGATTTGAACAGGGGCTGGGGCAATTTCAAAGATAGTCAGTGCAGAATTAAAAAACAAAAATTCTAAATTACACACCCCCGCTCCACCGCTCCTACTAGCTTAGGGGGAGGTGTATTTTTTTCCATTATCTGTGCCCCTTTCTGATGATCATGTGCTGATCGGAGCGGAGGGAAAAATGTCTTCAGTTTCGGGTTCCTATTCAGCTCCTCTCACATGTTCTTCTTCCTTGGCTCAAGTCCCGGCCAGCCGTCTGCCTGTTTATCTCCTTGCCTTCCCTGGCGGAGTGATCTTCCTCCGCACTCCACCCAGTAGTAGCCGGGGCCCGGAGAGTGAGACTTCAGAGTATGTGAGGCGGGCGGTGGCGGCGACGGGCAGAGAGTCGCTGATTGCCGCCATTACTAGTAAAAAAAATTATATGTCCTCGGATTTTATTTTAAAAATCTGGTCACCTTAACTTAGGATTCATATGCGGTTTTAAAATGCCACCGACAAGACCTACCTCAAAATCTACACAACAGGTGCTGACAGTTCTTGTGGAACTCCTTGAATAACAATGTTTAACCTTTCCTTACCTTTTTCTTTTCCTTTCCTTTCCTTACCTTACCTTTTCCTTTCCCTTTCATTACTTTATCCATTTTCCTTCCCCTTGCCCCTCCTTTTCTCTTTGCTTTTTTCCCTTTCCTTTTCCTTTCCTTTCCTTTCCTTTTTCCGATCATTTCCTTTCCCTTTCCCTTTCCCTTTCCTTTCATTACTTTACCCCTTTTCCCCTACATTTCTCTTTGCCTTTTTCTTTTCCTTTCCCTTTTCCTTACTGTACCCCCTTCTCTTCTCTTTTCCCCTACCGTATTTGCCGGCGTATAAGGCGACTGGGCGTATAAGACAACCCCCTAATTTTCCAGCTAAAAGGTTGGTTTTGGGATATACTCACCGTATAAGACGATCCCCCTTCCGACACACGTCACTGTGCCCATTGCATACCTCACTGTGCTCATTGCATACCTCACTGTGCCGATCTCTAGATCTCCATACCTTATCCCTGTATGCAGAGTCAGACTTGGGGCGTCCATTGTTCAAAAGCCACGCCTCCTCCTCGTCCTGTTCCGTGATAGGCGGAACACTCAGTTTCCCAGCAGAGCCTGTGTTCGGTGTTCTGCCTATCACAGAGGTCCTCTCGTCCGAGGCCGAGGATGAGAGGATCTCCGTGATAGGCGGAGTGTTCCGTCTATCACAGAACAGGACGAGGAGGAGGCATGGCTTTTGAACAATGGACGGCCGCAGTCTGACTGACTCTGCATACAGGTACCGGCGTATAAGATGACCCCCGACTTTTGGGGGATATTTTTAAGTACAAAAGGTCGTCTTATACGCCGGAAAATACGGTACTTTTTCTGTTCCTTTTCTTTCCTGTTCCTTTTTTTTCCTTTCATTTCCTTTTCTTTCCTTTCCTTTCATTTCCTTTTCCTTTCATTTCCGTTTTCTTTCCCTTTCCCTTCCTTTTTCATTTCTCTTTCATTACTGTACCCCTTTCCCTTCCATTTTTCCTTAACTTTCTCTTTGCCTTTTTCCTTTTCTTTCCTTTTCCTTTCCCTTCCTTTTTCCTTTCTCTTTCATTACTGTACCCCTTTCCCTTCCCTTTTCCTCTACTTTTCTCTTTGCCTTCTTCCTTTTCCTTTCCCTTTTTTTTTCTTTTACCTTTCCTCTCCTTTTCCTTTCCATCTCATTACTTTACCCCTGTTCCTTCCCTTTTCCCCTACTTTTCTCTTTGCCTTTTTTCTTTCCCTTTTCCTTTTCCTTTCCTTTCCTTTTCTGTTCCCTTTAATTACTTTACCGCTTTTCCTTTCGCTATCATTACTTTACCTCTTTTCATTACCTTTTCTCTTTGCCTTTTTCCTTTTCCTTTCCTTTCCTTTCATTTCTCCTTTTCTTTTTCTTTCTCTTCCTTTCATTACTTTACCCCTTTTCCCCTCCTTTTCTCTTTTCGTTTTTCCTTTTCCTCTTCCCTTGCCTTTCTGGCTCTTTCCTTTGCCTTTCCCCTCTCCCTTTCCCTTTCATTACTTTATCCCTTTTCCAGTCCTTTTCTCTTTGTCTTTTTCCTTTCCTTCTCTTCTCTTTCCTTTCCTTTTCCTCTCCCTTTCCGTTCCTTTCCTTTTCATTACTTTACCCCTTTTCCCCTCCTTTTCTCTTTGCCTTTTTCTTTCCTTTTCCCCTATCCTATTTTCCTTTTCATTTCCTTACCCCTTTCCCCCTCCTTTTCGCTTTCCCTTTTTCCTTTTTATTTCCTAACCCCCTTTTCCCTCCTTTTCTCTTTCCCTTTTTCCTTCCTTTCTCCTTTCCCATTTTCCTTTCCTTTTCCTTTTTTTTCTCCTTTTTTAAATTTCCTTCTTTTTCATTTTTAACCATTCCTTTCTTTTATTTTCTCCACTTTCATTTCCTCTACCTTTTTTTCTCTCTCTTTCTCTCTCTTGCCTGAAATCTCTGGGACATGATTAGGAAATAGGAAACATCGATGTAGGTGGTTGTCCGTCTGGAGCCTCTAGGAAGGGGTTGGAAGGGAACGGAAAGGTTAATGACAACCTGACTCTGTTTCCTCTTCTTATGATTTACATGAGAATGCCACGACATTTCAATTTGGAGGCTAGAAACAAAATAAACAGCGGTGTAAATGTTTGAACAGTAAATTGCAGCAGTAAGGTACGCGGGTTATTGTGTTACAGACAAGCTCCATGTTCCGTGCCAGGTGGAAACACACGCTGTGTGAGAAGAAGGATCGTGTCCTGGGACAGCGCCTGATGTATTACAAGATATCTGCTAGGCTGGAATGACATGAAATACTCTGCTGTGTTATTGGTGGCAATGACTGAGCTAGAGAGAGAGCACATGGCTGGGGGATTCACTGAGAGCCTGATATCACCCCTGCAAAAAGAGATAGGCACCACTAGGAGACATGGATACCAAGTGTATTTGTGTTGTACCCATGCATGGCAATGCCACAGGGTTGCTTAAAGTGTTTGTACACATCAGACATGAAATATGAACAAAGCATATCCCTCTATATAGTGTGCACTTGTCTCAATCCAGAGCACTAAGTGTCATTTCTGTCTGCAGCCTCCTTCCTCTCAGGGGAGGGCTGGCAGCCTTAGGCCTGGGGGGCAAGTCCAGTCAAGTGGCCAATTGAACCGCCGAATCAGCTCACCATCCATGGCCCACCTGGTTTTTCAATGCAGCCTCACCAGTGCCCATCAGTGCAGCCAACTCCAGTGCCCATCAATGCAGCCTGATCACTGGGGCAGGTTACATGGGGTGTATGGGGGGGAGATGAGGGATCAGCTAGGGGTGTCAGGGTCTCTCACCTCAGCGATCTCAGCAGGTCCTTGCATGCCACGGTCTCCTGGGGGAGTAACGCTCCTGATCCTGGGGTCAAGTTGCAGCCAGCGCCCAGCCCTGCAGCCCTGCGTCCGACTCCCTGGCACACCCTACATCTGCCTGATTCCAAGAATCCGGTCCCAGGGAGTTGTAGTTTCCTCTGCGCTGCTGTGTTTTCCACCCACCAGAAGCTTGAGTGCGGACTACAACTCCCGGAATGCAACAGCTAGTGGTGGGACACCATGGCCATGACCCGGGCCCGACTTCCTAGACCAGAATAAAAAAGAAAATGGTAGCGGGCAGCGGCTGCCGGCCATTTTGAACATAAGTTAGGGCGGCCTGGGAGGCAATTGCCACCCTGCCCCCTGGCCCAGCCCTCCCCTGCTTCCTCTGCTATCAGCATGAGTCACATCTGAAAAGTCTTCCTGACACCAAGAGAAAAATGGTGATGGGGAGGGAGCCTCCAGCACACAGCCTGTGATTGACAGCCTCGGCTCTATTCCTGTGTGCTGTGTGAAGGAGGGTATGTTACTTAACTCTAATCAGCTCTTCGGCATGTAGTTTCAGCCCCCTGCTTTCTGAAAGCGCAGACAAGCTGTAATGATTCAGCACTTTGAACCGCTGTAGAGGAAAGAAGGCGGCAGATAAACAGGTACAACTTATGTAGAAGGTTTTGTTTAATCTCTGTGTATCACCTGAGGCCAGTCACTTTAACTACTTTCTATAGTCAAATGATGGCTATTGATATCCTCCCAGACCACTGCCCCCCTGCACGCCACCAGGGCACGCATCGGGCTCGCTCTGTGAGATTGCCGTGTCACTTCGGACACAGCGATCACAGAGCGCGCCGGATGCGTGCCCCAGGTGCGGGTCCTTCAGGCACAGCTGATCACAGATAGAGGTAAAGGGCCAATCACAGCAGCCCTTTACCACGTGATCAGCTGTGCCCAATCACAGCTGATCATATTGTAAACAGACTTGCCGGTTATCGGCAGTCTTCTCCTCACGCGCTATGACAGTGTGAGGAGAAGACCCACTAACCAGTAATTCTCACAGGGGACATCTACACTGCAAAACAGGGCACTAAACATCAAGTACCCATCAGTGCTGCCGCCTATCAGGGTCCATCAGTGCCTATCAATGCAACCTATCAGTGCCGCCTATCAGGGTCCATCAGTGCCCATCAGTGCCACCTTACAGTGCCCATCAGTGCCCCCTATCAGTGCCCTGCCCATCAGTGCCCATCAGTTTAGCCTATCAGTGTCACATATCAGTGCCCTGCCCATCAGTGCAGCCTCATCAGTGCCCATCTGTGTAGCCTATCAATGCCCATCAGTGCAGCCTATCAGGGCCACTGAAAGAAATCATGGGGCCCCATACAGCCTACCTGATGGGGCCCCCTTCAGCCCCACCCTAAACCCCACCCCTTGCCCAGTCCATGGCCCCTCCCCAAAAAAATAATCAATGGGCCTAGTGAAAGTGCATGTACATTGATATGAGGCTATTTCCTGTGCTGGTCAAATGTTTTTCAGTGCTTTACAAGTGAAAATACCCAATTTGGCCACTAGATGTTAGTAAGTATTATAATAATTTCTTATGATACTCAGTGCCTTCAAGTGGCCAAATTAGGTATTTTCAGTTTTAAATTACTGGAAAACATTTATTCTAATCTAATAATAATGGACATGCACTTTTGCTGGAAGAAGTGCTCTGATTATCAGTGCAGCCCCATCAGTACCAATCAGTGCCCATGAGTGCAGCTTATCAGTGCCCATCAGTGCAGATCAGTGCTGCCTATCAGTGCCACCTTTCAGTGCCCATCAGTGCCACCTCATCAGTGCAGCCTTGTCAGCGCCTCCTCATCATTGCCCATCTGTGCAGCTTATCAGTTCTAGGGATGAGCCGAACACCCCCCTGTTAGGTTCGCAGCAGAACCTGCGAACAGACAGAATGTTCGCGTGAACTTTAGAACCCTATTAAATACAATGGACTCGAACGTTCAAAATCTAAAGTGCTAATTATAAAGGCTTATATGCAAGTTATTGTCCTAAAAAGTGTTTGGGGACCCGGGTTCTGCTCCAGTGGACATGTATCAATGCAAAAAAAAGTTTTAAAAACGGCCGTTTTTTCGGGAGCAGTGATTTTAATAATGCTTAAAATTAAAATATAAAACTGAAATTTTCCTTAAAATTTCGTATCTGGGGGGTGTGTATGATATGCATGTAAAGTGGCGCATGTTTCCCGTGCTTAGAACTGTCCCTGCAAAAAATGTCATTTTTAAAGGAAAAAAAGTCATTTAAAACTGACTCGCGGCTATTAATGAATTGTCGGCTCCCGGCAATACATAGAAAAGTCAATGATAAAAAAAAAAAAAGCGTGGGGTACCCCCCAAATTCAATTACCAGGCCCTTCAGGTCTGGTATAGATATTAAGGGGAACCCCGCCGCAAATTTAAAAAAAAATGCGTGCGGTTCCCCCCAAATATTCATACCAGGCCCTTCAGGTCTGGCATGGATTTTAGGGGAACTCCACCCCAAATTTAAAAAAAATGGCATGGAGTCCCCCCAAAAATCCATACCAGATCCTTATCCGAGCATGCAACCTGGCAGGCCGCAGGAAAAGAGGGGGGGACGAGAGAGCCCCCCCATCCTGAACCGTACCAGGCCACATGCCCTCAACATGGGGAGGATGTCCCCATGTTGATGGGGACAAGGGCCTCATCCCCACAACCCTTGCCCGGTGGTTGTGGGGGTCTGCGGGCAGGGGGCTTATCGGAATCTGGAAGACCCCTTTAACAAAGGGGACCCCCAGATCCCAGCCCCCCCATGTGAATTGGTAAGGGGTACATTGTACCCCTACCATTTCACGAAGAAAGTGTAAAAAAAATGTAAAAAAAACACACAGACACCTTGGAAAAGTCCTTTATTAAAAAAAAACAAAAAACCATTCCAGCGATGAAATCCAGTGTCCCGCGGCGATCCGATGTCCAGCGCTGTCCGTCATTGGCTGAGCCTGAGCGGACCTGATGGGGAATTTCCTCCACAGTCTATTAAATGTATAGACCCGCCCCTTCTAAAGTTCCCCATCAGGTCCGCTCAGCCAATGACTAGGTGTAAGGCTAAGCGGACCAGATGCGGAACGTGAGAAGGGGCGGGTCTATTCATTTATTACACAGTGGAGGAAGTTCCCCATCAGGTCCACTCAGGCCAATGACATAGGCGGGGTCTGACATACGAGGGGGCGGACCTGATGGGGAACTTCCTTCACTGTGTAATACATGAATAGACCCGCCCCTTCTAAAGTTCCCCATCAGGTCCGCTCAGCCAATGACTAGGTGTAAGGCTAAGCAGACCAGATGCGGAACATGAGAAGGGGCGGGTCTATTCATGTATTACACAGTGAAGAAAGTTCCCCATCAGGTCCGCCCCCTCGTATGTCAGACCCCGCCTATGTCATTGGCCTGAATGGACCTGATGGGGAACTTACTTCACTGTGTAATACATGAATAGACCCGCCCCTTCTCACGTTCCGCATCTGGTTCGCTTAGCCTTACACCTAGTCATTGGCTGAGCAGACCTGATGGGGAACTTTAGAAGGGGCGGGTCTATACATTTAATAGACTGCGGAGGAAGTTCCCCATCAGGTCCGCTCAGGCTCAGCCAATGACGAACAGCGCTGGACATCGGATCGCCGCGGGGCACTGGATTTCATCGTTGGAATGTTTTTTTTTTTTTTAATAAAGGACTTTTCCAAGGTGTTTGTGTGGTTTTTTTTACATTTTTTTTACACTTTCTTCGTGAAATGGTAGGGGTACAATGTACCCCTTACCAATTCACATAGGGGGGGCCAGGATCTGGGGGTCCGTTTTTTTGGGAGCAGTGATTTTAATAATGCTTAAAGTGAAACAATAAAAGTGAAATATTCCTTTAAATATCGTACACTTGAGGCTAATGTGACGAGCTCCCTGCACAGTGCCGAGTACAGTGCGTTCGGCTGACGATCATGGAGCTTGTCTCAGCCGCCCTTGCCGCTCCTCCTATCGAAGAGTGCAGGGGGCCCTCAAGGGCCCCCTGCAGCAAGGTGCCCAGTTGTCATGGCGACCTCAGTGACCCCTATAATTCCGCCACTGGACAGTAGGTTTGTTCTTAAGTTGAATCTGTTTGTAATTTGGAACAGGTATATTTTTTAAGTGTAGCTCCAGCCAAAAAATCTATTTCTAAGCTTTTTGGATAACATAGGGAAGGGTTATCACCCCTGTAACATTTGTTTTGCTGTCTGTGCCCCTGTTCAGAACATTTCACCTCACTTTCCGTCCCAATGACAATTGGATTTTGAAAATTTGGGGTTTTTAGGGAAACAAGGATTGGTGATAAAGCATCAGTAGAGAGGAGACACCTTTTTCCCATATTAACTCTTACAGGAGAGAATTTCCCTTCCTAGGGATAGATTTCCTCTCACTTCCTGTTGTCTCCATCCGTTTGTAAGTAGGAGTCATTTGCAAGTCAGATGTTTGAAAGTAGGGGACCGCCTGTATATACTATATGGCCTGCCCTATATACTCTGCAGAAAATTGGGCCTTAGGTGTTGGTCTTACCAGAACACTGTAAGCCCTCACAGTTACTCTTGGTTGGCGCTGGAACGGGCCCTACTGTGAAATATTATATTAAGAATTGTAATTACATGCCCTGCTCAATCTAAATGACACTCTCTCTCGGTCCACGCCAGTAACACACTACACAGGGCTGACGTGCAGGCGGCCTTATATAGTGTGGGGCGTGGACTTAGTCCCCCCAAGCTATAATTGGCCATAGTGCATGCTTTGGCCAATCATACAGCAATGCACTGTGATCTCGCAGTGCATAATGGGGTGTTCGGCGCCGCTCGAATTTGGCGCTAACGCCCCATAATGTTCGTTTTTCGCCGAACGGGCGAACAGCTCGAACTGGCTGTTCGAGTTGAATTCATGTTCAACCCGAACATAAAGCTCATCCCTAGTGCCCATTAGTGCCCATCAGTGCAGCCTCATTAGTGCCCATCAGCGCAGCCTCATTAGTGCACATCAGTACAGCCTTGTCAGTGCCTCCTCATCGGTGCCCATCAGTGCAGCTTATCAGTGCCGCCTCACAGTGTCCATTAGTGCATATCAGTGCAGCCTCATCAGTGCCCATCAGTGAAGAAGAAAAATTACTTATTACCGTACTTACAAAATTTTATAACAGAAACTAAGAAATAATATTTTTTTTCAAAACATTTGGTCTTTTGTCGTTTGTTTAGCAAAAAAAAACCCAGTGGTGATTAAATACCACCAAAAAAAAGCTCTATCTGTCTCAAAAAATGATTTAAAAAAATCATATGGGTACAGTGTTCCATGATTGAGTAATTGTCATTCAAAGTGTGACAGCGCTGAAAGCTGAAAATTGGCCTGGATCAGAAGAAGAAGAGGTGAAAGTGTCCGATATTGAAGTGGTTAATGTAAAGGCCATTATTTTTTTCAGGGTTTAGAACTACTTTACCAAAATATTTGTAACAGACTGATGGTTTTATCATTTTATATTGTTAGATATTGGAAGAAATACCTTTAGAAGCTGTTACTGCTCTTTGATATGTCCAGTATGTCCAAATTTTATATCCAACTGCCAAGGAGTGTCCTGTATTCCTGGTATATCTGGACCGTCTACATGTGACGGTGGAAAATATTCCATCGCTTGTCAGCACAGGAATCGCTGGGAGGAACTCTTCAACAGAAGAGAGAGAAAAAAATAAGAGATACAGAAATATCATTTCAAAACAGAGCCCACCCAGCTACGAAAACTTCCCGAGGTCTCCTGTTATAGACACGGAGTTCTGTTGTAGACGCAGAGGTCACAAGAGCCCGTGAGTAATTATAGATGTGATTTAACAAGGTGTGAAACGGGAAAGGAAACCAAATGACATGTATAATAATAGAAGACTATAAATGTGTATCTATCTGGGAAAAAAAAATGGACAATATCATATTTGCCCACTAGATGGTGCTAAGTATTGTAGGAATATTTAATGATACTTATTGCCGTCTAGTGGCCAAATGCAGTATTTTATGATTTAAATCAATTAAAAACATTCAACCAGCTCAGAAAACAACCTAATATTTTTATTTTTTTAACTGGTCACGCTCACCGTATAGTCAAATGACGGCCGGAAGGGACTGCTCTAGTTCTAGGAGGACTTCATATGATGTCCTCCCATTCTTTCCCTGCATGCACGCCCTCGGGGGTTGTGAGCTGTGTCCCTAGGTAAAGAGGTACTGATCATCAGGATCATTATCCTGACGATCAGTGCAGCCCCAACAGTGCCAATTATTGCCCATCAGCGCTGTCAATCCGTGCCAATCAGTGCTGCCAATCAGTGCTCATCAGTGCCAACCAGTGCTGCCAATCAGTGCTGCCATTCAGTGCCTCCTCATCAGTGCCGCCTATCAGTGCCCATCATTGCCGCCTATCAGTGCCCATCATTGACACCTATCAGTGCCCATCATTGCCACCTATCAGTGCCCATCATTGCCACCTATCAGTGCCCATCATTGCCGCCTATCAGTGCCCATCATTGCCACCTATCAGTGCCCATTAGTGCCATATATTAGTGCAGCCTCATCAGTGCCTCTCAGTGCCAGCATATCAGTGCCCATCAGTGCCACCTCATCAGTGCCTGGGCACTTGCTGAAGTGCCCAGCTGAAACTTGGCCTGGGCAGGAAGGAGGAAAAAATGGCCAGTAGGCAATTCACACATAGCAAATGTACACGCATACAAAGATTGCTGGATTTCTCCAAGTCTCAGAACTCCACTTCCCTGGACTTCCAGGAAGGGCGGTGCACAGTGCACAGTCTGTGTATATTTGATATACACATATCATTCTGCTCCTGAACTGAATCTATTTCCTCTTGAGAAGAAGAGATTAAGGGGGGGATATGATCTCCATGTATAAATACATAAGGGGGGATATGATCAGCATGTATAAATACATAAGAAGGTGGGGGATATGATCACCATGTATAAATACATAAGGGGGATATGATCACCATGTATAAATACATAAGCGGGATATGATCACCATGTATAAATATATAAACGGGATATGATCACCATGTATAAATATATAAGGGGGGATACAATCACCATGTATAAATACATAAGGGGGGATATGATCACCATGTATAAATACATAAGCGGGATATGATCTCCATGTATAAATACTAGTGATGAGCCGAACACCCCCGGGTTCAGTTCACACCAGAACCCGTGAACGGACCGAAAGTTCGCACGAACGTTAGAACCCTATTAAATACAATGGATGCGAACGTTCGAATTCTAAAGTGCTAATTATAACAACTATTATGCATGGTATTGTCCTAAAAAGGGTTTGGGGACCCGGGTTCTGCACCAGGGGACATGTATCAATGCAAAAAGAAGTTTTAAAAACGGACGTTTTTCTGGAGCAGTCATTTTAATGATGCATAAAGTGAAAAAAAAAAAGTCAAATATTCCTTTAAATATTGTACCTGGGGGGTGTCTAAAGTATGTCTGTGAAGTGCCACGTGTTTCCCGTGTTTAGAACTGTCCCTGCACAAAATTACATTTCTAAAGGAAAAAAAGCCAATTAAAACTGCTTGCGGCTTTAATGTAATGTCTGGTCCCGGTAATATGGATGAAAATCTTTAAGAAAAATGGCATAGCTACCCCATCACAGCCCCCCCCCCACCCCAGCCCATTACCAGCCCCTTTGGGTCTTGTATGGATATTAAGGGGAACCCCGCACACAAAATAAAAAAGGCCCTATATACTCTGAACAGCCGTATACAGGCGGTGCATACAAGACAGGGACTGTAGGTTTGTTCTTATGTAGAATCTGTTTGTAATTTTGAACAGGTACATTGTTTAAGTGTAGCTCCAGCCAAAAAATCTATTTTTAAGCTTTTTGGAAAACATAGGGAAGGGTTATCAGCCCTGTAACATTTGTTTTGCTGTCTGTGCAGTGTGCACCTGTTCAGAACAGTTCACCTCACTTTCCATCCTAATGACAAATGTTTTTTGAAAATTTGGGTTTTTTATTGAAACAAGAATTGGTGATAAAGCATCAGTGGAGAGGAGACACTTTTTTTCCCATATTAACTCTTACAGGAGAGAATTTGCCTTCCTAGGGGTAGATTTCCTCTCACTTCCTTTTGTATCCTTCCGTTTGCAAGGAGGAGTCATTTGTAAGTTGGATGTTTGAAAGTAGGGGCCTGCCGTATATACTCTGCTGAAATTTGCCCCTTACATGTTGGTGTTGCCACAACACTGTGAGCCCTCACAGTTACTCTTGGTGGGTGCATGAATGGGCTCTGCTGTGAATTATTAGATCAAGAATTGTAATTGCATGCCCCTGTTAAACAGGGGCTGAAAAATTGGGCCTTTGGTGGTGGTGGTGGTGGTGTTGACACAACACTGTAAGGCCTCACAGTTACTCTTGGTGGGCGCAGGAATGGGCCCTGCTGTGAATTATTAGATCAAGATTGGTAATTACATGCCCCTGTTAAACAGGGGCAGAAAAATTGGGCCTTAGGCACTGGTGCCACAACACTAGAACCCCTCACAGATACTGTACTTGGAGCACAGCAATGAGCCCTGTTGCAAAGTATTGCATCAAAAATTGTAATTACACGCCCCTGTTAAACAGGGGCTGAAAAATTGGGCCTTAGGCACTGGTGCTGGTGCCATGACACTGCAACCTCTCCCAGATACTCTAGTTGGAGTGCAGGAATGAGCCCTGCTGCAAAGCATTGCATAAAAAATTGTAATAACACGCCCCTGTTAAACAGGGGCTGAAAAATTGGGCCTTAGCCACTGGTGCTGGTGCCACGACACTGCAACCTCTCCCAGATACTCTAGTTGGCGTGCAGGAATGAGCCCTGCTGCAAAGCATTGCATAAAAAAATTGTAATTACATGCCCCTGTTAAACAGGGGCTGAAAAATTGGGCCTTAGCCACTGGTGGCGGCACCCAGAAACAAAAATGTTCTTCCACGCTATCATCGTCAATCGGATCATTGAGGAGGAGGAGGATAGTCAGTCAACATAACAGGACAGTCTCTCAGCATCAGCATCAGTCTTGAAGGGATGTGACATTTGAAAATAATCTAGTCTGTTATATCAGCTTCAGGTGTTTGGTAGCTGGTGGTGATCCAAGACTGGTTCATCTTTATGAAGGTCAGTCGATCAACCGAGTCGGTGGACAGGCGCACCCTGTGATCCGTGACAAATCCTCCAGCAGCACTAAATGTGCGTTCTGAAAGAACGCTGGATGCAGGACAGGCCAGTAGCTCAATTGCATACTGTGCAAGCTCTGGCCAGTGATCCATCCTCAAGACCCAGTAAGCCAGAGGATTTTCGGTGGGGAAGGTGTCCAAGTCTGACCTTGCCCCTAGGTATTCCTGCACCATGTATGTCAGACGCTGACGATGGTTGCTGGAACCGATCATACCTTGGGGCTGCGGACTAAAGAATTGTCTGAACGCATCGGTCAGACGGCCACCTTCCCCACCGCTCCTTCTTTGACTGACCGAAGCCTCAGCAACTCGTTGTCCAGGACCAGGAGTTTGTAACCTCCCAGTCTCTGGGAACGCGTTGCACAGACCTTTCTGCAAGGACTCCCGGAGTTGTCTCATCCTCTGCTCCCTCTACGATGGTAAGATAAGGTCCGCAACCTTACCCTTGTACCGTGGATCAAGGAGAGTGGCCAGCCAGTAATGGTCCCTCTCCTTGATCCGAAGAATACGAGGATCCTTCCGCAGACTTTGCAGGATCAGGGAGGCCATGCAGCATAGGTTAGCTGAGGCATTCGGTCCGGAGTCCTCTGGGTCACTAAGGACGACATGATCCGCAGCCACCTCCTCCCAGCCACGTACAAGTCCATGGGTTCCTTGGGACTGTAAATCATCCCTAAAAGTCTGCTGCTGATGATGCTGAGTGCCAGGCTCCACCTCCATGCTGACACAATCCTCCTCCTCCTCCTCCTCTTTCTGTGCAATGGGTGGGACAGAAGGAACACTGTCTGGATAAAGGGGGCCTTGAGAGGCAAGGAAGTCCTCCTATTCCTGCCTCTGTTCTGCCTCAAGTGCCCTGTCCATTATTCCACGCAGCGTATGTTCCAACAGGTGGACAAGAGGTACAGTGTCACTGATGCATGCACTGTCACTGCTCACCATCCTCGTGGCCTCCTCAAGTGGTGCCAGGACAGTGCATGCATCCCTGATCATGCCCCACTGGCGTGGTGAAAAAAAAACAGAGCTCCCCTGACCCTGTCCTGGTGCCGTAGTCGCACAGGTACTCATTGATGGCCCTCTGCTGCGTGTGCAGCCGCTGCAGCATGGCCAGCGTTGAGTTTCACCTGGTGGGTATGTCACATATAAGGCGGTTCTTGGGCAGGTTCAACTCCTTTTGCAGCTCAGCCAGGCGAGCACTATAAGATCTGTGGAAATGCACACAGACTTTCCTGGCCTGCCTCAGGACATCCTGTAAGCCCGGGTACCTGCCCAAGAACCGCTGCACCACCAGGTTAAGGACGTGAGCCACACAGGGCACATGGGTCAGTTGTCCCTGTCGGAGGGCGGAGAGGAGGTTGGTGCCATTGTCGCAAACCACCATTCCTGGCTTAAGCTGGCGTGGCGTCAACCACCTCTCGGCCTGCCCCTGCAGAGCAGACACCTCTGCCCCAGTGTGGCTCCTGTCCCCCAAACACACCAGCGCAAGCACGGCATGGCATCTTTTTGCCTGCGTACTTGCGTAGCCCCTTGAACGCCTACGGAGCACCGCTGGTTCCGAGGACAAAACACAGGAAGAGGCCATGGAGGAAGAAGAAGAGGAGGGGGTGGAGGAGAGAGGTGTGTCACAACCAGTAGTAGCATTTTGGAGGCGTGGCGGCGGAACAACCTCCAACACTACTGCATCTTGTCCTGCATCCTTCCCAGCTGCCAAAAGAGTGACCCAATGGGCCGTGAAAGAAAGGTAACGTCCCTGTCCATGCCTGATGGACCATGAGTCAGCGGTAATATGCACCTTACTGCTGACCGCCCTGTCCAGCGAGGCCAAGACATTGCCTTCCACATGCCGGTAGAGAGCCGGAATCGCCTTCCGTGGGAACCTGCCACTGAGGAACCGCACATTACACAAACTCACGAAAGGGGGCAGAGTCTACCAACTGAAAAGGCAGCAGTTGAAGCGCTAGCAATTTAGCCAAGCTAGCATTCAACCGCTGGGCATGTGGATGGCTGGGAGTGAACTTCTTTCGACGGTCCAGCAGCTGGGGCAGGGAAATTTGCCTGCTAGAATCGGACGTCGGTGTACTGCTAGCAGAGTGCCCCCAAGTACTTGGCTGTGACACACCTAATTCTACACCTTCGTTCCTCTCAGTGCAGGTTTCAGAGAGGCTGAAGGTATAGTGGGGTTGGAGATCCCAGCTGATGCGGTGCAAGGAGAGGTCCGCTTTGTTCTTTGGTGTGGGTCTTTAAGGTAGGCTTGCCAACTAGCTGCATGGCAGGTCAACATATGTCTGGTCAAGCATGTGGTGCCCAAGCGGGTGATGTTTTGGCCACGCGATATACGCTTGAGACATATGTTGCAAACAGCAGCTGTGGCTCACACCAAAAAACTTTTTGAATAACAGGCAGAGGCAGCGCCATGCACAGGCGGAGCTCTGCAGTGTGATTCCGTCGGTGTGCTGCCCTTACGCTGGCCCCCTGAGGGCATCCTGACTCGTTGGAGATGTGCCTCCTCCTCATCCTCCTCCTCCTCCTCCTCTCTCCTATTAGGCACCCACGTGGAGTCAGTGACCTCATCATCCCCTCCCTCCTCATCACTGGAGCCAACCTGGCAGTATGCTGCAGCTGCTGGAACATGACTGCCAGATTGGTGTCCTTCTTGAGCATCCCCTCTCTCTGCTCTCACGCTACTGCCTTCCTCTAGCTGGGTATCATCATCAGACCCTTCGAAACGCTGGGAATCCTCCTGGAGCATGTACCCAACACTGTGCTCAAACAGTTCGGGGGACTCCTCAGGAGGACATGGTTGGTCTAGGGAAGGAGTGACTGATGATGACATTGATACCAGGGAAGAGGACGCTTTGGCAGCTGCTTTGCCAGTACCCTGAGCCTGGGTGAGAGAGGATGAGGAGGATGAGGAGGGCTTGGTCATCCACTCTACCAAGTCTTCGGCATAATGCAGCTCAACACGTCCAGCTGCCGAAAAGAAGGACAAGCGTGTCCCATGGCCACGTGCTGATGGCGATGCACCGCGTCCACGACCAGCACTGTTGTCTCTAGACACAGAGCCTGCTTGCCCTCTTTTATTGGCTCCTGACTGTCTGCCTCTCCTTGTTTGCCTTCCAGACATTCTAATGGCCTGCAGGGAGATGGGAAAACCAGCAATAAGGCCTAGCTTCAGGAGTATATTTTGCAGGAATCACACTACGCCTGCTGTAAGTGCTGCAAATGCCTGTTGGTGTAACACACCAGGAAAACACAGCAATACGGGCTAACTTCAGGTGTATAATGTGCAGGAGGCACACTCCGCCCGCTGTAAGTGCTGCAAATGCCTGTTGGTGTAACACACCAGGAAAACACAGCAATACGGGCTAACTTCAGGTGTATAATGTGCAGGAGGCACACTCCGCCTGCTGTAAGTGCTGCAAATGCCTGTTGGTGTAACACACCAGGAAAACACAGCAATACGGGCTAACTTCAGGTGTATAATGTGCAGGAGGCACACTCCGCCCGCTGTAAGTGCTGCAAATGCCTGTTGGTGTAACACACCAGGAAGACACAGCAATACGGGCTAGCTTTAGGTGTATAATGTGCAGGAGGCACACTCCACCCGCTGTAAGTACTGCAAATGCCTGTTGGTGTAACACACCAGGAAAACACAGCAATACGGGCTAACTTCAGGTGTATAATGTGCAGGAGGCACACTGCGCCCGCTGTAAGTGCTGCAAATACCTGTTGGTGTAACACACCAGGAAAACACAGCGATACGGGCTAACTTCAGGTGTATAATGTGCAGGAGGCACACTCCGCCTGCTGTAATTGCTGCAAATGCCTGTTGGTGTAACACACCAGGAAAACACAGCAATACGGGCTAACTTCAGGTGTATAATGTGCAGGAGGCACACTCCGCCCGCTGTAAGTGCTGCAAATGCCTGTTGGTGTAACACACCAGGAAAACACAGCAATACGGGCTAACTTTAGGTGTATAATGTGCAGGAGGCAGTGTCATCTTAAGAGCATTATAGGCCCCCGGGCAATACGGTGCACTGGGGCCCTGTCTACACAATCACGCACGAGAATTTTTTACCAACAAAAATCATGACATTTACTGGCAGAACCACATTTTTTACTACCACTGCAAAAAGGTACCTAAAATTACAGTTTTCAGTGCCAAACAGTGCAAATGTCAGTATTTAAAACTATAAACATATAAATCGTGCTATTAGCAATGTGTTTAAGTTAAACAAAAGTAAAAAAAAAAAAAATCTTCATTCACATGAAGGTTAGGATACTATAACCCAGCGAGCACAGAGTTCCCTCTTACATCAGAGTCTGCAGGATTCCCCCTTACAGTGCAAGGGAACTCTTATGTAAAGGGGAACGCTGCAGATCATGATGTAAGGGGGAACTCTGATGTAAGGGGGGCTCTGATGACCAGAGACCACCTTATATCAGAGTCCACTGCTTTCTCTTTACATCAGAGTTCCCACTTACATCAGAGCAACAGAACACCCCCCGATCTCTTTCTGCAAGCTGCACAGTCAGCCAGACAGCCACTCACCGTACGACACTGACCAGGGCACTCCGTGTTGTCTGTACTGGCTGGTGGCTGGGCAGGTTACAGGCTCACGAAAACCGGCACTGCCGACAGGGGTCCGACTCCGCCACACTCTGCTTCAAGCCTGCTGTGCTGTCTGCTCTGACAACTCTACTCTGTCCATTTACCCTCAGCTCCTCCAGCTTTTTTTTTTTTAAGTCTGGCGGGTGTGGCTAACGTCATCATCGGCAGACAGACAGAGGCAGCACTCGTGGAGGATCGGATCTTCTCTGCGATTTGCGCAAACTGCGCATGCACAGTTCTGACCCGCCGCATCCCACCATTTTTTACTGGGGTCGCTGGGCAGCTGGTGGGGCCCCCCAGGCAAGTGTGGCCCCCGGGCAACTGCCCAGCGTGCCCATTGGAAAAGATGGCCCTGGCAGGAGGCACACTCCGCCCGCTGTAAGTGCTGCAAATGCCTGTTGGTGTAACACACCAGGAAAACACAGCAATACGGGCTAACTTCAGGTGTATAATGTGCAGGAGGCACACTCCGCCCGCTGTAAGTGCTGCAAATGCCTGTTGGTGTAACACACCAGTAAAACACAGCAATACGAGCTAACTTCTGGTGTATAATGTGCAGGAGGCACACTCCGCCCGCTGTAAGTGCTGCAAATGCCTGTTGGTGTAACACACCAGGAAAACACAGCAATACGGGCTAACTTCAGGTGTATAATGTGCAGGAGGCACACCCCGCCCGCTGTAAGTGCTGCAAATGCCTGTTGGTGTAACACACCAGGAAAACACAGCAATACGGGCTAGCTTCAGGTGTATAATGTGCAGGAGGCACACTCTGCCCGCTGTAAGTGCTGCAAATGCCTGTTAGTGTAACACACCAGGAAAACACAGCAATAAGGCCTAGCTTCAGGTGTATACTGTGCAGGAGGCTTAGCAACAATGACACTGACACTGTCCCCTGCCTATCCTTCTCTCTCCCTGCACACAAGGTTTATCAAAGAATATGACACTGACACTCTCCCTGCCTATCCTTCTCTCTCCCTGCACACAAGGTTTAGTAAAGAATATGACACTGACACTGTCCCCTGCCTATCCTTCTCTCTCCCTGCACACAAGGTTTATCAAAGAATATGACACTGACACTGTCCCCTGCCTATCCTTCTCTCTCCCTGCACACAAGGTTTAGCAAAGAATATGACACTGACACTGTCCCCTGCCTATCCTTCTCTCTCCCTGCACACAAGGTTTAGCAAAGAATATGACACTGACACTCTCCCTGCCTATCCTTCTCTCTCCCTGCACACAAGGTTTAGCAAAGAATATGACACTGACACTCTCCCTGCCTATCCTTCTCTCTCCCTGCACACAAGGTTTATCAAAGAATATGACACTGACACTCTCCCTGCCTATCCTTCTCTCTCCCTGCACACAAGGTTTAGTAAAGAATATGACACTGACACTGTCCCCTGCCTATCCTTCTCTCTCCCTTCACACAAGGTTTATCAAAGAATATGACACTGACACTGTCCCCTGCCTATCCTTCTCTCTCCCTGCACACAAGGTTTAGCAAAGAATATGACACTGACACTGTCCCCTGCCTATCCTTCTCTCTCCCTGCACACAAGGTTTAGCAAAGAATAGGACACTGACACTCTCCCTGCCTATCCTTCTCTCTCCCTGCACACGAGAATAGCACAAAGAATATCAACACTGTCCCTGCCTATCCTTCTCTTTCCCTGCGCCCGAACACACTACACAAGGCCGCCACGCTGGCGGCCTTTTATAGTGTGGGGCATGTGCTAAACCCCCTGAGCTATAATTGGCCACAGGCAACCTGCCTGTGGCCAATTATGGCTCTCCTAGCTGCCGGCGCTGTGCATGCAGTGCATGCTTGGCCAATCACAGCACCGGGATTGCAGTGCGATGGCGCAGTGTATTGTGGGCCGTTTGCGTCACTCGAATTTGGCGCGAACGGCCCAAATCGTTCGATGTTCGCCGAACGGTCGAACAGCTGATGTTCGAGTCGAACGTATGTTCGACTCGAACACCGAGCTCATCCCTAATAAATACATAGGGGGGGGGGGGGGGATATGATCACCATGTATAAATATATAAGGGGGGATATGATCTCCATGTATAAATACATAAGGGGAGGATATGATCACCAGGTATAAATAAATAAGGTGGATATGATCACCATGTATAAATACATAAGGGGGGATACAATCACCATGTATAAATACATAAGGGGGGATATGATCACCATGTATAAATACATAAGGGGGGGGTATGATCACCATGTATAAATATATAAGGGGGATATGATCTCCATGTATAAATACATAAGGGGGGGATATGATCACCATGTATAAATACATAAGGGGGGATATTAAATGTATTTTATTCCACGCTTAGGTAATATATGAATATGGCTGCTGCCTTCTTGGGGGCTTCACTAGGTGAAGTAAATATTAATGTGTATGTATAGAGGAGTATGTGACGCTGCCACAAAACTCAAATGTGTAATGAACAATCGATCAGTGTAAAATCCTCATAGATGCTCATATACATGAGCCTTCATATAAATCATTAAGCGCAAACAGGTGTTAATCAACAAAGTGAAAGTGCTTGTTCATACCTAAAAATCAATTAATTGATTCATAGAAAATATATTGTGACAGCAGGAAGGTAAAGTCACCTGGTTGCATCCAGGGGGGTAGATATATTTCGCCCAGATTCAGGCTTTACAAAGTGATGCGTCAGATGTGGGGTTAGGAGCAGTATTGTCCCAGGTCTGGAACGGGGAAGAGCACCCAGTCATTTACCTCAGCAGGAAGTTGAAGTCCCATGAGGTAAATTACGCCACCGTTGAAAAGGAGTGTTTAGCGGTGAAGTGGGCTCTAGATTCCCTTCGGTACTACCTGCTAGGTAGGCACTTTGACTTGGTTACGGATCACGCTCCGTTAAAGTGGATGGCTCAAAACAAGGAAACAAATAGAAGAGTGAATAGGTGGTTCCTGGCCCTCCAGGAA
This sequence comes from Rana muscosa, assembly GCA_029206835.1. Classification (NCBI taxonomy): domain Eukaryota; kingdom Metazoa; phylum Chordata; class Amphibia; order Anura; family Ranidae; genus Rana; species Rana muscosa. The sequence goes on along the minus strand of CM055122.1, from coordinate 323,834,969 downwards.
TTCAACTTCACAGTAAAGCATCGCCCTGGCGTTCAAATGGGGAATGTGGATGCTTTGTCTCGAGTACATGAATGCCTGATTGCTGGTGTTCCAACCCCGAGGTTAAAACAAGAGGGGGGGGTATGTGACAGCAGGAAGGTAAAGTCACCTGGTTGCATGCAGGGGGGTAGATATATTTCGCCCAGATTCAGGCTTTACGCCGACTTATACAACTAGGTGGAGAGTTGTATAAGGCTAGTGGGCTCATGGATGACTCATACCTCTAGGGAGAGGGCTGGGCGTCGTGCAGGCAGGGAGTTGATGAGACCAGCTGAAGCCTGTCAGTTCGTTTAAGGCCTCTATAAAAACTCCCAGCTTCATTAGATGTTAGCTCATGCCTGGAACCAGACCTGTGTGGACTGTCTAGGGAGAGTGAACCCCTGTGCGGTGAGAAAAAGCCTGTGTGGCTATTTGTTTGGACATTGACTAAACCAGGGACTTAGGGACTAGGACAGCACTAGGCTGATCCCAGTTGTTAGTTAGGAAACCTGTATGTTTAGTCAGAGGTCAAGTTGACCAGGATTTATTTTGTTTATGTTTCTTTTTCTTTGCTGTGTTTTGTCACTGTAAATAGAAAATAAACCGCACCTTTTTGATTTTGAAAACCACAACCTCCGTTTGCTGGGCCTGTTTTTGTGTGGGGAGCCCATCTCGGGGGTCACACACACCCGCTGCCGAGCCAACCCCCTCACAGTTGGTGGAGAACCAGTGGCAGTTTTTTTTAAGCCAGCATGGAGGAGATACTGAAGCAGCTGGCTCTAGCAAATGCCAATCAACAGCAGACAAATGCAGGTTTGCAAAAGAACTTCGCAGCCCAGCAGCAAGCTCATCAACAGAGCCTTGCAGCCCAGCAGCAGACAAACGCAACTTTGCAACAGAGTCTGGAGGCTCAGCAACAAGCCCAGCAGCAATCTGAGGCCCGCTTCATAGACCTGTTGCAGAAGCAAGAGCAGAGACTACAACAACAGATGGAAGCAGTAATGCAGCAACGTCCGCAGACCAGTGAGGAAAGCCGTCCCACTAATACCGCGTCCTTTGGGGTGAGTCGTTTATTGACAAAAATGACTGGAGAGGATGATCCAGAGGTATTTTTGACCACATTTGAAAGGACCGCTGAAAGAGAAAAGTGGCCTGAGGAGCAGTGGGCTGGACTGGTGGCTCCTCTGTTAACTGGTGAATCGCAGAAAGCTTACTATGACCTAGAGCCTAACCAAGCAAAAGACTATGTGATGCTAAAAGCTGAAATATTGGCAAGGCTGGGTGTCACCCAGGCTGTCCGGGCTCAGCGTGTGCATAACTGGACTTTCCAGCTTGGAAAACCCCCCAGGTCTCAAATGTATGATCTCATTCACCTGAGCAGAAAGTGGCTACAGCCAGAGACTTTGTCCGCACCAAAGATTGTGGAACGTGTTGTAATGGATCGGTTTTTGAGAGCTCTTCCTACTGCCATCCAAAAGTGGGTAAGCCATGGAGACCCAGAGACGGCCGATGGTCTTGTGGATCGTGTGGAGAAATACTTGGCTACAGAGAACCTGACGGCCTCTTCCAGAGACACTCGGACTTTCCACCCTAAGACCAGACCATCCCCAGGGGCGGATAAGAGGATTCCAAGGGGTGAGGGTGGAGAGAGTGAGAGGGTGGGAGCTCTACCCCAAGTTTGGCGAGAACAGCCTGGGAAATCAGCGGCTCAAGAGGCCGCAAGAAGGATCGTTTGCTACCGCTGCCGGCAAGCGGGACATATTGCAGCCAATTGCCCGGTTGTGGAGGAACCCATGCAGTGTGACTTTCTGACGGGCAGACGTCAGTCGCTGTGTGCGACAGTCGCATGCACTGCCATTCGAGGAACTGAGAAACATTTATGCAAAATGTGTGTTAATGGTAGAAATGTTGTGGTATTGCTGGATTCAGGTAGCCTTGTGACCCTGATAAAGGCTGAGTTAGTTAAAACAGAGGTCTCTGGGAATAGCAAGGTAGCTGTTATATGTGTGCATGGGGACACCCGAGAGTATCCAGTGACTACAGTGTGTTTCGAGACCCCCAAAGGTACCCTCTCTCATCCAGTGGGCTTAGTATCTCAGTTACCGCATGACGCCATTGTGGGAAGGGATTTTCCGAAGTTCTGGGAACTGTGGGATGATCCTGAGCCCCCCACTGGTGCCCCTATGTACCAGGAATGTGATAGCCAGAACTCCCCTGAGAGTGGTGAGGACTCTCCGGAATTTCCCTTATCAGTATTGGCAGGGGAGACTCAAGAAACTGGAGAGGAGCCCACCTCCTCAGACGAAAACCTACCGTCTGTGGAGTTTTCTGATCTTGAGGTTCACAGGGAAAACTTTGCCACAGAACAGTTGAAAGACCCCGCCCTAATAAAGGCACGGGAAAACGTAGTGAAAATAGATGGCGAGTTAGTGAACCCAGATAATACCTGCACTTACCCATACTTCAGCGTAGAGAAGGACCTACTGTATCGGGTGGCAAAAAGGGCAGAAGAAACCGTTGAGCAGCTTGTGGTTCCCAAACCTTACAGGAAGTTGGTGTTGAAGTTGGCCCATGGGCACATTCTTGGAGGTCATCTGGGGACAGAGAAAACCCGAGAGAGGGTATTACAGAGATTCTATTGGCCGGGGGTGATGAAGGACATAGAAAATTATTGTTCCTCCTGCCCTGTGTGTCAGAGGTCGGCCCCGATGCCACATTTCCGTAGCCCGCTGGTCCCTCTACCCATCATTGAGGTCCCGTTTGAGAGGATCGCCATGGATTTGGTAGGTCCTATAATCAAGTCCGCTAGGGGGCACCAGTACATATTAGTTATAATGGACTATGCCACCCGTTATCCAGAAGCGATCCCTCTCCGAAATACCTCGGCCAAAACCATAGCCAAAGAGCTATCTCTTGTGTTTAGCCGGGTGGGTATTTGTAAAGAACTGCTTACGGACCAAGGTACACCCTTTATGTCCCGGGTTATGAAGGAGCTGTGTAAATTGTTCAAAGTGACGCAATTACGTACATCTGTGTATCACCCCCAAACCGATGGGCTGGTTGAAAGATTCAACAAAACCCTAAAACAAATGTTGAAGAAAGTGGTGGATAGAGATGGAAAGGATTGGGACTGTCTACTTCCTTATCTGATGTTTGCTATTAGGGAGGTGCCCCAATCCTCTACGGGATTCTCCCCCTTTGAGTTACTGTATGGGAGACACCCAAGAGGGCTGTTGGATATTGCCAAGGAAACTTGGGAAAGTGAGAGTTCTCCCCACAGGAGTGTGATTGAGCATGTCGCCCTGATGCAAGACCGAATTGCACAGGTAATGCCCATCGTGAAGGAACATTTGGCCCAAGCGCAGTTAGCACAGCAGAGAGTGTACAACCGTGGAGCCAAGACCCGTACCTTTTCCCCGGGGGATAGGATACTGGTACTTGTCCCTACGGTTGAAAGTAAATTCCTTGCCAAATGGCAAGGCCCCTACGAGATAATAAAAAAAGTGAGCGAAGTGAATTACAAGGTCAGACAACCAGGAAGGCGAAAGCCCGAACAGATCTATCACGTTAATCTGTTGAAAGCCTGGAGGGATAGAGAGTCCCTAGTCGCAGACACTTGGTCACCAGCTCAAACTGGTTGCGTGATTCCTGAGGTTGGAATAGCAGCCACCTTGTCACAACCCCAACAACAGGAGGTTAAGGAGTTTGTGCTTCGCAACAAGGAGGTATTCTCTGAGCTGCCGGGACAAACATCTGGGGTAGAGCATGACATCATTACCCCGCCCGGTGAAAGGGTGAAGTTAAAACCCTATCGGATCCCAGAGGCCCGACGGGAGGCAATACGGGAGGAAGTACAGAAAATGCTGAACTTAGGGGTGATAGAGGAGTCCCAAAGTGATTGGTCTAGTCCCATTGTGTTGGTGCCTAAACCGGATGGGAGCTGGCGATTTTGTAACGATTTTCGTCAGTTGAACAAAGTTACAAAATTTGACACCTACCCCATGCCACGTATAGATGAGTTGATCGACCGGCTGGGAACAGCCCGATACATGACGACTCTTGACCTCACAAAAGGGTATTGGCAAATCCCCCTGGCCAAGTCGGCCAAAGAGAAAACCGCATTTGTAACCCCAGACGGGGCGTTCCAATATAAAAGAATGCCGTTCGGGTTACAGAATGCGCCGGCCACATTCCAGCGGAAAATGGACCAGATGCTGAGGCCCCATCGGAAGTATGCTGCGGCTTACCTGGATGACGTAATTGTCCATAGCACAGATTGGGCCTCACATCTGCCAAAAGTGCAAGCAGTCCTGGACTCTGTTCGGGAAGCGGGGTTTACGGCTAACCCCAAGAAGTGTACCATTGGGCAGGAGGAGGCCAAATATCTTGGGTACACCATTGGGAGGGGAGTTATAAAACCCCAACTCAACAAAGTCGAGGCCATCCAGAGTTGGCCACGTCCCAACAGCAAGAAGCAGGTACGAGCCTTTCTGGGAATCGCTGGGTATTATCGGCGATTCATTCCCCACTTTGCTTCTAAGGCTGTGCCCCTAACCAACCTGACGAAGGGGAAAGGGTCGGTCATGATTAAATGGACCCCCGAGGCTGAGGCAGCATTCCAATTCTTGAAACAAGCCTTATGTAGCCAGCCAGTGTTGTACTCACCCGACTTCTCTAAAGACTTTGTCGTACAAAGTGATGCGTCAGATGTGGGGTTAGGAGCAGTATTGTCCCAGGTCTGGAACGGGGAAGAGCACCCAGTCATTTACCTCAGCAGGAAGTTGAAGTCCCATGAGGTAAATTACGCCACCGTTGAAAAGGAGTGTTTAGCGGTGAAGTGGGCTCTAGATTCCCTTCGGTACTACCTGCTAGGTAGGCACTTTGACTTGGTTACGGATCACGCTCCGTTAAAGTGGATGGCTCAAAACAAGGAAACAAATAGAAGAGTGAATAGGTGGTTCCTGGCCCTCCAGGAATTCAACTTCACAGTAAAGCATCGCCCTGGCGTTCAAATGGGGAATGTGGATGCTTTGTCTCGAGTACATGAATGCCTGATTGCTGGTGTTCCAACCCCGAGGTTAAAACAAGAGGGGGGGGTATGTGACAGCAGGAAGGTAAAGTCACCTGGTTGCATGCAGGGGGGTAGATATATTTCGCCCAGATTCAGGCTTTACGCCGACTTATACAACTAGGTGGAGAGTTGTATAAGGCTAGTGGGCTCATGGATGACTCATACCTCTAGGGAGAGGGCTGGGCGTCGTGCAGGCAGGGAGTTGATGAGACCAGCTGAAGCCTGTCAGTTCGTTTAAGGCCTCTATAAAAACTCCCAGCTTCATTAGATGTTAGCTCATGCCTGGAACCAGACCTGTGTGGACTGTCTAGGGAGAGTGAACCCCTGTGCGGTGAGAAAAAGCCTGTGTGGCTATTTGTTTGGACATTGACTAAACCAGGGACTTAGGGACTAGGACAGCACTAGGCTGATCCCAGTTGTTAGTTAGGAAACCTGTATGTTTAGTCAGAGGTCAAGTTGACCAGGATTTATTTTGTTTATGTTTCTTTTTCTTTGCTGTGTTTTGTCACTGTAAATAGAAAATAAACCGCACCTTTTTGATTTTGAAAACCACAACCTCCGTTTGCTGGGCCTGTTTTTGTGTGGGGAGCCCATCTCGGGGGTCACACACACCCGCTGCCGAGCCAACCCCCTCACAATATATATATATAAAAAGTGCTAATGCAAAAAAATCTAAAAATTCTAATAGTCCATGTAATGGCAATAGGAAATTACAAATTGTATAACAAATTTTATAATGACCTTATAGTCACTTTCCAAAGTGACTTGTGCAAAATATTGTCCTTATAAGTGACTTTCCAAAACAACTTGTGCAGGTTTTCCAAAGTGACTTATGTAGAAAATTGATGACAGCTTCTGTGCAGAGAAGTGAATAACACGTGTGCTCCCCTCTCAGTTTCACACTCACCAGATAGCAGCACCCCTGCAGGGGTAAATCGCATGTAGACAGATTTGCCTTTGGTCTCAGTATCAAGCTGAAGAGCCTCCTCCGCACCGCATTAAATCATGGGATGTCCACATATGAATGGATGGGAAAGATTGACACTCATAGTGTAAATCCAATAAAAAAGTTGTATTTGTCAATCACAAGTTTTAAAAATGTCACTCCAACTCATGCCAGGGACAGTTACAAAGAAAATCTGTAGGTCTGGGACAGCGTGTGTTCCACAGACCGAGTATACTAAAACCGGAAGTGACATGATTGCGTCCCAAGCTCACACTTACGCGTTTTGTCATCAAACGTCATCAGAAGCGGTGCAATCTTGGTACATCTCACTTCTTATATAGTATGCGAGATTGCCGTGACAACATGCTAATTCCTTGCAATCAACAATGAACAAGATTGGGGCATAGCTAATCATTATAGGTGTAAGCTAACAACAAATCATACCTATTTGTAATGGCTAATTAGCAAGGGTGTTAGAATTTATTCACGAAGGACTAAGGATTGCATGGGTAACTGCGCCCCCAATGGTCAAATTAGAGAAATGACAGGCATATCTGCATAATATATCACAATCTAAAGGGGGAGGGGACAATATACCATACACCGGAATTTCAATCAGGGGAGAAGGTTTGTGGAGGAAAGGGATTTTCTACAGGGAAGACAACGACCCATACAGGGCGTCAGGATGGAGGGGGTACCATGGAAATATAGGAAGATTGCAAACATGGCAGGGACCCCCCACGAATATAGAGAGGAGTCATGGATTCAATGTGAATCAGAGATACCCATATCCCCAGAGAAAAGGGATACATATACAGAATGGATGGGTCAACAATCAAGGGAGGGAATTGGGACAAACACAGAGAATCGTAGAAAGAGGAAACAGAAAAGAGGTAAACGAGGAGAGAAGAAGAAAAAGAAGAAGGGAAAAATTAGGAGCTGGAATTTTTTATGAAAGTGATTTAATTTTTTCTGAAGAAGAAATGAGGATTTTAGATTTGGACCTAAAGTTTGCTCCGGATAAGAATTTGGATAAGTCTAGTAGAAAGCAAAGCCAAGCCTCTCCAGGTGAGAGCAATTCCACGCTTCAACCTCACGGTGCAGGTCCAGTCCGCAATCTGGATAGGAGGCACTGGAACAGGAAAAGGTTTGACCACACTCACAGATTCGAAGCAAAAGTAAAGACTTTATTGAAGATAAAAATCATCAAACAACATCAAAGACATCAGGACATCAATGCAGACCTTGCAAAGATTAACGCATTTCACAAATTAGAATTCGCTTAGTCATAATCTTAAGAATTTGAACAAATTTGAGGTCTAAATTGACCTACAGAAATGTATGAGAAAATTGAACTTGAAAAAACATTTTGCGATGAAAGGAGAGCAGAAACCACCAGAATTTACAGTATTCACTCACTCTACACTAAGGAATAACTCTAATTTCAATCCCAAGGTACTAGGCAGTGAATGCTTGGGAGCTTTTAAAAAGATGGTGGAAAGTGATCTGAGGAAACTGGAAAAAGAATAAAAAAATGTGAATATTTGGAAAGCCATTAAGGATATAGGGAAGAAAATGGAAGTTGTGATAGGCCCGGCGGATAAAGGGGGAGTCATACTGAACAAGAAAGATTATGAGGATGAAATGGAGAATTTGTTGAAAATGGAAAACACCTACAAAAAATTTAAAAGTAACCCCAAAAAACAGTATTAGAAGAAATTGAAAGATTTTGTGAAAGTTGGAAAGGATAAAGGAATACTTAATAAAAGAGAAGCTTGATACCACCTATCAGAATCTACAAAAAACCCCAGTGATATATTACTTGCCAGAGATACATAAAAGGAGTGAAAAACCTACAGGAAGATCAATTATTAATGGGATAAATTCACTTTTTTCCAGATTAGGGGAGTATCTAGATCAGTACTTGAAGCTGTTTGTACAAAAAGGGAAATTGTACCTTAGAGATAGCACACAATTAATCACGCAACTTCAAAACATTACAGGCGTTGAAAATTGTCTTCTTGCCACCATAGATGTCAATTCATTATACACCAGCATAATACAGAAATATGGTCTCAAGGCAGTAGAGAAGGCGTTACACGGGAATACAGAATTTGTCAGGTCTTCCAGGAGATTACAACCGTCACTTTAGTTTCCTGACCGGTAGTCTTGTTATCCCAGTATCAGGTGGAGGAACGGTTGAGATCCTGCAGCCAGTATTAGGGGACCACAATAGATGGTACAAACAGCCTAACAAGGAACCACCAGCAAATAACTCACAGCTAGTACAGGCCGAAGACAGGAACCAGGTGGGAGAAAGAACAATCCTAAACTATCCAAGTCAGAAGTACACGGGGGTCAACCAGAAGGCGGCGTCGGGAACAGGCAGGGTCGGCAACAAGATCAGGGTAAATCCAAGGAGTAATCCAGGAAGCGGAGTCAGGAACAAGCAAAGTCAGCAACCAGAACCACATAAACATACACCAACGAGCAGGAGCAGGAACCTATACTAGGGCAAAGACAGGAAGGGGAAGTGATGATTTATAGGTCACTAAATCATGTGGCTGCCTACAGCTGGACACTGGGAGGGACTAGGGTCCAAGATAAAGGAGCAGGCTATAACAAGGGCTCTACACAGAAGAAAGTTCCCCAGTGGCTCAGGCAGTAGGAAACCATCCACAGACCAAATCCCGGACACGGCGTGACAGAATTAAAACAAGAGCAGATTGAGCTTCTTCTTGAAGGCCGTAAAATGGCCATGGAGAATAACTATTTTTGGTACAAGAAGAATTATTATGTCCAAACCAAAGGTGTGGCAATGGAAGCACGGTACGCTCCCAGTGTCGCCAACCTTTTTATGAACATGTGGGAGGAAGCACATATTTACAGAAATGAACGACCCCAATTCAAAATTCAACCGAAGATATATTGATGATGTCATGATTTTATGGGAAGGATCGGTAGAATCTTTGGAGGCCTTTTTTGGTGAGATCAATCAGAATAAATATGGTATTTGCTTCACTGGTAGCTGGGACTACCAACAGATAGCCAACATTGGTGATTTTGGTGGCGGCTGTGATAGAGTTAGTGAGGGAGTGCAAGCACGATGAGTACAAAGGGGTCAAGGGAGGGAGAGGGCACTTTGTAGAAAAAGAGTCACTTTTCACCTGCATGAGCAAGGTGATAGAGTCTCTTTAAACATAATACCTCTAGGGTAAACTGGATTCCTAGCACCAGAAAACCAGGGCGGACTTGTGCTTGTGCTTATGCGCATTGCATACATGCTCTTCTGAATGAAGGGGCAACGTTAAATGTACTGTGCGCACACACATTCCAATTAGCGTGCGCACTTGGTGCCCTTTGGAATATTTAAACTAGTCTGTCACTATGGGCAGTTGCTGAATGGTCTTCAGCTTGCTCCTGAGACCTGATGCGCTGTACCTGCTTACCTGTGCAGGACCCGGATTGCCTTTGGACTTAGTTTTAGCTCCTGCCTCAACTCTGTATACCTGATTACTCCAACCTGTTTATTAGACTTGTCTTGGTCTGCTAATTCTGTACCGCTTTGCCCAGCTGTTACTGACCTTGGCCTCTCTTCTGGACTGCATTGTCTGCTGATTCAGTCCCTTGCTGCCCGATTGTTGCCAACTGCTGCCCGTCTCCCGGTCCTGCTTCTGTCTCCTGCTCCGGTGTCAAGCTGCCCCTGCATCCTGTTCCGAGGACTGCCCCTGCCAGCTCTACCCACCAGCAAACTGGTACGGCACTCGAGCCGCTCCTTGCCACCCTCAGGAGTGTTGAGCAGGAGTTGCAAGAGAGGCCTCCACAACGATCCAGTCTTCACCAGGTATGTTGTAGTAACACTTTATTGAATATGTATTAAAAAGAAAATAATTATAAACTCCGTCTTAATGGATCCCAGTTTTCGGATTTTTTTTCATTTAATTTTTTTTTTGGCCCTCGGTGGCAGTGCGTCCACGTGGTCTTGTAGGCGCTCCGCTGTTTACTGGTTCCGCCCTTTCATAAACATTTCATTCCGCTCTACGCATTTTATTTCTTGTACGCAAGAAGTTTATTTGAAGCCACCTCTGTGTGCCAGACACAACGACGTCATGAGCGCCGCTGTCCAAGAGTCGTAAAACAAGCTGTTAGACCGAGAAGAGGACGCAGTTTACTCTAGAGCTGGCTGGTGGCGATCGAAAAACACAGCTCCAGGCACGGCCGTGTCTCCTGCGTGGCTCAGACGATGGTCACACCCAATTTGGGTGACAAGTTGGTCCTACTGTTTTGCGAGTTTAACGAGGTTCTGGGCCGGGAGATGTTATGGGGTAATTTTACGGCCATTTACAGCTATTATGCGTCGCTGCAAAGGAGGTATCAAGCCCAACGTCTGCTAACTCCATCTGACAGTGAGAAGGATTACTGGGTTTCAGAAGTCCGGTCCGTCTTCCCTCTTCATTAACAGCAAGATCATAGATCCTAATGAGCAATCCCGTCTCCAGGCTTGTGTATGGTGGAACTGAGCCAATCATCACGTAGAGCGCGTAGGAAAGAAGTAGCGACTGAGCACGTTTGTTCCACACTTAATGTGTCATTCCGATTCCTTTTATTTTAAGGAAATGTTTCAATGAAAACAATTATGTTTTTTTTTTTATTATATTGCAGAGTAAATGAAAACTTCAGTTTCTGCAGAAACCTGTAGGACAAAAAGTCTCCAAAAGATAATAAAAAGATGAACGCACATACTGGGGAAAAAGAGTGATGAGCAAAGAAACAAACACACACATTGGGGCAAAGAATGATGGGCAAGGAGATGAATGCACATACAGTGCCTTGAAAAAGTATTCATACCCCTTGACATTTTCCAAATTTTTTCATGTTACAACCAAAAACGTAAATGTATTTTATTGGGATTTTATGTGATAGACCAACACAAAGTGGCCACATAATTGTGAAGTGGAAGGAAAATGATAAATGATTTTCAACATTTTTTTACAAATAAATATGTGAAAAGTGTGGGGGGCATTTGTATGGCGCCCCCCGGAGTCAATACTTTGTAGAACCGCCTTTCTCTGCAATTAAAGCTGCAAGTCTTTTTGGGGATGTCTCTACCAGCTTTGCACATCTAGAGAGGGACATTTCTGCCCATTCTTCTTTGCAAAATATCTCAAGCTCTGTCAGATTGGATGGGATTTAGGTCTGGACTGTGACTGGGCCATTCTAACACATGAATATACTTTGATCTAAACCATTCCATTGTAGCTCTGGCTGTATGTTTAGGGGTCTTGTCCTGCTGGAAGGTGAACCTCCGCCCCAGTTTCAAGTCTTTCTTCTAAAGCCCCGTACACACGGTCGGACTTTTGCCCAACAAACTTCGTTTTAAGCAAGTTGGACCAACAATCCGACCGTGTGTACGCTCCATCGGACAAACTTTTTTCGTTTGGTTTTGGATTTCATCGGACAAAAGTTGGGTCTGCAAACGGACAAACTTTTGCCCAACAAAAGTCCGATGGAGCAAAGTCCGACCGTGTGTACAGAAAACCATCGGACTTTAGTCCGATGGACAAAACAACTAATGTTAAAATCAACCAACAATAGCAGAAGTTGACCAAAGGGTGGCAGTAAAGATCAGAAAAGAGCAGAAAAAACACGTGATGTTGTTAGAAGTTTTAAGAAAGTTTGCAGAAAAGTCTGAGCTCGTGTATGCTATGGGTGTTCCCAACCAACTCCGTTCGGACAAAAAAAAACACGGAAAAGTCCGATGGAAGTCCGACCGTGTGTACGAGGCTTAAGACTGCCCTGTATTTGGCTCCATTCATCTTCCTATCAACTCTGACCGGCTTCTCTGTCCCTGCTGAAGAAAAGCATCCCCACCACATGATACTGCCACCACCATGTTTCACAGTGGGGATGGTGTGTTCAGGGTGATGTGCAGTGTTAGTTTTCCACCACACATAGCGTTTTGTTTTTTGGACAAAAAGTTACATTTTGGTCTCATCTGACCAGAGCACCTTCTTCCACATGTTTGCTGTGTCCCCCACATGTTTGCTGTGTCCCCCACATGTTTGCTGTGTCCCCCACATGGCTTCTCACAAACTGCAGACAGGATTCTTATGGTTTTCTTTCACCAATGTCTTTCTTCTTGTCACTCTTCCATAAAGTGCAGATTTGTGGAGAAGCACGACTAATAGTTGTCCTGTGGACAGATTCTCCCACCTGAGCTGTGGATCTCTGCAGCTCCTCCAGAGTTACCATGGGCCTCTTGGCTGCTTCTCTGATGAATGCTCTCCTTGCCCGGCCGGTCAGTTTAGGTGGACGGCCATGTCTTGGTAGGTTTTCAGTTGTGCCATACTCTTTCCATTTTCGGATGATGGATTGAACAGAGCTCTGTGAGATGTTTAAAGCTTGTGATATTTTTTTTATAACCTAACCCTGCTTTATACTTCTCCACAACTTTATCCCTGACCCGTCTGGTGTGTTCTTTGGCCTTCATGATGCTGTTTGTTCACTAAGGTTCTCTAACAAACCTCTGAGGGCTTCACAGACAGCTGTATTTATACTAAGGCTAAATCACACATTTTAGTTAGGGGTATCAGAGTAAAGGGGGCTGAATACAAATGCCCCCCACACTTTTCACATATTTATTTGTAAAACCTGTTGAAAACCATTTATCATTTTCCTTCTACTTCACAATTATGTGCCACTTTGTGTTGGTCTATCACATAAAATCCCAATAAAATACATTTACGTTTTTGGTTGTAACATGACAAAATGCTGAAAATTCCAAGGGGTATGAATACTTTTTCAAGGCACTGTAACAGGGCAAACAACAATGGACAATGGCACATACCGGAGCAAGGAATGATGGGTAGTGAGATGAACACACATATTGGGGCAAAGAACGATGAGTAATGAGAGGAACGCACATACTTGAGCAGAGAATGGTGGGTAATGAAAGGAACACACATAGCGGGGCAAAGAATGATGAGTAATGAGAGGAACACACATACCAGCGAAAAGAACGATGAGTAATGAGAGGAACGCACATACCAGGTGAAGAATGATGAGTAATGAGAGGAACGCACATACCAGGGCAAAGAATGATGAGTAATGAGAGGAACGCACATACCAGGGCAAAGAATGATGAGTAATGAGAGGAACACACATACCAGGGAAAAGAATGATGAGTAATGAGAGGAACGCACATTCCGGGGCAAAGAAAGATGGGTAATGAGAGGAACGCACATACCAGGGCAAAGAATGATGGTTAATGAGAGGAACGCACATTGCGGGGCAAAGAACGATGAGTAATGAGAGGAACGCACATAGCGTGGCAAAGAACGATGAGTAATGAGAGGAACGCCCATACAGGGGCAAAGAATGATGAGTAATGAGAGGAACGCACATACCAGGGGGAAGAATGATGAGTAATGAGAGGAACGCACATACCAGGGAAAAGAATGATGGGTAATGAGAGGAACGCACATAGCAGGGCAAAGAATTATGGGTAATGAGAGGAACGCACATACCAGGGAAAAGAATGATGAGTAATGAGAGGAACGCACATAGCAGGGCAAAGAATTATGGGTAATGAGAGGAACGCACATACCAGGGAAAAGAATGATGAGTTACGAGAGGAACGCACATACCAGGGAAAAGAATGATGAGTAATGAGAGGAACGCACATACCAGGGAAAAGAATGATGAGTAATGAGAGGAACGCACATACCAGGGAAAAGAATGATGAGTAATGAGAGGAACGCACATACCAGGGCAAAGAATGATGGGTAATGAGAGGAACGCACATACCAGGGCAAAGAATGATGGGTAATGAGAGGAACGCACATACCAGGACAAAGAATGATGAGTAATGAGAAGAACGCACATACCAGGACAAAGAATGATGGGTAATGAGAGGAACGCACATACCAGGGAAAAGAATGATGAGAAATGAGAGGAACGCACATACCAGGACAAAGAATGATGAGTAATGTGAAGAACGCACATACCAGGACAAAGAATGATGAGTAATGAGAGGAATGCACATACCAGGGAAAAGAATGATGAGTAATGAGAGGAACGCACATACCAGGGAAAAGAATGATGGGTAATGAGAGGAACGCACATACCGGCCGGGACAAAGAATGATGGGTAATGAGAGGAACGCACATACCAGGACAAAGAATGATGGGTAATGAGAGGAACGCACATACCAGGGAAAAGAATGATGGGTAATGAGAAGAACGCACATACCAGGACAAAGAATGATGAGTAATGAGAAGAACGCACATACCAGGACAAAGAATGATGGGTAATGAGAGGAACGCACATACCAGGGAAAAGAATGATGGGTAATGAGAGGAACGCACATACCAGAGAAAAGAATGATGGGTAATGAGAGGAACGCACATAGCAGGGCAAAGAATGATGAGTAATGAGAAGAACGCACATACCAGGACAAAGAATGATGAGTAATGAGAGGAACGCACATACCAGGACAAAGAATGATGGGTAATGAGAGGAACGCACATAGCAGGGCAAAAAATTATGGGTAATGAGAGGAACGCACATACCAGGGCAAAGAATGATGAGTTACGAGAGGAACAAACATACCAGGGAAAAGAATGATGAGTAATGAGAGGAACGCACATTCCGGGGCAAAGAATGATGGGTAATGAGAGGAACGCACATACCGGGACAAAGAATGATGGGTAATGAGAGGAACGCACATACCAGGGAAAAGAATGATGGGTAATGAGAGGAACGCACATACCAGGGCAAAGAACTATGGGTAATGAGAGGAACGCACATTGCGGGGCAAAGAACGATGAGTAATGAGAGGAACGCACATACCAGGACAAAGAATGATGGGTAATGAGAGGAACGCACATAGCAGGGTAAAAAAATTATGGGTAATGAGAGGAACGCACATACCAGGGCAAAGAATGATGAGTTACGAGAGGAACAAACATACCAGGGAAAAGAATGATGAGTAATGAGAGGAACGCACATTCCGGGGCAAAGAAAGATGGGTAATGAGAGGAACGCACATACCAGGACAAAGAATGATGGGTAATGAGAGGAACGCACATACCAGGGCAAAGAATGATGAGTAATGAGAGGAACGCACATACCGGGACAAAGAATGATGGGTAATGAGAGGAACGCACATACCAGGGCAAAGAATGATGGGTAATGAGAGGAACACACATACCAGGGAAAAGAATGATGGGTAATGAGAGGAACGCACATACCAGGGCAAAGAACTATGGGTAATGAGAGGAACGCACATAGCGGGGCAAAGAACGATGAGTAATGAGAGGAACGCACATACCAGGACAAAGAATGATGGGTAATGACAGGAACGCACATAGCAGGGTAAAAAAATTATGGGTAATGAGAGGAACGCACATACCAGGGCAAAGAATGATGAGTTACGAGAGGAACAAACATACCAGGGAAAAGAATGATGAGTAATGAGAGGAACGCACATTCCGGGGCAAAGAAAGATGGGTAATGAGAGGAACGCACATACCAGGACAAAGAATGATGGGTAATGAGAGGAACGCACATACCAGGGCAAAGAATGATGGGTAATGAGAGGAACACACATACCAGGGAAAAGAATGATGGGTAATGAGAGGAACGCACATACCAGGGCAAAGAACTATGGGTAATGAGAGGAACGCACATAGCGGGGCAAAGAATGATGGGTAATGAGAGGAACGCACATACCAGGACAAAGAATGATGAGTTACGAGAGGAACGCACATACCAGGGCAAAGAATGATGAGTAATGAGAGGAACGCACATACCGGGACAAAGAATGATGGGTAATGAGAGGAACGCACATACCAGGGCAAAGAATGATGGGTAATGAGAGGAACGCACATACCAGGGCAAAGAACTATGGGTAATGAGAGGAACGCACATAGCGGGGCAAAGAACGATGAGTAATGAGAGGAACGCACATACCGGCACAAAGAATGATGGGTAATGAGAGGAACACACATACCAGGGCAAAGAATGATGAGTAATGAGAGGAACGCACATACCGGGACAAAGAATGATGGGTAATGAGAGGAATGCACATACCAGGGCAAAGAATGATGGGTAATGAGAGGAACACACATACCAGGGAAAAGAATGATGGGTAATGAGAGGAACGCACATACCAGGGCAAAGAACTATGGGTAATGAGAGGAACGCACATAGCGGGGCAAAGAACGATGAGTAATGAGAGGAACGCAGATAGCGGGGCAAAGAACGATGAGTAAAGAGAGGAACGCACGTACCGGGGCAAAGAATCATGAGTAATGAGAGGAACGCACATACCAGGCAAAGAATGATGAGTAATGAGAGTAACGCAAATACCAGGGCAAAGAATGATGAGTAATGAGAGGAACGCACATACCAGGCAAAGAATGATGAGTAATGAGAGTAACGCAAATACCAGGGCAAAGAATGATGAGTAATGAGAGGAACGCACATACCAGGGCAAAGAATGATGGGTAATGAGAGGAACGCACATACCAGGGCAAAGAACTATGGGTAATGAGAGGAACGCACATAGCGGGGCAAAGAATGATGGGTAATGAGAGGAACGCACATACCAGGGCAAAGAATGATGAGTAATGAGAGGAACGCACATAACTGGGCAAAAAAACGATGAGTAATGAGAGAAATGTATATACCAAGGCAAAGCGCGAAGGGTAATGAATTAAACGCATATACTGGGGCAAAGAATATACAATGTACAGGGGTATAGATAAAGGAAATCCCCACCAGTGGTCGGGAACTCTCATTTTACTGTCATTTTGCAGGCAATTTCGGCCTGTTTCACACGGGCGGCTGTTCTGCCGCTGTAAAAGCACGTTTTGTTATTTTGAAATTCCAAGACTCCAGGCACAGCGATCACTTGCAGTTGTACATTGCGATTAGCAGCGTTTACGTGCGTTCACATGCGGCTGCGTTTAGCTGCGGTGGAACATTCTTGCCATTTCTGATGTGCTTCCTGTTTTTCTTTCCTTGTTGCCGCTGCTATCCGCAGGTGAAATAGTACACTGCAATTACCTGCGGTTATGTACGGATAACTGCGCTAAATCGGTCCTGGACGCAGTCAAATTAATTATTTCTAACCGCACAAAACCCCACATGTAACAAAACCGTCGCTAAACACAGTGTGTGAATGGGGCCATAGGGAAGCATTGTCTGAGTTTATCTGCGGTAGATAACTTCATCAATCCGCCCGTGTGAAAGAGGCCGTAAGGCCCCATGCACACGAGACGCAGGTGCAAACTCTGCTGAACACACGTTTTTAAACGCTGAAACCGGCGTTTATAAACGCGCGTTTTGCCGCGTTTGCGGCCGCGTTTAGCGGCGTTTAACCGCGTTTGCGTTTATAAGCGTTTCATCATAGACCCTCCCTAAGCTCAAAAAACAGTAAATTTTAACCATTTCAGCCAGTTTGTGAGACCAGAGTGAGTAGCAGCAGCTGAGAGAGCAGCAGTGTACTTGTATTTAGCGTATCACTTGCCACATCATCTGCCACAAGTTGTGGATTGTCCACTTGCCACGTCACCTGCCACGTCACCTGGCCACATCACCTGGCCACGTCACCTGGCCACGTCACCTGCCACAAGTTGTGGATTGTCCACTTGCCACGTCACCTTGCCACATCACGTGCCACGTCACCTGCCACAAGTTGTGGATTGTCCACTTGCCACGTTACCTGGCCACGTTACCTGGCCATGTTACCTGCCACGTCACCTGGCCACGTTACCTGCCACGTCAGCTGGCCACGTCACCTGCCACAAGTTGTGGATTGTCCACTTGCCACGTCACCTTGCCACATCACGTGCCACGTCACCTGCCACAAGTTGTGGATTGTCCACTTGCCACGTTACCTGGCCACGTCACCTGGCCATGTTACCTGCCACGTCACCTGGCCACGTTACCTGCCACGTCAGCTGGCCACGTCACCTGCCACAAGTTGTGGATTGTCCACTTGCCACGTCACCTGCCACAAGTTGTGGATTGTCCACTTGCCACGTCACCTGGCCACGTTACCTGCCACGTCACCTGGCCACGTCACCTGCCACAAGCTGTGGATTGTCCACTTGCCACGTCACCTGGCCACGTCACCTGGCCACATCACCTGACACAAGTTGTTGATTGTCCACTTGCCACTTTACCTGCCACAAGTTGTGGATTGTCCACAATGCGATGCAAGCAATTACAGTTTTCTTTTATATTTTTTAATAGTTTTTCATCATTTGCCATCATTTTTGAGATTTCTAATGTTAAAAAATAGGTCACCTTTAAAAACGCTTATAAACGCAAACGCGGCAAAACGCCGGTACCGCGTTTAGCCGCGTTTAGCCGCGTTTAGCAGCGTTTAGCGTCTGAAACGTGAAAACTTTTGCGTCTGAACCCATTTTTTTGCTTCTGGAAAAACGAGGTTAAACGCAACTGCTTGTAAACGCCAAAAAACGAGAGTGTGTGCATGGACACATAGGATAACATTGAATGGGTTCAGGAGCAGTTGAAAAAAGCGTCCAACTGCCTCTGAACGCGCGTTCAACAGCAAATAACAGCGTCTCGTGTGCATGGGGCCTAAGAAGAAGAAATCCTCGGCCACTTTGTTTACAAACAGAATGAAGCGGCAGGAAATTGTCATTTTGCTGGCGATTTAAGCCAAATCTCAGCCACTTTGTGTTGCTGTAGTACAGGCATATCCAAAGTCCGGCCCGTGGGCCAATCGCGGCCCGCGTTCCGGTTTTGAACGGCCCTTTTGGAATGATATGGATTTCTGCACAAATTGGTCATAAAATGTGATCTGATCTTCATCTAAGTCACAACAATAGACAATCACTGTCTTCTGCTTAAACTAATAACACACAAAGAATTAAATGTTACCATGTTTTTATTGAACACACCATGTAAACATTCACAGTGCAGGTTGAAAAAGTATGTGAACCCTTTGATTTAATAACTGGTTGAACCTCCTTTGGCAGCAATAACTTCAACCAAACGTTTCCTGTAGTTGCAGATCAGACGTGCACAACGGTCAGGAGTAATTCTTGACCATTCCTCTTTACAGAACTGTTTCAGTTCAGCAATATTCTTGGGATGTCTGGTGTGAATCGCTTTCTTGAGGTCATGCCACAGCATCTCAATCGGGTTGAGGTCAGGACTCTGACTGGGCCACTCCAGAAGGCGTATTTTCTTCTGTTTAAGCCATTCTGTTGTTGATTTTTCTTTTTTTATGCTTTGGGTCGTTGTCCTGTTGTAACACCTATCTTCTGTTGAGCTTCAGCTGGTGGACAGATGGTCTTAAGTTCTCCTGCAAAATGTCTTGATAAACTTGGGAATTAATTTTTCCTTCGATGATAGCAATCCGCCCAGGCCCTGACGCAGCCGCAAACCATGATGCCCCCACCACCATACTTCACAGTTGGGATGAGGTTTTGATGTTGGTGTGCTGTGCCTCTTTTTCTCCACACATAGTGTTGTGTGTTTCTTCCAAACAACTCAACTTTGGTTTCATCTGTCCACAGAATATTTTGCCAGTACTGCTGTGAAACATCCAGGTGCTCTTGTGCAAACTGTAAACGTGTAGCAATGTTTTTTTTGGACAGCAGTGGCTTCCTCTGTGGTATCCTCCCATGAAATCCATTCTTGTTTAGGGTTTTACGTATCGTAGATTCGCTAACAGGGATGTTAGCATATGCCAGAGACTTTTGTAAGTCTTTAGCTGACACTCTAGGATTCTTCTTCACCTCATTGAGCAGTCTGCGCTGTGCTCTTGCAGTCATCTTTACAGGACGCCCACTCCTAGGGAGAGTAGCAGCAGTGCTGAACTTTCTCCATTTATAGACAATTTGTCTTACCGTGGACTGATGAACAGCAAGGCTTTTGGAGATACTTTTATAACCCTTTCCGGCTTTATGCAAGTCAACAATTCTTAATCGTAGGTTTTCTGAGAGCTTTTTTGTGCAAGGCATCATTCACATCAGGCAATGCTTCTTGTGAAAAGCAAACCCTGAACTGGTGTGTGTTTTTTAGAGGGCAGGGCAGCTGTAACCAACACCTCCAATCTCATCTCATTGATTGGACTCCAGTTGGCTGATTCCTCACTCCAATTAGCTCTTGGAGATCTCATTAGTCTAGGGGTTCACATACTTTTTTCACCTGCACTGTGAATGTTTACATGGTGTGTTCAATAAAAACATGGTAACATTTAATTATTTGTGTGTTATTAGTTTAATCAGACTGTGATTGTCTATTGTTGTGACTTAGATGAAGATCAGATAACATTTTATGACCAATTTGTGCAGAAATCCATATCATTCCAAGGGGTTCACATACTTTTTTATTGCAACTGTATATCTTTTGTGGCCCCCGACAATCTCCCCACAAAAGATATACATGCTGGCTGCCTTTGGAGGGGACAGGGAGGAGGCGGGACGAGTGCTGTACATACAGGAGGAGAATATCCTGTTTACGGGCGGCCTCTGTAATAGGAAGTCCCGTCTCCTGCGCTGCCATTGGATGACTGTTCTGTCCATTAAAGGAGGCGGACTTTCTATTAAAGAGGCCGCAGTGTAAACAGGAGATTCTCCTGTAGGTAATCTTTGGCGCTCGTCCTGCCCCCTCCCTGTCCCCTCCAAGGCTGCAGATTGATTGGCATCAATCAGGCTGCACTGATGGCAATGGTCGGTGCTGCATTCCTGGCAATGGTGTGTGTATTCCTGGCAATGGTGGGTGCTGCATTCCTGGCAATGGTGGGTGCTGCATTCCTGGCAACGGTGGGTGTATTCCTGGCAATGGTGAGTGCTGCATTCCTGGCAATGGTGGGTGCTGTATTCCTGGCAATGGTGGGTGCATTCCTGGCAATGGTGTGTGCTGCATTCCTGGCACTGGTGGGTGCATTCCTGGCAATGGTGGGTGCTGCATTCCTGGCAATGGTGGGTGTATTCCTGGCAATGGTGGGTGCTGCATTCCTGGCAATGGTGGGTGTATTGCGGGCAATGGTGGGTGCTGCATTCCTGGCAATGGTGGGTGTATTCCTGGCAATGGTGGGTGCTGCATTCCTGGCAATGGTGGGTGTATTGCGGGCAATGGTGGGTGCTGCATTTCTGGCAATGGTGGGTGCATTCCTGGCAATGGTGGGTGCATTCCTGGCATTGGTGGGTTCTGCATTCCTGGCAATGGTGGGTGTATTCCTGGCAATAGTGGGTGCTGCATTCCTGGCAATGGTGGGTGCTGCATTCCTGGCAATGGTGGGTGTATTCCTGGCAATGGTGGTTGCTGCATTCCTGGCAATGGTGGGTGCTGCATTCCTGGCAATGGTGGGTGCATTCCTGGCAATGGTGGTTGCTGCATTCATGGCAATGGTGGGTTCTGCATTCCTGGCAATGGTGGGTGCATTTCTGGCAATGGTGGGTTCTGCATTCCTGGCAATGGTGGGTGCATTTCTGGCAATGGTGGGTGCTGCATTCCTGGCAATGGTGGGTGCTGCATTCCTGGCAATGGTGGGTGCTGCATTCCTAGCAATGGTGGGTGCTGCATTCCTGGCAATTGGGGGTGCTGCATTCCTGGCAATTGAGGGTGCTGCATTCATGGCAATGGTGGGTCTGCAGATGGGCACTTGTGAGGCTGCAGATGGGCACTGACCCTTATTTTGCTTCACAGTTCTTTATTTAAAATGTAAGTGTTTTTCCTGAAAATTCCCTCTTAAAGTGAAGGTGCGTGTTATACGGCAATAAATACGGTATATCCAAAAAATACGCCACAAAGGCAAGAGAATTCTTGTTTGGAAGTGTATTACTGCTCAAACGAACACACTGATGCCGCGTACACACGATCGATTTTTTCGACGGTGAAAACACCGTCGAGAAAATCGACGTTAAAAACGAGGAACAGCTTGTTCCCCTCACACACGGCCGTTTTAAATGTCATTTTTTTTTTGGTCGAAAAAAACGACCGTGTGTGGGCTCTGCGGCAGTGTTTCCCTATGGGAAACACTGCCGCGGAAAACATGTCGAAAAAAACGACGAGAAAAATTAGAACATGTTATAATTTTTCTCGTCGTTTTTAATGCCGTTTTTCTCGTCGAAAAAAACGACAGAAAGCCCACAGACTATCGTTTTTCTCGTCGAATGGGAAAAATGTTGTTTTTCTCGTCGAGAAAAACGGTCATGTGTACGCGGCATGAGGCCAAATTTTATTGGTTCAAAGAATGTCAGGCAAAATGGTCGGCCCTCACGCATGTATTTACTTTATCAAATCTGGCCCTCTTTGAAAAAAGTTTGGACACCCCTGCTGTAGTAGATTGTATACATCGTATAGATGTGTCACTTCACAGGCAGGACCAGGGCACCCCTCCACCCCACAGACATGGTATTTATTAGAGTTTCACATTTTTAATGTTTCACCTTAAGCATGACTAAATGGTCCCCCAGGACTGTGCCCAGCCCCCCCCCCCCCCCCCAATGTATTTTGTTTGACAATCCCTTGCCTAGAAAATGGCCACAATTGTTTTTTGAAAATTGCGGTGAAATTGTGGTGAAAAATAGTAGTGCTTGTATGAAGTGTTTTTACATAGACCCCTTGACCAAAAAAAAAGGGAAATCCACCATTTTACGGTTGTCATCTGAACAGGGATACATTGGAAATCTTCCAGTTCTAGTGACAACTGTCTAAGAGGAGACTTTCTCTCACTTTGGAGAAATTTCTAACTTCCTAACTATTCCCTATTCAGAACCTCAAAACTAGGGATGAGCTCAGGCGTGTTCGCATTGAACACATGCAGAGCCCGCCAAGGAAGTCGGCACCGTCGGAACCGCGCTGCGCTAATCACAGGCAGGGAGACATTGTCCCGATGCTCGGCTGCAGAGATTCTGACTCTATTCAAAAGCGGCGCCTTTACGTTACTGCGCATGCGCCGCTCGGCCGAACGCATACGAGCTTTCCCGAGTCCGGCCGGCTTCGCAACGGCGCATACGCCGTTGCATGGTCGGCTCGCGGCCATCTTTTTTATGGGCAGCCGATGCCCACAACGGACTTTACGTACACCCGAAAAAGGGGGTTAAATTTACGTGCTGTACGTAAATTAACGTACGGTTGGCAACACTGGGCCCGGAGGATGAGCCCACCTGTTCAACACCTCAGGAATCTGCTGAGCCCTTAATGGCGGAGGCCTCTGTCCCCTTCCTACCCCAGCAATGTGGAACATCTCAGGAGGTTGAAGGTTCTGGCGTGTTGGAGTTCATCACCAAGCTGGAATCCCCTTCGGATGCAGCTTCCCGGATGGTGATGATAAGATGGACACCATTCCTAGCCCTGTGAAAGACAAACCTATGGCGAGAGCAAGATCCACCATGAAATCTGAAGCAGCTGGGGGGAAGTCCGATCCCACCGTCAGCAATAACATTGTAAAGGTAACAACCCAGCAAGCAGGTACAGTGTGTGTGCAGGATGGTGGTGTGAACTTTATTGGTGACAATGGGCTTGCTGGGGGTTGTAGTGCTGCAGGCAGTCAGCCCAATCTCATAGACAATATACAACATACAATGCAGTCTGATTTACCTGTTGAAAACAAAGCTTCAGCTGAAACTGGTGAGAGCAATAGTCAACTTCTGGAGGAAGAGTCTGCAGAGAGGTCCATGGACAATACAGAGACTTTGCCTGGACCAGGCACAGCGGCTGTTCCTGTGAATGGTGGAGGAGATGCTGGGTGCAGTAGTGCCACAACCCTCCAGGAGTCTGCAGTGGACAGGATTGGAGCTGTGTGTTCAGAGCAGAGGGCGGGTCCTGCCTCTGCTAATCCAATGACTGCTATCCCAGCTGAATTAGACTCTCTGCCAGCAGCTTTGAATGTGTCTAAGGACAAGACTGCAAATACTGGGGGTGTTAAAAACACTTATGCTGGTGTTGCTGCTACAGGATCTGGGAAGGGGGAGCAAGCAGGGAAGGAATTTGGGAATGTTTTATCTTCCTCCCTGTTTAAAAGGAGGAATGTTGTCCAGTTGAAATGGGAGGGCAGTGGTGGATAAAATCCTGCAGATGGGGTTTACGCCCACAGATATCTTCGCCCTGATCAGTCCGGCAGGTTCCTATGAATATGATTTGTCCTTTATCTGTCCGGAGTCTTTGGACATATTTTGGGAGAAATATGAACATGTGTGTAGGGGCCTGCCGGACTGGAAAGGGCTCATCCCCAAGCTTGTATCCCGCCAGCCCCTCATAAAAATGGTGACAATTCTGTTCCGTAATGAGTCCATACCACAGGGGGATTTATGTGTTTGGTTGAGGAGGTATGGAGACGTCCTAAGCCCCCTAAAACGATCAGGAAATATGGACGGGGGGATGGTCTGTACAGCTAAAATTAAAGGTCATTGATAATGTTGTTCAGCATCTGCCATCCTCAGCTTTCCTGGGGAGGGACAGGCTGACCATCTTTTATCCAGGCCAGCCAAAGCTGTGCAACAAATGTGAAGACAAAGGGTATCTTGCATCCTCTTGTCCAGTGATGTGTCAGGGTACAGGACATTTGGCTAAGGACTGTAATATTATAAGGTGTAATCTGTGCAATGCGGTGGGACATCCTTACAGTCAGTGTCCTGAGGCAATGCACAACAAGCCTGAGCTCATGAGAGAGTTCTTCCGCCTGGACATGGAGGATGCTCAGAGCTCAGCAGCTGGAGTGCCTGTGAGTCCATCTGAGTCTGTTCAAGTACCCAATGTGTCTGTGTCTCCCCAGTCTGTGGTGCCCCAGTCTGTGTGTTTACCTAGTGTGCCCGTGTCTTCCCAATCTGTGGTGCCCCAGTCTGTGCGTTTACCTAGTGTGCCCATGTCTTCCCAGTCTGCAGGTAAGGTGTCAGTTGCAGAGAATGTGTGCAATCCTTCTGTGTCTGTATCTTCTAAAATTGCAGAGGCAGCAAGAGGTGCTGAGGCAGTTGAATCAAGTGCGGTGCCAGTCCCCCTCCCTCGAAGCTGCAGGGTTCCTGTTAAGGATCGTGGGGTGCAGAGGAGTGGGGAGGATGGTGAAGAGGCTGGCCTAGTGGTAGATAAGGGAAGTGAGTGTGGGGGGGGAGGGGTGAACGGGAGGATAGGTGTGGGGAGGCTGTTGACTCTGGTTTGTCTAAGGATGATATGGAGTGGTTGGAGGATAAAAGGAGGAGGGGCAAAAGGAAGAAAAAAAAAGAAAGTACAGTTACCTTAAGTCTTAAGGTTTTGCCTTTGGCAAATAAATTTAAGGTACTGTCTGATGATGATGATGAATGGGACTCGTTCAGTTCAGCATCCTCTATGGAAGATGAGTGCCAGGGTGCAACGAAGCGCGCTGGTTCTCCAGGGAAAGGGAGTAGTCAGGCTAAGAAATGGCTGCCTCAACTACCCTAATGGCAGTTCCCACTCCGTTAAAAGTGGCAACCATTAATGTTGCCAGCTTAAGATCAGTAAGCGCTCGTCATATGGCCTTATTTTTGCTCAGCGAGTTTGATGCTGACATTTTGTTTTTGCAAGAGACCCATCTGAGTAGTCTGGCCGATATACATCTGGCAAAGAAGGAGTGGAGGCGTGGTCCCTCATTTTGGTCTCTTGCGGCCGAGCCTTACAGCGGGGTTGCAGTCCTTTTTTCTGGTATGGTAACGTGCCGGCGGGTAATTGAGGTAGAGATAGGGAGATGCATGGTCTTGGACATCTCTGTGAGGGGGCAGGACCTGCGCCTGATTAACATCTATGGTCCCCAGACGACGTGGGACAGGAAATGCCTCTTTACAAAGATTAAGCCTTTTCTTTTAACGGCCCAGCATGTTATCTTTGGGCGGTGATTTCAACACCATTACTAGGTCTAAAGACAGGAGAGGTTTCAGAGGTAAGCTGGGCTATGACACCCTTTTTCTCAATGCGATAGTTAGGGAAGCAGGTCTGGTAGATGCGCACATTAAGCGCTGCCCAGACAGCACAGGGTTCACTTTTCAGCGAGGTAGTAGTCAGAGTAGGATAGATAGTTTTTTTTTAAAGGGAGACTCTGCTTTTTCGGCACCTATGTGTCGGGCAGTGGAGTTTTCTGATCACTGAATTCTATCTGTGACTCTGAATGCCTCAGACATGCCACCTAAGGGAGGGGTATCTGGAGATTGATTTGGCCCTCCTGGAAGACGAGAGAATAAGACAATCCTTTGAGGATTTTTTTCAAGCACAGGTAACGATCCTAGACTTTTGCAATAGCACGTCAGAATTGTGGGAGCTTGTAAAAGAGCGGACTGTTGGGCTTTTCAAGGCCATAGGAAGAAGGAAGCAGCAAGATAAGTATATCACCTACCAGTGTTTGCGGAGGAAACTTGACCGCCTTGTTTCGAATGGAGGAGATTCTGGGGCGATCTCTGAGGTGAAGCTCCTCCTTAGGAGACATCAATATGACCGGCACACCTCTTTGGTTCAGGAGAGGGATTACAGGATATACCATTCACCTGACCCTTACCAGAACTGTAAACAGAGCGTAGCAGTTAAGACGGTCAATGGCCTGAAGGACAGTACGGGCTCTCTGACGAAGTCTAGGTCAGGGATCCTGGAGGTTGTCAGGTCATACTATACCGATCTCCTAGGAGGAAGGAACCTTGATCGGACAAGGATGTTGGGTTTTTTGGACTCTACACCAGGACTGGAAAGTAATGTTCCTTTGATAAATTTGACAGATGAAATCACTGCAGATGAGGTAATCCAGGCTATTGATAAACTGGCCATCAAGAAAACTCCAGGGCAGATGGTTTGACAGCCAAATTTTATAATTGTTTTAAGACGATCCTGGCTCCTTACCTTGCGGAGGTTTTTAATGGCTGTTTGCAAGAGGGTTCTCTCCCTCCCTCCATAAGGCAGTCTGCAGTGATCCTTCTGTCAAAGGGTAAAGATCCTTCGATGATTGGGAATTGGCGCCCCATTAGCCTTCTTAATTTCGATATAAAGATACTGGCAAAGATTTTTTTCTGCCGATTATCACCAGTGGCAGGCAGTTTGTTATCCCACCACCAGCACTGCTCGGTCCAAGGTAGAAGCACTTTCTCAGCAGTGTTACCTGTCCGGGAGGCCTTGGAGCATTGTAGAGCTGCTGGTTGGGGTAAATTTTTGCTGACATTGGATCAGGCTAAGGCCTTTGATCGGGTTAATCATGAGTACTTATGGCTCCTTCTTGGCAAACATGGCCTGGAGGGGGGTTTCATTGATTGGCTCAAGATTTTGTACAAAGGGGCTGAAAGCTTTCCTCTGGTTAATGGTTGAGTCGGGCAGCCCTTTGTGGTCGGCTCGGGTGTGCGTCAGGGGTGCCCTTTGAGTCTTCTACTATATGTGTTTGCAATCGACCCCTTCATCAGAAGGCTAGAGAGTGAACCATTGTGAGGGGTACCTTTGGGCATCGCTGGTAAACCTCCTTTGAAGTTTGTGGCCTATGCTGATGATGTTTCTGTTTTTGTCTCTGGGACTGGGGAGGCGCAGGAGGTGGTCTCAGTTATAAGGCAGTATACAGAGGCATTGGGTTCAAAGGTCAACCAGGACAAGTGTGAAGCTTTCTGGATGGGCGTGGAAGGTGAGAGCTTTGTTCTCCCGGATGACTTACCGGAGCCCCAACAAAAAATTTGAGTCCTAGGCATTGAATTCGGCCCAGGTGACTATAGCCATGCAAATTCGGTGAACAGGCTGGAGAATGCCGATACCAAGGTGGCAAGTTGGGAAGGTTGGCGGCTTTCCTTGAGGGAAAAGGTTGATCTGAAGAAGACTTACCTGATTCCGATTTTTCTGTATGTTAGTTTTGTTTGCGTTTTGCCAGTTTCTCTCTATACCAGGGTCTATAGTTGTTTCTTCCAGCTGTTATGGAGGAACAGAATAAACCTTATTAAAAGGAATGTGACTTACCTTCTTAGGCGGGAGGGTGGTCTAGGGATGATCAACCCTGTAGTCTTTTTCTCTCTGATGTTTTTGAAGTACAATCTTGGTAACATGTTGGCAGAGAGACCGCCTGGGTGGGTTGGTATCTTCCAGTCCTGGTTTAAGCCCTTTCTGCGAGACTGGGAAAATGGTGGGCCAGTGAAAAGCCTGAGGGTCAAGCATGATAAGCTCCCGGCTTATGTTGCCCCATGTTTGAAAATGCTTCCGCGGTGGCAAGTAACAGCAGGAGAAGTCAGATCTCTTCCAAGGAAACTTCTTGGGAAGCGGATCATGAGCTTTTCTTTTTGTGAGCCACTGGCCTTAAGGGATTGCCCAAGCCTGGTTTTGGGGGTGGGTTTGCGATTGATTAATTTGGAGAGAATCCCAATGAAGTTTAGGGATCAGGCTTGGCTTGCCTTTCATGGAAGACTATATGTGAAGGGCAACTTGGAGTTTCTTTCCATGAGTGATCGGGGTTGCCCGAGATTGGAGTGTGGAGGAGTAGTGGAGTCCATGGATCACTTTCTACTTCAGTGCCCTTTTAATGTAGAGGTATACAAGAGGGTGGGGAGGGCTCTGAGTATACCCTTCCTCCCCCATTTGAGTTATGCAGAATTATAATTTGGAAACACTTTTTCTAGTTAGTCTAGTAGTCTGTTATTTCACGTGGAGTGCGCAGTGTCAGGTATCCTTACAGAGTAAAATCCTCCCTGTCGAAGTGGTGGTGCAGGACATTCTGGGTGAGGTTGGGAAGATTCGGGGTTTTGAGAAAGACAGGTGGCAGCAGGAGGCCTGGATGAGGGCATGGAGGAATATCAGGACTCTGTAGCTGCTGCATGTTGATCTCGGGGTGTGCGGCTTTCTTTCTGTCCTTGCTTCACTCCCCTAGATTTCCAGATGAAATATATTTTTGATAAAAGGCTACATGCATGGTGACGGTGATGTTCCTTAGTCTGGCTCTCTCGTAGGGATTATGTTATGTGCAATTTGGTTTGCACCAATTATTTTGTTCTTGTTCTTTCTGTTTTGTATAGTCCTATTCAATTATTTTGTAAATATGTTTTATTTACTTATTTATTATGGTTTTATTGTATATAAGTTGTTGTGTGTAAGATTTTCAATAAACAAAATTAACCCCTCATAATGGACACAGCAGGTGTACAGACCCTGGAATTCAGCACAGGGATGGTGGGAACCCCTCACAATGGGCACAGCGGGTGTACAGACCTGGGAATCAGCACAGGGATGGTGGGAACCCCTCACAATGGGCACAGCAGGTGTACAGACCTGGGAACTCAGCACAGGGATGGTGGGAATCCCTCATAATGGGTAGAGCAGGTGTACAGACCCGGGAACTCAGCACAGGGATGGTGGGAACCCCTCACAATGGGCACAGCGGGTGTACAGACCTGGAAACTCAGCACAGGGATGGTGGGAACCCCTCACAATGGGCACAGCAGGTGTACAGACCTGGGAACTCAGCACAGGGATGGTGGGAACCCCTCATAATGGGTAGAGCAGGTGTACAGACCCGGGAACTCAGCACAGGGATGGTGGGAACCCCTCATAATGGGCACAGCAGGTGTACAGACCTGGGAACTCAGCACAGGGATGGTGGGAACCCCTCATAATGGGTACAGCAGGCGTACAGACCCAGGAACTCAGCACAGGGATGGTGGGAACCCCTCACAATGGGCACAGCAGGTGTACAGACCTGGGAACTCAGCACAGGGATGGTGGGAACCCCTCATAATGGGTACAGCAGGTGTACAGACTCGGGAACTCAGCACAGGGATGGTGGGAACCCTTCATAATGGGCACAGCAGGTGTACAGACCTGGGAACTCAGCACAGGGATGGTGGGAACCCCTCATAATGGGTACAGCTGGAGTACAGACCTGGGAACTCACCAATAGAATGTCTGATAGCTAGGAGAGACTATCAATGGGTCTAGCTCTCCAGCATCAATCAAACACTATCACTTTTGGGTGGAGTGATTCTTTAAAGTTGGGATCTTTGCGACCTGACATGACTGAGGAATAAATCATTTCCCCTGGTCATGTTCACCCAGATCCATTCTTAGCCCCGGCCCAGGAAGAAGTGGAAATATTAGGATATTTAAATTTACAGAATAGTTCCACCGTGGGAGGACTACAGGGGGGAATTCTTGTCTGATGAACACATGAAAGCGCTCAGGGCCGGCCTGATATAAAATGTATGTTTATGATATTTTACATGTTATGTATACAGAGTTTCTGCACATTTTTTTGCATGGAACGCAAATAACTATTCATGAGAAACACATGTGACAAGTCCCAGCGCTGGAAACGGAACAGGAACACATGATGGATTACAGTAACTCACAGATTTCTCCCCCTTTTTTTTAAAACATTTTCAGCAAACGAATAGTCACCCTGCAGGACACGCGGATGTACATCTGTGGGGATATCTTAAAGAGACCCGGTTAGACTCAACTGGACATAGAACAAAACAAAAAAATAGTTTTAAAAGCACAATTGAACATTTAATTTCTTTAGAAAGCAGCCACAGCTTCTAAAAGCCTGTCCCCTGCCAGCAGGCTGCAAAGGTCCAACGCACCTCTTGCTGTGTCAGAACAAGACGTTTCCAATCAGAAAGAAGCACATGATTTGCTGATTGCAAAGCTATACCTCTGACTCAGCAATGGAGGTGTGCTGGATCTCTGCAGAGAGACCACTGCTTCCACGCAGAGAGCAAGGGTCCCTCTTTGCAGAATGCTGACAGGGGACAGACTGTTCTACTCAGGCTGTGGCTGATTTGTAATGAAAAAGAGCTGTAAGACATTAAACACCTTTTTCATGCACCTAGAATACATATAGCTGAGTAGAGAAGACTGTTCACTGCCAGTAGGCTACAGAACAGAGAAGGACCTTTGTTCTTTTTGTGGATGCAGCAGTCACATTGCTCTGCCCCTCCCACCCCAAAGTACCTTCTTGTCCCCATGTTGATGGGGACAAGGGCCTCATCCCCACAACCCTGGGCTGTGATTGTGGGGGTCTGCGGGTAGAGGGCTTATCAGAATCTGGAAGCCCCCTTTAGGAGGGGGACCCCAGATCCCACCCCCCCCCCCACCCATGTGAATGAGTACGCCCTACCCATTCACCAAAAAAGTGTCAAAAAGTAATAAAAACACAGAGACAGTTTTTGACAATTCCTTTATTAAAAAATAAAAAAGCAATGTCCCCCAATGTAGATCCTTTGTCAATCACGACGCCTGCCGCACCGCCGAACCGGAAAAAGAAAGAAAAAAAAGTTCAGCCATCAACTAAGGAAAAACGCCAAATGCCTGGCTTGCAGTTTGACAGTTTTTAGATAGTTAGGGCGGGGGCCACCTGTTGGTACCACCCACTTGTGACATCACTGACCCAGCATGCACCGGTCTGTGATGTCACAAGGGGGGCGGTGCCACCAGGTGACGTCGCCAGGTGGTTTCACCCCATCCCTATATAAGAACTGTCGAACGGCAAGCCAGGCATTCAGCGGTTTGCCTTAGTTGACGGTGGAGCGATATTTTTTTTCCAGGTCCGGCGGTGGCATCGGTGTCGTAATTGAAGATGGATCTACATTAGGAGAGACTATCAATGGGTCTAGCTCTCCAGCATCAATCAAACACTATCACTTTTTTAGTGTTTAGTGTTTAGCAGGGTTAACTTCCCAGTAGTAGCCAGGGCCCGGAGAGTAAGACTTGACAGTACATTGTTTTTTTCTTTTTTAATAAAGGAATTGTCAATAACTGTCTCTGTGATTTTATAAATTTTTGACACTTTTGGTGAATGGGTAGGGGTACAATGTACCCTATATTCATTTGCATGGGGGGGCCGGGAACTGGGGGCCCCCTTGTTAAAGGGGCCTTCCAAATTCCAATAAGCCCCTGCCCACAGACTCCCACAACCACAACCCAGGGTTGTGGGGATGAGGCCCTTGTCCCCATCAACATGGGGGCAAGGTGCTTTGGGGCGGGGCGGGCAGAGGCCCCCCTGCCCCAAAGCATTAACCCCCCTATGTTAAGAACATGTGACCAGGTATTGTTCAGGAGGGGGGGTGCTCGCTTGTCCCACCCCCCATTTTTCTGGTCCTGCCAGGCTGCATGCTTGGATAAGGGTCTGGTATGGATTTTGGGAGGGGGGGGGGCATGTTGTTTTTTGTTCACTTTTTAATTGCCGGCAATGTTTTTGTTTTATTCAGCTGTCAGTGGGAAAGCCCATTGACAGCTGATGACTCAACAGTTGTTAAGGACGCCATTGCCGGCTTCCTGGCCTGATCCTTAACCGCTTCAGCCCCGGAAGATTTTTCCCCCTTCCTGACCAGAGCACTTTTTACAATTTGGCACTGCGTTGCTTTAACTGACAATTGCGCGGTTGTATCCAAACAAAATTGATGTCCTTTTTTTCCCACAAATAGAGTTTTCTTTTGGTGGTATTTGATCACCTCTGCAGGTTTTTTTTTTTTTTTTGCGCTATAAACAAAAGAACAGCGACAATTTTGAAAAAAACACAATATCTTTTACTTTTTGCTATAATAAATATAACCAATATTTTTTCCAAAAAAATAAAATTTTCCTCAGCTTAGGCCGATACGTATTCTTCTACTTATTTTTGGTAAAAAAAAATCGCAATAAGCGTATATTGATCGGTTTGCGCAAGTTATAGCGTCTACACAATAGGGGATAGAATTATGGAATTTTTTTTATTATTATTATTTTTTACTAGTAATGGCGGCGATCTGCGATTTTTATCGGGACTGCGACATTATAACGGACAGATCGGACACATTTTTGGGACCATTGACACTTTTACAGCGATCCGAGCTATAAAAATGCACTGATTACTGTAAAAATGTCACTGGGAGGGAAGAGGTTAACACTTGGGGGGCGATCCAGGGGTTAATTGTGTTCCCTCTCTGTGTTCTAACTGAAGGAGGGGATGTGACTGACTAGGGGAAATGACACATCGCTGTTCATACTTTGTATGAACATACGATCAGTCATTTCTCCCCTGAAAGAACCGGGAGCTGTGTGTTTACACACACAGTTCCCAGTTCTCGCTCTGTCACGAGCGATCGCAGGTTCCCGGCGAGCAGAGGGCCTGCGCGCGTGCCTCCGGCGGAGCGTGTGTGCCCCTAGTGGCCACACGGCGAAGCGACATAACATAACGCTGTTTTGCCCAGCCGAGCCATGTTGCCGCAGCAAAACTGCGGCTGCTGGTCGGCAAGTGGTTAACCACCAGCTATTCACTGTGCCCTGATTGGGTAAAGCTTTGTAAATACGAGTGTTCGGCGATGTTCGGGCAGAACTTTTGTTCGGCCTGAACCGTTTGCCCAACTCTAGTACTGATCCTTCTTTTCCCAGGTATAGGGATTCCTGTGGAGAAGTATATGAAACAGACCAAGATGCTCCTTATAGTGCATAATTACTACTTTATTCAAATAAATAAACAGTTTAAAAACACTTACATCAGTATTGTGCCTGTCAATGGCATGCTAAAAAGGCATGACAGTATGTCCGAAACAGTCCCGAGCCCCATGAAACGAATAATAGGATGTGAGGTAGGTGACGTAAGGAAGACCCGACCAACGTGTTTCACCAGCTTGGCGTCCTAAGGAGCAGCCAGCGATGACGTCAAGCTGACAAAACGTATTGGACTGGAATGTTAGTCTAGAAAATTTGTTTTTAAGATTTATTGCTTGAAGAAACTTTCCCAGGAGAGGGGATAGGCTATGGGTTACTCCAAAATGATTAGGACATAGCAATTAGAGAACATTCTTCTCCTTAAAGTGGTTGTAAATTTTAGGAATGAAAGTGTTATTTCTGTCTGCTGCCGCCTTCCTCTGCCATCACTATAAATCACTTCTAACAGGTTTTCCTGACACCAAGAGGTTAAAAGGTGAGAGGGGAGGGAGTTCCAGCACAGCCTGTGATTGACAGCCTCAACTCCGTTCCTTTGTGCTGTGTGAAGGGGGGAGGGTCCGTTTCTTACACTCAGCTCTTACTGAGCTCTGCAGAGGGTAACTTCAGCTCCCCGCCCCCTTTTTCTGAAAGCTCAGTCAAGCTGTACAAATTATGCACTTTGAACAGCAGTATAGGAGAGAGGGCTGCAAAAAACAGGTACAACTTATTTAGGGGGATTTGTTTCAACTCCGTGTATGTCCTGAGGCCAGTCACCTCACTGGGTATATGTAAAGGTTTACAACTACTTTAAGTAAATGAAAATGTTGAACAGACTATACTCCCACAGCTGATGACTATGAGGTAACTTTCAGAACAGGCTAGGACCTCACAGCTGGGGACCATGAGACAAGTTTCTGAGTAGTGTAAAGCTTCACAGCTGAAATCCATGAGGCATGTTTCTTTGGCATCTGGTTACCTCATGCCAATGCACAACTACGAGTGCAACTTCCAAAACACTGCACAGTAACAGGGATCAATTTAGGGTCTTTACTCACAAGTCCCCAGGACAGGTGCCACCTTCCAGCTTCCTCCATGCACTGTCCAGTGAGTGTCAGAAACCATAAATCAGACCGAGACAGAAGTACAGTTAAATCACACTTGTTTAATAATAATAATAATAATAATAAAAAGATAAACAGTGTAAGCATAGTCGAAACATAGCCAGAGTTCAGGAACGGGATCGGATAGTCAGCCAAGCCAAATTTCAGAGAGCCAGAGATAAACGTAGAAGAACAGCAAGCAGGATCTGGAGCCAGAAGGAACGTCAGCCAAGCAAGTCTTCAACAGGAACGCAGGAGATAGTCTCTGTGATGTTGACCAAGGCGAAGGCAGAGATGAACTGAGCTGGATGGCTTAAGTTTCAGGGGACAGTCCCCGGATTGAGGACACTGTCCCCGGAACAAGTCTGTCACCAGTTTTGTCCCCGGTTTGGATTTGAACAGGGGCTGGGGCAATTTCAAAGACAATCAGTGCAGAATAAAAAAAAAAAATCTTAATTACAAACTCTTGCTCCGCCACTCCTACTAGCTTAGGGCGGTGTATTTTTTTTCCATTATCTGTGCCCCTTTCTGATGATCATGTGCTGGTCGGAGCAGAGGGAATATTTCTTCAGTTTCGGGTGAATGCCAACATTCATCCGCTCGCATGTTCTTCTGCCTTGGCTCAAGTCCCGGCCAGCCACCTGCCTGTTTATCTCCTTGCCTTCCCTGGCGGAGTGATCTTCCCAGTAGTAGCCAGGGCCCGGAGAGTAAGACTTGACAGGCTGCGAGGCGGGCGGCGACGGGCAAAGAGTCGCTGATTGCCGCCATTACTAGTAAAAAAAAAATATTTCCCCGGATTTCATTTTAAAAATCTGGTCACCTTACTTAAGTAGGCAGGACTGACGAGCAGGATCATCAACAGGTGAATCACTGTGGAGAGATATGAGCTGGCAATTAGCCGACAGCTGAGCAGCCAGCTCAGAGAAGGAAGGGCTGAGCCCAGCCCTGACAGTGAGTCAGACAGTCCTTCTCTAGACCAAATTCCTTGTGGTGAGGTCCTGCAATCAGCTTCTACGCAGATCCATCCAGGTCCTCAGCCCTGACACTGCTAAGGCCTCTAGAACAGCTGCACAGTTCATAGCAGTAGCGGCCTGTCCATTAAGGACGCAGGGGCACCGCCCCCCTAATCCATGTGCCCGGCCCCTAATCTACATGCAGGGCGCAGGATGCATGGATTTCGGTGTTTTTTTTTAAGCACATCTTTAGAGCCTGATTCTCTAATTGGCTTAAAAAAAGGGTGGGCTTGGGGTGTAAAGCACTGCGCCCTGAGTCCACCCAGTTGTGTGACATTAGCAAATTAATATTTGCTAATGTCTTCCTGTTTCTCCTCCTGGCCAATCAGGAAGCGGGTCCCGAGACCCAATTGGCCAGGAGTCCTAAGACCCTATTGGCCGGGAGTCGGAAGACCCGATTGGCTGGGAGGAGAAACAGCGGCCTCCGGGACACAGAGGAGACAGAGGGGGGAAGCCGTGACCAGGATGGACTAAGTGCCGATCGATCGGCGAGCGAGTGAGTTAGTCGGCGACCGGGGAGTTTGGTGTGTAATATTGGGCTGGAGAGACCGGGGGGGTAGATATGTCTCAAGTTTGTTCGCCGCCCCCCCCCCCAACTGATGGAGCACCAGCCCACCAGCACCTACTGGTCCATGGGCTGTTTGAGGGCAGGAGCCCCTCAGGCTTTGGAACCCTCCAAGGGGAGAAGGAACCCAACTCTGCAGTACCTCAGACTATTTATCACTTTCCAGCCCCCTTCTAGACACTCCTCTCTTGGGATTGTCTGGAGCATGATAAATATTCAGGCTGGCTATTTGCATCTTCCTCCCTAAGCTCTGAAAGCTTCTTCCAGAGGCAGGGGAAAGCAATCAAACTCTCAGCCTGTGAAACCCTGAACAGACCAGGCCAAACAATCACTGCTCCCTTAAATACAGAAGGAGCCGAAAACTAAATTTACCTGGCATCCTATGCTAGGAGGGTGCTACAGTATGTAGGTGTCACAACGCAGAGGAAGTACCTGAACAAGCAACACATTAGGATCTATCAAGCAACCTTTGCTTGGTGATCACCCATGCATAGAATGCATTAAAGGGGTTGTAAACCCTAGTTTTTTTAAAAATAACAAACATATCATACTTACCTCCACTGTGCAGCTCATTTTGCACAGTGTGGCCCCGATCTGCCTCTTCTGGGGTCCCTCAGCGGCTCTCCCTCCTCCCCGCATCAGATAAGGATGAAGGATAAGGAGAAGCTTTCTCCCGGGGGGGTTACCTCGTGGGCGCGCTCCCGAGTCCAGCATTTGCGTCCATAGACACGAATGCCGGATGCATTAAGGTGAAAAAACACGAGGGTTTACAACCCCTTTAAGGTGAAAAACCTGGAGACTTTACAACCCCTTTAAACTGACTTCATCTGCAGATCGAAGTTCATCCCTTTGATCTGTAGATGAATAAACAGAAAGATACAAAAATAAACAATGTTCCTTTTTATCTTTCTGTTTTAGCTGCTGAGCAATGTTGCTAATAAATATTGCCCGGCTGCTTTTTTTTTTTTTTTTGACAGCTCCAATTGCTGGGACTTTGCTTACACTTCCTGCTCCTTAACAACCAATAATTGCCCGATTTTTTTATTTTTACATTTCAGCTGTCAGTGGGGGAATCCTGCTGACAGCTGAAAGAACCGAGCCTGAAAGTATTGGTTTCAGGTATTGGAGAATTTGCACGAGTACAGATACTCGTGCAAATGCTTAGTATCGGCACCAATACTGATACCGGTATCGGTGCTACCCTACTACAAAGCCATCCACGACTCAGCCCAGAGCTACATACAGTAACCAACCTCATCTCAAAATATGATCCAAATTGTCCTCTTCACTCCTCCCAGGACCTCTTGCTCTCTAGCTCCCTCATCACCTCTTCGGTCTATCATGAACCCTGCTGCCAGACTCATCCTCCTTTCCAGCCAATCAACATTCATCGCCTCGCTCTGCCAATCCCTCCACTGATTTCTGCTCACTCAACTAAAAAAACTCAAAACACTAACATCAAGGTACAAAGCCATCCACAACTCTGCCTCGAGCTACATCACTAACCTCATCTCAAAATTCTAACCAAACCATCCTCTCTGGTCTTCCCAAAACCTCCTGCTCACTAGCATCCTGGTCACCTCCTCCCAAGCTGCCCTCCAGATCTTCTCCACAGCCTCTCTCATCCTCTGTATTTCCTTATCCCAATCTAGCTGGCTATCTCCTACTCTGTCCACCATTAAGCAATCCCTGAAAGCTCACTTCTTCAGGGAGGTCTACCCCGACACTTACTAGTAAACTATAATTTTACTTTCTCCACCAGCTTATCCCTAACAGTTGTAAGCTTTTGTATCACTTGATCCTTCCTTTATATTGCAAGCTCGAATGAGCAGGGCCCTCTAACTATCTTGTAATGAATTGTACTGTAACTGTATTGTCTTCCCCACCATTTTGTAAAGTGTTGCACAAACTGTTGGCGCTATATGAATTCTGTAAAATATTATTCTTCTACAGCACCCTCCTAGTTAGTTGCTAGGATATTGGGTAAATTCAGTTCTTATTGGCTCCTTTGTAATCAGGGGAGAAGTTGTTGATTGTTTTGGGCTGATCTGTGTCTCACAGGCTGCAGGTTGGATTGCTTCTCCCCGCCTTCTGGAATTGTCAAGAACATCGGAGGAGAGCAAGTCAAATGAGCAGTCTGAATATTTATGAGATCTCAGACAATTCCTGTGGAGGTATGCCCTGTCAAGGGGGTAAACAAGAGGAGTAATGCACTAAAGAATATTTGCCAGTTTCCAACATGGCCACGCTCATAGGCACAGGAATATGCGTAGATGTTTTGGGACAATGCCCGGTCACGCTTGTGCCTGCTGTCGCACGCTTGTGCACACCAGCACTCATTATGCACAATAGTTTATGGCATCCAGTGGCCTTTATAAGGATGGCAGATATGCTTAGAAGTTGCTGGTTGACCGTCAGCTCCCTGTAACCTGTGTTCCTGTGTGTTCTGTACTCTTGGATTTTCTGTTACTGACCCAGCTTGCTTCTGGACCTATCCTCAACATCCTGGCTCTAACCTCGACTTGCTTCCATGGACTCTGCTCTTGCTTTCTTCCTGTGTATGACCCTGGTATGCTCCAGACTACACTCTTGCTCATGCTCCTTTCTGCTTAATGTGACTGGCCTTGGTTCTGATTCCTTACTATGGCTCCTGCCCAGCCCAGCTGTTCACACCCACCTGCACATTCAGAGAGTCACCTGGCCTGGCTGCCATTCCAGCCCAGCCCTGCCTTTAGAAGGTGCCTCATCACAGCAGCCCGTCCGGCTACTATACAGCTAGAAACCTGTGCTTCTTTGGGCACAGCATCTTCTGTCCCCACCCCCCCCAGGATGCTCTGCACTCAACAGCCAGGGAAGTCCTCTCATCACTTGGCCTAGTAGGAGGCTGAGGAGAACATGAATAATCTGAAACCTGTAGCAGTTTGTCTTGTCCTTGAGGAGAAGTCCCCAGCTTGAGGGTTCCTGCCCCTGTGGGCAGATTGTTGGAATTTGCCAGCTGCGGCATAGCCTGGGGGGGCCTACTTCTGAAATCTTTGCTAAGCTAGTATCTGGTCTGGAGAACTTGCTGAAGAGTACTGAGTGGCATTTGAAAGGAGTTCACCTGTCCTGGGGCATTGTGAGCATTAACCTCTCCCTCACTGGAAAGTGTCCGGTGGATACTGGAAGAAGGCATCTGGTGATCCTGTGACATTGAGAGTACTGACCTGAGCTCAAGAACCTAGTGACTGTATGATGTTTCATATGGATGAAAGTGCCAGTGGCAGCTCTAATTGAGGCAGTCCAGTTCCTACAAGGTCTCAATTTTGATCACTTTTTCACTCTG
Organism: Rana muscosa; assembly: GCA_029206835.1. NCBI lineage: Eukaryota > Metazoa > Chordata > Amphibia > Anura > Ranidae > Rana > Rana muscosa. The sequence goes on along the minus strand of CM055122.1, from coordinate 323,795,586 downwards.
CTCTTGGCATAAAGACTATTGTGAGAAGCTTAGGACATTAAAGGGTGTCCTCTTGTTACTGTTGATGATTCTGGAGTATGCCATACCACCCTGCACCCTCTCCAAGGTTATTTAGCAATGAATTACAAAAAGACATCCCCAAGACTGTTTTCTGAGCAGGAATGAATGGACTGTTGTTGTGTGCCTGTCTGCCTCTACACTATTTGAGGAAAGAATCTGTTATACTCAGCGGCTTCTACGAGGGAAGGGCTACACTTCAATTAAGTGCTGGTGGCTCCTTCTTCCCCAAGTGTAACATGGGCATCATTAAATATGTGGGGGACAAAAATTGTTATATACTTGGTTATTGAGCCTAATGTGAAGAGGAAGGCCTCTCTTACAGCTGCAGCTCAGGGGCCACTTATAGTGGAACAATGACCACGAGACAAGGCTAGGTATGAGTGCTTGTGATCAGTCCAGCAGTCTGCGCTGGTGGCAGTCGACACTCCACTGATTGGAAGCCAAGAGACAGAATAAACTGACCGTAGGCAGGTGCAGCAGGCAATGCAGGCTGGCAGGTGAAGAGCTGACTGGCGACAGGCGGCAGATGCTTGGTGGAGAGCAGAAGCCAGAGGAGAGCGTACTGGATTGAAGGATCTGTAGCAGGCTGGGTGAGTAGGATGAAAGGTCAGACACGCCGGGTCAGTAACAGACAGTCAGATCAGGCATAAGCGGCAGGCAGGAGAATAGTCAGATCACAGGCCAGGGTCAACAGCGGTGTGTCAGATCAGGCAGGAGCAGAGTCCGACAACAAGCCGAGGTCAGGGCAGGTAGCAAACAAGAGTGGTCAGAGGCAAGCCGGTTTAGGATCAGAGGTCAGAAGCAATAAAGCACACAGAACGCTGTAGACAAAACAGCAATGAGCTAGTGCTAAAGCCTGTTTGGCGCCAGTATTGATAACAGGCGCATGCCTAGGCATGCCTGTGTGTGCACAACTGCCCCTTCGGGTGCTGGCCTGCGCATGTGCACACAAATTTGCCTGGGAACATTTGTCCGCATTATGGACAAGCCTTCTCTGACAAAAATGTTCTTGTTGAGGGCTCTTTGCTGACTCCATCCATTATTTTTTCAAGTAAAATTTGGAAAATTGGATGGAGATAGAATGTTCAGCAAATATTTTGCATAAATAAACTATTTCGACTTAAGAGCGGTAAATATAATAGAATGGCGTTCTTATATGTAAAGATAGTTTTGTACGCAGACAGCAGTTAAACCGACCATATCACTAAGCAAGAAGGGTCTAATATAAAGCACATCCATCTGAACAGGAAGCAATATATATCACATTAAATTCTTCAAATGGTTCGTCTGAATAATGAAGTCAGCCTGCAGTGTGGGATTGTGCTTTAAAGCCGTTTAATCTTTCCTTTGGCTCTCAATCTGCCATTTTCACAGTCCCAGTGTTGCCCGGGGGTCAGCGCTTTATCTCTTTTGCATCTTACCCCCTAAAAGGTCAAGCCGTTCATAAATTTTTTTGAGAAGGATAGAGAAGGAGACGTGTTCTTACCATTCATCCACCCTGTGGGGGTGATACATTGTTTCAAGTTTTTTTTTTTTTTTGGGGTCTGTTATGATGAAGTACATTAAATACCTTTCAAAATAATTGTTTCCAGAGGGGGAACGTCGATCGGGCAGCTGACGAATTTCCACAGTCAGAAATATGTGTAAATATATTTGGCGCGCTGGAAAGTTTTTTTTTTTTTTTTTTTTATCCCAAGCAGAAAAGTTGCACTCTGGGATTTGTGGCACGATGATTGCGCTCAATGCTGGAATCCTGAATTATGAGTAAATTGCATAGCTGGGGAGGGGGAATGAAGAAAAGGTAGACGTGGTACGGTGTCCATACATGGGCAAAATCCTCCAAGGATCACATATGGAAAATAGCATTGTATCATCTGTCTTCCTCATTGTAACAGACAGGCAGATAATATAGTAATCCTAATATGATAATAACATGATGGACCTTATTTATTACAGCAAAGATTAATGTATTGCGTGCATGGGGGAATAACAATTTGGACTGCCCTAAACCGAGGAAAGGTTAAATCATAACTCTGCTGCACACATTGCAATACTTTATTGACCGTGACCGTTTCAGCTACACCTAATACTTAGCGCAGTGTTGTCACCCACCCCCCCCCCCCCCATTTTCGCAGCAGTGCACTATGCTCGCTGCATGTCATCTACACCAACCTATCCCTCTGTCTCAAGTTCTAATGCTAGGAGATACAGATAAAGAGTAAAGTGTGTTGTAAACTCAGTACTTTCGGTAAAAGTTGTCAACTTCTACTTCCCAAGCCTTGATTAGTCATCAAGAAGAAGGGTCTCCAAACTTCTCAAGGCTGAATTTGACATTTTACAAATAACAGCAGACTGAAAAAAAATCCCCATTAGAGTCCCTTGACACTTGTATGACTCTCGTCACAATTGCGCCGACTTTGGAGTGCAACTTTGATGCAACTTTAATGCAGCATGGACGCAACTTTGGATGGGTGCAACTTGGATACGACTTTGGGTTTGACCAGTGGTAATGGACAACTGTTTGACCACAAGTTGCATTGTATAATTGCAACTCCCTCCTCATTGGCTTACCTCTGAATAGGCTATCCCCATTTCAGTCCATCATGAACGCTGCTGCCAGGTTCATCCACCTCACAAACAACTCAGCGTCTGCTGTACCCCTCCGCCAATCCTTCCATTGGCTGCCACTCAACCAACGAATTAAATTCAAGATACTAACAATAACTTACAAAGCCACCCACAACCTGGCCTCCAGCTACATCACTAACCTGGTCTCAAAATACCAACCTAATCAGTCGCTTTGCTCCTCCCAAGACCTCCTGCTCTCTAACTCCCTTGTCACCTCCTCCCATACTCGCCTTCAGGACTTCTCCAGAGCCTCTCTCATCCTCTGGAATACTCTACCCCAATCCGACTTTCTCCTACTTTGTCCACTTTCAGATGATCCCTGAAAACTAATCTCTTCAGAGAAGCCTATCTGGCCCTCACCTAACAACTGTACATTTATTTTCTCCATCAGTTCATCCCCCACAGTTACTACCTCGTGTATCTCTTTACCTTCCCTCTTAGATTGTAAGCTCTAAGGAGCAGGACCCTCTGATTCCTACTGTATTAAACTGTATTGTATTTGTACTGTCTACCCTCAAGTTGTAAAGCGCTGCGTAAACTGCTGGCGCTATATAAATCCTGTATACCGGTAATAATAATAACATTCATGTATGACTTTCATGCAACTTCTGAGGGTTAACATTGAAGTCTATGGTCCTCAAGTTGCATGAAAGTCGGACCAAAGTAGTGCATGAACTACTGTACTATGAAGTTGCTGCAACTTTAAGTCGGGCATATATGAATGGTTATCATTGTAAAATATGGGGAACGACTTGTCATGCAACTTTGATGTCCAAGGTTGCATGACATGTCACACAAGTGTAGACATGTGCACTGCCAAAAAATTCGTTAGTTTTCGTTTCATTCATTTGTTTTTTTTTTTCGTTTTTCGGGTCATTCGTTATGATCGCAATTCGTAAATTCGTAAATTTGTACATTCGTAAATTTATACATTCGTAAATTTGTACATTCGTAAATTTGTACATTCATAAATTTGTACATTCGTAAATTTATACATTCGTAAATTTATACATTCGTAATTTCGGAAATTTGGAAATTCGATATTTTCGAAAACCCGAAAATTTGAAAATCTGAAAAAATAACTATTAAATTATAGGTATTGTAATTTCCTTTCAAATTTGGCTGTTAGCGAACGTAACGAATACAAATTTATCTGAAGTTACGCATAACCTGAAATAACAAATGCCGCATCTAAACAAATGGAACGGAACAAATTAATAATAATAATAATAAAACGTTTTTATTATTATTATTGTTATTTATTATTATTATTAATTCATTACGTTCCATTCGTTTAGATACGGCATTCATTATGTCGGAAAACAATTCGTAACTTCGTTAAGTTCACTAACAGCCAAATTTGAAAGGAAATTACAATACCTATAATTGAATAGTTAGTAATAGTTAAGTTATTAGTTAATTATTATTTCAGATTTCCGAATTTACTAATTTACGATTGTACGAATGTACAAATTTACGAATGTACGAATATTCGGAAATTCGTAAAATTCAAATTTACGAATTTCCGGATAGTTGTACATTCGTAAATTCGTGCATTGGTAAATTCGTATATTCGTAAATTCGTACATTCGTAAATTTGAATTTACGAATATTCGTTAAAATTCGTTAAATGAGTTTTCGTTAATTCGGATATTTCCGAATTAACGAGTTTGTCGAAATTCGTTAAAAAACGAATTCGGAACGAAACGAATTGCACATGTCTACACAAGTGTGAATGGAGCCTTACATCAGTTTCCCATCAGAGTCCCCGTTACATCAGGGTCCCATCAGAGTCCCCGTTACATCAGGGTCCCATCAGAGTCCCCGTTACATCAGGGTCCCCATCAGAGTTTCCATTACATCAGGGTCCCATCAGAGTCCCCGTTTCATCAGGGTCCCATCAGAGTCCCCGTTACATCAGGGTCCCATCAGAGTCCCCTTTACATCAGGGTCCCATCAGAGTCCCCATTACATCAGGGTCCCATCAGAGTCCCCGTTACATCAGGGTCCCATCAGAGTCCCCGTTACATCAGGGTCCCATCAGAGTAGCCCCTTACATCAGGGTCCCCAACAGAGTAGCCCCTTACATCAGGGTCCCCAACAGAGTACCCCTTACACCAGGGTCCCCATAAGAGTCCCCCTTACATAAGAGTCCCACCAAACATCAGAAGCATAGACCATAGGCAGACTCTGCTGACGCAAATCCTCAATCAGCACACACGGAGGATTTGCCATTGACCCAAGCTGCGTGCCGCATAACATCTTCTAGCAGCTTAGATGTTGCCCTTGACCTGTAGTTTGGAGACCCTGATCAAGATTACCTATTGCACTTAGACCCCACCTTAGTTATACATTGCTGTAATGCAGGAGTCTACAAACTTTCTAAACAAAGGGTCAGTATACTGTTCTTTAGACTGTGGGGGGGGGGGGGGGGCAGACTGAGGCCAATGGGAGTAGAAAATGTCCAAGTGTCAGTAGGAGTAAACCATTTTGGGTGGGGCCTACGACGGTGACGTCATCACGCTACACCTCCCAAGAGGTTGACAGACATGCAAAGCAGGAAGTGAAGCGAAGCTCATAGGGACGCCGCGGTTCCAGTACAAAGACATGCTGTTTTGATGCTTTTATCCTGTAAGTGCAATCTTTTTATACCATTAAATTTGGAATTTCAAAGTACTGTATGGGAGCATTTATTTTATTTTATATTTCTGAGTTCCATCTGCTAAGCGGGGATTCCGGACACTATTAAGGTTCCCAGGGAGACGTATTTCCCTGTGCTTGGTGAGACCATTTCATAGTGGTCACGGAAAGCTGGTAAGCAGGATTACTTACTCTCACCTGGGTGTGGAGTACGATCTATCTAATGTGAAGGACTATCATCTTTCCCCTTACCTACAGATTTTACATCTATATGAAGCACGGATTTTGGCTTTGGGTTCTCCTGTATACATGGACTGTGCATTTGGGACTCTTCATTCGTTTTCCTTTTTAAGCCTTTTTTCACTCATGTAATTTTAACTTTATTAGCGCTGCACTTATTTTGCATTTCATATCTATTGAGTTCGTATTTGACTTGAAGATGCTAGCAGCTGTATTTTATATCCTACATTTATATTTCTAGTGCAGCGTTAGCCTTTGGGCTTAATATTTTGCAGGAGCAAACAATTTTTTTTTTTGTTTTTTTTTTAATCCAAACTTTTTTTTTATTGACAAGAATAATAAGTGACTTGTACAATGTAATAAAGATAATATATGCATGTTAACCAGCAACACATATTATGTACACATGGTATATATAGAAAAATAAAGAAAGTCACATTATACTTGTCTCTTATACAAAGTTTTTTGTGAAAAGGGAGAAAATATCCAGTAAGCGGCAGATGTGTGGAGGAAAATGCCTTGTTGAGGTCAGCGGAGAATGGGCAGACTGGTTTCAGATGATAGAAAGGCAACAGTATCTCAAATAATCACTCGTTACACCCAAGGTATGCAGAATACCATCTCTGAATGCACAACACATTGAACCTTGAAGCAGATGGGCTACAGCAGCAGAAGACCACACCGATTGCCACTCCTGTCAGCTAAGAACAGGAAACTGAGGCTACAATTCGCACAGGATCACCAAAATTGGACAATAGAAGATCGGAAAAACGTTGCCGGGTCTGATGAGTCTGGATTTCAGCTGCGACATTCAGATGGTGGGGTCAGAATTTGGTATGAACAACATGAAAGCATGGATCCATCCTGCCTTGTATCACCGGTCCGGGCTGGTGGTGGTGATGTAATGGCGTGGGGGATATTTATTTTCTTGGTACACTTTGGGCCCCTTTATACCACGTCACGACCTACCTGAGTATTGTTGCTGACCATGTCCATCCCTTTATGACTACAGTGTCCCCATCTTCTGATGGCTCCTTCCAGCAGGATAATGCCCCATGTCACAAAGCTCCAATCATCTCACCACTGGACAATGAGGTCCCTGTCCTCCAATGGCCTCCACACTCACCACATCCAGGGCCGGATTTCCCACAAGGCCACAGAGGCCAGGCCTCGGAGTGGCAGTAGGTGCAGGGGCGGCGCCGCTTGACGGAGGAGACCAGTAATTTCAGTGGTGTGTGGGCGGAGGAGAGAGATTCCATCATCTCTCATTGCCCGCACTGCTGTTCCGCCCTTGCTTACAGGGCTGCGAAGGCTGCTCGACACAGAAGAGAGAGAAATGATGCGACGTCATCTCTCACCGCCCGCCCTCACTCTCATGTGCCTCTGTTTCATCTGCAGCTAGTTTACCCGCACGGGAGAGGAGAGGAGAGGCTGACGGCGTTGTACCTGGCTGCAAGTACTTTGCAATGCTGGGGGGGGGGGGCTTGATTTTACATGCAATTTGTGATAAACTGCTACTTTGTGGGTGGCAGCCAGGTAACTGTGGCAATCCCCATTCTGCTAGCAGGCAGAGTGGCAAGTGACATTCCCATCTGGTGGCAGGCTGCGTGGCAAGTGACATTCCCATCTGGTGGCAGGCAGAGTGGCAAGTGACATTCCCATCTGGCGGCAGGCAGCGTGGCAAGTGACATCCCCATCTGGTGGCAGGCAGCGTGGCAAGTGACATCCCCATCTGGTGGCAGGCAGCGTGGCAAGTGACATTCCCATCTGGCGGCAGGCAGCGTGGCAAGTGACATTCCCATCTGGCGATAGGCAGCGTGGCAAGTGACATTCCCATCTGGCGGCAGGCAGAGTGGCAAGTGACAGTCCCATCTGGCGATAGGCAGCGTGGCAAGTGACATTCCCATCTGGCGATAGGCAGCGTGGCAAGTGACATTCCCATCTGGTGGCAGGCAGAGTGGCAAGTGACATTCCCATCTGGCGGCAGGCAGAGTGGCAAGTGACATTCCAATCTGGTGGCAGGCAGAGTGACAAGTGACATTCCCATCTGGTCGCAGGCAGAGTGGCAAGTGACATTCCCATCTGGTCGCAGGCAGAGTGACAAGTGACATTCCCATCTGGTCGCAGGCAGAGTGGCAAGTGACATTCCCATCTGGTCGCAGGCAGCATGGCAAGTGACATTCCCATCTGGTGGCAGGCAGCGTGGCAAGTGACATTCCCATCTGGTCGCAGGCAGAGTGGCAAGTGACATTCCCATCTGGTCGCAGGCAGTGTGGCAAGTGACATTCCCATCTGGTCGCAGGCAGAGTGGCAAGTGACATTCCAATCTGGTCGCAGGCAGCATGGCAAGTGACATTCCCATCTGGTGGCAGGCAGCGTGGCAAGTGACATTCCCATCTGGTGGCAGGCAGCGTGGCAAGTGACATTCCAATCTGGTCGCAGGCAGCATGGCAAGTGACATTCCCATCTGGTGGCAGGCAGAGTGGCAAGTGACATTCCCATCTGGTGGCAGGCAGCGTGGCAAGTGACATTCCAATCTGGTCGCAGGCAGCATGGCAAGTGACATTCCCATCTGGTGGCAGGCAGCGTGGCAAGTGACATTCCCATCTGGTGGCAGGCAGCGTGGCAAGTGACATTCCCATCTGGTGGCAGGCATAGTGGCAAGTGACATTCCCATCTGGCGGCAGGCATAGTGGCAAGTGACATTCCCATCTGGTCGCAGGCAGCGTGGCAAGTGACATTCCCATCTGGTCGCAGGCAGAGTGGCAAGTGACATTCCCATCTGGTGGCAGGCATAGTGGCAAGTGACATTCCCATCTGGCGGCAGGCATAGTGGCAAGTGACATTCCCATCTGGTGGCAGGCAGCGTGGCAAGTGACATTCCCATCTGGTCGCAGGCAGAGTGGCAAGTGACATTCCCATCTGGTGGCAGGCAGCATGGCAAGTGACATTCCCATCTGGTGGCAGGCAGCGTGGCAAGTGACATTCCCATCTGGTGGCAGGCATAGTGGCAAGTGACATTCCCATCTGGCGGCAGGCATAGTGGCAAGTGACATTCCCATCTGGTCGCAGGCAGCGTGGCAAGTGACATTCCCATCTGGTGGCAGGCATAGTGGCAAGTGACATTCCCATCTGGTGGCAGGCAGCGTGGCAAGTGACATTCCCATCTGGTCGCAGGCAGAGTGGCAAGTGACATTCCCATCTGGTCGCAGGCAGAGTGGCAAGTGACATTCCCATCTGGTCGCAGGCAGAGTGGCAAGTGACACGCTCGGGGCTCCCACTCATTCTGCTTTATGATGAGTTGAACCATTTCATTTTATATTACAATGTAATGATAGAAATAATGCTCTTCAATCATCCTGACACCATAACAACCATGGTGCCGGAATGACTGAAGCACTAACACCAGTCATTGTCTGCGGAAAATCGCTTACCCCCCCGCGCGTCACCCCCCCGCCCCCCCTCCCGGGCCTTGGGGGCGGGGCAGCATTGAAGGACCCGGCCTTGGTGCGTCAAAGGGAGTAAATCTGAGCCTGACCACATCTCATCCAATAGAGCACCTTTGGGATGTGATGGAACGGGAGAGTCTCATCATGGATGTGCAGATGACAAATCTGCAGCAACTGTGTGATGTTATCAGGTCACTATGGAGCAAAATCTCTGAGGAACGTTTCCAACACCTTGTTGTATCTATGCCACCAAGTATGAAGGCCAAAGGGGGTCCAACCCGGGACTAGCAAGGTGTACCTAATAAAGTGGCCGGAGAGTGTATGTATATTATTAGCACTGTATAAATGCCGATAATTTAAAAAAAAAAAAAAACGTAAAATATTCCCCAAAACAATGTCCTTTTTTTAAACAGGTGAAATTAATGCAAAAGAACAATGCAAAATCTTTAAAAGTTCTGCCCATCTAAGGACCCCCCCCCCCCCTCCCTCATCCCCCTCCCGGCGCCCACCTTCATTCCTACAGAACAGATTGGAGCCTTGTTGATGCATCGAGCAGCTCAGCTTTGCATCCTTTACTGGACCGCAGGGAACGTTCCTCCTCAGTTCTCCGTGGCTCAGGTCGGGGGATGCCAAAGTCTGGCCTTCATCTGGCTTGCAGAGTTTATTGGCCTCAGAGTTAATGCCGTTCTATAAAAACTAACATAAATTTCAATACCACCCAGATATCAAAGGGGAAACGCAGAGCCAGGTGAGAGATTGGAAAGATTAAGGCCGCTCATAAAATAAAAAGCAATCATCAGAATGAAATGAAAACGGATGTGTAATTCATCAGTCACACCACTTGTGTCCAACGATGGAATTCCTCACTTTACTGCGCCCTCTCCTCGCAGATAAGACTTATGGGCCACCCGCAATCCATCTCTGACTCATGCAAGACATCAATCTAAACTCAGCAGGAAGCAATGTGGTGGGGGGGGGGGGGGGGGGGGAAGAAAGTTATTTCTTTTGGCCCAAAATGTTGCAGAATGATTAACGCACCTAAACTGTACCTTACATTATTAAATTAATGGGGTAATCAGGCCTTAATCCGCGGGTTATAATGAAAACGTTTACACGTTTTATTGGCGATGAGTAATGCGCGTGTTCTAGGTGTTACTGCTGGAGGACCCAGGGATGGTGAAATGTTTTGCCAAAATTTAAACTTCAGCTTTGATTTTTTTTTTTAAAGTTATTGAAATAGATAATATCAAAGCCTGATTTTAGAAAAAAAAAAAAAATATTCTCTTCACATTAAAAAAAAAAATAAAAAATGTTTTTCAATTGCAGTAGTTTTCTTTAGCCACTTTAAAATGTATCTATTTTAATATAAAATAAATTCCCTGACACCTTGCACTCACATAATCTCCTCTGGGTGTCATTCAGGCCAGAAGACAGGGGAGACCCAGAGGAGATTCTGTGAGTGCAAGGTGTCAGGGATTTTTTTTTTTTTTATATTAAAATTTACATTTTAAAGTCTAATTTTAGAAAGAGAGAGAGAGAGAGAGAAAAAAATAAATAAAAGAATTCAATATAAAAGTAGTAGAAACTTCACATAAAATAATAATAATAATTTAGTTGCAATTATTCCTCTTAGCCACAAGAGGACCTCAGTCTTCTGGCCTGAATGACACCCAGAGGAGATTCTGTGAGTGCAGGGTGTCAGGGAATTTTTTTAATTAAACTAGATAAATTTAAAGCCTGAATGACACCCAGAGGAGATTCTGTAAGTGCAAGGTGTCAGGGATTTTTTTTTCAATTCAACTAGATACATTGAAAGCCTGATTTTAGAAAAAAAAAAATCAATATAAAAGTAGTAGAAACTTAACATAAAAAATAAATACTTTTTTTAGTTGCAATTATTCCTCTTAGCCACAAGAGGCCCTCAGTCTTATGGGTTGAATGACACCCAAAGGAGATTCTGTGAGTGCAAGGTGTCAGGGATTTTTTTTTTATATTAAAATAGATACATTTTAAAGTCTAATTTTAGAAAGAGAGAGAGAGAAAAATAAATAAATAAAATAATTCAATATAAAAGTAGTAGAAACTTCACATAAAATAATAATAATAATTTAGTTGCAATTATTCCTCTTAGCCACAAGAGGACCTCAGTCTTCTGGCCTGAATGACACCCAGAGGAGATTCTGTGAGTGCAGGGTGTCAGGGAATTTTTTTAATTAAACTAGATACATTTAAAGCCTGAATGACACCCAGAGGATATTCTGTAAGTGCAAGGTGTCAGGGATTTTTTTTAATTAAACTACATTCAAAGATTGATTTTAGAAAAAAAAAATCAATATAAAAGTAGTAGAAACTTAACATAAAAAATAAATACTTTTTTTGTTGCAATTATTCCTCTTAGCCACAAGAGGCCCTCAGTCTTATAGGTTGAATGACACCCAAAGGAGATTCTGTGAGTGCAGGGTGTCAGGGATTTTTTTTTATTAAACTAGATAATTTTAAAGCCTGATTTTAGAAAAAATAATAATTCAATATAAAAGTAGTAAAAACTTAACATAAAAAAAATAACATACTTTTTTAGTTGCAATTATTCCTCTTAGCCACAAGAGGCCCTCAGTCTTATGGGTTGAATGACACCCAGAGGAGATTCTGTGAGTGCAGGGTGTCAGGGAATTTTTAAAATTAAACTAGATACATTTAAAACCTGATTTTATAAAAAAAAAATTCAATATAAAAGTAGTAGAAACTTAACATAAAAAAAAAAAAACGTTTTTTGTTGCAATTATTCCTCTTAACAACAAGAGATCCACAGTGTTCTGGGTTGAATGACACCCAGAGGAGATTCTGTGAGTGCAAGGTGTCAGGGATTTTTTTTTTATTAAACTAGATACATTCAAAGCCTGATTTTAGAAAAAATAATAATTCAATATAAAAGTAGTAGAAACTTAACATAAAAAAATAACATACTTTTTTAGTTGCAATTACTCCTCTTAACAACAAGAGGTCCTCAGTGTTCTGGGTTGAATGACACCCAGAGGAGATTCTGTGAGTGAAAGGTGTCAGGGATTTTTTTTTTTATTAAACTAGATACATTCAAAGCCTGATTTTAGAAAAAAATAATAAAAAAAACAAATAATTCCATATAAAAGTAGTAGAAACTTAACATAAAAAATAAATACTTTTTTTAGTTGCAATTATTCCTCTTAGCCACAAGAGGCCCTCAGTCTTATGGGTTGAATGACACCCAAAGGAGATTCTGTGAGTGCAGGGTGTCAGGGAATTTTGTAAATTAAGCTAGATAAATTTAAAACCTGATTTTAGAAAAAAAAAATCAATATAAAAGTAGTAGAAACTTAACATTAAAAAAAAATACTTTTTTAGTTGCAATTATTCCTCTTAAAAACAACAGGTCCTCAGTGTTCTGGGTTGAATGACACCCAGATGAGATTCTGTGAGTGCAGGGTGTCAGAGATTTATTTTTTTATTAAACTAGATAATTTTAAAACCTGATTTTAGAAAAAATAATAATTCAATATAAAAGTAGTAGAAACTTAACATAAAAAAATAACATACTTTTTTAGTTGCAATTATTCCTCCTAACAACAAGAGGTCCTCAGTGTTCTGGGTTGAATGACACCCAGAGGAGATTCTGCGAGTGCAAGGTGTCAGGGATTTTTTTCAATTAAACTAGATAAATTTAAAGCCTGATTTTAGAAAAAAAAAAAAAAGAGTTCAATATAAAAGTAGTAGAAACTTAACATAAAAAATAAAATACTTTTTTAGTTGCAATTATTCCTCTTAGCCACAAGAGGCCTTCAGTCTTATGGGTTGAATGACACCCAGAAGAGATTCTGTGAGTGCAGGGTGTCAGGGATTTTTTTTATTAAACTAGATAATTGTAAAGCCTGATTTTCGGAAAAAAAAAAAAAAAGAATTCAATATACTAAGTAGTAGAAACTTCACATAAAATAAAGAAATAACTTTTTTAGTTGCAGTAATTTCTTTTAGCCACAAGAGGTCCCCGGTCTTCTGGCCTGAATGACGCCCAAAGGATATTCTGTGAGTGCAGGGTGTCAGGGAAAAATTATTATTATTATGTTTATTATTATACAGGATTTATATAGTGCCAACTGTTTACGCAGTTCTTTATAATAAAAAGAGGGACAGTACAATTTACAATACAGTTCAATACAGAAGGAATAGGAGGGCCCTGCTGATGGAGCTTACACTGTTATTAAATAGATCATATTAAAGCCTGATTTTAGTAAAAAAAAAGAACTAAATATTAAATATTCCTTGAGCAGATACTTCACATTTAAAAAATCAGTTTAGACTGCGACAGTCATATTCAGTCTGTAGGTGTCCCATGCAGTAATTCCTTTTGGCCACAAGAGGTCCTCAGTCTTCCGAGTTGAATGACACCCCCAGGAGATTCTGTGAATGCAGGGTGTTAAAGGATAAGTTCACCTTTTGTAACATGTTACATGTTACACCCATATTACAGATGCATCAGCCTCTGCACCCCCCCCCCCGATCCCCCGTTATGACAGTGAGCAGGGGATCTTCTCCCCCTGTTCACTGTCACAATCTAAAAAAGCCATGCAAGGTTCCGGGGGGGGGGGGGGCTACCAGGTAGCACTGACCAGCTGCTAGAAGACACCAAGTAACTTTTTATCCCAATAGGGCATCTAAGTGTTAGGGGCTGCTTCCTTACACTGAGGACCTCCCACAGGAACCTCTGGATGTAGATGTACTGATTGGATCAGAAGATTGGAGCACCACATTAAAATGAAAGAGCCGAAAATTAGACATTTATTCCAAGCACAAACTCAATGCAACAGCCAATGTGATAAAGAGGCCTTACTTTGCCCCCTTCACAAGGTCGGTACCAGGCAACACTGACCAGCTATTTCAGTTTAGTTCTTTAGTCCTTACTAGTAGGGATGAGCTCGGTGTTCGAGTCGAACATAGGTTCGACTCGAACATCGGCTGTTCGCGCGTTCGGCGAACAACGAACGATTTGGGCCGTTCGCGCCAAATTCGAGTGACACGAACGGCCCACAATACACTGCGCCATCGCAGTGTAATCCCGGCGCTGTGATTGGCCAAGCATGCACTGTGACCCTGCATGCTTGGCCAATCACAGCGCCGGCAGCGAGGAGAGCAATGATTGGCCACAGGCAGGATGCCTGTGGCCAATTATAGCTGAGGGGGTTTAGTACACGCCCCACACTATAAAAGGCCGCCAGCGCGGCGGCCTTGTGTAGTGTGTTCCGGAGCAGGGAAAGTGAAGGATAGGCAGGGACAGTGTCAAATCTTGTCAAATCTATTCTTTGCTAAACCTTGTGTGCAGGGACAGAGAAGGATAGGCAGGGAGAGTGTCAGTGTCATATTCTTTGCTAAACCTTGTGTGCAGGGACAGAGAAGGATAGGCAGGGAGAGTGTCAGTGTCATATTCTTTGCTAAACCTTGTGTGTAGGGAGAGAGAAGGATAGGCAGGGAGAGTGTCAGTGTCATATACTTTGATAAACCTTGTGTGCAGGGAGAGAGAAGGATAGGCAGGGGACAGTGTCAGTGTCATTGTTGCTAAGCCTCCTGCACATTATACACCTGAATAGTGATGAGCCGAACACCCCCGGGTTCGGTTCGCACCAGAACCCGCGAACGGACCGAACGTTCGTACGAACATTAGAACCCTATTAAATACAATGGATGCGAACATTCGAATTCTAAAGTGCTAATTATAATGACTATTATGCATGTTATTGTCCTAAAAAGGGTTTGGGAACCCGGGTTCTGCACCAGGGGACATGTATCAATGCAAAAAGAAGTTTTAAAAACGGTCGTTTTTCGGGAGCAGTCATTTTAATGATGCATAAAGTGAAAAAAAAAAGTCAAATATTCCTTTAAATATCGTACCTGGGGGGTGTCTAAAGTATGCCTGTGAAGTGCCACGTGTTTCCCGTGTTTAGAACTGTCCCTGCACAAAATGACACTTCTAAAGGAAAAAAAAGCCATTTAAAACTGCTTGCGGCTTTAATGTCATGTCTGGTCCCGGTAATATGGATGAAAATCTTTAAGAAAAATGGCATAGCTACCCCATGACCCCCCCCCTACCCCAGCCCATTACCAGCCCCTTTGGGTCTTGTATGGATATTAAGGGGAACCCCGCACATAAAATAAAAAAGGCCCTATATACTCTGAACAGCCGTATACAGGCGGTGCATACAAGACAGGGACTGTAGGTTTGTTCTTATGTAGAATGTGTTTGTAATTTTGAACAGGTACATTGTTTAAGTGTAGCTCCAGCCCAAAAATCTATTTTTAAACTTTTTGGAAAACATAGGTAAGGGTTATCACCCCTGTAACATTTGTTTTGCTGTCTGTGCCCCTGTTCAGAACATTTCACCTCACTTTCCGTCCCAATGACAACTGTTTTTGAAATGTGGTGTTTTTCTTGAAACAAGGATTGCTGATAAAGCATCAGTACAGAGGAGACACCTTTCTCCCATATTAATTCTTACAGGAGAGAATTTTCCTTCCTAGGGGTAGATTTCCTCTCACTTCCTGTTGTCTTCTTGCGTTTGCAAGTAGGAGTTGTTTGTAAGTTGGATGTTTGAAAGTAGGGACCTGCCGTATATACTCTGCAGAAATAGGCCCCTTAGTTGTTGGTGTTGGCACAACACTGTAAGCACTCACAGTTACTCTTGGTTGGTGCTGGAACACCCTGCTGTCAACTATTATATCAGGAATTGTAATTACATATAATTGTTGAACAGTGGTAGTAAAAATTGGGCCTTTGATGGTGGTGCTGGTGCCACAACACTGTAAGCCCTGACAGTTACTCTTGGTGGGTGCAGCAATGGGCCCTGCTGTGAATAATTAGATCAAGAATTGTAATTGCATGCCCCTGTTGAACAGGGGCTGAAAAATTGGGCCTTTCATGGTGGTGGTGGTGTTGCCACAACACTGTAAGCCCTCAGAGTTACTCTTGGTGGGTGCAGGAATGGGCCCTGCTGTGAATTATTAGATCAAGAATTGTAATTACATGCCCCTTTTGAACAGGGGCTGAAAAATTGGGCCTTTCGTGGTGGTGGTGGTGGTGGCGTTGCCACAACACTGTAAGCCCTCAGAGTTACTCTTGGTGGGTGCAGCAATGGGCCCTGCTGTGAATTATTAGATCAAGAATTGTAATTACATGCCCCTGTTGAACAGGGGCTGAAAAATTGGGCCTTAGGCACTGGTGGCACAACACTGCAACCCCTCACAGCTACTGTACTTGGAGCACAGCAATGAGCCCTGTTGCAAAGTATTGCTTCAAAAATTGTAATGACACGCCCCTGTTAAACAGGGGCTGAAAAATTGGGCCTTAGGCACTGGTGGCACAACACTCCAACCCCTCACAGATACTGTACTTGGAGCACAGCAATGAGCCCTGTTGCAAAGTATTGCTTCAAAAATTGCAATGACACGCCCCTGTTAAACAGGGGCTGAAAAATTGGGCCTTAGGCACTGGTGGCACAACACTCCAACCCCTCACAGATACTGTACTTGGAGCACAGCAATGAGCCCTGTTGCAAAGTATTGCTTCAAAAATTGTAATTACACGCCCCTGTTAAACAGGGGCTGAAAAATTGGGCCTTAGCCACTGGTGGCGGCACCCATAAACAAAAATGATCTTCCAAGCTATCATCATCAATCGTATCATTGAGGACTCGGAGGAGGAGGATAGCCGGTCAACATAACAGCACAGGCACTCAGCATCAGCATCAGTCTTGAAGGGATGTGACATGTTAAAATCAATTAGTCTGTTATATCAGCATCAGGTGTGTGGTAGCTGGTGGTGAAAGACTGGTTCATCTTGATGAAAGTCAGTCGATCAACCGAGTCGGTGGACAGGCGCACCCTGTGATCCGTGACAAATCCTCCAGCAGCACTGAATGTGCGTTCCGAAAGAACGCTGGATGCAGGACAGGCCAGTAGCTCAATTGCATACTGTGCAAGCTCTGGCCAGTGATCCATCCTCAAGACCCAGTAAGCCAGAGGATTTTCGGTGGGGAAGGTGTCCAAGTCTGACCTTGCCCCTAGATATTCCTGCACCATGTTTATCAGACGCTGGCGATGGTTGCTGGAACCGATCATACTTTGGGGCTGCGGACTAAAGAATTGTCTGAACGCATCGGTCAGACGGCCACCTTTCCCACCGCTCCTTCTTTGACTGGCCGAAGCCTCAGCAACTCGTTGTCCAGGACCAGGAGTTTGTAACCTCCCAGTCTCTGGGAACGCGTTGCACAGACCTTTCTGCAAGGCCTCCCGGAGTTGTCTCATCCTCTGCTCCCTCTGCGACGGTAACATAAGGTCCGCAACCCTACCCTTGTACCGTGGATCAAGGAGAGTGGCCAGCCAGTAATGGTCCCTCTCCTTGATCCGAAGAATACGAGGATCCTTCCGCAGACTTTGCAGGATCAGGGAGGCCATGCAGCGTAGGTTTGCTGAGGCATTCGGTCCGGAGTCCTCTGGGTCACTAAGGACGACATGATCCGCAGCCACCTCCTCCCAGCCACGTACAAGTCCACTGGTTTCTTGGGACTGTAAATCATCCCTAAAAGACTGCTGCTGATGATGCTGAGTGCCAGCCTCCACCTCCATGCTGACACAATCCTCCTCCTCCTCCTCCTCTTCCTGTGCGATGGGTGGGACAGAAGGAACACTGTCTGGGTAAAGGGGGCCTTGAGAGGCAAGGAAGTCCTCCTCTTCCTGCCTCTGTTCTGCCTCAAGTGCCCTGTCCATTATTCCACGCAGCGTGTGCTCCAACAGGTGGACAAGAGGTACAGTGTCACTGATGCATGCACTGTCACTGCTCACCATCCTCGTGGCCTCCTCAAATGGTGCCAGGACAGTGCATGCATCCCTGATCATGCCCCACTGGCGTGGAGAAAAAAAACCAAGCTCCCCTGACCCTGTCCTGGTGCCGTAGTCGCACAGGTACTCATTGATGGCCCTCTGCTGCGTGTGCAGCCGCTGCAGCATGGCCAACGTTGAGTTCCACCTGGTGGGCATGTCACATATAAGGCGGTTCTTGGGCAGGTTCAACTCCTTTTGCAGCTCAGCCAGGTGAGCACTGGCATTATAAGATCTGCGGAAATGCACACAGACTTTCCTGGCCTGCCTCAGGACATCCTGTAAGCCCGGGTACCTGCCCAAGAACCGCTGCACCACCAGGTTAAGGACGTGAGCCACACAGGGCACATGGGTCAGTTGGCCTGTCGGAGGGCGGAGAGGAGGTTGGTGCCATTGTCGCAAACCACCATTCCTGGCTTAAGCTGGCATGGCGTCAACCACCTCTCGGCCTGGCCCTGCAGAGCAGACAGGACCTCTGCCCCAGTGTGGCTTCTGTCCCCCAAACACACCAGCGCAAGCACGGCATGGCATCTTTTTGCCTGCGTACTTGCGTAGCCCCTTGAACGGCCACGGAGCACCGCTGGTTCAGAGGACAAAGCACAGGAAGAGGCCATGGAGGAAGAAGAAGAGGAGGGGGTGGAGGAGAGAGGTGTGTCACAACCAGTAGTAGCATTTTGGAGGCGTGGCGGTGGAACAACCTCCAACACTACTGCACCTTGTCCTGCATCCTTCCCAGCTGCCAAAAGAGTGACCCAATGGGCCGTGAAAGAAAGGTAACGTCCCTGTCCATGCCTGCTGGACCATGAGTCAGCGGTAATATGCACCTTACCGCTGACCGCCCTGTCCAGCGAGGCCAAGACATTGCCTTCCACATGCCGGTAGAGAGCCGGAATAGCCTTCCGTGAGAAAAAGTGGCGTTTGGGAACCTGCCACTGAGGAACCGCACATTGCACAAACTCACGGAAGGGGGCCGAGTCTACCAACTGAAAAGGCAGCAGTTGAAGCGCTAGCAATTTAGCCAAGCTAGCATTCAACCGCTGGGCATGTGGATGGCTGGGAGTGAACTTCTTTCGACGGTCCAGCAGCTGGGGCAGGGAAATTTGCCTGCTAGAATCGGACGTCGGTGTACTGCTAGCAGAGTGGCCGCAAGTACTTGGCTGTGACACACCTAATTCTACACCTTCATTCCTCTCAGTGCATGTTTCAGAGAGGACTGAAGTTATAGTGGGGTTGGAGATCCCAGCTGATGCGGTGCAAGGAGAGGTCCGCTTTGTTCTTTGGTGTGGGTCTTTGAGGTAGGCTTGCCAACGAGCTGCATGGCAGGTCAACATATGTCTGGTCAGGCATGTGGTACCCAAGCGGCTGATGTTTTGGCCACGCGATATACGCTTGAGACATATGTTGCAAACAGCAGCTGTGCGATCTGATGCACTAGCCTCAAAAAAGGCCCACACCAAAGAACTTTTTGAATGACGGGCAGAGGCAGCGCCCTGCACAGGCGGAGCTCTGCGGTGTGATTCCGTCGGTGTACTGCCCTTACGCTGGCCACCAAAGGGCATCCTGCCTCGTTGGAGATGTGCCTCCTCCTCCTCCTCTCTCCTATTAGGCACCCACGTGGAGTCAGTGACCTCATCATCCCCTCCCTCCTCATCACTGGAGCCAATCTGGCAGTATGCTGCAGCTGCTGGAACATGACTGCCAGATTGGTGTCCTTCTTGAGCATCCCCTCTGTCTGCTCTCACGCTACTGCCTTCCTGTAGCTGGGTTTCATCATCAGACCCTTCGAAACGCTGGGCATCCTCCTGGAGCATGTACCCAACACTGTGCTCAAACAGTTCGGGGGACTCCTCAGGAGGAGGACTTGGTGGGTCTAGGGAAGGAGTGACTGATGATGAGTCTGACATTGATACCAGGGAAGAGGACGCTTTGGCAGCTGCTTTGCCAGTACCCTGAGCCTGGGTGAGAGAGGATGAGGAGGAGGAGGAGGGCTTGGTCATCCACTCTACCAAGTCTTCGGCATGATGTGGCTCAACATGTCCAGCTGCCGAAAAGAAGGACAAGCGTGTCCCATGGCCATGTGCTGATGACAATGCACCGCGTCCACGACCAGCACTGTTGCCCCCAGACACAGAGCCTGCTTGCCCTCTTTTATTGCCTCCTGACTGTCTGCCTCTCCTTGTTTGCCTTCCAGACATTCTAATGGATGGCCTGCAAGGAGATGGGAAAAAAGCAATAAGGGCTACCTTCAGGTGTCCTTCTCTGTCCCTTTACTTAAGGATTTCTAAATATGGTTGAGGATGATTGCTTTCGCACAGAATAGCACAATGACAATTTCCCTGACTGTCCAAAAAACAAGGATTTCAAAGATGGTTGATGAGGAATGCTTTAGCACAGTATAGCACAAGGAGAATTTCCCTCACTGTCCTTCCCTGTCCCTAGAAACAAGGATTAGCACAGTGAAACACACTGACACTCTCCCTACCTATAGTTTTCTGTCCCTAGAAAAAATGTTTTTTTAAAGATGGTTGATGATCAATGCTTTAGCACAGTATAGCACAAGGAGAATTTCCCTCACTGTCCTTCCCTGTCCCTAGAAACAAGGATTAGCACAGTAAAACACACTGACACTCTCCCTACCTATAGTTTTCTGTCCCTAGAAAAAATGTTTTTTTAAAGATGGTTGATGATCAATGCTTTAGCACAGTATAGCACAAGGAGAATTTCCCTCACTGTCCTTCCCTGTCCCTAGAAACAAGGATTAGCACAGTGAAACACACTGACACTCTCCCTACCTATAGTTTTCTGTCCCTAGAAAAAATGTTTTTTTAAAGATGGTTGATGATCAATGCTTTAGCACAGTATAGCACAAGGAGAATTTCCCTCACTGTCCTTCCCTGTCCCTAGAAACAAGGATTAGCACAGTAAAACACACTGACACTCTCCCTACCTATAGTTTTCTGTCCCTAGAAAAAATGTTTTTTTAAAGATGGTTGATGATCAATGCTTTAGCACAGTATAGCACAAGGAGAATTTCCCTCACTGTCCTTCCCTGTCCCTAGAAACAAGGATTAGCACAGTAAAACACACTGACACTCTCCCTACCTATAGTTTTCTGTCCCTAGAAATTTTTTTTTTTTAAAGATGGTTGATGATCAATGCTTTAGCACACTATAGCACAAGGAGAATTTCCCTCACTGTCCTTCCCTGTCCCTAGAAACAAGGATTAGCACAGTAAAACACACTGACACTCTCCCTACCTATAGTTTTCTGTCCCTAGAAAAAATGTTTTTTTAAAGATGGTTGATGATCAATGCTTTAGCACAGTATAGCACAAGGAGAATTTCCCTCACTGTCCTTCCCTGTCCCTAGAAACAAGGATTAGCACAGTAAAACACACTGACACTCTCCCTACCTATAGTTTTCTGTCCCTAGAAAAAATGTTTTTTTAAAGATGGTTGATGATCAATGCTTTAGCACAGTATAGCACAAGGAGAATTTCCTTCACTGTCCTTCCCTGTCCCTAGAAACAAGGATTAGCACAGTAAAACACACTGACACTCTCCCTACCTATAGTTTTCTGTCCCTAGAAAAAATGTTTTTTTAAAGATGGTTGATGATCAATGCTTTAGCACACTATAGCACAAGGAGAATTTCCCTCACTGTCCTTCCCTGTCCCTAGAAACAAGGATTAGCACAGTAAAACACACTGACACTCTCCCTACCTATAGTTTTCTGTCCCTAGAAAAAATGTTTTTTTAAAGATGGTTGATGATCAATGCTTTAGCACAGTATAGCACAAGGAGAATTTCCCTCACTGTCCTTCCCTGTCCCTAGAAACAAGGATTAGCACAGTAAAACACACTGACACTCTCCCTACCTATAGTTTTCTGTCCCTAGAAAAAATGTTTTTTTAAAGATGGTTGATGATCAATGCTTTAGCACAGTATAGCACAAGGAGAATTTCCCTCACTGTCCTTCCCTGTCCCTAAAAACAAGGATTAGCACAGTAAAACACACTGACACTCTCCCTACCTATAGTTTTCTGTCCCTAGAAAAAATGTTTTTTTTAAAGATGGTTGATGATCAATGCTTTAGCACACTATAGCACAAGGAGAATTTCCCTCACTGTCCTTCCCTGTCCCTAGAAACAAGGATTAGCACAGTAAAACACACTGACACTCTCCCTACCTATAGTTTTCTGTCCCTAGAAAAAATGTTTTTTTAAAGATGGTTGATGATCAATGCTTTAGCACAGTATAGCACAAGGAGAATTTCCCTCACTGTCCTTCCCTGTCCCTAGAAACAAGGATTAGCACAGTAAAACACACTGACACTCTCCCTACCTATCCTTCTCTTTCCCTAAACTAAAGGAATCCAGGTTAAGCAAGAAAAAAAAATGTCACTGTCCCTGCCTATGCTTCTCTTTCCCTGCTCCGGAACACACTACACTAGGCCGCCGTGCTGGCGGCCTTTTATAGTGTGGGGCGTGTACTAAACACCCTCAGCAATAATTGGCCACAGGCATCCTGCCTGTGGCCAATCATTGCTCTCCTCGCTGCCGGCGCTGTGATTGGCCAAGCATGTGGGGTCACAGTGCATGCTTGGCCAATCACAGCGCCTGGATGACACTGCGATGGCGTAGTGCATTGTGGGCCATTCGCGTCACTCGAATTAGGTGCGAACGGCCCAAATCATTCGATCTTCGTCGAACGATTGAACAGCCGATGTTCGAGTCGAACGTATGTTCGACTCGAACACCGAGCTCATCCCTACACCTGAAGTTAGCCTGTATTGCTGCTTTTTCCTGGTGTGTTACACCAACAGGATTTTGCGGCACTTACAGCGGGCGGAGTGTGCCTCCTGACCATATTACACCTTAACTTAGCCTGTATTGCTGCTTTTTCCTGGTGTGTTACACAAACAGGATTTTGCGGCACTTACAGTGGGCGGAGTGTGCCTCCTGACCATATTACACCTTAACTTAGCCTGTATTGCTGCTTTTTCCTGGTGTGTTACACCAACAGGATTTTGCGGCACTTACAGCGGGCGGAGTGTGCCTCCTGACCATATTACACCTTAACTTAGCCTGTATTGATGCTTTTTCCTGGTGTGTTACACCAACAGGATTTTGCGGCACTTACAGCGGGCGGAGTGTGCCTCCTGACCATATTACACCTTAACTTAGCCTGTATTGCTGCTTTTCCCATTTCCCTGCAGGCCATTAGAATGTCTGGAAGGCAAACAAGGAAAGGCAGACAGTCAGGAGCCAAAAAAGAGGGCAAGCAGGCTCTGTGTCTAGAGACAACAGTGCTGGTCGTGGACGCGGTGCATCGCCATCAGCACGTGGCCATGGGACACGCTTGTCCTTCTTTTCGGCAGCTGGACATGTTGAGCTGCATCATGCCGAAGACTTGGTAGAGTGGATGACCAAGCCCTCCTCATCCTCCTCATCCTCTCTCACCGAGGCTCAGGGAACTGGCAAAGCAGCTGCCAAAGCGTCCTCTTCCCTGGTATCAATGTCATCATCAGTCACTCCTTCCCTAGACCAACCATGTCCTCCTGAGGAGTCCCC
This sequence comes from Rana muscosa, assembly GCA_029206835.1. NCBI lineage: Eukaryota > Metazoa > Chordata > Amphibia > Anura > Ranidae > Rana > Rana muscosa. The sequence continues at coordinate 323,772,099 of CM055122.1, read as the reverse complement.
CGAACTGTTTGAGCACAGTGTTGGGTACATGCTCCAGGAGGATGCCCAGGGTTTCGAAGGGTCTGATGATGATACCCAGATAGAGGAAGGCAGTAGCGTGAGAGCAGAGGGAGGGGATGCTCAAGAAGGACACCAATCTGGCAGTCATGTTCCAGCAGCTGCAGCATACTGCCAGATTGGCTCCAGTGATGAGGAGGGAGGGGATGATGAGGTCACTGACTCCACGTGGGTGCCTAATAGGAGAGAGGAGGAGGAGGAGGAGGATGAGGAGGAGGCACATCTCCAACGAGGCAGGATGCCCTCGGGGGGCCAGCGTAAGGGCAGCACACCGACGGAATCACACCGCAGAGCTCCGCCTGTGCAGGGCGCTGCCTCTGCCCGTCATTCAAAAAGTTATTTGGTGTGGGCCTTTTTTGAGTCGAGTGCATCAGATCGCACAGCTGCTGTTTGCAACATATGTCTCAAGCGTATATCCCGTGGCCAAAACATCACCCGCTTGGGCACCACATGCTTGACCAGACATATGTTGACCTGCCATGCAGCTCGTTGGCAGGCCTACCTTAAAGACCCACACCAAAGAACAAAGCTGACCTCTTCTTGCACCGCATCAGCTGGGATCTCCAAACCCACTATACCTTCAGTCCTCTCTGAAACCTGCTCTGAGAGGAATGAAGGTGTAGAATTAGGTGTGTCACAGCCAAGTACTTGCGGGCACTCTGCTAGCAGTACACTAACGTCCGATTCTAGCAGGCAAATTTCCCTGCCCCAGCTGCTGGACCATCGAAAGAAGTTCACTCCCAGCCATCCACATGCCCAGTGGTTGAATGCTAGCTTGGCTAAATTGCTAGCGCTTCAACTGCTGCCTTTTCAGTTGGTAGACTCGGCCCCCTTCCGTGAGTTTGTGCAATGTGCGGTTCCTCAGTGGCAGGTTCCCAAACGCCACTTTTTCTCACGGAAGGCTATTCCGGCTCTCTACCGGCATGTGGAAGGCAATGTCTTGGCCTCGCTGGACAGGGCGGTCAGCGGTAAGGTGCATATTACCGCTGACTCATGGTCCAGCAGGCATGGACAGGGACGTTACCTTTCTTTCACGGCCCATTGGGTCACTCTTTTGGCAGCTGGGAAGGATGCAGGACAAGGTGCAGTAGTGTTGGAGGTTGTTCCACCACCACGCCTCCAAAATGCTACTACTGGTTGTGACACACCTCTGTCCTCCACCCCCTCCTCTTCTTCTTCCTCTGTGGCCTCTTCCTGTGCTTTGTCCTCAGAACCAGCGGTGCCCCGTAGGCGTTCAAGGGGCTACGCAATTACGCAGGCAAAAAGATGCCATGCCGTGCTTGCGCTGGTGTGTTTGGGGGACAGGAGCCACACTGGGGCAGAGGTTCTGTCTGCTCTGCAGGGGCAGGCCGAGAGGTGGTTGATGCCACGCCAGCTTAAGCCAGGAATGGTAGTTTGCGACAATGGCACCAACCTCCTCTCCGCTCTCCGACAGGGACAACTGACCCATGTGCCCTGTGTGGCTCACGTCCTTAACCTGGTGGTGCAGCGGTTCTTGGGCAGGTACCCGGGCTTACAGGATGTCCTGAGGCAGGCCAGGAAAGTCTGTGTGCATTGCCGCAGATCTTATAATGCCAGTGATCGCCTGGCTGAGCTGCAAAAGGAGTTGAACCTGCCCAAGAACCGCCTTATATGTGACATGCCCACCAGGTGGAACTCAACGTTGGCCATGCTGCAGCGGCTGCACACGCAGCAGAGGGCCATCAATGAGTACCTGTGCGACTACGGCACCAGGACAGGGTCAGGGGAGCTCAGGTTTTTTTCACCACGCCAGTGGGGCATGATCAGGGATGCATGCACTGTCCTGTTACCATTTGAGGAGGCCACGAGGATGGTGAGCAGTGACAGTGCATGCATCAGTGACACTGTACCTCTTGTCCACCTGTTGGAACATACGCTGCGTGGAATAATGGACAGGGCACTTGAGGCAGAACAGAGGCAGGAAGAGGAGGACTTCCTTGCCTCTCAAGGCCCCCTTTACCCAGACAGTGTTCCTTCTGTCCCACCCATCGCACAGGAAGAAGAGGAGGAGGAGGAGGAGGAGGATTGTGTCAGCATGGAGGTGGAGCCTGGCACTCAGCATCATCAGCAGCAGTCTTTTAGGGATGATTTACAGTCCCAAGAAACCAGTGGACTTGTACGTGGCTGGGAGGAGGTGGCTGCGGATCATGTCGTCCTTAGTGACCCAGAGGACTCCGGGCTAAATGCCTCAGCTAACCTACGCTGCATGGCCTCCCTGATCCTGCAAAGTCTGTGGAAGGATCCTCGTATTCTTCGGATCAAGGAGAGGGACCATTACTGGCTGGCCACTCTCCTTGATCCACGGTACAAGGGTAAGGTTGCGGACCTTATCTTACCGTCGCAGAGGGAGCAGAGGATGAGACAACTCCGGGAGGCCTTGCAGAAAGACTGGGAGGTTACAAACTCCTGGTACTGGACAACGAGTTGCTGAGGCTTCGGTCAGTCAAAGAAGGAGCGGTGGGGAAGGTGGCCGTCTGACCGAAGCGTTCAGACAATTCTTTAGTCCGCAGCCCCAAGGTTTGATTGGTTCCAGCAACCATCGCCAGCGTCTGATATACATGGTGCAGGAATACCTAGGGGCAAGGTCAGACTTGGACACCTTCCCCACCGAAAATCCTCTGGCTTACTGGGTCTTGAGGATGGATCACTGGCCAGAGCTTGCACAGTATGCAATTGAGCTACTGGCCTGTCCTGCATCCAGCGTTCTTTCAGAACGCACATTCAGTGCTGCTGGAGGATTTGTCACGGATCACAGGGTGCGCCTGTCCACCGACTCTGTTGATCGACTGACCTTCATAAAGATCAACCAGTCTTGGATCACCACCAGCTACCAAACACCTGAAGCTGATATAACAGACTAATTTATTTTCAAATGTCACATCCCTTCAAGACTGATGCTGATGCTGAGAGACTGTCCTGTTATGTTGACTGACTATCCTCCTCCTCCTCATTGATCCGATTGACGATGATAGCTTGGAAGAACATTTTTGTTTCTGGGTGCCGCCACCAGTGGCTAAGGCCCAATTTTTCAGCCCCTGTTTAACAGGGGCGTGTAATTACAATTTTTGATGCAATACTTTGCAACAGGGCTCATTGCTGTGCTCCAAGTACAGTATCTGTGAGGGGTCGCAGTGTTGTGGCACCAGTGCCTAAGGCTCAATTTTTCTGCCCCTGTTTAACAGGGGCATGTAATGACAATTCTTGATCTAATAATTCACAGCAGGGCCCATTCCTGCACCCACCAAGACTAACTGTGAGGCCTTACAGTGTTGTGTCATCACCACCACCACCACCAAAGGCCCAATTTTTCAGCCCCTGTTTAACAGGGGCGTGTAATTACAATTTTTGATGCAATACTTTGCAACAGGGCTCATTGCTGTGCTCCAAGTACAGTATCTGTGAGGGGTTGCAGTGTTGTGGCACCAGTGCCTAAGGCCCAATTTTTCTGCCCCTGTTTAACAGGGGCATGTAATTACAATTCTTGATCTAATAATTCACAGCAGGGCCCATTCCTGCGCCCACCAAGACTAACTGTGAGGCTTTACAGTGTTGTGTCAACACCACCACCACCACCACCGAAGGCCCAATTTTTCAGCCCCTGTTCAACAGGGGCATGCAATTACAATTCTTGATCTAATAATTCACAGCAGGGCCCATTCATGCGCCCACCAAGTGTAACTGTGAGGGCTCACAGTGTTGTGGCAACACCAACATGTAAGGGGCAAATTTCAGCTTAGTATATACGGCAGGCCCCTACTTTCAAACATCCAACTTACAAATGACTCCTCCTTGCAAACGGAAGGATACAACAGGAAGTGAGAGGAAATCTACCCCTAGGAAGGCAAATTCTCTCCTGTAAGAGTTAATATGGGAAAAAAGTGTCTCCTCTCCACTGATGCTTTATCACCAATTCTTGTTTCAATAAAAACCCCAAATTTTCAAAAAACATTTGTCATTAGGACGGAAAGTGAGGTGAACTGTTCTGTACAGGTGCACACTGCACAGACAGCAAAACAAATGTTACAGGGGTGATAACCCTTCCCTATGTTTTCCAAAAAGCTTAAAAATAGATTTTTTGGCTGGAGCTACACTTAAACAATGTACCTGTTCAAAATTACAAACAGATTCTACATAAGAACAAACCTACAGTCCCTGTCTTGTATGCACCGCCTGTATACGGCTGTTCAGAGTATATAGGGACTTTTTTATTTTGTGTGCGGGGTTCCCCTTAATATCCATACAAGACCCAAAGGGGCTGGTAATGGGCTGGGGTGGAGGGGGGGGGTGTGTGATGGGGTAGCTATGCCATTTTTCTTAAAGATTTTCATCCATATTACCGGGACCAGACATTACATTAAAGCCGCAAGCAGTTTTAAATGGCTTTTTTTCCTTTAGAAATGTAATTTTGTGCAGGGACAGTTCTAAACACGGGAAACACGTGGCACTTCACAGGCATACTTTAGACACCCCCCAGGTACGATATTTAAAGAATATTTGACTTTTTTTTTTTCACTTTATGCATCATTAAAATGACTGCTCCAGAAAAACGTCCGTTTTTAAAACTTCTTTTTGCATTGATACATGTCCCCTGGTGCAGAACCCGGGTTCCCAACCCCTTTTTAGGACAATAACATGCATAATAGTCGTTATATTTAGCACTTTAGATTTCGAACGTTTGCATCCATTGTATTTAATAGGGTTCTAAAGTTCGTGCGAACTTTCGGTCCGTTCGCGGGTTCTGGTGCGAACCGAACCCGGGGGTGTTCGGCTCATCACTACTTACTAGTTGTATTCCTAAGTCTGTAAAAAGAGGGCCCCCGAAAGGTGTTGGCTTTTGCTTTTATTTTGTGTTTGGAACAAATACCTGATTTTGGCCTCTATCATTTTGGTCTGACGCGCATATGTTCTGATCCAGTCAGCACTTCTTATATACGTATGTTCACCAGGTTATGTATTATAATAAAAATTACCAAGAAAGAATGAAAAAAATAAAATACATTAAGCATAACACTGCTAGGGAATCTCAAGGGGGAAGGGGTGGCAAATTTGGGAGCTTAGGGGCTAAACCTGGAGTTTGACTTAGTAAGGTAAATTTAAAGTAAAAATGTTGGTGCTGTTTTTTTATATTAAATTCCAGTTACCCAGCTCCCGCCTCTCCCCTGCAGCCACTGCTGGCTCACACACTGGAGAAGGATCATGTGACTGGACTGGAGTGGACTGAAAATTGGTGTGGGATAGGTGCGTTTCCGTTTGTAATACATATGCAGGTGACCCCCCCCCCCCCCCCCGCCCAAGAGTTTTCTTGCTTTCATTCATTCCTAAGAGAAAATACACTAAAGCCCTGTACACACGATAGGTTTTACTGATGAAAACAGTCCGATGGACTTTTTTCATCGGACAAACCGATCGTGTATGGGCCCCATCGGTCTTTTTTCCATCGGTGTTTAAAAATAGAACATGTTTTAAATTTATCCGATGGTTAAAAAACCGATAGCAAATTACTATTGTCTGTGGGGAACTCCATCGGATAAAAAACCCACGCATGCTCAGAATCAAGTCGACGCATGCTCAGAAGCATTGAACTTCATTTTTCTCAGCTTATCCGAGTGTTTTACGTCACTGTGTCGGTTTTTAGATTGATGGTGTGTAGGCAAGACTGATGAAAGTCAGCTTCATCGGTTTTCCGATGGAAAAATGCATCGGTTAAAAAACCAATAGGAAATCCGATCGTGTGTACAGGGCTTAAGACCATTCAATAAGAAGAGAAAATACCGACAGAACATTCAAAAAGAAGAGAAAGTACTGTAAGGGCATTCAAAAAGAAAATACCCTAAGAACATTGGATTCCAAGAGAAAATACCCTAAGAACATTCAAAGGGAAGAGAAAATATACAAAGAACATTGGATCCCAAGAGAAAGTACCGCCAGAACATTCAATAAGAAGAGAAAATAGCATAAGAACATTCAACAACAAGAGAAAATGCCATAGGAACATTCAAAAAAATGAGAAAATATCCTAAGAACATTGGATCCCAAGAAAAAATATTTGAAGAACATTCAAAGGAAAAGAGAAAATACCCTAAGAACATTGGATCACAAGAGAAAATACCACAAGAACACTGGATTCCAAAAGAAAATACCATAAGAACATTCAAAAAGAAGAGAAAATACCCTAGGAACATTGGATCCCAAGAGAAAATACCCTAACAGCTTTTAAAGGGAAGAGAAAATAACGTAAGAACATTCAAAATGAGAAGAAAATACCGTAAGAACTTTGGATACAAGAGAAAAATACGCTAAGAACATTTAAAGGAAACATTGGATTCCAAGAGAAAATATCCTAAGAACATTGGATCCTAAGGGAAAATACCCTAAGAACATTCAATAAGAAGAAAAAATACCCTAAGAACATTGGATCTAAGAGAAAATACCCTAAGAACATTCAACAAGTAAAAATACCTTAAGAACATTCAATAAGAAGAGAAAATACCGTAAGAATATTCAAAAAGAAGAAAAAAGTACTGTAAGAGCATTCAAAAAGAAGAGAAAATACCCTAAGAACATTGGATTCCAAGAGAAAATACCATAAGTACATTGGATTCCAAGAGAAAATACCCCAAGAACATTCAAAGGGAAGAGAAACTATCCAAGGAACAAGAAAAAGTACCGTCAGAACATTCAATAAGAAGAGAAAAGACCATAAGAACATTCAACAACAAGGAAAAATACTGTAAGAACATTCAAAAAGACGAGAAAATACCATAAAAACATTGGATCCCAAGAAAAAATATTTGAAGAACATTCAAAGGGAAGCGAAAATACCCTAAGAACATTGGATCCCAAGAGAAAATACCACAAGAACACTGGATTCCAAAAGAAAATACCATAAGAACATTCAAAAAGTAGAGAAAATACCCTAGGAACATTGGATCCCAAGAGAAAATACCCTAATAGCATTTAAAGGGAAGAGAGAATACAGTAAGAACAATGAATCCCAAGAGAAAATACACTAAGAACATTCAAAGGGAAGAGAAAATAACGTAAGAACATTCAAAATGATAAGGAAATACTCTAAGAACACTGGATCCAAGAGAAAAATACGCTAAGAACATTTAAAAGGAAAGAGAAAATACCCTAAGAACATTGGATCCTAAGGGAAAAGACCCTAAGAACATTCAACAAATAAAAATAACTTAAGAACATTCAATAAGAAGAGAAAATACCGTAAGAACATTCAAAAGGAAGATAAAATACCCTAAGAACATTGGTTCCCAAGAGAAAATACCCTAAGAACATTCAAAGGGAAGAGAAAATACTGTATTTGCCGGCGTATAAGGCGACTGGGCGTATAAGACGACCCCCTAATTTTGCAGCTAAAATTTTGGATTTGAGATATACTTGCCGTATAAGACGACCCCCTTCAGGTGCTTCAGATGGAGGGTCAGATGCCAGATGGAGGGTCAGATGCCAGATGGAGGGTCCGGTGCTAGATGAAGGGTCCAGTGTCAGATGGAGGGTCCAGTGCTTCAAACCAGTGCTTCGGGCCAGGGTCCGGTGGTGGATGGTGAGGTGAGGGGTAGCCGCATTCGGTAACATATTACTGTACGGTATACAGTATTACAGTACACCGCGCTGAGCCAATCACCGCAAACAATGTATTCTATTAATGAATACAAAGCCTGCTCGGATTGGATTTGAGATTCAGAGAGGAGCGTGCTGATGATATTACAACCTCTGCCAATCCGAGCAGGCTTTGTATTCATTAATAGAATACATTGCTTGCCGTGATTGGCAAGTATGAGACGGGAGCGCTCGTTCTGGTAAAACTAGCGTTCGTAATGGAGATATCACATTCGTCACACTGTAATGGACTGAAAAGCACGAGGCTGAAAAGCGCGAATCGTCTCTCACCTAACTTTTACTAACACGAGGATCAGCAAAAGCAGCCCAAAGGGTGGCGCCGTTGGAATGGAACTTAGTGCCGTCGTACGTGTTGTACGTCACCGCGCTTTGGACGGGCGGACTATTGTCTGAGCGTGTGTATGCAAGGCAGGCTGAGAGGATTTCTGTCAGGGAAACCGTCTGATTTTTATCTGTCGGAAAAACCGGTCGTGTGTACTAGGCATAAGAATCTAGCATTGAGTGAATGTGCGTTTTTTTTTTTTTCACGCTTTCTTCCATGTTTCTTGCGCTGAACATATAGGGCAGCCCATTCATTTGAGTGGGCTGACCTATGCGTGTAAAAAGCTCCTGCACCTTTTTAGGCATTGACCTTTGTACATTTTTTAACCATGTCAGAAGAGAAATTGCCCTAAGAACATTTAACCCTAAAAAAAATACCCTAAGAACTATTTATCGGAGGAGGAAATACCCTGAGAACATTGGATCTTAGGAGAGAGAACTTTGGATCTTAGGAGAGAGAACTTTGGATTCTAGGAGAGAGAACATTGGATCCTAGGAGAGAGAACATTGGATTCTAGGAGAGAGAACATTGGATCTTAGGAGAGAGAACATTGGTTTCTAGGAGAGAGAACATTGGATCTTAGGGGAGAGAACATTGGATCTTAGGAGAGAGAACATTGGATTCTAGGAGAGAGAACATTGGATCTTAGAAGAGAGAACATTGGATTCTAGGAGAGAGAACATTGGATCTTAGGAGAGAGAACATTGGATCCTAGGAGAGAGAACATTGGATTCTAGGAGAGAGAACATTGGATCTTAAAAGAGAGAACATTGGATCTTAAAAGAGAGAGCATTGGATCCTAGGAAAGAGAACATTGGATTCTAGGAGAGAGAGCATTGGATCCTAGGAAAGAGAACATTGGATTCTAGGAGAGAGAACATTGGATCTTAGGAGATAGAACATTGGATCTTAGGAGAGAGAACATTGGATTCTAGGAGAGAGAACATTGGATTTTAGGAGAGAGAACATTGGATCTTAGGAGAGAGAACATTGGATTCTAGGAGAGAGAACATTGGATCTTAGGAGAGAGAACATTGGATTCTAGGAGAGAGAACATTGGATTCTAGGAGTGAGAACATTGGATCTTAGGAGAGAGAACTTTGGATTCTAGGAGAGAGAACATTGGATTCTAGGAGAGAGAACATTGGATCCTAGGAGAGAGAACATTGGATCCTAGGAGAGAGAAGATTGGATCTTAGGAGAGAGAACATTGGATCCTAGCAGAGAGAACATTGGATCTTAAAAGAGAGAACATTGGATCTTAGGAGAGAGAACATTGGATCTTAGGAGAGAGAACATTGGATCCTAGGAGAGAGAACATTGGATCTTAGGAGAGAGAACATTGGATCTTAGGAAAGAGAACATTGGATTCTAGGAGAGAGAACATTGGATTTTAGGAGAGAGAACATTGGATCTTAGGAGAGAGAACATTGGATTCTAGGAGAGAGAACATTGGATCTTAGGAGAGAGAACATTGGATTCTAGGAGAGAGAACATTGGATTCTAGGAGTGAGAACATTGGATCTTAGGAGAGAGAACTTTGGATTCTAGGAGAGAGAACTTTGGATTCTAGGAGAGAGAACATTGGATTCTAGGAGAGAGAACATTGGATCCTAGGAGAGAGAACATTGGATCCTAGGAGAGAGAAGATTGGATCTTAGGAGAGAGAACATTGGATCCTAGCAGAGAGAACATTGGATCCTAGCAGAGAGAACATTGAATCTTAAAAGAGAGAACATTGGATCTTAGGAGAGAGAACATTGGATTCTAGGAGAGAGAACATTGGATCTTAGGAGAGAGAACATTGGATTATAGGAGAGAGAACATTGGATTCTAGGAGAGAGAACTTTGGATCTTAGGAGAGAGAGCATTGGATCCTAGGAAAGAGAACATTGGATTCTAGGAGAGAGAACATTGGATTTTAGGAGAGAGAACATTGGATCTTAGGAGAGAGAACATTGGATTCTAGGAGAGAGAACATTGGATCTTAGGAGAGAGAACATTGGATTCTAGGAGAGAGAACATTGGATTCTAGGAGTGAGAACATTGGATCTTAGGAGAGAGAACTTTGGATTCTAGGAGAGAGAACTTTGGATTCTAGGAGAGAGAACATTGGATCCTAGGAGAGAGAACATTGGATCCTAGGAGAGAGAAGATTGGATCTTAGGAGAGAGAACATTGGATCCTAGCAGAGAGAACATTGGATCCTAGCAGAGAGAACATTGGATCTTAAAAGAGAGAACATTGGATCTTAGGAGAGAGAACATTGGATCTTAGGAGAGAGAACATTGGATCCTAGGAGAGAGAACATTGGATCTTAGGAGAGAGAACATTGGATCTTAGGAGAGAGAACATTGGATCTTAGGAGAGAGAACTTTGGATTCTAGGAGAGAGAACTTTGGATTCTAGGAGAGAGAACATTGGATCCTAGGAGAGAGAACATTGGATCTTAGGAGAGAGAACATTGGATCTTAGGAGAGAGAACATTGGATTCTAGGAGACAGAACACTGGATCTTAGGAGAGAGAACATTGGATTCTAGGAGAGAGAACATTGGATTCTAGGAGTGAGAACATTGGATCTTAGGAGAGAGAACTTTGGATTCTAGGAGAGAGAACTTTGGATTCTAGGAGAGAGAACATTGGATCCTAGGAGAGAGAACATTGGATCCTAGGAGAGAGAAGATTGGATCTTAGGAGAGAGAACATTGGATCCTAGCAGAGAGAACATTGGATCCTAGCAGAGAGAACATTGGATCTTAAAAGAGAGAACATTGGATCTTAGGAGAGAGAACATTGGATCTCAGGAGAGAGAACATTGGATCCTAGGAGAGAGAACATTGGATCTTAGGAGAGAGAACATTGGATCTTAGGAGAGAGAACATTGGATCTTAGGAGAGAGAACTTTGGATTCTAGGAGAGAGAACTTTGGATTCTAGGAGAGAGAACATTGGATCCTAGGAGAGAGAACATTGGATCTTAGGAGAGAGAACATTGGATCTTAGGAGAGAGAACATTGGATTCTAGGAGACAGAACACTGGATCTTAGGAGAGAGAACATTGGATTCTAGGAGAGAGAACATTGGATCTTAGGAGAGAGAACATTGAATCTTAGGAGAGAGAACTTTGGATCCTAGGAGTGAGAACATTGGATTCTAGGAGAGAGAACATTGGATCTTAGGAGAGAGAACATTGAATCTTAGCAGAGAGAACATTGGATCTTAGGAGTGAGAACATTGGATCCTAGCAGAGAGAACATTGGATCTTAAAAGAGAGAGCATTGGATCCTAGGAAAGAGAACATTGGATTCTAGGAGAGAGAACATTGGATCTTAGGAGAGAGAACATTGGATCTTAGGAGACAGAACATTGGATCTTAGGAGAGAGAACAATGGATTCTAGGAGAGAGAACATTGGATCTTAGGAGAGAGAACAATGGATTCTAGGAGAGAGAACATTGGATCTTAGGAGAGAGAACATTGAATCTTAGGAGAGAGAACATTGGATCTTAGGAGAGAGAACATTGGAATCTAGGAGAGAGAACATAGGATCTTAGGAGAGAGAACATTGGATTCTAGGAGAGAGAACATTGGATTCTAGGAGAGAGAACATTGGATCTTAGGAGAGAGAACATTGGATCTTAGGAGAGAGAACATTGGATTCTAGGAAAGAGAACTTTGGATTCTAGGAGAGAGAACATTGGATTCTAGGAGAGAGAACATTGGATTCTAAGAGAGGGAACATTGGATCTTAGGAGAGAGAACATTGGATTCTAGGAGAGAGAACATTGGATTCTAGGAGAGAGAACATTGGATCTTAGGAGAGAGAACATTGGATCCTAGGAGAGAGAACATTGGATCCCAGGAGAGAGAAGATTGGATCTTAGGAGAGAGAACATTGGATCTTAGGAGAGAGAACATTGGATCCTAAGAGAGAGAACATTGGATCCTAGGAGAGAGAACATTGGATCTTAGGAGAGAGAACATTGGATCCTAGGAGAGAGAACATTGGATCTTAGGAGAGAGAACATTGGATTCTAGGAGAGAGAACATTGGATCTTAGGAGAGAGAACATTGAATCTTAGGAGAGAGAACTTTGGATCCTAGGAGTGAGAACATTGGATCCTAGCAGAGAGAACATTGGATCTTAGGAGTGAGAACATTGGATCCTAGCAGAGAGAACATTGGATCTTAAAAGAGAGAACATTGGATCTTAAAAGAGAGAGCATTGGATCCTAGGAAAGAGAACATTGGATTCCAGGACAGAGAACATTGGATCTTAGGAGAGAGAACATTGGATCCTAGGAGAGAGAACATTGGATCTTAGGAGAGAGAACATTGGATTCTAGGAGAGAGAACATTGGATCTTAGGAGAGAGAACATTGGATCTTAGGAGAGAGAACATTGGATCTTAGGAGAGAGAACATTGGATCTTAGGAGAGAGAACATTGGATTCTAGGAGAGAGAACATTGTATTCTAAGAGAGGGAACATTCGATCTTAGGAGAGAGAACATTGGATCTTAGGAGAGAGAACATTGGATCTTAGGAGAGAGAACTTTGGATTCTAGGAGAGAGAACATTGGATCTTAGGAGAGAGAACATTGGATCTTAGAAGAGAGAACATTGGATCTTAGGAGAGAGAACATTGGATTCTAGGAGAGAGAACATTGGATTCTAAGAGAGAGAACATTGGATCTTAGGAGAGAGAACATTGGATTCTAGGAGAGAGAACATTGGATCCTAGGAGAGAGAACATTGGATCCTAGGAGAGAGAACATTGGATCTTAGGAGAGAGAACATTGGATCTTAGGAGAGAGAACATTGGATCTTAGGAGAGAGAACATTGGATCCTAGGAGAGAGAACATTGGATCCTAGGAGAGAGAACATTGGATCCTAGGAGAGAGAATATTGGATCTTAGGAGAGAGAACTTTGGATTCTAGGAGAGAGAACATTGGATTCTAGGAGAGAAAACATTGGATCTTAGGAGAGAGAACTTTGGATTCTAGGAGAGAGAACATTGGATCTCAGGAGAGAGAACATTGGATCTTAGGAGAGAGAACTTTGGATCTTAGGAGAGAGAACTTTGGATCTTAGGAGAGAGAACATTGGATCCTAGGAGAGAGAACATTGGATCCTAGGAAAGAGAGCATTGGATTCTAGGAGAAAATATGAATATGAAGAACATTCAGTCAGAAGAAAAAAATACCCTAAGGACATCCAACTAGAAATAAATATATATATTCCAAGAACATTATTCGATCACCAAACAATATGGATAAAATCAGGAAAACAACATTTCCTTTACTAAAGCATCCCAGATGTTTTTTAAGATGCCCCTCCTCCTTCCCCTTTCTGCTGTGTAATTAAATACGTCTTCAAAGCGTTTGAGTCTGCAGGCCGTCACCTGTGACTGCAGTAAAGTCATTTTTATTTCAAATTTTTTTAAGAAAGAGAAAACGTCTTATCATCCTTCAGTCACCCTGGAATGAGCTGGGATTAAAAGAATAGCATTCAAGCTTTTTTTTTCCCGTGAGTTTTCTGCCTTGATGACTCCAGACTCCGCTCTTCTTTCTGGGAAACGTGACTTTTATTTGCTGAAAATATCTATAGATTTTTTTTTTTTTCTCTTCCCTCTAAACTTTCTTTTGAGAGGCAAAGTGCTGAAATAAGGGGTACGTCCCCCATGACTCACCATTTTACGGCATCGAACAAATGCATACGCTCGTCCTCGTTCTCCAATCAGCGCCTTTGGAAATGACAGGTTTTCGAGGGTGAGCGTGTTTGTTGAACTTTTAGCAGTGCGCTCGACAGGAATGTCAAAACGTTCCACCTGGTAACCGCAACTTCATCAACAAACACTGCACTGTTTACTCGCCTTGTTGATGTTTTACAAATCAGACCACTTCCGAAATATACGCTAAGGTCGTTAAATTTTTTTATTTTTTTTAAAAGTGCCTTTATGTTTTAAATAAACTTCAGCTGGCTGCGCTCACACACTTGGAACATTTATAATATAAATACGGTGTGTTTTGTTTTCTGTTTTACAGACCCGTTCCCCAACGGAACGCCTTGAACTGAGAGATAGAGTAATCAGGGCAATAGTAAGTTAAAGCTGAACTCCGGGCACACAAAAAATTCATTTAAGCATTTCGCTGCTGGTTCTGTTTTTATGTTTCTTGCGCACGTGTTTAAAAAAAATAAGACAAGTGTGTCTTGCCTACAGTCAAGCATGGTGGTGGGAGTGTCATGGTCTGGGGCTGCATGAGTGCTGCCGGCACTGGGGAGCTACAGATCATTGAGGGGACCATGAATGCCAACATGTACTGTGACATACTGAAGCAGAGCATGACCCCCTCCCTTCAGAGACTGGACCGCAGGGCAGTATTCCAACATAACGACCCCAAACACACCTCCAAGATGACCACTGCCTTGCTAAAGAAGGTGATGGACTGGCCAAGCATGTCTCCAGACCTAAACCCTATTGAGCATCTGTGGGACATCCTCAAACGGAAGGCAGAGGAGCACAAGATCTCTAACATCCACCAGCTCCGTGATGTGGTCAGGGAGGAGGGGAAGAGGACTCCAGTGGCAACCTGTGAAGCTCCGGTGATCTCCATGCCCAAGAGGGTTAAGGCAGTGCTGGAAAATAATGGTGGCCACACAAAATATTGACACTTTGGGCCCAATTTGGACATTTTCACTTAGGGGTGTACTCACTTTTGTTGCCAGCGGTTTAGACATTAATGGCTGTGTGTTGAGTTATTTTGAGGGGAGAAGAAATTTACACTGTTATGCAAGCTGTACACTCACTACTTTACATTGTAGAAAAGTGTAATTTCTTCTGTGTTGTCACATGAAAAGATAGAATAAAATATTTTCAAAAATGTGAGGGGTGTACTAATTTTTGTGAGATACTGTGTATATATATATATTTAGCAGAGACCCTAGGGAATAAAATGGCGTTCATTGCAATTTTTTTACGTCACATGGTATTTGAGCAGCAATTTTTCAAATGCGTTTTTTGGGGAAAATAAACACTTTCATGAATTTAAAAAGACATAAAACAATATTTACTCCAATTTTTTTGTATAATGTCAAAGATGTTACGTCAAGTAAATAGATACCTAACATGTCATATCTTATGCCGCATACACACGATCGGAAATTCCGACAAGAAAAGTTTCGATGTGTGCTTTTGGTCGGAAATTCCGACCGTGTGTAGGCTCCATCTGACTTTTTCTGTCGGAATTTCCGACAGCAAAAATTTGAGAGCTGGTTCTCAATTTTTCCGACAAGAAAAGTTCTTGTCGGAAATTCCGATCGTCTGTATGCAATTCCGATGAGCAAAAAAAAACACGCATGCTCTGAATCAATTTGATGCATGCTCGGAATCATTGAACTTCCTTTTTCCCGGCTCGTTGTAGTGTTGTACGTCACCTCGTTCTTGGCGGTCGGAACTTTGTGTGACCGTGTGTATGCAGCACAAGCCTGAGCCAACATTCCGTCGTAAAAAAATCCGCGGTTTTCTTGTCGGAATTTCCGATCGTGTGTACGCGGCATTAAAATTGCACATGCTCGTGGAATGGTGCCAAACTTCGGTAACTAAAAATCTCCAAAGGGTACACTTTAAAAATGTTTACAGGTTACCAGTTTAGAGGTGCAGAGGAGGTCCAGTGCTAGAATTATTGCTCTCGCTCAGACTATTGTGGCGATACCTCACATGTGTGGTTTTAACGCCGCTAGCATATGCGGGTGCAACCTATGTATGTGTTCACTTCTGCGTGCAAGCACGAGGGGATGGGGCAAAAAATATATATTTTATTATTGTTTATTTTATTTTTACACTTTCCCTTTAATTTTTAATTTTTTGGATCACTTTTATTCCTATTACAAGGATTGTAAACATCCCTTGTAATAGGAATAAAAAAACAAAAACCCCCTCAGAGGTGGGACTTTGAAAGTGACTGCAAAACACACAAAGTATATTGAAATTGTATTAAATATAGTATAGTATATTGAAATTATTAAATATATACAATTTCAATATACTTTGTGTGTTTTGCAGTCACTTTCAAAGTCCCACCTCTGAGGGGGTTTTTGTTTTTTTTACTTCATTTTTGGGATGTGGTGACTGTTAAACAAATACAATCTTGCAGATGTCAGTTCCCTTTTGTCTCGTCTTGTAATAGGAATAGGACATGACAGGTCCTCTTTACAGAGAGATCTGGAGTCCCCACATCTCTCCACTATGCTGCAAAGCCTGGGATTAAAAAAAAAAAAAATCGATCTCAGGCTTTCTAGCTAAAAAAAGGCACATCTGCCTGCGCCAGACGTGACGTCATGACATTGCTTCCAGCGCCTGATGGAAGCTGACTGTAGGCTGTCAATGTAGAAAGCCTGCAGTCAGCAGGAGCCTCCCATGAAGGCAGAGTCTTTCTGTTTTTTTCTCAGTTCGTCGGACGCTGTGATCGAAGATGAATGGACATCGCGGGACACTTTTTTTTTTAATAAAGGACTTGTCCCAACGTGTCTCCTGTCATTTTTACCATTTTGACACTTTTTTTGTGAATGTGTAGGGGTACAATGTACCAGATACCCATTAACATGGGGGGGTGGGATCTGGGGGTCACTTTGTTAAAGGGGCTTCCAGACCCCCACAACTATCGGGCAAGGGTTGTGGGGATGAGGCCCTTGTCCCCATCAACATGGGGACAAGTTGTTTTTGGGGGGGGGGACCCCAAAACACCCTCCCCACGTTGAGGGCATGTGGCCTGGTATGGTTCAGGAGGGGGGGGTGCACTCTTGTCCTCCCTTTTCCTGCGGCCTACCAGGTTGCGTGCTTGGATAAGGGTCTGGTATGGATTTTTGGGGGGACCCCTACGCCATTTTTGGTGGGATTCGACAATTCATTTTAGCTGCAAGTAGTTTTAAATGACTTTTTTTCCTTTAGAAATGTCATTTTGCGCAGGGACAGTTCTAAATACGGGAAACACGCGCCACTTCACAGGCATAGTATAGACACCCCCCAGGTACGAAATTTAAAGGAATATTTCACTTTTATTGTTTCACTTTAAGCATTATTAAAATCACTGCTCACTGACGTTTTTAAAACTTTTTTTTTGCATTGATACATGTCCCCTGGGGCAGGACCCGGGTCCCCAACACTTTTTATGACAATAACTTGCATATTAACCTTAAAATTAGCACTTTTGATTTTTCACGTTCGGGTCTCATAGACTTTAACGGTGTTCGCGTGTCCGAACTAATTTTTTGCCTGTTCGCATGTTCTGCTGTGAACCAAAACGGGGGGTGTTCCGCTCATCCCTAATCCCCAGTATCAAAAGGTGCAAAAAGTAAAGAACTCAATGGTGCAGTATTGTCTCTTTAAGATGAATTTAATGATAAAAAGTTGCATTGCTGCATACAGGTATTCTGACTCAAACGAGTCTCCAATAGGAATAAAAATAAAGGATTCCTTGCAAGTATAAAATCCATAAACAAATGTGTGTGGGCGATCGCACATGCATAAAGCGTGGCGGCGTGGTGTCCCGACGATCGTTTCGTCAGATGTGACGTCATCGTTTGAGTCAGAATACCTGTATGCAGCATTGCAACTTTTTATTCGTGGACAGACGAGGACAGCAGGAGGTCAAGAAGATCCCCCCCTGTGTACATCACAGCTCCCGAGCTGGACGGTGAACGCCGCCGCCGAAAGGAAACAGCGAGAGAGGACCGGACCAACCCAGAACAAACCCCTGAATGCCAGTATGCAAACGGAACCGGCCAGGAAATGATCACATAGTAAATTGAAATTATTATAAAACATACATTTATTAATATTCATTAGGATTCCATTGTTGTGGATTCATACAAACATTCTAAAAATGAACGGCTGATATTACATTCATATTACATATATGAAACCATAATGTCTCCGCTCCAACCCAACGCGTTTCAGGAAGAAGTCAATCTTTTCTTCGGGGGTATGCTGGGGGAGATCGATATAACCTAAGTTTCACACACAGCCGTATATGTATTAAAAGAACACAGTTTGTTTTGCCAGATGGAGAGACCAATGATATGTTCCCGTTAAGTGGCCCCTAGTCGACCCCAGGGAGGTCCCCTAAGAAGGGCTGTCTCAAGTCATACAGCCAAGGGTTGATAGGATCATTGGTGGTTAAGTTCTTCACATACCAATAGAGAGGGGGAGGAACAGAAGCCAACCCCAAGAGAATATCTTCCTATTATCCAACAAGTGGGACCTGTCTCTTGGACCATCCAGGCAAAGTGCCAAAAAAGCCAAAGGTCAGCAAAGAGTGGCAGTGAAGATACAGACAGGAGCAGGAGTGACAAGACCAAGATATTGGCTGGAGAGAGCACAATAATCTGGCAAATGTCAAGTGAAAAGACATTACTTAAATAGGAGGTTAATGGGAGGAGCAAAGGGTTCAAGAGAAACAAGACACAAGGCAAGGTTGTCTGGAAATCAGGCAAAGAGCTGTCCATCGTTTCTGGTGGTTCAGCAAGAAGAGATACTGCCAGGCACAGCGAGAGGTTGTAGGTTCAGATCTCAGTCCTGACATACATAGTTTTTGAGTTACAAATAAACATGAGACACTTGATGAATGACTCCAAGAGCATTATGGGTTTTTCAAATTAAGAGCACAACACAAGCTGCTTCCTTTCAGACAGACTGTCTCTGATTGAAACCTCAGACAACATTTGGATTGAAAGAGGAGGAGTCACTGCCAACTCAGTCTATAGGCAGGTTTTTTCTTACAGCAGAAGTAAGGAGAAACTGGTAGAACGTTGGTGACACATGACAGCCTGCATGGCGCTGCATGTCCTGAGGACATCTAGTGGCAGAAATGTGTCATTACTAGGGGACAGACCCAAAGATAGGGGCAGTATTGTAGCCAGTGCTGCTTTTTTAAAGCTTAAATCCCTAGCTGGAGTACTGATAAGAAAAAAAGTCTGGATTTAGCGATTTAACGAAGGAAAAAAAAAACCTTTTTAGCAGTCAGTTTGATAAAAAAAAAAAAAAAAATTGGCAAAGCTTACATCAATATTTTCAGAACAGAAAAAAAGTATGAATCAGCAATAATGTTTTCTAAAATATTTGAAATGTATATAGCTCCCCTGGAGTGTTTTTTTCATCAAAAGTGGAATTTCACTTAAAGTGACTTTGTTGTTAAAATAAATAATGAAATAAAGCACCCCCTGCATAAAAGGTTAAATTAATACTCATCTCTCCCCGTTGCCAGCACTGCTAATTGTCATTGTATTGCAGAGAAGCCCTCATTTGAAAAGTCAGAATCCAACATTTCCGGGAGTGTCAGATTTCTAGTCTCCAACGGGGGTTCCTCCCACTGAGCCCTGTTTCACTTTAGGAATGTCATTGTACCTCTAGGGTACCCATCTGTACAGGCAAGTGTAAGCATATTGGTCAAGATGGTTCCATGAACGCCACTAATACAGATGATCAACACACACTGATGGTATTATAGCCTATTATCCTATCTGCACTCTGCAGCTCTGTATTAATTTACACTCAACTGATGGGTCCACATCAGTAATTTCACTAGCTAAGGTGCTGTTTGTTTCTTCCTCTGGAGGTGTCAAGAAGAGTGTGGCTTCTTGTAAGCTCTTTTGGACTGGATTCCGTCTTGGGGAGATGAGGATTGATCATGGATCCGTCTGGATTATCTCATTTCTTTTAATCTTCTGGTTATAGGATCTTTTTCCCAAATTCCATCTTTTAGTGAGTAAATAACCCCCCCTTCCTGAGGAAGACCATGACAGTAGGGGTCGAAACGTGTCGGGTATCTATGTGGCTGGCATTCGGTAATGTAATGTTTTGCTCCACTGTATCAATATCGCTATTTATGATGGAATGTGTTTTATATTGTATAACCAGAGCTCATATTTTACCTCATACATAATACTGAATTACATTATTGAATAATAAAGAATTTTACAAATAATTACCCCTTTTTTGGATTAATTTAATCAATTTTGCTGCTAAAAAAAAAAAACCCTTGAGGGAACCTTCCCACGTTGCATTTTTTTGGGGTGTGCAGCCTTTTCATTTCTTATATGTGTTATTTTTCTAATCACATGTGTTAGCATGCATTGCCTGGCATCACCGGAGCTGAACATGCTCTCAGCCCTTGGAGGATATTTTACCACTTCCCGCCGTGGGGGGGAGAACCGTAAATTGACGTCCTCCCGTTTCAGCGGTTCTACCGGGACGATGCCTGTACCTACAGGCATCATCCCGGTATTGATCTTTTCAGTCGGCAATTCGGGAGTTCACTACAGAGCATACCAGTCACCAGATGGTCCCCGGCAGTCTCTATGACTCTCGAAAGCCCGGGAGCGACGTTATGACGTCACGTCTGGCCTGGCATTTGTAAATACTGCTGTGTACTCAGCTGGAAAGTGGAGATGGTTTAGTTTTGCTTTTTTGATCTCAGGCTTTCCAGCCTGGAGGAGAGATGTGGGGTCTTATAGACTCCAGATCTCTCCATAAAGAGGACCTGTCATGCACTATTCCTATTACAGGTGATGTTTTCATTTCTTGTAATAGGAATAAAAGGGATCAAGAAAAAAAATATTTAAAAGGAAAGTCTAAAAATAAGAAAATAAAAATAAAATAAACAATAAAAAAATTTTTAAAGCGCCCACGTCCCCGCACACAGAAGCGAACGCACACTTACGTCGCGCCCACATATATGAACGACGTTGAATCCACACATGGGAGGTATCACCGCGGACGTTAGAGCGAGAGCAACTATTCTATTCCAAGACCTCCTCTGTAACACTAAACTGGTAACCTGTAAAAAAAATTGAAGCGTTGCCTATGGAGATTTTTGAGAACCGAAGTTTGGCGCTATTCCACAAGTGTGCCTAATTTTAAAGCATGACATGTTAGGTATCTATTTACTTGACGTAACATCATCTTTCACGTTATACAAGAAAATCGGGCTAACTTTTTAAAAATTTTTTATTCATTAATCACTTAAGCCCCGGACCATTTGGCTGGCCAAAGACCAGGCCACTTTTTGCGATTCGGCACTGCGACGCTTTAACTGACAATTGCGCGGTCGTGCGACGTGGCTCCCAAACAAAATTAACGTCCTTTTTTTTCCACAAATAGAGCTTTCTTTTGGTGGTATTTGATCACCTTTGCGGTTTTTATTTTTTGCACTATAAACAAAAATAGAGCGACAACTTTGAAAAAAATTCTATATTTTTTACATTTTGCTATAATAAATATGCCCAAAAAATATATAAAAAAACTTTTTTTTTTCTCAGTTTAGGCCGATACGTATTCTTCTACATATTTTTGTTAAAAAGAAATCGCAATAAGCGTTTATTGATTAGTTTGCGCAAAAGTTATTGCGTCTACAAAATAGGGGATAGATTTATGGCATTTTTATAAATATTTTTTTTTTTACTAGTAATGGCGGCGATCAGCGATTTTTATCATGACTGCGACATTATGGCGGACACATCGGACACTTTTGACACCATTTTGGGACCATTATAATTTTTACAGCGATCAGTGCTATAAAAATGCACTGATTACTGTAAAAATGACACTGGCAGTGAAGGGGTTAACCTGTAGGGGGCGCTGAAGGGGTTAAGTGTGTCCTAGGAAGTGATTCTAACTGTTAAGGGGGCGTGGCTACGAGTGACATGTCACTGATCACTGTTCCTGATGACAGGGAACAGACGATCAGTGACATGTCACTAGGAAGAACGGGGAGATGTTATGTTTACACTGACATTGCCCCGTTCTTCAGCTCTGTGACCCGATCATTGGACACCGGCGTACATCGAGTCCGGGGGTCCCGCGGGCACGGTCACGTAACTCGCGACAGGTGGCGCGCGCACGACCACACTGCGGCAAATCAAAGGGGACGTATATATACGCCCATTTGCCTGTCCGTGCCATTCTGCCGACGTAAATGTTTGTGCGGCGGTCGGCAAGTGGTTAAACAGTTTTTTAAATACGAAACTCATGAATTTGAAATTTGAAAATCAGAAAATTCGTAAATCCGTAAATTCGAAATTTTAAAATCCGAAAATCCGGAAATTCGTAAATTAGAAAATTTGGAAATTCGAAAATCAAAAATTAGAAAATAAGAACCAAAAAAAGAAAAAAAAAGAAAATAAGACCGAAAATCCAAAAATTTGAAAACCCAAAAATCGAAAATCTGAAATAATAACTAACTAACTTAATGCGGAGTTCCACCCATTTAAAAGTCAGCAGCTACAAAAAGTGTAGCTGCTGACTTTTAATAATCGGACACTCACCTGTCCCACGGTCCAGCGATGCGGGCGTACAAAGCCCCGCTCCTCTCCCTCTCCTCTCTGCGGTGCCGGAATTCTAACTGTGGGCGCCCGGCTGTGACTTCACAGCCGGGTGCGCACTGCGCATGTGTGAGCCGGGTTGCGTGCTGTGAAAGGCCTGGGCAATCTTCTGGGACCTGTGACGTGTCCCAGAAGATTGCAGGGAGGGAGGAGGGTCAGGGGGTCTTCCTTCTGGTGCCGCAGTGCTAGAGGAGGAAGTGGGAGCTGGGTGCCTGTAAAAACAGGGTACCCGCACCCCCCAAAAAAAAATTACATGCCAAATGTCATGTCAGGGGGTTACCAGCACTAAAAGCGGAAGCTCCATTTTTCGGTGGAACTCCGCTTTAACTATTACTAACTATTAAATTATAGGTATTGGAATTACCTTTCAAATTTGGCTGTTAGTGAATGCAACGAATACGAATTTATCTGAAGTTAAGAATTTTTCGAAATAGCGAATGCCGTATCTGAACGAATGCAACGTAACGAATGAATAATAATAAATGACAATAATAATAATAAAAATGTATTATTATTATTATTATTAATTATTAATTTGTTCCGTTCTATTCATTTAGATGCGGTATTCATTATTTCGGATAATTTGTAACTTCGGTTAAATTCATATTCGTTACGTTCACTAACAGCCAAATTTGAAAGTAAATTCCAATACCTATAATTTAATAGTTAGTTATTATAAGTTAGTTAGTTATTATTTAGAATTTCCCCGATTTCGGATTTTAAATTCGTTAAATTTCTGAATTTTCGAATTATTGGAATTCGGATTTACGAAATTTATGAATTTTTCTAATTTACGAATTTTCTGATTTTGGATTTTTGAATTTTCTAATTTATGGATTTTCTAATTTACGAATTCAAGAATTTTCAAATTTACGAAATTATAAATTTCGATCATAACGAATGACCCAAAAAAAAATTGAATGAAACGAAAACAAACAGATTTTTCGGCAGTGCACATGTCTAGTTATCACATTCTGCATGCCAGTCCACTCCCAAGCCCAGGCATATGGGAAGAGTTGAGGAAAACGCTGGCTATGTAAAAAAAAAAAAGCTTGCCGAGAAAGTCATATAGGACGGCATGTGGGACATAGTGCTCAGTGGTAGAACCCTTCACTCCAAGCCAAGGTACCCAACAAGCTCCTGGACCCAACAAGCTATTGGGTGTGAGAAAATATCTGCAATGAGTATTCAAGGCTTCAATCTGCTGATGACACAACCCTTCTCTCATAAAGCAAACATTTGATCAAAAGGATGAAAAAAGAAAGCTTCTCCTTGAAAACCCAAAAGCCCAAGATCATTGCCACTGCAAGGAATGGATATGTCAAAATAGCAGTTGGCATTGAGGAGATTGGATCCAAAGAACCCAGAGATTAGACACCATGAGTGCCAAAACCACTCAGAACACGAAACAACTAAAAAGAAATCAGTATGAGAAAATGTGGAGAGAAGTGGTCCGTAGATTCCCCGAGAGTTGGACATAGCTCGAAGAAATAATAACATTATCATTCATTGTGTACTCATGTGTGTGCTATTGCTTTAGGCCCCTTTCATACTGGGGCGGGAGGTGCGTCGGTGGTAAAGCACCGCTATTTTTAGTGGTGCATTACCGTCGGATTTGCGCCGGTCTTCGGCCGATAGTGGCGCGGTTTTACCCTCCGCTAGCGGCCGAAAAAGGGTTCAAAACCACCGCAAAGTGCCTCTGCAGAGGCGCTTTGCCGGCGGTATAGCCGCGGTGCCCCATTTCTTTCAATGGGCAGGAGCGGTGGAGGAGCGGTATACACACCGCTCCTTCACCGCTCCAAACATGCGGCTAGCAGGACTTTTTTTACCGTCCTGCTAGCGCACCGATCCAGTGTGAAAGCCCTCGGGGGCTTACAATCTAATAAGAATAATAACTTACTAATAATAACTTAACTATTACTAACTATTAAATTATAGGTATTGGAATTTCCTTTCAAATTTGTTTGTTAGTGAACGTAACGAATGCGAATTTATCCGAAGTTACGAATTTTCTGAAATAACGAATGCCGCATCTAAACGAATAGAACGTAACAAATTAATAATAATCAATAACAATAAAACTTTTTATTATTATCGTATATACTCGAGTATAAGCCGACCAGATTATAAGACGAGGCACCTACATTTACCACAAAAAAATGGGAAAACGTATTGACTCAAGTATAAGCCTAGGGTGTCCATCTGCATGCCTCACTTTGCCTCACTGTGTCCATGTCCATCTGCATGCCTCACTGTGCCCATGACTAGACTGACGTTTAACATGGGAGTCTATGGAAGGGGTGCCTGGATTTGAAAAATCGGTGCTCCCTGGCCGTAGGTCCCCTATACACTTATAGAGGAGAAATGGGGCTACATGTTTGCCAAGTTTGGGGTCCAGGGAACCTACGACTGGCTGGTACCGGGTCCCCAAAATCACCGGAGAAATTACCATTTAACATGGGAGTCTATGGAAGGGGTGCCCGGCTTTGAAAAATCGGTGCTCCCCGGCCGTAGGTCCCCCGGACAACAAACTTTGCACACTTGTAGAGGAAGGGTGGGGCTACATGTGTGCCAAGTTTGGGGTTTAGGGGACGTACGGTCGGCCAGTACTGGGTCCCCAAAGTTCGGGAGATCAGGCGCAAAAAGGTGACTCGAGTATAAGCCGAGGGGGGCATTTTCAGCACAAAAAAATGTGCTGAAAACTCGGCTTATACTCGAGAATATATGGTATGTAGCACACAGACCCCACTTTTCTTCGCCAACAGCGGGGCACACCTGCTACTTGCCCGGTATCCCCTCCCTGTGTATAGGGAGGAGCGAGCGGTGTTATTGTTGGGTCTTGCAGCAATTACCTCTCTAGAGTGGATCCCTTCTCTCCATTGTCTAGGCAGAAATCTTTCAGAATAAGGCCAATGTCCACACAGGAGTAAAACCCAATCAGCAAGGTTTTATTCTTTATACTTGAGGTAAACTTGAAGAGAGAGAGTAGGAAGTTGAGAAAGTAGGGGAAGGTTCAGGCACGCAACACTTAGAGCTCAGTGTCAGTCTTTCGTCGCCACTCAAGCTTGAGTGGGTATTGCTCACCCGGATAGTCCCTATGAGAGTGGTTCTAGCAGCCGGGATGGAGCACGGATAATAAAGACAGTGAATACCTCTTTAGGCGAGTTTCCAGGCCTCTTCCCGAGACAGCAGTACCGTCGCTAATCTCCTCTGGGACTGATCCTCCCCTGGACTCCTTTCCTAAAGGTGGGCTCCCTACAGGTGGGCAGCCTGGGATTCTTCTCTGAGGTGTAGGCCCTTGCCAGCAGAGCTGGGCCTACATTGCAGCATCGAAACCTCGGGCTGAAGGTGCCCGAGGCTCAAACACACTCGCGCACCTCGTGCCATGAGGGCCACGAGACACACTTACAGGACCGAAGGTCCCCTGGAATGCGCGCCGCCTAATGGTGTCTGCTTCTTATGTACCCTCTCCCAGCATGCACAGCGGGTTAACCACGCCCATTGCACAGATGCCGAGAGAGGACACACAAGGTGCTGTGATACCCCCTGTAGTTCAACCTATGCCGGCGGTGACAGTGCCACCTACAGGCAACAGAGAACACTACCGCCAGGCAGTATCACACCCAAAGCAGAAGCAATAATGAATCAGTGATTGGTCTGAGCCCAACTGCCGGCTCAGACTATACCTAAATTTCCACATAGCGCCCCAAAATATTGGGGGGGGGGGAGCGCTACAATTATTATTATTAATAATTATTAATTAGTTTCGTTCCATTTATTCAGATACGGCATTCGTTATTTCGGATAATTTGTAACTTCGGATAAATTCGTATTCGTTATGTTCACTAACAGCCAAATATGAAAGGAAATTCCAATACCTTTAAATTAATATTTAGGTATTATTAGTTAGTTAGTTATTATTTAAAATTTCCAGATTTTGGATTTTTGAATTTACGGATTTTAAATTTACGGTTTTTCTAATTTTCTAATTTACGGACTTTCGAGTTTCCGAATTTCCTAATTTTTGAATTTACAAATTTTTGAATTTATGAGTTTACGAATTTTTAAATTTCAGTATTTTGGATTTTCGGATTTACAAATTTACGAATTTCGATCATAACGAATGACCCTAAAAAAAAAAAAAGAAAAACAAACAAATTTTTTCGGCAGTGCAAATTTCTATTAGAAAGGTGATCTCTATCAAATTGTATTATATTCAATGAGAGCGTGAGATGTTAATGCCATTTCACCCTCTTCCACAGGCTAGTTAGCTCAACAAGGCCCAATAGTATACTGTATGACTAAGAATAAAGATGTCAATGTGTTCTGGTGTCAAATATATACGAATAGGGACACAAGAGGTCACCTTACTGGTTTAGAAATATTGATCCCTGGCAAAAATTGTTATATCCAATGAGAGTATGAGAAGTGAGTGGCATTTGATCCTCTCTCATAGGCTACTTAGCTCAACAAGGCCTAATTGACTAATGCCCTGTACACACGATCGGATTTCCGATGGAATAAAATCCGATAGATTTTTCCATCGGATTTCCGATGAAGCTGACTTCCATCAGTCTTGCCTACACACCATCAGACAAAAATCCGACCGTCCCAAACGGCGTGACGTTAAAACACTCCGACGAGCCGAGAAAAATTAAGTTCAATGCTTCTGAGCATGCGTCGACTTGATTCTGAGCATTCATGTTTTTAATGTCTGAAATTATGTGATTATCTAAAACTCTTTTTGACAATGTACAGTGGGGATCGAAAGTTTGGGCACCCCAGGTAAAAATGTGTATTAATGTGCATAACGAAGCCAAGGAAAGATGGAAAAATCTCCAAATGGCATCAAATTACAGATTAGACATTCTTATAATATGTCAAAAAAAGTTATATTTTATTTTCATCATTTACACTTTCAAAATTACAGAAAACGAAAAAATGGCGTCTGCAAAAGTTTGGGCACCCTGCAGAATTTATAGCATGCACTGCCCCCTTTGCAAAGCTGAGACCTGCCAGTGTCATGGATTGTTCTCAGTCATCGTCTGGGAAGACCAGGTGATGTCAATCTCAAAGGTTTTAAATGGCCAGACTCATCTGACCTTGCCCCAACAATCAGCACCATGGGTTCTTCTAAGCAGTTGTCTAGAAAACTGAAACTGAAAATAGTTGACGCTCACAAAGCTGGAGAAGGCTATAAGAAGATAGCAAAGCGTTTTCAGATGTCAATATCCTCTGTTCGGAATGTAATTAAGAAATGGCAGTCATCAGGAACAGTGGAAGTTAAAGCAAGATCTGGAAGACCAAGAAAAATATCAGACAGAACAGCTCGCAGGATTGTGAGAAAAGCAATTCAAAACCCACGTTTGACTGCACGATCCCTCCAGAAAGGTCTGGCAGACACTGGAGTTGTGGTACACTATTCCACTATAAAGAGATACTTGTACAAATATGGTCTTCATGGAAGAGTCATCAGAAGAAAACCTCTTCTACGTCCTCACCACAAAAATCAGCGTTTGAACTTTGCAAATGAACATATAGACAAGCCTAATGCCGCGTACACACGATCATTTTTCCCGTCGGGAAAAATTACATTTTTTCCTTTGGACGAGAAAAACGATCGTCTGTGGGCTTTTTGCCGTTTTTCCCGACGGGAAAAACGGCATTAATCACGATGAGAAAAATTAGAACATGTTCTAAATTTTCTCATCGTTTTTTTCCATCATTTTTTTCCGCGGCAGTTTTCCCATAGGGAGACACTGCCGCGGAGCCCACAGACGGTCGTTTTTCTCGTCAAGAGAAAAAATGACGGGAAAAACGATCGTGTGTAGGGAACCCTTGGAACCGAAGCGGTTCCCTCGTTTTTCCTGTCATTATTCACGGCGTTTTTTTAACCGCCGGTGAATAATGATCGTGTGTACGCGGCATGAGGCATTTTGGAAACAAGTTCTGTGGACCGATGAGGTTAAAATATAACTTTTTGGCCGGAATGAGCAAAGGTACGTTTGGAGAAGAAAGGGCGCAGAATTTAATGAAAAGAACCTCTGTGTAACTGTTAAGCATGGGGGTGGATCAATCATGCTTTGGGGTTGTATTGCAGCCAGTGGCACAGGGAACATTTCACGAGTAGAAGGAAAAATGGATTCAATAAAATTTCAGCAAATTTTGGATGGTAACTTGATGCCATCTGTGAAAAAGCTGAAGTTAAAGAGAGGATGGCTTCTACAAATGGATAATGATCCTAAATCCACCTCAAAATCCACGGGGGATTACATTAAGAGGCGTAAACTGAAGGTTTTGCCATGGCCTTCACAATATCCTGACCTCAACATTATTGAAAACCTATGGATAGACCTTAAAAGAGCAGTGCGTGACAGACAGCCCAGAAATCTCAAAGAACTGGAAGACTTTTGTAAGGAAGAATGGGCAAAGATACCTCAAACAAGAATTGAAAGACTCTTGGCTGGCTACAAAAAGCGTTTACAAGCTGTGATACTTGCCAAAGTGGGCAGTACAAGATATTAACTCTGCAGGGTGCCCAAACTTTTGCAGACGCCATTTTTTTGTTTTCTGTAATTTTGAAAGTGTAAATGATGGAAATAAAATCTAACTTTTTTTGACATATTATAAGAATGTCTAATCTGTAATTTGATGCCATTTGGAGATTTTTCCATCTTTCCTTGGCTTCGTAATGCACATTAATACACGTTTTTACCTGGGGTGCCCAAACTTTCGATCCCCACTGTATTTATCTTTTGTATAATAAATTAATGTTTTTTTCAATATATATACTTTTTCTATTTTATTTTGTTGCCCTAAAAATCCCATCCTAGAGGTTATTTCAATTTTTTCTAAGTTTACAAGGGATGATGGCAACTACATGTTCTGCTACATGAGTCGGCCTAATTTAATTTTAACAGTAAAGGACCCTCTCCGCAGTTTAAGGTTAAACCTCTTTTTTTATAATTTTAATGAGTGGCCACGTGTCTTGTTAAACTCCCTTCCGCTGAAAAGTTTTATCCCTATTGTGGGGTCACCAGTACGGTATTCGGAAATTGAAATCAGATCCCCTCTCAAGCAAATTTCGCAGAGCGGCCGCGAACCTTCTCTTTTTGAGTCCCCCGCCAGCACTCCTGGTCCCTCCTCTCTGTTCAGTGCCCCCCATGGTAAGCCGCTTCCCATGGGGGGCCACTGGTGCGTGATCACATCCCCGAGCCCCACTGCTGTGTCCATTGACACGGACAGCGGGACCCCTGCTCCCTCATCACAGACTTTGATTGACAGCACTGGAAGCCAATGGCTCCTGGTGCCCCAGCAAATCCAGCGGGACCCGGAAGTTAGAGATGAGAAGAGCTGCAGACGTGCACGGCACTGGATCAAATAAGTGCTCATGTAAGTAAAAAGGGGGGGTGAGCGGGGGTGCTGATGCCTAAATTTTTTTACCTTAATGCAAGGAATGTTTGGGCTTTAAAGCCACTTTAACCACTTCCCTACTGTGCACGAAAACCCCCTTCCTGCCCAAGCCATTTTTCAGCTTTCAGCGCTGTCACACTTTGAATGACAATTGCACGGTCATGCGACGTGGCTCCCAAACAAAATTTGTGTCCTTTTTTTCCCACAAATAGAGCTTTCTTTTGGTGGTATTTGATCACCTCTGCGGTTTTTATTTTTTGCGCTATAAACAAAAGAAGAGCGTCCAGTTTGGAAAAAAAAAACACTATTTTTTACTTTTTGCTATAATAAATACCCATTTTTTTTTTTTAATAAAATTTTCCTCAGTTTAGGCCGATACGTATTCTTCTACATATTTTTGGTAAAAAAAAAAAATCGCAATAAGCGCGTATTGATTGGTTTGCGCAAAAGTTATAGCGTCTACAAAATAGGGGATAGATTTATAGCATTTTTATTTTTTTATTTTTTTATTAGTAATGGCGGCGATCTGCGATTTTTTATTGTGACTGCGATATTGCGGAGGACACATCGGACACTTTTGACACATTTTTGGGACCATTCACATTTATACAGCGATCCCTGCTATAAAAATGCATTGATTACTGTATAAATGTGATTGGCAGGGAAGGGGTTAACCACTAGGGAGCGGGAAGGGGTTAAATATGTTCCCTCAAAGTGTTCTTACTGTGTGGGGGAGGTGACTGACTGGGGGAGGTGACCGATGGTTGTCCCTATGTACAAGGGACACACCATCGGTCCCCTCTCCCTCACAGGACGTGGATCTCTGTGTTTACACACAGAGATCCACTTTCCTGCTCGTTTCCCGGGCAATCGCGGGTGCCCGGCGGCAATCGCGGCCGCCGGGCACGCGCACCGGGGCCTTGTGAACGCGACGGGCGCGCGCGCCTCCTAGCTCGTTTTAAAGGGAGGACGTCATATGACGTCCTCCCAGAACGAGAGTGTCCTCCGCCCGCCGTCAATTGACAGTGGGCGGGGGACAAGTGGTTAATTGAATAAGCTGAAGTTAGAAGCTGATTGGCTACCATGCACAGCTGCACCAAATCAACCCCCATGATGTCTCCTTTCTAGCTTAGGAGTGGTGTTCTATATCGAAATTTGTTATATCCAATGAGAACATGAGAAGTCAAGGTCATTTGCTCCTCTCTCATAGGCTAGTTAGCTCAACAAGGCTGTGTTGCTATGGCCATTTGTATAGTGACTTTATTGCAATATATAGTTAGGTTTAGTAAGAGCATATGTTTGCAGAGAAAAATTCAAAGAAGTGCAGCGCTAGAGTGATAAATTGAATTACCAGATATATAAACACATTAATGTGTAAACAAGTGAAATATATATGGTCTTAGTCAAAATAAATTAACACAATACCAGACAAATATGTGAACAATTCAAGTGATGATGAATCCTGAGGATAAAAAGGAGTAAAAAAGAAAAAAAATTCAAAAAAAGAAAAAAGTGTTAACCACTTCAGCCCCGGACCATTTTGTTGCTAAAGGACCAGGCCCCTTTTTGCGATTCGGCACTGCGACGCTTTAACTGACAATTGCGCAGCCGTGCGACGTGGCTCCCAAACAAAATTGGCGTCCTTTTTTTCCCACAAATAGAGCTTTCTTTTGGTGGTATTCACCTCTGCGGTTTTTATTTTTTGCGCTATAAACAAAAATAAAGCAACAATTTTGAAAAAAATTCAATATTTTTTTACTTTCTGCTATAATAAATATCGGCCAAAAATATATAAAAAACATTTTTCTTCCTCAGTTTAGGCCGATACATATTCTTCTACATATTTTTGGTAAAAAAAATCGCAATCGGCCTCTATTGATTGGTTTGCGCAAAAGTTATAGCGTTTACAAATTAGGGGGTAGTTTTATGGCATTTTTATTAATTTTTATTTTATTTTACTAGTAATGGCGGCGAACAGCGATTTTTTTCGTGACTGCGACATTATGGCGGACACATCGGACACTTTTGACACTAGGGGTTAAGTGTGCCCTGATGTGCGTTTCTTACTGTGGGGGCGTGGCTTAGCATGTGATGTCACTGATCGTCGTTCCCTATTACAGGGAACAGACGATCAGTGACAGGAACACTAGGAAGCACGGGGAGAGGTTTGTTTACACTTATCTCTCCCCGTTCTTCCTCTCTGTGACCCGATCGCGGGACACCAGCGGCGATCGGGTCTGCTGTTCCCGCGGGGACGGTCACGGAGAAGAGGACCGAGTCGCGAGCGCGCCGCCGCCGGCATGCTTGCGACCCACGGCTGGGCTCTTAAAGGGGACATACCTGTACGCCCATGTGCCCAGCCGTGCCATTCTGCCAACGTACATCGGCGAGCGGCGGTCCTCAAGCGGTTAAAGAAGAAAACTAACACAGAGTCCCATCCAGATTATATTAGGAAAAGTCCATGTAAAAAGTTGTCTTCCAAAATAAATCAAGGTGATGCCAGAGAAACAGTGAGTGACACCAATCTTCCCATAAGAAACAAACAAACGTGTCTTCAAACACCCAATAGTGCGGTAGCCTGCTTACCAAAAAGACGTGACTGCAGATAGCAGTCTCACCAAGCTCAGGGACATGGGTCTCCCCAGAACCAATCAAGGACAGCAGCTAGTAATCCAAAGGTTGCTCAAAAATAGAAAACAAAGACTTCCATGGTACAGTATGTTGATTCAATTGATTTAATAAAAGAATAAAAGTGCACTTACAATAGCGATGTTAATGTTCAGCATTGATATCATGAGAGCCGCGGCGTCTCCATCTGCTTCTCCTTACTTCCTGTATGCTTGTAACACCACCGTCTCGATAGACAGAATGCAATGACGTCACCGGCACCCTACCCACGTTTCGTCACCAAAGGACTTCTACGGGGGATTGCCCGTTACAGAGTCCCTTCCCCCTCCATTGATATGTAAATAACAGAGACAGGAAGTTCTTTGCAGGAAGTTGGTGTATGCAGGAAATGGGTGGGAGGGGTTTTGGGAGCTTTTGAAGGAAACATGTGTTCGGAGGAGAGAGGTGTTTGCAAGGACAAAGAGGAAGACATGGATGCGAGGAGCTGGAGAACTTTGTGAGTTGGACTCTGAGCAAGGAACCATGAAGGACATTACATCTTAAACCCTAAGTTGAGTAACTGTTTAGTTTACTTAATGCATACATATAGTACATGCTTATATGTGTAGGCATATTTTTGTAAGCTATGAGTTGTGTTGTATTGTGCATCCTACAGTTGTATGTGCAGCTTTTCTGTTTAGTAAAGCATTGATACACTACAGAAGTCTAAAGCTTCATTGGTTTTACTGCAAGAACCTTAATAGATAGACGCAAAGCATTACAAAGGCCCAGTGGTACATGACTAATGCCGCGTACACACGACCGTTTTAAATGTCATGGAAAAAAACAACGTTTTTCTCGACTTGATTCTTCTCAAGCCTGCCTTGCCTACACACTATCGTGAAAAAAATGCTCGAACAAAGCGCGGTGACGTACAAAATGTCCGATGGCACTATAAAGGGGAAGTTCCATTCGGATGGCGCCACCCTTTGGGCTGCTTTTGCTGATCCTCGTGTTAGTAAAGTTTGGGGAGAGACGATTTGCGCTTTTCAGCCTTGTGCTCTTCAGTCCGTTACAGCGTGACGAATGTGCCATCTCCATTATGAACGCAAGTTTTACCAGAATGAGCGCTCCCGTCTCATCACTTGCTTCTGAGCATGCGCGTTTTTTTCACATCGTTAAAGCCTACACACGGCCGTTTTTCATGACGAGAAAAACGACGACGTGAAAAACAACGAGAAAAATTAGAGCATGTTCCAAATTTATATTGCCCGTTTTTCACGTCTTTAAAAATGCTCTGGAGCCCACACACGATCGTTTTTAATGACCAAATAAAAAAATGGCATTTTTCTCGTCATGAAAAACGGTCGTGTGTACGCGGCATTAGAATAATCATGCCAATGTGTCCTGGTGTCAAACGTATAAAGCCCCGTACACACGGTCGGACTTTTGCCCAACAAACTTCATTTTAAGCAAGTTGGACCAACAATCCGACCGTGTGTACGCTCCATCGGACAAACTTTTTTCGTTTGGTTTTGTTTTCATTGGACAATAGTTGGGTCTGCAAACGGACAAACTTTTGCCCAACAAAAGTCCGATGGAGCAAACCGTGTGTACAGAAAACCATAGGACTTTTGTCCGATGGACAAAACAACTAATGTTAAAATCAACCAACAATAGCAGAAGTTGACCAAAGGGTGGTGGTAAAGAGCAGAAAAGAGCAGAAAAACCACGTGATGTTGCAAAAAGTTTTGGGAAAGTTTGCAGAAAAGTCCTGTGGTGTGTATGCTATGGGTGTTCCCGGCAAACTCCGTTCGGACAAAAATCCACGGAAAAGTCCGATGGAAGTCCGACCGTGTGTACGGGGCTTTAGACCAAGGAGACCTAAACTTGATTTACTAAAACTGGAGAGTGCAGAATCTGGTGCAGCTCTGCATGGTAGCCAATCAGCTTCTGAATTCAGCTTGTTCAAGTAAGCTTTGACAATAAAATCTGGAAGAGCATGCCAACATAAATGATACAGGGTGATCTGGTATTGTCATCTCTTTCAGATGCACCTTTTATAATTAAACAGACAGAGGCATTTATTTAAACTTGTTTGTTTTAACATGTTGATGTTAATTTAATAAAATTGAATTTGTTTTATATACGTGTGTATCTCCAAATGTTATGGTACCATTAAAGTCCCCTAGCCTCAAACTACAAATTTCTCCAAAACCTGGAAGCTGATTGGTTTCTTTGAGGAGCTGCACCAGATTTTGCACTCTCCAGTTTTATTAAATCCACCCTATGATGTCACCTGGATGTCTTAGGAATAGTGATCTCTATCAAAAATTGTACTATCCAATGAGAGCATGAGAAGTCAATGCCACCCCCCCCCCTTCTCTTATAGGCTAGTTAGCTCAACAAGGCCCAATGATGTATGACTAAGAAAGATGATATCAATGTGTCCTGATTTCACAGATACTGTATATGTCTACGGACAGATGATGTATCCTTCCTAGCTTAGGAGTGGTGATCTGTATCGAAATTTGTTATATCCAATGAGAACATGAGAAGTCAATGCCATTTGCTCCTCTCTCATAGGCTAATATTGAGGAGAAGAAAGAGAGAAGTCTTTCTTAACATCTTTCCAGCACGGAATGATAACTTCTAAGGATACTTGTTATACTCAATGAAATCATGAGAAGTCAAAACCATTCCCCCTCTTTCAAAGACTAGTTAGCTCAACAAGGCCCAATAGTATGTGACTAAAAATGGTGATATCAATGTGTCCTGATGTCAAAGATATGTGACTAAGGACACATGATGTCTCTTTTTGGCTTAGAAAAGGTGATCTGTATCAAAATGTGTTATATTCAATGAGAACATGAGAAGTCAATGCCATTCTCCCTCTTCCATAAGCTAGTTAGCTCAACACCCCATGGTGTATGACTAGAACTGATTATGTAAATGTGTCCTGATTTCATCGGTACTCTATACGACTAAGGACACATGATTTCTCCTTAATGACTTAGGAATGATGATCTCTATAAAAAATGTTATATCCAATGACAGCATGAGAAGTCAATGCCATTTGCTCCTCTCTCTCATAGGCTAATATTGAGGAGAAGAGAGAGAGAAGTCCTTCTTAACATCTTTCCAGCATGGAATGATGACTTCTAAAGAGAATTGTTATACTCAAAAAAAAATGGTCAAATGAAAGCATGAGAAGTCAATGTCATTCACCCTTTTTCATAAGCTAGTTAGCTCAACAAGGCCCAATGGTGTATGACTAAAACTGATTATGTAAATGTGTCCTGATTTCATAGGTACTGTATACGACTAAGGACACCTGATGTCTCCTTGATAACTTAGGAATGATGATCTCTATCAAAAATTGTTATATCCAATTACAGCATGAGAAGTCAATGCCATTTGTTCCTCAATAGGCTAATATTGAGGAGAAGAAAGAGAGAAGTCCTTCTTAACATCTTTCCAGCATGGAATGATGACTTCTAAGGATACTTGTTATACTCAATGAAAGCATGAGAAGTCAATACCATTCCCCCTCTTTCATAGGCTAGTTAGCTCAACAAGGCCCAATGGTATATGACTAAAGGCCCGTACACACGGTTTGAATTTTTGCCAACAAACTTCAAAATGAGCACGTTTTAAAAAAAATACGACCGTGTGTACGCTCCATCGGACAAACTTTTTCGGTTTTCATCAGACAAAAGTTCGCTCTGCAAACGGACAAACTTTTCGGCAACAAAAGTCCGATGGTGCAAAGTCCGACCGTGTGTATAGAAATCCATCGGACTTTTGTCCGAAGTACAAATACGCATGCCCAGAACCAATGTTAAAATCAACCAACAATAGCAGAAGTTGACCAAAGCGTGGCGGTAAAGAGCAGAAAAACCACGTGATGTTGGGAACGTTTTGGGAAAGTTTGCAGAAAAGTCCTGCCGTGTGTATGCTATGGGTGTGCCTGGCCAATTCCCTTCGGACAAAAATCCACGGAAAAGTTTGTTTGAAGTCCGACCGTGTGTACGAGGCTTTAGATGGGGATATCAATGTGTCCTGATGTCAAAGATATATGACTAAGGACACACAATGTCTCTTCTTGGCTCAGGAAAGGTGAGCTGTATCAAAAATGTGTTATATCCAATGAGAAAATGAGAAGTCAATGCCATTCTCCCTCTTTCATAAGCTAGTTAGCTCAACAAGGCCCAATGGGGTATGACTAAAACTGATTATGTAAATGTGTCCTGATTTCTTCAGTACTGTATACGACTAAGGACACATGATGTCTCCTTGATGACTTAGGAATGACATGTTATATCCAATGACAGCATGAGAAGTCAATGCCATTTTCTCCTCTCTCTCATAGGCTAATATTGAGGAGAAGAGAGAGAGAAGTCCTTCTTAACATCTTTCCAGCATGGAATGATGACTTCTAAGGATACTTGTTATACAAAAAAAAATGGTCAAATGAAAGCATGAGAAGTCAATGTCATTCACCCTTTTTCATAAGCTAGTTAGTTCAACAAGGCCCAATGGTGTATGACTAAAACTGATTATGTAATTGTGTCCTGATTTCATAGGTACTGTATACGACTAAGGTACTGTGGCTCCCTGCTGAGGCTGGCTTGCATGTGGATTTTGTGAACATAAGTGGAATTTTGAACTAAAGTGGAGAGTTAATAACCAGGAGTTGAAAACAGGAGTTAAGACAGGAGTCTTCTAACCTGTGAGTAACATCTTAAACTTCATACAAGTAATTATATTGTAACTGGGAAATGAGTGCTAGCAGGGTTGAAGGTTTTGCTCAGTGCACAGTGTGCCACATGTATGCAAAATTGGTGCAACAGCTCCAGGATGGATACCGCTGTGACAGATGTGAGTGGGTTGCCCTTCTGGAAGCTCGCATTAGAGATCTGGAGGAGCAAGTTGCAACACTGGGCAGAAAGGACAACCTCGCTGAGCAGGTGGTCAGTAGGGTTGATGTGGAGGGTGGAGGGGCAAGTCAGGATTATTAGATAGGAAGATGGGTTAATGTAGTTAGAGGGAGTGGAAGGGGCTCCCAGAAAAGGAAGGCCAGTCCTGTATTTGTGCATCAAAACAAATTTGCCAAGTTGGGTGAAGATGTGGAGGTGGCAAACACAGAGGTAGCAGCCCTAGATGTCACTGCTACCCCTAACAGCCGGGAGAGCAGCCCATCTAGTAGAGGTGGTGAGGGGAGTGCAGGTAGGCCTGGACAGTTGGTGGTTATAGGGGATTCTATAATCAGAAGGACTGATAGAATAATTTGTCGCCAGGATTGTCTCAACCTAATGTTTTTCTGTCTCCCTGGTGCCAGGGTTCGGCATGTGGTGGACCGGGTGGATAAATTACTGGGAGGGGCTGGGCATGACCCAGCTGTCTTGGTCCACGTTGGAACCAATGACAGTATACATGGAAGGTGGAGGCTCCTTAAGAATCAATTTAAAGAACTAGGCTGCAAGTTAAAGGTAAGGACCTCCAAGGTGATATTCTCTGAAATATTGCCTGTGCCATGCGCAACACAGGAAAGGCAGGGGGTGATTAGAGAGCTGAATGCATGGCTAAAGACCTGGTGTAGGGAGGAGGGATTTGGGTTCCTAAAGACGGTTTGCACTTGAATGGAAGAGGGTCTGCTGTGCTGGGGGAGAGGATTATGGGAAGGCTGCAGGAGTATTTAAACTAGGATTGAGGGGGAGGGGGTGAACTAGAATTACATCGGGTAGACAGGTCAGTTAGGGGTCAGACATTAATGGAGGGTGGAATAGGGATAGATGGGGGAGGGTTATGGCAGGTGACAAGAAAGTTCTCATGTTGCAAACAGCCATTGGAAACTATAGTGCCATTTGTACTACTAAAAATTATACAAAAAAAACACCAGAGCAAAATGTAATAATGCATTAGAGTGCTTGTTCACCAATGCCAGAAGTCTGCCAAGCAAAATAGGTGAGTTAGAAGCTCTGGTGCATGAGGAGACCTATGATGTAATCGGTATTGCTGAAACTTGGCTTCAATCCTCACATGACTGGGCTATTAATATTCCTGGCTATGCACTCTTTCGGAGAGACATGGTAAAAAGGAAAGGTGGAGGGGTCTGTCTCTATGTGAGAAGTATTCTCAACGCAAGTGTGAAAGAGGACCTGGTTGATGGAGAGTGTGATGAGTCTGAAGCATTATGGGTGGAACTGCATACAGATGTGCGTAGTTCAAAGCTAATCATTGGAGTTTGTTATAGACCATCCAATGTTAATGAGGAGGTGGAGGCTCAGCTCATTGCACAGATGGAAAGGGCTGCAAGGGCTGGGACGGTGATAATAATGAGGGATTTTAACTACCCAGAAATTGATTGGAGTAATGGCACTGCTGGGACAGTTAAAGGGCAAAAATTATAAACCTATTACAGGACAATTTTATGATCCAGTTTATTGAGGCCCCAACTAAGAATAATGCTCTGTTGGACCTGGTAATCTCAAACCATGCAGAGCTTATTACTAATGTTCAGATAAAGGAACACATGGGTAGCAGTGATTATAACATGATTTCATTTGATTTGATGTTAGCTGTAAGCAAGAAATACATACGGGAAAGATAAAAACACTTAACTTCAAGAGAGCAAATTTTCCAAGGATGAGGGCTGCTCTCCAGGACTTAGGCCTCGTACACACGGCCGAGATTCTCGTCGAAAAAAACATGTCGTTTTTTTCGACGAGATTCTTGGACAAGAAAATTGTCCCAGCCGAGTGTACACACGCTCGATTCAAAGAACCCGCGGTTCTTTGAATGGAGCGTACGCGGTGACGTCATCGACTACGACGAGCATGCGCTCGTCACATTCGATGCCGTCGCCGCCATCTTGGTATACCCTACGTATGCCTAGGAAGCTACCAAGCATGCGTCAAATTCATTTCGAACATGCGCGGGCTTCCGGGATGACAGGTAAGTGTACATGCCGACGAGAATCTCGACGAGAAAATAGAGAGCAGGATCTCTATTTTCTCGTCGAGATACTTGTCGCTTTTCTTGACGAGAAACCATACACACGAACGAGTTTCTCGCCAAAAAATCTCTGCCAGCAAGTTTCTTGCTGGTTTTTGCCGAGAAACTCGTTCGTGTGTACGAGGCTTTAGACTGGGAGGGAATATTGGCATCGATAAACACAGAACAGAAATGGTAATTCTTCAAAAAGACTGTTTGGGACCTCACTGCAAAGTATATTCCCATGGGCAATAAGTTTAAAAGGCTAAAAATAAAACCTATGTGGCTCACGGTCAAAGTTAAAAAAGCTATAAATAGGGATGAGCTTCAAGTTCGAGTCGAACTCATGTTGGACTCGAACATTGCCTGTTCGCCCGTTCGCCGAACAACGAACAATTTGGGGCGTTCGCAGCAAATTCGAAAAGTCTACGGGAGAAATATAAAGTGCTAATTATAAAGGCTTATATGCAAGTTATTGTCCTAAAAAGTGTTTGGGGACCCGGGTCCTGCCCCAGGGGACATGTATCAATGCAAAAAAAAGTTTTAAAAACTGCAGTTTTTTCGGGAGCAGTGATTTTAATAATGCTTAAAGTGAAACAATAAAAGTGAAATATTCCTTTAAATTTCATACCTGGGGGGTGTGTATGATATGCATGTAAAGTGGCGCATGTTTCCCGTGCTTAGAACTGTCCCTGCACAAAGTGTCATTTTTGAAGGAAAAAAAGTAATTTAAAACTCACTCGCGGCTATTAATGAATTGTCGGCTTTTATCAATACATAGAAAAGTCATTGATAAAAAAAAAAAAAAAGCGTAGGGGTTCCCCCAAATTCAATTACCAGGCCCTTCAGGTCTGGAATGGATATTAAGGGAAACCCCGCCGCAAATTTAAAAAAAAATGGCGTGCGGTTCCCCCTAAATATCCATACCAGGCCCTTCAGATCTGGCATGGATTTTAAGGGGAACTCCACCCCAAATTAAAAAAAAAATGGCGTGGAGTCCCCCCAAAAATCCATACCAGACCCTTATCCGAGCACGCAACCTGGCTGGCCGCAGGGGAAGAGGGGGGGGGGGGGGCGAGAGAGTGGCCCCCCTCCCTCCTGAACCGTACCAGGCCACATGCCCTCAACATGGGGAGGATGTCCCCATGTTGATGGGGACAAGGGCCTCATCCCCACAACCCTTGCCCGGTGGTTGTGGGGGTCTGCGGGCAGGGGGCTTATCGGAGTCTGTAAGACCCCTTTAACAAAGGGGACCCCCAGATCCCGGCCCCCCCATGTGAATTGGTAAGGGGTACATTATACCCCTACCATTTCACGAAGAAAGTGTAAAAAAATGTAAAAAAAAACACACAAACACCTTGGAAAAGTCCTTTATTAAAAAAAAAAAACATTCCAGCGATGAAATCCAGTGTCCCGCAGCGATCCCGATGTCCAGCGCTGTCCGTCATTGGTTGTGCCTGAGCGGACCTGATGGGGAATTTCCTCCGCAGTGTTTTAAATGTATAGACCCGCCCCTTCTAAAGTTCCCCATCAGGTCTGCTCAGCGGACCAGATGCGGAATGCGAGAAGGGGCGGGTCTATTCATGTCTTACACAGTGAAGGAAGTTCCCCACCAGGTCCGCTCTACGAGGGGGCGGACCTGATGGGAACTTCCTTCACTGTGTAATACGTGAATAGACCCGCCCCTTCTCATGTTCCGCATCTGGTCCGCTTAGCGGACCTGATGGGGAACTTTAGAAGGGGCGGGTCTATTCACGTATTACACAGTGATGGAAGTTCCCATCAGGTCCGCCCCCTCGATATGTCAGACCCCGCCTACGTCATTGGCCTGAGCGGGGAACTTCCTTCAATGTGTAATTTAAATTTACACAGTGAAGGAAGTTCCCCATCAGGTCCGCTCAGGCCAATGACATAGGCGCGGTCTGACATACCGAGGGGGCGGACCTGATGGGGAACTTTGTTCACTGTGTATTTCATGTATAGACCCGCCCCTTCTCGCGTTCCGCATCTGGTCCGCTGAGCGGACCTGATGGGGAACTTTAGAAGGGGCGGGTCTATACATTTAAAACACTGCGGAGGAAGTTCCACACCAGGTCCGCTCAGGCACAACCAATAACGGACAGCGCTGGACATCGGGATCGCCGCGGGACACTGGATTTCATCGCTGGAATGTTTTTGTTTTTTTTAATAAAGGACTTTTCCAAGGTGTTTGTGTGTTTTTATTTAATTTTTTTTACACTTTCTTCGTGAAATGGTAGGGGTACAATGTTAGAAAGTGAAAAAATAAATTGCGCTACAGGTATGGAACTAGGCAGATATATCAAATGCCTAGGAACAAACAAAGGGAAAAAGCAGCAACTATT